>CM070545.1:95071559-97471559 GCA_036346405.1 Phyllostachys edulis | reverse complement strand
CCATTTTCTAGTTTTTGGTTGGATTTGTCTAAATTCTTTTAAGCCCTTTTAGAGTTCTTTTGCCTAGAGTTGTTTTGCTTATTTGGTTCTTTACGAACGTGTAGATCCCAATTTCGTGGAGGAATACTCGGACCCAGCAGTCACTGCCGAAGCCTCGCCACTCTTCAACGAAGGCAAATCGTAGACCTTTGATCATGTTGAACCTAGCATTTCAAAAGTATATTGTTTTACCTTATCATACATGGCTATTTGTATAAAAATGGTTTGGGCAGTAGCTAAACTCCTACTCGACAATATGTCTCTTTGAATGATTGAACTCGACATGTTGACATGTTCCCCTTGGATACCTTAGAATGGATAATCTTAGTTGGTCTTATTTTGGTATTGCCAACATGGGAGCGTATTTATGCTTAGTCCTACTTTAGATGCGTTGGTCTCGAGAACCATGAATCAATGTTAATAAACTTGACTAATTGAACTATGGAACTATGGTTGGTGCCACTATTGAGCAGCTGAGGTGCTGATGCTGCAGCTGTATTGATTGTGGTGCGATGCCGCTCTTGTCAAAATTTGTTGTGCCAAGACCAGGGTGGTCTTTTAGCTGGGTAAAACCCAAAATATTTTTCACTCGGGCGAGTGATCGTGCAGTAAAGGGGGTGCTATACGCACATTGGGATGAGGTTGTCTCGCTTGGGTGGTCTAAAGACTTAACTTTATGTTTCATTGCTCCGGGTCAACAGTGCAACCACAAGACCATTTTATGGGGGTGGTCTGGGCCAAATAATTAGCAATGGTTTGGTTTGCTTCTGTTGTGGTGGAAGTGTGTGCTGATTCACACTTGGCGCAAGAGGGGGCACGAATCTGGGGGGTTTGCAGCCCAACGGAAGCGAAACCTTAGCGAGCAGAACCAAGCCAAATCAGAGGTTTGTAAAGGCCTTGTCACGCTCTCTAGACTGCTCACCTTCGGAAGTGAGCAAGGGTTTTCCGAGAACCCGACCCGCTAGAGAGGTCGTGAATTGTAGGTAAAGTTGTACACCTCTGCAGAGTGAAAAATCTATTTGAATAGCCAAGTCCTTGGTTATGGACACTGCCTGGAACAAATGCATGAAGGGTAGCTTTCTCAAAAATGGTCTGGATAGCTCCAGAGTTGGTGCTCTGGGGTGATCGTGTGAGCTCTGGAGTTGGTACTCCAGAGAGGTCGTGGGAGGGGTCCTGGTCGTGGGTGCGACCAGGCCTTCCACGAGTGGTCTTGGGAGTGAGTTGGTGCTCACGACCTCCTTTGAAAACAAAATGTACTTATGTATTATTCTTTTAACTTGAGCTTTGCAATCTACTTATGATATTTACTGTCAAATATTGCTTTCTGCAAACTAACCCTACAGCTCTTATTGGTCAAGCTATTGCATGAATATTATGTGCATACTTGTTCCCTACGACTTGCTGAGTACATTCAAACGTACTCATAGCTATAAGCCCTGTGTTGAAGCAGTGGCCGAAGAAGATCAAGGACAAGGATGCTCAGACCTCTTCGAGGAAGAGTTCTTTGATGACCCAGCCTTCTAGGGAACGTCCACCACTCGACAGCCTGTGGGCTTGCCGGATGGCCTCGCACGTTTTTGGTGGTTCCGCTGTAAAGTTTCTGTTGTCGGTTTTTGTTAGCACGTGGTGGCGCCCTTTGTAAACAGCCTTGACCATAAGGTCCTTGTTTAATATAAGTTAATTTGTCTGCTTCATCTTATTTCTTGTCGTGTGGTTGTGATTTCACCTACGTTGATCTGTACGAGCTAGCTAGTGATCCTAGGACTAGCTCAGAGCACAGAGACTGAGACCTCCGGGAGGTCTTTGAGATCTTTTGGGTGGTCCTGGAGGACCTCCTCTTAGGGTATTCTTGGAGGACCTCCCAAACCTTCGGGTAGTCCTATCGGACCTCCTGGGAGGTCCTGGGAGATCTCTCTAGATGCATCCAGAGAGGGGCCTGATAGACCTCCTCTCAGGGTATTCTTGGAGGACCTTCCAGACCTTTGGGTGGTCCTATCGGACCTCCTGGGAGGTCCTAGGAGATCTCTCTAGGTGCATCCCGAAACGGGCCTGACATAATCTAACAGCTTAAGGCATAATCTATACACAATATCACATCCAATTGCATTTGTCACATCAATTCATCATAGAGCAGTTCACCAAGCATACAAAAAATCACTTTGCAATATCTCCTAGTGCTAGGCACATACAAATCACACAGATTAAATATATCCAATAGCATAGCACATAAGCAAGGTGATATGAAAAAATAGGATGGCCGGGGGTGGCCGGCTTACCTTGGTAGTGCTTGGGAGGCACTCAGGGGAGGAGGCGCGCCGGGCTCGAGGAGGAGGTGACACGTGCTCGGGGGAGGGGAGGAGGCGCGCCGAGCTCGAGGAGGCTGTGGCTCGTGCTCAAGGAAGAAGCGACGAGCTCGGGGGAGAAGGCACGCCAGGCTCGAGGAGGAGGCGGCGTCGAGGACAACGGCGACAGGCTCGGTGGAGGAGGGAGAGAAACTTAATCGTTTGAGTGGAGGCGTGGGCAAACCTTAGAGTCCGAATATAAATAGTGTTGGACATCACAGACAGTTCTAAAGTAGAACTGTCTGTCGCGTGCCTTGCTTGATTCTACTCGGTGGCTTTGATCCTATTTGCCAAAAGGCTAATGTGCTAAAATTGTGATTCCTTTTACACTGTTAAACAAATGATCCTCTATTGGCTGAAAGTATAATCAATGTTTATGAGATAATTCTTGACATATTAGTAAAGCATTAGTTTGAGCTCAAAGTCTAATTTGCAACTGTCATATTTATATCTGAATATTTGCTAAAACCGCAAATTTTACAGCAAATAGTTCAACACATGTGCAAAGAACTTGGCGTACTCATGCCTAATCCTATAGCCATCGTTGCAGAAGATGACATAGTCACCCACCCTTCCATCATGCTGCAGCCGGTGCTCGTGCACCGGTGGCCGTCCTCCAGCAGCGCCAACACCCAGCCCTGAGGCCCGGCCATCTTCTTCCACGTCGCCTCTCGGACCACATCTGCAGCAAACCTCCAGCACCGATTGCATTCCTAGTTGGTCCTCTTGGCCGTCCCTCACCCGCCGCCGGCCGGCTCGCCCTCAACCTGGCTGATGTAGTGCTTCCCAACGTCACGCTCGTCGCCGGTCGTGTAGAGGGGGAGGTCGATCACGTAGGCCGCGGATTTGTGGCCGACAATGGCCTCCTGGTCAAGGCACACGAGGCCATGCTGCATGTCCTGGTGCGCGAAGATGAGCGTGAGACCGACGATGAAGCGGTCCTCCGGGTTGCCGGCGCCGACCAAGTGGTTGACAAGGCGAGGTAGCGCTCGTTGTCCAGCCACTTCTTCGCCTTCTCCCACTCCAGCGCCACGCGCTTCCCCACGACGCGCTCTTTGGATGCCTTATACATGGCCTTACAACTCCAATATACATACACAATTCAAGACGTCAGAATCTTAATATACGAATTACTCCATAAGAGAAAATTAAAAGGTCAAATTAAGGGCGCTGTTGCTAGTCAGATTAGTGATATGTTTTTCTAAAAAATAATTTTAAAAAAACTGTAACATGTATGCATGCATGGATTGGTTGGCGTCAGCAACAATGGTACATATTTTTATAGGTATATAAATATGTATGTGGCTCGTAGACTGCAGAGGTCAGCCATGAGCTGAGGAGAGCTCGCGGCCACGAGGCCGACGATGTCGACGACGATATCGTAAGGAAGAGCGACAGCGATCGCCGACCTCCTCGTCTTGGTCCTAGCCGTCATGCTCCGTGTGCTCACCATGGCGCGCGACGGTACTAGCTAGCTGCGTAAGTATTCAATACTGTGCGTGCTCTATAGCAAGAACTCACTTAATTACTGCTAGATATGGAAGCATCGTAACGTCGCCGCACGAGACAAAGAGATGCATCGCACGGGAGCCGAAGCGACATTGAACATATCACAGACACTTTCAACCACAAACCGTCTGTGATACAAAATTAAATTACCACAGACAATTATATTTAAAAATCGTCTGTGACGTTTGCAATAATCACAAACGGTTCTATCCATCGCTAGTAACATCGACGGTCACGATTGTAAAATCGTCTGTAATAATTACAACACTAACGGTTTCTGGAGAACCGTCTGTGAATATGCGTCTAGTATAGCCTCTTTTGTAGTAGTGAGCTCAGCCTTTTCTGTTAGCAAACGGCCAAATGGACTTCGTGCAGGGTAAGTAGTCTATGCTTTGGCACTGAGAATGTACTTCTCTATCTCTCTCACGTCTGATTCAGAGGAGGAAAGGGTGAGGGCAGCGGCAAGGTGCGACGGTGGAGCTCTGGCGAAGAAGCGAGCACGGTGCGTTTCTAGGCCCGAAGAATCCGTTTTTATCGGCGTGGGGTGACGGGAACGATGAACACAACTGGAACAGAGCAGCGACGAGTTAACCGAACTCGGAGGGGACGAAGTCGCTAGCATTGCATCCGACGAACTTGCTTCAATGCAAGTCCAAGGAGTTAAGTGGCATAACCACGCAAGTTCAGGGAACTGAGAACGTAAAATAGAAGTTCAGGGAGCTAAGTGTCACAACCTCACAAGTTCAAGGGGCTGAGAAAGTAAAATGAAAGTTCAGTGAGCTAAGTGACACAACCTCACAAGTTTAGGGACCTACACTACTACAAAACAGGCTATACAAGACGCCTTATCACATACGGTTCCTTTGGAACCGTTTGAGTTTTACTTATCATAGACGGTTTGTAATAAGAACCGTCTGTGATATGAAGGCATTATATATACTTGGTCCTAGACCTGTTCATGGGCGGCCCCGCCTGAGCCCGCCTATGTCCGGGTCGGGCTTGGGACCGGAAATCCGGCCCGGCCCGAAATCCCGGTAAAAACAATTAAAAAATAGAATTCTATTTATTTTAATGCTGAAAATGAATTAAATATTAGTTTTTATTCCAAAAAATGATTAAAATAATACATTTTAAATAGTAAATATGTTTTTCGGGCCAAGCTCGGGCCTACTGATTTTTGGCCGGGCTTTCCAAGCCCGGTCCGAAGCTCAGCCCGGCCCAGCATTTGAACAGGTCTACCAGGTCCCGACAGACCCCCTGCCCATTCTCATTTGAGCCACCACCCCTACTGCCTCCTCCCCTATTGCGCCACCTTAGAGAGGAGAAGGAAGGGAAGGAAGGACGCAGGGACGAGAAGGAAAGGAGGAAGGCTAAAGAGAGGAGGAAGGGAGGAGAAGGAGATTAGGAAGAAAGGAAGGAGGATCTCGCGGGATATTTAATTGGGATTTTCGTTGTGAGCTCCGAGGGTAACGATCTATAACACTTTATATTTGCTCTAGGTTAATCACTAATCAATTTTAGTATGTTTGGTCAATAGGAAGAGTACTTGCGGTTTATTAATCTAATTTAACACTAATTTGTTATGTGTGTAGCGTATATTGACCGAAACTGGATGTACGGTGCAAACCGTGTGAGTGAAGAATACATTAATGACGTGTTTACTTTTAGAAGAGCCGTCGAGCAGGATATGTTGAAGAAGTGGATAAAATTTATGTACTATCCATGCATTGATTGCGGTAATCTGAAGATGTTTAACAACCCGACGCAGATCGAAGCGCACTTGATTCGAAGAGGTTTCAAAAAAGGGTATACATGTTGGACCAATCACAGTGAAGAGCAGATTATACAGGAAGTTAATAATGACAACCAAAGACATACATAATATAGAGAGTTATTACAAAAGGGGTCGACCGACCAAATAACAATTAAGAAAGAAAGATAACAACGGAAGCAAAAGCCATAAGATGACGATAAACAAAAGAAGGCCATATGGTTTGCCTTTAGCCCACAAGGCAACCAACCATGCCACCAACCTAGTCGTCCCATCCACAGCACATCTCACAAAAGTGGGGCCCTTGGGGCTCCACCTCCTCTACAACAAAGTTATTAAGCAAAGCAAATGAGTACAAAAATGTACTCGCAAGACTGACGTGTAAGGGTAACAGACCTACACATATGCTACATGCAAGCTTTATTTATGTGGAAGGCTTTAGGCTCATTTTAGCATAAAGCAAGTTTTCATTTGCAATAATTAAATAGATTCAAAGCAGTTTTGCAATTCATTTTTCATTTGCAAATAACAGCGAAACAATAACATAATAACAATAGAGAGATGACAACAACAATCCTGGAAGTGACTAACCCAATAGTCACCACAACAATAGCATGAATCACCTAATTCATACCACCCAACAAGTTTTAATTAAATGGTTGAGTCTAGTTCTTGCACGACCTTACCAAGCATGTCCATAACCTAGGACGAGGCTATTCGAATAGTTTTAACCCTGCAGGGGTGTACCAATGTACCCACACGTCAGACCGCCTTTTCGCCAAGCTATTTAGCACACTTCCTTTGGTATGCCGGTACGGCTAAGTCCTACGAGACATTTCCAATGGGTGATGCTAATTAAGAGTCGCGACAACCCAAAGAGTAGGATGCACCGGCCCAGCCTAAGCAACTGCGGGTGCTCCCAATCCCTATAAAAACATTTTAACCACCATCGACTCAATAATTAACACCCCCCAAAGTACTTAGTCAAGAGAGGTCCCATATCCCCCTCGTGTGGTTAGCACGCAAAAGCGCTTGGCTTAGTGACACAAGTAACTCGGTCCTTGGGGACTTAGGCACCATTCCATTCACACCCAACAAGTCACACCAACATCCATTGTGCCCAAGTCATGAAACAATTTTGTTTTATTTGTTTACAAAGTAACAAAGCACAAGAGTTGGACATAATGGAATAATAATTTTTGTGTGATCAAGGTCATCGACATAATGTTGACAACTGCCCATTTCTACCGTTATCTAAGCATTTCTAAGCATTATCAACGCATCTACTAAGTGATAAGAGTCCATCCATCGGACTCTAAATCACATCAAGATAATCCTAGGCTTAGTAGTAGAGAATGAACATTTACCTACAGAGTATGCATCTATAGGACCACTAATCGATATCATTTAACAACAAAATAGCAATGCATACATACAAGTTAAACAATATATTAGACTTTAAAGTAAAGGAACATAATGGATATGATCAAACTGCTTGCCTTGCTGGAGCTGTTCACTATGCTGCAAAGTATCACTCACGGGATCAACGCACTCGTCGGCACCTAACGAGAAAGCGAAAAGAACTGACAAGAACGAAGAAAACTAAAAAGACTCCACAGCAAACTTGCTCCAAATGCTCTGAATTTTTTACAGCAGCTAGAGCATGATTTTTTAGAGAATTTAGCAACAAAAACCAATTGATTTGGATTCTCAATGCAAAATTTATGGCCAAAACAATTCTACTCAGCCTGGAAATTGCTGGAAAATTCAAATCGGTTACTGTTCATCCGAATTAAATTCTCTAGCACAATTTTCCAAAGAGGTGCTACACCTGGGATTTTTATGGTAAGTCAAGCACCTCATGAGATGAATAACACAATTGAGTTCACCTCATTTGGAGCTATGATGCATGTTTTATGATTTTTCAAAGACATGCAAAAGAGCACAAATAAAATGCACCCATAATTCTTTTGAAAATAGTGACATGCCTAAATCCTATTTTAACATTTAGTACACTAACAGAGGAAGCCAACACAATTGGATTCACTCAAAAAGGATCTATAGAGAATTACTTATGCATTTTACAAGTTAAATGCAAATTTTGGAGCAACATTAAAGGTTAATTTTAAAACCAATTTAACCATCCATTTTCTGGAGCCGAACTCAACTTACAACCATTTTTAGATTAAAGTTTAGTTCAAACCAGAGCCACCAAAATTTGAATCAACTCAAAAGGAGCTAAAATGAAATAGTTATGCATTTTCAAAGTTTATTACATTTTTCAGTTCACAAATAATTCCCCCCGGGAATTTCTAAAACCAAAACGGCGTGGAAAAATGTGGACCGTCGATCTTGCATCGGGCGGCCCAAGCCCACGGGACGAACGCGCACTCGTGCCCTCGTGAGTTCGACGAACGTGGGCCGTGGATCTTGGATCCAACAGCTCAAGTCCTGCGGCATCGCGCGCCTCCGCCCGCGCAGATCCAACGAACATGGGCCGTTGATCTTGAATCCAACGGCCTGAGTTGGATCGTGCGCGGTGCGTTTGGAACTCGCGCGCGCGAACGGGGGTGGAGGTCGTGGACATTGATCGCGAGATGGACGGCCCACGACCAACGCACACAGCGCATCATAAAAGCCCGACATTGATTCTAACCAATGATTAGCGCAGATTAACACGGGGATTAGAATTAATGGTGTCCGATTACGACAACGGCCCGGCTCTGGCTCGCGTCCGACAAAAACCGACGGCGTTCCACGGCTTGTCGCCGGTGATAGGAACCTCGTCAGCGCCGGCCAAATACCAAAATGGAAACGCAATAGCGTTGCGCACGCGATGGTGGCATTCCCAGCGGCGGCGACGGCCCACAACGCCGGCGAGCCGGAGGGGAGCAAAGGTGGTCAATACGGCCGAAATGCGAAAATGAATCAAAGCTTCGCAACAGTTCACTTGAGCGGGTGCCACAGCTTCTAGGGGCTACTAGTGAGGTACCTGAGCACGGAGGAGGTCCAGGGGAGAGGAGGACCGGCGTTGGGGAAGAAGGGGGTGCTCATGGCCACAAGGATCCAAAACTTGAAATTAGGTTGCTCCTGTGGAGACAATCGAAAATCAAGTTAGGGGAAAGCACCAGGGTGATGAGGGGCTCAAGTGGAAGCAAAGAGAGGGAGAGGAAAGCCACTGGGACCCTGTTGCCACCGAGGAGCTCCAAGCTCAACAATGGCGGCCGAGGAGTTCTTGGGTGGTTTGAGCTCAACAAGCTGAGAGCAAGTGGGGAAGTGTTTAAAGGAAGCCAAGAAGGAACAAGGGGAGGTTTTTATAGCCCGGGGAGCAGAGGCGTAAGAGCTAGGGTTAAGCTCTATGGTGAGCTTAGCCCATGGCTTGGTCCATGGCTCACAAGGACGTGGAGGTGATGGGGGCAGGTCTGAGCAAGACCTAGGGGGCGGAAGGCTGACCAACATTTAATCTTTGGCAAAGAAAAGAGCATTGGGAGGTGACAGAGATCGCCTCCTCCTGCCATAGCGCGCTTGCAGCTCCGAGGAAGGAGAAGAACAGGAGCTCATATCGACCGTTGGATTAGCGAAGGGGGAGGTCGTGACCCTTAGATCTGAAACGGTGCGGTCTGGAAAGAAACGGGGAGGTCGCAACCACAGGATCTTCATCGCGCGGTGGCGCAAAGAAAAGGGGAGGTCACAGCCGTTAGATCTCCATCGCACGGTTGCGAAAAGAAAAGAGAGGTCGCGCGCGGTAAGGAGATAGGAGGTCATGGCCGTTGGATCTGCATCCAAAGGCGCGGAACCGATGGGGGGAGGTCTTGACCGCTGCGTGTGACGATGACAAGGGATGGGAGGTCATGGCCTTTAGATTTACATCCAAAGGCGTACAACAGCGAGGGGAGGTCGTGACCATTGGATTTACATCCACGGACACACAATAGAGGGTGGAGGTCGTGACCCTTGCGCACAACGCGATGGGAGGTCGTGACTGTTGGATCTTCATCCAACAGAGCACGACATTGAGGGGAGGTTGTGGCGGTTACGCACGACACCAAGGGAGGTCGTGGCTGTTGGATTTTGATCCAACGGCAACGAACAGAGGTAGGAGGTCGTGGCTGTTGGATTTACATCCAAGGGCGCACAACATTGAGGGGAGGTCGTGGGCATTGCTCACGACGCAAAGGGAGGTCGTGGCCATTGGATTTCAATCCAAGGGCACACAACAGCGATGGAAGGTCAGTACCGTTGGATTTGCATCCAAGGGCGCGGAACAGAGGTGGGAGGTCTTGACTTGTTGCGCGCGACCCTGACAAGTGTTGGGAGGTCGTGACCATTGGATTTTAATCCAAGGGCACACAGCATGGAGGGGAGGTCGTGGCGGTTGGATCTCGATCCAACGGCGACGAGCTGAGGTGCGGGAGGTCTTGGCCCTTAGGCAAGACATTGAAAAGGGAAGGGGAGGTCGTGGCCGCGAGATCTGGATCTGACGGCGACGAGATGAGAGGGGAAGGTCGTGGCCGTTGATTTAGATCCAACGGAGCACGACCTCGCGCAGGGAAGGAGGTCTGGTGCGCATGACCGAGAGGTGAGGTCGTGGTCGTGGATTTTAATCCAACGACGCACAACGCATCGCGCGGGGGAGGACCGGGCTGAGCTGGAACGTGGTTGGGTTCGACCCACTTGGAAAGCGGCTCGGACCCAAGGAACAGTGCCAGATTTGAATTTAAATTTGAAGACTGGGGTTGGAGGAATTTTTAGAGGTAGTAAAC
Organism: Phyllostachys edulis; assembly: GCA_036346405.1. Lineage (NCBI taxonomy): Eukaryota > Viridiplantae > Streptophyta > Magnoliopsida > Poales > Poaceae > Phyllostachys > Phyllostachys edulis. The sequence goes on along the minus strand of CM070545.1, from coordinate 97,461,135 downwards.
TAACTCCAAAAATTCCGAAATTTTAACTAGAGCTTCCTCACTCCAGGATTAACCTTACATAAAATTTTCAGAGGTTGTTATGCACTGTATTTTTCTCAGAAAATTCATCAAGGCTGTTTTAGGGTTTGACCAATTGAAAAATTGGTTTGACTTGCCTCCAAAATTATCAAATAATTTCTAAAAATTATGAAATAATTCAGAGGGGTCACACATCATTCCTAAAAGCAAGGAAAAATATTTTCCAAAGTTTGGCATAGGATTTGTGACAAGTTGAATAAGGGTTTGACTTTAGTCAACAGGAGCTTTGTGTTTTTGAATTCCACAACTCTGGACGAGAATTATAGAAGAGTTCAAGAGTTTCAAGATGTGAGAAAAAGTTTTAATTTCTACACATTTTCTTACATTTGAAACACACACCCATATATACATTTGGGGATGTTACATATCCTCTGCTCCCTTCACAGTGGATTCATGATATTGTGCTAGATATGATGAGATTATGGCCATGGTGGGTGTTCTTGGGCATTGAGGGTGATGGTGGCATGGTTAGCTTCAGTGGGCTTGTGAATTCTGCTCTATGATGAAGATGGTCAAATACTAAAATTGAACTGATAATCAATTCATATCTGAGCTCTACTTTGTTACTTACTGCTGTCATCTTGATCTATTGTCAATCTGTCACCTTTGAGTGGAACTAGTTGTAAAGCATTTTGGCTCGTGGTTACTAGCGATCTGTTGGTTAGACCTTCATTGTCCAAGTAGCGTGCTTGTTGATCTTGTGCTTTGTATTGATTGCACTAAGGCTTTTCAAGTCCTGTCGGTAATATGAAGTTTTGTGCATAATCAACATTGGTTCCCTGTTTGACCGAAAGTTTACTCTGTGATCTTTTGATTTTGAGGTCATTTGACAGTCTAGTAAAGTATTATTTAGAGCTCAAATTTTGAATCTGTATTGTCATGTTTAATTTATAAAGAGTATAGACAATAGGGTTGAGATGGCAAAGACTTGTTCTTTTGCAACTCTCCTTCTAAGAGCACACACTATCATCAATCATCTGTGCTTTATACTGTTTATTGATGTGTTTCTGATGTTAATGTTGAGCATAATATTGGCTATGGCCGTGATCTAGTCCAACCGTATGCCAATTATTGGTATTATATGCAGGTTATTTTACTACCATTATGAAATTTTTATGACGTATCCGTATGCCAATCATACTCCTTACGTATATTTTTGGGAAAGTGTACAGTTAGTGTTTTTATCTATTCTTTTGATTGTGTGCCTAGTATCACATGAGTACCTTTTCAGTTTTCAATTTTCTTTACTACGTATTCTATATTTAAGTTTAATGGGTAACTTCTATTTGTTTATATAATTAATGTGTTTACAAGGCAATTTTAGTTAATTAGTTGGGTAACTTCTATTTTTTCTGTATAAAATATATTTTCAAGAGAAATTATATTCAAAAATACCTAGTGGATATCAACTTGCAATCCATGAAATTTTAGTTCATTGCGTATGTAACATATATAGATAGCAAGTAAGCGAGATGGCAGAGGCACTGTCTTCGCCGCAGTCATCGACGTTGTCGAATGCGTCTGGATCTCCGAGCGAAGTGCTACGTAAGTGAGATGGCAGAGGAATATCGAAATTGCGTGCGGGCCGATTGACTATTACAGAGGTCAGTGATGTTGGGATCCCTTTGAGTCCCAAGAAAGCAGCAACGAGATTCTGGATTATCTGCGGGATACTTCGAAGGTAACGGGTCCCCATCACCACACGAAGCTAGAAGTCTCTGACGGATGTAGAGAGAGGCCACCTGTGGACTGAAATTTCAGGCTCGTTCACTATCCTAGAAGCAAACCAGGCATGCGTGCAATGGCAGGCGTTGCTCGCGATGGGACACGCGTGGAGGACCTTCAAGAGCACGCTTGTCACGAAGTACGTGAACACGGGTCAGATGCCCTTCACAAAGTATCAATTCTTGTCGTGGGATATATGGGACGACTTTGTGCGGATGAATACGACTAACGAATTTTAGGAACAAAGTGCGGCGCACAAAGCTCTTCAGGCACAAAACACCCACCCCCACAAACTCAGCACCGTTGGGTACGTGGGTAAAATCACAGAATGGGCGACGGAGGATGAGAATGCAACCAGACCATTTGCTGAGATCACAGACGTGCGCGCTCGAACCTGGTTAAGAGTGAGGGCATCAGCCACGTCTTCGGGCGATATCTCTTTCACAAACCCGACAGATGAGGCAGTGTCGAAACGTCTGGTAAATATGTCGAACTACGTAGTTGTTAATAAGTCCATAACTTCGTAGTGTCTATAATAACATTATGACCTCTTGCAGCAAGAATTGACTTCCGCATGTTCCCAAGGCTCATTTGAAGCAGACAGGGAGAATGATATACTATCTATGGCCCTGGGAAATAAGGAGCACCCGGGTCGTACGTGAGGCGTTGGGGTTTACGTACCTTGGAGGGATGGATTCCAACACGACTTCCACACGTATAGGAGTAGGAAGAGATCCAAGGCCGAGCATGACGCCGTGTTGGAACAGGTGCTTACTGCAAAATTTCAAGGACAGATAACAAGATTGCAGGATCAAATGAATCAACTCCTCACCAGTCGCAAGCTGGCCCTATTATTTTGGGAGCCAGTCCTCCTCAACATCGTAGTAGCGTCGCGTCCACGCCAAATTCTGAACATGACGACGTCCAATTACCTATCGATGACATCAAGGCAATGTACATCTATGGAATGCTCCAAAGATAGACCTATAGGACGCCTTAGCTAATTGCATATCGTTTTATAGGAGCTGACGCCCTACAAGCTCCAAGTGAGAATGCTTGGGTCCATTTCTATTGAGGCTGGGCGGGAGATGGTGTATCCATACCAGGAAGGGACAGTGCAGCACGGTGCCCAGCTGGCGTAGGGTTACGCCAAGGTCCAGGTGGACATGGTACATGACAATTTCATGGCCGTCCCGCTGGAGATTCGCCCGAACGAAGACATCAGAACAATAGGGGATGCCATGTACACTTTTATCCAGTGGCCCAAGAAGGATATCGCCCTAGACCCTGCAGTGTTGTGATCTCGACACGACCATGCCTCCCCAACAGGCCCCTCGATGACTCCACCTCAACCTTCGCTTCAGAAGGCCACCTCATCGGTTTCCGTGGAGAAGACGCCGAAGGAACAAGAAAAACGTACCGCTATATCGGTTCCCAAGTCGTCTCACAGGAAGACGTGTAGCGGGCTAATCATTAAGGCCAAATCGAAATCAAAGAACATTAAGGCGCCTCTCAAGCCCAGGAAATACTCCCTCGGAAGTCCGTTGGCCCCCGACACAGTATTAGCCCGCGCTGGAATAGGTTGTCAGGCTTTACATGCTTGGTACATGCGGAACACCAAAAAGAAGGGGTGTGGTACTGGAATCACCGTCAGATACATGAAGGAGCATTTCTTCCACGAGCTGGGCCACTTCGTCGTGGGTTTCAATGACTTATTCGACCTACTCAACCTGCCCTCAACGCCTCGTTTCTACGATGCCGGACACTGTAAGTGTGTACAATCAAATTCTACATTCACGTAATACCGATAAATATCACAAATCATTGCTTATGTATAAATACATGATGAAAAATGCCTGAAAATAGCAAGAACTGGTAGGTTTCCTCGACCCACACATGGTCTCTGAGCAAACCATCAACCAAGACGCATCCTACGTCATGAAATACATAACGATGAGATTGCTTGTTCAGGACGACAAGGACTACATACTTGTGCCCTACAGCCATAAGTAAGTACTTCACTACTTGCTATACAAATTTCATTTGTACTTTATACGCTGCACAAACTTAGGTTTAATGACTATAGCGACATACATGAATAGGTACCACTGGATCCTTTTAGTCATTATACCAAAGAGGAACAAAGTAATATACCTTGATTCCCTAATCAACAAAACCTACGACTTCACCCTTGTGAAAGGAATACTTGACATGTATGCTCATTTCCTCCGTGCATAACTCTATTGTAGTCTTCCTTCGTTTGAAATGGCTGAGGATAACTTTTTGGAATCATGCAGGTCATTCATTGCCTATGTTGCCGAGGAAGGGTCATACAAGGGATCGAGCGCCACACTGCAACACAGGACACGATTTTCGATACGTGCTACAACGCAATAATCCTATATCATACTTCGTAATAATGCGTCTCGAACTGACTATACCTATATATGTAATTCTATTTTTGCAGTGCCGTCAGCAAAAACAAGATCACATATGTGCATTCTACGTTTGCCATCACATGCAGCAAATCATCAGTGCTAAGATGAATGATCCCGATGTTTGTCAATCTTGCAATAATTATTTTTTAATTATAAATTTAAATATATATGCTTACTACTTTACTCCTACTAGCGACAGGGCTTGAATATAGATTTAGATGCACTCGCTATGAAAGAGATCTCAGAGGTTCGAAGGAAGCTCTGCGGCTTCATCAAGACGGAGATCATTAACGCCGACAGAGAGTTTCACTCCGTCGACATCTTTGAACCACTTTCAAACAATTGATTCAATTGTAATTCACTTTTAGTAGTTGTAATTCAATTGTAGCTCTAGCGATAATACTTGAACATATTCTTTTGTAATTGATTTTGAATTGTAAATGATCACTTTGAGTGTCAACAATTGATTCATCTGTGATGTATATGTTTTCTATCTGCTTGTTTTCAGAGGGCATTTCTAGCAATTCCTGAGGCTAGCTGAAAATCAGGAAAATATAGTTAGGTATAAAGAACTATCACAGACGGTTTTTTTTTTATTGAAACCGTCTGTGAAGAGCTAGTATTACAAACGGTTTGTAGTGGAAACCGTCTTTGATACTAGCTTTTCACAGACGGTTTTTGGTGGAAACCGTTTGTGATACTAGCCTTTCACAAACGGCTTTAATTAAAAACCGTCTGTGTTGTGCCTTGTCATAGACTGTTTAAAAATCGTCTGTGATAACCGCATGTTATCTCAGACACATAAATTCAGACGGTTCAAAAATCGTATGTGATGACGGTTCCGAATTGTCTATGATGACACTATCTGTACTAGTGCCAAATATAATTTTCTCAAAATGTTGCCTCAATAATGGCATTACATGAAGAAATTAACTTGTTCCATTCCTCTTCTATCACCTCCACGAAGCCCAGGTACATTGATACGGGAGAGGAAGATTTTTTCTTAAGATGATAGGAAGGATGCTGGACGAGTATCCCAAACGCTAAAATCTTGATTGGTAGTCTTTCGTTGGCTCCCCTCCCTATGCACCATGGAGAGAAAGGTAATGGTCCATCGGTGGCTGGAGTTGCATGTCGGATTGAGCGCACCACACATATCCTCTCTTTTATTTGTTTGCATCCATTGTTAGGGCATGTACAATAGTATAGACAGCTGCTGTCTATAACAAATCTTCATATCACCTATAGATAGTATTAAAAACAACTTATACAATAGATTATGATGATACAGTTGGCTACAGGATTGTAGACAACACACAATCTTTAATGCTTTTATTGGTTCTAATGCTACAGTCGGTTACAGGATTTTAGACAGTACATTTCTCTCTCTTTATTCTCTTTCACCCACATCAGTTTAAATCCTATATGGCAGAGACTATAGATAGCTGATGTAAACATATTGTACATGACATTAGAAGAGTAGTTTCTTGTTTTAAAATAGTGTATTTTTGTATTTCGAATTAGCTTTACTGAGATGAAATGAACCATTCGAGTCCCAAACAGCGGCAGAGTGTGACCTAAAATAATCGGTGCCTCATTCCGTTGGTCGTTGATCAGAGGAAGAAGGGAAGGAACAATACAATGTGATAAGATTTTTGTGGTGTGGTAGGCTACAAAGGGGAGAAGCAGCTAGCTCCAATGTATTGAGCTTCTTTGATCTAAATTGTTGTGAGTTAGGGGTTTAAGTCACAGGCCAAAGCTTTGGGAGGAGGCCAGTGCTTTAGATTGTAATAGGCTAAACCGCAAGTGCGTTTAGAAGTGTATATTGAATTCTGCATCGAAAGGAATGGTTACAAACCAGTTTGATCTAAAAACCTTCGCCATATGTTTGTTTAAGAGCTCATGAGAGAATTTGGACCTAGCTTCATTTTTGTGATTATCGGAAACTCAAATAAAATAATAAATTTTTTCTATAACTGCGAAAGACAGTGACTACCCTGCATATATATGCAATTTATGTGCTTTACACATATTTTATGTGCCATCCATTAATCATGATACAAGCCGGAGTGATGACGTGTAGAAATTTGTAAGAGGTTTAAAAATAAAAAAACTTGTAAAGATTGTATGTACATTAGCCACCCATGTTTAGGATGCATAAATAAATTGGATAGGGACCCGTATAAATTTATGCAAAAGGTTGCCGGTGTGCTTGCATGACCTCCGTTCCCTAGCCGGATCGGCTTCTCCATGCCCAGATTTGGAAACGTGGCCTGTGCGTAGAGAATACTGTATAAACAACGTTTTGATTTTTGAGTCGGTGTAAACAGCATCCAACGGTAGCACTATAGTAAAATACTGGTGCATATTTACTGTATCGAAAATATTGCACTGATTTTACTGTGTCATTTAGTGCTGTAATACTCGATCCATACCGTTGATTTTGGATCGTACGTGAAGACAATTACCTCGCTGCATGTCACTATAGATACTCTGTACAGATGATCCGTTTCCATCCCCCTCCTTCCAGAAAGTGAAATTTATCGATACGCCTGGCGGGTCGTAGCCGTAGCCCGTAGGCATGGAAGAGGAGAGGACGGAGGCGTGGTGGCGCCGGCGCGCGTGGGCGCTCCTCTCGGCCGTCCGCGCGCGGGCGCCTCTGGTGCAGTGCATCACCAACCTGGTCTCCATGGACATCTCCGCCAACGCGCTCCTCGCCGCCGGCGCCTCCCCCGCCATGCTCCACTGCCTCCGCGAGGTCCCCGACTTCACCCCACGCTGCGACGCCGTCTGCATCAACGTCGGCACGCTCTCCGAAGACTGGCTCCCCTCCATGCGCGCCGCCGCCTCCGCCGGCCGGCCATGGGTGCTCGACCCCGTCGCCGCCGCGGCCTCAGACTTCCGGATGGAGGCCTGCCTCTCCCTCCTCGCACTCCGCCCAGCCGTCGTCAGGGGGAACGCGTCCGAGATCCTCGCCCTCGCCTCCCGCTCAGCCACCGCCTCCTCCTCCTTCAAAGTACGGTACCTTGTTCTTTCTTTAATGTCCAATCCAAGCTAGGACTCACAAAATCTTAACTTGATCAGATGGATTCATTGTTTGATTGATTGATTGTGAATTGCAACGCGCTGCCAACAGTTAACTGAACTTCTTGTTAAAAAAACAGTTGACTGAATAAAATGAAATGAAAAAAAGGAAATCTGCTTTCTCCTCACAATCTTAAAACCCTGAATAAACATTTGCTATCACCATCCTTTTCTATGGACTGATTTGATCCATCTACTCCTGGCACCATTTTTTTGGTCTTGACTCTTCACTCTTCAGAGTTCAGACTTTTTCGTATGCCATTGTTATCAGTGACCTATCGTAAACATATGCTGCCAGGGGCGACCCGGAACAAAATTTTAGGTAGGGCGAGTCGCAAACGTTAACCAAAAACCTCTGGTTGCCTTGCCTTGCCGGCTTGCAGCGCACCCTATGGCCGACGGCCCTGGTTGACACTTGACTTGACAAGCCCCCCGCCGGCCTTGCCAACTCGCCAACACGAATAGTTGAACAATGAATACTACGATGAACACATTTCCTTCTCATAATGACAGATTGACAGTACGACAAATTGACAATTGACAGTTTGACACAATGTTCAACTTGAAGTCTTGAACACAAAACACTTGAATAGACAGAATAGTTGAACTCATAGTCTCACTCTCGCAGAGTCATAGTCTCACACAGTCACATCTTATGACTGAATTGGATTACTTGGAATCTTGGATCCAATCCAAGATTGGAACTTCACTCCAAACTCAAAACCAAAAGAAACATACAGAGAAAGGAGAGGGAGCAGGAACAAGGTGGGTTACCATCTCCCTGAGGTCGTCAATTAACTATGAAGATTCTTTACAACATGTATAAGAATGTAGTGCTAGTCTACTAGAGAATGAAGAACATGCTATGTAACTCAGGAGATTCAAAAAGAAACAATTTACTTACTTGGAAACCCTCTTTCACCACGTCCATTGCCGGATTGAATTCCAGGCCAAATGGGACCTCAGTTTGGGACCCCAGAGCATCGTGCTGTTGAATGCAAAACCCGACATAGCAACATGAAATCTCCGGAGCTTGTTGCCATCCTCACTTGTATGCCATCCCACAACTTGGTTCTGTTTACATACAGGGCCTTCCAGCACCATGCCATTTCTGCTTTCAGATATCACTGGAACAGGCCATGTGCCGAACCGCATAATCAAGGCAGTGTTTGCACAGTAGAAATAAGTTAGCAACTTGATTTCTATGCAGTATCCAACTTTCTCCTGCGACACAAAACATAATAAGGATTCAATGAACCCAGCTGAATGTTTGCTTGCCAGACTAGTAGGTAGCTGCTGTTCCAGGAAAGAACTTTCTTAAATGGTGAATCAATTACCAGTATTGAATTACCCATGACAACCCAGAAAGCAAATTTATTGATGCTACTGAGTTCTGAATCTGCAACAAGGCGAATGGTAAGAATTTTGAGCCCATTTCAATGCCTTGTATAAAGTTTCAATCTTTAAGTAGATTCAGTCTACATGCCAACAAAAAACATGGATCCTTTCCTTGTATAACTAGATACCAAACTCGCTCTACCAAACTCGGATCTTAAGACAAGAACAATTGCAAAGGTCAGCAAAGATCGCACCTTTCGCACGCATAGCACTGAATCTGAATGAGAGAATTGAGCAGGTGGTTGATTAGTACCTGATTTGGCGGAGGCGGTCAAAGAGCTGTAGGGAGTAGATGCCCTCCTCGTCGGCGAAGTAGAGTAGTAGACGATGCCGTCGAGCCGGTGGTTCTCTACCATCTCCAGGGTGGCATTCATCCGATGCTGGTGGTAGTCAATGGAGGAGGAGGCATTGGTGGCGGCGAGCTTGTCGTAGCAGTCGACGTAGCGGTGCATGACGCCGGTGCGGCGGAGCGCCGCGGCGGCCTTGGGGGTGGGCTTGCCGGCCTCGACGACCACCCAGAGGACAGGCGAGTGGACGAGGCACAGCGTCTGGTCTATCCTGCTGCGGGTGCCGCCTCCCGACGCCGGGGCCTCCTCCGCCGCCTGTGCTGCGCTCCCTTGCCGTCTGCCCTCGCCTGCCACCCCGCCGTCGCCTAGGAAGGGGGGGGGGGTCTCCGCACCGGAGGGGAGCTCGGGTGGCCGCCCGAGCATGCCTGAAGGGAGGGTCCGCCCCTGTAAGCTGCCCGCCGAATCTTGTGGCTAATTGCAGAATTCGCTAAATAAGCAGAAAAATAAATTCTATGGGACGGGATCTCAGGGAAGGCCCTATGTATCTGCCATCCATCAAGAGAGAGAGAGAGGAGAAGGGTGAGGAGATCGAACGGTGGAGGGGAGGGGCCTCACCGTGAGGCCCTGTCCCATAGAATTTGCTTCCAATAACCAGTCTGATACAACCCAAAATGTCCAAGGGGCTACCAGCGACCATAAGTACAGAACAAGAGAATGGTAGAACAACAAACCCGCCTAACTATAGAAGGAACACAGAGAACATAATTAATCTGCCAGACTACAACAAAGAAACTAACAATGCTAACACTTAGTCTTGAGCAACAGATGTTGAAGCTGCTGACTGGGATTTGTTGGTTTTTGAAGGTGTGCGCCCATTCCTTCATTTCAGCCACAATTGCCTCCATTGCTGCATTTAGGACAAAGTTTTGTACTGAATGTCAATAGGACGCTGGGGAGATTTCTTTTCAGTCACCATTTTATTCAGTGTTTGCCAAATTGACCAAGTCAAGGCTGCAAAGGTATAAATCACCAAATAGTTGTTGTCTCCACACTCCAATCTCATCCAGTCGCTAAGAAATCTCAGAATGATTCGGTAGTTGTGCTCTCTCTGGTCAACCTTTCCTTACGTAAGTTGAGTTCTTGCCGGGGTTCCAGGATGATTAGATCCCTTATGTCTCTGTTTTTTCAAGATTAGCAAAACACATATCATACCTACGCCGCCGATAGTATTCCATCTTGCTGCCAATGGCACTAATTCTGATCGAATTGCAGGGTGTGGACAGTTCACACGAATCAGGGGATGCCATGCAAGCTTCAAAAGCGTTGGCACAATCCAGTGGGGCTGTTGTTGCAGTATCTGGAGCTGTTGATTTCGTCACCGACGGGGAGCAGGTTGTCGGCGCAAGCAACGGTGTGGCCATGATGCAGAAGATCACAGCGACAGGGTGTGCTGTGACCGCCCTTATCGCAGCCTTTGTCGCCGTGGATCCTTCAGATGCTCTCGTCGCAACAGCATGTGCTCTTGCCATCTTTGGCTTGGCTGGAGAAATCGGGATGGAGTCAGCGAAGGGACCTGCCTCTCTCAGGATGCATCTCATTGATGCTCTCTACTGCCTTGACGAGCAAACCATCACTTCTCGAGTCAACATTTCCCTGCGGTCATGATGCATGCGTAGATGCCTCAGTTAATTACAGAGTTTGGAATAATGCACAGGCTCACTTCACTTTTGTCACTGTTTTGAATACCATGAAGCAGATCAAATTGGCCGTTACTCATCCATGTATACCATATAAATACTCCGGTGACCTTCCGGAGTCTGAACTGTACTAAGTACATAGTTGTGATGCCAAAATTTTGTGCTTGACCTATCAAGCACAGACGCAATGCACAACAAAATAAAGAATCTTGTTCTTGACCAGCTCAAACAAGAAGTATAACCGGACGAGTGGTGTGTATGTCGCTGCTGGCATTTCTGGAGAGACTTTGAGATTACTGAATGACCTCTCTGTTACATTGGTTTGTTGGAGAGGATCATATCATATTGAATTAAGTCTTTAGTTAGAAAGCATAGTGCCCAAATTACCGAAAAGTTGAGATGGCCGAGTTGGTCTAAGGCGCCAGATTAAGGTTCTGGTCCGAAAGGGCGTGGGTTCAAATCCCACTCTCAACATGTTTGTCTTTTGTTTTTGTCCTTTTTTTTTCTCGCTTATATTGCATTTGTTCTTCCAGTCATCTGATATTTACCCCAGAATAATTCTTTTTCCTGTCATTTGCTTATTTGTTCTGGTTTTGCTTTGCCAAAAGGCCCAAGCTAGCTAGCCCCAAATCTGCCCAACAGTTCAGTTTTGGTTATATTATGTCAAAACCAGCCTCCCGTTTTTCCTACTAGCTTCGTGCATGCAATTCTTTGCACATGTTCCTCAGACGCTAGCTACAAACTGAGAATGAAATCCTTTCCATGGCAGTTGGAATAGCAGCGTGAGGTAGGAATGGGAATCAATCCAAAATTCCAAATGCACCGGTTGTCCTCTAATGAGGGCATCAGTGACGGTGATAATTGCTTTGGGGTTTAGGGTTTATATATGGTCGCATTTAGATTTGAATTCGGGTAGTTTTGTTTGGATGCTAATTAGATGGTCAGAATATCGTCAATTGGTTGCTAGTTCAACCGGTGAAGTACCCTGCCTGATGGATAATGGTCACAGTTGCATGGATTTATTGTAGATTTTTCACGATTTGATCACACGACTCTTACAATCCTAATGATAGCCAACTGCAGCGTTCGAAAAAATATATATGGTCACAATATATATGCTAAAGTCAACATGAGATGATGCATCTGGAACCAGGCCAGGCCAAACACATCTATGACCCAGCTAAGATTTTTATTCCAGTACGTTCACCTGGAATAATGGGCCGAGAACTGCACGCAGCATAGCTTTTGTACACATCTAACATGTGAACATATGTTCTTTCCTTTTTCTTATTTCGGTAAAACATAGAATCCCTTACGGAATTGCTATACAACTCGTTCGATTATTATTATTTTTAGATTTCAATCGAATTTCTCATTGTTGGATGAGCTTGAAGATTCATGTGCCACCACCTCCGCTTAAGGGTCAGGGTTCACCGGCGCCGGACTTGAGAGAGGGGGGAGGCGAGGGTGGTGGCTTTCTGCGGGGAGAGCGAGAGCGGGGGCGGGGGCGGGGGCGGGGGCGGGGTGGCAATGGGGATAGGTGTGGGTGTGGGTGAGGACGAGGTACTGAGGTAGGGCTGATGAAGATGAGTAAAGTTAGGGATTATATCTGGTGCATTGGATCTCTATCCAACAGTAAAAAAAATGGCTGATTTCTCAACCAGAATTACTTGACTTGAAGCATATTCACTCCCATCCCTTAAGCATGTTGTATGTCAGCATGCATGTTAACGAGTAAAGATATTAAACCATCTCACATGCATGTGATACGTACTGTATGACTCACGAGTCACAATCTTGTTACTACTACTACTTGTACTAACCAGAGATGATCACACATCCATCGACCCCACGCATGCACCCGACGGATCGATCATTCATGGAAATTAATTAAGTTCACATGCCACGCCATCTCTAATCTCCGATTAATCAATCACCAGCTAGCTGGCTAGTAGTATGAGGAGCTCTTATGGATGGTGAGGATGTTGAGCATGAGGAGGACGAGGTTGACGAAGGCGCCGATCAGGGAGACGATGACGGCGGACATGGCGCGCTCGCAGAAGCGGCCGTAGACGTTGCACACCTTGCCCCACCGCACGTGGGAGTTGCCGCGCTCCCCCAGGATGCCGAACTCCGCCGCGGCGCCCACCGCCGAGAACAGCAGCGCCATCACCACCAGGTCGCCGATCATCACCGGCACCACCGCGCTCCGGCTGCGGCACGACGCCAGAGCCGCCGCCGAGAAGGCGCACGCCATCGCGTTCGCCACCACGAAGTACCTGCATGCATGTGTGTATTGGAAAATGAAATGAAAGACTAAGCTAACCATGCAATGCATCCTCTGAATCTCTGATTGATCGCTCACTAGAACGTACGACTGAATAAGAGAGTGTTCGGTTGATGGTTCATTTCGAATCGAATTCAATTCCGTACATTCATATATAGTGACATGAGCTAATTGAATTTTCAATGCAACTTTTGGTTTGATTTGGTATATGTCCTTGTAGGAGTAATAAACAAAATCGAAGAATTTGTGCAAAGTTTCGACCAAAATTAAAAGAGGTGCTTGCAGGGGACACGTCTCCCTACTTATCGTCTGATGATTGCACGTTGCAGATCAAACTCAGTGTGCTTTTAGAATGGCACTTTCCAAAATAAATACTACACCGCATCTACTGCTACTAGTGGCTTATTGCAGTTACAGTTCGTACGCTACAGATGCTAACTGAAAATGAGGGCCATTAGTGAGTGTGTGGTCTAGCTAGACGTCTCTGGTTATTCTGAATGTTCAACGCATTCGTTGTATCCTACATCTCCGTCGTTGTCGTACTTATCTTTTGTCAAAACCGGTATAATGCACGCCCTGTTACTAGTCCTTGAGATGATGTATACTGACAGCATCTTTAGTTGCAAAGATAAACTTGGGAAAATCCAAGCACTGGGGTCTTTTTTTAATAAGAAGACTGTAAACTTCATGCTAGATCGCATGAGCTAGCAGCCTAAGCAATTATTTATACTCTATTGCTTATATGACTGTTGTATTGACAAAAGTCGGTGATTTGATGATTTATTAGTTCCAAGTAAAAGTAAGTGCGAATTGTAGAATAGTTAAGTCAGCACAATTAAATTAAGAAAAGGAATTAGATTGATCAGCACAGAGATAGAACGAAATTGTTATAATCGTAAGCATCGAAAAAAATCACTGTTAACTTCATTCTCTTTGTTAAGCAGAAAACTGCTACAGTACTTTTTTTTTTCAATTACAAGGAAGACATACACGCACCATCCGCACTCGCACCCTTAGCATACACCCATAAAGACAATCACGGGGTAAATCCGCATCCTCGAGGCAGAATTTTGTTCCTTTACTCATTGGCTGAATTCATCCCTTAACTTCAAATTGATAGTAAATCAATCCCTGTACTTTCAAGACTATTTCACAATCCGTGTTCTCCAAAAAAAGAGTAGACCACAGTTGACTCTTTACGTGAAATTTTTTGAGCCTGCTTTAACTTATATCATTGCAATCCATAAATAAGCACTGCCCTCTTCGAGTGTGCGCATTGATTTCAGATTGTTATGTGCAATGCGGATAAAAAGGCTGTTGTTTTCCCGGTTAATAATGGCCGAGCAACAAGCATCCACGTCATATCCAAGAGTACATCAAATCTGTACGCAACTACTGCATGATTGATCGGAAGCGAGTAGACACCAGGAGGAATGGACGGGTGAGAGGAAACACATCTCTAATGGAAAGGAATCTAATTAGTGGATGCACCACCATTTGAAAAGGCGAAGAGAAAAAAAATCAATGGATTGTTGTAATATGGCCCGTTAGTCCGATCACGGGATGCTTTATCTAAACGTGACTCATTAGTGGTTATGGCCTATTAAGGCCTATGACATATGACTGTCTAGTTTAATCTCATATTACTTATTCTATTGAGGTAGCGCGCATTCTTCCTCTATATAAGAGGGTAGGGGCTGCTCATTATACACATTAGAGGATGTTGGGACAATTTCTTGTGCCTTCAACTTTTCGTGTGATTGTTTGTCGGCAACGCGGCCACTACTCTAACATGTTATCAACACGATAACGCTCTTGTGTAGGGCATTTGATACGTTGTCTACAACAATTCTATTTTAATTATTTTGCGGTGTTTATCTGGCCCTTCCCATCTTTCTCTCTCCTCAAGCGAGAGCCATCGAAGCGCCTATCGCAGCTGATCGGCTCTGCTGGCGGTCTTTGCCGCCAACGGTGGCCATGGGTTGCACCTACCGCGCCGCCCTAACCCCTGTGCACGCCGCCGCTCATAGCTGCACGTTGACCTCGCTGGCCGCGTCCACCCCCCCCCCCGGGGCGCCGTCTAGCCCACGACCTCACGGTCAGGTTGTGCCTACTGCCGCTGCCGATGTCGTCGTCGACCGACTACACCCAAAGACATCGTCACTGTTGACCTCGCCCTTGCCATCCGCACCAATTGCGCCGTCGCCGCTCCTGAAGCTAGCCGCTATGCCCATCGCGCTGCCTCGGGACATCGTCCCGAAGCTCACCGACACTGCGCCTACCATGCCACCTCGAGAGCTCGGCTCCGCCATCGCCACACCAATTGCGCCACCCTAGCCGAACCCCGACCTCCTCGTCATCGCGCCGACCACGCTGCCTAGAGACGCCGCCCCAGCCTTGCCTCTTTCTGGGGTTTTGCAAAAATACAGAGGGGTCCTCGGTTTATATAATATAGGTCCTTGGGGTCGAAAATCTTGTAGATTAGATCTTAGAATTTATGGATTTTTATTATAAGGGTATCCACCCATAGAAATCTTGCAAATTAAACCGTGGAAGAGTTATGTTTTTATTAGTTAGTCTTTATGATTTTATTTAATCACCAGAAATTGTTTTCTGTTATGAATTTTTTTCTATGCTTAGAAAATTACAAAAAATCACTAGAAATTCACAGACTCACATTTACTAGTTAAGTAAATTGTCTATATGTTGTACTCACATGTTTTTGACTCATGTGGCCTATTTCTGAGCCAACTAATTGTTGCTTTACATGATGTATGCAATATGCCCGGGAAACAATTCCGTGTGATATATAGTGATGGAAGGAATTATCAAGAATGGGCAAACAATGATGTTACAACAACCTTGGAGATGCCATCGATAGGGGCAAGGATCGTATCAATGCTGCAAAAGACTTAGCCCGAAAGTTCATCTATGAACTTCAAAGATTGGTTTGCATGTGAGAAATATCTGCTAGGATAGGATATGGGAGGTCCAGTGGAACATATTTCGCAAGCCAAGAAAAATCTCACATGTATCATGGTCACCCTTCCCAAAAACCCCCTGACAAGAAAGGTAAAACCACTAAAAGAGGAAGGGACATTGATGGCAACAAAGGAGGCAACCAAAACAAGCCCAAACTCTGAGAAGAGGTTAATGGCAGAGGAAAAGAAATTCGTCGAAGGGATATGAATGCAATATGTACTAGGTGTGATTGCCAAGGGCATACTGCCAATAGGTGCAACACAGCTAAACACCTAGTTGATGCATATCAAAATGCCAAGATGCAATCTACTATTTTGAGTGGAATTTCAGATATCCTCTTCAAAAAGGGTGATTCATGCCACAATATGACACCAACGACAGAACAAAAGTTATTAAGGGAGAAGATTGATTTCTATAACGTTGCTAATGGCCAGAACATCTCGATACAAGATGTGTCAGATCTCAATATAGAAGATATCCCTACTGTAGAGGAAAAAAATATCATTCCCTGATGATGTCCTCGTTAATGAAGACAAGGACTTTTTTTTTCTCTAAGTACATATAATATTTAATTCATGTAATTAGGGTGGTGTTAAGATATAAAACACAAGTTTTGCCAATCCTAAAAGTTAGCAATTAGGAATTAAAGATTGCAATATTTAAGTTTGAGTCGTAATAAAGTTTTTTTCGGTTAGTGTGCATGATCTGTTTTGCATTTATTGTATGCAATATCTTTAATCATGCAAATTTTATCTTCTGCTTATAGATTAGTGTAATCGATGGAAGGGGAGCAAGAAATCGGTCTTGTTGACAGTTGTGCCACGAACACTATCCTTTGGGATATTAAATACTTCTAGACTTTTGAGCAAGAAAATAGGCAATGTGATAACCATAATAGGCAACTATGGTAATAATATCGTCGGTTCAGGAAGATCTACAGTTGTGTTATCGATGGGAACCCGAATAATCATCAAGGATGCATTATTGTTCCCAGAATCAACACGTAATCTCTTAAGTTTCAAGGATATCCACAATAATAATTTACATATGAAAACAGAGGAAGATAATGGTTCTGAGTACCTTCTCCTCACTAAGAGAGTGGGATATCAAAAGAAAACTATAGAAAAAGCTTTCTAGTTGTTCATCCGGATTGTACTACACGTTCATCACACGTGATGAACAATACATCGCGATGAATACACAACTCAGGGATCTAGATTTGTTCAAGACGTGGCACGAATGTCTAGGTCATCCTGGAGAGAATATGATGTTCTGGATCATCAAACATTCTGCTAGTCATCACTAAGAGTTAAGTGACATCCTTAAAACACACCAATTTGTGTGTGAAGCCTATTCTCAAGGCAAGTTGATTACGAGGACCTCGTATCACAAGATCAAGGATGAACTACCTGATTTCATCGAAAGGATCTAGGGGAACATTTGTGAGCCCATGTCGGGGCCTTTCAGGTATTCCATGGTACTAATATATGCATCCACGCGATGGACACATGTGTGTCTATTATCCACTAGGAATCATACATACGCCAAGCTAATTTCACATATTATAGCACTAAGGGCCAAATTTCCATGTCAGAGGGTCCAATCCATATGCATGATAATGCTAGTGAGTTTACCTTCAAAGCATTTAATGATTATTCTATAGCCTTAGGCATAAAAGTGGAACACACTCTCCCACATGTTCATACACAGAATGGACTTACCAAATTATTGATTAAAAGGATCAAGCTGATTACTAGACCCATACTAATAAAGTATGAACTCCCCACTACGCGTTGGGGACATGTCGTATTACATGCCATAGCATTAATACAATTTTGGCCATCTTCATACCATGAGTATTCACATTTCCTGTTAGCACGTGGAAAATAACCAAATATTTCCCATCTACGTAAATTCGGCTGTGCCATCTATGCACCGATCTCACCACCACAATGTACGGCAATGGGCCCTCAGCGTAAATTGGGAATTTACGTGGGATCTGAATCTCCGTCTATAATCAAATATTTAGAGCCCATGATAGGGATGTCTTGAAAGCAAGATACGTTGATTGTGTATTTAATGAACAACTATTCCCAGTATTACGGGGGAGGAAAGGACCCTAAATTGGAATGCTAAGAACTATCATGGCATAGTAGTGGTCCTCACAATATTGATCTATGCACTAAATAACTTGAATAGGAAGTTCAGATGATAATTGATTTGCAAAATCTTGCAAACAAGTTGCCAGATACATTGACGAATCAAAAAGGAGTGACAACGTCGCATATACTAGCAGTGAATGCGTCTGTCAGAGTCAAACCACCCCGGGCTTTGGGTTCCACTCAAGAACCTCCTTCCTTGTGCAAGAAGCAGATACCTCCTAGATAAAAAAATAACAAACCACGGAGACGTCCGCAGAGGAGACGTATCAAACAGGGGGAGACACTCTATGAACCAAACACGAATGAGGAATGTCCAACAGACATCGCGCCTGTATGAGAGCTCAAGGGGATGCGTCCTATGCATGAGCACGAGGGGAGGTGCCTAGTGCAGAGGAGAGCGCACCTGCTAACACGAGGGCAACAGAACACTCAGACTCTTCCGTACTTGGGAATCATGGAGAGCTGATTGATCTAAACAGTATGCTAATCGAATTGGATAAGGAATTCCCCACAAAATGTGTGGACACATGAGAAATATACTTGAGACAAGTATGTGCTGATAGTAGCTGCTTCGCTTCTAGGGTTGCTTTTCATATCAAGAATTTAGATCTGGAACCTAAGACTATTGTAAAATGCAAAAGTCACCTCGACTAGGATAAATGGAAGGACACAATGTAAGTTGAACTAAACTCGCTAAATAAGAGGAAAGTCTTTGGACCTGTGGTCAAGACACCTCTAGACGTCATTCCTGTTGAACACAAGTGGGTGTTTATAAGAAAGCAGAATGAATGTAATGAAGTGGTGAGATACAAAGCGAGATTAGTAGCACAAGAGTTTACGAAGAGACCTGACATCAATTACGATGAAACTTACTCTCATATAATGGATGGTATTACGTCCTGTTACTTGATATCAATGACAGTAGGCATGAATCTAAATACGAAACTCATGGATGTTGCAACTGCATATTTGTATGGGTCACTTAATTCTGAAATCTTTATGAAGATTCCAGTTGAAGGTCCCATGTATGAGCATAAGAATCACAACATGTATAGTGTGAAATTGCAAAGGTCACTATATGAGTTAAAACAATCAGGTCGTATTTGGTACAGCCAACTGAGTGGGTTCCTTCTACGGGTTCCTTCTACAGAAGGTACATACTAATAACGAGGTATGTCTATGTGTATTCATCAAGAGATCCACTCATGGATTCTGTATCATATATGTATATGTTGATGATTTTAACATCATCGGAACTACAGAAGACATCCTCGAATCAGGCTCATACTTACAAATGGAATTCAAGATGAAAGATTTGGGTGAAACCAAATACTATCTCGGTTTGTAGATTGAACATTTGTATGGTGGTATATTCATGTACCAAACCGCATACAACAAGAAAGTATTAGAGATTTTATCTGGATAAATCTCATCCACTGGGTATTCCAATGATCGTTAGGTCACTTGACGTGGAGAAAGATCCATATGGACCTAAGCATGAGACTAAAGAAGTATTGGGACCAAAAACCCCATGCTTGAGTGCAATTGGAGCACTATTATATCTTGTAGGTCTAACATTGCATTCACAATGAATTGTTTGGCAAGATAAAGTTCCCAACCTACTTAGAGGCATTAGAATATGATTAAAGGCATTCTCAGGTACCTACAGGGTACTAGTGATCTTGGACTCTTTTATCCTAAGAACTAAGACACTAAAATCATTAGATACTTAGATGCTGGCTATCTTTCTGATTCCTGTAATGCCAGATCACAGACTGGATATGTCTTTCTAAGCGGAAATACAACTATCTCTTGGAAGTCTGTTAAACAGTAATAGTTGCTACGTCAACTAATCATTTAGAGATAATTACACTATTTGAAACCATCCATGAGTGCATATGGCTTGAAAGATCGATTCATCATACCCAAGAGTCATGTGGTGTAGAGGTGGATAAAAATCCCCACAGTCCTCTATAAGGATAATGTTGTTTGTGTTGCACAGATGAAGAATAGCCATGTCAAGACTCCGATGACAAAGCATATACTCTCTAAGCATTTATATTCCTGTGAGCAGCAGGAGAAAGAAAATATAGAAATACAGAAAATCCAAACATGTGAAAATCCTAGGGTTTATTCACTAAAGCCTTGCTAGTTTCTACGTTTGCGAAGCATTTTCATGTCATTGGCATGCGAAGGCTCAAAGAGTTGTTGCCTTCAGGGGGAGACTGAAATCTTCATACACATTCATCCTTGAGATGAAATGTTGTACTCATCTTTTTTTTAATTAAGTTTTGTCCTAATGGGTTTCTTAATTGAATGTTTTTAATGAGGCAACGTATGCAATAACAAGAATGCGAGCTATATACTCTTTTCTTTTAGCTGATTTTCACACTAGTTTTTCGGAAAAAGTTTTTAATAAGATATGAGCATGACGTTATCCTGGTGCCCAAGGGGGAGTGTTGTAATATCGGCCCATTAACCCCGATTATGTGGATACTTTACATAAACGAGACCCATTAGTGGTTATGACCCATTAAGGCCCGTGAGGCATAGCTGTCTGGTTTCGTCTCGTATTACTTATTCTATTGAGATGTCATGTCTCCTCTCTCTATATAAGGAAGGGTAAGGATCTTGTATCCACCCACCGATAAAGAGTGAGAGGTTGTCACAACTATTTCTTGTGCCTTCTACTTTTCGTGTGATGGTTAGTCGGTCTCGCGATCACTACTCTGGCATGGATAGCCTTCCATTTGTTGGCAGAAACAAAATTATCGGATAATGATCTCGTTGAGCACCTTCTCCAAATCTCTATCCGTATCAATTTTCGCTTTTACAAAAAGGCCAAATCGGTGGTCGTTCGGTGCTCATCAGGATGAGCACGTGGGACCCACGGTGCGCGCATATGAGGGGGGGTGAGCTGGGAGAGCCTGAGAGGCATCATGTGTTTATGCAATAATGCATGATGCAGGGGAGCCACGTGGTACACCCAAGGCGCCATGCATTTTTTCCGCGATATAAATGTAATAACGTGGAAAAAATATTTTTCCAAATTCTTCTTGGACGGAAAATTAGGAGAAGGTGCTGATCTAGCCAACACACCTAATTTAGCTAAACAACATGTTATACTAACTAGGTTAGTTACCAAACACAAATATTGAGTTAAACTAACATTCCAGGTTAGCTGAAGCCTAGTTATTTAACTCCGTACCAAACACAATTTAAAGACCTACTAGCTGCGATATCAAATCTAAAATTGTTCACAACTCTAATTTGTTGTGGCATCCTTGTCTATAGTAAAAAATATAAAGGCTCTTTTTAGGTAGGAGAAAGAGAAGGCCTTGTTTGTACGTGGAATTGCGAGGCCAGTGGAAGGTAGGAATCAGGACGTGCGCGCACGGCGTTTCTTGCGTGTCATCACGCATCCATCTCGTCAAAAGTATTCTGTTCGTTTCTCAGCCGCGTTCAGAGACATCGACGACGCTAGAAAGAGGAAGAACACGTATGGAAATCGACATGAACGGTGAAAGTCGAAGAGAACTCATGCTGTCTCCGGGGCGGCTAAATAGGTAGGCAATGGTTCGTATCGAAAACGTACGTAGCTAGGTTGCTTTCTACAGAAAGGGCACATATACGTTGTACATATTGGCTGAAGTACAGACTAGACCAGGGGTGGAGCTGACCACGGGCCAAACCTCAAATCAGCCTAGCTGCTTTTAGTCTAAAGTCATATTTTACTGATTTTTTAAATAGTTTTATATGAAAGCCCAATGCCCAGCTCCGCCCTGGACTATAAACATAGGCATGTGTGACGTGTGTCTATGCCGGAATCGACACTTAAATCCCTTGGCGCTTCAAGTTATTATCTTCCAAACGGATGTTAGTTTCGTTAGAAAATTCTGCGAGAGAGAGAGAGAGAGATCTGGGTTATATATATAATATTAATTGGCAAGGCATGCATGTACTTAAATGGGCCCATTTTCGAAGCGTACGTACGTGATATCCTTATTTCCTTTGTCTTATATAACGAGTATTCATGTCACTAGGCTAGCGTTGCATCATGAACAATAATTGCAAAAAAAAAATGAATTAAAAGAACAAAACGGAAAGAAAAGAAAGATGCAGAGAACAAGAAGAAGAGCGACAGTGCACGTAATTAAGTAGCTAGAGACTTACACGAAGGCGGTGGAGTAGGACCACTTGGCCGTGACGGGCACCTGCAGCGGCGGCAGCGTGTCGGCGACGCTGACCTGGATGGTCTGTGTCTGCCGGTCCACGCCCATCACCACGGCGGCCACGAGCGTCGCCGCTAGGATGAACACGCGCAGCGCCACGCCGCACCCGTCCACCGGCGGCCTGCCCCCGCCCGCCGCCGCAGCCCCCATGTAGCCCCGGCGGCTGTCGTAGGCGCCGCTCACGCCGTTGAAGCCGGGCTTCAGCCGCGACTCCATCGCTGCCGCGCGCTGTGGTGGTTGTTCTTGGAATCTCGGGTAGGCGAGCAGAACGGTGCGTGTTGTGTTTATGGCGCAGAGTGTGTGTTCACTAGTTCTCGTTGAGAGAGGGAGCTAGGTACGGTAGGTCGCGGAGGTGTATGCGCAGAATGCGTAGGGGTTGGGAATAAATTCTACGAGACTTTAAATCTTTGTTTTGATCTTTTTTTAATCACGACACGTAGACATGTACATATGTGATTGTTGCCATGTGTTATAAGATTGAAAGGGTATAACATAGATCTAAAGATGATAATATCTCTAGGATTTGTTCAACATTTATGGTCGAAAGAGGTGGGGTCACCACGGTCGGTATGGACACCGGCACACCGCTCACTACCCTAAAGGTATGTACAATGGTATAGACAACTGCTATTTATAGCAACTCTTCATGTCACCTATAGACAACACTAAAGACATCTTATACAATAGATTGTCTTTTTTACTTGTCTTTATAGATCACACAATCTTTTAATGCTTTCATGGATAGCCTCCTTGGTTCTAGTTAGCCTCCTTGGTTCTAGTGATACAATCGGTTGCATAATTGTAGATAATACATTTCTATCTCTTTATTCTCTTTTATCCATATTAATTTAAATCCTACGTGACAGAGACTATAGACAGTTGATGTAAACCCATTTTACATGACCTAAGGGTGGAAATAAATTCTCTGAGACTTCCTTATCTTTAATATTTGTTTTTAATATTTTTAAATTATGACATCTAGGCATATAAAGAGATGGTTGTTGCCATACGTTGTAAAATTGGAAAGGTATAATATAGATCTAAAGACGATAATATCTTCTTGATTCTTGATTTTCTTTCGGCATTTATGGTCGAAAGAGGTGGGGTCACCACTATCGGTATGGTCACCGCTCACGACCCTAAGGTTTCTGGGTATGTTGGAATTGATGGGAGAAGTTCAATACTAATAAAGGTACTACCTAAGAGTATGTACAATGGGCTTATGTCAGCTGTCTATAATCATTGCCATATAGGATTTTTGTTAACGTGGATGAAAGAGAACGAAGAGAGAGAAAGATACTGTCTACAATCCTATAGTCGACTATAGCACAAGAAACAAGAAAAGCATTAAAAGATTGTGTGTTTTATAAAGGCAACTAAAAAGACAACAGCCGTCTATACCATTGTATGAGCTATCTTTAGTGCTGTCTACAAGTGACATGGATAGTTGTTATAGACAGCAGTTGTCTATACCATTATACATGCCCTAAGAGCACGGCTTGGGGACCGTCCGATACAGAATCAACGCGAGATCAAACGAGACAGAAAGTGAAGGCTTCAGAATTATCGCAAGATCGAACTGAAAGCATCTCGCATATATGCATCGGTCAAAACAGGCTCGATCCAACGATCCGAACCATCGTCTGAACACCGAACAGCACATTATCGTGCAAATCTACCTCTCCTGTACGCAGTCTTGCCTGCGAATGATATGATGGGTTCGGGAGATGCTCGGTTCCGAGCCTATCATATCATTCATGAATAACCGGTCCAATTAGGATTCGGAATTTCGTGTCTAAAAAAAGGCCTGATGATTCGGAATTTCAAGCGAAGGAACACATAAAAAGGGTAAGTTTTACCTTAATTTTATAGCTGCGTTTGCAAAAAAGAAGATGAATATGTTAAGCTTCATATGTGGTTTCGTACTAGTTAGTAAAGGACTATTTTTTTTTGTTCCAACCGTTGCTAGTGCAACACAGTAACACATCTCACTTTCCGGTGAAAATTACGTAAGGTTTAAATCTCGTTTAGCGTTTTTTTCCAGTTTTGGCGAGGACATGCCATCTCGCGTTGATTAATACTGTGAGATGATACTAATCGGGGAAGGAACTAGCTAGCTACCGTGCTAATAACAACGAAATAGTCATGCATGCTCTGCAAATTGCCGGTGATCGATTAATTAGCCATACATGCAAGTACTATTATTAATTCCAAGTTCACTCACTGTTGGCTGAAGGGAACGACAGTGCATTTGCACTCAATTAAGTAACAGGTCCGTATCTTAGAATTTGAGGGCGCAATTACCAAACCAAAAAATATTTCATTGAAAGCTGGACCCTAAAATTAGCTCGGTTCCTTTTTTTCCTTACGCTTTTCATAACTAGATTTATCTCCTGATCGCATAAGACATTATTAAAAACTAAAACAACGCACAGATGCACAAATGCAAGAAAACACAACAATAGTAGACATTAAAAATTTAAGAAAAAAGTCCATTTTCAACCCTCAACTATCGTAAGAGTCCGATTTTCAATCTCTAACTCTAAAACTGTCTAAAACGCAACCTCCAACTCTCAAAACCATTCTTTTTTCACCCTTCCCACCCCCGGTTTTGTCGCTGATGTGGAGGCGGTTTTTGTTGACATGTCGGTGGTTTTTGCTGAGTACGGGGTGGGGCCCACATGTTAGTCCTACTTTTCCCTTCTTCCTCATTTTTCTGTCTCTCTCCCCTCTCTGTGCCTCCACAGCGCCGTCCCTTCCCTCCCTGTCTCCCTCTCCACCGCGCCGCCCCCCGTTGCCTCCTCGCCCCTCACCCTCCATGCCTTCCCCGAGCCGCCCCCGCCGCCTCCTCTGAGCATTCCCCGCCGCCTTCTCCTCCCCCCTCTCCATGCCTCCACCGCAATGCCCACCACTGCCTCCTCCTCCCTCCCTCTCCATGCCTCCACCGCACCCCTCCCCCACTGCCTCCTACTCCCTCTCCATGCCTTCGCCGAGCCGCCCCCACCGCCTCCTCCCCTCTCAATGCCTCCACCGCGCCGCCCACCACCGCCTCCTCCTCCTCCCACTCTCTCCATGCCTCCACCAATGCATGATCTCCTCCTCCGGGCGCTTCGTCTCCGCGCCTCTTCCAGCCAGCGAGCCCTAGCGACGCCGACGACACAACGCCCCTCCCCACGATCGTCTTCTTCCACGGTGGCGGGTTCGCCTCCCACTGCTTCCTCACTTGGGACATCGCCGACAGCAACATCACCCACCACATCGCTCGCCGCTACGCCATGAGCTCCTCCAACCCTTCTTTAGCGCCGACTGGATGTGGCAAGCATTCCTTCCGCCTGGCGCCGACCGGACCCATGAGGCCGCCGCCGGCTTCAACTCCCATGCGGTGCTCCTTGCCATTGAAACAGAGGAGAAGAGAGAGATGAGAGAGGAGGAAGGAGAAGGGGCTGACATGTGAGCTCCCATCTTTTTTTTATTTTCTAATTTGTTAGATGATGTGGCACACACGTGGTAGACATGTGGCAGTCACATGGCACAAACCTGGTGGGAAGGGGTGAAGGGGGCAAAGTGGATGGTTTTGAGAGTTGGAGGTTGCGTTTTAGACTGTTTTGGAGTTGGTGGTTGAAAATCGGACTCGAGCGATAGTTGATGATTGAAAAATGGACTTTTTCCTAAATTTAATAACAAAACTAGGTTCCAGATTTCTAATTTGGCAATAACGAGTGGCTACGTAATGAGACTAGAAAAATAGTTGACGCGATGCATATGGCTCCCGTATGCACACAAACTAGTTGAATTCACAATGAAACACACAATAAATTGACGAGCATAGAGTGAATTGATTCATTCGAATAGTGGTTGTGTGGCAGCAAAACTGGAATGAAACAGGACGACAGTGGTGGGGAAAGTGGTCGACATTGGGAGGAAGTTCTTTGGAAGAAGGAATAAAAGAGCTTGCTTAATTCTATTTCATACCAATATTAAGTATAGAACATTATATTTTCTTGAGATACTAACAAGTCGTAATTAAGCATTAGATAAAAATTAGGGGCCTGTGTAGTTGAGCACTTCGCTCATGCCCTTGGTATGGGCCTGTTAAGTAAGTCCGTTCAACCTCTTTATTGCACTGTACTAAGTACTAGGGGTGCAAACGGAGCGGATAATTCCCGTCTGTCCGACTGAAGGCTCGCGTAGTGAATACATGATGGAGAAATAGATATTTGACACTATCTGTGTCCGACTCCGACTCCGAGGAAAAAAATACAGGATGAGAGATATACGTCCATATGTGTCTGTATGTTAGGTGGTGTGAGGAAAGCCTATTTTGACTTCACTTAGGAACAAGATAACATATAGGTGGGTTGCTGCATCTGAGTTGGTAGGGGGATACTGAGTGTTTTTTCCTTCAACTTCTTAGCGATTAGTCTCTCCGTGTTTGTTCTTATTGCACTCATACTGTCCAATGTCATGTGTAGAGGTGCAAAAGAAGCGGATAATTTTCTTCCAATCAACCCACTGAAGGGGCACAGAGCGAGTACGAGATGGAGAAATGGATATCTGACACTATCTGTGTCCGACTCCGACCCCGAGAAAAAAATAGAATAAGATATATGATGAGCGATATCCGTCTGTATCCGCTCCGATTGCACCCCTACTTAGTACACCATATATAGTTTGGTCGCCAGGTTAGTTGGGCACGTCGTGGTCAGTACGTTGGCCGCTCGCTAGATCTGTAAATAAATATGGCGTCGCGGTGTCAAAGGTGCAGCTAGCTAGCCATGCACATGTACAACACACGTAGCGTAGAGTTTTTGGCCATTTTGGCACTATTGCACCGAAGAAAAGCGAATCTAGCCTCTCCTCCGAAACAAGCGCAAAAATGTCATCGCGGACTCGCGCGGACCTGCCACGTAGCCTCTCCTCGAACTGATGCCCCAACTGGCCTTCCAATCTGCCGGCGGACAGCCTAGAACAAGTGACTCACCCCTGATCGGGAGACCGGTCAAGAAGGAGACATCCTGGAGAGTGACCATCATCTTTCCCCACAAAAAGTGGAAGGTGTGCGTCTCGGGTCTCCACCTGTCAACAAAGTGCTGACATCAAATTGCCATCCAGGGTGAAGTAGCGTCCGACTGAAAGCATCCTCGCAAAGGGCAATAAGCCCATGTCCCAAAGGATTGGGACGTAGCGGGCGTCGAGATACCAGTAATGCTTCTTCGACTGAAAGTACGAGGGATGGAGGGTCATCTGCGTCCCCGGTGATCCACAGCTTGCACCGGTGATGCTCATCGTAGAAGGGTTCGAGTAGCTCCGATAGAGGTATGGCTTATAAGAGATGAAATGCACAAATTATTAGTGAATAAATTAATAACTACGATGAATTTCTAGAAATTAATCATTTATGACTAAATTAATCACGAGTAATTTAATACCACTAAATTAATTATGAAAACTTGATTACCACAAATTAATTGTAAATAAATAATATTACAACTAGATAATGACAACTAGATTAATTTCGATTAAATTAATTACGAGTTATTAAATACCAAGAAATTAATTACAAATTATTAATTAGCACAAATTAATTATGAGTAAATACTGAGACAACATAATTAATATATACTAATTAACTATGACTAAATTAATTACGACTAACTAAGTATGAGTAATTAATTAAGATTTAATTAATTGTGACAAAAATAATTACGACTAAATATTTTTTGATTGAAAATTACGACTAAATATTTAATGACCGCAATTTGTGGACTCACGACATCGTTTGCAATTCGCGTCAACTTTGGTAAATATGGTATTTACCGATACTGAACCAAAATAAAGTGGTATTTACCGATACCGAACCGTATTTTAAATAATATCGTATTTACCAAATTAACAATACCGTATTTACCGTATACACCATATTTACCCAAAAAACCAAATGAAAAGCTCTGACCCTAGGGGCACGGATGCGGCTCGTCCAGGCACCAGGGGAGCGGCACCGGCGATGTGGCCGCAAGGGGGGTGTATGTGCTCCGGGGGGCGGTGGAAATAGAATCCGTGCGCGAGAGACACGGATGTAGACACGTGTCAGCCTTCGGCATGTTTGTTATACATTTTTAGCACTACGACTCGCGAACAGCTAGTTTTGTTAATAACGACGCCGGTAATACCGTTTAGGCCAACAACTCACGTAAGGCATACGCGACAGCACGGGCATTGAAGGCTCTAGTTTTTTCCACCGGAGCTGACCAGGAATTGCGGCGTACTTACGTTCTTCTTTATTAGTTCCATTCATTAATAATTGTGCCCTTCAAATAAGTACGTACACTCCCTAGTTACTCTGCACGGGTGGTGCCTAGCCTCACGCTGCTGCGCAATTGTCCGAGACGTAGAATCAAAAGCTCATATTTTTTTATAGAAATCAACGAACGTACGAGTTCAATCCAATAACAGCTGACCAGCCCGAGGCTAGCTCCGCCCCTATTTGTACTCCCGCGCTCGCATTAGATCAGCTCTTAGTCATGCAATGGGATGTTGTGAGTAGCTCCATTTCCGATCATGTCCGCTTCGATAATGGGAGTGATACTACCCGGCCAGCCTGGCGACGCCGTCTACGTAGACGTGTAGCATCCGGTTGTGCGAACGGGAGGAGGTGGCGTGGAACGCAGGGCGCGCGCGGAAGCATGGGCAAATCATACGACTCGATGCCGGCGGAGGTTGCCAGTTGCATATGTAAGAGCATCTACAATAGTTTATTTATTAGTTTATTACTAAGAGAAGAGAGAGTATTCAATCTAATAAAAAGAAACAAGTCTTTCAATAGATTATTTCTTAAGTTTGTACCTAAGACTTTGCTATCCATAAAATAAGTTTCGGTGGGTGCACGTGGAAGTCAAAGCATACAGCTCCAAGCTGGCTGGCATGCATGTGCCATTGAAATCCAGGGACATGCACAGCCAGCTGCTACCTAGAGAAAAGATGGCCGGCTACCGTCGCACACGATGGCCTGCAAATGTGCGATAGAGGCACACGTAGCTTAGCTTATCCCTGCAATAAATTTGGACGCAATACATGAAGCGCTGTTTTGCGTTGAGTATCTATAATAGTCTATGTCATTTGTTATTAAGAGATAGACACACCAGATCCCACTCCCGAAACCACGCTCGATCACCGTTATTGCAAATCAGTGGTGTGCGCGCGCCAACGAAACCTCGCCTGCATGTAAACGAGCGGTGAACATGCTTGTGCTGCCGTGCACACGCCCTCCTTTTCTCTTATTGGATTCCTCGTGATCTCGCCTTGATTCGATCTGGAGCCGCATGCGCCAGTGGTAGATCATGCGCATGTGCACTGCACTTGCTAGAAAAGTGATGCTGCTTGGAACACCTGCGTCCAGGATTCGTCGACAGTCACGTCCATCCGGCGACATTGCTTACCTTGCACGTCTAGATGGTTTTGGAACAGAGGAACTGTACCGGAGGGCCCGGCATGCTAAACAATTTAAGCTGGTCGTTTTCAGTTAGGATAATGCTACCCAACCCACCTTACGTTTGATCCATCGGATGCTTTCTCCCTGCTTCATCCCTCAGGCCCCAACATTGTACATTTTTCCTATTCTCACCTTCTCTTCCATCCGTTCCTCACATTCTCTTCCATTCCACCAACACGCAACTCCTCCTCCATTCTTCATCTCATTTCTTCTCCATATGGCTCCTCCTTCACCCTCTCCTCATTCCTCCTTCATTCCGCCTCCCTCTTCCTCTCCCGCTCCGTTCCGCCTCCCTCTCTGCAGCCGGTGTGGCGTTACGCGTGGAGGCCAACAGAGGCGCGGGTGAAGCAAGGGGGCCTGCATGACGGGGTCAGAGCCGGTAGAGTTGGAGCCCGCGATAGAGGGGCATGGAGGGGGCGAGCCCTCGACGACCGGAGCAAGGGTGGCCACGTGAGGGGTCCAGAGCGACGGGTCCACGCGAGAGAGCCGAAGATGGCAGAGGCATATGCCAGTGGAGGAGAGGGTTGAGCGAGGGGGTCTGCGCAGAGGATAGAGCCCACACGAGGAGGGTGCGGAAGAGGAACGAGCCTGAGATGGCCGACATGGGGGTAGTCGTGCGGTGGCGGTGGCCGGGTGGGCGATAGTATTAGCCGCAGGGTAGGGCACCCTGTCGTGTGCCGCCGTGCCCTACCACGTGTCGTGCCTGCTTCGGGCCTGAACGTGCCGTGCTGGCTCAAGCAAGGCATGATGTGCCGCGCCGCCCATCGTGCCTGGGAGCCAGGCCCGACAAGATCCTCTGCTTTGTGTTGTGCCGACATGGCCCGAATCGTGTTTGTGCCGTGCCGAGCCTGTCTGCCATGGACCGGCCCAAAAAAATCCCTACCCAGTGCCTAGGTCTAGTGACCCCTGAGCTTCTTCTCCCCCTTGTCTCTTTCCCTGAATGGCTGCTCGCTCTCCTATGTGCGTGCCCCACAGCCACTCCAGTCAGTCATTCCTGGCCCCATCCCCTCCAATCCCCTCTCGTGCTTCTTCAACTCATCCTCCTCGGTTTCTCGAAAAAACCAACGACACATTCCATCTCCCATTCTCTTCTCCTCACCATGTCCATTGCTGCCCTCCACTCTCTCCCTACCGTCTACAGCGTGAAGCTGGGCGGCCACCGGCAGGCCCGTCTCGGCCTTCGGGTGAGCTCCGTGGAGGAGGCAGTGGCAGTGAACGGGGAAGCAGGGGTGGTGGAGAAGAAGAAGGTCGAGGAGAAGAGGAGGGGGAAGGAGGGCATGGCGAAGGGGAAGGTGGCGAATGAGATCGGACCGGAGGCTCTTTACGACGATGGGTTCGGGGGTTTGACCGTGAAGGACTACCTCGCGGCGGTGAGGGCCATGTTGAAGGAGGAGGGCGGGCCGCCATGGTGATTCTGCCTCGTCGAGTCTGACAGCCTCGCGATGGACAAGGTGCCCTTGCTGTTCTTCTTGCTAGCAGAGGCGGAGACAAGGGGGGCTGGCAAGGGCCTGGCCCCCCTCATGATTTTTTACTACCTTTCATTAGCATGTAGGAGCATTGAAACTTTACTAAGACTAAGCCCTTACTAATTCAATTTATTGATTAAGTAACAGTTACGACGAAACTAAAAAACCTAGAAGTTAATTTGTGGCACATGAACTCATCTTATGTAACATCTAAATTCTGTTTTGTTCCCAAATTTTTAAGCTAGTATTGAGTCTAATTTATACCATACAAGTTCCTGATATTTCATTTCCCTGCATGTTTAGAGTTTGATTAAGCACTTCTTCCTTGTATGTGGCTTCTGTCACACCTTCTATGGATCGGTGAAGTGTGCATGTGCACCAAACTCCACCAATCTCAAGTTATCATTCATCATGATCATTATTTGTTTTCTATTGCTTTTTTTATATAAAAAGTTTTTTCCTAAGAAAACTTATATTTTTATTAGAGAAAATTTAAAATTTGCCACTTCTAAGCACCTTGATTTAGGATTTGTCACATTTAAGTTTCTTCTTGAATAGGGAGGGGTAAATGTATCTTTTTCACAGTTGATTTTGGTGCAAAATAAAAATAAAAATACTGGAATACGCCTAGGGTGTTAAATCACATGTATTTGGTGCTTAGGAGTGACAAAAAAACCTTGAAAGTGACAAATCTTAAATCAAGAAACTTAGGAGTGACAAATCCTCAATTTTCCCATTCATAAGTAGCTTAAATTGGACTACAACAAATTCATGTGTCTTCTCGAGCTGTCGGCCCCCTATGGTCCAATTCTTGCTCCTCCCCTGCTTGCGAGGTCGATCGAATGGTTTAGATTTAATCACGTGTCTTCCTTTTCTTTTAATTATTATCCAACTGGTAGTAAAAAAAAACGATAATTTTGTATTTGGCAATGAATAGAATGATAAAAAGTCACGTGACGTCAAGAGGTAATTTCCATATTTCAAGACCTAAATGACAAACCGAGGAGTCATTCTAGTCTTTCCTTTATCGTGCTCTAACGCCGTTCCTTGAATTGATCGCACCGCAGAACCGAAGGCGCTGGAATGGCTGCGTAGTCTTTGCTTCTTAAGGTGTACGAAGCGACGCGACGCGGGGCGAGGACGCGACTAGAAGTTCCAGCGAAGTCGTCCAAGGAATCGACGTGCAAACGACGAGGCCGCACGATCGCAGGCGCAAAACGTGATCGGACGGCTCGCGGAGCGACACGATATGGCCATGACGAGAGATCGGCGATTCTACGTGCTTTAAAGAGAGTAATACTCCCTCCATTCTTAGATACATGACGTTTGATCAAGCGTACAGTCAAACTTATATAACTTTGATCATTACTTTTCATATGATTTTGTTAGTAAAAAATTACAAAATTATTATATTATGAAAATATTTATCATGACAAATCTAATGATACTATTCACTCATGATCAATCTAAATAGTTTTTCATATATTATTAGTCAAAGTTAGATAAGTTTGACTGCACGTTTAGTCAAACGCAATGTATTTAAGAATGGATGGAGTATATTGATATCAGTTCTTTTTCCCAATAGCTATCGCGTTTTTTGAGCGAACTTGCTTATCTTCGCTTTGCCAACTTTCTCAGCTTCCTTCCTTTTAAGTGCAATGAAATTTTGCTAATACTAATACCCCTTTTTTCTGTTCTTATATTAATCTACGTGTTTATGCTAGCACGTGTTGTCACCGATGGCGAAATTTTGCTAAGACTAATACCCCCTTTTTCTGTTCTTATATTAATCTACGAGTTTACGCTAGCACGTGTTGTCACCGATAGCGAAGTATCAAGCAGGTCAAGCAGCAAAAACTGTTCTCGTTTTTATTTTGTCCAGCTAAAGAATGCTACTTTTTTTATATTTAAACCTGCTAAAGAATGCTACTTGGCTCCGTCCAGTCATTATCTATGAAGTTATGACAAAAATAAGACCACTACTTGAACTCCAGTGATGGTCCATCTACCAGACGTTGATGTTTTTTTTTACTTTAGTTTACTGTTTTTTTTACATTAAAACTGCACCATGTGACACAAAGTGGACTGCTTCTTTTTCATTACTGTTTTCCCTTCCATTTGTCTATGTATCTAGTACCTACTCACAAACCAGAATCCGGTATTTTCCCGAGTGCCTAAAACACTCGGGAAAGCCCCCAAAACACTCGGGCAATTAATTCCCGAAGGTCGGCCGTCGGGAAAAACCACTCGGGATAATTTAGTCGGGAAAGTAACTGGTTTCCCGAGTGTTCCGAGATTTACACTCGGGAAAAATAACTTTCCCGAGTGTTTGAGATTACACTTGGGAAACATAAAACACTCGGGAGAAATAAATTTCCCGAGTGTTCGGATTGACACTCGGGAAAGTAGAAAAATTGTCCCGAGTGTATATTAACTACACTCGGGAAATTTAACCGCATAATGACCCAGTACACATGCAGATCCGTGATTTTCCCGAGTGTTTTTCAACGAATAACACTCGGGAAATTGGTTGTCAGCTACACAGGAAATATGCTTTCCACCGAATACAGCTCAATTTTATACATGCAATGTGCATTTCAAATAATTCATATTCCACCACAAGATATCACCAATGCACAAATCATTACATATATAGATTCGACAACAACATTGACATAATATTCGAGTTCACAATACAACGTTCACATATATATACCCGACATCCAAGTAATACAACATTCACATATACTGTCAGTTCTCACTTCTCAGTGTCACCAGATAAGGCGGCCTGAAGCAAATGATCAGCTCCGTCAACATGCCTTCGAATGCAACTGCCCTCAAGAATCTGTAGCAGCCTACTGATGCTAAGGAATGACACAAACAAGAATCAAGACAACATGAATTTTCAGAACTCAGAGAGCGATAGCGCTGGTACAGCTTCCGTAGATCTCTGCAATGTATGCACGCGCTGGTACAGCTTCCGTAGATCTCTGCAATGTATGCACGTCCACGGAGTTAGTGGAGGATCAAGGCAGTATGAGTGTACCCATTGCGACCGGCAGACATGGCAGCTCAGTAGAAGCTCCTCGGGCTCACGACTGTGGCACTAGTAACAAGCTCCTTGCCTAGACTACACACATTGGATTTGACAGGTATAAGCATTGCAAAACAACAGTAAATCAAGTAACAAATATTCTCTTTTTGTCCATATCATATATATTAAAAATAAAACATGGTTCATATTAAATAAGTAACAAATATTGATTTGCACTGTCAAACAGTACTAGAATATAACTTGTATTAATTGAAGTAAACAAAGTTACCATATATGCAGGGAAGGGAAGGATCACAAACTGCAGGGTGAAGAAGTTCTTGGTTAGCTTCATTAGCATGGCCGCTAGACCCACTAGGCCCGACATCCTAACAAGACATATGCAGCACATTTTCTCCACTCGTTTCTTGTATCTGGTACAATAAAATACATGAAAGTTGAAAAGATAGCACATTTCCATTGAGCATAGAAGGAAACCAGCAAAAATACTTCAGAGAGTTTCCATTTGCCTTGAAATAGAGTTTCGTCTTTTTAAGCATTATTGGTGAATCAGTATCAAGCACAAACTATATATATGGGATTCAAACTACCGTTTGAAAGAGGAAGGCCATTATTTAATTGTATCATGTTATTTCTTTAGGAGAAAGAAACTGGTCTTCATGACACATTTGTCTCCCAAAGTAGATCCTAGATAGTTTGGCAATTTTTAATGGAATAACCGAATAGAAATACTAGCTAGTACTTATTTGGCCTTCACAAATTTTATTTTGTCAGGTTTCTGTACCATGTATGTATATATGTATACTGCCTCACATTTTCACCTGACATTTTGCCCGAATATTTATGTATGCAAATTATACATTCAGTCTCAAATAGACTAGAATGAAATAACATGATTAAAGGATAGGGTTCTGTCACACATATTTATGCATTACCTTCCTTCTTAAGTCTTTGTTAACATCTTGCAGTTGTTGTTCCTGCACAACTTATTGGTTAGTATTCCTGGGGCCTAGTTAAAAGATAAACCACATCAACCTTGTTACCACAGAGGACAATGGGGATGTTTTCACACACCCTGCATGAGTTCATAACTGGACATCAGAATTCTGCAGCATAATTCGCATTTAGTAAAGTAGATTGCTACAGAAACAAACCTGCACAAGTCCCTATGCCATGTAGGGACATTCTTGTAAGTCAGCCTTGAGGTGACATCAAACATAATTATCGCACACTGACCATGGATACTGCATGGAAGTAGAAAAAATTAGAAAAGACCAATCAGACAAACAGAAGGAAACAATAATGGAAACCAAGACGACAAGGGAAGCTACAAGACTAAAATCATTCCACATAACTTCAGTTAAAGAAAAGGAATCAGGAGTAGAAGCGCACTAGCTCAAAAAAAAATTGCAACATAATCTAGCCATCTAACAATTGAAATAACTATGACAATTCATATGCAGAAAAAATAGCTGAAATTTAAATGCATTCAATGAAACATAACTCTGAACACTTACTAGTATCCATCCTTAAGGCCACCAAACTTCTCTTGCCCAGCAGTGTCCCAACAGTAGAAGCGGATCTTACCACAGTTGGTGGTGAAATCCAATGGATGAACTTCAACACCTATGGTTGCTGCAACAACAAATTTGTACAGCAATTTTCAGTTGTTATTCATGCCATTGCAAACGAGTGTAGGAAAGAAAGATAAGTCCATATGACACATACGCTCATATTTCTTCTCGAACTCTCCCGTGAGATGCCTCTTCACAAATGTGGTTTTACCTGAAACAAAAAAATGACATAAGTATCACAACCTGTTGTAACTGATGTGCGAGGGAACAACAGACATTGAAAGCATACAAAGTAGACAGCAAATAAACAGAAGTCACTAAAACTAGCTAGAATACTACAACTAAGTAGACACAATGTTCACTAAAACTAGCTAGAATACTACAACTAAGTAGACACAAAGTTCAAATAGCTAATCAGAAAAACATTTAACACATTAAATTTGATTTTGTACGGGCTATTTTCATAACATAACAAAACAACAGCAGCCCACCCCATCCCTTTTCACATGCATGAGCACAAGGCAAGACCCACATCATTGAATTGAATCGAATCAAGAACAACACTGAAATCTGAAAGTGAACCTTAAACATCAAACATCACCAAATAATTAATCATACTACCATGAATAAAAACGAAAAAGATGTGTACAGCGTGTAAAATATAAAGACAACTAAAAGCATGCAAAGAGCTTAGAAACAAAAAAATACCTGTAATCCAAGAAGCTCTGTAGAACCATGAACATATGAAAGTATTTCTATCCTAGATACTACACCACTTGTCACTGAGATCGTATCTCCTCCAATTGGGTAACCAATCCTGACATTCATATTTGTCTCCCCAATATGACGGTGAGCTGCAATTTTGCTATTAATTATTATAAAGGATTAAACATAATAAGTTGAGCTAGCAAGCAGTAAACAAAACTTACATTCTCCAAATGACATGAAATCCAAAACTTGTTCAGGACAGGTAACAATTTCCTCCCTTAAACCAGCAACATAAATACCTCTCTTCAAACAAGAATAGCAACATATAACAGTAAACAAGTAGTCATACCATTTAAAAATGATGTTAGCTACCAATTTGATATTAAAAGATGAAATGTTTACCTCAATACTCTCATGAATCTGCAACTTTTGATGTTCTGGGACAAGAAGATCATTAATTTCCTCATTGTAAATTTCCATAGAAGACATGCGGACAAGGAATTCTCTGTCCATGTGCTATAAAATAGTGAGAGCCAGAACCAATTTCCCAACAACTACCAGATATACTGAGAGCCAGGACCAATTTCAATCAGAGAAAATATGGCTTGAAGACAGTATAGCATACATGATACAAGGAATGATGGAAAACTGAAATTTAACATGCATTTTGAATCAGAACTTGAAATATTGCCTCCAAAATGCTTAAGCCAAGCTATAGGTTGTAGCGCTGTTAGCTTCGACTTTCTAAGAGAAATTAGCTATTTGTTCAGCTTTACAACACCCATAACCCAAGCACACTTGAGAATCTGGTAAGACACCTGCTCAAAACTGAACAATAAGAGGACCTAACAATGGATTGACATGAAATGGAATTGGAACCGGCTAGTTTGCCCTACGATACGCACCAACAACAATAGCAAGCAGAGGTAGACAAGTTACCGTTGAATCCTCGCACTGCGGAGTCAACGATGTGCTTAGTGCGGGCATCGTAGACGTCAGCGGTGTGGCACTCCTCGCCGAAGAACCGGTCTGCGAGCACGAAACCGAACACAAATCCCTCAGTAAACCCGCCGTCTCAAGCGGCCGGAAGCGAATCCACGGTGGGGGGGTTGGGACGGGAATTCCTCAACGAACTCGAAGCAGGTGGAGGGTTGGACGGAGAGCGCGATGGCGTTGCCCACGATCCGCCACGGGCTGCTCCGCGCGTCCTCCACCGAGAGCGGCCGCGCGCGCACGACGACGTGGATCCGCTCCATCGCAGGCTGCCGCGTGTAGGAGAGGAGTCGCCGGGGCGGAGCGGCGGCGGGGATTGGCCGCCAGGAGCAGACCACGGCCGAAGGGAGCTCCAAGAGAAGAAGCCATGGAGGAGGGAGCCGGGGAGGAGGGAGGAGGCGAGCACGGAAGGAGGAGGGAAGGTGTGCCGGGCGCGGGGGGGAGCAGGAGGGAGGAGGCAGCGGCTGCGGGGATTGGGGATGTAGGCCTGTAGGGTTAGTAAAGAAAAAAAGGCGCGGCGGGGTGAAAAAAAAGGCGCGGCACTGAAATTTCACTCCCGAGTGTTTCTATTCTTATGCACTCGGGATTATATTTAATCTCCCGAGTGTTATAGCAAACACTCGGGAAATTTATTTCTACCGATTGTTTAATTCTCATCCCGAGTGTCTTGTGAAACACTCGGGACCTCCCCGAGTGTTTTCGTCCAAATACTCGGAAAATATATAGGCACTCGGGAATTAAATGGTTCCTGGTAGTGACTACTCATTAAAATACACAAGGAAATATAGTGAACCAGAGACTATTGGTTAATTTTTAAAAAAGTTTTTTTTTACTCTTACTACATTTTCCCTCCTTCAGATGCCACTATTGTTTCTGGTTGTCAGGAGCTTGCTGCATCACCAATCCATAATCTAACTTTTTTCCCTTCTTGAATTTGGAGGGTGTTTGAAGTTCGTTGCTTGCATATACCAGTAAATGATCGTACACCATTTGAAGGTACGAAGATACCCTTTTTCATCTAGGATTAACTGTTGTTATATAGCTATAATTATTTAAAGAACCAACTCACAGCAAAATTATTTTCGATGTTCGTATTTGCATTAGTTTGGCACGCCCATACCCTCATGCGTACTTGGCCATTCTACTTGCTGTTATGAAAACCAAAATACTAGAGATATTTAGTTATTCTAAAGATAAATGTATCTTATCAGAACTTCGGGAGTGCCTATTATCCAACTGTGATTCCAGAAATTTGCAAAATTATGATCGACTATGAACTCTGTTTGATTAATTGATTCTTAAAGAGACGTACTCCAAAAAATTCTCCTTTTCTAATGCATGTGAATATAAATGCATACAGGACTACTACAAATTGTTGAACCATCTATCAAATATGAGCATGATTTGTCACCAAATAGACCGATATACATTGTTGGAGATTCATTCGGCGGATGCCTGGCACTATCAGTGGCACCTCGTAATCCACAAATTGATTTGGTTCTCATACTGGTAAATCCAGGCAGGTAAAATTAGTTCTAATTTATTTAGCAAACATTCTTGTTCATCAGACTTGTTTTTTGTGGAATATTGTAACATAACCTGCCTTTTCTTGTCAGCAACATCATTTGCAAAGATTGCATTGCAGCCAATATTGCCTCTTGGAAGCAATGCCAAGCAACCTTTCATGTTACAGTACCATATCTTCTCAGCTTTGTCTTGGGTATACCTCTTCTTAGCTTGCTAATTAATTTATATTTTAGTTTATTTCTTCTGTGTATTTCGTTAAATTGTCTGACCTAGTGACCTGATATACTTCTAATAAACTTTCTTGTTATTTTCGCATTTAACCAAAGAACTACCAATACATGCTGTTAGTTGTTATTTACTTTTATTGTGCGAATGTTAAGACTTAGGAAAAATTCACCTTCAGTATATCAACCACTAAAATTCAATTTGTTCTACAATTTTTATGATCTAAGGATGTGTCTGAACAGGTGAGTAGGCGACCCTCTGAAGATGGCTATGGTTAACGTTGAAAACAACCTTTCTCCTCCAGAAACTCTCCAGAAATTGTCAAATAGTCTCACTTCAATGCTTCGTTTGCTCACGGTATGTTATTAATTCCTTTTTTACCTTTTTTTTTTGTTTGAGCTATCTCTCACTTTATTTACATAGAAAACTGTTCAGACTTGTGGAGTGTCGATATTTCTATGCTTTCGGAAAAAAAATTATGGACTTCAATTACCAGTCCTCTATCTATCTATATATCCAAAGAATCATTTTAAACAACTTTCTGTAACTTAAAACTTTCTTGCTCAGAACTCAAGACCTTAGTCGTGAGAAATATTAACTTCAACACTTTTAGAAAAGTATATAGATTGCAATTGCATACTATAATAAACGCTGGAGCAACCGGACAAGTCTGTGTTTCTTTTAGCTCATCTCGTAGCAGTCTTCCGTGTGTTGTTCTGTCATGGGCATCCCCAATAGGGGTAGGAGATCAGGCATATGGCAAATAAAGATTAAATAAGATTAGTTAGGGATTACTTTCCTTAAGATAAAGATTAGATTAGATTAGATCAGATTTTTTACTTTCATTTAGGGATTAGTTTCTTAAGTGTCAAGTAAAGCCATGCCTATATAATGGATAACATTGTGTCTTGTTGAATCAACCAAGAAATATTTCAAGAGTTTCTAGTAACTCCTCTATCCCTACCCTTGGTGTGCGGCCACCGCTCATCGGCATGGCCACGCTGCTTGGGTTCAGGGCCATCTAATCCTAGCACGTGACAATTTGGTACTAGAGCAGTCGATCCTTACCCATGGCTTCCGCCACTACTACAAAAAGGCTAATACTGGACGCCTCATCACAGACGGTTGACCAAAACCGTCGGTATTACATTCAATCACAGACGGTTTTGGTTTAGAGACCGTCTGTGCTACTGGCTGCGCTAAAAAACCGTCTGTGAAGAGGCAATATCACAGACGGTTCATGTTGAAAACCGTCTCGAAGTATCACGAGCGGTTACTCAACAAGAACCGCTCGTGATATTATCAAGATCACGACGGTTTTAAAACACAACCGTCAGGTATCACGCACGGTTCAACAAGAACCGCTCGTGATATTAATTAGTATCACGCACGGTTCTTAACAATAACCGCTCGGATAATATCGCCCAGCGTGAGTTTCTTCATCGCCATCGATCGCTCGTTTCGCCGCCATCCGCCGCTCCCGATGCGTCTCTTCATCGCATCGATCCGCCGCCTCCCGATGTGTCTCTTCGCCTCACGCCCGAATTTATTCCTTGTTTTATAAAAAGGATCATCCGCCATCCAAGATGATCATCCCCACATAAAAAAAACAGAAATGGCTGCCTCTTCGTTGTCGCCGCACCGATGGCCTTCCGCCAGATCTGACGACGAGCACCTCTCTCGGTGTAAGTTGAACTGTCTTTGCAGAAGAACACTGTTTGATCAACAGTGTCTTCACTCCTTTGCCCGCGCAGAATTTGCCGGAGCAGTGACGCCACCTTCGCCGCCTTGACATCCTCCTCCGCCGTGTCTTCCGGGTGAACTCCCACTTTCGGCGAAGTTTATCGCGTCATCGACGTAGTCCTCCAAAACGACGCTTGCACGCCTCCAGAGGCTTGCCGTCACTTGACTGTAATCGAGGCGGCAAAGCATCGAGTTGACTGTGCCGAGACCCTCAAGAAGGGAAGAGAGCCTATGGGCTCAATTCTTCTTGGTTCAATAGTCCGAGGGTCTTCGGAGACACTCGAACGAGCGGCGTCAACGGTGGATGCATTTCGTGCTTCGTCACGATGATCGAGAACTGCTCGATGCCGGCTACACCGCCGCCTATGAAGTATTGCGATGGAGATAGCACCTACCTTCGCCACTAGAAAAACCTTGTTTAATTATAGGT
This sequence comes from Phyllostachys edulis, assembly GCA_036346405.1. Lineage (NCBI taxonomy): Eukaryota > Viridiplantae > Streptophyta > Magnoliopsida > Poales > Poaceae > Phyllostachys > Phyllostachys edulis. The sequence goes on along the minus strand of CM070545.1, from coordinate 97,419,558 downwards.
TTCGCTTTTTAATATAAACATGTAATTTCTTCATGTCATGTAAGTGTATATACTTGAGAAAAAACCATTGGTACATATCACGGACGGTTCCATAATAGAACCGTCTCTGATAAGTCTCTTTATAAGTAGGAGCTAGCCCACTTGTCGCTAGGGTTTGCGCCTAACTCGCCACTCCCCAGCCGCCTTACTCTCATCCGCTCTCCTCCCCGTCGCCGACGCCGCCATTCTTCTCGTTGCCGACGGTTAGGGCATACGGTGACACCGCAAAAGACACTCAGACGATAAGAGTGTCTTTTGTAGTGTCACCACAGCTACAACCACGGTGACGCCCAAACTCTCACTCCCCAGCCCGGCCGCTAGGGTTTGCGCCCGCCCTAACTCCGCTCCTCCCCACCTCGACGCCGCCGACCTCGCCGCCGCCGCCAGACCCTTTGCGCCTCGCTAGGCCCCGGCCGGGCTTTGCTTTCCCATCCTCCTCTATTCTCCTCTAGATCTGTTAGCTTAATGTCTTTTGTTGAGTTTGATTTTTATGCATGAGCCTTAAGTTGTGTCCTGATGTTTGTGTGATTTATGCAAGGTAAAGGAAATGGATGGGGTTGTGCTGGTGGTGGGGTCGCCACCGTGGTTGCGCTGTACTAAGGTCCCTCTCTGTCTCTACCCTCCTTGCTCTGTGATGAAAATGGCTAGCTAGTGCTCTGCAATGGATGCCAAGGGCTACTACTGGTGTGGTGGGTTTGGACACCTTGGTCTTGTTCTCTTGCTGATGAACTGCTCAATGATGTTAATAGTCTTATGCTGAAATTGAATTGATAATTAGTTCATATTAATAGTCCCCTTGCTCTATGATGTAATGATATCAATAGTCTTATGCTGAAATTGAATTGATAATTAGTTCATATTAATAGTCCTCTTGCTGTGTGATGTAATGATGTCAATAGTCTTATGCTGAAATTGAATTGATAATTAGTTCATATTAATAGTCCCCTTGCTCTGCGATGTAATGATCGTAAATAGTCTTATGCTGAAATTGAATTGATAATTAGTTCATATTAATAGTCCTCTTGCTGTGTGATGTAATGGTGTCAACAGTCTTATGCTGAAATTGAATTGATAATTAGTTCATATTAATAGTCCTCTTGCTCTGTGATGTAATGGTGTCAATAGTCTTATGCTGAAATTGAATTGATAATTAGTTCATATTAATAGTCCCCTTGTTCATGCCGGTCAAGTTCTCCTACCTCTTGCACTGTGCACGCCCTACCATTCCATTTATAATCTCTTCTCTATAAAGTCTCCAAGCAGTGGTACTTGTGCCATTAAAACGGCATCATATATATATTATATATATAATTTTAACCCAACAAGAACACCAAGCAACAAGTTGAGAATTCTTTGAAATATGAGAATGGTTGCTTGGTGTTCTTATTGGGTTTAAAGACGATTACATGCTCAAGAATGGTTGGTTGCTAATACATGATGCCACTTCCCAATGGAGTACGCAAGATCAACTACATTCTTTCAACATAGCGACGCCCAATCCTGTAATTGATGTCCTGGACGCTTCTTTGCATCCATACTTTTTGAACTTGCAGGCTCAATGAGGTTGCCCGTGGCTACTATCTCATCCTTCTCATGTCATGGACGATCCCCCAAAGTGGCCGAGAGATCTACGTAACAATATATATATAATATATATATGATGCCGATTTAATGGTACAAGCACCCACCGCTGGGCCTTTATAGAGAAAAGTCATCACAGACGGTTCCAGCCCACAAACCGCTCGTGATATGTACTTATCACGCACGGTTTGTGGATGAAATCGCTCGTGATATGTGCTTATCACGACGGTTTGTGAATGAAACCGCTCGTGATATTATTATCATGCACGGTTTGAACCACAAACCGTCCATGAAAGTATACATCGCAGACGGTTCAAAACCGTCTGTGATGACCTCATGCCATCACTGACCCATAAACTCAGACGGCTCACGAAACCGTCTGTGATGACGTTTTTGAACCGTCTGTGAAAGCCTTTTATGTAGTAGTGTGCTATCGTGGCAGGCGCGATGCTCGCATCATCCTCAATGTCGATGCTGCCGTTGGTTTCACCATTGCCATCCCCAGAGGCAACGCCACCGAAGCCAGCAGTGGCGCTACCTACCATCATGGCTTCTAGTGCCGCACTATCTCCCTATGCCGATTTGAAGGCCAGAAGCACCAAGATGGGGGCTCAAACCTCACCGTCGCCCTCGACGACATCAAGGCCACCACCACGACCATAGAGAAATTGATGGCGGAATCGACGGAGGTCGTGATGGAGGCCGTGATGAAGAAATCAATGGCCCCAGATGAAGGAGCTACTGGAGGCAACACATGCTGCTCCAAGGGCAGCACTACCACCCTCGGAGTTGGCACCACCGCTGGTTCCGCCATTGCCATCCCCATGGGCAACGCCACCAGAACCAGCCGTGGTGCTGCCACAACCTACCTTGGAGCATCCACAACTTTCTTCGTGCTTGCTGCGGGTGCCGCATCACCTGATGCCATCCTCGGTGGCGCCGATGGTTCCACCATTGCCATCCCCATGGGTGACACCACCTCAGTCAGGCTTAGCGCTGCCATGGCCGCTACCATGCTTGACGTGGTTGCTACCGCTGTCGTTGATCTTGCTGCACCCACACATGGAGGCTATGCTCTTCAAGGATCCATACCGATGTCGTAGCATGTCGTCAACATGGGGTTACCAAGAGCTGCAACCTTGGCTGCCACCATAGCTCGAGGACGAGCTGTTTCGAATGGAGGAAGAAATGTCATGGGCATCCCCTATAGGGGTTGGAGATCAGGCACATGGCAAATAAATATTAAATTAGGTTTGTTAGGAATTACTTTCCTTGAGATAAAGATTATATCAGATTGTTTCCTTTCATTTAGGAATTAGTTTCTTAAGTGTCAAGTCAATCCATCCCTATATTAGGGATAGCATTGGATCTTTTTGAATGAACTAAGAAATATACAAAGTGTTCCTAGTATCTCCTCTATCTCTGCCCTTGTGGTGCGGCCGCCACTCATCGGCATAGTCGTGTTGCTTGTGTTCAGGGCCATCTAATCCTAGCATGTACCACGTACGATTGTTTTCTTCTCCCTCAAGAATTCTTCATACAATGGACTCAACTCAATCCCCATGAGTGCATGATAACCCACAAATAAGACAGGACCACGGTCAGGAACACCAGCAAGGCCACGGACAATTTTTCCGTTCTTCATAGTAGACATCATGACTGGGCTCAGTGGAAGGTGAAGCAGTCTGCAGAAGTTTAAGTTTGACACTAGTTAACATATCTATGCAAATAACATACGAACGTAGAATGGAACTTTCAGAATCTGGATACATACTTATTATCTTCTTCAAATGTTTTCTTGAACTCACTTAATATGTGTGTGTGAGGGGGGGGGGGGGTTGTAATCAGTCACAAAGAGTCCCTTTGCCACGGCAGTACATGTTTGCTCCTTTTATGACAGATAACACGTTGACACCATGCTCCTGCGCAAGTACAGTAAATTTCAGAATCGCACTATTAAACAAAACACTACTTGGCATAAATAAATATTATAATCAGATGAAAACACAGGAGTGACTCCAAAACATTCAAAAGAATTGCAAGCGTGATGCTATTCAGTATTCACCAAGAGTAGTGTGTGGCCATTGTCCTTAAAGTATCAGACTCTGCAGTTCTTCAGAGCCTTGAAGAGTCGATCGGTTTCTTCTCCACTCGGCAGAAGATTGTCATTGCCACTAAGTACAAGTATATATACAGTATGAGATCAAACTTGTGAAGATTAAAAGTCAACAGAGACTGTGGAACTGAGTATATGCAGGAATTTATATTGCAATGTACCTGGCAAGAAGTAGAACCTCAGCTTGTACAGCATGAAGCAGAGAGTTGGCATAGGTTGCGCCTGATTTAAGAAGCTTGAGCTTGTTGGCCTAGCTCTTCTCCTGGAGAAAACTCACTCATAGCCTTCTCTCTGTTGAAACACACGCAAGAAGATACACACGCGAACACAAGGAAGACGAACACCAGACTTGCGAGGAACAGTCTTACATCTTCTGTGTATTTTCTCTCTTAAAACCCACCCTAACAGGCTGATCAAATAGGCTTTATATAGCCACACACGCACACGGTACTAGCACACATGCAGCCATGCCTCCCACTAACATACGCATGCACGCAGCCACTACTTGCAGTCAGGCCACTAGCTCCATGCAGTCCACTAACTCAACCAACTAACAAGCTAACTCCCACACTGCACGTTTCACTGCATGCATGTATAAAACACACACACTCACACCTACAGGCTACAGCGCTATACATGCACGCACTCATTTAGACTCGGCCCAAATGACAACGACGCAAGACTGTGTGCATGTGTACACAGCTCAAAATACTAATGCAAATACACAACTAGATACATGTCAAGATTAATTCCAACAGAGCTTCCACACAAGAGTATCCCTTGGTATTATGTCTGCCAATTCCTGAGAAATAACAAGCATGAAGTCTAAAAGAGTAATATGAAATGTTTTTGCAAAGATTAACCAGGTTTGTAAGGCTGTCAAAAAATTAACTGATTTCAGCTAGCAGAAAGAAAGAACATGTCACGTGCTAGGATTAGGTGGCCTTGAACCCAAGAGGCGCACCATGCCAAGGCCGGCGGCCGCACCCCAATAGCAGGGATAGAGGAGATATAGGAACTCTTGATATATTTCTTGATTCAAAAAGATACAAGGCTTGACTTGACACTTAAGAAACTAATCCCTAAATGAAAGGAAACAATCTGATCTAATCTAATCAAATCTTTATCTTAAGGAAAGTAATCCCTAACCAATCTTATTTAATCTTTATTTGCCATGTGCCTGATCTCGTACCCCAATTAGGGATGCCTATGACATTTCTCCCTCCCTTCGAAACAGCTCGTCCTTGAGCTGTGGTGGCGGCCAAGGTTGTAGCCCTTGGTAGCCCCATGTTGATGGCAGGCTACGACATCGGTATGGATCCTTGAAGAGAATGGCCTCCATGTGTGGGTGTAGTAAGCTCGATGACAGCGGTAGCAACCACGTTAAGCATGGCAGTAGCCGGGTGCCATGGCTGGCTACGGTGGTGTTGCCCATAGGGGTGGCAATGACGGAACCAACGATGGCGCCGACACCGAGGATGGCATCAGGTGATGCAGCATCCGCAGCAAGCATGACGACAGTTGTGGATGCTCCAAAGTAGGTTGTGGCAGCGCCACGGCTGGTTCTGGTGGCGTTGCCCATGGGGGATGGCAACGGCAGAACCAGCGGCGGCGCTGACTCCAAGGGTGGTGGTGTAACCCTTGTAGCGGCACGTGTTGCCTCCAGTAGCTCCTTCACAGCCTCCATCATGGCCTCCTTCGATTCCGCCATCAATTTCTCTATGGTCGTGGTGGTGACCTTGATGTCATCAAGGGCAACGATAAGGTTTGAGATCGAGGCCCCCATCTTGGTGCTGCTGGCCTTCAACTCGGCATAGGGAGATAGTGCGGCACCGAAAGCCATGGTGGTAGGTAGTGCCACTACTGGCTTCGGCGGCGTTGCCCATGGGGATGGCAACGACGAAACCAACGGCGACGCCGACATTGAGGATGATGCAAGCATCACGCCTGCCACAGCAGCGGAAGCCATGGGGTAAGGATCGACTGCTCTGATACCAAATTGTCACGTGCTAGGATTGGATGGCCCTGAACCCAAGCAGCGCGACCATGCCGATGAGCGGCCGCCGCACCACAATGGCAGGGATAGAGGAGATACTTAGAACTCATGAATTTTTTTTTATTCAAGAAGATACAATGCTATCCCTTATATAGAGATGGATTGACTTAACACTTAAGAAACTAATCCCTAAATGAAAGGAAACAATCTAGTCTAATCAAATCTAATCTTTATTTTGAGGAAAGTAATCCCTAACCAATCTTATTTAATCTTTATTTGCCATGTGCCTGATCTCGTACCCATATTGGGGATGCCCATGACAAATATAGTTTCTATGTACGGTGGATTACCTGTCTAATATCTCGAATTTGCATTAGGAAGATTCATTGAATTAGAGAGTGAATTGGAGGAATTAAAAAGGGGGAAATCAGAATTGTTGGAAAACCTGGACCTTGGGCTTTCAACCCACGGCGACTCAGCCCAAGAGAGGGCCGGCCTTAAGAGGGGTCAAGGGGGGCGGCATCCTAACCCTAGCCGCCACCCCCACATTCTGCCGCAGCCTCCCCCTCCCACCCCTGCTGCTCCCGGCCCTTTGGCGCCTCCACCTCCCTACCGTCTTGCCATGGCCGTGCCTCCCTGTGGTGATGCCTTGCTGCTAGCTAGAGAAGGAAGAAGGGAGGAGGATAGAGGGTTTCGGCCAGCAAGAGGAAGGGAAGGAAGGAGGGGAGAAGAAGAAAAGAAAGGAGGAAGAGAGAAAGATTTGCGGGTTCTCATGATCAACTCCGTGTTCTTCAAGGATAATCCCTGTTAATCCCTAGAACTACCTTGGATTAGTTGCTGTACGTTTTTTTACATTGTTTTGCCAAAGGGAATATTAGTTTCAGTATGCCCTAGTTCGTTAAGGTTCGACACAAAACCTTGCATGGAAAATTTGAGGTATGTAGGTTCGGATTTAAAGTTTCGTCCAATTAGAAAAGATGTAGATAATTTCGTTAGCTTTCCAGGAGGGTCTAGAACACTAGATTCAGAGTAGTGAGCAAAAATTTACTACTGAATTTCCCGTCCCACCTGACGTCGCTGGCGATGTCGTAGATGGTCAAGTTTCCACTAGTAAATGTAAGAATTAAAATTTTATGGTAACTTTAATAAGCTAGGAAATTTTGAGTGGTTTCCAGAATTGGTATTGTTTATATCTTTTCAAGATTTAGAAATAAAGATATGAAATTGTGAAGCGGTCTGTCCGGAGAAGGAAACGGGGGAGAGAACAGTAGAATCAGAAGTTTGTCACGACTAGGAAATTGTAGGAAATTTCGTGAGGATTCCAGAAAGTGTTGGTTTGATAGATTTGGAGTTCAGATGAATAAATTATAGCATTTTTACTACTCGGACAGCGGGTAGTGCGTCCGGTAGAATTGGGTTAATTGTGTCGTTTTGGCGTAGATATGTAAGGGTGATTAGTGTAATATTTTGGTGCTGTGATGATGTGATTTTAAGACTATTTTGAATTATTTGTTCTCGGAGTGTGGCTTCTAGTGCCTTATCACTGCCTCGCTATCCGGCTCTAAGGGGATAAAGAGGCAAGTGCATGGTAGACATTGATTGATGGTTGATCGTTGTATTCTTTATCACTCATTATCATTATGTTTTTTTATGCTTTTACTTTATTTAATTGCAAGCAATGTGAATGGTTATGATATTAGTCATGTTGATGAAGTCATGAATGTTGGACAATGGAACTATTGATGAACTTATGTTAAATTGTGTATTCATCAGCATCATTGCATAAAGAGAAGGTGATCACATATCTACCTCATTGGTAGAGACTCTAAGAGAGTGGAGAGGTCCCCAATCCTTTGAGGACGGGCTTGATGAAAGGGTGAACATTATCACGAGTGTTCACTCATGGTATACCGGTATACACGATGAAATGAGCATATAGACATGTATAGAGATATCTTGCATCTAATGAAAAGTGAATTTGTTTCATGAGTATGAGAAGAAAGAGGAGTAAATAGCTGATGTTGATGATGATATTATTTATGGTTGATTAATCATTCTTCATCGTTTATTATTGTGCTTGCTGAGTTTTGGACTCACTCTTGTTCTATTGTTGTTTTTGTCTGACCGTTGATGACATTTTACTTGGGAAGGGCTAACGCACTTGGAACCACATAATACACTCAAATATTTGATTCTTTGGTCATGAGAAACTTTTTAGAGTGTGATGATTTATGTTTAGGACTTGTTGGCATTGAATAGCTTTAGACGATAGGTTGGAGTTCATTATTCATTCTATAGACTTTATTCAATTGATTTTGCGTTGATTTTGGATTATTATCTTGCTATGCTGTTGGGACCAGATTTCTGAATCCGAACCCTTTGTGTATTTCTGCACCAGTTCCAGATCAGTAGCTAGTGCACACAGTAGAAACAATGTTGATAACAAGTTTGAATCATGAAATAACATTAATAAACAATTGAGTACCGGCCTTATGGCCACTTATTATAATAGAGGTCAAAAGACCTTGAGTCGTAAATAGCGGAAACAACAAATGATAAAGTCCGAGTGGCGGCCCATCAAATTGCCCACCTGCATTCGACTAGGGAGTGCAACCTAGTACACCGGGTATCCTTCGTCAAAGCCACAGGCGAAGTAGTTGTAGTCGTCCATAACATCATTGAAGGCTTCTGAGATTTATTTTGAGTGTAGCATGTGAGTACATAAAGTACTCCGTGAGTCTTGGGAAAAATACATATGCATAGCTTTAACAAGTGAAGCTTATATAGTTCTTTTTCACAAAGCAATATTTTAACTTTAAATAGTTTTTATAAAGCGATTTGACAAATTAAAATTAAATAATTTAAATAATTTAAACACTAGTGGAAGTTCTAGCTACCAACCATTAGTATCAAGGCTCTAGCCGCCAAGGTTTAAAGAATAGGGCTTAAGCTGCCCAACTGGCTCTAGCTGCTAGAAAAACTACCCGAGAGTCCCAACTGCTCCCGGGTTCCCAAAATTTACTCTTTTGAAATTAAAACCAAAATCTACCATGTGAAAACGCACCTTGTCCGCCCTTGACCGTGGGAACGACTATTCGAATGGTTTTACACTCTACAGAGGTTGTACAACTTGACCCATATGAGATAATCAACTTATACTGTCTGCTTCACACACTTTTAAAGGTGTGTAACTAAACGATTATCACAGGACTTTTACGATACTTTATCTTAACATTAGCCCGCACGATGAGTTTAACCCTAAGTCATGGACGTCATTTACCATCGACCTAGAGCTCACCGTTGTGAGGGATAACCTGCCCGGATTTGGACGTTAATTACCAACACCCGACGCAAGTCCTGACAGACATGAACGTCCTTTACCATCGTCTACACTACCCAGGTAACACCTACTATCTACATCCTACGGGCTAAATGCCCAGACTTAGTAAATTAATCAGTCGGGTCTTTCCCATGTAAGACATGTGGTTGTACGGTATTGCTCAGTTTGGATAGTCACAAGCGTCGGTTGTAATATGACTTGGGCGGAATTTAACACAATACAAGTTCTCGTGCTCTATCTGCACCGCCTGAACTTACCATCCGCCCAAGTCTAAACATATTTTCACCATTTTATTTTATTTTCCAAATACTGATCTTACCAAATGTCATACATTTACCAAATAAAGCATAAATGGTAATAATGATTTTTCTCCTCCAAAGGTTAAACAAGACCGTAAAGCATGTATAAGCAATTCTACCGGTGAAGGAGATCGATCGACGGGAGTGAAATTGGCCTAGAAGGTTCAACGGCGAATTTGGGCGACGTACTACACAAAAAGTGAAGTTGATTGAGGGGTTTAGATCACCGTGATTGGGAGCACGATGTGATACGATTAGAAGTTTGAAAAACTCACCGGAACGACGAATGCACAAATTGGGTGTGGGGGCCGACATTCGGGAAAAAGAGAAATACGACGTCGTCAGAGCTCCGGGGGTTCTGAGATTTTGAGGGAGTGCAAAGGGGTAGAAGAGGTGTCGATGTTCCAATTTATAGCATCTCCCATGATTTGAATCGCCGGGAACGCGAGTGAATGTCGACGCCATTCACAGGCTCGGTTTTGAAACTGAAGGAAACAACAATGAAAGCACTGATGGAGCTGCGTAACCGAGGCATTGATAGCATGGAGTTAATGCGCGTGGTGATGACGGCTTTGAAGGTGGTGACAGCATCAGGGCGGCGGTTTGGGCGAGCATGGCGCATTTGAAAGCAGGTGTGGCGGCTTGGGCACTGGCAATGGTGCACTCAAGGCAGAGCCAAAAGCGAAAAAGGAAGGAAGAAAAGAAGAAAAGGGGAAAGAAAGAAGGAGAAGGAAGGAAAAAGAAAAGGAAAAAGGAAAGAAAAGAAAAGAAAAAGATTTCACGGGAAAATTCAAATTGCAAAATTTGAATTTCGGATTTGATGACGAATTTTGAATTGACGAACGAATTGGATTTGAATTTTCAGATTTGAAATTTTTAAATAAATGCCAAAAACTTCAATTAAAAACCAACAATTTAAATTAATTACTTTTAAAATAAAATTTTGAAAAAGACCAAATTTGGGATGTTACATATGCTTTCTAGAGATTAATTATCTATGGTTGCCATATCATTATATTTGTTTTAATGTGATCCGTTGATGGGTTTTATCGTTGAAATGCTTGCTGTAATTTATTGTTAATTGATATTAAAAATGATAGTTAGTGTAGTTTAATGGCATTCTAAGCTCCGTGTGGGCCGGCGTGTTACAACCGGTCTCTCCAATCAATATTTATAGGTTATTTGAGATGAATGAATTTGTTCTCCTCTATCCTGGTGGTGTTCGGGAAGCTTTACATAGGAAGCTATGCTTAATCTGACCACCTTTTCTCTACTAAGCTCTACATACGAAATGATATTTGAACTTCAGTCTTCTGGATCAAAACTTTGCTGTATTTTCCTACTGTGATGATTGAATTGAATTTGGCAGGGTGAAGAATACAGGTTGTTTTGGCCCGATCAAGCAGAATTTGTAAGAATGGCGGCACGTTTTGGTGTTACTGTCATACCATTTGGGTGTGTAGGAGAAGAGGACGTTTTAGAGGTAAATTTTCGTCGATTAATCTCTTTGTACTATAAGATAGATATGAAAATACCAATGGTAAAACTTCTATTGTTGAAACTATCATAAAAAAATTGGCATACTGTAAATATGCCACAGATGTTGCGAAACATAAACCCCTAAAAAAACTTAGGTGACAATACCACTCTGACAAGGTCAAAGGGCTTTGATCGAGTCTAAATGACCATCTGGCCTTTCTAAAACGAGTGCATTTTTGTAATTAAGGTTATACATCGCATTTTGATAACAATTATTCCGTAAAATTAGTGTATTTACAACATTCTTTCGGCAGTTGGTTCTGGATTACAATGATCAAAAGAACATTCCTTACCTTCGGGAATGGATAGAGTCAATCAACCAAGAGGCTCAAAGAGTGAGGTCCAACTTCTATTCCGTTCATATACATTTTATTTCAGGATCCAATCTTATCTTCATGCAATTACTTGGTCAACACAAGTTTTGTTCATTTACGGTGTGCATATTCTTCATTTCAGGGACAGCATAAAGGAGAGGATGAGAATCAGGATCTGTACCTGCCTGCACTTCTCCCCGAAGTACCTGGTCGATTCTACTACCTATTTGGCCAACCGATTGAAATGAAAGGGATGAACATTGTTCTCAGAGATAGGAAGAGCGCAAACGAAGTGTATTTACATATTAAGTCGGAAGTGGAGAACATAATGTCATATCTGAAGAGGAAGAGGGAGGAAGATCCTTACAGGAGTACAGCGCAGCGCACTTTGTACCAAGCAACATTGGGTGTTCCTGCTCAAGTCCCAACTTTTGAACCATGAAGATTAGGTGTAGATATATTTTGGTGACAGTGTGATTGCATATCGGCAATTTTGGCATAAACAAAAGATAGAAGAGCAGATATTGTTTGTTCTTAGGACAAGATTTCAGCAAGCCGACTTGCAACTCGTTGATCAGCTGTAATGCATCCAGAAGGAAGATACCACTATACCAGTGTACAGTAGAGTACATAATGCATACAGAACAAATGCATCTGAACACTTCTGTGATATGTTTTGACCAGTGTATGTTACTCATTGATAGTGATAGACACCAGTAAGTTATTGATGATTGGAATTCTTGTTCAAACAAAGGTCCTTCAATCTTCCTGTAATACATTATTGATTGTTTCATGCTTTAAACTTCAAAGGGTCAACACTAATAACTGAACAAGCTCTCATGGTGTACTTAAAGATCTTGCATGGTGGTGGAGGCTTCGACTTCAAAGGATTTGACTCCGTCGGCGTCTTTGCATGGTGGTTGACCAGCTCCGGTCACCCTGTCAGTTGCCATCACCACCTCGATCTGGTCATTTTGGGAATTCCAAAGAAATGGCAACTAAACAACATTTGGATTTGAATTTGATTAAATTCTACCTTAAAAATTCTTAGGTCATCGAAACACTAGAATTGGAACCATAAACTAATTCCAATGCAAGTAGTTTCAATTCCCCTGACCCAATTCAATTAAGAGAACCGCAAGGGCAGCAGCCGGGGAGAACAAAATGGCCATTATTGTCATTTATGTATTGCGCGGCAACCGGCAGGAGCTGGTGAAGGAGAAACTGCAATGCTTGACTAAGCATCACCAAAATATTGATGAGTATCAAGTTTATAAACACTCAACAAAGGCTTAACCACTGATACCACTAGGATATCTGTCAATAGCTGATACCATGTCTTGCAGATCAGAAATCACTAATCGACGAAATGCAATGAGTCAACAAGATTGATTTTGGGTAGGAAACATTGTAGATTCTCCAAAAAACATACAGGAAATTTGCAGTGGTACAAGATATAGCTCCAGGCAGGTTGCAGAAAAAGGAGAGAAGAAAAGGGATAAGTTAAATGTGACACCCTGATTTTCAGAGCCTTTTTGAAGATTTCAAAATAAAAAGAATCATTTTGTTTTGATGAGAATTCAAAACTTAACTTGGAATTTCAGAACGGATTTCAATTGACTAACTCAAACTTCAACTAAAAGTCCTTGATGGCTTGTCGAGTTTGTTGGAGCTTTGGTGATCTTCCCCTTTTTCTGTGCTTTTATTGCTCTCCTTCGGACTAGACCTCCTTAGGTCTAGACCTCCCCTAGTGCTTTTGTACCTTCCCCGGTCTAAACCTCCTTTGGTGGTTCCTTCCCAAGTTTAGACCTCTCCAAGACTAAACCTTTCTCAAATCCATTTAAAACTCACTCTCTGTATCTGTTGAACTCCACTGAGTCCGTTTGGATTTACCTCCTTTGCTTAACCCTTGTAATTCTCTCTGGAAGTGTCCTCATCGCCCATCCGTATTACTGCCTCAACTCACTAGATACTGCTTTCCTGACCTCCCATGTCCTTCAGGACCTCCCTGTGTCCTCTAGGACCCCCCTTCCTTTATTGGACCCCCCATGTCCTTCAGGACCTCTCTGTGTCCTTTAGGACATCCCCATGTCCTTCAGGACCTCCCTGTGTCCTCTAGGACCTCCCCTCTTCTTTATTGGACCTCCCCGTGTCCTTCAGGACCTCCTCCTTGTCTATTTGGACCTGTATCGTTTGTGTACCATCCGATTTGTATTAGACGGATTGATCTTGGTGAGACGTTCGGATGGTCCGAACGTCTCACCCTCTCTGAGCCCTCAGATCCTTGCTAGACGGTCCGATTTGTAGAGGCGTTCGGACGGTCCAAACGTCCCAACCATTTTGGACTGCCCGATTCAGTTCAATGGCTGAGATCTAGCGCTAGCTCTGGTGGTCCGAACGGCCCAATCATTTTGGGTGGTTCGATTGGAATCCAATGGCTCCCGCTTCTCCAGCTTCCTATCTCGCTATCGTCCACCTCCTCCTTTGTAGATCTGGCCGTTAAGACCTCCCCTTTTGAGATCTTAACCGTCCAGACCTCCTCCTTTGTAGATCTGGCCGTTAAGACCTCCCCTTTGGAGATCTTAACCGTCCAGACCTCCCTCCTTGTAGATCTGGCCGTTAAGATCTCCCCTTTGGAGATCGAGATCTTGACCGTCCAGACCTCCCTCCTTGTAGATCTGGCCTTTAAGACCTCCCCTTTTGGAGATCCTAACCGTTCAGACCTCCCCCTTTGCAGACTTGGCCGTTAGGACCTCCCCTTTGGAGATCCTAACCGTTCAGACCTCCCCTTTGGAGATCTTAACCGTTCAAGACCTCCTCCTTCGATTAGATCCTGACCATCCAGACCTCCCCCTTGATTTAATCCAACCGTCAGGACCTCCCTAGTGGGTGAGGACCTCCACTTGACCTCTGCAGACCTCCCCTTTTGCACTCGATCTTGGCCGTTGGACCTCCCTTTCGGAGATCCAACCGTCAGGACCTCCCTAGTGGGTGAGGACCTCCCTTGTCCTCCGCGGGATCTCCTCAAGGTCTCCGCAGGACCTCCCTATCGGGTCTTGACTGGACCCACTTGGCAGTCACACCCATGTTTCTTTTATCCTTTGACTGTGTCCTTGTGTAAAGGAGTCTCCCCCACATTTAATGCATGTTGTATCACATTAAATGCTACTACTTTTTGCAGTACCCATGTCATACTTTTGTCACATCCCTTGCCTGCTTCCATTGTCCTCTTTACCAACTCTTGAACGCCCGTATCTTGGGGCATGCTCAATGGCTCCAGCTATATATAGCTTGGGCAGCCCTTCCTCTCTCACTTTCTCCTCATTTCCACTCTCCAGCTCCACCGACCAGCTCTTGGACCTTCCTCCAAGCTCTCAGGACCTCTCCAGCAAGCTCGATTGGACCTCCTCCTGATCTCCCAACCTCTCAGTTGGTTTTATATTGGAGTTTATTTAGAGTTTCCTTGGATCTTGTTGGAGCTCTATTTGAGTATTTTTGTTTTTCTTTCACCGTGTAGATTGCGAAGGCCGTGAGGAGCGAGAGTTCCTTGAAGAAGAAGAAGAAGCTCAAGACCTTGAGTAAGGCAAGTTACACTCTTGATCATATTGCACCCATTACTTCGAGATACTTATATTGGTTTCAAAGATGTATGCATGCTTACTTTTGCTAAGTTATTTCAATGCCTATCTTTCGGTTCATAGCTATGCCTAATTCCCTTGTATGGCCACTGCCTATGTTGAACCAACTCCATTGTCACCCTAGATAAAGTCTGGTTTTTGCGGTAGTAAGGACCAGAGGCTTTGAAAAATGAATGCTTAGTCTTGCTAGACCAAACATCTTGATTTGGGAAATGTTTCTTCCAACAGACCAAAATATTCAATGTTCTAAAGCCATGACATTGGGTTGTCATGGAGGTTTTGATAAATGGTTTTGAAAAATAGAAATGAACAAATGGATTTGGTCTTAGGCGGATTGGTTGTTTGGCTGGTGCAGGGTATGCACGGGCTCAACTCGGGTAGGGTTGAGGCCTAGGGGTTTTGTGTTAGCCGTCTAAGCCATATGAGGACCGGTCTGCGAGCCGCATCTTGCTAGCCACCATCGTGCAACCACATGTCCCGAGAAATGGGCAAAGGGACCTGGCCAACTAATTTGCAAAAGCTCCATCGCGGTTGACCCTGTGGATGCGGTGGGTAGTCATGTTACGACCTTTGTAGTCCCACCTGGCGCAAGAGGGGGCCTGAACCCTGCAAATGGGTAGTACAAAGGGGGTGAAACCTTAGCGAGGGTGGACTGCGTTGGAGCAATGCTTTGTAAAGGCCTTGTCATGTGCTCTAGACCTCTCACCAAAGGAAGTGTGAGGTGGTGTTGACGAATGCCAAACAAGCTAGAGAATTCATGTCATGTGGGTAAAGTGTACAACATTTGCAGAGCGTAAATCTATTCGAATAGCCGTGTCTATGGTCATGAACATGCTAGCAAAGCCACTCAAAGTTAGCTCTTGGTTTTGGTTTTCAAAGGATGTTTGAAATCGATTTTGGATTTTTATCCAAATGGTTAAAGGGCGAGGAGCCATGTGACAGGAGGGTATCCTTCACCATCTTGATGATGAATGTTATCCAACTGAAAATTGAGTTTTAAAAATGAGTTTTTACTTATTATTAACTGTCTTGAAACTTAGTACTTGTAATTGAAACAAACTTGGCTTTACGCAAATTAACCCTAATATGCCTTCCTTTGATATATCTTTTATGCATGTCATACTGTTATTTGACGGGTGTAACTTGCGAGCACGATTGTTGTGCTCACTCTTGCTTGATTGATGAATTGAGCAGGTGAAGACTTTTTTGATGATGAGGAGGACCAAGTCAATTAGGCTGCGCCCTCCAGCCAATCACCTGTGGTGTAATGGATAGAGTCTATCCTTTTGGTTTTTCCGCTGTGTATTTGGCTTTTGGTTGCTGGAGCTTGTAAGCAACCCCCTTGTAATCAACTCTCTTTTGTTGTTAATAAAGTCTTTTGTGGATGTGTATGTTATCACTTGCTTGCTGTGAGAACTAGTCATTGATCCTTAGAGACTAGTTTAGATCATAGTGGACTTGAGGCTTGTCCCAAGCCCCACGACCTCCTCGGGATAGATCCTCACGAACCTCCCTCGGGTCAGAGCGTGGAGCTTGGGGAGGTCTGAGGTCCAAAAACCTCCTCGGGTTGGAACCCCAGGCCTTCGAGTGGTCCTACCGGACCTCTTGAGAGGTCTGGGCGGTCCTACCGGGAGGTCCTACAGGATGTCCTGGGAGGTCCTAGCGGACTTCCCAGGAGGTCTTGGAGGTCCTCTCGGGTAGTCCCTGGCCGGGTCGTGACATTAAAACTTTGACATTTGCATGTGCTCTCAAGTTCGTAACTCTCATGCCGATTAGCAAGCTGAAGCTGGTTCAAAGATAAAGAACTACATTCGACATCAAATCCCTTCTCTTGGAGCTCCTGTACAACCTCGTTCCTCATCCGAACCAGAGCTTCGGCGCTTCTTGCTCAAACTTTTTCGACTGCAATTGCTTCTGCATGTTATCAGAGTCCATGTTGGCATCAGCGAAACCTTTGGGTCCAATCATGGTGCCTAGAGCACCTCCACTTTTTATGAACTCCTCAACAGCCTCTTCATCACCTGGATAGGGAAATTTCCTGCGCTCATAAAGATGGGCCATTTCTCTTTCTTCCTGAATAATATTGAAGATATCCAGTCAGAAAGGATAAACTGAACAAGGGCAGTAATAAGCTGAAATGGTAAGTATTAGGAGAGATGGTCAAAGGCTATTTACCACAATGTTGCAAAAAATATATTTACCTCTTTACTAATGGATATTTATATTTTTCAGAGAGATCATGGGAATTATTTTGGTGCTACATAAATATAATTTACATATGGACAATCCACCCTTCCACAGTTTCTTTTCAACCTATTTTTTCATGCTGAGAGTTGACATGTATCTAGGTGACATATCAGAAAGTGCTTATCAATTTATAACAAAAGATCCATATTTAGTTCAGTAAAGCCTAACGAGGCATCTGCAAGATTTGAAGATCACAATATTATCAATGCATGCCCAACCCTCCAAAAATTCCCTGATTTGTGTCACACCAAAATAATAAATGCTTGCAATCAATTGCTTGGCCAAAATCACTGCTGACTACTTAAAAGCTCGTGAAGTTGAATTTTTTGACTGCAGTTCAGTATGAAAGGTGACATAGTAATGCAACTATGCAAGGATGCCGTACAAACAAACTTGTAGAATTAAAGAGGCCTGGATTCGTTTGTGTCTCAAATAACAGTAAGCAGTGGATTGACATTAGCTATTGGTAATTTGGTAGTACTAACTCCTGAACCATAATGTTCCAAAGATCGAGCATAAACAAGGATGAACTTATTATTCTGAACAGACATCTTGCAGTGAAGCAGGTCACAGCAATTTATTTCCACCTCTTGTGATAAAGGAACTAAGGGTTCACTTTTGTTATGAAAAAAATACCCCCCAGCTTAATTTCATTGCAATATGACAGAATTCTAACCCAAACTAGTGTTTTGCAACAAGAATCGGACATGAATACTGATGTCATGTGAGTTATATTCTTCCTAAGCGATCTGATTATGAAGCCAGGGCATTTGAGGAGCTCAAGATAGGGAAGTCCTATGGGACAAGTTCACATAAACCTGCTCCCTTCATGAACAGTAATCGGTAATTATCTCAAATGTGAAAATGGCACTTCTTTCTGTAGAGTAAATACGACATATGAAATTTCCTAAACATAAGATGAAAACAATATTAGCAAGGCTCAATGACACCCTTAAGGTCTTTAGAAGCTGGGGAAGTGAACTGAGAGAAGAATATGAATATGCAGGCACTCTTATATCACTCTGGTGCTAGCGTGCTCTTACAGTAATAAAGGAAATACGCAGGCTGATCATGATATCAACATTACAAAACACTGTGAAAAACAGCTAATCCTGTCTGCTCATTTTTTTTCTTCCTTTTCTTTTGCAAGGACCTGTCTGCTCAATTTATTTGTATAGAACAATTTAACATTCCATTTGCAGAAAAAAAGGGAGAATTCTGAAATATAACATGAAAACATAGGCCACAGTCCAATTAATTCATATTGTAAATTATACCTATCCAACTATGAGGAATTTACTCAGCGCAAAGATCACATATATGATATATCTATCCATATGTTGGCTGAAATAGAATTGTACTTAAAGAAGAAAGATCAGCTGAAATAGACATTTGGAAATGAATATCTGACACGGGGAAGAAACCAAATGGCCTTGCAACCGAGATAGCGTTCTCCAGAACACAGAGCACAAGACATCTGATCTAATCGCACATAAGTAACTTTGCAATCTAACGAATAAGAATGTGGTATGGCAATCGGGTCACACCTTGGGGCGCGGCTTGAGCGTCCACCAGCCAAGCGGTGACGTCTCGTTCCACAGCCAGGCGAGGCCAAAAAGAGTGTAGGTGCAGAGCATACCCTTGCCCATCTGCTTCCAGAAGTAGGCATCCTCCTTCTCAAACCCCATCCTCCTGAACCCCCAAACACAACAAGAAAAGAGACCAACATCAAGAATAAAACCGTACACAAGCCAAGAAACAGGGCGAGAGGGGGAGCCGTGGAAGGTAGGATCACGCTCACCTGAGGAGCCTCCGGGCCTGAGGGAAGCCGCGCAACATCGCGTCAACCTGCGGGGAAAAGAGCAAACGGTGAGGTTTCGGTGCGGCGTTTCGTCGAACAGGTAGGCGTATGTCAGCTGGGGGGGCCTCGTTACCGGGAGGCGATCGGGAGTTCGGGACTCGGGAGAGGGGCGGCGTGGCGCGCGGACGCGGGCAACCGCACCGTTGCGCGCGGGAGGAGAGGGTTTTGTGAAATTTGTGATATGTTCTCTTTTTTAAATTCAGAGTTGTTTGATGAGTCAAAATTTGTAGAAATCAGTCCAATTTCTCATTATCGAAGGTGCTTTAAGATTCATGCGCCGCCACTACACTGGCTCAACGCGCCGCCACTACTCTGGCTCAATGACTGCAATACCCCGACCCGTCACCTGGGTCCGGAATGCTGCCACTACATATTAATCATACAAACTTTGCGTAGCCAAATTAACAATTAGACATAATACAACAACAAAAGTGAAACAACTAGGGAGAAAGGATTGCAAGAGAACTACGTGTGACGTGGATGTACTATTCTCCCTTCCCGAAACATGTCACTTGCAACGATCACCTAAAACAAAACATTAACAAGCAAGGGTGAGTCCGAAGACTCAACAAGCACATAATAGAAACAATAAACACAATGCACCATCATGCTCATGCTCATATGCATCTCATCAGCTAATACCGGTATCGCAGAGTGTTCACCCGTCGATGATACACTCTTCCCCTATCTTCGTTAGGATGGGGTCCTTACATTGTCGGATTTTATCTAGTCCCTACAGATGTAAGACTTCTTCTAGAGCACACCGGATTAGTCATGTAACTTTCTCACCGCCCTCACCGGAATAGTTACATGACTTTCTCACCGACCTGGCTCATGCATTTTTGTCACGATGCAAATGCACATGTTCATTGGCATTAACATAATTCATCATTGTCATCATTAACAAGGTAGCCTCATTGCTCACCTTGTCCTATCATCATTGCCATCAACATGAAACCATTATCATGTAAGCATCATCATTTATCATTACCATGTCAGCATCCTCATGTAAACACTACCATGTAAGCATCATCACATGAACATTATCATGTAAGTGTCCTCATGTAAACATTACCATGTAGACATCATCACATAAGCATTATCATATAAACATTATCGCGTAAGCATCGTTACCAAAACACTACCATGTAAGCATCATTACCTAAACATTACCACGTAAGCATCATCATGTAAACATTTTTATGTAAGCATCATTATGTAAACATTACCATATCAGCATCATCATGTAAATATTATCATATCACGCAAACATCCCATATTTCGTAGCACTAACATGCTATCACTCTACCATGCACTTGCGTGTTAACCAAGCGGAGCGGAGTAACATGCGGGTGACATGTGACGACCCGGCCCAGGGCTCACCCGAGAGGACCTCCAGGACCTCCTGGGACGTCCGCTAGGACCTCCCAGACATCCTCAGGACTCCCTAGAGACCTCCTGACCTCTCGAGAGGTCCCGTGGGACCACTCAAGGTCCTGGGTCCCGACCCGAGGAGGTCTTTGGACCTCGAGACCTCCCAAGTTCCACATCTTGACCCGAGGGAGGTCCGTGAGGAACCAACCCGAGGAGGTCGTGGGGCTTGGGGACAAGCCTCAAGTCCTCTGTGATCTAAACCAGCCCCCAGAGATCAATGACTGATTCTCATAGCAAGCAAGTGATAACATACACATCCACAAAAAACTTTATTAACAACAAAAGAGGGTTGATTACAAGGGGTTGCTTACAAGCTCCAGCAACCGAGAGCAACATACACAATGAAAAACCAAAGGACGACTCCACCCATTACACCACGGTGATTGATCGAGAGCGCGCCTAATTGATTTGGTCCTCTTTATCATCAAAAAAATCTTCACCTGCTCAATTCATCAATCAAGCAAGAGTGAGCACAACTACCGTGCTCGCAAGTTACACCCGTCAAATAACAGTATGACATGCATAAGGATATGTCAATGGAAGGCATATTAAGGTTGGTTTGCACAAAGCCAATTTTATTTCAAATACAAGTACTAAGTTCCAAGGCAATTATAATAAGTAAAATTTCATTTTCAAAACACAATTTTCAGTTGGATAACATTCATTATCAATATGGTGAAGGATACCCTCCTGTCACATGGCTCCCCGCCCAATAACCATTTGGATAGAAATCCAAAACCAGATTCATAAGTCCTTTGAAAACCAAAACCAAGAGCTAACTTTGAGTTGCTTTGCTAGCATGTCCATGACTGCGGATACGGCTATTCGAATAGATTTACACTCTGCAGAGGTTGTACACTTTACCCACAAGACATGAATTCTCTAGTTTATTTGGCATCCGTCGATACCACCTCACACTTCCTTTGGTGAGAGGTCTAGAGCACATGATAAGGCCTTTACAAAGTATCACTCCAATGCAGTCCACCCTCGCTAAGGTTTCACCCCCTTTGGACTACCCATCCGCAGGGTTCAGGCCCCCTCTTGCGCCAGGTGGGACTACAACGGTCATAACATGACTACCCACCGCATCCAAAGGATCAATCGCGATGGAGCTTTGCAAATTAGTTAGCCAGGTCCCTTTGCCTATTTCTCAGGACATGTGGTTGTACGGGGGTGGCATAGCCCATTATAGGCATAGCAAGATATGGCTCAAAGACCGGTCCTCATATGGCTTGGGCGGCTAACACAAACCCCTGGGCCTCAACCCTACCCGAGTTGAGCCCGTGCATACCCTGCACCAGCCAAACAACCAATCCGCCCAAGACCAAATTCATTTTTTCATTTCTGTTTTTCCAAAGCTTTTATCAAAACCTCCATGACAACCCAATGCCATGGCTTTGAAACATTTGATATTTTGGTCTGATGGAAGAAACATTCCCAAATCAAGATTTCGGTCTAAGCAAGACTAAGCTTTCATTTTTCATAAACCTCTGGTCCTTACTATTGCAAAAACCAGATTTTATCTAAGGTGACAATGGGGTTGATTCAACATAGACAGTGGCCATACAAAGGAATCAGGTATAGCTATGAACCGAAAGGTAGGCATTGAAATAACTTAGTAAAAGTAAGCATGCATACATCTTTGAAAACAACATAAGTATCTTGAAGTAATGGGTGCAATATGATCAAGAGTGTAACTTGCCTTGCTCAAAGTCTTGAGCTTCTTCTTCTTCTAGGAACTCCTGCTCCTCACGACCTTCGTGATCTCAACGGTGAAAACCAAATAACTCAAATAGAGCTCCAACATGAACCAAAGAAATCTCAATAAAACTCCAAGGTAAAACCAACAGAGAGATTGGGAGGTCAGGAAGAGGTCCAATTGAGCTTGCTGGAGAGGTCTAGAGACTCAAAAGAGGAGGTCCAAGAGCTTGGAGGGAGGTCTAAGGAATGCTCGGTTGAGCTAGAGAGTGAAAATGAGGAGAAAGTGAGAGAGAAAGGGCTGCCCAAGCTATATATAGCTGGAGCCCTGGAGCTTTCCCAAGCTAGGGTGCTCAGGAGTTGGTAGAAAAGAACTAAGGAAGGTGTAAGGAGGTGACAAAAGCATGGCATGAGTACTGCAAAAGTGGGAGCATTTAATGCGATACAACATGCATTAAATGTGGGGAAGACTTCCTTGCACAAGGACACAGTCAAAGGGTAAAGGAAACTGGGTGTGACACAAGTCTGGATAGTTAAGATCTCAAGGGGGAGGTCTTAACGGCCGGATCTACAAAGAGGGAGGTCTGAACGGTTAAGATCTCCAAGGGGGAGGTCTTAACGGCCGGATCTACAAGGAGGGAGGTCTGGATGGTTAAGATCTCCAAGGGGGAGGTCTTAACGACCGGTTCTTCAAGGAGGGAGGTCTAGATGGTTAAGATCTCCAAGGGGGAGGTCTTAACGGCCAGTTCTTCAAGGAGGGAGGTCTGGACGGTTAAGATCTCCAAGGGGGAGGTCTTAACGGCCAGTTCTTCAAGGAGGGAGGTCTCAAGCGTTAAGATCTCTAAAGGGAGGTCTTAACGGCCGCCTTCAAGGAGGAGGTCTGGACGGTTAAGATCTCCAAAGGGGAGGTCTTAACGGCCAGATTTACAAGGAGAGAGGCCTGGACGGTTAAGATCTCCAAGGGGGAGGTCTTAACGGCCAGATCTTCCAGGAGGGAGGTGGGTGATAGCGAGATAAGAAGCGGGAGAAGCAGGAGCCATTGGATTTCAATCGAACCGCTCAAAATGATTGGGCCGTTCAGACCATCTCGAGCTAGCGCTAGATCTCACCATTGAACTCAATTCCGGTCCAAAATGGTTGGGACGTTTGGACCGTCCGAACGCCTCTGCAAATCGGACCGTCCAACCAAGATCTAAGGGCTCAGAGAAGGTGGGACGTTCGGACCATCTGAACGCCTCACCAAGATCAAACCGTCCAATGCAAATCAGACGATTTACAAGCGTTATAGGTGCAAATAGACAAGGAGGGGGTCCTGGAGGACCTAGGGAGGTCCTGAAGGGCACAGGGAGGTCCAATAAAGGTAAAGGGAGGTCCTAGAGGACATGGGGAGGTCCTGTGAAATGGTAGCACCGCAAGGTGCGGGCGGTGCTACCGGGTTGGCACCGAGGAAAACTTCCAGAGAGATTTTCAAGGATTTAAGCAACGGAGGTATGTCCAAGTGAACACGAAAAGCTTCAAAAGGGTTCCAAAGGAACTCAAATGAACATGAGAAAGGCGTAGGCCTGGGAAGATTTTAGGCCAGGGAGGACCCAAAGAGGGAGATTTGGACCGAGGGAGGTCTGGTCCAAAGATGGACAAAAGAGGAAGATCACCAGAACTCCAACAACTCAACAAACCAACCAGCGATTTTAGTTGAAGTTTGAGTTAGTCAATTTAAATCCATTCTGAAATTTCAAGTTAAGCTTTGAATTCTCATCAAAACAAAATGGTTCTTTTTATTTTGAAATTTTCAAAAAGGCTCTGAAAATTAGGGTGTTACATGACACCATTCCCGAACCTCCACCTGAACAAGCATTCAACCAGACTCAACACATGGTAGCAATACATGTACTCATATGAACGTCACTGATCCTACGTGCACAACGATGCGAACGACCCCTCTCACCGACATTATTCCACTAACCCGGTGCCAAAATAAATAATAACAATAAGTTAGAGTTCGAGTCGTCTAACCTTGTGAATGAAAATTTAGGTGCGTGACCCTAATTTTCTTTTCTTTCCTCCTTTCTCTTCTTTCTTTTCCCCTCCCCTTTTTCTCTTTTTTGGCCGAAGCCTCCGAGCCCCCAGCCTTATTTCCCACCTCCCTCTTTCTCTTCATTCTTTCCTCCCTCTTCCTCAGTGGTCCTCCCGGCCGACGGCTTCACCGAAGTCGCCCCCGCCGGCCGCCTCGCTGGAGCCACCGCTCGCGCATGCCGCCACCATCTAGTCCTTCCTCCCTAACGGCGCCGCCTCCTCCTCTATGGCGCCGCCTCTCGCTCAAGGCCGGCCTCCTCCCGGCCCTCGGTGGTGCACCTCCTCCTCCTCCTCCTGCCAAGACTGGCTCAGCTCACCCGGGCCGCTTCGCCCACAGCACGCCTCGGCCCTCCGCCTTGAAGAATCTAGACCCGCCATTATATGTTAATGGAGTGTTTTGGTGATTAATAACAAATCCATTTGTGAGACTAACATGTTTATTGATATACTTATTGTTTTAGTCTCAATTGGATATAAAGGTAAAAATCAAAGAGGTATGTTTTCGACATCATATTCTTATATATTGTTGCAATCCTCGGATCCAAAATATAGGTTGAACTTCACCAAAAAGTCTAACTCGAATATATGCATATGTTCCTATTACACATTTGTGTATGCACACATTTAAGGGGAGTTCACTCTATGTTTTGTGGTTTCATTAGTATTGATCCATATTACTTTTCCACACATATAAAGGATCTTTACTTTGAGACATATCCTTGAATATATAACTTGTGTAGTTAATATATTCATTTGAGTATATAGAACTATGTAGTTCTCATATACTCATACCATTCTATATTCAATTACTTGCAATTGAAGTGATTATCATCAATTACCAAAGAGGGAAAGATTGTGGTATCTTGTCCCACCATTATGAGTTAATGGTATGTCATGGTAATTAATGATAATCATATTATAGAACTAACACTTTCCATGAGTTGGATGAATAGGTTGAGTTCTATAGTTGGAGACTTTAGAAGATTATCATGTGTTGATGATATTGAAGTCAAGAGTTTGGAGTAAAGGATGCATCATATGTTGATGTGTATCAAGTTCAAGGAGAGGAGATGATCATGAGTTGATTATCAAGTCAAAAGAAGACCCATCCTGTGTTGATGGAAGTCAAGTGAAGGATGCATCATGAGTTGATGCATATCAAATCATGACCCAGACTTGAAGCAAAGATGTGCGTCGTCAAGCTTCAAGTGGTTGCACAAGGCAAAGGTATGGCTAGCTAGGGCTAAGGATTTGTTCCTAGTCTTTTGCCGGTCTTGGTGTTTGGTTGGAAGACCGGATTGCTAGTATATGTTGTCGTACTATTAAGAGGGGTTTTGTACTAGTAGCTTGAGTTAGTCATGTGTTGATAGCTCATTGTGTTTGCTCTAGCTCATCTTAACATGTTGCTAATATTTGCGAATGTGTTTTGCAAATAGTTGTGGCTCATGGATAACCCTTGTAGCATGTGACTTAAGTTTGCGAATGTGTTTTGCAAATGGTGTAAGTCCATGTACCTTATTCCTTGTAGTGTGATTCTATAAGTTGGCAAATGTGTTTTGCAACTTGTTGAGAATCTCACTTGAATCCTTGTTTGTATCGCGCGTTAATTTGGCAAATGTGTTTTGCAAATTGAGTTGAAGCGGAATGCAATTTGTGGCATTGATTCTAAAAGTTGGCAAATGTGTTTTGTAACTTGTTGAGAGTCTTGTCTTTAACCTTTTGTGTGCATTTTGCATCAAATTAGCAAAATGTGTTTTTGCAAATCAAGTTGATGCAAAGATCAAAACCTTCTTCTTGCTTGCTGGCTGCTGGCGGTCTGATCGCCAGTATCGGTGGTCTGACCGGCCGCATGTCACCGCAAGGCTGTGCGGTTATACCACGCTAATTTTCGGTTCAACCGTGATGCGGTTGATTCGATTTCTCTGTGGCGGTTTGTTTTTTCCAGAAGAGATGTTTCTGGTCCTTAGCCATTTCAGTGGAGCTTTTCTGGAGTGGTCAGACCGGCGTCGTCTATTGGGCGGTCTGACCA
Organism: Phyllostachys edulis; assembly: GCA_036346405.1. NCBI lineage: Eukaryota > Viridiplantae > Streptophyta > Magnoliopsida > Poales > Poaceae > Phyllostachys > Phyllostachys edulis. The sequence goes on along the minus strand of CM070545.1, from coordinate 97,393,354 downwards.
GTGGGCGGTCTGACCGGCCATTAGTTGGCGGTCAGACCGACAGTGAGCTCAACGGCTAGTTTTATAGCCGTTGGAGCTAGGGGCGGTCAGACCGGCCATTAGTTGGTGGTCAGACCGATTTCGTCCAGATTCTCTGGAATTTTCTCCCAACGTCTAGATTTTGTGTGTGGGCTATAAATACCCACCTTGGCCGTGTGTGGAATTGTTGCTGGTGCCATTATACACTTCATTGAGCTAAGAGCAAGCCCTCTACTCTGATTTATGCATGTGTTGCACTTGGTGAGCTTTGAGAGGCAAACCCTAAGTGCATGTGTTGCCTTTGGTTGTGGATTGAGTATCCACTTGAGCTTAGACACTTGATTAGTTCAAGTGAGAGTTCTAGACTTGTTACCCTTGGTGTTTGCCGACACCTAGACGACGTGGTGGCGTCGTGCGTCGGTGATCTTCTCAAAGAAGCTTGTAAGAAGACCCGAGCGGTTTGTGAGTGGTGTGGTGCTCGCCATCTCCGGAGTGGAGGAAAGGGCAACCCTAGTGGAGCGAGGTGTTGGTTCGGTTTGGAATCGGTCCAAGTGGTTGGACTTACCTCGGTGGGTTTGGCTTAATTCGTGGAGTTGGTCCAATTGATTTTGGACTTACCTCAAAGTGGATTAGGGGAGACCGGCAAGTCTCCGATCACCACGGTAAAACATCGTTGTGTCATTGTGGTTTGATTACTTGTGCTTTACATTGTGCAATTTACATTACTTGTATTTAAATTGCTTACTTGTATGTGTATGATTGCTATCATTTATATAGTCTCATATTGTTGGTGCACTTAGTAAAGGCTAGTTGATCTAGGCTTTAATTGTGCAAAACCGAATTGATTTACTATTCCGCATAAAACTCGGTTTTAGCCAAAGAGTTTTTAAAACCGCCTATTCACTCCCCTCTAGTCGGTTTCCTCGATCTTACAAGTGGTATCAGAGCTTATTCTCTCATTTATTAGACTTAACCGTCTAGAGAGTAAAGGATGGCGATTAGAGATTTAGGGCACCTTGGTGAAGCACCTCTATTTGATGGTACAAATTGTGCTCATTGAAAAATCCGCATGTCATGCTATTTTAAGGCCGTGGCCTAAATATATGGCGGATTGTAGATGTTGGCTTTTCTCCTCCATTGGATCAACTTGCTCCAACAAATGAGGAAGAGAAATGCTTACATCTCGACGCTCAAGCAATTAACGCTTTATTTAGTGCTTTGAGTGTAGATGTATTTGATGCCATATGCGATCTCAAGAACGTTCATGAGATGTAGACCCATCTTCAAGAATATTATGAAAGGTCCACTTCCACTAGTGATGATTGCATAGAAGAATGGACGTCGGGAGAAGAATGCTCAACCTCTAGCTCCGACGATGATGAATCCTCAACTCCATCAACATCGCCTCATTGCTTTATGGCAAAAGGTAAAAAGAAGGTATATAATGACGAGCCTTCATATGACGAGTTGATTGATATGCTAGAAGAGCAAAATGTTTTTATGGGAAAGGAGGTTTCAAAATTCAAAGTTTTGAAGAAAGAATTTAATTTGCTTCAAAATAATTATGATGTTCTAAAGAATGAACATGAAACCCTCCTTCTTAAAAGTTATACTAGCTCTAAAGTGGATACAGGGATTACATGTGATCTATTAGATGATTTTCCTTGTATTGCTCCTATCTCATGCAATTCATCTAAAGTTAGTATATCCACATCTTGCGATGACTTAATTGATATGCCTTGCTGCTCAAATATGGATGCTCCTATTTCTTCTATGCTTGTTGAGACTAACCTTATAGAAGAAAATAATGAGCTCAAGGCCCAAGTCACAAAATTGAAGATTGACTTGGAAAGAAGCTTCAAAGGGAAGGCCACTCTCGATGATATATTGAGCAAGCAAAGACACTTGCATGATAAGAGTGGAGTTGGCTTCACTCCCAAGAAGAAGAAGGAGAATAGCAAGATGAGGCACAATGCAAGACACACGAAGAATATTAAGTGCCTTAATTGTCATGAGAAGGGTCACATTTCCTCCGTGTGCCCTAATAAGAAAAATGACAAGGGAGGACTTGGTTTCGTCACCAAGAAGAAGGTGAAGAGCAACCCAAAGCAAAGATGAAAATAATTCAACAATATCAAGTGCTTTGGATGCAAGAAGAATGGTTATATTGCCTCGGTGTGCCCAAATCAAAAGGATGTCAAGCTAAGACATCCAACAAAGAGGCAAGCCGGCATTGAGCAAGATAAGAAGACATCAAAGGGAAGCAAAAGCCCTACTTGCTACAATTGCCGGGACAAAGGACATTTTAGTAAGGAATGTCCCAAAGGTATCACTCCTAAGCCAATCATCTATAATGATCATTATTTGCTTAGGAAAGATAAAAATGGCAATGTGTTTGCTAGGAATGTTAGCTCACATAAAACTATTGTTAGGGCCATTTGGGTGCCCAAATCTATTGTGACTAACATTCAAGGACCTAACCGAGTGTGGGTACCAAAAGGTGCTTAAATGTTAAATAGGTACTTGGAGAAGCATTGGAGGTTTGGCTCACTCATAAAGATGTGGATTCCATCATATTCAAAATATAGAGCCAAGTTTGAGGAAGATCAATTCATATCATAAACCAATGCTATCTCGGTAACAAGTATTTACATTAAAGTATCTAGCCCTTATGCCTTGTGTAGGTTGCATTCATGTAAAATCTTAAAAAGGGTGTTCTTGCTCCCGTGCTAAATTTTATTTATTAATTTTTTGAGCAAGATAGTTGTGGCACATTAAGGGGGAGTGCTAAATCATAATCATGTATATCACATCCCTAAATGTGTCCAAAGAAATTAAGTGCTAGTAATGTTTTTATAAAAAATGAGCCTTTTAGCCAAAAGTCAAAAATTTCATAACTATTAGTAATCCTTTGAAAAATTAGTTGCAAAATGTATACAAATGATTTTCAAAGGTTTCCCAAAGGTTTTGGCTCAAGAAAAACCTATTTTAAATGAAAATGAGTTTTTAGCCAAAATTATAGATCATAGTATCTTGTTTTTGACCTAAACTAGATCTTTATGTAAAATCTATTCTAAAAGGAATTTAAAAATGATCCCAAAAGGAAAAACCTAAAGTTGGCCACTCTAAACATTTTTGGTATTCAAAAGTTTCTCAAAAGGCCAACCTAAAAAAAGTTATTTGATTTTGAAATTCACCCAAAATCCTAGTTTGACCTAAATGGTCACTTTCTAGCACTTAAGTGAGTTTTGCCATTTGAGCCAAATATATTCACATGAATAGGTCTATAATGGTATTAATGACTCATACATGCAATTGGTTGCTTGAAATATCTTTAATTGCTCAATTTGGATCTTTTGAAGAAAGTTCTTGAGAATAAGATTTCATTTGTGAAAATAAAAGAATAATTCATAAAAATTATTTAATACTTGGAGTTTAAAGGGCTATATTAGTTGGAAATGCTCCAAAGATATTTGTTTGATTGATTGTGTGAAAATTTGGAGCAATGTACAACAATTCAATCATTTCCCAAAATCCTGTTTTGAATCTGTTGTCAGGTTCAGACAAAATCAGTCTGACCGGCCATATTGGAGGTCTGACAGCCGGCCTTTCGGTCTGACCACCCTTTGCCCAGCGGCCTGACTGATTTTGCATGAAAACTTCTTTATCTCACCCGAAAGGGTATCCTTCTCTTCACTCCTCTCCTCAACCCGAAAGCCCAACTCTCTCCTCCTTTCGGCCGCCTCTCCTATCTCCGGCCCAGATCTCCCTCTCCGGCCATCTCCTTGAGGCTCCAAGGTAAGCAAGTGATCTCCTTCACCTCCTCTCTCCTTTCCTCAAATTTGTTTGAGCCTTGGTTGACTCATGCTCGAATGCCATGGAACCCTAGGTGAGGGAGAACTTCCAAAATCTAGCAAGTTTGATTCACTTTTTGCTTCAAGGCTTCATCTCCTCGGATTCCTCACCTCATCAACTTGGTAATCCCTCTATTCCAACTTGCATTCTTGTCACTTTGTAGATTTTCCCCAAAATGTAGGGTTTAACTTGTATGTGCCCTAACTCAATCAACTTGGTGGAAATCTTTGTCATGCAAGTGGATTAGGAATGTCAGACCATGTATTCACTATGCCATTGCCCTACATTGCAAACTTTTGGGTTTTTCCCAAAATCAGATTGTTCCTCTGTCGTATGGGTCCGACCGCCCAACTGGCGGTCGAGACCGCGCAGTGATGTAAAAATGGGAAGATGGCATAATTGAATACTTTGTTGATTCATTCAACGATATTTCCTTTGACAATCCTTGCAATCCTTTTCAGCGACCATGCCACGCAAGATAACCGCTGGTCGACCGTCTCATCCTCCCTCGTCTAAAGGGAAATCCTCTGTTGAAGACTTTCCTGAGGAAGCAGATGAGCAAATGCATGATGCTGAAGAGGAAGGGATAGCTAGTGGCAACGATGACAACAATGACAGCGATGAGAACTTTGAAGGGTCAGATAATGATGATGAGAATGAGAATGAGGAGGTTGCTCCAGATCCAACCCCTTTCATTGGATTGGATGAGTCAAGGATCAAAAGTGAAAGGTATACTGTCTTAAGACACATCAACCAGTTTAGATTCCCAAGAGATGCCACCATGGGGATATTTCACACTATGTTTCAGCAAAATGTTTATCATATCATCTATGTCCAAAAGAAATTTGCTAATCATAGATTTGTGAAATGGAACTACCTTGGTCAGAATCAAGCTTATAATGGATTATTTCGATTATTCAGAAGTGTGGGCTTGGATTCTTTGATTACCATGCAGAGCAATTTTCATGCCAAGGTTATTAAGCAATTTTATGCAACTATCTTTGTGTCCCCTGACCATGACCATCTCACTTGGATGACGGGACAAGAAAGGTTTGAAGCTTCCAAGAATGATTTTATGCTAGCTTTAAATTTGAAGAATTCAGATGGGATCAATATTCATGTTCAAGAATGCTTAGCTCTCACTCAAGTAGATGAGTACTATGATCAGAACTATCCTTATACAGTTGGGAAGGTAACTGGACTACTCCCTCTTCCCAGTATTGTTAATAGGATCATGAGAGCTACTTTCTTCCCCGGGAGTGGGAACAATGATGAGATTCATAGGAGAGCTTGGAATGCAATTACGTGCATTATGGATGGCACTAAGTTTGATGTCATGGATCTGATTATCCGGGAGATTGCTACCTCCAAGGGAGATAAGAACAAGACTATTTATTTTGCTCCCTACATTATGAAGCTAATTAAGAGAATGACTACCTTTAACCTTCCTCTTGATATGGAGCATAAGGAGTATAGACCGAGAGATCCTCCACCTCAGGCTTCTCCTCCACCTCAGGTGTCTCCTCCAGCTCCTCTTCAGTCCCAGGGACAGGGATCGTCCTCCCAGAGTCATCCAGTGTAGGCTCCTCAGGATCAGGATGTAGTTCTGATAGCTCTTGCTCGCCTTCAGTCCAGTGTCGACAGCTTGCATGCAGAATCTATTCAGAGACATACAGAGTCTATTCAGAGGCATGAAGAGACTAGGACTATGATTGAGGATCTGAATGTGAGGGTGACTCGCATGGATGAGCGACTGATGGAGTATCAGCAGCAGCGAGTGCCCCTTGCCTTTCAGAGGTTTGGACGTGGTCAGCGCCCTCCTTCTGTCACTCAACGTGGAGATCATCCATCGACGTTAGAGGCTCCTCCCTCCTAGATGCTTAGTTTTCATATTTAGGTCGATAGACCTTGTTTTGTAAGGATAAGCTTATGCATTACTCTTGTAATATCTTATGTAAGCTTATAAACCTTGGATGTTTTATTGTTTTCAGTCTTTTTTTTTGGATGATGAAATGTTTAATGCCTTATGCTATGAGTTATGCAATCCTTTATTTGTCGTCCCAGATTTGTGATGTTGAATGGTTGAATGATTGCGTTATGGATTATGCTTCATTGAATATCTTTGTCCATAATGTGTTTGTAATTGTATCCTGTTGATATTGCATGCTATTCATATCTCAATTATCTATTGTCATGCTCTATGGGTCAATTATTTAGAGAAAACTCCGTCGAAATTTTTCTTAAAATCCTCTTATGCAATGAATCTCGATTCTCATCTTTATGCATATTTAGGGGGAGTTTCTTCTCTTGCTTCTTACTTGCAAAAATTCAAAATCTTTAGAAAACTCAGCTTGTGGACCTCTTATAGACTTGTTTTGGAAAGGATTTAATTCTATGTCCACATGCTGAAATTTCAGAATCTTGCATTGCTTTGAGCTGATTTGTGAATTTTATTTCCACAATTAGATTCATAATCTGAGGAAGACATAATGATGACTTTTGATCATCTGTAGTTGGTCTTCAATGTCAATTTTTCTCAGATTTATTGGATCATTTCTAATCAATTTTTCAACCTTGTTTACAAGTCTAATTGTTTCTAAAAACCTGAAATTTCTTCTAAAGACAAGGTTATTTGAATGTGTTTCAAATTTATTCTCTTCTATTCTAAACTCCTAGTTGTCCTGTTTTCAACTTGCTGTACTCTTTTAGGCCATCAAAGAAGAGTTTGTGCCATTAGTTCTTGATCAAAAAATGATTTATAATCAAGACTGTTCTTTGGTCACCAGCGGTCTGATCGGCCGAACCAGCGGTCTGACCGGCCATTATGGCGGTCCAATCGCGTGGCAAATGGTCGATCGCTTGACAAAGAATTGGCACAAAGAAAATTGTATTTTGTTCAAAATAAAATGAGTTCAATTGCCAAGTTCTTTCTTCTGCAATATCTTCTTTTTGGCTTGAATTTGTTTAATGCCAAAAGGGGGAGAATGTTTATATGATCAATATTTGGATTCTCTCTTGTGCTTTCACCTTTAAGTCTTTTTGCCAAAGGGGGAGATTTGGACTCTCTCGAGTTATGTTGATTATCACCCTTTCATGCATAAGATAATTTAAATTGCTTAGTATCATGCATGAATATACGCCAGTAGCTTAAATTCTTATCTTACAATGATTTATATCCAAATGTTGTTATTGATAAAGGATTTGTCATCAATCACCAAAAAGGGGGAGATTGAAGAATCTAGACCCGCCATTATATGTTAATGGAGTGTTTTGGTGATTAATGACAAATCCATTTGTGAGACTAACATGTTTATTGATATACTTATTGTTTTAGTCTCAATTGTATATAAAGGTGAAAAATCAAAGAGGTATGTTTTCGACATCATATTCTTATATATTGTTGCAATCCTCGGATCCAAAATATAGGTTGAACTTCACCAAAAAGTCTAACTCGAATATGTGCATATGTTCCTATTACATATTTATGTATGCACACATTTAAGGGGAGTTCACTCTATGTTTTGTGGTTTCATTAGTATTGATCCATATTCCGTTTCCACACATATAAAGGATCTTTACTTTGAGACATATCCTTGAATATATAACTTGTGTAGTTAATATATTCATTTGAGTATATATAACTGTGTAGTTCTCATATACTCATACTATTCTATATTCAATTACTTGCAATTGAAGTGATTATCATCAATTACCAAAGAGGGAAAGATTGTGGTATCTTGTTCCACCATTATGAGTTAATGGTATGTCATGGTAATTAATGATAATCATATTATAGAACTAACACTTTCCATGAGTTGGATGAATAGGTTGAGTTCTATAGTTAGAGACTTTAGAAGATCATCATGTGTTGATGATATTGAAGTCAAGAGCTTGAAGTAAAGGATGCATCATATGTTGATGTGTATCAAGTTCAAGGAGAGGAGATGATCATGAGTTGATCATCAAGTCAAAAGAAGACCCATCCTGTGTTGATGGAAGTCAGGTGAAGGATGCATCATGAGTTGATGCATATCAAATCATGACCCGGACTTGAAGCAAAGATGTGTGTCGTCAAGCTTGAAGTGGTTGCGCAAGGCAAAGGTATGACTAGCTAGGGCTAAGGATTTGTTCCTAGTCTTTTGCCGGTCTTGGTGTTTGGTTGGAAGACCGGATTGCTATTATAGGTTGCCGTACTATTAAGAGGGGTCTTTTACTAGTAGCTTGAGTTAGTCATGTGTTGATAGCTCATTGTTTTTGCTCTAGCTCATCTTAACATATTGCCAATATTCGCGAATGTGTTTTGCAAATAGTTGTGGCTCATGGATAACCCTTATAGCATGTGACTTAAGTATGCGAATGTGTTTTTGCAAATGGTGTAAATCCATGTACCTTATTCCTTGTAGTGTGATTCTATAATTTGGCAAATGTGTTTTGCAACTTGTTGAGAATCTCACTTGAATCCTTGTTTGCATCGTGCGTTAATTTGGCAAATGTGTTTTGCAAATTGAGTTGAAGTGGAATGCAATTTGTGGCATTGATTCTAAAAGTTGGGAAATGTGTTTTGCAACTTGTTGAGAGTCTTGTCTTTAACCTTGGGTGTGCATCTTGCATCAAATTAACAAAATGTGTTTTTGCAAATCAAGTTGATGCAAAGATCAAAAGCTTCTTCTTGCTTGCTGGCTGTTGGCGGTCTGACCGCTAGTATCGGCGGTCTGACCGGCTGCATGTCACCGTAAGGCTGTGCGGTTGTACCACACTAATTTTCGGTTCAACCGTGGTGCGGTTGATCCGATTTCTCTGTGGCGGTTTGTTTTTTTCCAGAAGGGATGTTTCTGGTCCTTAGCCATTTCTGTGGAGCTTTTCTGGAGTGATCAGACCGGCGTCTATTGGGCAGTCTGACCGGTGGGCTGTCTGACCGGCCATTAGTTAGCGGTCAGACCGACAGTGAGCTCAACAGCTAGTTTATAGCCGTTGGAGCTAGGGGCGGTCAGACCGGCCATTAGTTGGCGGTCAGACCAATTTCATCCAGATTCTCTAGAATTTTCTCCCAACGGCTAGATTTTATGTGTGGGCTATAAATACGCACCTTGGCCGTGTGTGGAATTGTTGCTGGTGCCATTATACACTTCCTTGAGCTAAGAGCAAGCCCTCTACTCTCATTTGTACATGTGTTGCACTTGGTGAGCTTTGAGAGGCAAACCCTAAGTGCATGTGTTGCCTTAGGTAGTGGATTGAGTATCCACTTGAGCTTAGACACTTGATTAGTTCAACTGAGAGTTCTAGACTTGTTACTCTTGGTGTTTGCCAACACCTAGACGGCGTGGTGGCGTCGAGCGTCGGTGATCTTCTCAAAGAAGCTTGTGAGAAGACCCGAGCGGTTTGTGAGTAGTGTGGTGCTCGCCATCTCCGGAGTGGAGGAAAGAGCAACCCTAGTGGTGCAAGGTGTTGGTTCGGTTTGGAATCGGTCCAAATGGTTGGACTTACCTCGGAGGGTTTTGCTTAATTTGTGGAGCCGGTCCAATTGATTTTGGGCTTACCTCAACATGGATTAGGGGAGACCGGCAAGTCTCCGATCACCACGGTAAAACATCGTTGTGTCATTGTGGTTTGATTACTTGTGCTTTACATTGTGTAATTTACATTACTTGTATTTAAATTGCTTACTTGTATGTGTATGATTGCTATCATTTATATAGTCTCATATTATTGGTGCACTTAGTAAAGGCTAGTTGATCTAGGCTTTAATTGTGCAAAACCGAATTGATTTACTATTCCGCATAAAACTCGATTTTAGCAAAAGAGTTTTTAAAACCGTCTATTCACCCCCATCTAGTCGGTCTCCTCGATCTTACAGCCTTGCCAACACCGCCGGCCTCTCTCTCCCCATGCGCGCCCAAGCCCGGCTCAGCCCGCAACCCTAGGCATTGCTCCTAGCTCGCTCGCGCCTGGCTCGACCTGCTGCCGACGGGCACCTCCCCTACGGTATGCCCCTTCCGCTCTACTCCTCTTTGCTCTGTGGTGGATCTGGATGGTGACGGGGGGGTTCGATTTGGGGCAAAAGAGAAATGGGGAAGAAAAGGGATGGGAGATGTAGGCTAGTGGTTTTGGTCTTATCCCCTTCCCTCTTCTCTCTCTCTCTACCTCTCTCTCTCTCTCTGCCTCTCTCTCTACCTCTCTCTCTACCTCCTACTGTGGAGAGGTAAATCGGTAAAGTGTAGTCTCAGTTTTTACTTCCCTTCCCCTTCTATCCTTACTGGTATTACATTCCACCCCCGTTAGTAGAATTCGACCCCGAATTCTGGCGTTCGATCCACACATCAGAACAAAATGAAACAATCGTACATAAAAATAGCTCTAGCTCGTACCTTTAGTGAACAATTCTAGGTACTTCTCACGCATGCGAGATTCCAATTCCCAAGTCACTTCTTGCTCAGACTGATACGACCAAAACATCTTTGCATACTTTATCATTCTGTGCCTCAACACCTTCTCTGATTCCTCCAGAATCCAAACTGGACGGGACTCGAAGGTAAGGTCTGGCTTAAGGGACAACGGTTCTAGCATGATCTCATGCTCCGGATCCCTTAAGTACTTTTTCAACATAGAAACATAAAACACATTGTGCACTCCTCGTATGGACTCAGGAAGGTCCAGACGATATGCCAACTTTTCAATTCGTGCCAGAATTAGAAATGGCCCAATGTACCGCGGGCTAAGCTTCCCTTGGGTACCAAATCACACAACTCCTTTAGTGGGAGACACTCTCAAGAGCACCTGATCCCCCACTTCGAACTCTAGGTCGCGCCTCGTCACATCCGCATAGCTTTTCTGCCTACTTTGGGCAGCTAACAAATTATGTCTAATCTCAGCCACACGTTCCATTGTTTGCTGGACCCAATCCGGACCTAGAATAGCTTTCTCGCCTATGGCATCCCAACAGAGTGGCGATCTACACTTCCGTCCATACAGAACCTCGAATGGGGTTGCCCGAACACTGGAGTGGTAACTGTTGTTGTAGGCAACCTCCACGAGTGCCAAATGATCCTCCCAGGTACCTTTCCAGGACAAGACACAGGACCTTGGCATGTCTTCTAGTGTTTGAATGGTGCGTTCGGACTGCCCATCCGTCTATGGGTGGAAAGCGGTACTGAACTAAAGCTTCGTGCCCAGAGCACCCTGCAGACTCTTCCAAAACATGGAGACGACCTTGGCATCTCTATCAGACTATCGTCTTGGACACACCATGCAGCCTCACTATCTCATGCACATAAATGGGTGCCAAAACACTTGCCGAATTCGTCGTACGAATAGGGATGAGTGCGTGGATATACTAAATCGATCCACCACTACCCAAAATGCGTCCTTACCTCGTTGGGTACGAGGTAGGCTGACTACAAAATCCATGGTAATGTCAACCCATGGCCACTGAGGAACATCCAAAGGCTGCAATAGCCCAGCGGGATGCTTATGCTCAACCTTCACCTGCTGGCAAACCACGCAAGACGCCACATATCAAGCGACATCCACCTTCATTCTCTTCCACCAGAAGCTCTTTTTTCAAATCCCGATACATCTTGGTCTCGCCAGGATGTACCGGGTACGGGGTATGATGCGCCTCTCTCAATATTTCATCCTTGACCTGAGCATTTTGTGGCACGCAAAGGCGGCCCTTAAACCGCAGTACGCCCGACTCATCAAGGCTAAAGTCCCTCTTTTTTCCTTCATCTAGGCATTTCCTCACTTGTTGAAGCAACCGATCATGTTGTTGTACTTCTCTCACTCGCTCCGGAATCGCCATTTCCAGCAGCAGCTACGTCTCAGCTGGTGCTGTACCAGCATAACAATAGCATATTTCCATTTGATCGAAGTCAGCAATAAGACAACCTAGGGTGGAGGGTGTCTCCTTGCGACTAAGGGCATCCATAACCATATTCGCCTTGCCCGGATGGTACTGGATGGTGAGATCATAGTCCTTGATCAGTTCCAGCCACTTTCTTTGCCTCAAATTCAACTCTTTCTGTGTAAAGATGTACTTGAGACTCTTGTGATCAGTAAAAATATCACAAGACTCTCCATACAAATAGTGCCCCAAAAAATTTAGAGCAAAAACCACTGCAGCTAGCTCTAAATCGTGAGTAGGGTAATAGTGCTCATGTTTCTTCAACTGCCGTGAGGCATACGCAATTACTTTGCTGTCTTACATGAGCACGCAACCCAGACCCACTCGAGAAGCATCCGAGTAGACTGTCAAACGCTGCCCTGGCTCAGGGAGGATGAGAACAGGGGTAGTAACTAACTAAACCTAGAAAACTTCTCACTTCTTTAACATTAGTTGGCCTCTTCCAGTTCACTACAGTGGAAATCTTGGATGAGTCTACTGAAATACCTTTCTAGTTAATCACATGACCTAGGAAGCCTACTTCAGAAATCCAGAACTCGCACTTCTTTAATTTGGCAAAGAACTGATTCTCCCTCAGAGTTTCAAGCACGAGCCACAAATGCCGCTCATGCTCTCCCTCAGTCCTGGAATAGATCAGGATATCGTCGATAAACACAACCACATAGTCATCAAGGTACTTATGCAGCATACTGTTTATCGTCACTATAAAGACAGCAGGGGCATTTGTTAGTCCAAAGGACATAATCTTATACTCATAGTGCCCATAACTTGTAGAGAAAGCGGTCTTTTCTATATCTTGTTCCCGCACTCAAATCTGATTATACCTAGATTGCAGATCAATCTTGGAGAACACCTTGGCTCCCTTCAATTGATCAAACAAATCCTCGATATGAGGCAAATGTTATTTATTCTTGATGGTCACCTGATTAAGAGCATGACAGTCGACGCACATGCGCTAACTCCCATCCTTCTTCTCAGTGAATAGGACAGGGGCTCCCCAAGGTGACACACTACGACGAATCAACCCCTTGGACAACAAATCATCCAATTGATTCTTCAACTCTTCCTGGAAAGGCCGTGCTAGGAACAAGGTCAATCCTAAACTCCACATCCCTTTTGGGTGGCATACCCGAAAGCTCTTCAGGAACTACATTGGGATACTCACACACCCCTGGGATATCCCCAAGGCGTAGCATTTGTTGATGACGTAGGTGTCGGCTCCCATTTGATAATACTAGAGGGGTTCTGACGACAAACCCGCTCCATGTGGCCCGATCGACCACAATGCCGACACTCTCTCGTCCAAGAACATTCAGCAGCACGGTGCCCACCAACGCACTTGAAACACATCATGCCCCGCCTCGGGGCAGACGATTGGTCGGGTCGTTGATTTACTTAATGAGGCGCTATGAGAAGACGGCCTTGAAGATTTGGACTTGGACGACTACAGGGGATGCTAGCCCCACTTAAACTTCTTGGGAGTAGGTCACTGAGTTGACCCACCCTCCTCGTTAAAACTCCTCTTTTGGTCACTACCAGAAGTGCTTGGACCACCTGTGAGTTGCAATCCTTTAGTGAGCTGCATCTCCATCTCTATCCCTTTGGCCTGCTCTACCATTGACCTAAAGTCACGTGGCGCAGTGGCTCCCATAACATGATGAAACTTAGAGTTGAGCCCTCGGTGAAACCTTTTAGCCTTCTCCAGATCATTGCTCGCAGCCGATGGTACGAAACGGATTAGATCGTTGAATCCCTGCTTCGTACTCAGTTACGATCATCTTCCCCTTCACGAAGGTCGATAAGGCGACCTCCATACGCTTCATAAAAGATTCTGGGCAGTACTTCGCCTTGAACTGCTCGACGAAGATCTCCCAGATAGCGGGACCCTGGGTAGGGGTCCTAGCTGAAAGGACTCCCTCCCACCAGATGTCCACCTGACCCTTTAACTGGAATGCCACACAGCGAGCTCTCAGCCGTGAGCTCATCACTAGGGCTTCAAATTGCCTTCCTATATAGCACAATCAATCCGCATCTTGGATTAGTGATCCCGCCCCATCGAAGGTGTCTAGACGTAAAGCCAACCACTCACGAAGGCACATCCTTGCCTCTAGCATGGTTGGAACAACAATAGGTACCGCAACGGGTATAGCTGCAGTAGCAGCTACCGGTGCTTATTAGCGAAGCGCACGGACCTCTTCCATAAATTCTCGCAAAGAAGGTCAAGACCTTGCCCAATCCCACTCTGACTACTCAATGAAACAACCTCTGCACCAGGTGATTCTTGCTGAACCTCAAGCGGTGGCTTCGCTTGAGCACGGCCACGGCCGCGACCTCTACCTCTACCCCTCGACATCTCCGTTAACCAAGCATTCACACAATCAATTCACAAATAATTACCTCCAAACATTGCACAACAACAACATACTAGCTAAAACATAAATGTAACACTTGACCCGAAAACCCATCCTACTGTGCACCAGAGTGTGTCAAGTTTAATTTAATTATTTGGCCTAGGTCAACTTTTAGTAATTAATTAACCTAAGTCTAAAATTTTTCACCACAGACCTAACGCCCGCTCTGATACCAACTGTAACACCCCGACTTGCCACCTAGGTCTGGAATGCTACCACTACACATTAATCATACAAACTTTGCGCAGCCAAATTAACAATTAGACATAATACAACAACAAAAGTGAAACAACTAGGGAGAAAGGATTACAAGAGAACTACGTGTGACGTGGATGTACTATTCTCCCTTCCCGAAGCATGTCACTTGCAACGATCACCTAAAACAAAACATTAACAAGCAAGGGTGAGTCCGAAGACTCAGCAAGCACATAATAGAAACGATAAACACTGCCATACCAACAAACATAACCATGTCATTACTTCCACCATTAGCTTTCCATTAGTGCCATTCATCATCATTCTACATGCTCATTTGATCATTGCATTGCCCATACATACGAATGCACCATCATGCTCATGCTCATATGCATCTCATCAGCTGATACCGGTATCACAGAGTGTTCACCCGCCGATGACACACTCTTCCCCCATCTTCGTTAGGATGGGGGTCCTTACATTGTTAGACTTTATCTAGTCCCTATAGATGTAAGACTTCATCTAGAGCACACCGGATTAGTCATGTAACTTTCTCACCGCCCTCACCGGAATAGTTACATGATTTTCTCATCGACCTGGCTCATGCATTCTTGCCATGATGCAAATGTACATGTCCATTGCCATTAACATGATTCATCATTGTCATCATTAACAAGGTAGTCTCATTGCTCATCTTGTCCCATCATCATTGCCGTCAACATGAAACCATTATCATGTAAGCATCATCATTTATCATTACCATGTAAGCATCCTCATGTAAACACTACCATGTAAGCATCATCACATAAATATCATCATGTAAGCGTCCTCATGTAAACATTACCATGTAGGCATCATCACATAAACATTATCATGTAAACATTACCGTGTAAGCATCGTTACCTAAACACTACCACGTAAGCATCATTACCTAAACACTACCACGTAAGCATCATCATGTAAATATTTGCATGTAAGCATCATCATGTAAACATTACCATATCAGCATCATCATGTAAATATTATCATATCACGCAAACATCCCATATTTCGTAGCACTAACATGCTATCGCTCTACCATGCACTTGTCTGTTAACCAAGCGGAGCGAAGTAACGTGCGGGTGACACCGTTCCCGAACCTCCACCTGAACAAGCATTCAGCCAGACTCAACACATGGTAGCAATACATGCACTCATATGAACTTCGCTAATCCTACGCGCACAACGACGAAACAACCCCTCTTGCCGGCATTATTCCACTAACCCGGTGCCAAAATAAATAATAACAATAGGTTAGAGTTCGAGTCGTCTAACCTTGCGAATGAAAATTTAGGTGCGCGCCCCTAATTTTCTTTCCTTTCCTTTCTTTCTTTCCTCCTTTCTCTTCTTTCTTTTCTCCTTCCCTTTTTCTCTTTTTTTGGCCGAAGCCTCCTAAGCCCCCAGCCTCATTTCCCACCTCCCTCTTTCTCTTCGTTCTTTCCTCCCTCTTCCTCAGTGGTCCTCCCGGCCGAGACCGGCTGCCTCCGACCGCCTCACGAGCTATCGCTCACAAGACGCCGCCGACGAGGATTAAAACCTCTATGTATTATTTTAATACATAATAAAAGACCATCGTCTTCATGGTCGTAATTCCCTAAGACTAACGACCTCCCGGTCGTTAGTATTCCAAAGGTTACTTAATGGGTACCACAGTGATGAGACTTTGTGCCTAATCCCGACCGGATAACCGCCAGAAAATTACCAGACTGGTATTTCTTATCGTATGATGAATGTAACACGTGCTATACGTTCCAAACCATGCGATGGTACAACCCTGAGACACTGACTATTAACCACCCTACGGTTAAGCTTTTCACAGGCAACCGTAAGGAAGTTAGCACGTTGCTAACTGCTCCACCGTTCCGACCAATCGTAACGTTTCACCAGGGACGTCTTCTCCAGGAGTAATTGCCACCTCTTCGGAAGTTATTTAAAGGTGAAGCGCAGAAGACGAAAAGACACAACAAGGCCAAGACCAACAAAGACAAGAACAATGACAGTTCAACAGAATACACAGAAGCCTAAGCGGTGAAATTAGAAGCTAGATAATCAGCCTTAGACTCATATTCTAAGTCTAATTACTCGGTTAGACATTCCCCCATTCAGTGTAATTCAGGGTAGTACTTAGCCACATCTTGTAAACCCAGTTCATATCAATAAAGAGCGACCCCATTCCATTCCGTGATATTCTACGCCATTTTCCTCGCTCATTTTCAGAAGATCGGCGACTCGATCGCCGACAATCGGCGGTAGCGCCGACCGTGGGGAAGAAGGCGAAGTTTCTCAAGAAAATTCTTCGCTCAAGAAAATCCTCGCCCAAAATCTCGCAATCTCTCATGCGACTATGCCCGAGTTTGGGATGAGGAAAAGCGGTTCGACGGCGGACTACGCCGACCTCGACATGGAAGGATGTATCCGCGCCATGGAAGAAAATGGCAGTCATCCTCCTCTTCCTCCTCCGCGGCTCGCACGTCGGCGTTAGCGAGGTCGACCGGATGGATGAAGATGTCCGCCACTACCGTGGCGCAACCAGAGAACCGCCGCTCGACCAGATTCGAATGCCGAGGATCTCTTCAAGCCCGGTCTTCTCGATCGGCGAAACAGGTGAAGAAATTTCAGCCCCATCACCCGGAAAACTCTATACCATTGATGAAATCATGGCTGAAAGATACTCTCCTTCGGCTTCTGGCAATTCCAGGAGTCAACCGTCACCTGGTAACGGTGTCGATGAAACCTCCACTGGTCGTAGGCCATGTGGGGATGATCACACTCAGCATACGACCGGCGGTTCGTCGGATCAGGCTGAGAAGACCTCAGGAAGTGCTCATCTCCGACCGATCTCCATCGTGGAAGATTCTGGCAGAAGCACTGACAAGCTCTCCATTAGTTACGATGAAAGCACATCGGAAGATCAATGCTGGAAGCACGAGGTCAACGCGATCGGAGATGAAGATCAAGATGCCCTGCACGGTCCTACACTCTCTACCACGCCATCACGTGTTGTTAGAGATGATCCGGGCCGTCAGGCACCAACTTCCGGAGGCGACAGAACTAATCGACGTCAATCAGTTAACTCGCCTGGCACTGCCCCACCCAGAGTGACTGATGGGACCGAACAAATCCAAAGGTCAGGGAAGGTTGACAGCGCATTCTCACGACCAAGATGAACCCCCTGAGACCTTCGGTAACTGTGCAAAACTTGCGACGTGTTCAAAACATGTTAAATAATTCCGATCCTACTCTAGCAGGAACTCCTAGTTTTGTACAACTCGTAGGTTAGGTATCCGAAATTCTCCAACAGACCATGCAGCGAACGGAAGCGTATCGGGAACAGAGGGTTTCAGGAAGTCAGACTATGACTTCATCCCAACGCTCCTCCTCGGCGAGGGACAACCGCGGTCATACCAGAGAGCGCCGATACCGAGACCTCCTCGACGATTCCGACCAAGGAGTCACGAGGGAGAAGGCTATTTCAAGAGGCTACTCCCCATCGTCCGAGAAGAACCACCACTAGGACCTAACGATCTCCGACATCGCTTGAACCAAGTGGGCGGCCGGAGGCATCATATCAATGTTCACGATCGGATCGGTACCGGAGTTCCAGCGTCCCAATCCTAGGGATCGGTCTCCCATCGACATAATCCGCACCTTCCCTGCAGAAGATGCCATGAATCAATCACAGTTGTCGAGCCTTCTCTGCAGGGCTCCAAGGCATGCGTTAGCCTAACCGGTTCCGATCGCTAACTTGGACAAATTCAATGGAACTCAAAACCCATTGGAATTTCTCCAATATATACCACCGCCATCGTGGCTTTGGTGGCGATGAAATGTAATGGCCAACTATTTACCCACCGTGCTCGAAGGGTCTGCCCGGTCGTGGTTGTTAAACTTACCGGTCGGATCAATATATACTTGGGAACAACTCTGTGATCTTCTGATTGCCAACTTCCAGGGTACGTACGACCGCCCTGGGAAGGAGGACGATCTCCACGTAATCCGCGGGATCGATGAGACTTTACGCCAATATATCAAGAGGTTCACCAGTTCGTAACTCTATACCGAAGTCGCAGAGTCCTCTCGTTATTCAGCTTTTAAAAGCAGTCCGAGGAATCGGCGGTTTACGGAGGACATAGCAATGAACCCTCCAAGAACAACCGTTGAGCTTTTTGATATGGCGGACAAGTATGCCACCGCTAGCGAAGCAATCGAGTGGTGTGAAGCCATTGATCGGAAAGACAAGATTCCCCAGCCCGGCCTGGACAAACAGGAGAAAAAGAACAAGAAGTCTCTCAAGAAGAAAAAGAACCGCAGACCCGACGACAAGGAAGTCCTCGCTGTTCCAGACAAATTCAGAAGGGCAAGAAGGACTATGCCGGTCGAAGCAAGGCAAAAGCTCCGACCGAAGGATTCCAGACGAACAAGAAGTGGTGTCCACTTCACCAGCAGGCAGGGCATGATCTGTGCACCTGTCGTGTCTGGCAAAAGAAACTGGAGGATTATTATGCAGGTAAAGGACCATTTCCCGCAATACAGGAACATGGAGAAACAAGCTCCAAAAAGGACAAGGATGGCGACGAGGAGATGGAGTACCAGGATCCCCAACACACAGTCAACATGATTTTTGGAGGATCTTCTTCATACGAGTCCAGACGTCATCTGAAGGCCATGGAGCGGAGGTCAACCTTGTCGAATCTCCAAGCTGTAATCAAGCACTCAAGTGGTCTGACACCGTAATTTTCTTCAAAGAAAGACGATCGTCCCATCCCATCGACTCGACCGGTAGGTTCCCTATCGTTGTTGAACCAACCATTAATAATTGTCGGGTTAATCGGGTCTTAGTAGATGGGGTAGTTCTTTGAATATATTATTTGTGGGAGCTTTAGAAGAAATGCAGTCCCCATGTCAAAGGTGAAACACGTGAAATATGCTTTTCATGGCATAGTTCCGTGTTCTACCGCTAAACCGATAGGACAAGTTTCCTTACGGTTACGTTCGGAAAGCCTGACAACTTCCGAACAGAGAGGATTCCGTTTGATGTAGTAAACTTCGAATCCGCATACAACGGAATTCTCGATCGACCAAAGATTAGCAAAATTCTTTATAGCCACGCATTACGGTTATCAAAGTTTGAAAATGCCGGGCGAAGGAGTCATCACTATTCGAGGAGATCGAAAATGGCTTACGATGCGATCGGAAATCCTTTGCATTTGTTGATGAACTTCCACCGAGAGGTTAACCTGTCTCCCATGCAGTCAAGCACTCGAGGCCAAAGATGACACCCAAACCATCCGACTGCATAAAGGAGGTACCACTCGACAAAAGCGCTTCCGGGACAGCGTCAAGTCGTCACATGGGTCAGACATCCGCACCCAACCGCCCGAAGATTCGGTCGGGCAAGACTCGACCCTAAATAGGAAGAGTCGCCGTCTCCTTCCTCCGAGCGAATCAGACGGTTTGCTCGCAAGCGCTCGATATGCAGAGTCCCCGAGGTGATCGAGCACAGGCTTGCTCTCGGCGACAAAAACCGATCAAGCGAAACTACGACGTTTACGCGACCCGATCGGAAAGAAGCAATCCAACAGAGATTGACAAGCTTCTCAAAGTGGATTTATTCGTGAAGTCGACCACCCACAAAGTGGCTTGCCAATCTGTAATGGTTAGAAAAACAATGGGAAATGGCGAATGTGTATCGACTTTACAGATCTTAATAAGGCTTGTCCGAAGGATGACTTTTTCCTTCCTCGCATTGATCAACTGGTAGACTTTACTTCTGGGTGTGAGTTACTAACTTTTTTAGATGCGTATTCAGGGTACCACCAGATTAGTATGTGTAAAGAAGATGAGGAGAAAACTTCCTTCATCACCCCATATGGCACTTACTGTTATATTAAGATGCCATTTAGTCTCAAAAACGCTGGTGCAACTTTTCAAAGGTTGATGCAAAAACCTTTAGTCCACAAATCGGCCGGAATCTAGAAGCTTACGCTGACGATCCGGTCGTAAAGACCACCAACGTCAAGCGACCACATTCCCGACTTACAAGAAACTTTTAACAACTTGAGAAGACATAACCTCAAGTTAAATCCTAAAAGTGTGTGTTCGGAGTTTCATTGAAAACCGCTTCGGTTTCCTAGTTTCGCTAGAGGTATTGAAGCAAATCCAAAGAAAAATTGCGCCATTGACGACATCGCCCTCACTACACGAAAAGGAAGTCCAAAACTAACCGGTCAGTATGGCGTCGTAAGTCGTTTCATAGCAAGGTTAGGGAAAAAGGATTACCTTTCTTTAAACTTCTTCTAAACATGGGAGTTTCGAGTGGGCTAAAGAGGCAAACGATGCCTTTGAGGAACTCAAAAGTACCTTACGAGTACCGGGTCTTAGTTTCTCCGAGATCGGGAGAAACATTGCTAATTTACGTGGCAAAGAACACCACGCATAGCTTAGCGTGTATCGTTGTAGAAAGGGATAATATCCAACGACTAGTCTATTACGTAAGCGAAGTCTTACATGGACCAAAGGAAAGATACCCACAGGTATAAAAGTTGCTCTATGGCCTCCTTATGTCTTCAAGGAAGCTAAGGCACTACTTTCAGGCCCACAAAGTGGTCGTACCTACCGGATATCCCCTTGGTCAAGTCCTTGGAAACAGGGAATCATCAGGACGAATAGCCAAATGGGCGGTCGAGCTAGGGGCGTTCGATCTCCATTTCATTTCACGAACAACAATAAAGTCCTAGGCAATAGCAGAATTCATTGCCGAATGGACAAACCCTGAACCCACCCAAGGACCCGAGTACGAACACCACGACGAGTGGACAATGTATTTCAACGGTTCCTTGATGTTACAAGGATCGGGGCGGAGGGTCTTGATATCCCCTCTCGGCGAACACATCAAGCACGCCATCCAAGAATTTTCCCGCCACCAATAATGTGGCGAGAATATGAAAGTTTATCGCGGGACTCGGCGCACTCGCTCGCTCGGATTCGCAGACATTAGTGAAAGGCGATTCTCAATTAGTAGCGAATCAAGTGGGAAAGAGTATCAATGCTCGAGTACCAAGATGTCATCTTATCTGGCGGAAGTACGAAAACTCGAAAAGCACTTCTTCGGTTTTCAGATCCAACATATTCCTAGAAAGGAAAACTTTCTGGCAGACCAGTTGGCATGGATGGCCTCCACGAGGTCGACCATCCTGCCCAGAGTTTTTCTCGAGCAACTCAATTCACCCTCGGTAGTTGAGCCTTCCGAGAACATACATGATTCTTTGCAAGTTGAACAAACTGATCAAGGGAACATGGATGCTCCACAGATCGTTGACGGTTGGCGCTGTCACGATCAAGGTAGAGACTGGATGACATCGATCTACAATTATCTTCAGCATGACACAATTCCAGAAGATGATGTAGAGGCTGATCGTATAGCACGAAAAACCAAATCATACACTCTAATCGAAAGTACCTTGTATAAACGAGGATCTCATGGAGTGTTGATGAGATGCATATCTCAAACCGATGGCATTAGATTGCTAACCAAATCCATGAAGGCGCTCAGGAGCACACCATTCCTCTGTAACCACTGTCGGTAAAGCCTTCCGGCCAAGGCTATTATCGCCAACCGCCTTCATGATGCAAAAGAGCTTGTGATAAAGTGTGTACAATGTCGGTTTATAGCCGATAAGTACATCACCAAAGACAAGCCTTACAAACAATTCCTCTTTCTTGGCCTTTTGCAACCTGGGATCGGACATTCGGGACCTTTCCCAAGAGCACCGGGGCTTCAATTTTTTCGTCGTGATTGACACGCTATAAAATGGATTGAGGCCGAGCCACCGTTAAAATAACAACCGAGGCCGCTAAGAGATTTCTCCAAAATGTGATCACGCGATTTGGTGTACCCAACAGATCATCACAGCATAATAGTTCCCGCTTCTCCAAAGAATAATTCCAGAATTCGCGATGAACTTGGTGTCAAAGTTCATTTTGCTTCGTTGCTCATCCACAGAGCAACGGAGCAGCTTGAGCGGCTAATGGTATCCTTATGCGAGGATCAAACGCCGAGTATTCACCGCTTAATCAAACGGTCGAGCTTGGGTGAAAGAACTTCCCTCCGTGTTATGGGCGTTGAACCACGACACTCCGTAGGATCGTGAAACTCCATTCTTTTTGGTTTATGGTGTCAAGCCATGCTTCCTCCGTAACTCAAAATTGGTTTCGCTTTCGGCGATCATTTTGACAAAATGATCGAAATGAACGACGACTCGATTTATGTCGATTTCCTTGAAGAACGCATTTAATCCAAGCCCTTATACGATCGTGATAATAACGACCCAAAGTTCTCATACTAATTTAAAACTAATAAAATTATCATTTTATTGAATTTTCTGAAATTTGAAAGAGTTTGATTGATTTATTTGAATTTCTGGAGTTTTAAAAGTCAAAAGTAAAATTTATTAAAGTTTTTGAAGTTTTATTTGAGTTAAAGTTGAAAAATTAATTTCTCGAATTTTCTTAGATTTTAAAAGCTTTTTCTTAATTATTTTAAAGCCAAAATAAAGTTGAAAAGCTAGCCATCAATATTTTATACAAGCAATACATATGAGTGATGTATTGAAAAGCTAGAATGCAACACATGTTTTGAAGCATCCCCATGTATCTGAATTATGCGACATATTTTATAGCCAATTATAGGAGCCCTCAACATATGTTTGTCTTGTTATAGTAAATGATTATTAATTTTTGTGCATACTGAAACAAACAGCTCAAGATTTCTTCCAAGGATAATTATCATTTGTAATAATCATCAACATACCTAGGAGGAAAAATGGTGCAACATAGTCATAGATATCACCAAGCTCATCTCTAATCTGTATTGCATTAGGAACAAAATAACGATCCATAAGTCAGTCAGATACTCAGATCATTAGATAAATCAAGTGAAGTGTATTTTCTAAAGAAACATCAGCTATTCTTTGTCAGGTCCCAACTTTATATTGTTAGGGAAGACTAATAACAAAATTTTAGGTCATCTACATCGAAAGAGTGCTAAATTATGGAGCCAAGAAAAATGTAGACAATACAGCATGATCAGTGATGAACTGTAATACTGTGGGTTACATTCCTCAACAACCACAACAGTCATTTCTTTTGAGTTCCTTAGACAATAACAAGCTAACATAACAAGCTAACGGAAGAAAGCATTTATCCTTCCTTCTGAAATGAGATAAAGAACAAAGTAAATTTCGGGCAACTAAGGCCACCTGACCTAATGTTTTCCAGCCCTCACAAATTTGATATGGTCACCATCGATGAATACAAAAAAGGTCACCAAAGGAACAATTCAACACAAACAAAGAGAGAGAAAAATTATCTCAAACAATTCAACCGATAAGAACAAGAACTTATCTCAAACATACCATCCTTTGGCACTCAATGTATATGCAAGATAGTCGAGTGAAAAGAAAATGCCAAACTATTTTCTCGACTACATTTATATCAAGATTGCAAGTCAAACCCACAAATGTTGGTATAAATGTAACTTAGCTAGCAATGGCGTTGTTTTTTGGTCAACCGATTCAGACCTACAAGTTATTCATGGTTGGATGCTATACAACTTATATGATACTTACTAATGAAACATGTTCCAATAGCATGGCATTAGTGGTAGTGAAGGGTAGATACTTCAAATAACACTACTTGCGGCAGATTTGAGGAGGACGGTGTCACCGCGAAGAGCCGCAGCCTCTCCATGGCGCCCGGGTGCAAAGCGACGACGGAGTTGTCGCCATTGGTGGCCTCGCCGACCACCACCGGTTCGGGCGATTTCTTCCTCTCCAGATCGCCACGAGTAGTCCTTCTTCCCTTCCCGCACCACCCCCACAATAAAAAATCACCAAAATCCCCCCACGAGACCCGCAACACGACGCACGCGACCAAATATCCCCAACCCCTCACTTCCCCACGCTTCTCCACCTCTCCGCGCCCGATTCGCCCATCGCCCCGCAATCGCCGCCACGACCTCCACCACCACACCACCCAAGGCCTCTCAAATTTCTATAAAAGGGAGCACGAGGTAGCCCTTCCTCACCCAATCCGTCGCCACCCATTCCTCCCTCTCCTCATAAGCTCGCCGGATTTTGAGTTCTCCTCGCGCGGCGCAAGCACCCGCCGCTTAGCACCGCCATCGCCGATGTTCGACCTCGACCCCACCACCGCTGATTCGCCCCACCGTCGCCGACACGGTGCTCGCCTCGCCTCATGGAAACCCACGGAGCGTGCCACCACCGCCATCGCTGCACTTGTGAGCTCATTGCCACCACCGCCGGCCGCCTCGCTGCCGCCACCTCCTACGGCCCTGCCTCATGGTGAGTAAACCATTTTCCACATCGCCGACCACCCTTCCATTCCTCTCACTATGGTCAAGCTCCATACATCCTTGCTGTTCTACCGAGCATGAAGATGAACAAGGTACCTAAATTATCTAGTCATGGCTTCAAGTTTGTACATACACATTTTAATCATTCCAAAATTTCGTTCTTGCACATGCAAAGTCCAAATCCATTGATTCTTCCTCCTAAAATCATCTAAATTCATCTACTATTTTTAGTATTTATTTCATAATTTTTAGATTTTATTTAATTTCATTATTTATTCGGTTCATTTTGCGCTGTCACGCCACGACGGCCAACCTTATGATTTCACGACACCGGGGAGAGCGTTGTGTTCCCCGCGGTATCATCTTGAAATCACCGCCAACCTCACTCGCTAAATCCCCTCCGTTTGCTTGGAACGCCGATGTTCGCCCGTCGAAGGTCTTCTCCGTCGGACTGCGTCACCATCGAAGGTCATCTTGCCGAGCCAACCGTGTCGCCGCGTGCCCCTAGGCTTCCTCTTCATATCCCTGGAATTCGGCCCTCAATCTCGCCACAAGCAAAAATTTTCCGCAAATGCTCCAACTACCTTCTGTCGCTATTTTCGGTGCCGTTTTTTGATTTTTTCCAATGACATCGTCTACGCCATTGGCTTCGCCTCGCAACGTTCTACGCAGTGCTCCCTTCCTTTTCCCTGAAACACCCCTGGCTCATCGGTGCTACTATTCATCCGACACTATTTTGCGCTACCGCCAGAAGACCGACCTCCGCCGATGACGCGACCACCACCATTAGGTCCGCCTCGCTCCCGGATTCCATTTCGGCTTCGCTGGCGCCTCTCCTTTCCCTTTCACCAGCGCCGCCATTTCTTTGCGCGCCATGCTTTTGTCTAAATCTTGGTACTGTTCACGTGCATGGCATGAACAGTGCCATGCAAGCTTCACATACATCCCATTTTTGAGATTTAAACTTCTACAATTTGGTTCGTTGCCATACGAACTCCAAATCCATCGTTTCTTTCTCCTAAACTCATCTAAAATCATTATCTACTTCCAGTATTTATTTTATAATTTTTGGAATTTTTATTTGGATTTTATTTGAATATTATTTGAATTCGGATCGTTACGCGTATAGATTTCGACGACTTCGGACGACCGGATTTCAACACCATTTGAGAACATCGGATAATCTAGCAAGGCAAGTTACACTTTGACCATGTTGCACCTACTATTTTAAAGTTATTTAAATTCAGTTTTCAAATTATTAAATGCATGCATATTTCTATTCAAGTATTTCAAATTCCTGTTTTAACCATTAGATATTCCAACTATCATTGTATGGCCAATTTGGATATTGACATGTCATTCCTTTGTCACCACTAGATAAACTAGTATGGTAAAAACCCAAATGCTTAGCAAATGCTTAGACCATGATTACCAGTTTTGGGGAGTTTAGCCAAATCATTTCAAATGGATTTAAAAATCTGAATCTATGGTATTGTTTTACCATAGAAGCTTATTAAAGGTGGTTTTACTAAATAAAATTAAAAATGGTTTAGACTTGGGCGAAACGGATGAATGGTGAGTGCAGGTTTATGCACGGGTTTAATCTGGTTAGGATTAAAGCCTGTGGTTTGTTTTGAAAGACGCCGAGTCAATTAAGGACCGCCTTTGAGCTGCCTTTGCTATGCCTTATCAGACCACCACACGCCCCGTATGGGCAGGACTGCTTATTAATTTGGGATACCTCGAGATATTCGTGCCATTTGTATGAGTGGGTGTCGGTTAGACTATAGTCCCACTGCACAAGAGGGGCCCTGAACTCATGCGATGGTTAGTCCAAAGGGGCTAAACCTTAGCGGCATGAGTACTTTGAGATAGATCATTGTAACGGCCTTGTGATAATTGCTTTGTCACACGCCTTGGGAAGCGTGGGTTGGCCGACTCAAAGAGCAAATTATCTCGTGTGGGTAAAGCCGCATAAACTCAGAGAGTAGAAAACTATTCAATAGCGCGTCATGGTCATGGACATGCTAGCAAAGCCACTTTGAGTTAGACTTGTTTTTTTGGTTTTAAAATGATTTCAACAGATGTTTTCAGGATGGTTAGTCCTGTGGGAAAATTTGGGCGGTTAGCCATTGTGATTGGAGGATATCCATCACCTTTGTTGGAGGTTATCCACATTATACATTTGTCATTTAAATTATGATTTTAAATACTGTATGAAATGGCCTTGAAATCTAATATGATTATTTAAACTAAAACTACTGCTTTACGCAAAATAACCCTGTCAATGTCCTTTGTTTACCTTATGCATGCATTACAATTCCATATTGGGTGTAACTTGCGAGCACGGTAGTTGTGCTCATACTTGCTTTATGCAAACAAATTTCAGAGGAGAAGGACTTCACCATCGGTGTGGATCTCGACGATTAGGCCGCTACTCCTCCGATTGTTCGTGGCGATCACCGACTCCACTACTTCTTCGCCTTCCGCCGTGTTATTTATCGCTGGCTTGTAAGCCTCTTTTGTAATAAACTCAATAATTATTAATAAAGTGCATGATATGTTTTGATTATCACTTTTGTTTAACTGTGTACACTAGAAATCCTGGACTAGTGTATGAACACAGAGAATTCGGGATCCTTCGCTCCCGGGTTCGACAAAAGTGGTATCAGAGCCATGTCGACTGTAGGTCGTGACCTAGTTAGAATGGTCGTTAGTTGAAAACTTCAAAACTTATCTTCTACAACAAGCAAAATAATTTGTTCTCTCCTCATCTTGGTCATCTTTCCATTCTTACCTCTCTCTCGATATTCTTTCTTACCTTATTCTCACTTCACCATTTTATAATGTCAAATGGATCCTCTTTCCTTGAAATCTCTATAGGACCGAGCCCTTCCTGATCAAGCGTTGGATGCCCTAGGATGATGGTGCAGATGGTTCAAGCCCTACAACACGCCAGGCCCTTAGGAGCTGCTCTTGTAAGAATAACCAGTGCGTTTGGATGCCAAGCTAGGTAGCCTTGGAGAATTATTGATGAGTCTGATATTGGGAATTAAGGATTTTAGGATTCGGTGAGGATTATAAGGAGTTCTAGTGGATACAAGAGTATGTTGGTGGATATGCCCTGATTTTGAATGGTTTAAAGAAGAGCAGTTCGGTGGAATGTATAGATTATGCAATTAGGAGATGATCGTAAAGGATAATGTTGATGGATTTTTGAAGGATATAGAAATCTGGCAAGCCGATTTGATTTTTAGGAAAAATTCGATTTTATCCAAGTCTTGAATTGTTGGTAATGTTGGTTGGAAACTTGAAATTTGATATACCTAAATAGAGAAGTTGGATTTGAAAGAAAACTTGATCGGATTATAGAGATATGTTTTGATCAGATTATAGAATTGCATAATTGTTGGATATTGGAGTATACAAACTTATGCTTGTTGGATGTTGGAATGAATGATTAAGGGATATCTTGCTGATTGAAGTTGGTCAAAATATTTGCCGATTAAATGGTGATAAAATAATTGGCGGATTAAATTGGAATTTGTGGATCTCACGCAGTCGTTTGGAGAATTCTATAATGAAAGTATTAGAGTTATATGAGGGAATCCTAGAAGTTGCGACTGAGGAATAAGCTTGAGAAAGGTAAGTGAATCATGTCGTGAATCGAGTTGAGAATTTTGGAGAAAGCAATTGTGTAATAGAATTTTTGTTTCAAGAATGGATATAGTTAATTTTAGCGTGATCTTGGAGTATATCGATTTGAAGATGTGAATTTTTGCTTCTGGATTTGTGCAAAGGAAAAAATCGGCAATCAAAGTGGTGAATTTGTTGGATTATTTAAGCTTATGCTAGGAAAGATTTGTGAGTTATGTTGTCTATCAATAGAATGAGAGATTGATTGAATGAGTGGATCTTTTAATTGGGGGAAACTTTAAGATGTGTGGTTTGGTGGATCTCAATAACAATAAGTTTTGGATCTAGCAAGGTTGGGAAGACAGGATCATGGCTTCTAGCTAGCACCCCAGCACTTGGTTGTGACAAGTAGCTCATAAAGAGAGCCGGATGGAAGAAAAGGAGTGTCGTCATCTCTACCCTTCAAGGACAACATGCTGGACTTTCTAAAGACCGTGATTTGAAGATCGTCTCGTCAGCCCAACCATATAGCTTTAATTGCCCAGACTCATTCTGTGAATTCAGTCGCTTCACCAGCTTAATAGTATCAATCGAGTAGAACGTTATATTATTGCTTGATTTGCATAGTATATTTTCTATTGGTACGTCGTACATAGATCTTTTGATCTTGTGTGCAGCGTTTGCTTAAGGGGGGTAGACTTCTCTCCTCGTAGTTTTTCTTCTCATCCCTTTGCTATTTTCCTCTTCTCTAACAATCCATTGGACTTCTAACCTATCGATGCACCTGGAACTTGAAGAACGGATTGATACTTCAAAACTTCGAACAACTCAAGACCGTAGACAAAAAACCAACTTGAAGATGGACTTTTTCTATCTCTCAATTCATTTATCCTATACCTATCTTTCTCTCTAGCCACTCCGAATCTCGGGGACGAGATTCCTTTTAAGGGGGGTAGTTTGTAACAGCCCAAAGTTCTGTTACCAATTTAAAATTAATAAAAATTATGATTTTATTGAATTTTCTGAAATTTGAAAGAGTTTGATTGCTTTATTTGAATTTTTGGAGTTTTAAAAGTCAAAAGTAAAATTTATTAAAGTTTTTGAAGTTTTATTTGAGTTAAAGTTGAAAAATTAATTTCTGGAATTTTCTTAGATTTTAAAAGCTTTTTCTTAATTATTTTAAAGCCAAAATAAATTATTTACAAAAATAAAAGCCAACTTTAAGTTGGAAATAATTTTATTAAGTTCAAAATAAATCTAGGAATTTTTGTGAATTTTTCTAGAATTTTTGGACTCTAGTTGCTATGTTCTAAAAATAATTGATTTATTGCTTAATCTTTATTTCGAAAATAAAAAAAATATAATAATAATAATAATCGGTTCGGACCAGTCCGAACATACAAATGGAGCTGTTCGGACTGTCCGTCATCGCTGTGAACAGTACCCGAGAAATTTTTTTTTATTCTTCCCGTGCGGGTCACCCATCCGTAATTTCTCCCGTACCTTGCTCGCTTAACCATGTCCATTGTTCCCACGTGCTGCCAGTGGCCCTTTTGGCTTTCACTAGTCATGTGCCCGTGCGTTGCAACGGAAAATCATTTTTTGCATAGAATGTGTTTTTGTGGCTCACCAATCCCCCTATTGCCATTCATAAGTGCACGTGTGTTGCAACGGAAACTCATATTTTGCACCAATAATTTCTAAGCAATGTGCTTAACACACATATAATTTCTGAGCATTATAACCAGTTCTGGTTGGTATGGAGCACATTTGAACAACCTAGCATTATAATCAGTTTTGGGAAAATAAATGCAAATGTTACAAGCACAGAGCTGATGAATTGCTTTTGAACTGTTTAGTTCTCAGTTTTTACCAGACTACCAGATGTGCAACCAAAACCATAATTCGGCTAACAAGTATCTCAAGATACAATTTCATATGAAACAGAGTACATTCACTTATTTAACCCAAGCTTGGTGAATAATTTGTACCAAACAGAGTAGTATTAGTTACCGAAGGCAGTGGGGGTAGGGAGGGAGGCACATGGATACCAAACAGAGTAGTATTAGTTACCGAAGGCGGCGGTGGTGGGGGTAGGGGGTGGAGGCGCGTGGAGCAAAGCAGAAGAGCGAGGAGACGTGGAGGGGACAGAGAAGGGGGAGATGCGAGAGAGGGAGTACGAGTGCGGGCTAAGGTTTAGGAGGCTAGGCATATCATGTATTGAAGAAAACATTTATTCATTGATGTAACAGCTCTGAAAGTTCAGGTCAAACGTATTTCAAGGTTATCAACAGATGTAAGAAGAATTCAACAAACAATTTGGCAGTCATGTGCATGTTTCTTTGCAAAATGCATCACAACTCTACGTTGCTCTGTAATGTTACATCATGCAGCTGAGATTCCTAACTATACTTAGTTAATGACACTCATATCCAGTTAGTTACTGAATGGAAACTTGCACATTATTACACCTGTTGCCTATTTAAACACAAAATTTGAGAAAAAGACTCCTAACTTTTGAATCAGCGGCTCTCACCATGTCAGATTCTATTCTCCATGCTATGTGCTCATCAGGCCTAACCAAAATTACACTTTTCCTAGTTATTTGACACATCTCCCACCATGAAGTAGCAGATGCCCTAGGTATTTCCTGAACATCGACATAGTTTGTCTAGGATACCAACTCAGATCTGCTCCCTTCCACTTTTGCATTATCCTGTGAGTACCACAACATGGAATTACTATTTCTGGGGAGAATTATTTCAACCATTATTCCTGACAGAATTAAACCAAGCTACTGTATGATTCAGCCGCTCCAAGATGTCCACTGCTCCAAACTTTCAAATTACTACTGAATTGTGTTATTCGCACTATTGAACCTAATTACAGTGGTGTGATTTGTGAAGTCGTGTTAGCTAGGACTATAGCCATATAAGGAAGAACCGTAGATATGACATGCAAGCCACATGCCAAAACCTGAAAGTTTTCTTCAGACACAAATCAGAAGAAAAGGGAAGGGACACCACAACTGAATCTAATTACCTTGGAAGCAATGGTATAAAACCCATTATCAGGAGAATCACTTGCAAAAGTTAGGCACTCCTCATGGGACACATGGAGATCAAGGTCGTCGGAGTATTTGGCCTCTTGCAGAACCAGCGCTTCGTATCTCAAAGCAAGGCACCTCTAGAGTATGCAAAATCTCCATGTGTATATTAGGTACTGAATGAACCAGGTCGAGCAAGGCAATTACCCCAGACTTCTGGTGGGCAAGCTTCCAACTGACTTGAATGGCATTGCTAGAAAGTCTTAACATTTCTACCATGAATGTGAGCTTGAAACTTCACAATCAACGAAACAACATCATCGCCCTCACTTCTTCAGCAGGCTCTCCTCGCAGCAGCTCTTGCAGATCTCCACCATGTTGTCCTCGTGCAGCCAGTGGCCCTCCTTCAGGTCCACCGCCACCTTGTAGTGGCTGTGCCGCTTCTCCGCCGCTTTCGCTCGCAGCCGACATCGCCGCCTCACTAAAACCCTAACGAAACAACAAATCGAATCGACGCGAAGAGCTGCGAAATGAACTTGGCAGGGGTGGAAGAGGACTCATGTTGCCGACGCGGCCGCCGAGGGAGAGGTGGCCGTCCGTCATGGGGTCGACGACCTCGACCAGGCGCGGAGGTCAAGAGCCACGCCGGCACAGAGGAATCCGGTGGCAAGCGAGGGCGACGTGGTGGCGACCACTGGGGCGAGGCGCCCGAGGAAAGGTCGGATCCAACGGTGGTGAGAGAGACGAGAGGGAGAGAGGGCAGTGCGAGTGCTAAATTATGGAGCCAAAAAAATGTAGACAATATGGCATGATCAGTGATGAATCAGAATATCTTGTGGGCTCCATTCCTTAATAACCACACTACCATTTCTTTTGAGTTCCTTAGACAATAGCAAGTTGACATAAAAACACAAATAAATGGAACAATCGAGTATTGACCATGACAGCTTGAGCACCAACAGTCACTTAACTCTAAGGAGTCTAGAACTCTATATATGTGGCCGGCCGGGATTTGCACACCAGTACTGGGATTTTGATCCTTGCTATGGATACTTGGATAGTATTTCCAGTAAAAAACACTGAGAATGAAAGAGGTGATTGAAAGCACATGAAGTCGTCTCCTAAGAAGTTAGAAGATGATTGAAAGAATGGCATTTAAGAAGGAGCAAGCTTAATGACTCATTTGAACCTCGTTTCAAAGATAGTTCTCATGGAAGTGCTTCCAATGTGCCGCTACTTAGCTCTAATGAAAGTTCAGAGCAACGCAGTTGTTGTTAATTTGCTCAACCAATATCGGGACAAATAATAAGAAACTAATAGTAGCAAATAATTCACATGGAGTTCTAAATGGAGAAAGCTACATATCAATGCACGTACATTCCAAACCAACATCGGTTGGTTCCTCGAGTCCTGTTCTCTCACCGCTTGAAAATCAAGCATGATCTACAAAGGAAACAAAGAAGAAAATTGAATTGGCATATTCCAAGAATTTACTTCAAAATCGCACGAAGCAAAGCACAACAAAACCAAGTAAGACTAAAATCATCTTGAAGCATAAGTATGGAAACACCAATAACTCGAAAGAGCAATACGATATAGCATGACATCTCGTACTATTGTCACTATCTCGCACTTGCTCACAATATTCGAATAAATCTACACGCAGTGTATATACTATTCCATCCTCTATACTTTTTGGTGGTTGTGTTTTGTCGACTTCCAAAATGTTACTGCACTATTTCTACGTATAAACGATTTATACATGAATAATCATGATTAAGTTCAATTTGAATTCAACAGATAAAAAAAAGTACCATAGTTGTTGCTTGCATACGCTTCTACATACATATTCATGAGGGGATCCGATGCACCACTTTCGTAACAAACTTGGGCAAGAGACTCGCCCACACCGAGGCCAATAAGATTATCTTGATATTGCACAACCCAACCTGTTACCTACAAAGGATATAAGAGAAAGAAAACCAAACAGTGATACACATGAACAAAGGAAACAATATATCGACAAAGTGTTCAACTCACGAGAATAAATCTAGTAGAATTTTAAAAAGACATTTAAAATCACATACCTTTAGGATGTTTATATTTTGAATATCATTTGCTCTATCAACGAAAGCGCCTTAGCATCCTAATAAATCTTTCAAGATATAGGTTTACCATGAGTCGGAAAATTTGATATTTGTATAGAAATAAGAAACATAAAACTTGAAGTTAGTGGAAGGTATGGAAACAGTTAGGAATCTTTACAGATATCACAATTTCGAGTAAGGATAGGATAGCCCCATCTCGTAATATTAGCGATTGATGACATGTCAAAATGACCAATAAGTAATGAGGAACCCTAGCCATCAATATTTTATACAAGCAATACATATGAGTGATGTATTGAAAAGCTAGAATGCAACACATGTTTTGAAGCATCCCCATGTATCAATTATGCGGACATATATTATAGCCAATTATAGGAGCCCTCAACATATGTTTGTCTTGTTATAGTAAAATGATTATTAATTTCTTGTGCATACAGTAACAAACAGCTCAAGATTTCTTCCAAGGATAATTATCATTTGTAATAATCATCAACATACCTAGGAGGAAAACATGGTGCAACATAGTCATAGATATCACCAAGCTCATCTCCAATCAGACAGCATTAGGAATGTAATAACGATCCATAAGTCACCGATACTCGGATCATTAGATAAATCAAGTGAAGTGTATTTTCTAAAGAAACATCACTATTCTTTGTCGTCCCAACTTTATATTGTTAGGGAAGACTAATAACAAAATTTTAGGTCATCTACATCGAAGAGTGCTAAATTATGGAGCCAAGAAAATGTAGACAATACAAAGATGATCGGTGATGAATCAGAATATCGTGGGTTACATTCCTCAACAACCACAATACCATTTCTTTTGAGTTCCTTAGACAATAACAAGCTAACATAACAAGCTAACTAAGAAAGCATTTATCCTTCCTTCAAATGAGATAAAGAACAAAGTAAATTTCGCAACTAAGGCCACGACCTAATGTTTTCCAAATTTCACAAATTTGATATGGTCACCATCGGATGAATACAAAAAAAAGGTCACCAAAGGAACAATTCAACACAACCAAACAGAGAGAAAAATTATCTCAAACAATTCAACCGATAAGAACAAGAACTTATCTCAAACATACCATCCTTTGGCACTCAATGTATATGCAAAGATAGCCGAGTGAAAAGAAAATGCCAAACTATTTTCGACTACATTTATATCAAGATTGCAAGTCGCAACCCACAAATGTTGGTATAAACAGAACTTAGCTAGCAATGGCGTTGTTTTTTGGTCAACCAGATTCAGGACCTACAAGTTATTCATGGTTGGATGCTATACAGCTCTATATGATACGACTAATGAAACATGTTCCAATAGCATGGCATTAGTGGTAGTGAAGGGTAGATACTTCAAATAACACTACTTGCAGCGTACCTTGAGGAGGATGGTGTCGCCGCGGAAGAGCTGCAGCCTCTCCATGGCGTCCGGGTGCAAAGCGACGACGGAGTTGTCGTCATTGGTGGCCTCGTCGACCACCAGCCGGTTCGGCGACTTCTTCCTCTCCAGGATCGCCGTCGAGTAGTCCTTCTTCCTTCTGCACCACCCCACAATAAAAAAATCACTAAAATCCCCCAAAAAACCAGATCGAACCGAAAACCCTAGAGGTCGCTAGATCGGATCGGGCGGGCGGATCTCACGGATCAACGGAGGCCGAGGACTTGCCTTGGCTCGCCATGGTGAGTCCTCACGCTGCATGCAAGCGGAGGCGGCGCCGAGGAGGAGGTAGAACCGCGAGGCTTCTGCGAGGTCTCTGTTGATGCGTGCTATTCCGTCTCAACGTGAGCAGTTGAGAAACGTGGATTGGAGCGGTGTGGGAGGGGACGGCGCGGGGATGAGGGAGGATGGCGGCGTCGGGCGAGGAAAGAGGGATGACGGCGTGGGAGGGGAGAGGAGAGGAGCGTGAGCAGTTGAGGGAACTGGGGTGGAGCGGTGCGGGAGGGACGGACGACAGGCAAGCAGCAAGCGAAGAGGAGAGAAGGGGTGGCGAGGGAGAGTGAGAGAGGAGAGGGATGGAGGGCGGCGCGAGCGTGGGAGGTTGGTGGAGAACTGGAGCGTGGGAGCCGGGAGGTGGGAGGTGGGCGGAGCGGGTGTTATCCGTCTCGCGGTGAGATCTGGTCGTCCGTACTCTGCTCGGAGATCTAACGGATATAGATGAGTGTGGGAGGACACACCATCACCAACTCCAATATTTAAGTAGTAGAGATTTGATATTAATCCCCCTTCTATTTTTATATTCCTTGTTTTCTTCTCTCTCCTAGCCCATCTTCTTCCCGAACAGATTTTGTTAGCTGTTGTGTTTCGTCTCGGCCATCAATGGCCGCCCAACCAAAAGCCGCCTCCATGGTCGACTCTGGCCACCACCTCCGGCCACCGTCGCCGGCGTCGCCCCTCGCCGCGCCGCCTCCTCCCCGGCCACCGCCTCTCCTCTCCTCCCCTCCTCTTGCTTTGCCCAAAGAGCACAAGCAGCCACCGCCGCCATTGTTGGACGCGCCGAGCTCCGCAACGGCCACCTCAACCACCCACGAGACCCGCGCGCACGTACGCACGACCCGGCGTCCCCAACCCCCTCACTTCCCCACGTTCTCCACCTCTCTCCGCGCCCGATTCGCCCACGTCCCGCAACTGCCGCCGCCACGACCTCCACTGGCCGCCACACCCAAAGGCCCTCGGCCCCTATAAAAGGGAGCACGAGGTAGCCCTTCCTCACCCAATCCGTCGCCGCCACCCATTCCTCCCCTCTCCTCATAAGCTCGCGGATTTTGAGTTCTCTCGCCGGCCGCAGCACCCCGCCTCTTAGCGCCGCCATCGCCGATGTTCGACCCGACCCCACCACCGTTGGATTCGCCTCACCGTCGCCGGCTCGGTGCTCGCCGCCTCGCCGAAACCCACGGAGCATCACCACCGCCACTGCCGTGCACTTGTGAGCTCGTTGCCACCACCGCCGGCCGCCTCGCCAAGCCGCCACCTCCTACGGCCCTGCCTCATGGTGAGTAAACCATTTTCCACATCGCCACCACCCTTCCATTCCTCTCACCATGGTCAAGCTCCATACATCCTTGTCGTTCTACCGAGCATGAAGATGAACAAAGGCACCTAAATTATCTAGTCATGGCTTCAAGTTTGTACATACACATTTTAATCATTCCAAAATTTCGTTCTTGCACATGCAAAGTCCAAATCCATTGATTCTTCCTCCTAAAATCATCTAAATTCATCTACTATTTTTAGTATTTATTTCATAATTTTTAGATTTTATTTAATTTCTGTTATTTATTCGGTCCATTTTGCGCGTCGCCGCCGCCGACGGCCAACCTTGCGCATTTCACGACACTGGGGAGAGCGTTGTGTTCCCCGCGGTATCATCTTCAAATCACCGCCAACCTCACTCGCTAAATCCCCTCCGTTTGCCCGGAACGCCGATGTTCGCCCGTCGAAGGTCTTCTCCGTCGGACTGCGTCACCATCGAAGGTCATCTCGCCGAGCCAACCGTGTCGCCGCGTGCCCCTAGGCTTCCTCTTCATATCCCTGGAATTCGGCCCTCAATCTCGCCACAAGCAAAAAATTTCCGCAAATGCTCCAACTACCTTCTGTCGCTATTTTCGGTGCCGTTTTTGATTTTCCAATGACATCGTCTACGCCATTGGCTTCGTCTCACAACGTTCTACGCAGTGCTCCCTTCCTTTTCCCTGAAACACCCCTGGCTCATCGGTGCTACTATTCATCCGACACTATTTTGCGCGCCGCCGCAGCACCGGACCTCCGCCGATGACGCGACCACCACCATTAGGTCCGTCTCGCTCCCGGGATTCCATTTCTGTGCTTCGCTGGCCGCCTCTCCTTTCCCTTTCACCAGCGCCGCCATTTCTTTGCGCGCCATGCTTTTGTCTAAATCTTGGTACTGTTCACGTGCATGGCATGAACAGTGCCATGCAAGCTTCACATACATCCCATTTTTGAGATTTAAACTTCTACAATTTGGTTCGTTGCCATACGAACTCCAAATCCATCGTTTCTTTCTCCTAAACTCATCTAAAATCATTATCTACTTCCAGTATTTATTTTATAATTTTTGGAATTTTTATTTGGATTTTATTTGAATATTATTTGAATTCGGATCGTTACGGCGATAGATTTTAATTTACTTTACGAATCGGATTTCAACACCATTTGAGAACATCGGATAATCTAGCAAGGCAAGTTACACTTTGACCATGTTGCACCTACTATTTTAAAGTTATTTAAATTCAGTTTTCAAATTATTAAATGCATGCATATTTCTATTCAAGTATTTCAAATTCCTGTTTTAACCATTAGATATTCCAACTATCATTGTATGGCCAATTTGGATATTGACATGTCATTCCTTTGTCACCACTAGATAAACTAGTATGGTAAAACCCAAATGCTTAGCAAATGCTTAGACCATGATTACCAGCTTTTGGGGAGTTTAGCCAAATCATTTCAAATGGATTTAAAATCAATCTATGGTATTGTTTTACCATAGAAGCTTATTAAAGGTGGTTTTACTAAATAAAATTAAAATGGTTTAGACTTGGGCTAAACGGATGAATGGTGGGTGCAGTTTATGCACGGTTTAATCTGGTTAGATTAAGGCCTGTGGTTTGTTTTGAAAGACGCCGAGTCAATTAAGGACCGCCTTTGAGCTGCCTTTGCTATGCTTATCAGACCACCACACGCCCCTGTATGGGCAGGACTGGCTTATTAATTTGGGATACCTCGTAGATATTCGTGCCATTTGTATGAGTGGGTGTCGGTTAGACTATAGTCCCACCTGGCGCAAGAGGGGCCCCGAACTCATGGATGGTTAGTCCAAAGGGGGCGAAACCTTAGCGGGCATGAGTACTTTGAGATAGATCATTGTAACGGCCTTGTGATAATTGCTTTGTCACACGCCTTAGGAAGCGTGGGTTGGCCAACTCAAAGAGCAAATTATCTCGTGTGGGTAAAGCTGTACAAACTCTGCAGAGTAGAAAACTATTCGAATAGCCGCGGTCATGGACATGCTAGCAAAGCCACTTTGAGTTAGACTTGTTTTTTTGGTTTTAAAATGATTTCAACAGATGTTTTCAGGATGATTAGTCCTGTGGGAAAATTTGGGCGGTTAGCCATTGTGATTGGAGGATATCCATCACCTTTGTTGGAGGTTATCCACATTATACATTTGTCATTTAAATTATGATTTTAAATACTGTATGAAAATGGCCTTGAAATCTAATATGATTATTTAAACTAAAACTATCGCTTACATAAAATAACCTGTCAATGTCCTTTGTTTACCTTATGCATGCATTACAATTCCATATTGGTGTAACTTGCAGCACCAGAAGTTGTGCTCATACTTGCTTTATGCAAACAAATTTCAAAGGAGAAGGACTTCACCATCGGTGTGGATCTCGACGACTAGGCCGCTACTCCCTACCGATTGTTCAGTGGCGATCACCGACTCCACTACTTCTTCGCCTTCCATTGTGTTATTTATCGCTGGCTTGTAAGCCTCTTTTGTAATAAACTCAATAATTATTAATAAAGTGTGTGATATGTTTTGATTATCACTTTTGTTTAACTGTACACTAGAAATCCGGACTAGTGTATGAACACGAGAATTCGGGATCCTTCGCTCCCGGGTTCGACAAAAGTGGTATCAGAGCCATGTCGACTGTAGGTCGTGACCTAGTTAGAATGGTCGTTAGTTGAAAACTTCAAAACTTATCTTGGTGTTCTCGTTGGGTTTAAAGACGATTACATGCTTAAGAATGGTTAGTTGCTAATACATGATGCCACTTCCCAGTCGGAGTACCTGCGCATCAACGACACTTTCTGAACATAGCGACGTCCAATCCAGGTAATTGGATGTCCGACCGCTCTCTTTGCATCCATACTTTTTATACTTGCAAGGGCTCAATGAGGTTGCCCGTGGCTACTGTCTCATCCTTCTCATGCTGCGTGGACGATCCCCCCAAAGTGGCTGAGAGACTACGAACAATATATATGTAATATATATATGATGCCGGATTTAATGGTACAAGCAGCCACTGCTTGGGCCTTTATAGAGAAAAGTCATCACAGACGGTTCCAGCCACAAACCGTCTGTGATATGTGCTTATCACAGACGGTTTGTGGATGAAACCGTCTGTGATATGTGCTTATCACAGACGGTTTGTGGATGAAACCGTCTGTGATATGTGCTTATCGCAGACGGTTTGAACCACAAACCGTCTGTGAAAGTATACATCACAGACGGTTCAAAACCGTCTGTGATGACCTCATGTCATCACTGACCCATAAACTCAGACGGCTCACGAAACCGTTTGTGATGACGTCTTTGAACCGTCTGTGAAAGCCTTTTCTGTAGTAGTGCGGGAGTATGGATCCAGTGTGACTTGGGTGCGGCATCCCAAGAGTTTCTCGTGTGTGGTATCCCGGACGTTTCTTAGGCGTGAATGTCCTGAGCCGTCTTGGTAACATGTTACCAAGATGTGAACTTTTATTATTGAGCAGTTATTTCGAGTTAATATATCTCTTGTGACCCATTGATGGGTTTTTACTCTATGCATGTTTGCTAAAATTTATTGTAAGTTAAGGTTTAAATTGGTAGCTAAAGTAATTTATGTGACATTCTGGACTCAGTGCTGAGCCGGGGTGTTACATAAATGATGCTCCTGTCACAAAACAAATGCTCTAGTTAAGTTGAAAGTATATAAAGTTAGTCGAATATTGTGCAAGTTTTTAAACATGTATATAGGTAAACATGTAAAATTGATGACCTACGCTTGAAGCGGTGGTGGTAACCGCTCCTTTTCTTGCCACATGACATGGTGTGATAGATAGAAACATGGAGCCATCAACCATCCGTAGAATTGGGTTTTGATAAATCCTAATAATACAGGATGCACCCGGGGATTATGGTGCATTACACTACGGGATTCCTGCCTACCGTCGATGGAGAACATGGGCTACGAGATCTTTGCAACGGACGGTCTAGATCGCGTGCACGTCGGCTTCAAGAGTACAGAGTCCAATTGAGCTATGCAACGCACAAGCAGTGCCGTGACGGTGGTTGTAATGAACATGACATAGACAGCTCTGAAGAAAGTTCAGAAGCCAATTTCCTCGTTTAGACCATGGCAGTACGAGATAAGCATCCACATCAAAATCACACGATCCACTCCTTTCTTCTGATTTGGTTTGGTTTGGCTCCCACTGCTTTGCTTGCATGTACATATTTGTCCGGTTCCTTTGCATCACCACACTCACTGCACTAGTTCGAAAATTCAGTACTGTTGCTTGAGTACTTAGAACACCACTGCCGGTTGTCCTTTGAAGATCGATGGAATGCTTAGATTTGGCACTCTCACCACCACAAGTCAGGAGCTTCGTGGCGCTGTCATGGAGTTCCACTTGGCAAAAGAAAAAAAAATACTTGTCTTGCACGTCACTTGTCTGCCGGTTAGAGCTCCATGTTCAACAAGCGAAGTGGACTGTTTGTATTTACATGAAAGATTAGAATTTTGGTATCATTTTGTTTTGGTAAATTTGGTTACGTGACACCGTAAATATGTTGCATTTGCCATTGTACATTCTAAAATCGGTAATAATTCCTCCACATCGCGTGCAGACCTATCAGCCTTCCGCATGGTAGCTTGGTCGCTCAATCCCAGTAAAATCCCCAAAGAAAAATTGGTGATCATTACAGAACCGGACTTCCTCCCTGATGGCTCCATCCTAGAGCATGGCGTTCAAGTGTTCTCCAAACCTTCTAGCTCTAGGGAATCAAGGGAGGCTTTGAGCTACAATGTTATCATTCATATCCACAGCGTAGAAGACTTTGCTTCGTCTGCTCAACCCGTCCTCCCTTTTGCTCCGTCTAGCGATGACTCAGGTTTCGACGGTCTCCCTGGCAGCGGTTCTGACGATTCTGGGCCACGTCGTCACGCCTTCCGAACCACGCCGGGCGTAGTTGATGGCAGCATGAAGCTCGCCGGAGGTCGGGAAGAAGGGGGCACGAAAAGTGGAAGGAACACAGCCCTCCGTGAGCTCTCGAGACTCCGCCATCGGCGCGGGTCCCGCGCCAACCAGGGCCCCACTGTCCTCGTGTCATGGCGTGTGTGGGAAAGGGGGCGCCGAACGTTGCCTGCCAAGACTTGTCAGGAGGACCTCACCAGCGCCAGCTAGTTCAAGCGGCCGCTTGCCATTTCGGGATTCAAAACGTAGCGAGCATCATCATCTCGGCAAACAGTCAGGAGAGCAGCAGCCCATTCTCGGCACGTAGAAGAGTGTTAAGCCAGGCCATGCATTGAATGCTCTTGCAGAGCCTTTCAGCCTGGTCAGCTCCTCGGGCTGCTCAAGCCGCAGTTTGAAGCTGCCTCAGCCTCGGATGGTTGTGGACAAGCTATCTCACTGGGTCGCCCCAATAAGATCGTCTCTCTCCCCGGAGGCTGCTGCTTTTGCTGTGACACCGCAAAGTCCATCCCAGCAGCAGCTCAACATCCTTTCACCTTGCAACTCGGGCAGTGCTGCATGTGCCATGCAAACGGGTATTCCTTCCGTCAATCGGCCAGTCACTCTTAGCGGCTCTTTAATCGACCAGCCTGATAATCTTGACCGCAACCCACCTGCAGCCCAGCTGGTTGCTGAGTGTGCTCCGTCGTCCCAACAGGCTAATGGCGCAGCCTTGGACCTTCCCGCAACTTCCTGCCCATCCAATTTTGTTGCCACAACTCCAGATCCTGGCGTCCCAGCCTTGGCTGCTAGAACCGAGATGCTTTCCTACTCAAGAAGGGTAAAATGTCATCTGGAAAAACCATTGCTGCCATTGCCGGATGTGCAAATGGGCCGTTGCAATCAACAGTCGGCTCTCATCCCACGGCGTAGCATACGTCTGGCAACTAAGCGCCACAAAAGACTCTCAGGAGACCATCGTACACAGCTTATTCTAGCAGAACGTCTCGGCCTCAAACAAGACAGTGGGTTGGATGATCAGACAACACTCAGCAAATTTCAGAAATTCTTCGGCACGCAGCTTTCCAGTGAGCACATCACATCCCTGACATCGCTTCTCCGAATTGCCGTCTCGGAGGACCTCCCCCAAGATGCCGTCGGCGGCGCAGTGGTCGACTTGAACCCCACTGCCCTCGTAGCTTCCTATGTAGGGTGACCCAGCTCGTTGGTCGCGTAGCTGCTTCTATGAGTGTATGTAATATCAGTTTCGTTAGTTGGAACGTCAGGGGCTTAAACATGAGGGCCAAGAGAAACATGGTGAGAGAGTCCATTGTCGCTTCTCAAGCAGCGGTCGCGTGTATTCAAGAGACTAAGCTCCATGTAATAGACCTGCCCATTATAATGGAAACCCTTGGACCATCCTTTGATGGTTTCTCCTACTTGCCTTTGTCGCAATCTAGAGGTGGTATACTACTTGCTTGGAATAGCAGTGAGGTCACTTGCACTGCTCAGAGGTTACGAAATCATTCCATCACCGCTCATGTCCTTCTCCCTGATGGCTCATCCTCCTGGGTCTCGGTAGTTTATGGACCTTCTGAGGAAGCACTCAAGCCGGAGTTCCTCCTGGAACTTCGCGAGATTCAAAGACATCTGTCTGGTCCGTGGTTGATTATTAGTGACTTCAACCTAATCTTGCAAGCTAGTGACAAAAGCAACGACCGTTTATGCAAACGGCGTATGGGTAGTTTCCGAAGGGTTTTAGAAGACCTGCAGCTTAAGGAGATTCACCTCAATGGTTGTTCGTTCACCTGGACAAGTGCTAGAGAAAATCCTACATTGGAATGCATTGATCGAGCTTTCGTCTCCCCCGAGTGGGACTTGTTGTACCCAGGCAGTTTTCTTAGGGCGTTACCCTCCACGACATCCGACCACTGGCCCCTGTTGCTCTCCACGGCCTTCTTGTTGGGGGCAAAAAAAGGGTTCCATTTTGAGTCCTTCTGGACAAAGATCGAAGGGTTTCAAGATGCAGTTTTCGAGGCATGGAAGTGTGACAGCATGCAAGTAGACTCGTTGAGATGCCTTCACATGCTTCTCGCATCTACTTCTCATGCTTTGCAAAGATGGAGCCAGCGCCAATGCGGCAGCGTGCACCAGCAAATCGGGATGGCTAAGGAACTGCTCTTTCAGTTTGATTTGGCTGAGGAAACTAGACCTATTTCTCCTTGGGAGCGTTGGTTATGGAGGGAGCTCAAAAAGAAATTGCTAGGTCTTTGCTCCTTCGAACGAACAGTTGCACGTCAAAGGTAGATGGTTGAGGGAAGGAGATGCGAACACGCGCTTCTTTCATCTGCATGCAAATCACCGTCGGCGCCGAAATTTCATAGCAGGTGTAAAGGTCGCTGGATCCTGGGTTCAAACTCAGGAGGGGATGGAAAAGGTCTTTTATGATCATTTCGTCAACCTCCTTGGCAAGCCGATCGACCGTGCTCATTCATTGGACCTGAATTTCATCAGTGCTTCATCTCATGACCTTTGGAACTTGGAAGCCGGTTTCTCCGAAGAAGACGTTTGGGAAGCAATCAAAAGTCTGCCCCCCCCCCCTAGAAGGCTCCGGGCCCGGATGGTTTCAGTGCACTCTTCTGTCAGTGATGTTGGGGGCATAATCAAGCAAGACATCTTGGCAGCATTCCAT
Source organism: Phyllostachys edulis (assembly GCA_036346405.1). Classification (NCBI taxonomy): domain Eukaryota; kingdom Viridiplantae; phylum Streptophyta; class Magnoliopsida; order Poales; family Poaceae; genus Phyllostachys; species Phyllostachys edulis. The sequence continues at coordinate 97,349,113 of CM070545.1, read as the reverse complement.
GCTCTAGCTCTCTTGGCGGGGGAGAATTTCAAGTTGCTCAACCGGGCGTTATTAACATTGCTACCGAAGAAACAATCAGCTCAGGAGGCTTTTGACTACCAGCCGATCAGTCTCCTCCATAGTTTTGCCAAAATTTTCTCCAAAGTTCTTGCCCGAAGGCTCGCATCAGAACTGCCAAGGCTAGTTACTCCAAATCAATCAGCTTTCATCAAAGAGAGATCTATACAAGACAGTTTCCTCTTGGTTAGGCAGTCTGCACGTAGGCTTCATCAGCAAAACAAACCGACACTCATGCTGAAACCCGACATCGCTCAAGCTTTCGACTCAGTGTCCTGGTCCTTTCTGTTGGAAGTTCTACGTCACAAGGGTTTTAGCCCAAGGTGGTGTTCTTGGATAAGTATCATGCTCAGGACTTTATCTACCAGAGTGCTGGTTAATGGGCAACCGGGGAAGCCGATTTGGCATGGTCGCAGGCTCCGTCAACGAGACCCTTTATCTCCGTTGCTGTTCATCATTGTCATGGACGTTTTTAACAGCTTGTTCCTCGCAGCAGAGAGTGCGGCACTGCTGCATTCGATCGGAGGTCGCCAAGGAATACCGCATCGCCTCTCGCTTTATGCAGATGATGCGGTGGTGTTCTTAACTCTAGTCTAGGCGGACCTGCTTACTACCAAAGAAATTCTGCAACTCTTTGGTGAGGCATCAGGTCTACGCACCAACATGGCCAAGAGCTCCTTCTTGCCTATCTGTTGCAACAACCAAGAAATTGAACTCATCTCGATAGCCATTCATCGCAAAGATGGTCTCTCTCCCATGCAAATATCTAGGCCTGCCCCTCACCTTGCGAAAACCTTCAAGAGCGGATTTCTAACCCCTTTTGGACAAGGTTGCTAACCGTCTGTAGGCCTGGCAGGCTGGTATGCTGTCACAAGGAGGACAGCTAGTGTTGGCCAAGACGGTGTTGTCGGCCATGGCGGTCTACAGTTTCATGGCCCTCAACCCCCCTTCTCGGTTATTAAAGAAATTGACAAAATGCGTCGAGCATTCCTTTGGAAAGGTTCTCAAAGTGTGGCCGGGGGTAACTGCTTAGTGGCTTGGTCCACAGTTTGCCGCCCCAGGTGCTTGGGAGGACTCGGCTTGCACAACTTGGTCATGTTAGGGTGAGCCTTGCGCATCAGATGGCAATGGTTGCAAAGGACCTGGATGGCGAGGCCGTGGGGAAGTGTGCACTCAGAATCTAGCCAGGTGGAGGAAGTCATGTTCAAGGCTTCGATCTTGGTCACAGTTGGGAATGGCAAGAATTCCTTGTTCTGGGAGGACCGTTGGCTCGATGGTCGCACAATTCTAAGCCTAGCGTCATCAATCGTCATGATGGTTAAACTTTCGATCAAAAAGAAAAGGACAGTAGCTCAAGCCCTCACAAATGGTACCTGGATTTCAGATATTTCGGGGCAGTTTGACATTCAAAAGGCTGTGGAGTTCATTCGGCTGTGGAACAAGTTGCTACCAATCCGGCTCCAACAGGGAACCGAGGACTCAGTTATTTGGCGTTGGGAGACGTCCGGTCGCTACTCAGTCAGGTCGACTTATATGGCTTTCTTCAAAGGATCGATCGATTTCCCATGTGTGGAGGCCATTTGGACTGCTCATGCACCTCTTAAATGCAAAATCTTCATTTGTTAGCAATTCGCCGTCGTTGTTGGACGGCCGACCGCCTCCAACGTTGAGGGCTGCCGAATCAGGGCGTTTGTGTTTTATGTGGCCACCAGCAGGAGACTATTGATCATCTTCTTGTTGGTTGTGCGGTGATGACACAAGTTTGGGTGAGGTTTTTAATTCAGGTCGGCTCGCTTTGCGCTATTCTAGTCGGCCAGCCAACATTACAAGACCATTGGATAGCTGCTCGGAATTCGGCCACAAAGGTCCGTAGAAAGGAGATTGATGCGTGTGTCATTCTCATCTCCTGGGCGATCTGGAAGGAGCGCAATCAAATGATCTTCAATAAGGTGATGGCAACTAGCGATAAGCTTCTCCAATCTATGCTCGACAAGCATTGCCAATAGCGATTGGCGGCCGCCGCTAGTTTCGAGTCGCGCAGCCGACAGGAGTAGTCCTTGCTTTTTTCTTTTTGTGTCGGGCCGGTCACCATCGTCTCCATTTTTCGGTGATCAGTGATCGACCCAGCTCATTTTGCTTTATCCCTCTCTCTCCCTCTCTCTGTAATGGAAACTGGTTTGTATGCCCCTTTTTCTTAATAGAATGATGTGCAAAGTTTTTGCACTTGAAAAAAAAATCGTTAATTAGCTAACCGGACCCAATGTGTGTTCTATAATAATATTATATTGGCAGAGAGAGAGAGAGAGAGAGAGAGAGAGAAGGGACACGGAAGGTCTATTTTGCCATTGGTGCTATGAGTGTCACTTAAATTAGGGACTGGTGTGAATTGTTGGGCAAATAGCCACAAGAGTGGTAAACGGGTACACTAAACCATAATATTTGGATTTTTTTCTCATCTTGGCACAATTTGCTGAATGGGTGCAATTGCAACGAAAGGTTTAGGGGTGCCGGAAGTAAATTAGGGTTTTTTCTCTCTCCAAGTCACCTGGATATATTATTATAATGGTGAGAGTGTATTAGGGCAAATGACCACTATTTTGGAGTGTTCGCTAGCTAAACTCTGCTTTTAGGGTGTGCCGGGGCGAACACCACACATTTGTGGTCTCATATAGCCAATTTTTCCTTATGTTTTATAGTAATACACTAGTAGAAAATTTAGTTTATAATACTAATAAATCACTTTCTATGATCAATCTAGCAATACCATTTTTGTGTGACCAATATAAATATTTCAACAAACATTGATTGTCCAAGTTTCAGAAGCTTGACCGCACATATACCTTTAGTTTTTATAGTTTCTTGTGTCATTGGAAACTTACCAAAATCCATCACTAATTTTTCATTATTTTCTTTTCCCAACTAGCTGAGTAACCTCTTGTAGTTAATCTAATCATCCATTCAATATATAAAGTGACCCCTCCCACCACAATTCAAATAACCATCCAAACAAACGACTACGTTACACATAACATCTTCTGTTCCTCGAACCATCCTCTTCTTTCCTTCTCAGCTTCTCAGCACCATGTCCATTGCCATCCACACCCTTCTGCCCCACTTCGGCGCAAATCTGGGCGGCCGCTGTCTTGGACGGCATGCCCGGTTCATCCTCCGTGCGAGCTCCGTGGAGGCGGCGGCGGCGGCAGTGAATGAGGAGAAGGGGCTGGAGAGTACGAAGAAGAGGAGGAGGAAGAAGAAGTTGGAGGAGAGGGGGTTGGAGGTTCTGTACGACGATGGGTTTGGGGGTGTTACCATGAAGGACTACTTCGAGGCGGTGAGGTCCATGCCCAAGGACGACGGCGGGCCGCCCCGGTGGTTCTGCCCCGTGGAGTGCGGCCGGCCGGAGGTGGACAAGGCGCCGCTGCTTCTCTTCTTGCCAGGTTGGTCCAAATGGTGCGTTCGGTCGGTTGTCTCGGCGACAATTGTTGACTGAAGAAAATTTTCTGTTTGGTTTAACTATTGACTGAAGAAATTTTTTACCAGAGGCTGATTGCTAATCGGCTGTTGGCTGTTGTAGTGTTCCTCTAACCAATATGAACAACTCAGGTTCAGAATTGATATCAGTTGTGCCAAGACCAGCCTGAGTTCTGCCAATCTGCCTTGTCAGGAAATGATATGCGTCCTTAGACATGTTAGGAATAGGATATAGTCATCTAGTCTTTCCGGTGTTTGCAGCCTAATGCTGTTTGTCGATTTGTGTGGACTGCAGGAACCGATGGTGTTGGAATGGAGCTCATTTTCCACCACAAATCTTTGGGCAAGTGAGTGTTTTTTTTTATTAAGATACATCCATGCATTTACTAAGATTGGTTATCTGTTAAAGACTTGTATCTAGGAAAGTAGTAAATATCTGAAAACCATACTTTACCAAGTTTATGAATTTCTTTGCAGCCAAGGGCGATAGTATTCTCATCGTATTTCCTTTGTAATCTATGTGCTTGATGTAGCATGCAATTTGATTATGTCACCATGAAGTCATGTAAGGTAGCAAACGAAGCAAAGTATCAAAGTTATTCCAGGTTCTCGCAAAAAAAAAGCTATTCCTGGTCATGCAGGAAATACTATATTTACTTTTTACTTTCTCGGGCTCAAGAATGCTGCTAGGCTTACTGCCGTCAATATATACTAGATGTTGATGTTTCATTTCACATTTTTCTTTTTAATTTTTCCGCCCCACGTAACAGAGAGATTACCCATTTTCTGTTTTTTGTTTTTTCATGCACTAGTTTTTCATGCTCCAGTAAAGTACAGTGACTGGAGATGAGTTGCAAATGGACAGTAGGAGTAAATTTTGGAAACTATTATTACTTGCATAGCATTTTCACTGAGATAAAGTTGTAACGCAGAGTCCATGCAATTTAGAGTTTTGGACCATGATAATCCTGTGTCTTATATGTCACTGTCACTTCTGGCTCTCGAGAAAATTGTTAAGTTCAATCTATACTTTAATTTCTCTCTCCTTTTTATCCACAGGGTATTTGAGGTCCGCTGCTTGCATATACCAGTGAATGATCGTACACCATTTGAAGGTACGAATAGATGGCTTGTTTCAGACATTATCCCTCTGTTCTTTTTAGATATTATAATGGGTGCAGTCAACTTTTCAAAACTTTGACCTCTAACATACAAAAAAAAGTATTTGTATTTGTCATGTGGAAATGGTATTACTAGATTTGTCATAAAAAAAACTTTAATATCATTGTATCTTTAATAATTCTTGCTAACATGTGACTAGAAAAAGTAATGGTCAAATATGTGTATTGGAGACCGTGTCTACGTCCAAAATGACAAATGAAAAAAAGAACGAATATAGTATTATTTGCATTAGTTTGGCATGTCCATGCCCTCAGAGGGATTAGACCAGTTCTGCTTGCTATAGAGAGACCATAAATCTTAATGTGGGAGACACACGTGGCCTAATGGTAGAGAATGATGGTTGAGGTCATGTGTTCTGTTTATTCTTGCTAAATCCTAAATGGTTTAATGATTGTAAAAATTCAAGTATTGTAATTAAAAGGTGTAAAATAGAAGTTCTTACTTCCAAATTCTGGTATCTATGGACCACCTTTGTAGCTTCCCCTTCAATAACATCTGTTGATTGAAATGCATACAGGACTATTACAAATTGTGGAAGAATCTGTCAAATATGAGCATGCTTTGTCACCAAAGAGACCAATATATATCACTGGAGATTCTTTTGGTGGTTGCCTGGCAATTTCAGTGGCAGCTCGCAATCCAAAAATCAATTTGGTTCTTGTACTAGTAAATCCAGGCAGGTTAAAAACTTTTGATTTCTACTTTAATTTGTAGTGGCAGCTTGTAAACCAAAAACCGATTTGATTGTTACACTGTCGGTTTTAGAATATTATAATTTAATCTGTTTTTTCAGCAACATCATTTGCAAAAACTCCATTGCGGGCAATATTGCCTCTTTTGGAAGCAATGCCGAGCAACCTTCCGGTTAGACTTCCTCACCTTCTCAGATATTTAATTGGTACATTTCTCTTGACTTGTGAATTATGTCCCTGTTATTAAATATGACTATATGAGTCCCTGTGGTTCGATTGCAGTATTTTTTTTAACTTTGACTCTAGTTATATGTTTTAGATTCGGTATATGAAATGATACCAATAGATTTGTCATCGAAAGCAGATTATTTTCAAGATAATATATACTTCAAGTTTTTGTTAACAACTGATTGTCTAAGTTGTGCATTGCATAATGCAAAAAGTCAATAAAGACTTATTTAGGTACAGTGGATGTACTTGCTTTGTACTTAAGGTTAGTTCTTATCTGCATTTTGCCCAAGTATCCAGGATCGCAAGGGAAGTCAGTACGGAGACTCAACACATTCTTTACAATAAATTTAGAGGAGCAGGAGTGAAATATATAAATGAAAATGGTGTCAACAAACATCAGTTTTTAATTCTTTAGGCAGAACATTTTATTCGTCAGTATATGAGCTACTACAGTTTATATCTTATTTTACAGTTTTTGGTTAATCTAAAAATGTTTCTGAATTCTGGCTACTTTAGTCACTTTGAGAAATCAGCTTCTCCTAAAAATGTTGTTCTTTTGGTGAGATAGGTGACCCTCTTAAGATGGCTATGGTTAGCATTCAGAACAATCTTTCTCCTCAAGAGACTCTGCAAAAATTTTCAGACAGTCTCACTACAATGCTACATTTACTTTCAGACTTTTCAGTAAGTTGTCATGACCTTCTTTTTCCATTTTTATCTATCCTTTAGTTGTGCACAAATAAGGATTGAAATTTGTGGAAATTAAATGTTTATTTTCTTTTATAGCAATAATATTTAGCTTTTAACAGCAATCTTCATCAATGCAATTACGCATTCTAAACTATGAAGTGCAATCGCATGGTATGCAATAAGCTAATGAAAGATGAAAGAAGCTTGTCGTCCTTGTTTTGATGGCCTTATGGAACAAAATAATACAGCGAAAACAGATCATCATATTATCCTTTCAGATTTCACGCCTCTTACTTTTCAGGAATCGAGAGATATCATACGAATGGATACTCTTGTGTGGAAGCTCAAACTTCTTAAGTCAGGTGCAGCCTATGCCAACTCTCGTCTTCATGCGGTACAAGCAGAAGTTCTACTTCTTGCCAGGTACTTTTATATAACAATATCACACATTTTGTAGATTCCTAGTCTCTGTTGAATTACAATCTTTACAAATTTGATCTCACACTGTAAATATATTTGGATTTAGTGGCAATGAGAATCTACCGCCAAGTGGAGAAGCAGACCGACTGTTTAAGAAGCTGAAAAATTGCAAAGTTCGATACTTTAGGAGCTGGGGTGATAGACTACTCATGGTACAGAATATCATGCTCACCATTCTCCTAATAAATGTTTCACAATCACTTTTTAGTTTTCACTTGATCAGTTGATACTAATACTTATGCCAAGCAATGTACTATTGTTTTACCTTATGTATTGTCCAGTAGAAGAATTATGATGGCCCCTATGGCACTTCCACAGGAGGATGGCTTCAATCTGCTAACTGTCATAAAAGGAGCCAGCATGTACCGTCATGGCATACAACGGGACTTCGTGACCGATTTCCTCCCACCTACATTAAGTGAATTTAAGAGAACATTTGGTAAAGATTTCAAGTATGTATTCAAATTCTCGAAGATCCATTCTACTTTCGTATACCATTTTACACAGATGATTGAACTGATCAGTAGCAAGCTGAAACTTCTGCAGACCACTTCACCACTTACTGAGCCCAGTCATGCTTTCTACTCTGAAGAATGGAAAAATTGTTCGTGGCCTCACTGGTGTTCCCGACAAAGGTCCTATCTTGTTTGTGGGTTATCATGAACTCTTGGCGATGGAGTTGACTTCATTAGTTGAAGAGTTCTTGAGAGAGAAGAAAGCAGTTGTTCGAACCGTGGCCCATTCCGTATTTTTTGTTGGAAATTTTGAGACTTTGCGTCAGGAGCTGTCTCTGTTTGATATAGTCACTATGTACGGCGGAGTACCGGTCACTTCCATCAATACATATAGGTTGTTCGAGAGAAATGAATTTGTTCTCCTCTATCCAGGCGGTATTCGGGAAGCTCTACATAGGAAGGTGTGCTTTAATCGAACATTTTCTTCTACTACAGAAGAATTTCATGATCTCCACAACTCTGCATATTTGCAATTGTCTCCATCTATATTTATTCCATTGAACTTGGCAGGGTGAAGGATACCAGTTGTTTTGGCCAGATCAACCAGAATTTGTAAGAATGGCAGCAAAGTTTGGAGTTACTGTCATACCATTTGGTTGTGTAGGAGAAGATGACTTTTTAGAGGTAGCTTTCTGTGCCTTTTTACACTGAATCATCTGAAGCAACATGCTTGCTACATGCCATTTATGATATATCATGATCTACGTATTGTAGTCGATAACTCGATATTATATTCGACATTTTTATGATCAGTAGAATAAATTGTATTTATGTCTTTTTTTAGAATGAATGTATTCATGCATTCTTTGTTCTTTCTGCAGATAGTTCTGGATTACAATGATCAAAAGAATATCCCCTATGTCCGAGAATGGATAGAATCGTTCAATGAAGATTGTCCAAGAGTAAGGTCAGATTTCTATTTTCCCTATCTATTTTTCCTTAAAAAAAGAGAAAGAAATAATGAAGTCTTCCCCGTCACAAAAACTACTTGCTCAACACGACCCATGGTCAGCTATGGTGTGCACACTTCGTTTCAGGGATACTGTCAAAGGAGAGGATGGGAATCAGATCTTACACCTTCCAGCTGTTCTTCCTAAAGTACCAGGTCGGTTATACTTCCTTTTCGGAAAACCGATTGAAATGAAAGGAATGGACAACGTCCTCAGGGATAGGAAGAGTGCAAACGATGTATATTTGCACATCAAATCGGAAGTGGAGAACACAATGTCTTATCTGAAGAGGAAGAGAGAGGAAGATCCTTACCGGAGTATTACGCAGCGCACATTGTACCAGGCAACTTGGGGTGCTTCTGCTCAAGTCCCGACTTTTGAACCGTGAAAATTGCGTGTGAACTATTTTTGCGATAGTGTGATTGTGTTGACATCAACAAGGATGCCGAAGAAGATCGTTCAACGACAGTGTTTTTCAGAAAGCCAACTGTAACCGTTAGTGTAACCTGCAGCATGTAACCACAAAATTACTTTTACAAGCACGACAAAGTGTATGAATGTTATCTTTTTATACTATTCTTCTTTGGGGAACAAAGAGAAGATAAAAAACGAAAATGGGCAAGGGGAATCCTGAGCTTGGGCATGCGTTAATGGTGGACAGGGTGAGAGGAAGAAGAAAGAGCTAACACGCGGGCTCGACTTGGCAGCGAGACAGAGAGAGTGGAGGCGGGTGTGCCAAGTGGAATGTGTGGGCCGGGCACGGAAAAGGGGAAAATAGGACGGAGAAAGAGGATTTTGGCCCACAAGAAAAATCCGGATTTGTAAAGCTTTTCCGAATTTCATAAATTACAAGAAACCCAAAGGACTTTTAGAAAATAGCTAATAGAGTTCAAAAATTCTGGAAATATTCACAGAAATTCCCTGGATTATTTTGAACTTAAATAAATTATTTCCAACTTAAAGTTGGTTCTTATGTTTTTTGATATATGCCTTGATGTCAACTTGTAGCTTGTCATTCATGATATGCTAGCTTTCATACTTCATATGTCTTGTGCATTAGAAGTTGCTAGCTTCTTCATATTGGGTAATCTCCTAAGCTTCTTGTTCATAAAATACTGCTACAAAACAGGCTATAGTAGACGCCCATCACGAGCATTTTCCTTTAGAACCGCTGCGTGTTAAATCTGTCGAACTGCTTGGCGCCGCTACCGCCCTGCCGCTTCTGAGGCCTATCACGACGGTTCTTATTTAGAACCGCTGTGATAGTCATTATCCTGAGCGGTTCATTAATAGAACCGTCAGGAATTATCACGAGCAGTTCTATTCACAAACCGCTGCAGCGATAATCTAGCCAATCACGCAGCGGTTCTCAATAAGAACCGTGCGTGATAGTACATAAACGGTTACGAATAAGAACCGTCAGTGATAATTAGTTATCACGAGCGGTTCTAATTAAGAACCGTTTGTGATATCTGCTATCCTCTCGCATGACCGCCGCTCTGGAGGCCAGGTCCTGAGCGGTTCTTTAATAGAACCGTCTGTGAATGATCACAGACGGTTCTATTAAAGAACCGTCTGTGATAGGTGCTATCACAGATGGTTCTTAACAAACCGTCTCTGATTGTTGGGCGGGAAACGAAAATTTGAACATAATGGGCGGGCTGTCGAAACTCGCTTTATATAACCTCCATCTCCTCCTCTGCGGTCTCTCCTCCTCCATCTCCTCCTCTGCCATTTCTCCTCCTCACACCTTGCGCCCCGGCCTCCGCCGAGCTTGTCGCCCGCGGCCTCCGCCGAGCTTGTCGCCGGCGGCCTCCTCCATCTCGTCCCGGCCTCATCGTCACCGGCCTCATCCGAACCATCACCCCCGGCCTCCTCCACCTCGCCCCGACCTCGTCGTCACTGGCCTCCCACGACCTCGTCGCCTTCGGCCTCCTCCACTTCGTCACCCCGACCTCCCACGACCTCACTCTCTCTACTCCCCCCTTTGCTTTGTGATGTGGATTCTTGAGTTGATGCTCTTGTGATGTGGGTGATGCTCTTGTGATGTGTGTAGTTCATGTTGAGTTATTTGGTTTGGGCAAAAATATGAATGGTAGATCGCGCACCGCTCGGTAAAATCATCATAACTTTTGCATACGAACTCCGATTGACGTTCTTTGGCTCGTTAGAAAGCTAACGAAAAGCTCAATCCGAAAATCCATAAGTCAAGGTCAGATTCTCTTGCGAGGTCTCAAAAAGTGAAAACCCCAAAAAGGTCGTTTAGGGCCTCTAAACGGCCTCCAAGTTTTAGCAGACCGTTTTGATTTTTTTGCCACGAAAAAAGCTATCACAGACGGTTCTAAACAAGAACCGTCAGGAATTCATCACGCAGCGGTTACGAACAAGAACCGCTCAGGAAAATCATCACGAGCGGTTTGTAAATTAAACCGTCGGTGATATTCTCGGATCACGAGCGGTTTTGATGAAAACCGTGCGTGATAATAGCCTTCCTGAGCGGTTTCAGCAAAAACCGTGCAGTGATAGTCTTTATATCCGCGAGCGGTTTTGAACCGTCTCAGATAATCGCTCTGATATCACAGACCAACAAATATAGACGGTTCGAAAACCGTCTGTGATGACGGTTCCGAACCGTCTGTGTTGAGGCTTCCTGTAGTAGTGAAAATTGAAAATCCAAAAAATAAAGCTACTCTATTGCATTTCATGTATGCTCTTTATTATGCTTCTTCCCTATATCTTTAGAACTGAAATATTGGATGAGATGATGACGTGATTCTTTGATGATTCCATTGTCAAAGGGGGAGAAAATGTCGTAAAAATGTGCTGTAAAAATGCTCAAAATGGGCTTTGCATGCTTTAAGGGGGGAGAAAAATGCAAACAAATGGAAAATTTCAAAAATTGGTATATCTTAGTGAGGGGGGGGGGGGGCATCTTATATGCATTCTTGAGCTCTAATGTCTATTTATTGGTTCAAGTTGCAAATTTGAAATCTCACTATTATGAAAGGTCAAATTGGACAATTGTTCTTTCTTATATACCTTGAGTGAATTTTTGAAGCCATCTCTAGATTTTGAAACTTTTTTGCACTCCATTGCCTCTACTAGTTTGCTTCTGCATTCCTCAGCCAACTTGGTCATTTTTATGGCTTTCTCTTGCTTATAGACCAAGTTGAGGCTTTACGCAAAACCGAGTGAGTGTTTTTTTTAAAAAAAAAAACCTCTAATTTGCATTTTTTGGTAGATTACCAATGTGTTCATCAAGGAGAAGATTGTGAAGATCATGCAATATGATCCTAATTTTAGTGTGTTGAATAATTGGCCGAAGTGTCGAGGTGTTTGGGAGAAACCCTCGGTTTATCCGAGTGTTGCAGACTGTCAGACTGTAGGGGGTTTGACCGGCCTAGGGGTGGCGGTCAGACCGGCCGAGGCAGGTGGTCAGACCGGTCGTGGCCGAAAAAGTTGAATTTTGAGGAATGCGATCAAACACTTGTGTGGGAGTGTTTGGATGTGTCTGACCGGTCCAATGGTTGGCGATCAGACCGGCCAGGGCACAATCATGCACAGTGGGGTGCAATGATGTAACATCCCTAAATTCTATTTGTGAAATTTATAAAAGTGGAATTAATTATTATGTGTTAATTGGGCCTCTTGGGCCAAAAGTGATGTAATTAAATCCTATTTGGAGCCTAATCCATTTTAGAGTCCGAACCAAAATGGGCTTTTAGTCTAAATCCTAGCCCAACTAATACCCTGTTAATTCTTTTCTGGTTTTTCCTCCGCAGAACCCTAGCCCTATCTCCTTCCCCCCAGCCGCCAGCAGCCCCTGGCCGCCTGCCGCCCTTGCCTCTGTCCTGCCGCTTCATGGCGTTTGCTCTTACCGCTTGCATCTTGCATCTAGCGATGCATGGTATTGCCCGCTAATGCCTGTTACGAACCGTGGATCCTCTCGAATTAGAACACAGGTTGTATGGATGAGAAGCCAGAACTTAAATAGACAGGGAGAAGAACTTGGGAGAAACTATTTGTATTGATTCATAGTCATCCCCTATTACAGACGTCCAAGCTCTTTATATAATGTTAGAGCCGGATTGAGTTATGGCTATCATAGCCCTACTCGGATACAACTCAAACTGACTCTTTCTAATCTTAACTTGCTATATTTAAACTGCCGTATTCATCTTGTCTTTGTTCCTGCGCTTGAACTGAATTCCAACGAGCTGTCTGTAACATTTCCCCCCTCCTTTTGAAACAGCTTGTCCTCAAGCTGATAGTTAGGAAACTCACGGCAAAAATCATCACGCATAACCCACGTTTCTTCTGGTTCGGCTGAAGGATCGGTATTCCATTGAACTCGTAATTCCCACACTCCGCGATTAAGCCGAGCGCGCACGATACTAGCAGGTTGCAATTGTACACGGCCATGATGTAATGGAGGTAATTCTAGAACGTGGTCAGGAGGAATACCAATAAATGGTTTGAGATGTGAGACATGAAAAACATTATGAATGCCAGCTTGGTCAGGAAGGGCTAAGCGATACGCAATCGGACCGATCTTGGCGACAACTTTGTATGGACCAAAAAAACAGGGACGCAATTTGCTATTTAGGCCCGGAGCAATCGCAGAAAGCTATCTTTGATGTAATCTGAGCCAAACCCAATGATCTTCCTGAAATTGAAGTTCACGTCGTTGAGTATCCACTAAATTCTTCATGTGTTGTTGAGATTGTAGTAGCCGTAAATGAATTTCCTGAAGGAATTCATCACGATCTTCCAATAATTTTTGAACCTCAGGAGTTTCAGTTGTACTATCCGTTCGGTAGATCAATGGAGGAGGCTGTCACACATAAACCACTTCGAACGGAGTAGATTTAAGAGCTGAATGGTATGACATATTGTAGCAAAATTCAGCCCAAGCCAACCATTGTGGCCATGATTTCACGCGATCGCCGCACAAACAACGAATATACATTTCAATTGTCCTATTAACCATCTCAGTTTGGCCATCCGATTGCGGATGATACGCAGTGCTCATGTGTAGTTTGACACCAGCTAGCCCGAATAGATCTTTCCAGAAATGGCTGGTGAAAATCTTGTCACGATCACTGACAATGGATTCTGGAAACCCATGTAATTTCACAATACCATCAAAGAAAACTTGCGCGACAGACTGTGCAGTATATGGATGACTTAAAGTGAGAAAATGCGCATACTTTAAAAATCTGTCAACCACTGTTAATATTATTGTTTTGTTGGCAACTTTGGGTAACCCTTCGATGAAATCCATACTAATATCAGCCCAAACACGATGAGGTACCGGCAATGGTTGGAGTAAACCGGCAGGGTGCAATTGTGATGTTTTGTGCTTTTGGCAATTGACACAAGCCTTAATAAACTGTTGAAGCAAACGTCGGCCGCCTGGTATATAAAAAGTAGCCTGAATGCGATGTAGAGTTTTGGTTATCCCTTCATGACCTACTGAATGTGCCACTGAAAATAGCTGTTGTATGCCGGCAAAATCAATAGGAATAAATATACGACGGTGAAACAACAATAGGTCATCCCGGAATTCCCATTCATCTGACAACTCACCAGCACTCTAGGCGTTGTACTTGGCAATCCAAGATAAGTTAGTTTTGAGTTGACAACGTAGATCATCATAATACGCAAATGCAGTGGTCGACAGGGCATGCAAAACTGCGTCCTCATGCTGACGAGAGAGAGCATCTGCCACGATATTTTCCTTGCCCGGTTTATACTCGACGACAAAATCATAGCCTAGGAGTTTCGGAATCCATTGATGTTGCGGAACCGTCATCAAACGTTGATCCAATAAATGTTTGAGACTATAATGATCAGTGCGAGCATGAAATTTGTGACCCCAGATGTAAGGTCGCCAATGGCGAACAGTGAAAACGAGTCCAATGAGCTCTCGTTCATAAGCTGGAAGTTGAGCTTGATGAGATGCGACTGCTTTGCTGAAAAATGCGATGGGCCGACCACCTTGGTGCAGGACGACGCCGAACCCCGACCCAGACGCATCGCAATCAATCATAAAGTTTTGCCGAAGTTTGATAACTGAAGAACCGAAGCTGACGCGATAGTCTGTTTTAGAGTATCGAATGCAATTGAGGCCTCTTCAGACCACCTGAAACTCTCCTTACGTAGTAGTTTGGTAAGAGGTGCGGCAATATGGCCAAAATATTGGATAAACTTCCGGTAATAACCGGCTAGGCCTAAGAATCCTCGTAAACAGCGGACGTTGCGAGGTTGTGGCCAATCAATTACTGTCGATACTTTCTCCTGATCCATAGCCACCCCGGCCGTAGAGATGACATGACCTAGATACGAAATTTGTCGCTGGCTAACTGTGCATTTCTTCTTATGAAGGAAGAGCTGATGAGTAGTGAGTGTCTGGAATACCTGGCGAACATGATGAAGGTGCTCCGACCAAGTTTTGCTATAAATGAGAATATCGTCGAAGAAGACGAGCACAAACCGCCGAAGGAAGGACTGCAGAACGGAGTTCATCATGGCCTGAAAAGTAGAGGGAGCATTGCAAAGACTGAAAGGCAGAACCAAAAATTCAAAGTGGCCATGGTGCGTTCTAAACGCTGTTTTCAGAACATCCTCAGGGCACATGCGGAATTGAAGATAGCCGGACCGCAAATATAACTTGGTGAAGTAGCAAGCGCCCTCCAACTCATCCAACAATTTGTCCACATGAGGGATTGGGAATTTGTCTTTGACAGTATGTTCATTGAGTGCACAGTAGTCTACACAAAAACGCCAAGAGGCATCTTTCTTTCAGACAAGAATAACCGGTGATGAAAACTGTGATGAACTCGGCCAGATGATGCCTTGTGCCAACATTGTGGCGCATTGGCGCTCGATTTCATCTTTCTGGATGTGTGCATAACGGTATGGACGCACCGAGATGTCAGGTGCGTTGGGAATGAGCCGAATTCGGTGATCGCACGATCTGGCCGGTGGGAGTCCCGTAGGATCAGAAAAACGATGGTCGAATTCGGCCAGAAGCATCGCCAGTGGGTCTTTGCCAATAGTAGATTGTAACCGAACTACTGATGTCGGCCGGTGTTGCAGCCTCGTCCAAGTGATTCGGTTATCTTGTACCCAATAGGAGAATTGCATTTGTGTGAAATTCCATAGTACCGACCCCAACGTGCTCAACCATTGCATCCCTAGGATGACATCGAATCCGGACAGTGGGATGATGTAGAAATCGACCTCGAACTTCGAAGGTTCAATTGTCATTGGTGTATTTTTGCACATGCCAACGTAGGCTAATCTGTCATCGTTGGCCACCTTGACCCGAAGTCCACTGTGAGATTGGGTGGTGAGGTGGACTGCTGCCACACATGCTGTGTTGAGGAAGTTGTGAGTAGAGCCTGTGTTGAACAAAGCGATTCCTTTGAAGGCGCCAATGCGGACCTTCTGTTGCATTGTTTGTGCTGTGCAAATCCCAGTGACAGCGAGCAGGGAGATTTCTGGTTCCACCTCATCGACCATGGGACCCTCCGAGCACTCATCAGGACTTTGGTCACCCTCGGACTCCAACCAGAAGAGTCGTTTGCATCGATGACCCATCACAAATTGTTCGTCACAGTTGAAGCATAAACCGCGTTGTCTGCATTCCACCATCTTCGATGTAGACAGGTGGCGGAAGACTCCTGTGCGTGTTTCAGTTTGTGCCATGGCTGTGGTGGGCGCTGTGAGCGTCGGGTTTGCTGGAGCAGGTAGGGAGGCGCAAGGAGGCAGTTGCGGCCAGGTGCGGGCCATCGCCCGATTGGCAGCCGTCGAGCGGCCCGTGGTTGTCAGATGTGCTACAGGGAGGTGGAGGCGTTCAAACGCGCGCGCCAGGTTCAGTGCTTGCTAGAGAGACGTAGGGCCTGCCAATTCCACGTGAGTGCGAATAGGTTTTGAAAGCGCAGTAGCAAATAACTCGATCTGATGAGTCCTTGACAGACCGTCGGTATGGCACAAGAGGTATGTGAATTCCCGCTGATATTGAGCCAATGTGCCGGTCTGCTACATGTATTTGATAGCTCCCAATGTATTAGTGCAAACTGCCGAACCAAAACGCATTGAACAATAATGTTTAAACATTGCCCAGGGGATTTGTCCCTCATCGTGCTCTAGCCGATAGAACCAAGTGTGAGCAACTTCGGATAGGTGAAAAGCGGCCATCCAGACTTTATCATCTTCTGGGATTTGGTATGCGCGGAAGTATTGATCGCATTTAGTCAGCCATGTGATCGGGTCAACTGAGCCATTGTACATGGGAAGGTTCAGACGCGGAAGGCATGGCCGATCTAGTTGAGTCCGAGGATTATCATGGCGCGTTCGGTACCCTGGGTGTTCCTCGAAGTCATCTTCGGGGCTACGACGTTGCTCCCGGCCGCCCTGGGTCCGATGAATATCAACCCGAGTGGTCGGTGGAAACCGGTTGTCAGACGTCATCCTGGAGGTGTCGTCGAGTGAGGCAGGAAATGGAAGCAAGCCCGTTCCATGTGGCGCAGCAGGGAACTGGACGGGTGGGTTGGCAGCGGTTGGTACTGCCGGTGCTACGCGCAAAGCCTCAAACATCAGACACATCTCCTTGGCCAAGCTGTCGAGACGCTGGTCTGAAGCCAACTGCTGATCGCGAAGACTTTGTTCGTTCGTAGCCTGTAGCTTGGTAAGTACCTGGAGTATTTCCGATTGAGCTTGTTCCAATCCATTGAGCCGAGCGTCAGCCGATGAATCAATCTTGGGTGGCATGGTGGGCGGGATCGATGTCTCTGATACCAAGTTCTTACGAACCGTGGATCCTCTCGAATTAGAACGTAGGTTGTATGGATGATAAGCCAGAACTTAAATAGACAGGGAGAAGAACTTGGGAGAAACTATTTGTATTGATTCATAATCATCCCCTATTACAGACGTCCAAGCTCTTCATATAATGTTAGAGCCGGATTGAATTAAGGCTATCATAGCCCTACTCGGATACAACTCAAACTGACTCTTTGTAATCTTAACTTGCTATATTTAAACTGCTGTATTCATCTTGTCTTTGTTCCTGCGCTTGAACTGAATTCCAACGAAGCTGTCTGTAACAATGCCTACTAGCGATTTTGCCTGCCGCATGCGCATGTTTGTTTTGCCTGCCGCATGCGCATGTGGGCTAGGGCAGCCGCCTGCCCACAAAATCTAGCGCTGCTGTCCGTTTGCTTTGGCCGCACGTGCATGCATGGCTGCATGGTGCCAAGTGATGCTACCAAGAGAAATAAATCAATGCATGCTGTTGTGCATTGTGCATGCATGTGTGCTATTGCTGCATGGGAAGAGACTAAGCAAAGAAAGAGAAAGAGAAATAAGAAAAAGAAAGAAAGGCTGCTGTTCAAGAAGATCAGGAAAGGGAGGAAGGCAAGAAGGAAAGGAGGAAGAAATAGAGGAGTGTTAAACCATGTGACTAGGTCTAGTTTATTTTAGTTGATGAATAATTGACAATATTGGGTATTGATATTATTTGAGGCGTGTGGTGTGTGTGGACTAATGTCGGTCAAGTTGGAAAGAACTTGTGCTGGGAAAATATATTGTTTTGGTCTTTGCATGTGCAGGGTAACTCGGAGGCGATCGTGGTCTACGGCGGTGACCGGGAGATGATTTGGTGCGAAGTCATGGTCCAGAGGGTCGAGGATGCTAGAGGAGATGGTCGAGCTCGAGTTGGGGCGCGTGGAGATAAAAAAAATGGATGATGCGTGTTGAAGCTACGGAGGCGCGTTTCGGATGCTACGACACGTGACATTTTGGGAGTGTCCAAAATTGGAAAACTGAGAGAATTTAGGACATCCTTGTTTGTTAGGATTGAATTAGATTATGTATCCGTGTTGGATGAGGACACGTCTTGGGTTTAGAGACTACGGCCTCTCCGTAGGGGTGCAGGTGCTAGCACATATATATATGCTGGTGGCGGCGGTTGCAGGAGATAGTGGAGACATAAGGTAGAAAAGAAATTAGGCGGTTTTGTAGATAGAAAAAGGAGGGCCGGCTTCTGCAGTTGCAGTGATTTGGATTTTTTTTTGATTTGTTTATTGTTTGGTGTGGCAGCTTTTTGGCTAGTACTTGGATGAATTGATGCTAGCCACATGTTTGTTTATTGCTAGCAGCTTTTTGATGTGCATGAGTTTTTAGAATTGTTTATTGCTAGTAGCTTTTGGCCTGTGCATTGATTTTGTCCACCGTGAAAGATCTGCATCATGACGTGAAGCTTGCTTTGCTGGATGCGATTTGAAACGATTTGCTCTGCTTGCTTTTCCTTGGGCCGTGAAGACGTACACACCGTGAGAATCGCGCGTCGTCGTCCGGCCGCGAGTGTCTCTCCGTCCTAATCTGCACGCCGTGAAGACTTGCGTCTCTTCCCCCGTGTGCAAGGTCCGCGCACGGCGATCGAGGAAGAGGAAAAAATCAAGTGCTACTGCACGCAATTGC
Source organism: Phyllostachys edulis (assembly GCA_036346405.1). Lineage (NCBI taxonomy): Eukaryota > Viridiplantae > Streptophyta > Magnoliopsida > Poales > Poaceae > Phyllostachys > Phyllostachys edulis. The sequence continues at coordinate 97,330,357 of CM070545.1, read as the reverse complement.
TGCTGCTAATTCAGATCGGAGTGCTATCTGCGCGGTATGATCTACAGAAGAGGATATTAGATTTAAGAAGAAAAAAAAACTTCTGCTGCGAATTACAATCATTCACCCCCCCTCTCTGATTGTCATTAACGATCCTACAAGTGGTATCAGAGCCAAGTTGCTATGGCGTCAGAGAGGTATGTGAATTATCCCCCCATGCTAGATGGTACTGATTTCGCTTTTTGGAAGTGTCGTATGCAAGCATATATTGAGGCTCAAGGTAGTGATGTATGGAATAAGGTTTCTAGTCCTTATGTAGTTCACCTCTTCACACTAATTTAAATAAAGCGGATGTTGATCTGAATGCTCAAGCTCGTAACTTGTTATTTCAAGGAATCTCTATAAAGAATTTGATCGTATAGCTCATATTACTTCGCCCACTTAATATGGAAGACTCTTTGTGATTATCATGAGGAACTACTAAAATTAAGAAAGTGCGTAAAATCTTTATCAAAAGAGTATTCGATTTTGCTATGAAACCTGGTGAATCTATTGATGATCTTTTTGCTCGTTTTGAAAAGATACTGAGTAGTTTGCGTGGTGTTGGTGTTATTCCAACTGATGAAGATAATGCAACTAAGATATTGAGGTCTTTAGGTTCTGAGTGGTTGATGGTTGTCACAACTATCAATCAAACCATCGATCTAGATACTTTAACCATGGACGATCTTTACTCTAGATTGAAAACCTATGAGATGAAAGCTGTGCCATCTAAGATTGATAAATCTTCATCTTTAGCTTTTATGACTAACCCCATGCAAGCTGTTTCTTCGAGTTTTTGTCTTATGTCTGCTTTGTCTTCTTTCTCAGATGAACAGTTAGAGGAGATTCCAGAAGAGCAGCTTGTACTCATCTCCAACAGAGTGACAAAGGCAATTAACAATATCAGAACAAGGCGGAGAGGAGGTCCTATCAGATGCTATGAATGTGGTGAGCTAAATCACATAAAGATGAATTGTCCCAAACTGAGGAGTAAGGAGGTCAAAGATGACAAAGTACCAACTCGTCGCTCTAAATTCAAGATTGATTCAAGCAAGAAGCACAACTATCGTAGGGCAGTCCACAAGGTACTCTCAGCACTGAATGAGATTGATTTGAGTGATATTGATTCTGGAAGCGATGATGAGGACAACGTCAAGAAGGAAAAGGAGGTGGACTTTACAGGGATGTGTTTTATGGCGAGCAGTGAGGAGCTTAACAATGATGATCTCTACAGTGATCCTGATGAGGTAAAACCTTCTTATACAGATTTATCTCGTGCTGTGCTTAGGTTGATATATGAGCTCAAAAAGTATAAAAAGAAAATAAAGAAACATGATCTTGTTGTTGAGAATTTAAATTCTGAAATTGATAGACTTAAAGCTTCTATTCCTGATGATGAATCTTGTGAGTCTTGTCAAGTTTTATTTTCTGAATTGGAGACTGCTAGGTCAATACATACTAAATTTGATGAGTTAAGACTAGCACATGACTCTTGTGATGAAAAGTTAAAACTTGCATATAATGAAATTGAAAAGCTCAAGTCTAGTTCTACTTGTTTAGAGTCTAATATTTCAAATACTCAATCTAAAGATTGCTCTAATTGTAAATTGCTAGAAGCTAGACTAAATTCATCTCAGGAATCTATTCAACAGATGCTTTATCATGAGACACTCTCTTTCACTAATTGTCCTAAGCTTAGCACAGAAATAGAAGCTTTGACTAGACAACTAAATGAGTTTGCCGAAAAAGAAAGATTGGCTCAGTCTAGTGCTTCCAAGAAAACTGTGAATGAATCTGTTAATTACAAAACTTGTTCTACTTTAACTAAAGAAAATGAATATCTTAAGGATACTTTAGAGAGATTTTCTTTTAGCAAGAAAAATTTGAACATGATCCTAGACAAATCAAAAGTGTGTGTTAAATGTCAAGGTCTAGGATTTAATTTTATTGAGCACGCCAAGAACCATCCTCCTAAGGTTGTTAAGCCTCTTGAACCTGGAAAATTTGAAGTAAAATCTGAACCAAAACAAATTGTGTTTAAATCTGCTGGTTTTGTGCAAAGCTCTTCTACTAATGTTGTAGGTGCTAGCTCATCATCTCAAAAGAAATCTACTTATGTTAAATTTCATTGCACCTATTGTGGTAGAGATGGGCACTTGCGTGAATTTTGCTTTAGGCATGTTAAAAAAGAGAAAAAGGAAAGATTGAATGCCTTAAGAAAAAAACGTGCAACCACTTTTATTGTTCCTAGAACCAATGTGAAAGCTAGGTTTTTAGAGAACTTTTATGATGATTTTAAATCTGGTTCACATGCTGGTTTAGGTTATAATTCAAATAATTCTCGTTTGGCTTTACCTGCATTTCAAGGAGCAGTTAGACAGGCCTCTGTTTGGCGTTCTGATCACTCACGCACATATATTTCTTGTTCTAGTTTTGTTGCTCCTGTTCGTCGCGTATCTCAGTACTGGGTACCTAAATCCTTACTCACTAACCCTAGTACTAAGATACCGACGATTGTTTATGCTTTGTAGACTCGTCGCAAGCGGAAGGAGAACATATGGTTCATTGACTCCGGTTGCTCTGCCATATGACCGGAGACTCACGATAGTTCTCCTCCCTCACTCATGCCACCGGTGATGAAATGATCACTTTTGGGGACAATGCTCAAGGACGAGTTCTTGCAAAAGGTACTGTGCGCGTCAACGACAAGTTCATTTTAATAGATGTGGCCCTTGTCAGTAAGTTGAGCTATAATTTGCTTTCTGTTTCTCAATTGATAGATGATAATCTTGAGGTAAGCTTTAAAAAGCATTCTTGTTGCATTTTAGATTCATCCGGCGATCTAGTGTGCAAAGTTATTCGAGTTGGTCATTTGTTTAAGGGTGATCTTTCTTTTTCATCATCTTCTGATCTTAGGTGTCTTGTTTCATCTGTTTCTAAAGATTTATTTCACTGGCACCGTAGATTAGGTCATATTGGTTTTGATCATCTTGCTCGTATCAGTAATATGAATCTTGTTAGAGGATTACCCAATCTGAAAATTGATAGATCTATGGATTTTGTTTGTTCACCCTATCGTCACGGTAAGATGGTTTTTGCATCACATCCTCCACTCACACTTGTTATGACTGATGCACCTAGTCAGTTGTTGCACATGGACACTGTAGGGCCTGCTAGAGTTTAGTCAGCTGGAGGTAAATGGTATGTTCTCGTTATTGTTGATGATTACTCTAGATACTCTTGGGTCTTTTTCATGGCAACTAAGGACGAAGTTTTTGGTCACTTTAGAGAGCTTGTCCTTAGACTTGCCACTGAACTCCCAGGGGCACTTAGAGCAATTAGAAGTGACAATGGAACTGAATTCAAGAACACATTATTTGCTTCTTTTGTCTTGAAAGAGGTTTAGATCATCAATTCTCTTCACTCGTGTGCCTATGAGCGGTGTTGTAGAACGTAAAAATAGAACTTTGGTTGAGATGGCTAGAACGATGTTAAATGAACATGCTACACCTAGAAAGTTTTGGGCTGAAGCTATTTCTATTGCTTGTTATATTTCTAATAGAGTATTTTTGCGAGTTAAATTGCATAAGTCTTCCTATGAACTTTGTTTTGGTCATTCTCCTAAGATTTCTCATTTGAGGGTGTTTGGTTGTCGATGTTTTATTCCTAAACATGGAAATCTTGATAAATTCGAATCTAGATCCTCATATGGTATTTTTCTTGGATATGCAGCTCACACTCGAGGTTATCGTGTACTCAACTTAGAAACTAACAAAATTGTTGAGACCTACGAGGTTACTTTTGATGAGGCTAGTCTCGGTACTAGACCCGACAATGCAGTATCTGAGTAAATGGCGACCAAGACATCTTCTATGACTCTGACGACGATGAAAGGGTAACCCCGATTCACACTACGTCACACGTATCTACACCAATGGAGTCTACAACTAGTGGCTCTGCTCCTACCTCCAATGAGGTAGAGACCACTACTGCTACATCTGTGTCACCACCGACTCCACAGGCTCCTTTGCATATTCAACGACGTCATCCTCCTGAACAAATGATTGGTGAGTTAGATGAGAGAGTTCTTCGTAACAGGTATAACTCCGATGCTTCATATGCTCATGCTGCTTTTGTTTCTTCGTTTGAACCCTAAGATGTAAGTCACGCTTTATCTGATGAGTCTTGGATTAATGCCATGCATGAAGAATTAGAAAATTTTGAGCGTAATAAAGTCTGGATATTAGTATCACCTCCTCATGGTCATAATGTCATTGGAACCAAATGGATTTTTAAGAATAAACAAAGTGAGGATGGTGTTGTTGTTCGGAATAAGGCAAGACTTGTGGCTCAGGGTTATACCCAGGTGGAAGGTCTTGACTTTGATGAAAGTTTTACACCTGTGGCCCGTTTGGAAGCCATTAGAATCCTTTTAGCTTTTGCGGCTTCTAAGGGTTTCAGGTTATATCAAATGGATGTTAAGAGTGCCATCCTTAATGGCTATATTGAGGAAGAAGTCTATGTAAGACAACCACCTGGTTTTAAAAATCCTAAATTTCCTGATCATGTCTACAAACTGTCCAAAGCTTTGTATGGTTTAAAACAAGCTCCAAGAGCATGGTATGAAAGACTTAAATCATATTTTCTTAAAAATGACTTTCAAATGGGCAAGGTAGATAAAACTTTGTTTACACTCAAGCATGGCAATGATCTTTTACTTGTTCAGATCTATGTGGATGATATCATCTTTAGTGATTCTTCTCATGCTCTTGTTTCCAAGTTTTCAGATACTATGAGCAGGGAATTTGAGACGAGCATGATGGGAGAACTCATGTTCTTCCTAGGCTTCCAGATCAAGCAATCAAAGCAGGGTACTTTTGTTCATCAAACTAAATACACCAAGGATCTCCTTCGTCGCTTTGACATGGGAACAAGCAAACCAGTTTCTACACCAATGGGATCCACTGCAGTGTTAGACCCCGACGAGGATGGAGAGCCTGTTGATCAGAAAGAGTACAGAAGCATGATTGGTTCACTTTTGTATCTCACTGCTTCAAGACCAGATATTCATTTTGCTGTATGTCTATGTGCTCGTTTTCAAGCTTCCCCACGTGCTTCACACCGTCAAGCAGTTAAAAGAATTTTCAGGTATCTTCAGTCAACTTTAGACTTTGGTTTATGGTATTCTTCTTCATCATGCCTTACTCTTAGAGCTTACTCAGATGTTGATTTTGGGGGTTGTAGAATTGATAGGAAGAGTACTTCGGGCACATGTCACTTTTTAGGCACATCTCTTGTGTCATGGGCTTCTAGAAAATAATTATCTGTTGTACTTTCCTGGCCGAGGTTTGAATATGTAGTCTTTGCTTCTTGTTGCTCTCAATTGCTTTGGATGATTTCTACTCTTAAGGATTTTGGCTTAAATCTGGATAGTGTTCCTCTTTTCTGTGATAACACTAGTGCTATTTCTATTGCTAAAAATCCTGTGCAACATTCAGGAACTAAGCACATTGATATTCGGTATCATTTTCTTAGAGACCATGTGGAAAAGGGAGATGTTGTTTTGCATTTTATTGATACAGAGTCTCAAGTTGCTGATATTTTTTACAAAACCACTTGATTCTGCTAGGTTTGCCTTTTTGCGAAGTGAATTGGGTGTGTTGCATGCTATGAGCTTATTCTAAGGGGGAGTTTGGGTTTAAAAGTTCAGAAGCTTTGATTATTATTCTTGTCAAACAAACTCATCAAGTCCAAGCCATTGAAATCAAGCGAAATGTAGAGAGCTTTCTTTATCATATTTATTCATGTGTTGTGTAGCTTTGATCTTGGTGGTTATAATTAATTTGCTACATTTATAACTACTGACATGACATGGTGAACACTTTGACTAGATTGATTATTGTTATCACTTGGAGATGTCCATGGAAAAGGATGAGCTTGTTTGTGAGTCGTTTTTAAATCTTGGATTTGCAGCAAGTATGTTTCTCATTGCAATCTGTTATGCTCACTCAATTTGGCATGTTAGATAAAAAAAAGGGTTGAGAAAAGAAAAATAAAAAGATGTATGCTTCAAGCATGCCATACATAGCTGTGTATTCAAAAGAACAAAAATATGCACACAAAAGTACTAAAATGAAAAGAAGTATGCTTCAAGCATGCCATACATAGCTATGTATATTCAAAAGGAAAAAAAATGCACACAAAAGTGCTAAAAGGAAAAGAAGTATGCTTCAAGCATGCCACCCTTGAAAAGAAGTATGCTCCAAGCATGCCACATGCAAATAAGAATTGAAAGTGAAGCACTAGGGTGTTATATGAGACTGCTAGCTCATCTAGATTTAACTTGTGTCTCACTGTTAGGCTCTCACTTTTCTTGGTGATATCTTTTTGTGGTGCTTATGATCGGTTTAGTCATTGTTTGAGATGCCTATCATGAATTTAAATTGCATAATCATTCCAAAAGACTTGTTTTTGACATTGCTATATGGTATATGACTTTATATGATCTAGATAGCTCCACTCAAAAAGATGGCTTGGTTAATTTACTAAATCAATGCGAAGTGACTTGGATAATCTACAAAGCTCCTTGATTTTTACTCTCCCTACTCCCTTGTTTTAGAATTATTCCTTGTCTGAAGTTCTTGATGATTCCATTGCCAAAGGGGGAGAAAAATGGAAGAATTTGAAAATTTTTTTTGGAGAAATTTGCTTTCCTTGTGTTGAGGGAGAGTTTTTCAGCTGTGGTTTTGAAGTTTGCTTTGCAGCTTTGAAGCTTTCTTTTTGCAAATTTCTTTTCTTTCAAAATTCAACTCACACTTTTTAAGTATTGTCAATGTATTCATCAAGGGGGTGATTGTTAGATCATGTGACTAGGTCTAGTTTATTTTAGTTGATGAATAATTGACAATATTGGGTATTGATATTATTTGAGGCGTGTGGTGTGTGTGGACTAATGTCGGTCAAGTTGGAAAGAACTTGTGTCGGAAAAATATATTATTTTGGTCTTTGCATGTGTAGGGTAACTCAGAGGCGATCGTGGTCTACGGCGGTGACCGGGAGATGATTTGGTGTGAAGTCATGGTCCAGAAAGTCGAGGATGCTGGAGGAGATGGTCGAGCTCGAGTTGGGGCGCGTGGAGATCAAAAATGGATGATGCGTGTTGAAGCTACGGAGGCGCGTTTCGGATGCTACGACACGTGACATTTTGGGAGTGTCCAAAATTGGAAAGCTGAGAGAATTTAGGAAATCCTTGTTTGTTAGGATTGAATTAGATTATGTATCTGTGTTGGATGATGTAGGACCGGAAAGGCGACTAGAGGGGGGTGGTGAATAGACGTTTTCTCTATTTTTCACCTCGATCGAACTCAACACTACTTTCACTCCAATAGCTATAAAAGCTATGAAGATCTGTATACAGGCACAGCGGATTACCTGTGTTGAATCCGATCAAACCCCGAAGCACAAGACTGAAAACACCTCACAACTGCATGCACAGAATCCAAAGCATCCTCTCACGGATCTGACACACACACACTAGCACGACCAAAGCAATCCACAAGACACGAACTGACAAGCAAGCACATAGGAACAGCAGCCCTAACATTAAACAAACTCAAATCTGTTGGCAATTAAAGATCCAGTCGAATCAACGAGCAGCGGGCAGTAAACAATTCAAACAGTAATTAACAACAAGGCCTTAATTTCTTCGATCTACAGAGCAGCGCTTCAACAGCCGACTAGCAATAAAAACAAGAAATCAATGCAACATAGATCAACAACTATGCAGCCGACGGCATTTTTCTTCTGCTCAAGACCTTACATGTAGGAGGCAAAACGAACAGCAATGAGCTACAGCCGCCGGGACAGCCTTACATGCAAAGTCAAAAGAAGACAGATTTCTACGGTAGCGTCTGACCACCGCCGCTTCCTTCGATTTGCGGTGGGCGCCATCGATCCCTATTTGCGCGATTAGAGCCAATATCTGAGACGGATAAAAAACGCACAGCAGAGGATGAGATTGATGAGGGCAGTCGAGCAATACACCGATCCAAACAATCAAGCACAGAGGGCTGTTCTGGTTTCTTCGGGAGTAATAAATCAAAACAGCAAAAGCAAAAAGATTTCTGTTGCCGCCGCCAAGAACTCATATTTTCTGCCGGGCGCCGATTTGTTTTTACACATCCACAACAGGGCGCCGCCTGAAACTCTATTTTCTTTTAGCGCACAGGCGCCGCGCTCCACTGGATCTACTTCTCTGTAGGTAGACCACACAAGAGCCGAGCCATGTACAAGGAACAGCAGCAAGCCAAATAAATAAATCGGGGACACTGACCGGTGACGGACAAGGATTCAGACACACAAGAAATCAAGGATATAAAAAAAACTTTTGATCAGAGAGCAATAAAACCATCACAGCAAGTTCAACATGAAAGATCAGGAGAAATGATAAGCAGCCGACGACAAGACTGATTTCTCTTTTCTACTCTCCAGCGACACTCAAAATGGCGCATGATTTTTTTTTCTCCAGGAGCATACATGGCGCCGCCCTCTAAGCACTTGTTTTTCCTCCTATCCCTGCAGGGCGCCGCCACCCAAAAGCTCCGCTCTTTTTTTTTCAGGACAAAAGCGTCGCCCCATTTTTCTGGACACAAGGCCGCCACCGCTAATTCAGAATTTTCAAGGCAGCAATATTGGGGGCACTACAGGCAGGCATACAAGCCGCCACACAAAAGCTCCCCTTTTTCTCTTGGCAGCATCAAAACCTAATGTCCCATCATCTATTCCTTTCATAGGGCAGCCCTAACCCTAAAAACCTAATGGGCTTCCATTAAGGCCCAACATCAACGGAACACACACGCACGCATCTCAAAGCGCCGTCTTCATCGTCGATTGATCTAAACCGCTGCACCATGTGCCGAACCGCGCCGCGGCTTAGTCAAAAGGTCACCAAGATGGTATTTGGTAAAATTACCAAAATACCCCTTCTCGATCCTTCTCCAAAAGACGAGTCCACAAATCATGAAGCAATCGCCTGCTTCGTCACGTGTAGGTTGATCAACGGCTCCATGTCGTCAAGTCTCTCCCGTCTGGATCCCACCGTCACCACTGAGCACTTGCAACGACTCCCGCGCCGCTTGATCCAACCAGTCGCACCGAACCGCCCGTTCGGTCATCCTTGTCCATTCTGCGCCACGCTTGAGTCACTTGACCTCACCCGCATCCATGATCGTTACGGACCTCGGCTCTCCAAGCTTAGTCCCGATCCTCCTCGCCGTTGACCGTCATTGACCTGCAAGCCACCTGCACAGCAATAGACAAGCAAACACGAATCCGGGAACAAGTTCTTCACAACTTGACCCACGTTAGTGAAAACATGCAATATGCAACACATATGCATTAACAAATATGGATATGACCTATCCCAAAATTAATTCACCACATATATCAACATTCAGCACAAAAGCCGGTCAAACCGCCGCTGACCTGACAGATCTGAAACTTTGTCGAAAACACTTGAAACTTCAAACCAAAAGCCACATTGCCAATTGTTTCATCATCCTAAGATCATGGGTATATCCCCATGATATCCACAATCTCCCCTTTGATGAACACATTGGCAATCTCTCAGAAAATGTAAGTTTGTGGTTTGAAAAGTAAAATACTCGCAGTTTTCGCACAAAGGCACAACTTGGTTCATTAGCAAGAGAAAGCAATGAAAATGACCAAGCTGGCTCCAGAATAGCATAAACAAGTGAGACAAGGCAAAAAGAAGCAAGAAAGCTTCAAATTCCAAAGAATCGACAAAAATCTCACTTCAGGTCCATATGAAAGAACAATTGTTCTGTTTGACCTTAGATCATTGTGAGTCTTCAAAAATTGCAATTCACATTCAGAAAAGGCAATAAGATCAAAAGAATGCAATATGAATGCTCCCCCTCACTATGATCATCATTTTAAAAGAGAGAATATGAAATTTCAATTTCTCCATTTCTCCCCCTTACAAAACTTCTCCCCCATAACCAAAAAGCTCTTTATTAACATTACATTTTTGCTATATCTTCTCCCCCTTTGACAATGTATTCATCAAGGAATCATCCCTTCCTCTCATCCAGAGATGACAAATGCACAAGAAAGAAAGAAGCAAAAGAAAGAGCATGCAAGAAATGCAATGGGGTGGCTTCATTTTTGTTTTGATTTTTCAATTTTTAGGTAAAAGAAGCTTTGAAGATTACTCAATTGAACAGGCTAGCATTTCTACCATTACTCAAGATACAACAAGCCTGACAAAGCTAGCAAGATCATGTTAAGACATATATAGCAAAGCTAGGCTAATGAGCTCAATATATCACAAGTTGTTGGGTAAAATTAAGCAATGCTTCAAAATTAGCAAGTTCAACAACAGGTATCCTAAAGTGATAATGGCCATGTTAGAATGTCATTGTGAGATCCAGAAGCTAGCAAAGACCATCTTAGAGACAAAAAGTCCTGAATTAAATCATTTAGCTCAATTTTTTGTCAAAAGCCCAAATCTCAATTGTTTCTAATTTGCAATGAATATTCAAGTTGATAAAAGGTCTATCTTAGTAAAGAAGATCCTGGACTAGGAACCATCCACAATCTCTTCCTAAGCTTCAACCAACTTTGACAATTTGCATTTTTAGCCATGTGCTAGATCTCAAGCCTCACTACGACCATCCCAAGCAACAAAAGCTTAAAAGAGTGGTCTAGGTCATCCAAAACTCCCCCTGAGTTCATGCCTAGTACAATGGCAAGCCGTCTCACGAGAAAGAATTGGTGAGATCGGTTTTTTCGCACAAAAGAGATCATTTTTTATTTTGCACAAGGGCTATTTTAGAATCTTTAAAGAACTGAAAGCTCAAAGATGTTCAATTCTAGATTCCAGAGCTAACAAAGCAATTTTGACAGGGCCAATGTCACAAAAGGATCACTAATTGTGCAACTAGCTAAAAGATCCACAAATTGCAATTTTCAGTTCAAGTTAATTAACAGTTCTAGCACATAGCAAAGATATTGCTGCACATGTAAAAGCATGATAATTCTAGCAAGTCAAAGAGCTAAACACGATCTTGAGCAAGAATTGAATTACTAAAGCTCAAGTGGGTAATAAGCAAAGCTTCATTAATTAAAAGAAAGAAGCTGTAAAGCTTATATAACAATGCATCTTTTTGGATTTTCCATATGTATGCAATATGATACAATGAGATGCACAAAAAATGTAAAAGCCTAAAAAGATCACAAAGATCAAAAAGATCCAAAGAAGATACCACTTGAAGAAGGTATCAGAAAAGATCCACACAAAAGTTCAAATGAACAAGGAAAGTTCAGATGAACAGAAAAGGTTCAGAAAAGGACTAAGAAAGTTCTGAAAAGAACCAACTCCCCCTCAATCCAACCCATAGGGATAAATTATCTCTTACTCGCATCTCAAGGTGGCAAACCTTGTTGGGTCTAAAAAGCTTTGAGGGGAAAACTGCCAAAAGGCCTTAGACTCCACAAAAACTAGCACAAAAACTTCAAACGACACACGATCTCTAGGAAAAGCAACTCGAAAAGCTAGGGAGCGAAACACCAACACTAAAAAGCTTACAGGCAACTCAAAAACCTGCTAACACTAGTGATTGGGAGACAAGCTCGACCTAGGCTGTGAGAAGAATGCATCCTAGAAAATCATGGGATAAGAAGAGTGCCTAGAAAAGACACGTGCTAGAACAGAGCCTCCTATCTACCCTGAACCCAACAAACCCAAATGCTATGCAAGGTAGACTAGGGATACCATACATAAAAGTAAGGTATAGAAGCTCGAACCTGAGTCGTACTGCTTGGCAGTGGGATGTAGTCATGATGAGTGAAGATCCATTTCTTGAAGCTCCAGAAGGTAGTTGCGCTCACCCATCATCCTCATCTCAAATTCCTTCGTCTCCAAGAAGTGATAGCCAGCATTGAATGCACAAATGAAGAAGAACCAACAGCTTGAGGTGATAACACTTGTTGGACCACATGTTCTTCTTCTCAGCTGAATGACTACACCAAAGAGACAGAAAAAGTCTATGCCTTGGTACTGGGTTAGTGAAATAATATCTAGGGAAACAGTACCAAGACACATGACTAGCAAGGATAGCAGCAAATGATCCAAAACTCATGAAAGCATATAATCAACAATTTAAGACAGGAGCATGAATATAGACAAATCAATTGCAACACATGCTATCCAAGACATGACAAAGCTCAAACTATCCTTAATCAACAATAAGGCATAGGAGAAAGCAAACAAGCACATAGCATATCACCCATCATATATACAGTCGAAAGCAAGCTAGTGAAAGCTATGGCAAGACTCATGCATCTACAATTAACGTTAAGGCACAATAACCATGTAAGCATAAAGCATTTTAGAACAAATCAAGAACAATGTATGCTAACATGGATATCAAGTGAACATGTGGATACATACAGCAAACAACAACACGAGCAAGATTATAAGGGTACAAGACAGCACAAGCTCATGATGACAAAATCAAGCTCATACACCCATGGAAATTAAGAACAACAATATGATACATGGAAGTACAAGCAAGGTAAAGACATGATAAATGATATCAAAGAAGTAACACATGCCAAAAAGGTACAAGAGAGCACAAAGACCAGCACAACATGCCAAGTATGAATAATCATGAAGATAAAGGCATGAAGGTATAGAATAACTCACCAAACATGTGAAAGCACCAATCATGAAAGCACATGCCTCTTGGAGGCCATCGTTGAGGTGGAGAACCATCAAGTGTCCCGATCATGTGATGAAGCAAAAGATCGGAATCTTTAAGTCCATGTTCTCCAACCCGCGTTCTTGGTACCTACACATGAGAAAGGCAAGGTGTCCGAGTCTTGGGTCCCGAAGGGTTAGAGAGCGAATGCTTGGGAACCCAAATCTTGGACACATCACCACCAGAGGCAGTCGAAACATTATGTGAGTTAGCATGATGCAAATGATGGTCCATGCAAGAAGATCCAATCTCATCCTTGAAGGCACGCCGCGAGTGGACAACTCGAAGAAGAAAACGAGGTCCATCTCTGGAAAAGTGGCGATGGCCTTGCTTGAAAGCACCATGATGAGAACCAACAGAAGCATCAAAGAAACTCACACAACCTCGCCGTGGGTGTGTACCTCGATGAACAAAACGAGGTCCACCTCTTGGAAAACGGCGGAAATCATGCCTCGGGGCAGCTCGTGGACCAAAACCAAAACTATGCTAACCATGTCCACGGTGCTGTCCGACACCACTAGAAAAGGTGTCAAAGAAGCCATCAACAAAACGAGTCTTTGTGCTTGGCTCTTTAGTGTGCATGTCATGAGAAAGACTATGCCCACTAGGAGACTTAGAAGCATGAGCTCGACGCAAATGTTTTGCACGCCGAAAGTAGAAATCCACATGATGTCCATTCTTTCCACAAAATGAGCAATGGTGTAAAGGTCTACTAGTAGACACGGTCCGAGAGGACGAAGCACTATTGTCGCTCAAAGAAGAAGTCCTGGAAGAACTAGCATCATGACTCGTCCTCGTATCGACACTAGACCCACACATGCCATGAGAAAGGCTATGTGTGTTCCTAGAGATACGACGACGCACTCGACGCTCATGTTTCAAACGGCGAAAGCAAAACCCAAGAGTGTGTCCATTCTTCTTACAAAATGTGCAATGGTACTTCTCTTTTGAAGATTTAGTACCATTTGAGAAAGAAGCACATTTGTCTTTTGAAATCCGTTGGACAACACAAGAAGAGTCCGAAAGAGTTGAACTCACCAAAGAAGAGCTATCCAAAGCGATGCCACAAAAACCAACATCAAGTGACTCACGTTTAGCACAAAAAGACTCCAACTCCGAATGCAAAGAAGCAAAAGAAATCTTAAGAACATCAATCTCGGAGTGAAGGCAAATACAAGAGTCACATGACTTGGCGCTCATATCATCGCGCAAAGTCTTAATCTCACTCTTCAATGAAATGCAAGATGTGCAAGAAATTAATGATGCTTTTGAATTAAGCATGCAGTTCAAAGCATCAATTTCAGTTTCTAAACAAGCACAATTCTTCCAAGAGACTAAACCATCCTTAAGCAATTTTTCATGTTCTAAGCACATGCTACAAGGCCTAGCTTTGATATCAATAATTTCAGCCCTAGCATTCTCTAATTGCTCAAGATGCATGGAATTAGTCAATTTCAAGTTTTCAATTTCAGCAAGCATGCCTACACAAGAATCACAATCATTTCTAGCCATAGATCTAAGATTGCCTATTTCTAACTTAGCATTGTCAAGTTCATGATGTAAGGCAATACAAGAATCACATGGCATAGAAGCATTTAATTTTAATGATTCATTTTCAGATTTTAGGCATGCAAGAGAGTTATTCAGGTTCTCCATGTCTATAAGTAATGAATCATAAGCATTCATGGAGGTTTTCAATTCAGAGAGCTCATGAGGCAAATCATTCTTTTCACTTTTTAGCAATTTCATTTTCTTCCTAAGAGCATGCAATTTATATTCATATGAAATGAAGCCATCAATGAGTTTTTCTTTGCTCACTTTGTTTAGCTCAAATAGGGGATCGTCCTCATAAGAGTCATCACTATCATCAAAAGGCTCATCATCAAAATCCTCTCCATCATGTTCATCCTCAATCGCTGCTGCACATACGCCACTGGGCTTTTTCTCCTCGGGCTCTAAAAGTGACTCATCCCTGAAACTAGGACAATCAAAACAAAAGGATTTTCCACAGATATCACAGGAGACTTCCTCCTCCATCGCCATTACACTTATCATACATTCAAATATCTTGTTACGGTCAACACCATTGGTAAAAGCACCACAACAAGATGCAAGGAAACGCTCACAAGTCCTCATATCTGTCGCCATGCTCAAAGATCAATGAAGATCACAAAAGAGCAAACTTGGCTCGATACCAATCTGAGGACCGAAAGGCGACTAGAGGGGGTGAATAGACGCTTTCTCTATTTTCACCTCGATCGAACTCAACACTACTTTCACTCCAATAGCTATAAAAGCTATGAAGATCAGATATCTGAGCACAATGATTACATGTTGAATCCGATCAAACCCCGAAGCACAAGACTGAAAACACCTCACAACTGCATGCACAGAATCCAAAGCATCCTCTCACGGATCTGACACACACACACTAGCATGACCAAAGCAATCCACAAGACACGAACTGACAAGCAAGCACAGAGGAACAGCAGCCCTAACATTAAACAAACTCAAAACTGCTGGCAATTAAAGATCCAGTCGAATCAACGAGCAGCGGGCAGTAAACAATTCAAACAGTAATTAGCAACAAGGCCTTAATTTCTTCGGTCTACAGAGCAGCGCTTCAACAGCCGACTAGCAATAAAAACAAGAAATCAATGCAACACAGATCAACAACTATGCAGCCGACGGCATTTTTCTTCTGCTCAAGACCTTACATGCAGGAGGCAAAACGAACAGCAATGAGCTCTGTACCACGGACAGCCTTACATGCAAAGCCAAGCGAAGACATGATTTCTACGGTAGCGCGTCAGACACCGCCGCTTCCTTTTGATTTATTGGGCGGCGCCATCGATCCCTATTTGTCAGAAATTAGAGCCAAGATCTGAGACGGATAAAAAACGCACAGCAGAGGATGAGATTGATGAGGGCAGTCGAGCAATACACCGATCCAAACAATCAAGCACAGAGGGTTGTTCTGGTTTCTTTGGGAGTAATAAATCAAAACAGCAAAAGCAAAAAGATTACTGCTGCCGCCGCCAAGAACTCATATTTTCTGCCGGGCGCCGATTTTTTTTTACACATCCACAACAGGGCGCCGCCTGAAACTCTATTTTCTTTTAGCGCACAGGCCGCCGCGCTCCACTGGATCTACTTCTCTATAGGTAGACCACACAAGAGCCGAGCCATGTACAAGGAACAGCAGCAAGCCAAATAAATAAATCGGGGGACACAGCCAGCAGCAGACAAGGATTCAGACACACAAGAAATCAAGGCTATAAAAAAAACTTTTGATCAGGGAGCAATCAAACCATCAAAGCAAGTTCAACATGAAAGATCAGGAGAAATGATAAGCAGCCGACGACAAGACTGATTTCTCTTTTCTACTCTCCAGCGGCACTCAAAATGGCACATGATTTTTTTCTCCGGGAGCATACACGGCGCCGCCCTCTAAGCACTTGTTTTTCCTCCTATCCCTACAGGGCGCCGCCACCCAAAAGCTCCGCTCTTTTTTTTTCAGGACAAAAGCGTCGCCCCATTTTTCTGGACACAAGGCCGCCACCGCTAATTCAGAATTTTCAAGGCAGCAATATTGGGGGCACTACAGGCAAGCATACAAGCCGCCACACAAAAGCTCCCCTTTTTCTCTTGGCAGCATCAAAACCTAATGTCCCATCATCTATTCCTTTTATAGGGCAGCCCTAACCCTAAAAACCTAATGGGCTTCCATTAAGGCCCAACATCAACGGAACACACACGCACGCATCTCAAAGCGTCGTCTTCATCGTCTATTGATCTAAACCGCTTCACCATGCGCCGACCCGCGCCGCAGCTTAGTCAAAAGGTCACCAAGATGGTATTTGGTAAAATTACCAAAATACCCCTTCTCGATCCTTCTCCAAAAGACGAGTCCACAGATCATGAAGCAATCGCCTGCTTCGCCACGTGTAGGTTGATCAACGGCTCCATGTCGTCAAGTCTCTCCCGTCCGGATCCCACCGGCACCACTGAGCACTTGCAACGACTCCCACGCCGCTTGATCCAACCAGTCGCACTGAACCGCCCATTCGGTCAACCTTGTCCATTCTGCACCACGCTTGAGTCACTTGACCTCACCCGGCATCCATGATCGTTCTGGACCTCAGCTCTCCAAGCTTAGTCCCGATCCTCCTCGCCGTTGACCGTCATTGACCTGCATGCCACCTGCACAGCAATAGACAAGCAAACACGAATCCGGGAACAAGTTCTTCACAACTTGACCCACGTTAGTGAAAACATGCAATATGCAACACATATGCATTAACAAATATGGATATGACCTATCCCAAAATCAATTCACCACATATATCAACATTCAGCACAAAAGCCGGTCAAACCGCCGCTGACCTGACAGATCTGAAACTTTGTCGAAAACACTTGAAACTTCAAACCAAAAGCCACATTGCCAATTGTTTCATCATCCTAAGATCATGGGTATATCCCCATGATATCCATAGATGAGGACACGTCTTGGGTTTAGAGACTACGGCCTCTCCGTAGGGGTGTAGGTGCTAGCACATATATATATATGCTGGTGGTGGCGGTTGCGGGAGATAGCGGAGACATAGGGCAGAAAAGAAATTAGGCGGTTTTGTAGATGTAAAAGGAGGGCCGCCTGCGATTCTTGATGATTTGGATTTTTTGATTTGTTTATTGTTTGGTGTGGCGCCTTTTTGGCTAGTACTTGGATGAATTGATCTTGGCGGATGTTTGTTTATTGCTAGTAGCTTTTTGATGTGCATGAGTTTTTAGAATTGTTTATTGCTAGCAGCTTTTGGCCTGTGCATTGATTTTGTCCACCGTGAAAGATCTGCATCATGACGTGAAGCTTGCTTTGCTGGACGCGATTTGAAACGATTTGCTCTGCTTGCTTTTCCATGGGCCGTGAAGACGTACACACCGTGAGAATCCACGTGCGTACGTCCAGCACAGGGCATTTCTCCGTCCTAATCTGCACGCCGTGAAGACTTGCGTCTCTTCCCCCGTGTGCAAGGTCCGCGCACGGTGATCGAGGAAGAGGAAAAAATCAAGCGCTGCTGCACGCAATTGCTGCTGCTAATTCAGATCGGAGTGCTGTCTGCGTGGTATGATCTACAGAAGAGGATATTAGATTTAAGAAGAAGAAAAAAACTTCTACTGCGGATTACAATCATTCACCCCCCCCTCTGATTGTCATTAACGATCCTACAAGGAGAATTTTGTGGGAAAATTTGGTGTTCCTCGTCGCGATCTTAGGGGTAATGATTTAGTTTTCATCTCTGGTCATTTTTTTATTAGGGATAAAAGAATCGAGATTAAAGAGAGAGTATTAGCAATTTCTAGCCAAGGGATCGAATAGTAGATCGGGTAATCTGCTATATTGTTGTACTATTATTTAGGGTACCTTGTGGATGTAATTTGAGAATTTCATCTACTAGAGAGTTGTAGAGAATTTCGATAGATTTCGGTAGAAGTTTTATTCATGTCAATCCGATGCATAGATTGTGAGTTATGAATTTTATAGTTCTGCCGTCCGGTAGAGTTTATTGTGTACTGACAGTCTATAGTAATTAGTAGATTAAAAATAGTAGGTGAGTTAACCTGGGAATTTGATCAACATGAATGTTGCAGGTAAGTTCTTAAGGTTTCCAGAAAGTCTTGGTTGGTCGAATTTGGAGTTCGGATGAGTAAATTAGAGACATTTTACTGCTGGGACAGCGGATAGTGCGTCCGGTAGAATTGGGTTGATTATGTCGTCTTGGTGTAGACATGTGAGGGCGATTAGTGTAAGGTTTTGGTACTGTGATGACGTAGTTTTGAGATTTGTTTTGACTTGTTTGTTCAGGGAGTGTGGTCTCTATTGCAATTCCGCCGACTCGCTATCCGGCTTCAATGGGATAAAGAGGCAAGTACATGGTAGAGTGGTGAACAACGGGTTGTTTGCCACTATTATTGATATTACTTATCATGCTATTTGTTATGCTTTCGCTAAGCTTATTCTTATGCATGATATTGATGACATTGAATGAATGAGATTACGATATTGAGTTCATCAAAATGAGATATTGAGTTAATGAGATGAATTATGTTGATGAATAATTAAATATGTTGCATCATATACATTCATCATAACAGGAGTTGCACAAGCCAGGTCGGTGAGAAAGTCATGTAACTATTCCGGTGAGGTCGGTGAGAAAGATACATGACTAGCTCGGAGTGCTCTAAATAAAATCCTACTTCGGTAGGGACTTCACGGGAGTGAAGGATAGAGTGTGTCATCGACGGGTGAACATTCCGCTATACCGGTATCAGCTGATGAGATGCATATGAGTATGAGCATGATGGTGCATTCGCATATATGAGTAAATTGTTAAATGGTGCAACTTTACCTATATGGAATATGGCTTGTTTGTTTGAGTATGAGAATGACATTAAATAAATAGATGATGATGATAACCTTGATTATGGTTGATAAACTATTGCTTACGACTTTATTATGTATTTGCTGAGTCTTGGACTCATTCTTGCTCTCTTGTTGTTTTTAGGTGACTGTTAATGACGTTTCACTCGGGAAGGGCTAGCACACTTGGAATCACAATCTACACTCAATTACTTGATTCATTGGACATGAGAACCTTTATTATAGAGT
Source organism: Phyllostachys edulis (assembly GCA_036346405.1). Lineage (NCBI taxonomy): Eukaryota > Viridiplantae > Streptophyta > Magnoliopsida > Poales > Poaceae > Phyllostachys > Phyllostachys edulis. Next base: position 97,310,887 of record CM070545.1, on the reverse strand, counting down.
GGTGATTTATATTTAGGACTTGATAGTTTTGAATGGCCTAAGATGATAGATTGGAGTTGAGCATTCATTCAATAGACTTTATTCGATTAGTTTTGTGTTGTTCTTGGTTTATTATCACGCTATGATTCCTATAGATTAATTATCTATGATTGTTGTATCAATATACTTGTTTTCATGTGAACCGTTGATGGGTTTTATTGTTGAGATGCTTGTTGTGATTTGTTATAAAATGAAGTTAAAATTGATAGTTAGTGTAGTTAGTGGTATTCTGGGCTCTGTGTCAGGCCGGGGTGTTACAAATGATCTTGTGGAATTGGTCAAAGTCATGGGAGTTAGTGTATAGGAGTTGCATGATGCATGTTTTGGTTAACGTGGTTCAAGTTACGAAGAACTTGTGCTCGAGATCGATTTCTTGGTCTATTGTTGTGCAAGTGGCTTGAAGTCAACTACAGTCAATGGCAAGGATGATCGGAACTAGGCTAGGAGAGCTGAGGTCCAGAACGATCTAGGATGTTGGGTGAAGTGGTTGGACTCATGCATGGCGCAAGATGGATAAGAACGACTGAACGGGGAGTTCGGTGTAACGGGTTGCATCAAGTGACTTAAGGGTCGATGCAAGTGCCATGGTGATTCCAGTAGGAGCCGGATGGGGGAGACTTACTAACAAGAAGAGAGCCATTGATGAACCTACGTGTGGTAAAGTATGGGATTGCTTCACATTGATTGGACTCGGCCTTTGGAGAATGATCAAGAAGGGTTATTTTGGTATCTTCGCCAAAATACCGGGTTGTTGATCTTGGAGAAACCGCGGCGCAAGACGACGCAAGGAGAGGCGATTTAGGTCAAGAGAAGATGAAGATCATGAAGAGACAGATTCGGGAGACCTGGTTCATCATCCACTTTGAGAAGCGTCCATGAGTGTAGACCCATTTGTGTGTGGGCTTAACGGGTGTCCGATAAGGTTTTCTCTCTAGACCCAGCCTCCACTATAAAATATGTCAAACTCGGGAGTAACACCCCTAGATTCTTTGTGTATTCTACACTAGTCCCTAGAACAGTAGCTAGTGTACATAGTAAAACAAATATGGTAACATCCATATCTCGCACAATTTTATTAACATAATTATTAGAGTTTTACAAGAACGGCTTACAAACCAACAATAAAAGAACACAGTGAAGACGAAGTAGTAGTAGGGCCCAGCAAATCTGCCACAAGAAATCAACTAGGGTAGTGACGTAGTCATCGAAATCCTCAGCAGTGGTAAAGTCCTTCTCTTCTAAACAATATATTTTTAAGCAAGGGTGAGTACAAAAATATACTCCGCAAGTTACACACATAACAAAATTTTAATGCAAGCAGGGATAATATCATAGGAAGGCTTGTATGTCTGTTTTTGCATAAAGCGGGGCTTGACATTTTAAATATATTTACTAAGTTCCAAAGCAGTTATACTATATATAAGATTGAATTTGATTTTAAATGTCAAGTTAGTGTCGGATATACTTCTGGTGAAGGAATAACCCCCTAACACCAAGGCTAACTGGCCAATTTTCCACATGGAATAAATATCCATGAAATCATTTGATAAAACCCAAAACCAAGGACTAATCCTTGAATGTCTTTTCTCAGCATGCCCATTACTATAAGCACCGCTATTCGAATAGATTTACACTCTGCAGAGGTTGTATAACTTTACCAATAAGACATGATCATCTCATATTCCCTCTGAAATAGCACACTTCCTTTGGTGTGTGGCGGAGAGACCATGACAAGGCTTTTACAATGCGTTATCTCAAAGTAGTCATGCTCGCTAAGGTTTTACGTCAAACGGAAGCTCACTCGCGCCATGTAGGCAATAAAAATAGGTCTTCACAACACCCACACAACTGAATGCACGACCACAGTCAGGATTTACAAATTAGTTATCCAGGTCTGTCCCACACCAAACTTGTGGTAGTATAGAAGGGCTTTGCATGGTGCGGCTTGTAGACTGGTCCTTAACTAAATTGGCGAATTCCAAAGTAACCCCTGGTCTTGACCATTTACTAAATTGATCCTATGCATTGACTAGCACCCTACTATCCATTCCTCCCAAGTCTAAACCAGTTTTTATTTTATTTTGAAGACATTTGTAAACTTTCATGGCAAACCAATGCCATAGATGCATTTTTAAACCATAGTTGATCTTTGGCTATAAATTTTCAAATCAAATATTTCAGGTCTAAGTATGACTAAACCTAATTTTTCCCAAAATAATATAGTCAATACTATTATACTAACTAGTTTTTATCTAGAGTGACAAGGTGTGGTGATTCAATGTCAAAAGTTGGCTATACAAGACAGGAATTTAAATTGTATTGAATAAAAGTAAGCATGCAATAATAATAATTTAAAGAATAATATAAATAATTTAAAATAATGGGATCAAACAAGATTAAAATATTTAACATGCCTTGCTCAAATAATTATTGTTCTTGGTCGATGAAGTAATCTGGCTTTTCGGAGATGTGGAAATCTATACGTGAAAACAAGCTAAATTCAAATAAACTGAATAGGAGTTCGAACAAAGGAGAACAAGCTCTTAAAAGATTTAATTCAAGGAAAAAGAGAGAGATAAAACACTATTTAGGGATTTTCTTTCTAAAGGGAATTCTGGATTAATGAGCAAGGATGACGTCAGCAATGAAAATGAATTTTAGCTGGAATTATTTTCTAAAGGAAAAATAGGAAATGGGTCAGTAATAGGTGGGCTCTGGGTCTATGGACCGGGTCCACAGAACAGTGTCAGTCCACGGTGGACCGGGCGCATCACACAACAGCTTGCCACATCAGCAGCGACACGTGGGCGAGTGATTGGGACAAAGAGGCTGAGATGGTGCGATGTGGCAGCGAAGTGGCAAACAGGTGGCGACAATGTCACGGAGACGGCAATGGCGCTTCAGACCCAAGGATCCGGCGGATGGCGGCATGACGGCGTACGGCGAGGGTTGCAACGGAGAGAGGGAGGGATGGGAAACATAATGGACACGGTTGTGTCACCTGGGTGCGAAGCGGTGGCCAGCAGCAAGGATGAAGGTGATGGCACGTTCGGGTCGATGGCAACAACGACGTTCTGGCGCTCCAGCGAAGATAAGGCGAGCACGAGGTAGAATGCGGAGCCATGATGACGATGGTGAGGACAATGACGCTAGAGATCATTCGATAGTGGCGGAAACGGCGATGGCGCACATGCGTGCCGGCAAGGAAGAAGCTCCGATTGAGGTGAGATGAGAGGGAGAGGGAAGATGAGCTCGCAGGTGGAGAGATGAGGGAGAATAGGGGCACATGGGCTCCCTTTTGTAGGGGCAGAGGAGCATGGGAAAGGGATATCGTGCACACGATGTTACTCGCCGGCGCGAGCGATGGCGGAAATGCGGCGTAGTCGCGAGTAAAGGAGGGAGAAACGGTTGGGTGAATGTGGGGGTGAGCGCGGGATCTTCATTGGCTTTAATGGCGCACAAACATGCGAAGAAACAACAACATTAAAAGCTTCGGGGGCACGCGACAATGACGGCAGTGCAAGGAAGAAGAAGACGGGAGGGAGGAGGAGGCTGACAGGCGGGGCCCACTTGCAGTGAGAGGGAGAGAGAGAAGAGAAGGTGGGAGAGTAGGCCGCCACGAAGAATGGGTCGAGCGGCCTGCTTCGGCGGAAGGGGAAAGAAGATGGGTCAGCAGAGGGAAAAAGAAAAAGAAAAGAAGAAAGAAAGGAGAGATGGGCCATGGATCGGGAAAGAAGAAACGGGCCACGGGAAAGGAGAATCAGCCCGAGGGAGATTTTGGGATTTAAAATGATTTTTGAATTTTAGATATTACAAGAAATCCAATAAGCTTTAAAAAAAATACCAAATTGAGTTCAACAATTTTGGAAAAATTCACAGAAATTCATTGAATCATTTTGAACTTAGGAAATTTTATTTTGAACTTAAAGTTGGTTTTATTTTTGTACATAAATTAGTTTTATTTTCAGGAAAATAGGAAAAAATATTTTTAAAATCTAGAAAATTCAAGAAAACTCTTTTAAGTTTTAAAAATCCAATTAAATAATAATTTTAATTTTAGTAATGTAACTTTGGGATGTTATAAAAGAGGAGGGTACAGGATTAGCACCTTCAAGCCTTGAAACCCTAATTTATGATTTGGAGAAAATGAAGGAAATATGGATTGAGAAATTAGGTGCTCAAATGTGAGCTTTTGTCCTTCATGGTGGAGTGACAGTAAACCTACAATCCCTCCAATTAATCCAATCAAGACTGCCCTAAGATGAGTTCTATCTTGTTCTCGTTCTCTCTTTGATGATTTTGGGGTTTTTGTGTTTCAAAGGTGTTGTCTAGATCTTTTGCTGTGATCTAACTTGTTATGACTTGTGGGATCTGATCTAAAGTTATCTTAAGCATCTTTCACCCGTGAGCAAGTTTTTTGGCTCAAGTTTTGGTTTCCCCGCATTTTTGTGCCTTATTGACCTCATTTAAGAAATTCATGGATCCTTGGCTTCGATCATCGATTGGAATAAGTTCCTAACCTTCTTGATAAGCTATGTCTGAAATCTCAGGGGGATTTAGATTACGGGGTCAAAAGCTAGGTCAATTTGTGGATTTCTTCGGGCTGCTATTCTTGCAGCCGTCGGTCAGACCAGGCTCCCAATGGTTAGACCGGCCTCTGGTCAGACCAGCCAGTTAGGCGGTCAGATCGGCCAACAGGGCGTGAGTTTGGGATTTTTCAGATTCAACGCAAGACTTCCACTGTAATCTTGTAGCTATGATCCTCATAGCTTTCATAGTTATTTGAGTAATAAAGAAGTTGAATACCACAGAGGTGAAAAAGATAGGTGCTCCTATTCACCTCCTTCTAGTCGCTTATTCTATCCAACAGTAAGTCCATAGAGGAAAATACGAGTGTAATTGTTATAATATTTCTGCTCTTTGCCTCTACTTTAATGCTGTAAAAGACGAATAGTTGTATTGTAAAACCATTCCAAAACTCCCCGGAAACCAAGATGCGGAGAAGTGAGGCATACCGATAGCTATGTCCTTCCTACATAGAGAGAAGTTTGCGATGCCTTAAGTTGAGACAGAAAGTCATGATGCCTTTAGGAATTGGAGACACTAGAAATAGAGATTTGGAAAGCAGAGTAAACAGAGTATCCTGCAAGTCTTTAGCAGCATGCAACGTCATTGAAATTTTTAGCTGCTTCATCCTTCGGAATGGAGCATCTCCTTGCTAATAATCTGCAAGAGAGAGAACATTATAAAGATACAGGCTCATCATCTTTGTTATGAAAACAAAATAGTTGTGATTAGTCATAGACAACCAAGCTATCTCTGCAACATCAACCATAAGCAGAATCATATCATGGTTGTTGCAATTATACAGTTATCTCACAACAAAATGTAGAGCTATCCTCCTAATTCAAATAAATAAACCATCCAATAGCAACCCTGACAAAGTAGCTCAAGATTTGAGGTTACTAGCAGAAGGAAAAGTGAAGAAAAAGGTTAGCTGTCTCATCCTTCCCACATAGCTTCCACTGCCTGTCACCTTCCTAATATCTTCTTTAATTTGATGTTATTAGCAGAATCAATAGAACTATGGAAAAGAAGTTATATTTCACTCTAGTTTCCCACAAACAGTGGCGGACCCAGGATTAAAATTTAGGTTGGGCGGAATGAACTAATACTATTATCCAATAACAAAGCAAGTCATATATAATACACATTGCAATCACTTTCAATAGAGCATATGACACTAAATGGATCTCAAAACTACAATCCGCATAATGTGAACATACAAAGACAGGACAAATGTAGAAAATGTACCTCATCAATGAAGTTTACAGAACAATTTGCCACCAAAATGCCAAATTATTAAATTACTAGTAACAACCTGTCAAAAGTAGATGGATGGTGAGTATTCAGATTAATCCATCATAAATCATAAAAATTTATTGAACATAACAAACAGAAAGACATACCATTAAAGTACTAATTACATCTATGAGATCGAGGCAATTTCATTCTCTGAGATTTCATGGCTTGAAATTGTTTCTTAATTTTATCATGATCAAGTCCTTTAAATATCTCCCGCTCGATGTAGCACACCATCAAGTCATTGGGCCACTCATTGGATATTCTATTGCGCAAATCAGTCTTAATAATATTCATAGCCGAAAAGACTCTTTCAACCAATGCTGTTGCCACCGGTAGGAGCAATGCTAACTCAATGAGGCGGTAGACCAATGGGAAAACAATATGTCTTTCTGTTTCAATCATCTTGATGGCCAAACTTACAAAATCATGATAAACAATGAAATCATCAATTCTTCGGACATGAAGAATGAAGGTTTCAAGTTGATCCCTTATAGTTGCACGATCAGCAATGGAGAAATCCGTATCATAGATCTCCGCAAGTCGAGCAATCTTATCCATATCAAACTTAGAGAATGAGTCTCTTGGATCAAGACAAGAAAAGCAAACAAGTAACTCCGAAGATACCTCATTAAAACGATGATCCATATCTGTATTAATAGCATCAACAGCAGCAAAGAAAGTATCAACAAATAAGCCCTTCTCACTTGATCTCTAATATCCGGATGAAATTTCTCAATTGGTATATGAAGTGCTGGATCGGCAACAATATGAACATCCGGGTTAAAATCCTTAATACCTTCAGTTTCTTCCTACGGTTGTGGTTGTTGTGCTACTTGTGCATCTTCAACATTGACAGTTTCAATCGGTAGTACTTGCTCTTCTGTAGCTACCACAACATTCCCGCTTGCACCGGTTCTTAGGGTCGACCCACTCGACGACGCAATGGTAAAATAGCTCTTCAAATCTAGCAAATTCAGAGCACAATGACACCATCAAATTCACAAATCATCATATTCATTCATCAATAATCATTTATAATTTATAAATTGTAATCACTGTGAGTATCACACATGACACATCACAAATTCACAGTATTCATCATTAAGGCATTCACAATCCAATTCTTACCTTTTTTTCTTTAGACTTAGGAGGAGTCATCTTTAATGTCTATTTTCTCAAATAATCAAATTCACCTCCTGAGCTCCTCACTCATGGGCGGCTCTCTATTTCACATGAGCAACCGAGCAGGCACAGCTCAGCCCTCCTGACCGGGCTGACCTCCTCACTCACGGGCCACCGGGGTCGGCTCCTCCTGACCTCCTCCCCTCCCTGCCGCCTCTGGCCAGGCGCCGCCTCCGGGCTCCTCCCCGACTAGGCGCCGCGCTCTATTGGGTCGCAGGGTAGGCTATGATAGCTACAAATAAAAAATTCTACCACGCAAACCAGGAAGCCAAGCGAGTAGATGATCATAGATTGTTACCACCAGACGCGCAGAGCAGCGGAAGAAGGGTTGGAGCAGCCTGGTCCAACGAAGAGCGCGTCGATGTAGAGGTCGTAGTCGATCGTCCAACGTCCAGCAAGTCGATGCGGTGGTCATAGTCGATCGTCCCCTCCAGCAACCTCTGTAATTCCTCGTGAAGATCGCGGATCGTCCTCAAGCGCAACAATCGTAGTAGCGCCTCTACGGTATCCACACGTCCAGGGCAGGAACAACCATACACTGGTGTGCTAGCACCAAGTCGCACGGCAGGGCTCTTAGGAAGATGACGGCTAGGGTTTCGGTGGTGTTTTCTTCACGCGTACCTCCCAACAGCCTCATGCATCTCCTTATATAGTGCTTGTGACAGATCCTATCCGAACACGTTTACGAATCGTATTCGTACTGGTTTGTTCCAACCCGTTAAGTGTGTGACCCTATAGGTTCATGCATAATCGGTTGTGACTCGGAAACCCTTTGCGATCACTAGTCGTAGCGGCTCCTAGCAGAACATAGCGATTCCCGAATACACACAAATTATATCGGACGAACCTTAATGCAATATGATCTACGACCAGGTCCTCATCACTGACGACCAGGTCCTATCTATATACGACCAGTTCGTATGTGGCCACGACCAGTTCGTAACTCCTTACGACCAGGTTACGACCACTTTGTGATTACGTTCGACCAGTCTACGACCAGCTCGTATCTCCATACGACCAGTCTGTAACTGATCGAAATGAGTGACCTACTCGTGTATACTCCTTTTGCCTCACGATGTCTGGTTGAACTCCAGGTGAGATGTTGTGTCATCCATGGACTGTTGGCAACCCCTAAGAGTGCTATTACACATGTAGGAAACTATGCTGATCTCAGGTCTAAGGATTATACATCATTATTGCTTGAGACCAACTAACGACACATAGAATCATAACAATCTCAATAGTGTCTCAAGGTGGGTCTTATCCAACACCATGTTCTCTAACATGTGTCCATATTATTGGTTTGATATTAGCATATCTATGACTCGTGAAACATAGTCATCAACCAATACATATGCTAGTCTATTCATATGTGTCATCATATGTTTCCGACCAGGGATCGTATAAGAATAATTATCGCAGAAATATAGAGTTTCACAACCAAGTCACATACTTGATAATAAATATTAACAATATTATTCTAGGAACAAGATAACACATTATCCAATGTCATGAACATAATGAAATATAATCATCTCTATGATTGCCTCTAGGGCATATTTCCAACAGTCTCCCACTTGCACTAGAGTCAATCATTAAGGTATCTAATACCGATAGCTCTTGTGTGTGCCTCATGCTTTGGTTGTGTTAGAGGCTTTGTCAACGGATCAGCTACATTTAAATCCCTATGAACTTTGCATATCTTAACATCTCCTCTATTCACCAATTCGCGAATAAGATGATAACGCCTGAGTATATGTTTGGACTTCTGATGGGATCTAGGCTCCTTAGCTTGAGCAATGGCTCCATTGTTGTCACAATAGAGATCCATTGGGCTCAAGGCACTCGGAACCATTCCCAGTTCAGCAATGAAATTCCTTATCCAAACACCTTCTTTTACAGCTTTAGAAGCCGCAATGTACTCGGCCTCTGTCGTGGAATCAGCAACCGTCTCTTGCTTGGAACTTTTCCAGCTCACTGCTCCTCCATTCAAAATGAATACAAAACCGATCATGACGATAATCATCTTTGTCAGTTTGAAAGCTTGCATCGGTGTAACCATTTACAACGAGCTCTTCATCACCGCCATAAACTAGGAACACATCCTTAGTCCTTCTTAAGTACTTAAGAATGTTTTTCACAGCTGTCCAGTGACCTTCACCGGGATCAGCTTGGTATCTGCTCGTAACACTTAAAGCATATGATACATCTGGTCGTGTACATATCATGGCGTACATGATAGATCCAATGGCCAAAGCATATGGAATATCATTCATTTTGTCTCGCTCATCAGTGGTCATAGGACACTGATTCTTGCTAAGATTAATGCCATGTGCCATGGGTAAGAATCCTCTCTTGGAATTTTGCATGTTGAACCGATTCAACACTTTGTCTATGTATATTTCCTGGCTTAATCCAATTAGCCTCTTAGATCTATCTCTATAGATCCTTATTCCCAAGATATATGCTGCATCTCCTAAATCTTTCATTGAGAAACTTTTCCTTAATGAAGATTTAACAGATTCTAACATCGGAATGTCATTCCGACCAAGAGTATGTCATCTACATACAAGATCGAGAATAACAAGTGCGCTCCCACTAACCTTCATGTAAACACAAGGTTCTTCTTTGTTCTTGATTTAAACCAAACCTTTTGATCTCCTCATCAAAACGTATATTCCAACTCCGAGATGCTTGCTTCAATCCATAAATAGACTTTTGAAGTTTGCATACCTTACTAGCATTCTTTGGATCGACAAAACCTTCAGGCTGTGTCATGTACACATCCTCATCCAGGTTTCCATTAAGAAAAGCTGTTTTGACATCCATTTGCCATATCTCATAGTCAAAATATGCAGCAATAGCTAGAATGATCCGAACAGATTTAAGCATCGCTACCGGTGAGAAAGTCTCATCGTAGTCAACTCCTTGAACTTGTCGAAAACCTTTTGCAACTAGTCGAGCCTTATGAATGTGAACATTTCCATCCATATCAATCTTTTTCTTATAGATCCATTTGCACTCAATGGTTTTAGCACCATCAAGTGGATCGACCAGGTTCCAAACCTGATTTTCTCTCATGGAATCTATCTCGGATTTTATGGCTCCAAGCCATTTCTCAGAGTTTGGGTCCATCAGTGCTTCCTCATAAGTCATAGGCTCACCATTATTCAATAATAATACGTCATGCCTATACCTTGTAGGCAATTGACGCGGCCTTTTAGATCTACGTGGGGCTGGTGCCTTATCTACAGGTTCAACAACAATTTGTTCATCCAGTAGAGGTTCAATAGGAGTTGAAACACTTTCAGATGTTTCCCGAATTTCTTCGAGTTGCACCTTTCTCCCACTGTCTCCTTTTGAAAGAAACTCTTTCTCCAAAAAGACACCATTTCGGGCAACAAAAACTTTGTCTTCTTCCCGGTTGTAGAAATAATATCCTTTGGTTTCCCTAGGATATCCTATAAAGAAGCATTTATCTGATTTGGGTGTGAGCTTATCGGGGCGTCAAGCGTTTAACATAGACATCACATCCCCAAATCCTTAGAAAAGACAAACTAGGACTTTTCCTCCACATCTCATACGGTGTCTTATCTCTTGATTTAGATAGTACCTTATTTAAAATGAAAGCGGCGGTTTCTAGAGCATAACCCCAAAAATATAATGGCGAGATCAATTGGCTCATCATTGATCGAACCATGTCCAACAAGGTCTGTTCGCGCTCGGACACCCCATTCCATTGTGGAGTGCGGGTGGTGTAAGTCAGGAACAATTCCACATTGTTTCAAATGACTACCAAACTCATGGCTCAAAACTCACCTCCACGATCGGATCGTAAAGATTTGATTGTCTTGCCAAGTTGATTACAGACTTCATTCGGAACTCCTTGAACTTTTCAAAGGATTCCGACTTGTGCCTCATTAAGTAGATATATCCATATCTACTATAGTCATCGGTGAAAGTAATGAAGTACTGAAAACCACCTCTAGCTGTCGTACTTATTGGTCCACATACATCAGTATGTATGAATGCCAACTGGTCGGACGCCCTTTCGCTACGACCAGTGAAAGGTGTCTTGGTCAACTTTCTGACTAGGCAAGACTCGCATGTTTCAAATGATTCCAAATCAAATGATTTTAGAGTTCCATCATTATGAAGCTTTTTCATGCGTTTCTCACTTATGTGACCCAAATGACAATGCCAAATAAAAGTGGAATTTATTTCATTAGGCCGAAGCCTTTTCGCATTAATATTATAGACTGATGCATCATCAAGATTTAAAATAAACAACCCATTCAAAATGGGTGCATAGCCATAAAACACTTCATTCAAAAATATAGAACAACAATTGTTCTCTATAATGAATTTATAACCCTCGCCATCAAACATGAGGCGAGATAATGTTTCTACTAATGGTCGGAACGTAATAACAATTATTTAATTCCATAATAAATCTCAAGGCAAAAGTAATGGCAAAGTCCCGACGGCTAATGCAGCAACCCTTGCTTTATTCCCGACGCCAAGATCCATCTCGCCCTTGCAATCATCCTACTTCTTGTTAGACTCAGCATCGAATTGCAAATATGAGCAACCGATCCGGATCAAATACCCACGAGTTAACGGAAGAGTCAAGAAGAAAAACATCTATAACATTAATACACAGAGTGGAAGTTTTAGTCCTACCATTCCTTTTACGATCGGCCGGTATTTCTTGCGGTTCCTCTTCCAATGGCCTAGCTCTTTGCAAGAAAAGCATTCATTCTCTTGAGTCGGCATGACTTAGTCTTGGGTTTAGGTTTGTTGGTTTGGATCTCATCCCAAACTTTAGCCTTGCCCTTTTCTTGATCCAAGTCTTAGCCTTCTTCTTGAAGCTTGTACTCTTTTGCACCATCATCACATGATTGTTGCATTTCTTAATCTTGCCCTCTGCCTTAAGCATCATATGCGATTCGGTGAGATTCTTGTCTAAGCTGTTCATATGGAAGTTCAAAATGAACTGGCCATAGCTTTCAGGAAGCGAAGCAAGAATCAAATCTGTAGCCAACTCTTGGCTAAGTGGAAAACCAAGTTTTTTCAAGCTCTGTGTGTAACCAACCATTTTGATTACATGAGGGCTCACCGGACCACCCTCAGCTAGCTTACATCCAAACAAGTTCTTTGAAATCTTAAATCTCTCAGTTCTTGCTTGTGTCTCAAACATGCCTTTAAGCGCTACGATCATATCGTAGGCCTCTATGTTCTCAAACTGCTTCTGAAGGTCTGAGTTCATAGCAGCAAACATGAGATAGCTAACATCAAGGGACTCATCACATGCCTTTTTATAGGCGGTTTTAATAGCAGCAGCAGCATTTTCTGTAGGCACTTCTGGAATTGGTTCTTCTAGAACATGTTCCTTTTTATCTTGCCTGAGAACAATTCTCAGGTTACGGGACCAATCCGCAAAATTTGTTCCATTAAGTTTTTCCCTTTCAAGTATCGAGCGTAAGCAAAAGCTGGATGTAGGTACAGCAGTTGGTGCCATGATCTACAACATAAAATATATGCAAAACTAAGACATATGTTCAATTAAAGTAACTTCTATTAAACAATTTAATATAGATACTCCCACTAAACACCACATCCCTCTTATGACATTTAATGATTCAAGATCCATAATCATTTAATCAACTAGTGAGCTTTGGCTTCACTGCTAGAAGACTAGTGAAAATGGTAAGCAACCTTTGCTAATCATATCTACTATATGACTCTTGTTGTTGGGCAGCATCTTTATGCTTCGGCACCCAACCTTTATGCCCCAAGGTCCACAACTGTTATGATAACCTTGTTAAGTTAAACCAATGCCAGCGTGTAAGTGTCTGACACAAACCCATCTAGTCAAGGAGAGTTAATGGCACTCTGCTTTGGCAAGACCTACCATTAAAATACATGACTTTGGATGGTGCGGCATATTTGGGAGGGCATCAATTTAACTTAATATTATGTGAGGGAATTTTACTTCTACCATGTCAAAAGCAATTAAAGCAAAATAACATGAAAATAAATGAACAGGAATGTAAAGGCATTCACAGACAATCAAATTGCATTGTGATATAGCATGACCCTTCTTCATGGTAATCTCCATCGCCATGCATCCTGTTCACCATGTCTTCAAGTGGCCGACTCCTCCAAGCACTCCCATTAAGTCATTATTTCTAATAGCACTAGTAATGAAACACAAGGAGTAAAGAAGCATCACAAGTCGACACGCAGGCCGTTATACAAATATAGACAGCCTTGTGCTGCAATTAATATGACACGCAGGTCATGAACATTACACGCATACATGCATCTCATACATGAAACATCATGGGTCATACTATTCACATCAATCCCTGCAAAAACAAGTTATGCACAGAATCCAATTCTAACGAACGACATGAGCACACACTACCTATAGCGCGTGGTACGAATACCCAGCACGGCGGTCCCTATTCACGTATCTGAGCCTTTGAAAATCATCGGGTTAATCAAATTAGCCCTATTCCGAACCAATCCGATCAATGCCTTGATACGACCACGCATTGCGGCATACTCCGATGGCGGAATTCCGACCGGTAGGAGTGATATGCAATCTGGTCGTGAACAAGTGCAATAAACCATCTGGTTCTCATAAGCTCATACCTCCTCGTAGACCCATCTACTACCACCGAAAAACCGATCGATCTTATCGACCAGGGTCTAGTTCGTTCCATCTATATAAACCGATCTAGGTTACCAGACCCGACCAGTAATAGATCCAATCTACTACCACCACATGTCAAATATATGCGATCGATCCAGATCAAAAACTACGCAAGATGGCTCTGATACCACTGTTGGGTCGCGGGGTAGGCTATGATAGCTACAAACAAAAAATTCTACCACGCAAACCAGGAAGCCAAGCGAGTAGATGATCATAGATCGTTACCACCAGACGCACAGAGCAGCGGAAGAAGGGTTGGAGCAGCTTGGTCCAACGAAGAGCGCGTCGATGTAGAGGTCGTAGTCGATCGTCCAACGTCCAGCAAGTCGATGCGGTGGTCATAGTCGATCGTCCCCTCCAGCAACCTCTGTAATTCCTCGTGAAGATCACGGATCGTCCTCAAGCGCAACAATCGTAGTAGCGCCTCTACGGTATCCACACGTCCAGGGTAGGAACAACCATACGCTGGTGTGCTAGCACCAAGTCGCACGGCTGGGCTCTCAGGAAGATGGCGGCTAGGGTTTCGGTGGTGTTTTCTTCACGCGTACCTCCCAACAGCCTCATGCATCTCCTTATATAGTGCTCGTGGCGGATCCTATCCGAACACGTTCTTTAATCGTATTACGTCTTGGTTTGTTCCAACCCGTTAAGTGTGTGACCACAGTAGGTTCATGCGTGTCGGTTGTGACTCGAAACCCTTTCCGATCACTAGTCGTGGCGGTACGCTAGCGTAACATAGCGATTCGAATACACACAAATTATATCGGACGAACCTTAATGCAATATGATCTATGACCAAGTCCTCATCACTTACGACCAGGTCCTATCTGTATACGACTAGTTTGTATGCGGCCACGACCAGTTCGTAACTCCTTACGACCAGGTTACGACCACTCTGTGATTACGTTCGACCAGTCTATGACCAGCTCGTATCTCCATACGACCAGTCTGTAACTGATCGAACTGAGTGACCTACTCGTGTATACTCCTTTTGCCTCATGATATCTGGTGAACTCCTGGTGAGATGTTGTGTCATCTATGGACTGTTCAATTCTTTCTCGATCGAGTGTTAGATAACTTCACGTGGTCGAACACTTCGACTACTAGTGGCATGGCCATGCACTTTCTTTATCCGATCACAACGAGAGGCCCGGAGACATCTCTCCTGTTATGTTAGGAGGGGCAAATCCCATATCCGACCAGTCATATTCCTCTCCATGTTTCACAGCATACCCGAAAGCTACCTTTGTAACTACCCAGTTATGGTGTAGCGTTTGGCAACCCCTAAGAGTGCTATTACACATGTAGGAAACTATGCTGATCTCAGGTCTAAAGATTATACATCATTATTGCTTGAGACCAACTAACGACACATAGAATCATAACAATCTCAATAGTGTCTCAAGGTGGGTCTTATCCAACACCATGTTCTCTAACATGTGTTCATATTGTTGGTTTGATATCTCCATATCTATGACTCGTGAAACATAGTCATCAACCAATACATATGCTAGTCTATTCATATGTGTCCTCATATGTTTCCGACCAGGGATCGTATAAGAATAATTATCGCAGAAATATAGAGTTTCATAACCAAGTCACATACTTGATAATAAATATTAACAATATTATTCTAGGAACAAGATAACACATTATCCAATGTCATGAACATAATGAAATATAATCATCTCTATGATTGCCTCTAGGGCATTTTTCCAACACGCTCCTCCTCCGGCCGCCTCGGGCTCCTCCCGACCGGCGGCTCAAGCCTCCTCCTCCCATGGTCTCGCCTGGCGCCGCCTCGGGCTCCTCCCGATCCAGGCGCCCGCGCTCCTCGCTTGACCCGATGCAAGCTACTACTTCCGCCGCCGCCTAGTAGGTAGGGTTGGAGTTGGAGATTTGGGAATTTGAGTTTTTGCAAATTGGGCATTTGGGGAACCGAGGAGAGGTAATGGGAATATGAGATGCACATGGGCTTAGCTGGGTCGGGCATGGGCTGTGGCCGTTGTGGCCTCCTCTGGTCTCTGGACACAGCTTCCTGCCTTCCTCCTCTGGACGGCTCGCCGACCTCACCTCTTCTTGAGAATCAGATCTGTGCAACGGACCACGGGGAGGGGGGGGGTCGCCACGGCCGGGACCTCAGTGGCCTTGACCTTGCCCTATTCTTTGGGCCGCCCACAAAGTATGAAGGACCTGTTTGGTTGGTGCCCTGGATTTCATGCCTGAGAAAAAGTGGTGCCTGAAAGTAGCCTGGAAAGTAGATGATTTTTGCCTGGCCAGGCAAATCTGAAGATGAGTTGTTTGGTTGTAAGTCTGTGTCTGGAACTGATGAATGGAAAATAGACCATTGGATTAAAGAAATCAAAGACGGATGAAGCTGCCTGGGAGGCAAGCTCCCAGGCATTCATTTTACGCGCCTGGAATCCAAGTGCCAATTTCTTCACGCAGCGGCAGCTCCCAGGAGCTTAGCCGACCAGGCAGAAAAGCACCAGGGTGGGATCCAAATAGGCCCGAAGTTTCCTTGTTTAACATCTGAAAAATTCAAGTGATCATAAAGTGTTTTGGAATTTTTTTTGTTTTTGCCAGTATGTAGAACCCCACCTCTGTAAAACAACACTTGTTTTTTTGCAACTTTTCCGTTAGGCTCTTTTTTTTTTTCACAGCTGTTTGTCTCCTTTAGGCCAACACATTATCACTGCCCAATTCTTTGACATAAATTCTAGGGAAATTTTTGTTTGTGTCACTAAAAATATGTGCAAATTTAGTCGTACCACCAAAAATTTGACCATTTTGTTTATGCTACTAAATTTTTTGACTCTATGTTGCTATTGTCATTATCGTCAGTCAATGCCCCCTTGACCGTTATGGGACCTAACCGGCGTGGTAAATTGACAGCTTTGTCCTGACTCATTTATTTTGTTTTTGCCGCCCAGTGATTGAGTTCACGTAATTATCCATCAAATAGCTCACGCCTGTGGTAATGCTGATGACTGATGGTTGCTGTCAAAACGAGTCTATTCCAAACAATTGCAAGCTAGCTATGCTGAGCATTGACAGATGGAAGCCATGTGATCAGCTACCGATCCCAGCTGCCTGGCGAGCACGTGGGCCACCGTGTGTCCGGCGCGCACCGATTAAGCACGCACGGCGGGGTTCAACCTCCACAACGGCGCCGGGCCACTTGACCACGACGAGGCCAGAGCTGATCGATTCAAAGCGGAGTAGGCCGTAGGTGAGCACCGCACGTCGCACGGAAGCGATGAATTATGCTGCTCTTGTCAAGAATCAAGGTTGTATCGTGAGAGCTGAGCGTAGCTCAGCTGACGAAAGGGGACGGCTGTGTCCCCATGCGGCCGCTTCCGAGCCGAGCTCAGAGACTTAACCTCTATTTGTTCTTTAATGCAGGCCGGCAAAACCTGGCGCTCTATTTCTTCTTTAATGCAGGCCGGCAAAACCTGGCCACTAAAAAAGGATTGTATCATGCTCTGCAAAAGACAGAGGCGAGCCCATCCATCCATAGTATCCCCGACATGTGGCGGAGCTCCTGCACTGCACGGTACCTGCTGAATCGCTAATCACTGCGACGGTCCATTAGTTAACCGCTTGATCTTACGGCTGACGACCGCTGATCGATCAATTAGCTACTAATAGTTGGATTTTTACGTGTCTTTCAATATTTATTGTGATTATTATCTGTGTTTAATTCAATGTGAAATTGTTCATATTATTTATATATGTGATAGGGAATAATCTAATGCGAAATTTAACTCAAAGAATTAATACTCGAGGTGTTGAGGACGGCTGTGCTGAAATATGATAGACATATTTATTGAAATCGTGTCTACTGGAATTTAATATACATACGTATGATTAATCCGGACACAACACAGAGCGAAATAGCTAAGTTTGTTTTGCAGGATCGGCTCTGCAGGCTGTTGGCCCATATGATCAGATTGGAATTGATCTCGTAAACAATCTGATCATGGCGCATGACTCACACATGTGTGCTAGGGACTAATAGATTTTAGACTTATAAAACTGGCATGTCTGATCGTGGTTGGTGACATGGTTCATAAGTCTCACGGTATACCGGAAACAGGTGGGTCAATATGTAACACCTGGAAGTGGAGTATATAAATAGGTCCCTACCCTCTAGCTTTATTATGCAATTGTGATTAGGGCTTGTTTGGGAACTCAAATCCCAGCCGGGATCCCGGCTAATTCCCAGGGATGGAAACCCATGGGGCAAGTTTCCCCAAGTCAGCTAGAAGGCCCGTTTGGATGCTCACAAGACAGGGATTTCACCCCCAATCTATGCCATTTTCACCAGAAAAAAACCTCGACTCCCCACATCGGGAAAACTCTCCCCGTCACGTCGCCTCTCCTTGCGCACACCCCATCTCTGCCTTGCGACGACGCCCGCAGCTCACTCGCTCGCGATTGCAGTCACCACCGCATTCCACAAATTTCACTTCCGTCCCCTTCTCTCCTCTTCCCTGTAGAAGCCAAAGGGAGAAGAACACCAACTCACCAAGAAGCCGGGCGGGTTGGGGGAGGAGATAACCTTGGCGATCTTGGCGAGGCAGCCTTGGCGGATCTTTGTCTTCTGCGACGGCCGCATGCCCTGGGGCGGCGGTGTTTGCGTGGAGGGCGTACGCGGCGGGACAAGCCTCAACATCGGATGCATCCCCTCCAAGGTGGTGGATGATGCCCTCCCCTCCCGTTCCCTCTCCCCCATTGTCGTGTCCTCTTGA
This sequence comes from Phyllostachys edulis, assembly GCA_036346405.1. Taxonomy (NCBI): domain Eukaryota; kingdom Viridiplantae; phylum Streptophyta; class Magnoliopsida; order Poales; family Poaceae; genus Phyllostachys; species Phyllostachys edulis. The sequence continues at coordinate 97,292,326 of CM070545.1, read as the reverse complement.
TTCGTTTGTTCCCTTGTGACCTGATGCGATAGATCTGTGAGGGTCTTGCGGTTTGGGGTCAATTAGGTGTTTCGCGTTGGCTCCTAATGTTCTTGTTGTTGCATCTCGTGTTGTTTGGGTCATTTCTTGACGCTCGCAGCTCGCTCGCTCACGATTGCAGCTCCTCACAACCTTAGGAACTCGAGGAAGAAGACATTGCAGGAGTTTCTAGCCCATCATGTGTCGTCGCCACTCTTGGAGTCATCGTCGTCCGCCCGATTCCAGCCGCCACTGCATCACCACTCTGGGTACTTTCGCCTCTCATGCCTTTGATTTTTTTCTCCGGTTTATGTGATTTTTCCTATATTGTTATGAATTTACAAATTTTCTATTTTTTTGGAAATATTGGATGCAGGGGGATTTTTTATCCCCACCCCGCCTCTCTCCTCCCAAACGATGGCAGAGATAATTGTCTCCAGGAGATTAAATTCCATGGGCTCCCAAGAGCCAAAAAAAATCCCTATGGAGGTTAATCTCCCGTGCAATATTTTCTCTAACCAAACACTGGTATCAGAGAGAAAGGTTTGGAGACGGCGGCACTTTCGGATGTCCGTGTCCGGAGCCAAGTCGTCTCGTTCGACGCACGACGATCGTCCGCGTCGGAAGAAAGTCTCGTTCGTGAACATCACATCAAGAGCGATGTGGTGTTCGTCTTCGCATTTTTGTCCGCGTCCGAAGCCAAGACGTCGAACGAGCGTCGTTGTTCATTGATGGAGTTCCAACCTGTCGCGTTAAACTTGATGCATCGTTCTCTCGGAAAAGGTCCTTGGTACAGCAGTTTTGTTGTTCCACATTTTAATCCGGAGCGTTCGACGCACGGTGATCGTCCATGTCGGAAGAAAGTATCGTTCGTGGACGTCACATCAAGAGCGACATCGTGTCCGTCTTCGCTTTTTTGTCCGCGTCCAAAGCCAAGACGTCGAACGAACATCGTTGTTCGTTTTTTGTCCGCGTTCAAAGGCAGGCGACGTCGGAATCTTCGGCGCAAATAGCACGTTCGGGAGGTTTTATTACGAAAGTAGCGTCTGCCGCAGCGAAATTATAAATTTGACGTGGTCACCGGCCGGACGAGATATCCACGCGACACGCTCGTTCGGTCGGTTACGGGCCGGATGCCCCATTTGGAAACGTCATAACCTGTGGCGTAACCAAACTGTGCGGGCACGTCATCTACCGTAGCGTGGCTAAACTGGTCACATGCCGCTTATCCATTTTTTAAACGAGTGTTGTCAAGCCACGAACCTCGGCATCGCAAAATGAGTACTGTGACGTCACTCCTTTTGGCGTGATAGGATTTAGCCTAAAAACAGACGCGTGTTGGCTCGAAAGACTATCATGACAGATTTAGCTACATTGTGATAGGTGACGTGATAACATAGTTTGATCACATCATAAATTATGGTGTGAAGAAATGGCGCATCCAACACATGACCAGCCGGACGAAGCGACGACGTCATATCTGCAATTTCGTTTCCTTCGTCCTCGGTCCGTGGATTCATCATTGCTTCATGTTGTGTGTATAACTATAAGAAGGCAGTGAATGATCCCCTCATGAGTCATGAGTATTCCCGTACCCTCAAGCTCCAACCGATGGAAGGTTCCCATTTCTTCCACACTCTTCATCTCCTCCTTTTGTGCTCACTTTCCTTGGTTCTCCCAGTCAAATCAACAACAAACGAAACTGATCTATTGGCACTTGTATCCTTCAAGTCCCTCGTATCAGGTGATCCACTGAAGATATTGTCATCGTGGAATGGCTCCGTCCACCACTGCCGGTGGCCCGGAATCAGGTGTGGTCGTCACCATCCTGACAGGGTCACTTCTCTTGTTCTAAACTCCAGCCATCTCTCAGGTCAGATATCTCCAGCTCTATCCAACCTCACCTTTCTTCAGGAGTTGCGCCTCTCGGATAACCAGTTCACCGGAATCATCCCAGAAGAGCTAGGGCAGTTGAGTAGATTGCGCTCCATCAATCTGTCTCTGAATGCCCTTGGTGGTAACATACCATCAACTCTTGGAAACTGCACCAATCTAGAGTATATAGAAATGACGAAAAGTAATCTGCAGGGCACAATCCCTTCTAGTATTGAATTTTGCAAAGACCTTATTTACTTGACATTGAACTCTAATAACCTTGTAGGAAACATCCCACCAAGCCTTGGCAACCTAACTAGCCTGCTATTATTTCGTCTAGATGTGAATAGTTTGACTGGTCCCATCCCTGCTTCTCTCGGCCAGCTTCGTGTCCTTCGAATCATCTGTGTTAACAACAATAACCTTTCGGACGAGATACCGCATTCCTTGTACAACATCTCATCCAAGGAGATCTTTCAATTAGACTTCAACCAGCTCGAAGGAACCCTTCCTTCTGATATCAGTTCTTCTTTGCCAAACTTGTCGTATCTAGAGATATATGGAAATCAATTACAAGGACATATCCCAGATTCCATATCTAACTGTTCGAACTTAGGTGCGCTTGACGTTGATTTTAACAAATTCACAGGTTCAATACCTTCTAGCTTAGGAAACTTACAAAATCTATGGTTTTTTTCTGCTTCTGGCAATCTACTTGGGGGGAAGACAACTAGTGATCTGAGCTTTATTGATCGATTAAGCAATTGTACAAAGTTAAAAGTGTTAGATCTTAGTAGTAACCAACTCCAGGGCAATATACCAAACTCGATTGGAAATCTTTCTAGTAATCTATACTTTCTTAGTATGGGAACCAATCCAATGTCAGGAAGTATCCCTGCTGTAATCGGTAAGCTAGTTGGCCTGACTAGAATTGAGCTTGAAAACACACTACTTAGTGGTACCATACCCCAAGAAATTGGCAACCTCTGGAGACTCGAGCTAATAGATCTGTCAAATAACACCATATCGGGGAAAATTCCATTGACTTTTGGAAACCTTACCCGAATGACTAGGCTCTTTCTCCAAAGCAATGAACTTGAAGGGAATATACCGGAGCAGATGAGTTCTATGCAAGCCCTAGAATCCATGAACCTTTCAAATAACAAATTAGTAGGAAATATCCCCAAGGAAATAATGTTTCGCTCTCTTTCTGTAGCCATAGACATGTCCCATAATTACCTGAATGGTTCATTGCCACTGGAAATCAGTAAGTTGAATAATATACAAACGATCATCCTATCAAATAACAAATTATCTGGTGAAATTCCTAGCACTATCGATGGCTGCCAGGTATTGCAGGCACTTTATCTTGATAGAAACATGTTTCATGGGTCCTTTCCATCCTCTTTTGGTAACATGAGAGCGTTGCAAGTGCTTGATCTATCCCACAATTCTTTTTCTGGTCAAGTACCACAGCTCATAGATGAGATGAACCTCCAATATTTGAATATTTCTTTTAATAATTTTGAGGGAGAACTACCCAAAGGAGGAGTGTTCAATAATATTACTGCAATTGATGTAAGAGGGAATCCTAAACTTTGTGGTGGAATACCACAGATGAAGCTACCAAAATGTATCACACATATCCAAACACACAAACATCATTCCCGGAGAATCATGGTGATTTTATTTTGCATAGCTGGTGCAGTTGCATGCTTTTGCATAGCCATATGTTTCTTGGCCAGTCGATATCGGAGAAGATCACAAAAAAACCCAATGGTAATGATTTCAAGATTGCCACTCGTCGCTGTGAAGGTCCTAGATCTTAAACAACATGGTGCTTCTAAAACATTCTTGACTGAATGTGAAGCTTTGAGAAATATAAGGTTTTGAGCTCATGTTCTAGTACGGAACGGATCACAGTGGTAATGATTTCAAGGCTTTAGTTTTTGAGTTCATGCCGAATGGTAGTTTGGAGACATGGTTACATCCTAGAGCATGTATTGCTCGACCATTTAAGGCTCTAAGCCTTATCCAAAGGATGGACATTGCAATAGATGTTGCCACGGCATTAGACTACCTCCATCACCATGGGACACTGGCAATTGTGCATTGTGATTTGAAGCCTAGCAATGTACTTCTGGATGGAGAAATGATTGCACATGTGGGTGATTTTGGATTAGCAAAGTTTTTGGTTCAACCAGATACCATCCTTTCTCATTCAGCAAGAAGCACTGGGATCAAGGGTACCGTCGGCTATATTCCACCAGGTACAACACTACTACAAAACAGGCTATAGTAGACGCCCCATCACAGACGGTTCCTTTGGAACCGTCTGTGTTGGCCATTGCCGCACTTGCGGGTGGCGCGGGAAGAATATCACGAGCGGTATTTTTAGAACCGTGCGTGATAGTCATCTATCACGAGCGGTTTGTAAATAGAACCGTCGTGATATTACGAGACGGTTCTATTCACAAACCGTCTGTGATAATCACCAATCACGCATTTCGCCTATTTAATAACCGTCGTGTAATATCTAAGCGGTTCTGTTACAAACCGTGCGTGATTTGGTGATTATCACGCAGCGGTTTGTGAATAGAACTGCTCAGTAATATCACATATGGTTTTATTTACAAACCGTCGTGATAGTCATCTATCCTGACGGTTTTTATTAAGAACCGTCGTGATATGCCCTAACGTATAAATTGAGCGCGACACATCCCTCTGCCGCACTGCCGCTGTGTCCACTGCCGCACTGCCGCTGTGCCTCTGCCACTCCTCTGCCGCGCGCGGTTTGGATAAATATAATCAACCGGCCCTCTGCTGCTGGGCTCCACTTAGATCTGGTAGCTAGCTTCTCCTCCCAGTGCGGGCCACTTCCCTCCCTAGCTCCTCCAACTGCGATTTCTCCCTAATTAAGCAGATAAAGTATCTTGATTATCCTTTTTCCACTCTATTGATTAGTGAATTTCCCTGACTTTGCTACTCTGTACATAGACGCTAATGTTTTGTTTTCTTTGTTGTATTCCTTAATCGGAAGCATAGGGTTTAGGTTTCAATTAATACTACTTGATGGGAAAAGGCAAAACGTACGTACATCTAGCTCTCAATTTGATGGACCCTATTTGTAGAAAATGAAAAGCAAAACATGTAGCCTTTAATTAATCTGGTGTAATTTCTTTGTGCAACGATGAGACAAAACAAGTAAGTACGTGCAAAGAAGTGAAAGTCTTAATCAGAACTAATTTCATGAGTAGTTTTCTAGAGCAGATTAAAAAGAAGAATTTATGACACACCAAGATAAGTCACATGTGCAATGATGTATTTTATATTTCCTCCATTTATATCCATGAAGAAAGCGTCATCACAAAGGTTTATTGTTTCAATTATATGAAAGCGGATACAAGCAATCGCGAGACCAACTTAATTATTAATTAGGATCTTCCTCTTGTCTTTTGTCTCGTATCTAATCAACAATCATGCGGATAATCAATAATTATCCGTTCGCCCGACTTAAAGAGGAGAAGGTTGGACCCTTGCCCTAAGCGCCTCCAACACCGCCACCTCCTCCCCATTCGCCACCTTAGAGAGGAGAAGGAAAGGAGAGAATCGTATTTTCTTCGTGACCTCCGAGGGTAACGATCTATAACCCTTTATATTTGCTATAAATTAATCACTAATCAATTTTGACACTAATTTGTTACATCGTAGTGTAGATGGATCGGCTGGATGTGCAGTGTGAACCGTGTGAGTCAAGAGTACATTAATGGCGTGGTTGCTTTTAGAAGAGCCACGGCGGTGATATGTTGAAGAAGGAGATAAATTTTATGTCTTGTTCATGCATTGATTGCGGTAATTTGAAGATGTTTAACAACGCGCGCAAATAGAAGCGCACTTGATTGAAGGGTTTCACAAAAGGGTATATATGTTGGACGATCCACGGTGAAGAGCGATTATTACACATGAAGTTAGTAATGACGGCACCGCCGAGGAAGTCAACGATCGCGGATGTGGGTATCTTGCTTTTGATGAGGATATGTCACACGATGACAATCTGGATCGATGCTACTGCGATCACGAAGAACTACTGATGAGAGAGAGTTTTGTAAATTCGAGGGCTTAAGGGAGGACTCGGTGAGACTTTTGTTCCTGGTTGCAAGCGGAATATACAAGGTTGTCAACCGTGCTTGAGCTGCTGAAATTGAAGGCAAGCAATGGTTGGTCGATAAGAGTTTCACGGCGTTGTTAGGTCTCTAGCGGACATCCTTCCGGAGAAAAACATGTTGCCCAAAGACCACCTATCAAGCAAAGAAGGTTATTTGTCCATTGGGAATGGAAGTAGAAAGAATACATGCATGTCCGAATGATTGTATCCTCTACCGTAAAGAGTATGCGGACATGCATATATGTCCATGTGCAAAGCATCCCGATACAAGCGTCGAATCTTGCTAAGGTGAAGCAAGGACCTCCTGCTAAGATGTTGTGGTATCTGCTGTGATCCCACGTTTGAAGCGTTTATTTGCGAGCATAAGGGCGCAAGATTGCTGCGTTGGCAATAAGAGGAGCGTAAGAGAGATGGAAAGCTAAGACACCTGCTGATTACGCCCGGTGGAGAAACTTCAATCGAGCTTGAAGAGTTCGGTCTTGAACCGAGGAACATAAGGTTAGGGTTGAGTCTGGATGGAATGAATCCTTTCGGTAACATGAGCGCCGACATAGCACTGGCCCGTGAATCTATGTATGTACAACCTTCCTCCTTGGTACGTGTATGAAGCGGAAGTACATTTTGATGTCACTACTTATCCAAGGGCGAAGCAACACAGGAATGATATTGATGTGTACCTAGCACCATTCTTTGGAAGATCTTGTGACCTTTGTGGAGCGAAGGGTGCAGGTATGGGATGCGTACAAGCGAGAGAACTTCACTTCTGCGCCATGTTGTTCTCGCACCATCAATGATTTTCCTGCCCTTGGTAACTGTCAGACTTGATACAAAAGGAGCCAAAGCTCATCCAAGACTTTGCTTAGATGCTCTGAGAGAGTGTATGGTGAACAACTCGCGTAAAATCGTGTATATCGTCACCGTAGGTTCCTTCCTCAGAGTCACCCATACCGCAAGATGAAAAAAACAATTCGACGGAAATAAGGAGAACGATTCAGCTCAAGGGCTTTTAGAGGAAGAGGTCTATGATATGGTTAAGGATATCGATGTTGTGCTTGGGAAGGGCGTAAATTAAGAACCCGTGAGAAGAACATCTGGAAGAAGCGGTCAATTTTTGGGACTTGCCTTATTGGGAGCACTTAGAAGTTAGCCATTTGCATCGATGTCATGCGTGAGAAGAATGTATGTGATAGCTTGATTGGTCTCTTCTTTGAACATTAGTGGCAAAACAAAGGATGGTGTTAGCATGCGGCGTGACTTGGTTGATATGAACATAAGGACTGAGTTAGCACCGGTAGAGACCGATCTGAGATTTAACGTACCTTCCCCGACTTGCTACACTCTATCAAGGCCGAGAGAAATGAAGCGTGCGAGCTTGCATGGAGTGAAAGTCCCATCTGGTTACTCCGCTAACATTAAGAACCTTGTTTCTATGCAAGATTTGAAATTAATTGGTATGAAGTCTCATGATTGTCATGTCTTGATGACACAAATGCTTCTGTTGCAATTAGAAGTATCTTGCGAACAAGGTCCGAGTGGCAATCTTGAGGTCGTGTTATTTTTTCAACTCAATTGCTCGGAAGATCATTGATCCCCAAGGACTAGATGCTCTGCGGCCGAGGTGGTGACCACTCTATGTCATCTTGAGATGTATTTCCCTCCGTCATTTTTGATATCATGGTCCATCTCATTGTTCACCTTGTGAGAGAGATAAAGATATGTGGCCTGTGTTCTTCGTCATATGTACCCGTTAAAGAGGTACATGGGAATTCTCAAGTCCTCGTCGGAATCGATCTCGTAGGAGGGCGACATCATAGAAGGTTATGCAACGAAGAGGTCATTGAGTTCTGCGTCGACTACATGGCTCGAGTGGAACCGATAGGTGTGCCTCTATCTCGCCATGAGGGGAGATGGATGGTATCGGGACCATCGGAAGAAATCAATAACTCCCGATCTGGATACATACGCTCAAGCCCATTTCATGGTCTTGCAACACATGACCCAAGTGTCCCCGTATATCGGCGAGCACAAAGACATGGTGCGCCAAGAATCGAGACGGTCGGAGGTTTGGATCACGAGAGACACAACCGTCGGTTCAACAAATGGTTAAAGGTGCGAATCATTTGGGAGGTCATCAAGTGATGATCTGTTGCTATGGTTGTACGAGGGCCACAATTTACAATTGTCACATAGCAAGGATCGACATCAATGGGTACACATTTTATCTGGCTACTCGGGATAGGAAGAGCCTGATCCAAAATAGCGGTGTCGCATAGATGCATTCGATACCGATGGGATGAGGAGCTCCTAATATGGGCAAATAGGCGAGATATGGGAGCTCGACTCGTGCTTTTCAAGATCCCCTATTTCGGTGCCGTTGGGTCCATCTCGCCAGGTGAAGGTCGACAAATGCGGTGTCACTACCGTGGACCTCGAGCGTGTCGGATATAAAGACGAACCATTCGTCTTGGCTAACCAAGTTGTTCAAGTCTTCTATGTAACCGACCGGCAAATAAGAAGCGCCATGTAGTTCTTCATGGAAAAAGGAGGATTGTCGGAGTTGAGAATGTAGTGGGCGAGGAAGAATACAATCAATTTGACGAGTTGCCTCCTTTCGGAAGCGGCATTAGGCTCGAGGAAGAACCCGGTGAGGAAGCTAGCTATATCTTGCGTCGATCATCATGAAGGCCTATATCTTAATTAAGAATTTACTCCAATGTAATTAATTTATTCCATAACATCATGTGTTATGGACTTGTAATCTCTCATATATTTTGATGTCAGCGTGAAATTGTCATGTGTTGATGTGTTATGGACTTGTCATATTTGATATTGATGTCAATGTGGGCGTACATTGTAATGTGGAGTATCAAAATTGTCATCATACTTGATTTGAGTTGAGTTGAATTAGATATGAAATTTTGAAGTCAAATGTGTTATGAACTTGTTATGGACTTGTCATATTTGATATTAATGTCAATGTGTGGACTTACATTGTAATGTGGAGTATCAAAATTGGTTTCACTTGATTTGGAGTTGAGTTGAATTAGATATGAAATTTTGAAGTCAAATGTGTTATGAACTTGTCATCATACTTGTCACCAGGTTAGAATTCATATGGACTTATCATAATTGTCATCATACTTGTCTCGGCGAGTTCACTATGTTTTCTCGGGATATTTATGTCTCACGGTGTTCATATGTTTTGTCGATATCATAAATTGGCCTTAGGTTGTAGGCTATCACGAGCGGTTTTATTATACAACCGTGCGTGGAAATAATATCACGAGCGGTTGAAATGAGAACCGTCAGTGATATAATATCCTGAGCAGTTCTCATTTGAACCGTCTGTGATATACTTTTTATAAGGCGGAAGCGCTAGGGTTTTCCTCTCACTTCTCACTTCCTCTCCTGCGCCCTTACGCTCTCGCGCTCGTTCGCCTCCTCTAGGGTTTAGGGCTCGCCTTCACCCGACTCGACCTCGGCGCGCCGCCCGACATTGGTGCCCCGACCTCTGCGCCGCCGCCCGACCTCGGCGCCTTGACCTCGGTGCCGCCGCCCGACCTCGGCGCCCGTTCACCTCCCAGTCCGTAAGCCCGGCGTCGCCACCTTCGACCTCGGTGCCGCCGCCCCGACATTGGCGCCTCCGACCTCGGCGCCCGTCCTCCTCCCGTGTCGGCCTCCTCCCTCTGCCAGCCTTCTCCCGCCCGTCCTCCTCCCGTGTCGACCTCCTCCCCAGCTCCCTCCTCCCGCATCGGCCTCCTCCCTGCCCAGCCTCCCCAGTTCTTGTCGGCATCCTCTCTGTGAGTATTGCTCCTCTGTGGCGATTCGGTTGATCTTTGCATATATATATATATATATATATATATATATATATATATATATATATATATATTTTGCAGTGCTAGTTGCAAATTAATCAAGGGCTTTGTTGACATGCTCGTGATGAACTCCGTCTTATCTTGAGATTGAATGTGATAGTTAGTTCATACTTGAGCTCTATTGTATTACTTACTCTTGTCAATATGTTGTCTTGTTAATTGGTTACTTTCGGTTCAGCTCATAGTTCTATTGCAAATTGATCAGTTGTATTGACTAGTTTGTGATTCTTCTAGTAGTATGTATGAGCTCATTCAACTTTTCATTTGCCATCTTGATCTCTGTAGTCAACCTCTGTTTGACTGGAAGTTTAATCTGTTTTAGATTAACAGTTGAGATCATTTGTGATTAAGCAAAGTATTGTTTAGAGCTCATAGTTTGAATTTATATTATCATATTCATTTCATGAAGAGTATAGACAATAGGATTGAGATGGCAAAGACTTGTTCTTTAGCTACTCTCCTTCTGAGAGCACATAATATCATCAATTAATATGTTGGAATAGTGTCTGTGCACCGTGAGTTCTTTTCCGGCATCCTCTCTGTGAGTATTGCTCCTTTGTGGCGATTCGGTTGATCATTGCATATATATATATATATATATATATATATATATATATATATATATATATATATATATATTTGCAGTGCTAGTTGATACCTTGATCTGTATTAGTTCTGATTTTTGAGTCTAGTACTGAAGATATTGCAAATTGATCAGTGGGCTTTGTTGACATGCTCTGTGATGAACTCATCTTATCTTGAGATTGAATGTGATAGTTAGTTCATACTTGAGCTCTATTGTATTACTTGCTACTATCAATATGTTGTCTTTATTAATTGGTTACTTTCGGTTCGACTCATAGTTCTATTGTAAATTGATCGGTTGTATTGACTAGTTTGTGATTCTTCTAGTAGTATGTATGAGCTCATTCAACTTTTCATTTGCCATCTTGATCTCTTTAGTCAACCTCTGTTTGATGGAAGTTTAATCTGTTTTAGATTATGCAGTTGAGATCATTTGACGATTAAGTAAAGTATTGTTTAGAGCTCATAGTTTGAATTTATATTATCATATTCATTTCATGAAGGGTATAGACAATAGGATTGAGATGGCAAAGACTTGTTCTTTAGCTACTCTCCTTCGAGAGCACATAATATCATCAATCGCATTTCCTTAGAAGTAGGCTCGGGCAAAAGATTTGTATCACTAGTTTCTATCTATACAAAGATCACAAGAGAAGTTGGTGGATTAAGGAGTGTTAGGAGTGTTAGAATAGAAGTGGTGGATTAAGGAGTGTTAGGAGTGTTAGAATAGAAGCTCGTGGATTAAGGAGTGTTAGGAATGTTAGTAGTCAGTATGAGCTCATTCAACTCTTCATTTGCCATCTTGATCTCTATAGTCAACCTCTGTACTTCTTCACGAGAGCAAGTAAGCGAGATGGCGAGAGGCACCGTCTTATTGCCGTCACCGACGCCCTTGAGATGGAAGAGGCAGCTTGACGAGGCCGCCAACACCGACCCCAGAGATGGAAGAGGCGCCGACGAGGCCGCCAACACCGACCCGCAGATGGAAGAGGCGCCGACGAGGCCGCCGTCACCGTCGGCGATAATGACAGGCGAGATGGCGGAGGACAATCGATAATGCCTACGGGCCTACCGGTCATCACGGAGGTTAGTGACTTTGGGGTCCCTCTGAGTCCCAAGAGATCAGCGGCGAGATTCCGGACCATCTGCGGGATACTTGGAAGGGAACGGGTCCTCATCACCACACCAAGGTGGAAGGACCTGACGAAAGAAGCGAAAGCGGCGTGGGCGAGAACTTTCAGAGAAGTTCACTATTCCAGAAGCACATGTGGCACGCGTGCGACGGACGGCGATGCTCACGATGGGTAAATCGTGGAGGACCTTCAAGAGCATTCTTGTCACGAAGTACGTGAACACGGGTCGAGCGCCTTCGCGCAAGATAGATTCTTGGCGCGGGAAGCATGGGACACCTTTGTGGCTATGAAAACATCGGCGAATTTAAGGAGCAAAGTGCGGCGCACAAAGCTCTCGGACACGAAACACTCACCCGCCAGACTTCGGCACGGGAGTGCAGCGGTAAATCTGAGAATGGGCGGCGGAGAAGGAGAACCCGTTTCCTGATGTCACAGACCCGCATTCCCTAAGCTGGTTAAAAGCGAGGGCACAAGTCTCGTCTTCGGGCAGCATCTCCTTCACAAACCCAGCAGACCAGGAAGTGTCCTAGCGTGTGGTAAGTATATCGAACTACTAAGTTGTTAATAAGTCCATAACTTCATAGTGTCTATAATAGCGTGATGACCTCTTGCGGCGTGACTTGATGCCCAAGCTTCCCAAGGCTCCTTCCGTGCGAGCGAGGAGAAGGATATACTATCTACGGCCTTGGGAAACAAGGAGCACCTGGTCGCACGCGAGGCCTTGGGGTTAACGTGCCTTGGATTCATGGATTCGCGGACGACTACTACGTATAGGACTAGGAAGAGATCCAAGGCGAAACACGACAACCGGTTAGTGCAGATGATTACTAACCAATTTCAAGTAGAGATGGCGACATTGCGAGTCAAATGGATATACTCATGAGCGGTGATGCATAAGCCGCCCGCTAATTTGGAAGGCAGTCCTCCTCGGCGTCGGAGTGGCGTCGCGTCGCGCATAATTGTGAACATGACGACGTCCGATTCCGATAGAAGCGACATCAAGGTAGCGTACATCTATGGAATGCACCAAAGATAGACCCTAACGACGCCTTAGCTAATTGCGTGTCGTTTTGTAGGAGCCGGCATACTGTAAGCTCAAGTGAGGATGGATGGGTCCCTTTGTATTGAAATTGCGCAAGGGATGGTGTATCCATACGAGGAAGGCGGTCTGACGGTGCCCGGTGGTGCAGTTACGCCAAGGTCAGTGGATATGGTACATGTCAATTTCGAGCCATCATTTGGACATTTGCCCGAACGAAGAGATCACAACACTAGGGATGCCGTCCTCTCTTTTATCCGATGGCCCAAGAAGAACATCGCCTGGAACCCGGCGGTCTGCGATCTGGACACGACCATTCCTCTCCAACGGGACCCTCGATGACTCCACCTCATGTTTAGCCTCAAAAGGCCACCTCTTGATTCCCGTGGAGAAGGCGCGAAGGAACAAAAAGCGTGCCGGCGTGTCGGTTCGAGTCGTCTCACAAAAAACGATGCCAATCGCTAAGGCCAAATCGAAATCAACGAGCGTTAAGGCCCTCCCAAGTCCGGAAGTCCGAGAAGTCCGGAAGTCCGTGATACCGGAAGTCCGCGATACCGGAAATACATCATCGGAAAACCGTTGTGTTCGGTGCGATATTAATGCCTGTTGGACATGCTTGTCGCTTTGCATGCACGGTACTTGGACAAGACCCAAAAGAAGGGTCCGATCTTTGGAATCACCGTCGGAATCTGAGGACAAGCATTTCTTCAGCGGGACGAGGTACTTCGTCGTGGGCTTCAATGATTTATTTGAACTATTCAACCTCGTTGGCCTCGGCGTCTCGCTTCTCGATGTTGGACAACTTGTAAGTGCGTACAATCAAGTTCTACATTCATCTAATACCGATAAATATCACAACTCATTGCTTATGTATAGATACATCTTTGCAAAATGTCAGGAATGGAAAGAACCGGTGGGTTTCCTCGACCCACACGTGGTATCGTTGCAAACCATCCTACAAGACTAGTCCTTCGTCGAGAAATACATAACGAGGTCATTGCTTCTCTGAGAGGAACATGGAGTACATAGTGGTGCCCTACAACCGGGGTAAGTGTCACTACTTGCTCTACAAATTTCATTTGTACATTATACATGACCACGAACTTAGGTTTAATGACTATAGCGACATACATGAGTAGGTACCATTGGATCCTTTTAGTTATTATACCCAAGAGGAACCATGTGATATACCTTGATTCCCTAAACCGCAACAAGCACGACTTGACACTCTAAGAGGAATACTCGAGAGGTATGCTCATTTCCTCCTTACATAACTCTATTGTAGTCTTCATTCGTTTGAAATGGCGAGGATAACTTTTTGAATCATGTAGGTCGTTCATCAATTATGTTGCCAACAAAGGAATATACAATGGAAAGAGCGCCTAACTAACACACGGGATGGATTTTCGATCGTGCTACAACACAATAATACTATATCATACTTCATAATAACGCGTCTCGAATGACTATACCTATATATGTAATTCTATTTTTACAAAGTGCCTTGACAAAAAGATGATGAGTTATGTGCAATCTCGTGCGCTATCATATGCGACTAATCCTTCTGACTAAGAAGAAGGATCACGAGGTTTGTCAATCTCGAAATAATTATTTCCTAATTATAAATTTAAATATATATAGCTTACCACTTTACTCTTAATTGGTAGCGGCAGTCTTGGATTTACAATGTGATTCACTCGTTGCGGAAGAGATCAAGGACATTCGAGGGAAGCTCTGCGCCTTTATCAACTCAGAAATCATTAACGACAACGGAGAGTTTCACTCCGTCGCCAACCCAAAGCATCACCCCACTAAAACCTCTCAACGCAAACAATTGTAATCTAGTTGTAACTATAGCGACAATACTTGAACAAATGCGATCTTTTGTAATTTATTTTGAGTAATGATCACTTTGAGTTGTCATGGTTGCTTGAATCATTATTGTAAAATCTTTGTTTTTGTGATTGCTTGAATCATTTACGTGAATGCTTGTTTTCAGAGGGCATGGCTAGCAATTCACGAGGCTAGCGGAAAACAACAAATTGTGGGCGGGGTATGAGCTATCACAGACGGTTTTTGTTAAAACCGTCAGCGAAGGCAAATATCCTGAGCGGTTTATTTAAGCAAATGCGTGATAGGAAAATATCACGAGCGGTTCTATATAAAGCCATCTGTGATAGTCACAAATCACGAGATGGTTTTATTTAGAATAAATGTGATATTCTCCTATCACGAGCGGTTTTATTTAGAACCGTGCTCGTGATATTCTCGAATCCGAGCGGTTGTCGGTTGAAACCGTCTCAGTGATACTTGACTTCACGAGACGGTTTTTAATAAAACCGTCTCAGATATTCGTATCCTGAGCGGTTTTGTACCGTCTGTGATAATATCTGTTATCACAGACCAACAAACATAGACGGTTCGGAAACCGTCTGTGATGACGGTTCCGAACCGTCTGTGATGTCGGTTCCTGTAGTAGTTAAGCTTTCTGCTAAGAAATATATGGTATATTTAGTATACCCATTGGTAAAAGTTTACCGTGTCATCAAGTTTTTTTAGAACAATTAGTTGTCTAATTATTTGAGAAAGGTCTAATTTCTTTTGTACTTAAGCATTTCTAACTTAACGCTTGTTGAATCTTTACTAACCCCTCCCATCCCCTCGATCGTTCTACTTAAGCTTTAGGTCTACTATTTTTAATTTATTAGGTTCCCAGGTTAAATACTTCAATCGAAGATAATGGTGATGCCCCTTCAGAGCATCTCCAATGTATTGAATCAAGGTAGATTCAAAACTATGCCATGTAAGCAGGTTCAAAAGCAATTGTATTTTACTCCAATGTATTGAATCGAACCCATCCTCTAAATGGGACCCACTGTGAAATAAAATAATCGTTAAACGCTACCGTCCTTTCCTTGGCGCGACGAGATGGATTCCCCATTCCCCAACTTTCCCCAAACTTTATCCTTTGTTTCTCCGTCCAATTCCTCACGCCCGCACCGCTCAATCCTCTCCGCCGCCGCTACTTCCACTCCCACCATGGCTGATCTGGAGCACCACGAGCGCAACCCAAGCCCTAGTACTACAACTCCCACCATGGCCGACCCGGAGCTTCTCGAGGAGGAGGCCGCCGTGGGCGAGGACAAGGCCAAATCATGAAGCTAGAGGAGGTCACCGTCACCATCTATGAGGACGACAAGGAAGACCTCGTCGACATGTAAGCCACCGCCACCGCCACCGCTTTTCTTTTCTTTCTTTCTTTCTTGGTTCTTTTTTGCTCGATCTGATCCGAACTCCTTGGCTTTGATCTAATTAGGTAGGGTCGACAAGAGCCAAGAGCCAAGAAGCCACCAGCAGATAGCAAGAAAATTCGAGCAAGAAGAAAACCAAGACTTAAGCCATCGCAGGATCTTTTTGCTCGATCGATCTGAAGTCCTTGCTTGGATTCGATTAGTTAAATGTCGAGTTGGCGGGTGAGCCACCATGGATTGGGCTTTGTTGGATTTGGAGGGGTTGGAGAGATGGGGGAGGTGGAGGAGAAGCTCAAGGACTACGAGGTGAAGATGGGGGAGGTTGAGGAGAAGCTCAAGGACTACGTTCTGCAGGCGACATGATTGGAGTCGGTGGTGCCTTTTCAACAAAAGAAACTGAGATTAGGTGTAAAAGAGGAACATAAACTCTTTGGTCAGATCGCATGATTCTCTGGCTTCTTTGGTTGCATCTCCAGATGAAGCATCAACAAAAGATGCTGGTAAATATTTTGCATCCGACCTTGGTTCTCATGTACCACCTGAGATTGCTAACCTGAACATTTTTGCATTTCAATTAGTGTTTGCTAAAGTGGTTGTTTCTTGGAAGTTGACCTTGCTTTGTTACATGGCAGGTACAGTAAAGGTTATATCTGCTAAATTCTCAAAGGATCGCTGATGATGGTTTTCCAGCATCAAATTTTGCTAGCTCGTTTAGTTCTACTCAAGGTGGAGAACCAGGCAAGTTGCACATCGATATAGGAAAATTCATGGCCAGAAAGCCTATTTGGGGCAGGTATATGTGCTCCTTTTATTTCTTTAATTGTGTAAACGCCTTAAACTAATTTATGTGACATGCTAGTGCACTACATATCAGAGTTTGCTCTTAATATACTTGTGTGGCTTTTGCTACATCAGGGTTACAGATGATGGGGTGCAGACGCGCGCCCATTTGGAGACCCAGCTAGCAGCTTCATTGGCTTTGAAGTCACCACTGGAGCTTTGCTGAAATGCTGAAGCTAATGAGTTATCCATGTTGAAATGCTTGTGTTGTGAACTTGAACTGTTGTGTTCTGTGTGTGTTATATAGAGGTGAATGCTGGCGCGAAATTACTTGGTATTTGGGAATGCAACGGTTAAAAAGTAGTTAATGCAACGGCTAAATACTTAATTGTAATTGCTAGTAAAAACATTATTTTATTAAGTTGGAACCGGATGCAAACTATGCACCGGCTCTTCCCAAGTTTGCATTGAATCGACTGTGTCCAGCGTATTGAATCGGTTCACAATATTAATTGCAGCGTATTGAACCGGCTAAGAACAAACATTGGAGATGCTCTCAGAGCATCCGTGTGAATCTGCTGAGCATTCCGGCTTGCTTTGGATTAAGGAACTAGACATAGATGTGAATGATTTGACATATATTTGGCTGGGAATTTTGTTTTGATAAATACAATTGGCAATTTGAGACCAAAATAATTTATACAAGATCATGCAGGTGGAGCACTAATGACATGAATACGTTAACAAAAATAGGTGTAATTAGGTTTTAGAGCATGTAATACAATTTTATTTATCCGTAGCAAAGCACAGACATTCAACTAGTAAAGAATAATTTTCCTAGTTTTCATGGAATGACGGTAGTAGGGCACAAACACAAAAACCACAAACCATTTTGAAGTCTGATTCTATTATTGCTAGCACACCATGTGTGACGATAATTTCCTATTTTCAGAATACGGCATGGGGGATCAAGCATCTGTGCAGGGAGATGTATACAGCTATGGAATTCTTCTTCTCGAGATATTCACTGGAGTGAGTCCCACCGATGAAAGAATTAAAGATGGGATGAGCCTTCCCAAGCTGGTTGAGATGTCTTTTCCTGAGAAAGTCATGGAAATAGTCGATGACAAATTGTTCTTGACTAATGGTCAAAACGAGACAGGAGACAATACCAATGAACCCGAGAATGTTCATGAATGCTTGCTTTCGGTGATACAAAGTGGGCTCATGTGCTCGAGGGAGAAACCAAAAGAGCGCATCGGTATAAATGACAATAAATGATGTTGTCAAAGAGCTAAGCTCAGCAAGAGAGAAGCTACTGAGTTGGGAAACGTTTGAAATGATTGGTTGATGCATTTTGCCTTTCTTAAGTACCGATGGCAATTAGAAGCTATTAAACTTTTTAAAGTTTCATGTTGGCTATGTTAAGTTTTGTGTTAAAGTGCGGAGTCACTGTGCTACATAGGAAGTGATGTACAATTGTTTGGCACTGTTTAAACTATGGGAACCGCCTGCATGTTCCAGTTGGCTTTCCATTCCTGGAATTTAAACACATCATGTTTTATGGCATAACATGCTATATTCTCTGTACGATACATAAAGGGTCTGTCTACACATCATCTGACAGTTTTCTTTGGAGAAAACTGTCAGATTCTCCACCGTTAGATCAAACCAGCAAAAAGAAGCAACGTACCATATCAAACAACTAATAATACAAAAAAAAAAAAACAAACAAACCATCTTATTGGATTCAGACCCGTTATGCACTTTTGGTGTTTGAGGCCCAACACATCTTATTGGATTCGGCCCGTTATAATCTTTTTTTTTGTCTGAAGCATTTTTTTTTGTCTTGCTGCCAGTCTTGCTGGCCTTTTTTTGGTTGGGCCTTTGTGAGCTTTGGGTCCATGTTATGCCCAGGTAAATAACACAGATAATGCAGCAAACTTGGAAACGAAGCCAAATCTGAGACTAGGATCGATCAAAAAACGAAAAAAACTGGGAGAGAAGAGAAACAGGAAGAAATCTGGCGAGGGAGAAAGAAGCAAACATGAACACGAAAGGAGCAAACCTGAAGAATACAAGGTTTCAAATCAGAAAAGAAAGAAGAAGAAATCAACAGAACCACCAAACAAATGGAAATACAAGGTAAAC
The DNA here is from genome assembly GCA_036346405.1 of Phyllostachys edulis. NCBI lineage: Eukaryota > Viridiplantae > Streptophyta > Magnoliopsida > Poales > Poaceae > Phyllostachys > Phyllostachys edulis. The sequence continues at coordinate 97,273,451 of CM070545.1, read as the reverse complement.
CTTGAACTAACCTCCTGCTAAAACCCCATCTCGTGCTTGAAAAACACACTGCAGATGGCATGAAATTGAATCAGCCACTTGCTGATTCAATGCTGGTGCTTGTCAATGTCAGTCCAGGAAGTAGCACACTGGATCTTTTGAAGCCACTCTTTCGCCAAACTAACAAAATCCCACCAAGCCTTGGCAACCTAACTAGCCTGCTATTATTTCGTCTGGATGTGAATAATTTGACTGGTCCCATCCCTGCTTCTCTCGGCCAGCTTCGTGTCCTTCGAACCACTGGAAATCAGTAAATTGAATAATATACAAACGATCATCCTATCAAATAACAAATTATCTGGTGAAATTCCCTAGCACTATCGATGGCTGCCAGGTATTGCAGGCACTTTATCTTGATAGAAACATGTTTCATGGGTCCTTTCCATCCTCTTTTGGTAACATGAGAGCGTTGCAAGTGCTTGATCTATCCCACAATTCTTTTTCTGGTCAAGTACCACAGCTCATAGATGAGATGAACCTCCAATATTTAAATATTTCTTTTAATAATTTTGAGGGAGAACTACCCAAAGGAGGAGTGTTCAATAATATTACTGCAATTGATGTAAGAGGGAGTCCTAAACTTTGTGGTGGAATACCACAGATGAAGCTACCAACATGTATCACACATATCCAAACACACAAACATCATTCCCGGAGAATCATGGTGATTTTATTTTGCATAGCTGGTGCAGTTGCATGCTTTTGCATAGCCATATGTTTCTTGGCCAGTCGATATCGGAGAAGATCACAAAAAAACCCAATGGTAATGATTTCAAGGCTTTAGTTTTTGAGTTCATGCCGAATGGTAGTTTGGAGACATGGTTACATCCTAGAGCATGTATTGCTCGACCATTTAAGGCTCTAAGCCTTATCCAAAGGATGGACATTGCAATAGATGTTGCCACGGCATTAGACTACCTCCATCACCATGGGACACTGGCAATTGTGCATTGTGATTTGAAGCCTAGCAATGTACTTCTGGATGGAGAAATGATTGCACATGTGGGTGATTTTGGATTAGCAAAGTTTTTGGTTCAACCAGATACCATCCTTTCTCATTCAGCAAGAAGCACTGGGATCAAGGGTACCGTCGGCTATATTCCACCAGGTACAAGCTTTCTGCTAAGAAATATACGGTATCTTTAGTATACCCATTGGTAAAAGTTTACCGTGTCATCAGGTTATTTAGGTCTACTATTTTTAATTTATTAGGTTCCCAGGTTAAATACTTCAATCGAAGATAATGGTGATGACCCGTCAGAGCATCCGTGTGAATCTTCTGAGCATTCCGGCTTGCTTTGGATTAAGGAAGTAGACATAGATGTGAATGATTTGACATATATTTGGCTGGGAATTTTGTTTTGATAAATACAATTGGCAATTTGAGACCAAAATAATTTATACAAGATCATGCAGGTGGAGCACTAATGGCATGAATACGTTAACAAAAATATATGTAATTAGGTTTTAGAGCATGTAATACAATTTTATTTATCCATAGCAAAGCACAGGCATTCAACTAGTAAAGAATAAATTTCCTAGTTCTCATGGAATGGCGGTTGGGCACAAACACAAAAACCACAAACCATTTTGAAGTCTGATTCTATTACTGCTATCACACCATGTGTGACGATAATTTCCTATTGTCAGAATACGGCATGGGGGATCAAGCATCTGTGCAGGGAGATGTATACAGCTATGGAATTCTTCTTCTCGAGATATTCACTGGAGTGAGTCCCACCGATGAAAGATTTAAAGATGGGATGAGCCTTCCAAAGCTGGTTGAGATGTCTTTTCCTGAGAAAGTGTAACATCCGTTTTCGGACGGATGAATAGTAATTAGAATTCCGTTTCGTTCTTCGCCGTAATTCAAGTATCAAGTATTTTCGAAAACTCCCGTTCTTTCTCGGTTTGAGTTTCAAATGCAATGTTCGTAGCGTTTGAAATTCAAATTTCGTGGTTGGAGTTTTTCTCCTCCGTTTTGTCTCCTCGGGCCTTTCTCTCCTTGGGCTCGGCTTGCCCCGGCCCGCTTCCCTTTCTCTCCCAGCCCCCTGCCAGCCCGGCCCTCCTCTTTTCTCTCCCTCCCCGTTCGTCCTTGGAACAGCAGCAGCAGCAGAGCGGGTCACCTCATCCTCTCCCGCTCCTGCTTTTCCCAGGTCAATCCGTGTAGAGCAGCCGCAACTCCTCTGCCCCCCCCTACTTGCCCTACTCCTGGCTGCCCTTTCCTCTGCTCCAGCCGGCGACAGCTCGTCACCTTCTTATTCCCCTTTTCTCTCCTTTGGTCAACCCAACTTGGCAAAGCAGCGGAAGGGACAAGGCGAGTTGGCGCGCCCACTCTCTGCTCACTTTGCTCTCTGCGCTGAGCAGCAGCAGCCCCCACTCCTGAGTCGCCCCCATCCCGCTCTGCGGCGCCCTCCCTCTGCTTTCATTGCGCGGACTCCACCTGCGACCTTGGAGCCCGTCCGTGCACCGCGGCGGCGACGACCGGAGCTCTCCGTCGCAAGCGGCGTCATCGCCGTCCTCGTCGCGCCAACCACCCGGTCGTCAAGTCGCGCCCAAGGACGCCCGCCAGCGCCCTGTCGCCTCGGACCGTGCAAGACCCGATGTCACCGTGGCGTCACCTGTCGTCCTCCTCGCGGACTGAGCACTCGCCCTCGTCAGCGAATCGTCAAGGACGCACCCTGGACATCACCAACTCCCGTCCTCGCCTTGACCCGCTCATGCGCGCCCATACCGCCTCGGGGCGCAAAGATCGACCCTTTGTCCTCGCCGTGGACCAACCGCACGCTGCGCAAGCGCACGCGCGCCCGCGTCATGCCCACGTCGGCCTGAGCACCTTCTCGTCCTTGCTCACCCTCGCCTTGTCTTCTCCCCGTGCTCAGACGCCCCCATGCCGCCGCCTCGGGACAGCGCCCCGCTCGTCCTCGCCAACGACCCCACTCCCTCCCGTTGGCCTCTCTCCCCTTTAAAGCCCCCTTCTCCCTCCAGAGCTCCCCCACGCTACCCCCATTGAAGAACGGTAAGCATCCACCAGCAAAACCGCCGCCTCCTCACTTCGGCCGCCACGCCCCCGTCGGCCATTCTCCCGTCCAGTGAAGCTCCCTTCCCCCTCTTCGCGTCACCATGTGCCTTGGACCTCGTTGAGCATTTCCCCTAATGTAATTTCTGGTTTGGTTCAGCAGGGACTCCGAATTTGGCTTTCTCCCTCGACTCCAACCGAGTTCTTCGTCGCTGTCGATCCTCGCCCACCGTCCACCTCCGGCTGCCATTGTTGGCTTGGTGAGCTCCCCTTCACCTCCTCTTGCCCCGTGCTCTCACTCACTTGCGTTAGGAATCACCGAGCTGCCCCCTCCACCATGGCCGTGCCGCCTCCGCCGCCTCTCACCACCCGCGCCGCGCGCGCCCACGCGAGCCGTGCGTGTCCAGTTTGGACATGTAAAGTGCTGTCATTAGGGTGGTTAATGATGTCCTAATAACGGTCATTAAAACGCCTTAATGACGCCCTAAGCCCTCCCCCTCCTCACTGCCATACGCCCCCCCCTCCCGAGCACAGTAAACCAAGCCGGCCCTCCTCTCCTTTGGGCGGTGGGCCTCGCGCCTGTTCCCATGGACCACCTCGCCCTTTGTTCACGTGGACCGGTCCATGCACTGCTCGATGGACGAGGCTCCCTCTCTCCTTTTTCCATTCAATTTAATCTTGTTTAATTCATATCTCCTCGTTATAACTCCAACAATTATGAAATAAATTTCTAAAAATTCGTTAAATCAAGATCTTGCTAATGGCATAGGACTTGATTAATTTGGAGTTCATTTGTGTATTCTTTTGTATTTACTTGCTCTCTTTGCCGTTGTGCCTTTTTCCTAATTACCTGCTTTAGGATTGAAGACGGAGATCCTCAAGTTGATCAAGACCAAGACTATCACGATCACTTTGCCTCTAACCAAGGCGAGTCAATACTTTGACCATGTTGCTCCTACATTTTATGTAAATTATATTCTTTTAAATTAACAAATTGCATGCTTTAATTTTTAATCAAATGTATGTTAAAGCTTAAGGTAGTTAAATGCCCACTTGATGTTTAATTAATTAATATTGCCATCCTTGATAACTTGAATCCATTAACCTTTGTCACCCTAGTATTTATATGGTAATACTAGTTATAGGGTGTACTTGAGCGACATGCTAGCCTTGCTCAAGTACCGGGGTATTAAATACCCCAATCATCATGTTTTCAAATATAAAATGTTTTGGGTAGTCATTGGTGGTCCATTGACTAAGGCAAGAAAATAATTTGGTTTACTTCTCAAAAACCCTAAAAATGCTAGCTCTATCTGGGCGGATGGTGAGGCGGTTGGTGCTCCGGGAGCACGAGAATGTTTGGGTTGTGGAATGAACCGCCCAGATAACCCTAAGGACTTAATCGGGTCACGACCTCCCGTGTTAAACAAGTACAACCACAAGTCTGCAGAAAAACTTGCGACTTAGCCTAGTAGATTTATTGAACCTTGGATGCCATTTCGCTGGGCGGATAAATGGGGAGCCAAGTGGATTCATTCTGCTTGAATGGGACACCAAGAGGAGGGTGACGTTTGCCGGTCGGTGAGGTATAGCACCGCTATGCCGGTCGGTGAGTAAAACATCCGCTCAACATTATGGGCGTAACCCTATATGTGCGAAATGACGAAGAAGGCGAGATAAGTCGAAGCGTTATTGTGACAACCTCTCGACTACACATCTAAGGAATTGTGTAGGGCAATGAGTTAATTGTCTCTTGTGGGTAAAGTGTGCTATCTCTGCAGAGTATTAAAGCTGTTTAAACAGTAGTGCCCTCTGGTCAAAAGGCGGACATAGGAACTTAACTTGAGTTAGTTCTATTTCAAAACTTTGTGGGCGGTATAAAAATGTGGCGGGCTCACCTAGCGCTGAATTTGGTTTTTCCCTGGGTGGATGTACCCCAGTGCTGTTAATATGGTGGATGTAACCATAATCAAAATAAGCATGAAGGTGGAGGTAACCTCTGCTGTTATTAATTATTGCACATTACTCTCTTTATAAAAATTGCAATTTGTTAAAAATGCTAAGTCATAGGATTTGTAACTATAATATTGCAAAACTTGCTTTCGCAAATAAAAGAACCCGAGCCATCCTTGTTAAGCCTTGCATATATATAATTGCATTGTGTGTGTTGGCTCGCGAGCACGGTAGTAGTGCTCATTCTCGCTTCTCTCCCCACCCTTCAGATAATGAAGATGAAGGAGACTACGCCTACTACGATGGACCAGAAGATGATGGACAAGGATATGACGAGGAGTAGAATAGCTCTGTAGTTTAGATCTCGCCCAGTCTAAGTAGACTCGTTGGTACCCGCGTACAACCGATATTATCCAGCTCTTGGTTAATATCCGTCGTACACAGGTCACCCTAATATATTTGGCCTTGTGCGGCCCTTTTGTAAAACTCGACCCGATGAGGTCTATGTTATCAATCCTGTGTTGTAATATATTTGTTTCAGTTCACGCCTTGTATGAATGATTCAGCAATGTGTACTGTGAAGTGCTAGCTACTGATCCAGGGAATAGCACAGTGATTCACAGAGGATTTGGATTCTCAGAATCCGGGTCCGACAGAAAGTCATGGAAATAGTCGATGACAAATTGTTCTTGACTAATGGTCAAAACGAGACAGGAGACAATACCAATGAACCTGAGAATGTTCATGAATGCTTGCTTTCGGTGATACAAAGTGGACTCATGTGCTCCAAGGAGAATCCAAAAGAGCTCATCGGTATAAATGATGTTGTCAAAGAGCTAAGCTCAGCAAGAGAGAAGCTACTGAGTTGGGAAACGTTCGAAATGATTGGTTGATGCATTTTGCCTTTCTTGAGTACCGATGGCACTTAGAAGCTATTAAACTTTTTAAACTTTCATGTTGGCTATGTTAAGTTTTGTGTTGAAGTACTTCACTAGTGCGAAGTGATGTACAATTGTTCCAGTTGGCTTTCCATTAAGCTTCATGTTCCAGTTTTTAAAGTTTAAACTATGGGAACCGCCTGCATGTTCCAGTTGGCTTTCCATTAAGCTTCGCTGCACCGGAATTTAAACACATCATGTTTTACGGCATAACATGCTATATTCTCTGTATGATACATAAATCTGTAAATGTCACAACAAATTGGTTCATTCTGTGATTGAAATATTCTTTTTTTTTACGTATACAACGCAACACAAATCTGTACATCTCTAAAAAACAAATGTGCCACTATATTTCAGCATTGCTACTCCAATCAAAATAAAGTGGGAACAAAGAAGACGCTTACCCTGTAGCACTGTCTGCTCTGTTGAAATCGACAATTCTACAGTGCGTGTTCAATATAACATAACAACTTTTCCCTAGAGTTAAGCAAAACAGAGTTACATAAAATGCTCTGGAGTGAAAAGACAGCACAGGTTAATATGATTGTTTCTACATAGAGAATGAATAGTGAACAATCAACTCAAATGCACAAGAAACAATTCTGACAATTCACGGAACATCTCATTGTTCTCTGCTTTTCTTTGGCTTCATGATACAACTAGTGCACAAATTGACAATTCGTAAAGATACAGCAAGGTAAAAAAGATATTAGGAACATGATCTTCAAAACAGGCAAAAAGAAATCAAAGAAAAAAGTGTGAATTGTAAGAGCATTCGAGCTGCATATATAATTGGTAACATATATACCACATTAGCAGAGAGAGTGGAACTCACGGACGCCCAAAAAAAATTTTGACTTGAAAAAAATGATCCAAAAAAATTAAAAAAATAATGAGAAAAAAACAGTCGACAAAATAATTGGGATTCGAAAGAAAAAAACAGCTGAGAACAAAAAATGATACGAACTTTTTTAGAAAAAAAAATCGACGCGACAAAGAAAATAAAATGTTCGCAAAAAAATGGTTCTCCTCGCTGTATCTGGCGGTGGCGCAGGCCGGCCAGTCTTGGCGATCCTCCGGATCCGACGGTGGCGCAGAGCCGATGGCGGCGGCGAGGGCCACCGGAGGCGAGGCGGCGCGGTGGGTGGAGGAGGATTGCGTCGTATTCTGGGTGGAGGAGGGTGGCGGAGAGGAAGGAACGCGGCGGGGGCGAGAGCGCGTCAAGCAAAATGGGGCTCGGGAATGGGGAATTTCTCATCGTAACCCACAGGCCAGACACACCTGGAGTGGGTTTCCTCGATGCATCCAACGGCTCCTATTTGTTCCAGGGTGGATCCGACGGTGTAGAAGTGCGTCCGTTACTTGGACAAGGCAAGGGTGTCCGTTTTTTAGCAAAAATCGAAAAGCTAAATCCTTCGACACGAAGGAATTTGTGAACCTATGATACAAAGAATATCCAATGAAAACACACAACTGCTCTACAGTTAATAGAGAGCAAGTTCTTGGAAAGTGAAAATCTTACGAATATTTTGGATACGATGTTGCAACGAGACACCATTTTGTGGCACACTCAGTTTCCGTTTTTTTTTTCTATTTTGGTACTGTTTCACATTTAAATTGCACATCTAGCCACCTCCCAATTGAAATGTCAAAAAATTCACTGGGCCGTGCGTGGCATCAGCCTACTGCACCCCGCCTGTCGTACCCTAGGCCTCTTCACCTCCCTGCTGCACGTCTAGGGCCCTACAGGCTCCTGCCGTGCCCCCGAGCCACTATAGCGCGAGAGCCCATCTGCGCGCTGACAACATATATTGTCACTGCTTTCCACTGTACATATTTATAACACTGTTTTTGTGCGTACTGTTCACGCACCTTTACCTGTGTGAGCTTATGTTAATGTTGTGTTCACACTGTGGGTAGTGTTTTTTGAGTACGTGAACAGTATTCAGCAGCGGAGGTGCAGCAGTACTGTAGCAGCATCAAAATATTTACTGTCGCTATTGATCTCGGCCTTTGATTTTTGATCGGCGGTGAAGATCATTTCCTAATATCTTGCACTGCAGATTCTCTGTATTGAATCCTTCGATACAGAAGATCTATCCCGCAGGTGTGTGAGTGGGGACACCACAGTATTACCGAAGGAATGATGGAGAACTAGCTCTAGGACAGAAAAAAGCAGCAGCATGAAGCTAATACTTTTACAGATTTCCTGGTCAGGTACTACAATGTTTGTTGGATTTGTCTTTATCAGAACCTGTACTTTGTATTGCCAAGTTATGAACTCCCTGAAATGAGGTAGGGAATCCGGAGTCAAGCTGCCCTCCGCAGACTTGGTTGGGTTTTGGACAATGAACACTATCCAAAATCCAAATAGCAGGCTACATCATAAGCCCAACGGCAGCATGCGGCAACAGAGGGCCCATTGCATGTTTGTGACGACCACATTTATGAGTTCGTCAAACCCTTTTTACAACCACCCAGTATGTGCAGTTGCAAAGTAAAAAGTAGTATTACAAGCAAATTTATGTTTACAAAAAGAAGCAAACCTTTATTACAGAGATTAGAGCTTAACAGCCAGTTTAGACGCAAGCAGGAGCATCCAAGCCCAAAGATAATATATTACAACAGGAAAGTACTTTAGTGGCAATGAGAATCTACCGCCAAGTGGAGAAGCAGACCGACTGTTTAAGAAGCTGAAAGACTGCAAAGTTCGATACTTTAGGAGCTGGGGTGATAGACTACTCATGGTACAAAATATCATGCTCACCATTCTCCTAATAAATGTTTCACAATCACTTTTTAGTTTTCACTTGATCAGTTGATACTAATACTTATGCCAAGCAATGTACTATTGTTTTACCTTATGAATTGTCCATTAGAAGAATTCTGATGGCCCTATGGCACTTCCACAGGAGGATGGCTTCAATCTGCTAACTGTCATAAAAGGAGCCAGCATGTACCGTCATGGCATACAACGGGACTTCGTGACTGATTTCCTCCCACCTACATTAAGTGAATTTAAGAGAACATTTGGTAAAGATTTCAAGTGTGTATTCAAATTCTCGAATATACATTCTACTTTCGTATACCATTTTATCCAGATGATTGAACTGATCAGTAGCAAGCTGAAACTTCTGCAGACCACTTCACCACTTACTGAGCCCAGTCATGCTTTCTACTCTGAAGAATGGAAAAATTGTTCGTGGCCTCACTGGTGTTCCCGACCAGTTCCATCAATACATATAGGTTGTTCGAGAGAAATGAATTTGTTCTCCTCTATCCAGGTGGTATTCGGGAAGCTCTACATAGGAAGGAGTGCTTTAATTGAACATTTTCTTCTACTTCTACAGAAGAATTTCATGATCTCTACAACTCTGCATATTTGCAATTGTCTCCATCTATATTTATTCCATCGAACTTGGCAGGGTGAAGGATACCAGTTGTTTTGGCCAGATCAACCAGAATTAGTAAGAATGGCAGCAAAGCTCAAGACAATAACCTGATTAAAGGGGTGATTCATCATTTAGTTTAAGGAGGGGTTCCCATACTGCAGTACACAGATGATACAGTGTTGATGTTGGAATACGATGAAACCTACTTCCTGAACTTGAAATTCCTCCTTTACTGTTTTGAATGGCTGTCTGGTTTGAGAATAAACTATCACAAAAGTGAAGTGATTGTGCTTGGGGGGTCTGCTGAGGAGGCTATTAGAGTAGCAAATATTTTTGATTGCAAGTTGGCCTCTCTTCCTATGATATATCTTGGAATCTTAATTGGAGACAGACATATTGGGGTGAGGGCTACAAATAATGTATTACACAAACTAACTAAGAAGCTGGACAATTGGAAGAATAATTTCTTATCTTCTGGGGGCAGGCTAATCTTGGTTAACAGCAGCTTAAGTAGTCTTCCTACTTATACCATGGGTTTCTACAGATTTAATGAGGAGGCTCACAAGCAAATGGACACCATTAGGTTTAGATTTTTCTGGAGGGGTTCTAATGGTAAGTTTAAATATTATATGATAAAATGGGATGCTGTGTGTTGGCCTAAAGACTTTGGGGGGTTAGGGGTGATTAATACAAGGGTTATGAATGACTGCTTGATAACTAAGTGGATTTGGCGTATTAATCATGCAGAGAATGAATTATGGTTCAGAATCCTCAAAGCAAAATATTTTCCAAGTAGCACTTTTAGAGATGCTAACTTTTACAGAGGCTCCCAGTTCTGGAAACAGATGAATGAAGCAAAAACCTTCTTTGGCAGGGGAGTTAAATTCAAAATTAGAAGTGGACAGAATGTTTCCTTTTGGGGTGATGTTTGGACAGGTGATTGCCCTCTCAAGATCACTTTTAGCAACCTTTTTAATGTTTGTCACCTCCCTGATATGAGTGTGGCCAAAGGTTTTGTTAATGATACTTGGAACATTCCTTTTAAGAGGTGTCTTGGGACTGAAGAAGCAACTCAGTGGGAAGATTTGAAGAATATTTTAGCTGAAGTTGATTTTAACAATAATGATGATAGAGCTGTTTGGTGTTTCGAAAATTCTGGGTTGTTCTCTATTAAATCTCTTTATAGACAGCTTCTTTTTGGGGTGTTGTCTATAGAAAGATGCAAAAGCTTTGGAGTAGCAAAATTCTTTTAAAAGCTAAAATTTTTGTGTGGCAATGTTATTATAACAAAGTTCAAACTTTAGACCAACTTCATAAGAGGGGGTGGAAAGGGGATTTGAATTGTAATATGTGTGGCTGCATTGAAAACATTGATCATATCCTTTTTGATTGTGTGCTGTCCAGGTTTTTTTGGTTTTGTATCAAAGAGACTTTGTACTAGGAGCGAGTTCCAGATTCTATTGATGACTTCCAATTGAATTGGTTAGATAGGAGGGGGGCTACTGATTACAATGTTATTCTGTTCAGTTTTGCAGCCTCCGCTTGGACTCTTTGGAATGTAAAAAACAGGGGGGCGTTTGAGGGGGTGTATCCTCATCAACCTATGGATATAATTTACAAGTTTCTATCTTGTTTGCAGCGTTGGCGAACCCTTCTCAACGGGGATGAACGCACTAAGTTGGACAACTTCATGAAGGCCGTCGAAGAGTGGTCTAACAACTTTTGTAGTTTGAGCAATCGCGTTTGTAAAAACTTGTAATATTTTAGATTGCTAAACCTCGTTTTGTGTGTGCACCCTAGCGATAGCTGGTGTTCCCAGTGATTTGCTCACTCTGTTAGACTGTCATTTGCTTTATAAAAGCAGGGTTTTATTCCCTTTTCAAAAAAAAAAAGTTTGGAGTTACTGTCATACCATTTGGTTGTGTAGGAGAAGATGACTTTTTAGAGGTAGCTTTCTGTGCTTTTTTACACTGAATCATCTGGAACAACATGATTGCTACATGCCATTTTTGATTTATCATGATCTACGTATTGTAGTCGATAACTCGATATTATATTCTACATTTTTATGATCAGTAGAATAAATTGTATTTATGTCTTTTTTTAGAATGAATGTATTCGTGCATTCTTTGTACTTTCTGCAGACAGTTCTGGATTACAATGATCAAAAGAATATCCCCTATGTCCGAGAATGGATAGAATCATTCAATGAAGATTGTCCAAGAGTAAGGTCAGATTTCTATTATCCCTATCTATTTTTCCTTAAAAAAAAGAAAGAAACAATCAAGTCTTCCCCGTCACAAAACTACTTGCTCAACACGACCCATGGTCAGCTATGGTGTGCACACTTTGTTTGTCGTTTCAGGGATACTGTCAAAGGAGAGGATGGGAATCAGATCTTACACCTTCCAGCTGTTCTTCCTAAAGTACCAGGTCGGTTATACTTCCTATTCGGAAAGCCGATTGAAATGAAAGGAATGGACAATGTCCTCAGGGATAGGAAGAGTGCAAACGATGTATATTTGCACATCAAATCGGAAGTGGAGAACACAATGTCTTATCTGAAGAGGAAGAGAGAGCAAGATCCTTACCGGAGTATTACGCAGCGCACATTGTACCAGGCAACTTGGGGTGCTTCTGCTCAAGTCCCGACTTTTGAACCGTGAAAATTGCGTGTGAACTATTTTTGCATAGTGTGATTGTATTGACATCAACAAGGATGCCGAAGAAGATCATGAACGACTATTTTTACGACAGTGTTTTTCAGAAAGCCAACTGTAACTATTGGGTTCAGTTGCCATGTGCATTAACCATGACAAGCACCCATAATAGAATTATGTAGTATCAACAAATAGGCCCTAACACGTTACTGATGCGTAGATTTCTTGTTTGAACAAAGAAGAAGCTTCGAACTTAGGGCCTATTTGATAGGGGGATTTGGATTCGAATCCTTAGGATTTAGTTCAAAAAAATTACAGAGAAATCCCCCTCACCCAAACAGCCCCTTGCCGTTAGTGTAACCTGCAGCATGTAACCACAAAATTACTTTTACAAGCACGACAAAGTGTATGAATGTTATCTTTTTATACTATTCTTCTTTGGGGAACAAAGAGAAAATAAAAAACGAAAATGGGCAAGGGGAATCCTGAGCTTGGGTGTGCGTTAATGGCGGACGGGGCAGGAGGAAGAAGAAAGAGCTGGCACGTGGGCCCGACTTGGCAGCGAGACAGAGAGAGGGAGAGAGAGTGGGGGTGGGTGCGCCGAGCGGAAGGCGTGGGCCGGGCGCGGAAAAGGGGAAATGGGACGGAGAAAGAGGATTTCGGCCCACAAGCGAAATCTGGATTTTTAAAGCTTTTCCGAATTTCATAAATTACAAGAAATCAAAAGGACTTTTAGAAAATAATAAATAGAGTTCAAAAATTCTAGAAATATTCACATAAACTCCATGAATTATTTTGAACTTAAATAAATTATTTGCAACTTAAAGTTGGTTTTTATGTTTGCACATAAATTATTTTAAATTTCTAGAAAATAGGAAAAACTTTTTAAATTCCACAAAATTTAAGAAATTAATTATTGTTTTCTATTTAACTTTAAAACCAAGAAAATCCCAGAAAAACCAAGAAAACTCTTTTAATTTTAGAAAATCCAATAAAATAATATTTTTATTAATATTTTTGGTAATAGAACTTTGGGACGTTGCAACAATCTAGGACCAAGCACATTGACATTAGGTATCACTTCCTTAGAGACCATATTGAGAAGGGGAACATTGTGCTAGAGTTTGTGGAGTCCGAGGCTCAATTGACAGATATTCTCACTAAACTCTTAAATCCTACTAGGTTTTCTACCTTGTGAGTTGGGGTAGTTTACCCTTATGGACTAATTTCATGGGGAGTTGATCTTTTTTATCTTTTGTTCAACAAGTGGTTTTCTTTGACTTTTGATGTTTTTTCTTGCATGTCATTGTATCACATTGCATTCATATGAGAAATAAAAAAATGATGTATTGTAATATAAGCTTTACTGCTTCAACTTTTAATTTGATGAAGCTTTGCTTATTACTCCTGTTGATGTAGCTAGTTTTTGATTGATGCCATGCTATTGCCTGTATGTTTGGCTCAGCATGATTTACTTGCTTAGCTACTTGTTGATGCATCGGCATGTGCCTTAGAGCTAGTGAACTATTTTTGCAATAGTGTTATTGTATTGACATCAACAAGGATGCCGAAGAAGATCATGAACGACTATTTTTACAACAGTGTTTTTCAGAAAGCCAACTGTAACTATTGGGTTCAGTTGGCATGTGCATTAACCATGACAAGCAACCATGATAGAATTATGTAGTATCAACAAATAGGCCCTAACACGTTACTGATGCGTAGATTTCTTGTTTGAACAAAGAAGAAGCTTCAAACTTAGGGCTTATTTGATAGGGGGATTTGGATTCGAATCCTTAGGATTTAGTTCAAAAAAAATTACAGAGAAATCCCCTCACCCAAACAGCCCCTTGCCGTTAGTGTAACGTGCAGCATGTAACCACAAAATTACTTTTACAAGCACGACAAAGTGTATGAATGTTATCTTTTTATACTATTCTTCTTTGGGGAACAAAGAGAAGATAAAAAACGAAAATGGGCAAGGGGAATCCTGAGCTTGGGCATGCGTTAATGGTGGACAGGGTGAGAGGAAGAAGAAAGAGCTAACACGCGGGCTCAACTTGGCAGCGAGACAGAGAGAGTGGAGGAGGGTGTGCCAAGCGGAAGGCGTGGGCCTGGCACGGAAAAGGGGAAAATAGGACGGAGAAAGAGGATTTTGGCTCACAAGCGAAATCCGGATTTTTAAAGCTTTTCCGAATTTCATAAATTACAAGATATCCAAAGGACTTTTAGAAAATAGCTAATAGAGTTCAAAAATTCTGGAAATATTCACAGAAATTCCCTGGATTATTTTGAACTTAAATAAATTATTTCCAACTTAAAGTTGGTTTTTATGTTTGCACATAAATTATTTTAGATTTCTGGAAAATAGGAAAAACCTTTTTAAATTCCAGAAATTTTAAGAAATTAATTAAATTTTTCTGTTTAACTTTAAATCCAAGAAAATCCCAAAAAACTCAATAAATTTTCTTTTTTTACTTTAAAATCCAGAAAATTCCAGAAAAACCAAGAAAACTCTTTTAATTTCAGAAAAACCAATAAAATAATAACTTTATTAATTTTATTTTTGGTAACAGAACTTTGGGACGTTGCAACAATCTAGGACCAAGCACTTGACATTAGGTATCACTTCCTTAGAGACCATGTTGAGAAGGAGAACATTGTGTTAGAGTTTGTGGAGTTCGAGGCTCAATTGGCAGATATCCTCACCAAACCCTTAGATCCTGCTAGGTTTGCCATCTTGAGGGGTGAGTTGGGAGTAGTTTACCCTTATGGACTAATTTCAAGGGGAGTTGATCTTTTTTATCTTTTGTTCAACAAGTGGTTTTCTTTGACTTTTGATGTTTTTTCTTGCATCTCATTGTATCACATTGCATTCATATGAAAAATAAAAAATGATGCATTGTAATATAAGTGTCGGGACCGGATTTCTGAACCCGAACCCTCTGTGTATTTATGTACTAGTCCCATGATCAGTAGCTAGTGCACACAGTAGAAACATCGTTGATAACAAGTTCGAATCACGAAATAATTAACATTAATAAACAACTGAGTGCCGGCCTTATGGCCACTTATTACAAAAGAGGTCAAAAGACCTTAAGTCTTACAGTAGCGAAAACAACAAAAGAGTAAACTCCGAGTGGTGACCCATCAAATTGCCCACTGGCATTCGACTGGGGAGCGTGGCCTAGTACTCCAGATGTCCTTCGTCAAAGCCACAGACGAAGTAATCGTAGTCGTTCACGGCAGCATTGAAGACTTCTGAGATTTATTTTGAGTGTAGCATGTGAGTACATAAAGTACTCCGTGAGTCTTGGAAAATATGCATAGCTTTAACAATTGAGGCTTATACGGTTCTTTTGTACAAAGCAATATTTTATGTTTAAACATTTTTCATAAAGCACATTTGTCAAAAGTAGTTTCAATAAATAAATAAATTGTATCACTAGTGGAGGTTCTAGCTACCAACCACTAGCATCAAGGCTCTAGTTGCCAAGGTTTAAAAAATAGGGCTCTAGCTGCCCAACTGGCTCTAGCTGTCAAAAACTATCCGAGAGTCCCAACTGCTCTCGGTTCCCAAAATTTACTCTTTTGAAAACAAAACCAAAATCTACCATGTGAAAACGCACCTTGCCCGCCCTTGACTGTGGGCACGGCTATTTAAATAGTTTTGCACTTTGCAGAGGTTGTACAGCTTGACCCATACGAGATAATCAGTTTATAATGTCCGTCTGACACACTTCCGAAGGTGTGCGACTAAACGATTATCACAAGGCTTTTACAATACTTTATCCTAACATTAGCCCACCCGGTGAGCTTATCCCCAAGTCTGGACGTCATTTACCAGCGACCCAGGGCTCACCGTTGTGGGGGATAACCTACACAGACATGGACGTTTATTACCATCGCCTGGCGCAAGCCCCGGCAGACATGGACGTCAATTACCATCGTCTGCACTACCAGGTAAATCTTACCATCTACAGCCTGCGGGCGCAATGCTAGAACATAGTAAATTATTTAGCCAGATCCTTCCTATTAGGACATGTGATTGCACGGTTTTGCTCAGTTTGGATAATCACAAGCGTCAGTCCTTAATATGACTTGGGCGGGACTAATACATTACAAGATCTCGTGCTCTAGCTGCACCTGCCTGATCTTACCATCCACCCAAGTCTAAAGCATATTTTCATCATTTTATTTTATTTTCCAACTAATGATATTACCTAATGTCATACATTTTTCAAACAAAGCATAAAGGGTAATAATGGTTTTCCTCCCCCCAAAGGTTAAATAAAGCCGTAAAGCATGTCTAAGCAATTCTACCGTACAAAACTATTCTGCAAAATTGTATTCAATAATGAAGAATTTCTATGCTAAGGTTACAAAGGCACAGGATAACAAATATCAATGATGATAATAACAAACTTTAAGTTTTTAACTAACAACCTAGAGTTTAAACTTATCATTTAAATAAAATAGCAATGCATAACTTTAAAACTGAAAACATAATTTACAAATCATAGGTTCAAAATGGTCAAAGGAGACTCGCCTTCGGTGACGTTGGAGGTAAGCGCTTCCTGTTGATCCAAATTCGTGTCGGCGACGTCGGACTCTACACGCGCGAAACAATACAAATAAATAAAATAAAATAAAATTCAAAAATTACAAAATAAATACTGGAAGGTAGAGAATGAATTTAGAAGAAAGAATCAATAGATTCGTAGTTCGTATGAGGGAGAAAGAATATCCGAAAGATTGATAACACATAAAATGATAGCAAATTCTGAAATTGCACTGTACAGCAATCCGAAAATAATAATAATAAAATAAAATAAAGAATTCCCTTGTGTATGACGCGTGGGGCCCAGTTGTCATTGACTCTAGGGAAAGAATTGAGAACTAGAGAATAATGGGAACCCCATGATTCAAACCCACGATCAACGATCAAAGGCAACAGAGGCTACTCAACTAACCAACTGAGCCATCGAGCTATTGTGACAAATACACAAAGGAAAATTATTTGAAGAAAAGGAACTGAGAAGCTTTAACCAACACAGCAGAAGCTCCGGCCATGGTGATGGCACCGGTGAGGGAGACGGCAAGGGGGCCGGCGAATAACCAAAATGGAAACCCGTCGGCGTCCTCTACACACTAGTGGTGGCGGTTTGGCCAGAGACAGAGCGAGGTGGCGGCAGTGACGACCAGAGTGCATGGTGGAGGTGCTCAAGCGAGGGCACCGACGAGGGGAGGTGAGCACGGGTGTGCCTCGGCATGGGGATCGCGTAGAGCCGGTCGGTTCGGCTGGGGAAGGTCCGAGGAGGTGCAGCCACGGTGGCCATTGACGACGACGAAGAGCTTGCGGTGGCGGGGCTTCTTGGCGACGAAGAAGATGAAACGAGGTGGGAGATTGGAAGAGTGATACCGGGAACACATTATGATGCGGTCACCTTGGTCGTAGAGTCACCGGAGAAGGAGATCAACGCGAAGATGTCGTTGCCGGTCTTTGGGAAGAAGGTGGGTTGACGTCGGCATTCTGGGCAAACAGAGGGAAGTTAGAGGGTGGGGTTTGAGGCAAATCGAAGAGGAGAGACGAGAACACGTGATGCTCTCTTTATAATGCGAAGGGGACGCTTGAGTTGATGGGAAACGTCACGAGAATAAAGCTATAGATTTCGGTTTGCAAATGAAGAACGGGAAGAATCGGCCAAATTGAATGCAATTGATGGAGGAAACGTAAAATTGATGGTTGTACGATGTGGGTGATGACGACGTGGTCGTTTCGCTTCAGACGGAATTGAATTTGGAGCTCCGAGTGAGAAGAAATGGGGAATTGAATGAAAGGCTAGCTGTCTGTTTGAAATCGGATGAACAGTAAACAACACCATGCACGTCGGGAGGTAGAAGACGAAGTGAAGAGAGAAAAAAAAATAAAGAAAAACGAAATCCAGAAAAAAATTCCAAGAAAATTCCACAAAAATCCTTGGAACCTGAATAGATTTAATAAAATAATTTTGAATTTAATTGATGTTTATTTTAATCATTTAAAATGTTTTTTTAAATTCAAATTAAGCTTTAAATTAATCCAATAAATTGCAAATGATTCATTTTATTTTTAAAGCTTCAAAAAAAACTCTTGAATTAGCAGGAACTCTAATTTAAAAACCAAATCTTTGAATTAATTATTTTGAAAAGACCAAAATTTGAGATGTTACAATAAGCTTTACTGCTTCAACTTTTAATTTGATGAAACTTTACTTATTACTCCTGTTGATATAGCTAGCTTTTGATTGATGCCATGCTATTGCATGTATGCTTGGCTTAGCATGATTTACTTGTTTAGCTACTTGTTGATGCCTCGGCATGTGCCTTAGAGCTAGAAGGTCTAAGCTTAATCTTTAATTGTCAAGTGTTGTATAAATTCAACTTTGTATGAGTCGAGCTAGGCTTTTATGTCTTTTGAGACCTTGCTCATGCTTGTTGAGTGCCAACTTGGATTACTTAGCTTATCTTCAATATGTCTTGAACTTAAAAGAAAATCTTGGACAGTTCATGGTTTTGCTCATTTTAGTGCTTTAGGGTAAAACCCCTTATTTTTCACAAAAAAAAAACATCATGTTGTATCATGAAAAGAAAAGAACAGAAAATGAAAATGAAAAACAAAGGGAGTGCTTGCAAACAATCTGTTACATGCCTAGAGCACTCCTAGCTCAAACAGTGGTCTGTTACACCCCCACTAGAGCTATTTCATGCTAAAAATGTCAAATCTTTGTTCACAAACGGCCTGTTGCACGCCAACAGCAAAAACTATAAAATCAAGTGAAATTGAGCAAGTTTTTTAAGTTGTAGTCTTTGTGATCCTTCTAGTAGTCAGTGCTTGTTTCACTATCTTGAATTACATGCTTGCGATTGCTTGGTTCATACTTTTGTAGTCCATATGATTATCCACTAGTGATTTCACTTATTCACTAGACTAGATGGCTTTTTGATATATGTCTTGATGTCAATTTGTAGCTTGTCATTCATGACATGCTAGCTTTCATACTTCATATGTCTTGTGCATTAGAAGTTGCTAGCTTCTTCATATTGGGTAATCTCCAAAGCTTCTTCTTCATAAAAATTGAAAATCCAAAAAATGAAGCCACTCCATTGCATTTGATGCATGCTCTTTCTTTTGCTTCTTCCCCGTATCTTTAGAATTGAAATATTGGATGAGATGATGACGTGATTCCTTAATGACTCCATTATCAAAGGGGGAGAAAATGTGGTAAAAATGCTCAAAATGGGCTTTGCATGCTTTCAGGGGAGAAAATGCAAACAAATGGAAAATTTCAAAAATTGCTATATCTTAGTGAGAGGGAGCATCTCATATGCATTCTTGAGCTCTAATGTCTATTTATTTGTTGAAGTTGCAAATTTGAAATCTCACTATGATGCAAGGTCAAATTGGACAATTGTTCTTTCATATGAACCTTAAGTGAATTTTTGAAGCTATCTCTAGATTTTGAAACTTTTTTGCACTCCTTTCCCTCTACTAGTTTGCTTCTGCATTTCTCAAGCCAACTTGGTCATTTTTATGACTTTCTCTTGCTTATGAATCAAGTTGAGGCTTTACGTAAAACCGAGTGAGTGTTTTTCAAAACAACCTCCAATTTGTATTTTTTTGGTAGATTACCAATGTGTTCATCAAGGGGGAGATTGTGGAGATCATACGATATGATCCTAATCTTAGTGTGTTGAACAATTGGCATAAGTGTCGAGGTGTTTGGGAGAAACCCTCGGTTTAGCAGAGTGTCGCGGACTATTAGACTGCAGGGGGTCAGACCGGCCCAAGGTTGGCGGTCAGACCAGCCGAGGCAGGCGGTTAGACCGGTCGTGGCCGAAAAAGTTGAATTTTGAGGAATGTGATCAAACACTTATGTGGGAGTGTTTGGATGTGTGTTTGTATAGGTTTTATGGAAAATGGAGACTGGACACAAAACTAGATAGAGTTTGACTGAAATGTCCACAGAGGGTGTTTTCCAGGACTTGGGACGAAATTGGGAAGTGGTCTGACGGGCCAATGGTTGGCGATCAGACCAGCCAGGGCGCAGTCATGCACAGTGGGGTGCAATGATCTTGTGGAATTGGCCAAAGTCATAGGAGTTAGTGCATAGGTGTTGCATAATGTATGTTTTGGCTAACATGGGTCAAGTTACTAGGAACTTGTACCCAGGATCGATTTCTTAGTTTATTATTATGTAGGTGGCTTGGAGTCAACTACAGTCAATGACGAGAATGATCGGGACTAGGCTAGGAGAGCTGGGGTCTAGAACGATCTAGGATGCCGGGTTAAGTGGTTGGACTCATGCATGGTGACAAGAACGACTGAACGGGGAGTTTGGTGCAACAGATTGCATCAAGTGACTTAGGCGTCGATGCAAGTGCTATGGTGGTTCCGGTATGAGCCAGATAAGGGAGACTTGCTTATAAGAAGAGAGTCATTGATGAACCTACGTGTGGCGAAGCATGGGATTGCTTCACATTGATTAGACTTGGCCTTTAGAGATTAAGAGGGGGTATTTTGGTATATTCACCAAAATACCGGGTTGGTAATCTTAGAGAAACCGCGACACAAGACGGCTCAAGGAGAGGTGGTTTAGATCAAGAGAAGATGAAGATCACGAAGAGACGGATTCAGGAGACCTGGTTCGTCATCCACTTTGAGAAGCGTCTATGAGTGTAGACCCGTTTGTGTGTGGGCTTAACAGGTGCCCGATAAGGTTTTCTTTCTATACCTAGCCTCTACTATAAAAGATGTGAAACCTGGGAGTAACACCCCCAGATTCTCTGTATATTTTACATTAGTCCCTAGAACAGTAGCTAGTGTACACAGTAAAATCAATATGGTAACATCTACATTTCGCACAATTTTATTAATATAATTATCAGAGTTTCACAAGAACGGCTTACAAGCCAACAATAAAAGAATACAGCAAAAGACGAAGTAGTAGTCGGGCCTAGCAAATCTGCCATAGGCAATCAACTAGGGTAGCGGTCTAGTCGTCGAGATCCTCAGCAGTGGCAAAGTCTTTCTCTTCTGAACAATATTTTATTAAGTAAGGGTGAGTACAAAGATATACCCCGCAAGTTACACCCATAATAGAATTTTAATGCATGCAGGGATAATATCAAAGGAAGGCTTGTATGTCTGTTTTTGCATAAAGCGGGGTTTGACATTTTAAATATATTTACTAAGTTCCAAAGCAGTTATACTATATCTAAAATTGAATTTTATTTTAAATGTCAAGTTAGTGCAGGATACACTTCTGGTGAAGGAATAACCCCTTAACACCAAGGCTAACTGGCCAATTTCCCACATGAAATAAATATCCATGAAATCATTTGATAAAACCCAAAACCAAAGACTAATCCTTGAACAGCTTTGCTCAGCGTGCTCATTATGGTGGGCACGGCTATTTGAATATATTTACACTATGCAGAGATTGTACCACTTTACCCACAAGACATAATCATCTCATATTCCCTCCGGAATAACACACTTCCTTTGGTGTGTGGCGGAGAGACCATGACAATGCTTTTACAATGTGTCATCCCAAAGTAGTCATGCCCACCAAGGTTTCACTGTCGTAAGGTTTCACGCTAAACGGAAGCTCCCTCTTGCACCATGTGGGCAATAAAAATAGGTCTTCACAACACCCACACAACCGAATGCACGACCATAGTGGGAATTTGCAAATTAGTTAGCCAGGTTTGTCCCATACCAGACTTGTGGTAGTACGGAAGGGCTTTGCATGATGTGGCTTGCAGACCGGTCCTTAACTGACTTGGGCGAATTCTAAAATAACCCTTGGTCTCAACCATTCATTGAATCGATCCCGTGCATCGACTTGCACCCACCTACTATCCATTTCTCCCAAGTCTAAACCAGTTTTTATTTTATTTTAAAGACATTTGTAAACTTCCATGGCAAACAAATGCTATGGATACATTTTTAAACTATAGTTGATCTTTGGCTATAAATTCTCAAATTAAATATTTCAGGTCTAAGCATGACTATGCTTAATTTTTCCCAAAATGATATAGTCAGTACTATTATACTAACTATTTTTTATCTAGGGGTGACAAGGTGTGGTGATTCAATGTCAAAAGTTAGCTATACAAGTGTATTGGGATTAGCTACAATTTTAAGATAGGAATTTAAATTACATTGAATAAAATTAAACATACAATAGTAATTTAAAACAGAATATAAACAATTTAAAATAATGAGATCAAACAAGATCAAAATATGTAACTTGCCTTGCTCAAATAATTATTGTTCTTGGTCGATGAAGTATTCTGGCTTTCCAAACACGTCGAAATCTATACATGAAAACATGCCAAATTCAAATAAACTAAATCGGAGTACGAACGAAGGAGAATGTGCTCTCGAAAGATTTAATTCAAAGAAAGAGAGAGAGAAAACACTATTTGGGGATTTTCAAAAATTTTGGGATTTTCTTTCTAAAGGGAATTCCGAATTAATGAGCAAGGATGATGTCATTGAGGAAAATGAATTTTGGCCGGAATTATTTTCTAAAGGAAAAATAGGAAATGAGTCACTAACAGGTGTGGGTCTATTGACCGGGTCCACGGAACAGCGACCGATCGCATCACACAACGGCTCGCACATCAGTAGTGACACGACAGCGAGTGACTGGGGCAGAGAGGCTGAGGTGACGTGATGTGGTAGCGAGGTCACGAACAGGTGGCGACCACATCAGCTTGGGATGGCGGCGGCGCTTGGGACCCAAGGGATCAAGCGAATGGTGGCGCGGCGGCGGACGACGAGGGTCACAACGGAGAGAGGGAGGGACGGGGAACTTAATGGACACGGTCGTGTCTCTTGGGTCCCGAGGTGGCGGCACATTCGGGTCGACGGTGGCGACAACGTTCCGGCGGCACTCCGGCGAAGACGAGGCAAGCACGAGGTAGAATGTGGAGCCACAATGACAATGGTGAGGACGATGTCACCAGAGATCATTCGACGACGGTGGAAATGACGGCGGCGTGGTTGCGGGCCAGTGAAGAAGAAGCTCCGATTGTGGCGAGATGAGAGGGAGAGGGAAGATGAGCTCACAGGTGGAGAGATGAGGGAGAATAGGGGCACCTAGGGCTCCATTTTGTAGGGGCGGAGGAGCGCGGGGAAGGGATATCGTGCATGCGGTGTTATTCACCGGCTCGAGTGGTCCTGGTATCATCACCACTCTGGGTACTTTCGCCTCCCGTGCCTTTGATTTTTTTTCTCTGGTTTATGTGATTTATCCTATATTGTTTTGAATTTACAAATTTTCAATTTTTTTTTGGAAATATTGGATGCAGGGGTATTTTTTATCCCCCCTCTCTCTCCTCCCAAACGATGGCAGAGATAATTGTCTCCAGGAGATTAAATTCCATGGGCTCTCAAGAGCCCAGAAAAAATCCCTATGGAGGTTAATCTCACGTGCAATATTTTCTCTAACCTAACACTGGTATCAGAGCGAAAGGTTCGGAGACGACGACACTCTTGGCGAACATCCACGTCCGGAGCCAAGTCGTCTCGTTCGACGCACGACGATCGTCCGCGTCGGAAGAAAGTCTCGTTCGTGGACGTCACATCAAGAGCGACGTGGTGTCTGTCTTCGCATTTTTGTCCGCGTCCGAAGCCAAGACGTCGAACGAGCGTCGTTGTTCATTGATGGAGTTCCAACCTGTCGCGCTAAACTTGATGGATCGTCCTCTCGGAAAAGGTCCTTGGTACAACAGTTTTGTTGTTCCACATTTTAATCCGGAGCGTTCGACGCACGGTGATCATCCATGTCAGAAGAAAGTCTCGTTCGTGGACGTCACATCAAGAGCGACATCGTGTCCATCTTCGCTTTTTTGTCCGCGTCCGAAGCCAAGATGTCGAACGAACGTCGTTGTTCGTTTTTTGTCCGCGTTCAAAGGCAGGCAACGTCGGAATCTTCGACGCAAATAGCACGTTCGGGAGGTTTTATTATGAAAGTAGCGTCTGCCGCAGCCAAATTGTAAATTTTACATGGTCACCGGCCGAACGAGATATCCACGCGACACGCTCGTCCGGTCGGTTACGGGCCGGATGCCCCATTTGGAAAAGCCATAACCCGTAGCGTAACCAAACTGTGCGGCCACGTCATCTACCGTAGTGTGACTAAACTGGTCACAGGCCGCTCATCCATTTTTTAAACGAGTGTTGTCAAGCCACGAAACTCGGCCACTAAAACCTGGCCACTAAAAAAAGGTTGTATCGTGCTCTGCAAAAGTCAGAGGCGAGCCAATCCTTCTAAATCGCTAATTGTCGGAGCTCCTGCACTGCACGTACCTTCTGAATCGCTAATCACTGCCACGGTCCATTAGTTAACCGCATGATCTTTCTGCTGACGACCGCTGATCGATCAATTAGCTACTAATTGTTGGATTTTTACGTGGCTTTCATCATTTATTGTGGTTATTGTCTGTTTTAACTCAACGTGGAATTGTTCATATTATTTATGTATGTGATAGGGAATAATCTGATGCGGAATTTAACTCGAGGAATTAATACTCGACATGTTAAGGACGGCTATGCTGTAATATGGTAGACATATTTATTGAGATCGAGTCTACTGGAATTTAATATACATACGTATGATTAATCCGGATACAACACATGGCGGAATAGCTGAGTTTGTTTTGCAGGATTGGCTCTGCAGGCTGTTGGCCCACATGATCAGATTGGAATTGATCTCGTAAACAATCTGATCATGGCGCATGACTCACACATGTGTGCTAGGGACTAATAGATTTTAGACTTATAAAACTGGCATGTCTGATCATGGTTGGTGACATGGTTCATGAGTCTCACGGTGTACCAGAAACAGGTGGGTCAATATGTAACACCTGGAAGTGGAGTATATAAATAGGTCCCTACCCTCTAGCTTTATTATGCAATTGTGATTTAGGGCTTGTTTGGGAACTCAAATCCCAGCCGGGATCCCGGCCAATTCCCAGGGATGGAAACCCATGGGGCAAGTTTCCCCAAGTCAGCTAGAAGGCCCGTTTGGATGCTCACAAGATAGGGATTTCACCCCCAATCTACGCCATTTTCACCAGAAAAAACCTCGACTCCCCACATCGGGAAAACTCTCCCCGTCGCGTCGCCTCTCCTTGCGCGCACCCCATCTCCGCCTTGCGACGATGCCCGCAGCTCACTCGCTTACGATTGCAGCCACCACCGCATTCCATAAAATTCACTTCCGTCCCCTTCTCTCCTCTTCCCTGCAGAAGCTAGAGGGAGAAGAACACCAACTCACCAAGAAGCCGAAGCGAATTGGGGGGAGGAGATGGCACTGGCGATCTTGGTGAGACGGCGCGCGGCGGATGCTGTGCTGCGACGGCCGCATGCCCGGGGGTGGCGGTGTTTGCATGGAGGGCGTACGCGGCGGGACAAGCCTCAACATCGGATGCATCCCCTCCAAGGTGGTGGATGATGCCCTCCCCCTCCCGTTCCCTCTCCCCCATTGTCGTGTCCTCTTGATTCGTTTGTTCCCTTGTGACCTGATGCGATAGATCTGTGAGGTTCTTGTGGTTTGGGGTCAATTAGGTGTTTCGTGCTGGCTCCTAATGTTCTTGTTGTTGCATCTCGTGTTGTTTGGGTGGTTTCTTGACGCTCGCAGCTCGCTCGCTCACGATTGCAGCTCCTCACAACCTTAGGAACTCGAGGAAGAAGACATTGCAGGAGTTTCTGGCCCATCATGTGTCGTCGCCGCTCTTGGAGTCATCGTCGTCCGCCCGATTACAGCCGCCACTGCATCACCACTCTGGGTACTTTCGCCTCTCGTGCCTTTGATTTTTTTTCTCTGGTTTATGTGATTTTTCCTATATTGTTGTGAATTTATAAATTTTCTATTTTTTTTTTTGGAAATATTGGATGCAGGTGGATTTTTTATCCCCCCCTCTCTCCTCCCAAACGATGGCAAAGATAATTGTCTCCAGGAGATTAAATTCCATGGGCTCTCAAGAGCCAAAAAAAAAATCCCTATGGAGGTTAATCTCCCGTGCAATATTTTCTCTAACCTAACACTGGTATCAGAGCAAAAGGTTCGGAGATGGCGGCACTCTCGGCAGACGTCCGCGTCCGGAGCCAAGTCGTCTCGTTCGACGCCCGACGATCGTCCGCGTCGGAAGAAAGTCTCGTTCGTGGACATCACATCAAGAGCGACGTGGTGTCCGTCTTCGCATTTTTGTCCGCGTCCGAAGCCAAGACGTCGAATGAGCGTCGTTGTTCATTGATGGAGTTCCAACCTGTCACGCTAAACTTGATGCATCACCCTCTCGGAAAAGGTCCTTGGTACAATAGTTTTGTTGTTCCACATTTTAATTCGGAGTGTTCGACGCACGGCGATCGTCCATGTCGGAAGAAAGTATCGTTCGTGGACGTCACATCAAGAGCGACATCGTGTTCGTCTTCGCTTTTTTGTCCACATCCGAAGCCAAGACGTCGAACGAACGTCGTTGTTCGTTTTTTGTCCACGTTCAAAGGCAGGCGACGTCGGAATCTTCGGCGCAAATAACACGTTCGGGAGGTTTTATTACAAAAGTAGCGTCTGCCGCAGCAAAAGTGTTAGATCTTAGTAGTAACCAACTCCAGGGCAATATACCAAACTCGATTGGAAATCTTTCTAGTAATCTACACTTTCTTAGTATGGAAACCAATCCAATTTCAGGAAGTATCCTCGCAGAATCGGTAAGCTAGTTGGCGACTAGAATTCACTTGAAACACACTACTTAGTGGTACCATACCCCAAGAAATTGGCAATCTCTGAGACTCGAGCTAATAGATCTGTCAAATAACACCATATCGGGGAAAATTCCATTGACTTTTGGAAACCTTACCCGAATTACTTGGCGCTTTCTCCAAAGCAATGAACTTGAAGGGAATATACCGGAGCAGATGAGTTCTATGCAAGCCCTAGAATCCATGAACCTTTCAAATAACAAATTAGTAGGAAATATCCCCAAGGAAATAATGTATCGTTCTCTTTAGAGCTATAGACATGTCCCATAATTACAGAATGGTTCGTTGCCCTTTGAAATCAAGAAATTGAATAATATACAAACGATCATCCTATCAAATAACAAATTATCCGTGAAATTACAAATCATCCTATCAAATAACAAATTAACAAACGGGTCATCTTCTCCCCCATTCTTCCCTGGGTCAACTGCATCAGAAGCCGCTGCTCCCGCCAAGGCCAAGGCCGTCAGCTCCCTCAAGGCCACCGACTTCCTACTCTCCTGCGCCACCGGCCCCGCCGCCCATCCCGCTTTTCTCTGCGGCGCCAGGCCCTAAGCGCCCTCCGCGTCCTCTGCAGCGACCAAACCACCCGGTCCAAGCCGCGTTGATGCTCGTCCTCGCCATCCTGGAGCTCGCAGATCAGTGTTGCACCCTCGTCAGTAGTCGTCAAAGTCACGCCCAGGTCACCAGCTCCCGCCCCGTCTCCTCGGCCGTGCGAATCCCCTGGCGTCACCGCTGTCCTCGCCGTCCTCGCTTTGGACCGGGCTGTTGCAGGCCAGGCCTGACGCTACGCCACGTCGACCCTAAGCACCGCAGCTTCCCGCTCGTCCTCGCTACGCCTCAACCGCTCCCTCGCTTTGTCCTCTCCGCGCGCAGGCACCCATGCCGCCGCTTTGGACGCAGTGCACCGGCCCATCCTCGCCATTGACTTCGAGCTCCCTCCCGTTGGTCTCTCTCGCTCTTGGCCCCCTATAAAGTTCCCCCTCTTCCCCCCTTGAGCTCCTCACGCCGCCCCTTGGAGCATTGGTAAGAATCACCTCAAAAGCCACCACATTCCATTTCGGCCGCCGCCACCTCCACCGCCGTTTCGCCGCTCCGGCCACTTTCCGGCACCCCCAACCCCGTCACTGAGAGCCCCTAACCACCAGGAACCCATCCCCAAGACCCTCGTGATTGACCCTCCACCACAGAACCCCTTTCTTCCCCACCTCCGGCCGCCACCTTCACCAGCACCCGTCGCCGCCTACAACCACCCTCTGGCCTCCCTGCCAAGCCCATTAGCTTCGCCTCATCGAGAGCCACCCCGTGCTCACCTTCCCCATGGCCAAGCCGCCGCCGCCGCTTAGCAGCACCCGCCGCCACCGTCGTCCACCTTTCCGGCGCCGCCACCCCGTCACCAGCTCCACCTCCTCGCCAGCTACCCATCCCTGTGCTCAAGTCGTGCCGCCATGCCCGAGCCACGGCCACGGAGCAGCCGTTTCCCCATGCGTGTCCTGTGCCGACAGGCACTGTTCCCCCGTCATTAAGGCATTAATGATGTCTTAGAGCTATAATGGCAGTCATTAAAGTCATAATGATGTCTTAACCCCCTTCCCCCTCTCACTTCCAGTGGGCCCCGTGCGTAGTAAACCCCTAGCTCTTCCCCCATCGCCAAGGGCCTCGGCGACTTGGTCTTTGTGAGCCGAGCCTCCTCACAGTGTGGACCCGGTCCATATCAGGCCGTGGACCAAGGATTCTCTCTCTTCTTTTTCAATTCAATTTAATCTTCGTTAATTCATATCTCCTCCGTTATAACTCCAAAAATTATGAAATAAATTTCTAAAAATTCGTTAAATCAAGATCTTGCTAATGGCATAGGACTTGATTAATTTGGAGTTCATTTGTGCATTTTTTGTGTATTTATTTGCTCTCTTTGCCGTTGTGCCCTTTTTCCGGTACTTTCACCCGTTTAGGATTTGAAGACGCCGGAGATCCTCAAGTTGATCAAGACCAAGAGTATCACGATCACCTTGCCTCTAACCAAGGCGAGTCAATACTTTGATCATATTACTCCTACATTTTATGCAAATTATGTTCTTTTAAATTAACAAATTGCATGCTTTAATTTAATCAAATGTATGTTAAAGCTTAAGGTAGTTAAATGCCCACTTGATGCTTAATTAATTATTATGCCATCCTTGATAACTTGAATCCATTAATCATTGTCACCCTAGTAATTATATGGTAATACTAGCTATAGGGTGTACTTGCTTACATGCTAGCCTTGCTTAAGTATCGGGTATTAAATACCCCAAATCATCATGTCTTCAAACATATAAAATGCTTTGGGTAGTCATTGGTGGTCCACTGACTAAGGTGTGAAAATAACTTGGTTTACTCCTCTAAAACCCTAATTGCTAGTTCTATCTGGGCGGATGGTGAGGCGGTGGGTGCTAACGGAGCACACAGTTTGTGGAACGAACCGCCTAGATAACCCTAAGGACTTAATCTTGTCACGACCTCCCGTGTTAAACAAGTACAACCGCAAGTCTACAAAGTGCAACTTGGCTTAGTAAAATTATCGAACCCTGAATGTGTCTCACACGGTGGAGAAAGGGAAAATGCAAGCGCGTCGGTACATCCAAATTTTGAATGGGTGAGGTTGCCAACGTTGTGGGTAGTCCAAATCTACACCCAACATCAAGGTGTACAACGATCCCGCAAGAACGTATGGGCGCAACCCCATATGGGTGAGATTACGGAAAGGGCAAGGTAGTTTGAAAGGTTACTGTGACGGTCGCCCAACTACATGACTACCGAATCATGTGGGGGTAACAGATATGACTATCTCTTGTGGGTAAAGTGTACAACCTCTGCAGAGTCTAAACTGTTTAAACAGCTGCGCCTACGGTCAAAGGCAGACATGGGGATCATAACTTGAGTTAGTTCTATTTCAAAACTTTGTGGGTGGTATGGAAATGGTGGAAGGGCTCACCTAGCCTTGTATTGGATTTTTCCTGAGTCGTCGAGCTCAGTGGGTGTGGTCATTGGAGGCAGCTCCAATTAGAAAGATGCATTGGTAGAGTTTCTGCCGGATGGAACCTCTACTTCAATAATTATTGCACATTACTCTCTTTATCAAAATTGCAATTTGTCAAAACGCTAAGTCATAGGATTTGTAATTATAATATTTGAAAAACTTGCTTTCGCAAATAAAAGAACCGAGCCATCCTTGTTAAACCTTGCATGTATACTATTGCATTGTGTGTTGGCTCGCGAGCACGGTAGTAGTGCTCATTCTTGCTTCTCTCCCCAACCCTCCAGATAATGAAGATGAAGGAGATTACGCCTACTACGAAGGACCAGAAGATGATGGACAAGGATATGACGAGGAGTAGAATAGTTCTGTATTTTAGGTCTCGCCCAGTCTAAGTAGACTCGCTGGTACCCGCGTACAACCGATATTATCCAGTTCTTGGTTAATATCCATCGTACACAGGTCACCCCAATCGCTTGCCTGTGTGAGATGAGCCCTACCTCCCCTTTTGCTTCCGCTGTAGATATCGTCGTCTTTTGTAATGTAATCTAGTTCACCTTGTGCGGCCCTTTTGTAAAACTCGACCCGATGAGGTCTATGTTACCCTGTGTTGTAATATATTTGTTTTGTTTCACGACTTGTATGGTTGATTCAGCAATGTACCTGTGAGTGCTATCTACTGATCCAGAGAATAGCACAGTATTTTCACAGAGGATTTGGATTCTCAGAATCCAGGTCCGACAGAGCTGGTATCAGAGCATACGACTTAACCCCATTAATATAATGCAGCCATTCTAGGCTTTGTATTGTAATTGTTCGATCTTCCTGCTTGGTTTAAAGTTCTTTTGTGTGTGCCTCAGAGGGCTAGTGAACCCTCATATATACCTCTCTCTAGTCCTCTCTAGTTCTAAGCCTCCGCCTTTCTTCAGGAAGCCGCCAAGAAGAGCTGCCGCCCTAGTCCGCGGAGCTTATGCAACTAGCCGAGGAAGAGGCATGCTGAACTTAAGACTTCTTATGTCATTGATCTTTACCTAACTCTTGCTTCTTTCAGAGAAAAAAAATGATATGAGAAAGCTCCAAAATGAAGCCAAAGATAAAACTTTGGTTATTCACGAGATCTCTCGTATCGCCAAAGATAAAGATCAAGAAATTGAAAGGCTGAGATCTCGACGAACAGGTAAGCAATTCTTTACCTGCAGTCCTTTACGAGTTCTTCTCCTTTTCTAACTCCTATTTCTTTTTTAGAAATTGAGCTTGAACTAGGAAGGCTCGAAACTGAAGTTAGGGATAAAACTTTGATCCTTAACGAAATTGTCCGCATTGCCAAGGCAAACGCAGAGGACATCAGATCATGGGAGAAGAGGAATGCTGAAATCATTGCTTCCCATCATGAAGAAATCAAGAAGTTGGATTCTCGACTAGTGGGCAAGAAATTCTTTTACCTGTGATTATTTTTTTTTTCTCTTTCTCTAGGAGTTTATTTTTGCTTGACCAGTCTTATTCCTCCAAGTGTTCAAGTCCCCCTAAGGCGGTCCGACATGGTGAGGCAAGTTCTGGAAGCCACAATCCTGGGACTCCACCAACATCTGGTGGTCCTTTCTCTCCGAATAACTCCAGAGAGAGAGGGATCAAGCATGCTTTTCCTACAAATTCGACCATCTCTCCGTAGATCACAC
Source organism: Phyllostachys edulis (assembly GCA_036346405.1). NCBI lineage: Eukaryota > Viridiplantae > Streptophyta > Magnoliopsida > Poales > Poaceae > Phyllostachys > Phyllostachys edulis. The sequence continues at coordinate 97,241,940 of CM070545.1, read as the reverse complement.
CTGCGGATGGAGACGGTTATAACCCAGAGTTCCCCTACCTAGAGGGGGTTACTCCAAGTCGCCAAATGGTGTCTCTCGACTACTCCTCAAGCGGGGAGGCCTTGAGCGCAAGTGAGAATCATCAACGGGAGGTCTTTGTCCTTCCCTCAGATCAAGGTCACTCTTCTAGAGAACGAGCTAAGGACACTCCCCGAAGATCACGCACTGCGCCCCCTAGGGGAATGGCAAGGGCACCACTGGTGACGGACAGAACCAACACTCTGATGAATGCGAGGGAAATCCTTGACATACTCGCACTCTATTGAGACAGTCTCAAGGATCTGATATGGAAGATTTTGAGGCTATTCGGCGGAAGAAGATTGCGGCCGTAAGAATCACTGGGCGCATTCAATATCAATCGAGGAAGCTCAAGAGCTCCAAAGACATCAACGACTTGCTCGAGAACCCAACTCGAGAGCTCGCCGAAGCGCCGAACTCGACCTCTTCGTCAAGAGATCGCACAAAGGCTTCGAACACGATGGCAAACCGAAGCACCTCGCCGACGCTATTCAGTAGTCGAGCAATATGACTTCTTCAGCTACCAGTCAATCAAACATATCACCACGTAGAAATCGGCGCAACGCCAAGTCGCATCGATCCCCTACTCGGAGAAATGTATCTCGGATGACTGATGATCAACAAGCCCCTCGGAGAGGTGATCGCTCACCATTCCAACATGGAAATCTGCAGCAACAGATAGAATACGAGGAGTATTCCCCTCGTAGGATCGAGACCTACTACAGGTCGGGTCAACCTATTACTGGGTATCATCGAGTACGACTACCTGGTGATATTAACCCTTCTTTCCTGCAAAGAAGGCGTCAAGAAGTTATTACCGGATGTCGGGCATTTTCGCCTGACCTTCGAGCTGTTCACTAGCCACCTCGTTTTCGACCAGTGAACATGGAGAAGTTCGATGGGTCCCAAAATCCCATCGAGTTTCTTCAAATTTATATAACAGATGTCCGAGCAGCAGGAGGAGGAGAGCATGTAATGGCGAATTTCCTTCCAAATGTGCTCGAAGGGTCTGCTCGATCGTGGTTACTAAATCAACCACTCGAGTCGATCTATTCTTGGCAACACCTCTGCGACCTTCTACTGGCGAATTTCCAAGGCACATATAATCGCCCCGGAAAGGAGTACGACTTGCACCGGATGAGACAAAACGATCACGAAACCTTGCGCCAATTCATCAAGCGCTTCAGTCAGGTTCATAATTCAATTCCAGAAGTTTCTGACTCATCTGTCATCAGGGCTTTCAAGCAAGGAGTTCGTAGTAGAAGGATAACAGAAGATATTGCTTTGAATCCTCCTACCTCTGTCGCCGAACTCTTTGAGATGGCCGATCGATATGCGACTGCTTCTGAGGCGGTCGAGTCGAACAACACAATCGATCGCGAAGACGATACTTCTCGAGAGCCAGGCGAAGTTGGTAACAAGAAGGATAAGAAAGCAAAGAAATCCAAGAATAAGGCGAAGGGGCAAAAATCCCAAACCAGTGGCTCCAAGGACGTCTTGGCTGTAAATGATAAAGAGCCACGAACCTCCAAGTCGTACTCTGACCAAGGCAAAGGTAAGCGCCCTGATCGGAAGAATGACAAGGCTAGGTGGTGTCCTTTTCATAAAAAGGAAGGACATCACCTTCACAACTGCCGAGTTTTTCAACGAAAGCTCGAGGACTACTACAACGGCAAAGGACCACTTCCCACTCTCGAGCAGGTAGGGCAAACAAGTGGTCATAAGTCGTCAGAAGACGATGAGGAGATGCCGTTCCAGGATCCACAACATACCGTCAAGCACATCTACGGGGGATCATCGGCATATGAATCAAAGCGACAACTTAAAGCTGCCGAACTTGAGGTAAACTCCATAGATCCTCCTCTCGTCAATAAATTACCGAAGTGGTCGGAAGTCACCATCTCCTTCGAGAAGGGTGACTGCCCGATTTCTTCGACTCGATCAGGTCGATATCTGATTGTGGTCGAACCCACCATCAACAACTGTCGGGTCAATCGAGTTTTAGTTGATGGTGGTAGCTCGTTAAACATTCTGTTCACAAATACCTTGGACGAGATGCAGGTACCTAGGACAAAGGTAAGGCCGGTACGATACTCTTTTCATGGGATCGTACCGGGGTCTTCGGCCAAACCTATTGGCCAAGTTTCTCTTCCTTTAACATTTGGTTCACCAAGTAATTTCAGGACAGAGAAAATCTCCTTTGATGTGGTCGACTTCGATACGGCATATAACACCATACTCGGACGACCAACTTTGGCAAAATTCTTAATGGCTACTCATTACGTGTATCAATGTCTTAAGATGCCAGGTCCCAAAGGAGTGATCACAATTCATTGTGACAAAAAGATGGCGTATACCTGCGACCGTCGATCCCTCGAGATGGTTGGTCCAATACCAACTCGAGAAGAAAGTCAGCCTTCAACTAGCAAGTCGAAGCCTAAAGCTGCACCAAAGTCGAACGACCAGGTCAAAGAGGTTCCTCTGGACGCAGGGGAGTCCTCGAAGATCGTTTCGACGGGATACTTCCGACCCCAAGTAGGAAGACGCCTCATCACCTTCCTCCGAGCTAATGCAGATGTCTTCGCGTGGCAAGCATCCGACATGCCCGGAGTCCCCAGGGAGGTGATCGAGCACAGGCTAGTTTTACGGCCTGACAAAATACCCGTAAAACAAAAATTACGGAGATTTGCCTCTGATCGACGATATGCCATTAAATCAAAATTGGATAAGCTACTTAAAGCAGGCTTTATAAGAGAAGTCAACCACCCAGAGTGGTTGGCTAACCCTATAATGGTTAGGAAGTCAAACGGCAAATGGCGTATGTGCGTAGACTTCACTGATCTTAATAAACCTTGTCCAAAAGATGATTTTCCTTTACCTCGTATCGATTAGTTGGTTGATTCTACTGTAGGTTTTGAAATGTTAAGTTTTTTAGATGCATATTCTGGATACCACCAGATCAATATGTGTCTAGACGATGAAGAAAAGACCGCATTCATTACACCATTTGGTATATTTTGCTATGTCAAGATGCCATTTGGTCTAAAAAAATGCTGGCGCTTCTTTTCAACACTTGATGCAATCGACTTTTTCATCTCAATTAGGCCAAAATCTGGAGGCCTATGTTGATGATTTAGTCGTTAAAAGCATGAAGAGACTTAATCATATCACTGACCTACAAGAAACGTTCGACAACCTCAGAAAGCACCGCTTAAAACTCAATCCTGAGAAGTGTGTGTTTGGAATCTCTTCAGGAAAATTGCTTGGATTCCTAGTATCTATACGAGGAATCGAGGCAAATCCCGAAAAGATAAAGGCCATTCTGCAAATGCGCCCTCCAACCACAAAGAAAGAAGTCCAAAAACTCACTGGGTGCATGGCGGCTTTAAGTCGCTTCATCGCACGACTAGGAGAAAAAGGACTACCCTTCTTTAAACTTCTAAGGAAACACGAAGGTTTTGAGTGGTCGAACGAGGCAAACACTGCCTTTGAGGATGTCAAGAGGTATCTTACGAGTGCTCCTATTTTGGTTTCTCCGAGGCCAGAAGAGACACTCTTAATTTACCTAGCTGCCACACCACAGGCAGTAAGCGCAGTACTGATCGTAGAACGTGAAAACATACCACGACCGGTTTACTACGTTAGTGAAGTTTTACACGGGCCTAAGGAGCGTTACCCTCAGGTCCAGAAACTTCTATATGCCCTCCTCATGTCTTCGAGGAAACTGCGGCATTATTTTCAGCGCACAAAATAGTCAGGTTGCCCGAGTTTCCCTTGGGAGCGATCCTCCAGAATAGGGAAACAGCGGGATGCATGGCAAAATGGTCGGTTGAACTTGAGGAGTTCGACCTCCATTTCGTGTCCCGAACGGCCATTAAATCCCAGATCTTAGCAGACTTTGTCGCTGAATGAATAAATCCTGAACATTGGGATCCCCAAGATCGATTCCCACCCGATTGGATCGATGTACTTTGACGGGTCACTTACTTTAAGTGGCTCGGGGGCTGGGGTGGTCCTGGTATCTCCTACCGGAGAGACCTTAAAGTATGCCATACAATTAAACTTTCAGGCCACTAACAACGTGGCAGAATATGAAGGTTTGCTAGCTGGCATACGAGCTGCGAAAGCACTCTCGATTCGCCGACTACTCGTGAGGGGAGACTCTCAACTAGTTGTGAATCAAGTCGGGAAAGAGTACCAGTGCTCTAACCCAACAATGTCTCGATACTTATCGGAAGTACGTAAGCTAGAAAAGTATTTTTTAGGTTTCGAGGCACAATTCATCCCTCGAAAGGATAATTTCCTCGCTGACCAGCTTGCTCGAATGGCTTCTTCCCAATCAGTAGTACCAAAAGGAGTCTTCTTGGAACAACTCCAGAAGCTGTCTCTGGTCGAAGAACCAGAGATACCTCCTATTGAGATGGCCTCTCTAGAATACGAGGATACCTGGATGACTCCCATCTACGAGTATCTTCAAAAGGGTTCTGTACCCGAAGATGATCCCGAGGCAGATCGCTTATCCCGAAAAGCCAAAATGTATACTTTGGTCGAATGAGTCCTCTATAAACGAGGTACTCAAGGGATACTCATGCGATGTATTCCACAAAGTGAAGGATTAACACTCCTTCACAACATACACGGTGGCGTTTGTGGAACTCATGCTTCTTACAGAACACTGGTCGGAAAGGCCTTTCGACAAGGTTTCTACTGGCCAACAGCCCTGTACGATGCTAAAGAATTGGTCAAAAGGTGTGTCCAATGCCAGTTTCAAAGCAGACAAATACACCAACCAGCTCAAGCATTACAAACAATACCTCTTTCTTGGCCTTTTGTGACCTGGGGTCTTGACATCCTAGGACCGTTCCCCAAAGCTCCAAGAGGTTTCGAGTTCCTTTTTGTGGCTATTGATACGTTCACAAAATGGATCGAAGTCGAACTTTGTGGATCGAATAACAACTAAGCAAAGAAACGGTTCATGATGAGATGCGTAATTACTCGATTTGGAGTTCCAAGTCGAATAATTACAGATAATGGTAAACAATTTTCGAGCGCAAAATTTTAGGAATTTTGCGACGAGTTGGGTACCAAATTATGTTATGCTTCTGTTGCACATCCCAGAGCAATGGGGCAGTCGAACGTGCAAACGGCCAAATAATGTGAGGAATTAAAACCCGAGTCTTCGACCAGCTCGTTAAGCACTCGGGGGCTTGGGTACAAGAGTTACCCTCCGTATTATGGGCAGTTCGCACGACTACTAGTCGGGCTACAGGAGAAACCCCCTTTTTTCTAGTCTTTGGAGCCGAAGCCATGCTTCCTCCGGAGCTAAAATTATGGTCAACACAAGTTGAAACTTTCAATGACTCCAACCAGGAACAACTTCGAGCGGATGACATCAATCTACTCGAAGAAAGGAGAAACCGGGCCTTAATCCGTTCAGCAGTCTACCAGCAAGCCCTGCGTAGATACTACGATCGTAAGGTCCAACCTCGCAGCCTTGCTGTAGGTGACTTGGTATTAAGGCTTTGCCAATCCAAGTCTAATCGGAATAAACTTTCTCCCAAGTGGGAATGTCCTTACAAAGGGTCGGGTTACTCGGCGAGGTCAAGACGATTAGCAATGGAAGACGGCGGAGTTCTCTCGAATTCTTGGAACATCGACCAGTTACGCAAATTTTATGTGTAACCAACCATTCAGACAATAAAGACTCAGGTTCTCTCTACCTCTATTGTCTTACTTTTGAGTAGTGCTTTTATAATCTTTCGACTATATTCCAAACACCCAGTTTTCTTTACACTGGTCGAAAGGCAGGTAACATCACCTAGTCGAAGCCTCTCCTCTCTGCACGTGGTCCCGCCCACTAGAAGGAGCTTCCTAGTGTCAACTCGTTACTCACTTTTGTTACGAATACAAAGAGCTCGGGTTCTATTCGGTCAAAATATTCTTAAAGCCAGCTCTTTTCACCTTAGTTTATTTCTTCAGTTATTTTGAAAAATACTCTAAGTAGAGTGCACTTTCTTAGATTTGTTCAACCACCTTTGGTGTACTCGTTCCGTCTCAACTGGTCGGAGGAAGAGACACATCTAGTCGAAGTCTTTCCTCTCTGCACATGGTCTTGCCCACTAGAAGGAACTTCCTAGCATTATTCGGTCTCCTACTTTTGCTATCAGGACAGACTTATCGAGTCCACTAAGGAAGGGCGAACGAATTTTTTTAAGTCCTCTAGACGTTTGCTTAACTCAAGTTGTTGTTCTCGATTTGATTAAACTGATCGGAGATGGTAACATCACCTAGTCGAAGCATTTTCTCTCTGCACGTGGTCCTGCCCACCAGAAGGAACTTCCTAGTGTCGATTCGTTCTCACTCTTTCGACCAGTGCATGACAATCGTGACCAAAAAACTACAAGTTAGTCAAACCTGTCGGTTTTCAGAAGCCCTTTTTTTTAATACTATTTACTTAGTTTGTCTACACAAACTAAGCAAATAGTCGGGGGCTAGGATAAAGTTATTAATTTGACTTCAATTCTTAGTCTTTCATTCGTTAATTATCTTTTGAGTTACTAACTACTCGACAAGATGATTTGCAGCAAACAAGATGGATTGTATAATACATCAACAAAAGCTTGTTTTTCACAGGTTTCTTACAAACTACTCTGAAGAGGGAGAGCCCAGTCGCATCTCCTCGGAAACCTTCCTGCCAACTGGTTGCATTACTTCAATCAGACGACTTGCTTCTGCCTCAGGGCAGTCGAAGTCGGCTTCGATTGGTTGCACATTAAGGCTGGGGTCATGAGCTTTAAGTTTTGCCAATGCATAACTTACTACACTTTCGACCGCCTCCTTTATCAACTCAGCTTGGTTGGCCTTCAGAGTGGACACCAGTTCTTGCAAAGTCCCGACTTGTTCCCCAATAGTACTTATGTGAGCGACTATCGTATCATCTTGAGGAGCTTTTCCCTCAGTATGTAGCTCACTAAGTACATTGTTCAGGAGCGTGATGTTGCCTTGAAGATTAATCTTCATTGACTCCATCTCCTGTTGGTTACGAGTCGAAGCCTCGCGGAGTTGTTTGTTTTCGACCACTTGCTCTGAAAAGGAATAAGACTGGTCAAGCAAAAATAAACTCCTAGAGAAAGAGAAAACAAAAATAATCACAGGTAAAAGAATTTCTTACCCACTAGTCGAGAATCTAACTTCTTGATTTCTTCATCATGGGAAGCAATGATTTCAGCATGCCTCTTCTCCCATGATCTGATGTCCTATGTGTTTGCCTTGGCAATGCGGACAGTTTCGTTAAGGATCAAAGTTTTATCCCTAACTTCAGTTTCGAGCCTTCCCAGTTCAAGCTCAATTTCTAAAAAAGAAATAGGAGTTAGAAAAGGAGAAGAACTCGTAAAGGACCGCACTTACCTATTCGTCGACATCTCAGCCTTTCAATTTCTTGATCTTTATCTTTGGCGATACGAGAGATCTCGTGAATAACCAAATTTTTATCTTTGGCTTCATTTTGGAGCTTTCTCATATCATTTTCTTTTTCTGAAAGAAGCAAGAGTTAGGTAAAGATCAATGACATAAGCAGTCTTAAGTTCAGCACTTACTGTTTATCTCTCCCTGCAATTTTTTAGTTGCAAAGTTAGCCTCCTGAAGCTTCTTCAAGAGGTCTTTTTTCTCTTCCCCTAGCTTTCTTGACTCCTCTTTTTCATAATCGAGCGAGTCGGCCAGGGTCTTTTCGTCACTGTTTAGCCTATAAAGGATAAGAGTGGACATGAGCATTGGTTAGTTGGTCATAAGCTCTTCTACAACCATTGATCTAGTCATAAGTTCTCCTACGACAGAGCATCTGGTCGTACGTCTTCTACGACTAGTACCTAGTCGTGAGTTTTTCCACGACAAACCCCGTAAGCACTATATAAGTAGTCAAGTCGAAAACGACTACGGATAACAGAGACTTACCACCTCTCTACATGTTCGCAGAGTTCCGCTTTTTCCTGTCGTAGCTCTGTAAGTTGTCGGTGATATTCACCAACAGTAGCAATTTGTTCCAGAGCTTTCTGCAAAAAGAAGGACAGTAAGAAGCAAGGGAAGGCCACATATATAAGTATCCTTAAATACTTACATTCATAGTCAACCGAGCAAACATCGAGTAAACCAACGCTGGACTCTTCAGCTTGTCAATCTTCTCGACTTGATCCCACCAAACCTTCTCGAGACGCTCATTGTCAAAGGTTTCCCCTCTGTTGGGAATATCTTTAGGATGGGGGACTCGATCGCGAGATCTAAAAGCAGAAGACCCTACGATGGAAGCAGGCCCAAAGAAATCAGCACAAAAGTTGAAATACTCCTCGTCTTCTGATTTTGTAACTGCAATTTCTCTTTGGGTATCGGGGGGAACGTTTGCAACGATTTCCTTTCCGGCACGGTGGTCAGGTTCATCACCACCTTGGCCAGAGGCTTCTACAGCTACCTCTGCTGTCTCTACGACCATCTCACTGGTCGTAGCAACTATCTCAGTAGTCGTAGCGACCATCTCAGTGGTTGTAGCCGCTACCTCAGTGGTCGTAGCAGCTACCTCAGTGGTTGTAGTAACCACTTCAGGAGCCATGACTTCCTCCACCACCCGAGCCAAAGATGATCCTTCGATCACTTCCGCTGTTATCTCTCCAGCAGCTGAAGAGGTGGCAATAGGCTTCTCAATAGAAGCATCCTCGGGGCTGAAGGAGTCGGGCTAAAATCAACAAAAGGAAAGCAAGTCAGGTTGTGAAAGACAAAAGGTAAATGCTGTTCTTACACTTTAGTCTGTTTTACATACCTCTGCACCCTGGACCTAACCAGGAACTTAGGAGTTATTTTCCCAACGGAAGATTTCTTCGACTTCTTTTCTACGACCACGTCTGGTCGGAATTCAAGTTGAAGAACGGGCTCGGCCACGACCACGTCTGGTCGTGGATTTTCAACAGGAGCCATTTCTCTGGTCTCCTGACTTTTCGGATGGCCGAGATTAGTCTTGACCACTCCAAGAGCAGCGCTACCCTCAACCGTAGGTTGTGCTGGATCAGCATTGTCCTTCACAAAAGACATAAAGTCCTTCCAATTCTCCTTTTCTAGTTGTTTGACAAAACTAGGAGTGGCAGAAACTGTGAAAGTTTTCTTGTCGTAATAAAAGGGTACCTTGGCCTTGCGGGGTTTGCGCTTAAGAGGTTCGCTTGACCTCCTCGGCTTCACCGCTTTCACCTGCTTCACGGCCGTATCTATTCATGCAGACTTTCCAGAGGATCTGGTCAAAATAAAAGAACTCGAGCTTGCTCCTCCCTTGTCGGCGACTTTCGTGAGCCGACGCTTCTTAGTCGGAGGAGCTGAGCTTTTGTTCGTTGTCAACCTCGCTCCAATGGTTATCAGTTCGACTTTTTCGTCGTCCTGACAGTTTTCCATACCTACTTTCTGTAAAGGAAAATAGAAAAAGAAGAATTACTAACTGGTCGTAAGATTTTCTACGACCAGCATCAAGTCGTAAGTTTTTCTACGACATTTCCTTGATCGTAAGATCTTCTACGATCACTACTAAGTCATAAGATTTTTCTACAACATTTCCCCAGTCGTAAGTTTTTTCTACGACTATGAAATCCTAAAGATAAAATCAACTCTTGATTACCTTTAGGTGCTCTATCTTTTCCTCTGCGGATAAAACCGCAAGGATTTGAGGAACCGCCGCTCTAAGTGGCGGAGCTTTCTCACAAACGAGTCTGACTCGAAGATCAATATCTGCCTGTGAAAGATCTGTGTAAACAGATAAGAACATTCATTAGACAACTTTAATAAAGACCAAAACGAGAGCTAAGTCGAAACTTCACTTACCCTCCTCATAGTCCCTGGTCGGGTCATTTGACCCCGTGTATCTCCACATGGGAGGTACTCGTTTCTTCAAAGGGCTAATGCGACGTGTGATGAAATACTTCACCACATGCCATCCGGTTAGCCCTTCCTCTCTCAAGTCCTTGATGGCTTGAATATAGGGGCAATCTGGCTGATATCATCAGGGGTTGAATCCCATGAAGAATTCTTTTCGGCAGCCTTCCCGCAAAAGAAAGGCTGTCTTCTTGGGTGATTTTCCAGTAAAACCACCTCTTCCTCCATCCCGGCCACGAAGATCTAGTAAACATTTGAATATACTCTCTCGACTTCAAGTCGTGGAGCTTCAGACCGCAACTTCCAGTAATTCCAGATTGTCGGGCCATTCCATAGTAATATTGGAAAAGCTCGAGCTCCGCAGGAATTCCCAGGTACGCCTCATACAAGTACATAAATACACTGAGCATAGTGATGGAATTAGGACCGCGGTTCACTAATTCCACCCCAAAATACTCGAGTACGAGTGTGAGAAAGGGGTGAGCAGGCAATCGGAGACCACACTCACAATATGCCTAGACGACGGGGATTTGCTTGTTCTCCCCCGACGGCCAATGCTGTCCAACCGCCGCAATCCATTTCACAAGAACCTTCTCTGGAATCTTCCCAGTGTCCACTAGGGCTTGAATCTTCGCCGCATCCATCTCTGACTCGGCCCACTCAGAAACTCTCCCAGCCATCTCTCGCAGAAAGGAGAAGTTTTGTTTTAAGGAAGATCTTCGGAGAAAACACGATTGGGTTGGCGGCGAAGAAGGCACTATTGAGTTAGTGGCGGAGAAGGCAAGAACTCGATGAATAGTGGGAGCGATTTGGGGAAAAGTAAAAACCCAAATCTCACCCCTGGTAAGTATTTATAACCGCTTGCTTGGGCCGAAAGTGTAGCAATCCAAAGGTTGCCACCGCTTCGGGAATCGTCCAACGGACAGGCTTGTGGGAGTCGTTTGCGATTCTCTAGGCGGTCCGTTCAAGAAAATCAGGTTCACTTTTACACCTCAAGCAAAATTACTTTCTTGGCCAAGTCTTTTTCGACCAAATGAAATACCAATCGGAAAGGATTTTCTTCCGATCACCATACTACGATTACTTCATAATCGTAGGGGTTCTCTACTGCCATTTGATAGTCATAAACAACCTTCTTGACCAAGCATATTTCTGGTCAAAATAGTACTCAATTGTCGAAGAGTTTTTTCCTTCGACCATCTTTCTGCGACCCTTTCGAGGTCATAAAACCATCTACAACTCCTTCACCAAGTAAGTTACTTTTACTTGAAGCTGGGGGGCTAGATGACGAGGATCTAATAATCCTCATTTTATCTTTTATCTATAATTCTTATTATGGGTAAATATGATGTCATGTGATCCCTAGAAGTACCCCTTATATTTACAAGGGAGAAGCCTACCATATGGTCGTAAGTTCTTCTACGACCATCCCCATAGTCGTAAGTCTTGCTACGACTACCCTGTGGTCGTAAGTTCTTCTACGATCACCACCTAGTCGTAAGTTATTCTACGACTATCACACAGTCGTAAGTTATTCTACGACTATCTTATAGTCGTAAGTTATTCTACGACTATCTCACAGCCGTAAGCTCTTCTACGACCAGGTCAGCCACGACCACCTTATGATCAATTAAACCTGCAGGCACGTGGATCCAATTGATTAAGGAATTCAAGCAACAAGATACATCTTTTTTACTCTCTGTAATAGCACTTAATACCCCATTATCTCTGACAAATAACTGCCAGGCGGCGTGAAGGAATAACATCCCAGTGATTACTGCCAATATGCGCCCATTACTGGATTTGATGAGGCGTCTCTTCAGTAAAAGAAAACGGCTATTCCTCCACGACTCTATAAAGGCAGCGATCAAAGAATCAAATGGAGGGCGATTGAAGCATAGTTATCGAGAGCAATCAGAGAAAGATCACTATCATCTGTAATAGTCTTAGTTTTTCTCCTGATTGTTCAGAATACACTCAATACCACACACACAGGAGTAGGGTTGTTATTCTCTCCGGAGAAGGCCTGGACCTGTATAAAAATACATGTGTCAATCTCTCTGCGTGATTCCTTTCTAGGAGACCCCCCGAATCAAACAATCTTTACGTAAGATCGGTTCTAAAACACCGACACGTAGTGACATGCGTGGAAAGCTTATCCTCCGTGGCTATGCCAACTTCCATCAATTGATCAACAAGGCCCTATTGCTAGAAAATGAGAATAAGACAGCAGAAGCTAGCCGCAAGAGGAAGATGCCCTTCTAGAGGCCACAAGGAAACCTTCCCCAGAAGTCAGCATTCCAGGGCAGTTCCTCCTTCAGATCATCTGTTGCAACGCCCCAGAGAAGTTCAGCTCCAGCCCCAAAACCCCAAGGAAGTGGTTTTCGCACTCTCCGCCCCGCTGGACAACCTGCCACAGTCAACCCGGCAGCTCATCTCCACTGCTTTGCCTGCGAAGAAAAAGGACACTTTGCTAATCAGTGCCCTCATCGCCACAACCCCGCTCCAAAGAACAACCCAGGAGCCATCCCAATTCAAGGTCGAACCTCAGCTCCAAGCAAGAGCCATCAAACCTCCCAAGCTTCGAGGTCTACCCCGACACAAAGCCATGGCCATGTGAATCATGTCACCGCTTAGGAGGCGCAAGATGCCGCAGGAGTACTGATGGGTACGTTTTCTGTTAATTCAGTACCCGCACAAGTTTTGTTTGATTCTAGAGCTTCACACTCCTTTGTTTCAAGAAAGTTTGTTGAAAGGCTTAAGTTGCCGATCTATAAGCTAAAGAAACCCATGGTACTTAGTTCACTCGGGGGACCCCTATATGCTACCTCAGTTAGTCCCAGAGTAGAAATTGCTTTGGAAGATTCTAGATTCTTAGCCACCCTTCTTGTGCTAGAATCTCAAACACTGGATATCATCCTAGGAATGGATTGGATGGCGCTTATCATGGACTAATAGATTGCGCCAACAGAAAAGTGGTACTTGCCAAGGATCCTGAAACCACAATAAGGATTAGTGTGGATCGTTCATCTCCTTTGGATCGAACAATCCACCACCTTGGAGAGTTGCCCCTACAGACAACACCTGTAGTTCAAGCTTACCCCGATGTCTTCCCAGAAGAATTGCCAGGCATGCCACCTGACAGAGATGTCGAATTTGTGATCAATTTGAAGCCAGGGATAGCCCCAATTGATAAGAGACCGTACAGAATGGCCGCTGACGAACTTGAAAAGTTGAAGACACATTGAAGACTTGTAAGAAAAAGGATTCATTAGACCTAGTTCTTCTCCCTGGGGTTCGCCAGTTCTCTTTGTGAAGAAGAAAGATGGTTGCGCCAGATTATGTGTGGATTATAGAGCACTCAATGAAGTGACCATCAAGAACAAGTATCCCTTATCTCGCATTGATGACCTGTTCGATCAGTTGACAGGAGCTTCAGTTTTCTCCAAGATAGATCTAAGGTCAGGATACCACCAACTCAAGATAAGGAATGAGGACATTCCTAAGACAGCCTTTACCACTCGGTATGGCTTGTATGAGTTCACAGTCATGTCGTTTGGCTTGACTAATGCCCCAGCCTACTTCATGAATCTGATGAACAAGGTATTTATGGAATACCTGGATAAGTTTGTAGTCGTGTTCATAGATGACATCTTGATCTATTCCAAGACCAATAAAGAGCATGCTAAACATCTGCAAATGGTCCTGGAAAAACTTAAAGAGCATGAGCTCTATGCCAAGTACAGTAAATGTGAATTTTGGCTTCAAGAAATCAGTTTCCTCGGACATATTGTATCCGTAGGAGGAATAGCAGTTGATCCAGCAAAGGTAGAAGCTGTGATGGATTGGAAACAACCTACATCAGTGACAGAAGTTCGTAGTTTTCTCGGTTTAGCCGGATACTACAGACGCTTCATAAAAGGATTCTCCAAACTTTCCAAGCCGATGACCCATCTGCTCAAGAAAGAAAAGAAGTATGAATGGACAGAGGCTTGTGAGAAAAGTTTTAAAGAGTTGAAGAAGAAGTTAACTTCTACACCAGTATTGACCCTGCCGGACATTCATCAAGACTTTGAAGTCTACTGTGATGCATCGTGCCAAGGTCTTGGTTGTGTGCTTATGCAAGGAGGAAAAGTTGTAGCTTATGCATCCAGACAACTCCGTTCTCATGAAGACAACTATCCGACCCATGACTTAGAGTTAGCAGCGGTAGTGCACGCCCTCAAAATTTGGCGGCATTACTTGATTGGAAATCATTGTGATATCTACACAGACCACAAAAGTCTCAAATACATCTTCACTCAATCAGATCTCAACCTCCGACAAAGAAGATGGTTAGAATTAATAAAAGATTACAACTTGGATGTTCACTATCATCCCGAAAAGGCTAATGTAGTTGCCGATGCATTAAGCCGTAAGTCTTACTGCAATAATGTTATGATTCAAGAGCATCAGCCCGAACTCTATAAGGAATTTGAAGCTCTCAACCTGTGTTTGATAGAACAAGGCACTACAGATGCCATGGAAGCACGTCCAACTTTAGTAGAACAGATTAAGACCGCTCAACAAGGACACTCTGGAGTCCAGAGATTCAAACATCTCATGGCAAAAGGAAAAGCCCCCACTACTACAAAACAAGCTATAGTAGACGCCCCATCACAGACGGTTCCTTTGGAACCGCGTGTTAAATCGTCATTTCAACTGGCGGCGGAACAACTATCACAGCGGTATTTTTAGAACCATCTGTGATAGTCGGCTATCCTGAGCGGTTGAGAAATAGAACCGTTTGTGAAGTATCCTGACGCGTTCTATTCACAAACCGTGCAGTGATAATCCTAAATCACGAGCGGTTTTACGTTACAACCGTGCGTGTAGTATCCTGAGCGGTTCTTATTTAGAACCGCTCAGCGATAGTTGATTATCACGAGCGGTTCTTATTAAGAACCGTCAGGATATCCCGCGATCGCCCTTCATCGCCTTCTGCTTTTGCCCGCGATGGGCCGCCTCTGCCCTTCGCCGCAGATGGAGCAACGGCCGGCCCCGCCGCCGGCTCCGAGATCAACATATATACCTCCACACTTCATGCCGATGGGATGAGGATCTAGCTCTTACTATTGGCAAATAGATATAGTAACTTCTCCTCCAAACTTTTTTTAATTTTGGAATTTTCATATATATAGCCAAACAACGTGGCGGTAGCTTACAAAAGATTAAAAACTAGAAACCTATCTAGTGGTGGAGGTAGGCTGCTATCTCCGTCTTCAATACTTCGTAGGCGGCGGCGGCGGCGGCGGACGGTTTAAGATCGAACGAATCCTGAAATACGTCCACCCGCTGACGCGCTCGTTCGAGTGTGTCCCGAAGACCCTCGGTCTGTTGAATCAAGTCGAAGATAGCCCATAGGCGCTCTTCTCTTGCTTGAGGGGTCTCGGCCTGGTCGACTCGATCGCTTCTTTGCCTCGATTAAGCAGTCAAGTGACGACAAGCCTCCCGAGGCGTGCAACCGCTTTTGGAGGACCACGTCGACAACACGGTAAACTCACCGAAAGTGGGAGATCACCCTAAGACACGGCGGAGGAGAATGTCAAGGCGGCGGAAGGTGGCGTCACCGCTCCGCAAATTCTCGACGAGGAGTGAAGACATTGTTGAAATAGTGTTCTTCAAGCGGCCACGACTCAACGTACAACGAGAGAGTGCTTGCAGACAAAGGCGTACGTAAGAGGAGGCAACCATTTACTGTTTTTGTGGAGAAAGAGGGATCAAGGAGGTTGTGTGAAATACATTGTAGAAGGGACACATCTATATATAGAACAATTTCTAAAGCCGCACGGAGATGAAGAGATATTTGGGGAGTCAGAGCGGCGTTGGAAAATGAAGAGATGAAGCCGCGCCGTGTGATCGTGAGACGAAGAGACACACGCAGAAAATGAAGAGCGAAGAGACACGCGGAAGAGAGTTATCACGAGCGGTTCCGTTGTATAACCGTCAGTGAAAAGAATCCTGAGCGGTTCTAGTTAAAACCGCTCGTGATACGTTCATATCACGAGCGGTTGTAGTTAAAAACCGTCAGGATTATCCTGCACGGTTATTTTATAGAACCGTCGTGATATTATATCCTGAGCGGTTCTTGTTATAAACCGTCTGTGATATACTATAATAAGCGGAAACGCTAGGGTTTTGCTCTCACTTGTCACTTCCTCTCCGCGCCCTTAGGCTCTCGCGTGCTCGTTCGCCTCCTCTAGGGTTTAGGGCTGCGCCAGAGTTCACCGCCGACCTCGGCGCGCCGCCCGACCTCGGTGCCGCCCCCCCCAACCTCGGCGCCTTCAACCTCGGTGCCGCCGCCCCGACCTCGGCGCCTGACCTCGGTGCCGCCGCCCCGACCACGACGCCCCGTTCACCTCCCTGGCCGTAAGCCCCGACGTCGCCGCCTCCGACCTCGACGCAGCCGTCCTCCTCCCGTGTGGGCCTCCTCCTCTGCCGGCCTTCTCCCGCCTGTCCTCCCCCCTCTGCACCGGCCTTCTCCCCGCGCCGTCCTCCTCCCCGTGTCGGCCTCCTCCTTGCACCGTGAGTTCTTGTGCGGCATCCTCTCTGTGAGTATTGCTCCTCTGTGGTAGTTCGGCTTTGTTGATCGAGGGCTTTGTTGACATGCTCTGTGATGAACTCTGTCTTATCTTGAGATTGAATGTGATAGTTAGTTCATACTTGAGCTCTATTGTATTACTTGCTCCGCCAATATGATCTCTTGTTAATTGGTTACTTTCGGTTGAGCTCATCGTTCATTTGCAAATTGATCGGTGGGCTTTGTTGACATGCTCTGTGATGAACTCGCTTATAATGAGATTGAATGTGATAGTTAGTTCATACTTGAGCTCTATTGTATTACTTGCTACTTCAATATGATCTCTTGTTAATTGGTTACTTTCGGTTGAAAGCTAGTTATTACGATTCTTCATGTTCGCCTGTTGAGAGTATTCAGTTTTCTTGGTAATCTAATGACTAGTTTGTGATTCTTCTAGTAGTCTCAGATGAGCTCATTCAACTTTTCATTTGCCATCTTGATCTCTATAGTCAACCTCTGCTTGATGGAAGTTTAATCTGTTTTAGATAAGCTTGAGATCATTTGACGCTAAGCAAAGTATTGTTTAGAGCTCATAGTTTGAATTTAGATTATCATATTCATTTAATGAAGAGTATAGACAATAGGATTGAGATGGCAAAGACTTGTTCTTTAGCTACTCTCCTTCTGAGAGCACATAATATCATCAATCCAGAAAGAAAGTTTTACTTGATTCTATTTTGTTTCTATGTCTTCATTAAAGGCTAGTCTTCTGTACATGACGTATTAAACCTTTGCTTAGCATTTTCTTCGTCGATCCTGACACACTTGAGTGTACCTTTGCTTCTTGCCAATCCTCCAAGGCAAAAAGCAAATGGTACACTCCAGTGTGTCAGGGTCGATGAAGTAGGCTCGGGCAAAGATGAAGTAGGCTCGGGCAAATGGTACACTCATAGTTCTATTGCAAATTGATCAGTTCTATTGACTAGTTTGTGATTCTTCTAGTAGTCTATATGAGCTCATTCAACTTTTCATTTGCCATCTTGATCTCTGTAGTCAACCTCTGTTTGACTGGAAGTTTAATCTGTTTTCATTAACAGTTGAGATCGTTTGACAGTTAAGCAAAGTATTGTTTAGAGCTCATAGTTTGAATTTATATTATCATATTCATTTAATGAAGAGTATAGACAATAGGATTGAGATGGCAAAGACTTGTTCTTTAGCTACTCTCCTTCTGAGAGCACATAATATCATCAATCAATATGTTGGAATAGTGTCTGTGTACTGTTAATCTCTAGACCTTTTATTGGCTGAGAATTTAATCCAGACGGTTCTTATTAAGAACCGTCTGTGATTCCTTTGCATTTCCTTAGAGAAGCTGGTGGATTAAGGAGTGTTTCATATTTATGCTGGAATTATTTATGATTATTTGCTATGTCTATTTTACTTGATTCTATTTTGTTTCTATGTCTTCATTAAAGGCTAGTCTTCTGTACATGAGGCGCAGATGGCAGAGACATCGTCTTCGCCGCCGTCACCGACGCCGCAGATGGAAGAGGCGCCGACAAGGCCGCTGACACCGACGCCGCAGATGGAAGAGGCGGCGACGAGGTCACCGTCACCGTCGGCGATAATGACACGGCGAGATGGCGAGGACAATCGAAAATGCCTACGGGCCGACCGTCATCACGAGGTCGGTGACTTTGGGGTCCCTCTGAGTCCCAAGAGATCGTGGTGAGATTCTCGACCATCTGCGGGATACTTGCAAGGAACGGGTCCTCATCACCACACCAACGTGGAAGGACTGACGAAGAAGCGAAGGCGCCACTGTGGATGAGCTTTCAGAGAAGTTCACTATTCCGTACATGTGGCACGCGTGCGACGGACGGCGATGCTCACGATGGGTAAATCGTGGAGGACCTTCAAGAGCATTCTTGTCACGGCACGTGAACACGGTCAAACGCCCTTCGCAAGAAGACAAATTCTTGACGCGAAGCATGGGACACCTTTGTGGCTATGAAAACGACGGCGAATTTAAGGAGCAAAGTGCGGCGCACAAAGCTCTCCAGACACGAAACACTCACCCGACAGACTCGGCACTGGGATGCAGCGGGTAAATCTGAGAATGGGCGGCGGAGAAGGAGAACCCGTTTCTGAGGTCACGCAGACCAGCGTTCCCTAAGCCGGTTAAAAGCGAGGGCACAAGTCTCGTCTTCGGGCAGCATCTCCTTCACAAACCCGGCAGACCAGGAAGTGTCCCAACGTGTGGTAAGTATGTCGAACTACTAAGTTGTTAATAAGTCCATCACTTCATAGTGCCTATAATAACATGATGACCTCTTGCAGCGTGACTTGACTGCCCAAGCTTCCCAAGGCTCCTTCCATGCAGACAAGAAGAATGATATGCTATCTACGGCCTTGGGAAACAAGGAGCACCCGGGTCGCACGCGAAGCTTTGGGGTTAACGTACCTTGGAGTCATGGATTCGCGGACGACTACTGCACGTATAGGACTAGGAAGAGATCCAAGGCGAGCACGACAACCGGTTGGTACAGATGATTACTAACCAATTTCAAGTAGAGATGGCAAGATTATGAGTCAAATGGATATACTCATGAGCGGTGATGCGCGAAGCCGCCCGCTAATTCGGGAGGCGGTCCTCCTCGGCGTCGGAGTAGCGTCACGTCCGCATAATTGTGAACATGACGACGTCCGATTACCGATAGACGACATCAAGGTAACGTACATCTATGGATGCACCAAAGATAGACCTATAGGACACCTTAGCTAATTGCGTGTCGTTTTGTAGGAGCCGACGCCTGAAGCTCCAAGTGAGGATGGATGGGTCCTTTGTATTGAGGTCGCAAGCGAGGATGGTGTATCCATACGAGGAAGGGGCGGTCTGACGGCATGCCACCGCGCGCAGTTACGCCAGGTCCGTGGATATGGTACATGTCAATTTCGAGCCGTCCGTGAAGATTTGCCCGAACGAAGAGATCACAACACTAGGGATGCCGTCCTCTCTTTTATCCAATGGCCCAAGAAGGACATCGCCTCGACCCAGCGAGAAGGCGCGATCCGACACGACCATTCCTCTCCAACGGGACCCTCGATGACTCCACCTCATGTTTAGCCTCATAAGGCCACCTCTTCGATTCCCGTGGAGAAGACGCCGGGAACAACAAAAAGCGTGCCGTCAGATCCGCTCCCGAAGTCGTCTCACAAGAAGACGCCGCCAATCGCTAAGGCCAAATCGAAATCCACAAACGTTAAGGTGCCTCCCAAGTCCGGAAGTCCATGATACCCGGAACTACATCATCGGAAAACCATTGTGCTCCGATCGCAAGATAATGCACGCCGATATGCTTGTCGCTTTGCATGCCCGGTACTTGGCGAAGACCCAAAAGAAGGGTGCGATCATCGAATCACCGCCGAATCGAGGACAAGCATTTCTTCAATGGGACGAGGTACTTCGTGGGCTTCAATGACTTATTTCAACTATTCAACCTCGTTGGCCTCGACATCTCGCTTCTACGATGTTGGACAATTTGTAAGTGCGTATAATCAAGTTCTACATTCATGTAATACCAATAAATATCACAACTCATTGCTTATGTATAGATACATGTTTGAAAAATGTCCGGAATGGAAAGAACCAATTGGGTTTCTCGACCCACATGTGGTATCGCTGCAAACCATCCAACAAGACTCATCCTTCGTCGAGAAATACATAACGAGGTCATTGCTTCGTCATTTAACATGAAGTACATAGTGGTGCCCTACAACCGTGGGTAAGTGTCACTACTTGCTATACAAATTTCATTTGTACTTTATACGCAAAGACTAACTTAGGTTTAATGACTATAGCGACATACATGAGTAGGTACCATCGATCCTTTTAGTTATTATACCCAAGAGGAGCCATGTGATATACCTTGATTCCCTAAACCACAACAAGCACGACTTCAAAGACTCTAAGAGGAATACTCGAGAGGTATGCTCATTTCCTCCTTACATAACTCTATTGTAGTCTTCATTCGTTTGAAATGGCCGAGGATAACCTTTTGAATCATGTAGGTCGCTCATCAATTATGTTGCCAACAAAGGAATATACAATGGAAAGAGCGCCTAACTAACACACAGTGATGGATTTTCCTATGACGCTACAACACTATAATCCTATATCATACTTCATAATAACGCGTCTCGAACCGACTATACCTATATATGTAATTCTATTTTTGCAAAGGCGCCAAAGAAAAAGATGATGAGTTATGTGCAATCTACGCTCGCTATCATATGCGACTAATCCTTCTGACTAGGAAGAAGGATCCCGAGGTTTGTCAATCTCAAATAATTATTTCCTAATTATAAATTTAAATATATATATCTTACCACTTTACTCTTGCTAGCGGCAGCCTTGAATTTACAATGTGATTCACTCGTTGAAGATATCAAGGACATTCGAGGAAGCTCTGCGCCTTTATCAACACGAAATCATTAACGACAACGGAGAGTTTCACTCCGTCGCCAACCCGAGCATCACCCCACTAAAACCTCTCAACGCAAAACAATTGTAATCTAGTTGTAACTATAGCGACAATACTTGAACAAATGCGGATCTTTTGTAATTTATTTTGAGTAATGATTACTTTGAGTTGTCATGGCTCCTTGAATCTGCTTCGTGAATGCTTGTTTTCAGAGGGCATGGCTAGCAATTCCCGAGGCTAGCCAGAAAACAAAGAAATTGTGGGCGGGGGTACGAGCTATCACAGACGGTTTTGTGTTAAAACCGTCTCAGGAAGGCAAGTATCACGAGCGGTTTCGATGCAAACCGCTCAGTGATAGGAGAATATCACGACGGTTCTACAAAAAGCCGTCATCATAGGAGAATATCACGACGGTTCTACACAAAAGCCGTCTGTGATATTCGTAAATCACACCGGTTTTATTTAGAACCGCTCGTGATATTCTCCTATCACGAGCGGTTTGTATTTAGAACCGCTCGTGATATTCTCATATCACGAGCGGTTTTCTGTTCAAACCGCTCGTGATACTTGACTTCACGCAGCGGTTTTTAATAAAACCGCTCGTGATATTTAGTATCACGAGCGGTTTTGTATCGCTGCGTGATAATATCCTGTTATCACAGACCAACAAACATAGACGGTTCGGAAACCGTCTGTGATGACGGTTCCGAACCGTCTGTGATGTCGATTCCTGTAGTAGTGCCCCAAGATGATCGAGGATCAGCAAGGAATCCTATGGTATGGGAAACGTCTTTTTGTTCCCCACCAGAAGGAACTCAAGGACTTGATTCTGAAAGAAGCCCACAACTCAGCGTATACCCTGCACTCAGGCAGCACCAAGATATATCAAGATATGAAGATTTTGTATTGGTGGCCACGCATGAAAAGAGATATTGCCGAGTATGTAGCCTGTTGTGATGTATGTCAGCGAATCAAAGCCGAACATCAGAAGCCAGCAGGATTGCTTCAACCTCTGCAAATCCCTCAGTGGAAATGGAAAGAGATTGGAATGGATTTCATTACCAGTCTACCCCGAACCAGGTCCGGGTGTGACTCGGTATGGGTTGTAGTTGATAGACTAACCAAAGTAGCCCATTTTATCCCTGTGAAGACCACTTACAATGGAGACAAGTTAGCTGAGTTATATATGGCTCGTATTGTATGTTAACACGGAGTACCCAAGAGGATAGTCTCCGATCGAGGATCTCAATTCACCTCGCATTTCTGGGCTAGTTTGCATGATGCCCTTGGAACACACCTTGATTTCAGCATAGCTTACCATCCGCAGACTGATGGTCAGACAGAAAGGACAAATCAAATTCTAGAAGACATGCTTCGAGCTTGTGCTTTGGAGTTTACAGTAGACTGGGAAAAGTGCCTACCGTATGCCGAGTTTGCATACAATAATAGCTATCAGTCAAGTCTGAAAATGTCACCGTTTGAAGCACTTTATGGAAGAAAATGCAGAACCCCTCTGCATTGGTCAAAATCAGGCGAAGGATATATCTTCGGACCAGGTACTCTCAAGCAAGCTGAAGAGAATGTTCGACTAATCAGAGATCGTCTCCAAGCAGCTCAGTCAAGACAAAAGAGTTATGCCGACAACCGTCGAAGGAAATTGACTTTTGAAGTTGGAGATGCTGTATACCTCAAGGTATCGCCGCTTCGTGGAACTCGGAGATTCAAAGTGAAAGGCAAGCTCGCCCCAAGATACATAGGCCCGTTCCCAATCACCGCCAAGTGTAGAGAAGTTGCCTATCAGCTAGAGCTACCAGAAACTTGTCAGAAGTCCGCAACGTGTTTCACGTCTCCCAACTCAAGAAGTGCCTCAGAGTACCTAAAGAGCAGACGCCTGTTGAAGCCATCACCCTTCAGCAAGATCTGACTTATCCAAAGCATCCGATCAAGATCCTTGACGTCATCGAGAAGCGAACAAGACGCCAAGTCTTTCGCCTTTGCAAGGTCCAGTGGAGTCACTACTCCGCAAAAGAAGCCACTTGGGAACGCGAAGATCAACTGAAGCAAGACTACCCGTCCCTGTTCTCGGAGCAGCTCGAATCTCAGGGTCGAGATTTCATTTAAGGTGGGTAGGATTTGAAGCGTCCGTTTTCGGACGGCGCATAGTAACTACTGATTGGTTTTCGTTCTTCGCCGTAATTCAAATTATCAAGTATTTGTGAAAACTTTCCTTCCTCTTTGGTTTGTGTTTCAAATGTAATGTCCGTAACATTTGAAATTCAAATTCACGGTTTGGAGTTCTTCTCCTCTCCTTTGAATCCTTGGGCCAATTTTTGTGTTGGACCTCCCTTCCTTTCTTGGGCTCAACCCATGATCTTGTTGGGCCGGCCCGCTTCCCCTTCTCCTTTTCCCGACCCAAGCCAACCTGGCCCGCTTTCCCTTTTTTCTTTTCTTTTCCCCAGCCCTCCTGGCCTTTCTCGGCCCAGGCCAGCCCCAGCCCGCTCGGGTCATCTTCTCCTCCGTTCTTCCCTGGGTCAATCAGCCTCTGATCTTTGCTGCTCACAGCTGCACCGACTCCCTGCTCTCTCTGCGCTACCGGCTCCCTGCCGCCCCATCCCGCCTGTTCTCTGCAGCGCCCAGGCCCCTGCGCGCGCCCACTCTGCGTCCTCTGCAGCGACCAAACCACCCGGTCCAAGCCGCGCTGACGCTCGTCCTCGCCGTCCTGGAGCTCGCGGATCAGCGTTGCGCCCTCGTCAGCAGTCGTCAAAGTCACGCCTAGGTCACCAGCTCCCGCCCCGTCTCCTCGGCCGTGCGAATCCCCTGGCGTCACCGCTGTCCTTGCCGTCCTCGCCCTTAAACCGAGCCGTGTGCTGCGCAGTGCATGCGCGCACCCGCGTCAGCCTAAGCGCTGCAGCGTCCCGCTCGTCCTCGCTGCGCCTCAACCGCTCCCTCGCTCTGTCCTCTCCGCGCGCAGGCGCCCATGCCGCCGCTTCGAACGCAGCGCACCCGCCCGTCCTCGCCATTGACTCCGAGCTCCCTCCCGTTGGTCTCTTTCGCTCTTGGCCCCCTATAAAGCTCCCCCTCTACCCCCTTGAGCTCCTCACGCCGCCCCTTGGAGCATTGGTAAGAATCACCTCAAAAGCCACCGCATTCCATTTCGGCCGCCGCCACCTCCACCGCCGTTTCGCCGCTCCGGCCACTTTCTGGCACCCCCAACCCCGTCACCGAGAGCCCCTAACCACCAGGAACCCATCCCCCAAGACCCCCTCGGTGATTGACCCCTCCAGCCGCCGCAACCCCCTTTCTTCCCCACCTCCGGCCGCCACCTT
This sequence comes from Phyllostachys edulis, assembly GCA_036346405.1. Classification (NCBI taxonomy): domain Eukaryota; kingdom Viridiplantae; phylum Streptophyta; class Magnoliopsida; order Poales; family Poaceae; genus Phyllostachys; species Phyllostachys edulis. The sequence goes on along the minus strand of CM070545.1, from coordinate 97,217,611 downwards.
CACCAGCACCCGCCACCGCCTACAGCCACCCTCTGGCCTCCCCGTCAAGCCCATTAGCTTCGCCTCGTTCAGAGCCACCCCATGCTCACCTTCCCCAGTCCGAACCACCCCCGGACCACCCCCTCGCCCATGGTCAAGCCCCGCTTGCTTAGCAAGACACCGCCACGCTGTCGTCCACCTTTCTGGCGCCGCCACCTCGTCACCAGCTCCGCCTCCTCGCCAGCTACCCATCCCTGTGCTCAAGTCGTGCCGCCATGCCCGAACCCACGTGCTGCAGACCGGGCAGCAGCCACATGCCTGCCTTCGCCCGATCTTGCGCCGTGTGTGTCATGTCTTGAAGCGAGCAGACTTCCCCTGTCATTAAGGCATTAATGATGTCTTAGGGCCATAATGGCAGTCATGAAAGTCTTAATGATGTCTTAACCCCCTTCCCCTTCTCACTTCCAGTGGGCCCCGTGCGTAGTAAACCCCTAGCTCTTCCGCCCCCTCACTGGCCAGTGGGCCCTCGGCGCACTGTGCTGTGAGCCAGAGCCTCCTATGCGCGTGGACCCGGTCCATACTGTGCTGTGGACCGAAGGATTCTCTCTCTTCTTTTTCAATTCAATTTAATATTCGTTAATTCATATCTCCTCCGTTATAACTCCAAAAATTATGAAATAAATTTCTAAAAATTTGTTAAATCAAGATGTTGCTAATGGCATAGGACTTGATTAATTTGGAGTTCATTTGTGTATTTTTGTGTATTTACTTGCTCTCTTTGCCGTTGTGCCCTTTTTCCGGTACTTTCGCCCGTTTAGGATTTGAAGACGCCGAAGATCCTTAAGTTGATCAAGACCAAGAGTATCACGATCACCTTGCCTCTAACCAAGATGAGTCAATACTTTGATCATATTGCTCCTACATTTTATGCAAATTATGTTCTTTTAAATTAACAAATTGCATGCTTTAATTTCTTAATCAAATGTATGTTAAAGCTTAAGGTAGTTAAATGCCCACTTGATGCTTAATTAATTATTATGCCATCCTTGATAACTTGAATCCATTAATCATTGTCACCCTAGTAATTATATGGTAATACTAGCTATAGGGTGTACTTAAGCGACATGCTAGCCTTGCTTAAGTACCGGGGTATTAAATACCCCAAATCATCATGTCTTCAAACATATAAAAATGCTTTGGGTAGTCATTGGTGGTCCATTGACTAAGGTGTGAAAATAACTTGGTTTACTCCTCTAAAACCCTAATTGCTAGTTCTATCTGGGCGGATGGTGAGGCGGTGGGTGCTAACGGAGCACACAGTTTGTGGAACGAACCGCCCAGATAACCCTAAGAACTTAATCTTTCACGACCTCCCGTGTTAAACAAGTACAACCACAAGTCTACAAAGTGCAACTTGGCTTAGTAAAATTATCGAACCCTGAATGTGTCTCACACGGCGGAGAAAGGGAAAAATGCGCAAGCGTGCGGTACATCCAGCTTGAATGGGTGAGGTTGCCAACGTTGTGGGTAGTCCAAATCTACACCCAACGCTGCGTGTACAACGATCCCGTGCAACGTATGGGCGCAACCCCATATGGGTGAGATTACGGAAAGGGCAAGGTAGTTTGAAAGGTTACTGTGACGGTCGCCCAACTACATGACTACGGAATCATGTGGGGTAACGGGTATGACTATCTCTTGTGGGTAAAGTGTACAACCTCTGCAGAGTCTAAACTGTTTAAACAGCCGCGCCTACGGTCAAAGGCGGACATGGGGATCATAACTTGAGTTAGTTCTATTTCAAAACTTTGTGGGTGGTATGAAAATGGTGGAAGGGCTCACCTAGCCCTGTATTGGATTTTTCCTGAGTCGTCGAGCTCAGTGGGTGTGGTCATTGGAGGCAGCTCCAATTGGAAAGATGCATTGGTAGAGTTTCCGCCGAATGAAACCTCTACTTCAATAATTATTGCACATTACTCTCTTTATCAAAATTGCAATTTGTCAAAATGCTAAGTCATAGGATTTGTAATTATAATATTTGAAAAACTTGCTTTCGCAAATAAAAGAACCGAGCCATCCTTGTTAAACCTTGCATGTATACTATTGCATTGTGTGTTGGCTCGCGAGCACGGTAGTAGTGCTCATTCTCGCTTCTCTCCCCAACCCTCCAGATAATGAAGATGAAGGATATTACGCCTACTACGAAGGACCAGAAGATGATGGACAAGGATATGACGAGGAGTAGAATAGTTTTGTAGTTTAGGTATCGCCCAGTCTAAGTAGACTCGCTGGTACCCGCGTACAACCGATATTATCCAGTCCTTGGTTAATATCCGTCGTACCTGTCACCCACATAAACTTGCCTATGTGAGATGAGCCCTACCTCCCCTTTTGCTTCCGTTGTAGATATCGTCGTCTTTTGTAATGTAATCTAGTTGGCCTTGTGCGGCCCTTTTGTAAAACTCAACCCGATGAAGTCTATGTTACCCTGTGTTGTAATATACTTGTTTTGTTTCACGACTTGTATGGTTGATTCAGCAATGTACCTGTGAGTGTTATCTACTGATCCAGGGAATAGCACAGTGTTTTCACAGAGGATTTGGATTCTCAGAATCCGGGTCCGACATACAATGACATTTTCCGGGCTACAGATGGCTTCTCTTCGGTTAATTTAATCGGAAGAGGCACATTTGGAGCAGCATACAAAGCTACCATGAGCTTTGAAAATCTGACAATCGTCGCTGTGAAGGTCCTAGATATTAAACAACATGGTGCTTCTAAAACATTCTTGACTGAATGTGAAGCTCTGAGAAATATACGGCACCGAAACCTTATTAAGGTTATCAAGGCTTTAGTTTTTGAGTTCATGCCGAATGGTAGTTTGGAGACATGGTTACATCCTAGAGCATGTATTGCTGGACCATTTAAGGCTCTAAGCCTTATCCAAAGGATGGACATTGCAAAAGATGTTGCCACGGCATTAAACTACCTCCATCACCATGGCAATGTACTTCTGGATGGAGAAATGATTGCACATGTGGGTGATTTTGGATTAGCAAAGTTTTTGGTTCAACCAGATACCGTCCTTTCTCATTCAGCAAGAAGCACTGGGATCAAGGTTACTATCGGCTATATTCCACCAGGTACAAGCTTTCTGCTAAGAAATATACAGTATCTTTAGTATACCCATTGGTAAAAGTTTACCGTGTCATCTTGTTTTTTTAGAACAATTAGTTGTCTAATTTCTTTGAGAAAGGTCTAATTCCTATGTACTTAAGCATTTCTAACTTAACGCTTGTTGAATCTTTACTACTTAAAAAGAACCCATTGGTGAGTGGTAAGTCGTTCTTTCATAACAACACATCCCCTCGATCGTTCTACTTAAGCATTAGGTCTACTATTTTTAATTTATTAGGTTCCCAGGTTAAAAACTTCAATCAAAGATAATGGTGATGACCCTTCAGAGCATCCGTGTGAATCTGCTGAGCATTCCGGCTTGCTTTGGATTAAGGAAGTAGCCATATATGTGAATGATTTGACATATATTTGGCTGGGAATTTTGTTTTGATAAATACAATTGGCAATTTGAGACCAAAATAATTTATACAAGATCATGCAGGTGGAGCACTAATGACATGAATACGTTAACAAAAATAGATGTAATTAGGTTTTAGAGCATGTAATACAATTTTATTTATCCGTAGCAAAGTACAGGCATTCAACTAGTAAAGAATAATTTTCCTAGTTTTCATGGAATGGCCATTTTGAAGTCTGATTCTATTATTGCTAGCACACCATGTGTGACGATAATTTCCTATTTTCAGAATACGGCATGGGGGATCAAGCATCTGTGCAGGACTGCAGGGAGATGTATACAGCTATGGAATTCTTCTTCTCGAGATATTCACTGGAGTGAGTCCCACCGATGAAAGATTTAAAGATGGTTGAGATGACTTTCCCTGAGAAAGTTATGGAAATAGTCGATGACAAATTGTTCTTGACTAATGGTCAAAACGAGACAGGAGACAATACCAATGAACCCGAGAATGTTCATGAATGCTTGCTTTCGGTGATACAAAGTGGACTCATGTGCTCCAAGGAGAATCCAAAAGAGCGCATCGGTATAAATGATGTGGTCAAAGAGCTAAGCTCAGCAAGAGAGAAGCTACTGAAATGATTGGTTGATGCATTTTGCCTTTCTTAAGTACCGATGGCACTTAGAAGAACTTTTTAAAGTTTGATGTTGGCTATGTTAAGTTTTGTGTTAAAGTGCGGAGTCACTGTGCAACATAGGAAGTGATGTACAATTGTTTGGCCTTTCTTTATCACAATTGGTTGGCACTGTTTAAACTATGGGAACCGCCTGCACCGGAATTTAAACACATCATGTTTTATGGCATAACATGCTATATTCTCTGTATGATACAATAATCTGTAAATGTCACAACAAATTGGTTCATTCTGTGATAGAAATATTCTTTTTTACGTATACAACGCAACACAAATCTGTACATCTCTAAAAAACAAATGTGCCACTATATTTCAGCATTGCTACTCCAATCAAAATAAAGTGGGAACAAAGAAGATGCTTACCCTTTAGCACTGTCTGCTCTGTTGAAATCGACAATTCTACACAATTCTACAGTGCGTGTTCAATATAACATAACTTTTCCCTTGAGTTCAGCAAAACAGAGTAACATAAAATGCTCTGGAGTGAAAAGACAGCACAGGTTAATATGATTGTTTCTACATAGAGAATGAATAGTGAACAATCAACTCAAATGCACAAGCAACAATTCTGACGATTCACGGAACATCTCATTGTTCTCTGCTTTTCTTTGGCTTCATGATACAACTAGTGCACAAATTGACAATTCGTAAAGATACAGCAAGGTAAAAAAAAAGATATTATAGCATTCCTATAATAGGAACATGCTCTTCAAAACAGGCAAAAAGAAAACAAAGAAAAAAGTGTGAACCTTGATAAGAGCATTCGAGCTGCATATATAAAATTTTATAAAATAATGAGAAAAAAAACAGTCGACAAAATAATTGGGATTCGAAAAAAAAAACAGCTGAGAACAAAAAATGATACGAACTTTTTTAGAAAAAAAAATCGACGCGAAAAAGAAAATAAAATGTTCGCAAAAAAATGGTTCTCCTCGCTGTATCTGGCAGTGGCGCAGGCCGGCGGTGCGGCGGTCCTCTGGATCCTACGGTGGCGTAGGCCGACGGCGGCGGCGCGAGGGCCACCGGAGCAGGAGGCGGCGCGGTGGGTGGAGGAGGATTGCGTCGTATTCCTGGGTGGAGGAGGGTGGCGGAGAGGAAGGAACGCGGCGGGGGCGAGAGCGTGTCAAGCAAAATGGGGCTCGGGAGTGGGGAATTTCTCATCGTAACCCACAGGCCAGAGACACCTGGAGTGGGTTTCCTCGATGCATCCAACGGCTCCAATTTGTTCCAGGGTGGATCCGACGGTGTAGAAGTGCGTCCGTTACTTGGACAAGGCAAGGGTGTCTGTTTTTTAAGCAAAAATCGAAAAGCTAAATCCTTCGACACGATCAAGGAATTTGTGAACCTATGATACAAAGAATATTCGAAGAAAACACACAACTGTTCTACAATTAATAGAGAGCAAGTTCTTGGAAAGTGGAAATCTTACGGATATTTTGGATACAATGTTGCAACGAGACACCATTTTGTGGCACACTCAATTTCCGTTTTTTTTTTCTATTTTGGTACTGTTTCACATTTAAATTGCAAATCTAGCCACCTCCCAATTGAAATGTCAAAAAATTCATTGGGCCGTGCTGACAGACGAAATGTATCGCCTGTTGTGGCCCCATCTCGTGGCATCGGCCTACCGCACCCCATCACCCCGCACCCCGCCTGTCATGCCCTAGGCCTCTTCACCTCCCTGCCGCGCGTCTAGGGCCCTGCAGGCTCCAGCCGTGCCCCCGAGCCACTACAGCATGAGAGCCCATCTGCGCGCTGACAACATATATTGTCACTGCTTTCCACTGTACATATTTTTAACACTGTTTTTGTACGCACTGTTCATGCACCTTTTTGTTAATGTTGTGTTCACATCGTGGGCAGTGTTTTTGTGAGTGCGTGAACGGTGCTCAACAGCGGTGGTGCAGCGGTACTGTAGCAACATCGAAATATTTACTGCCGTTATTAATCTTGGCCTTCGATTTTTGATCAGCAGTGAAGATCGCTTCCTAATATCTTGCACTGCAGATTCTCTGTATTGAATCCTTCGATACAGAGGATCCATCTCCGCTGGTGTGTGAGCAGGGACACCACAGTATCACCGAAGGAATGATGGAGAACTAGCTCTAGGACAGAAAAAAGAAGCAGCATGAAGCTAATACTTTTACAGATTTCCTGGTCAGGTACTACAATGTTTGTTGGATTTGTCTTTATCAGAACCTGTACTTTGTATTGCCAAGTTATGAACTCCCGGAAATGAGGTAGGGAATCCGGAGCCAAGCTGCCCTCCGCAGACTTGGTTGGGTTTTGAGACAATGAACACTATCCAAAATCCAAATAGCAAAGCCCAATGGCAGCATGCGGCAACAGAGAGCCCATTGCATGTTTGTGACGACCACGTTTATGAGTTCGTCAAACCCTTTTTACAACCACCAGGATGTGCAGTTGCAAAGCAAAAAGTAGCATCGCAAGCAAACTTATGTTTACAAAAAGAAGCAAACCTTTATTACAGAGATTAGGGCTTAACAGCCAGTTTGGACGCAAGCAGGGGCATCCAAGCCCAAAGACAATGTATTACAACAGAAAAGTACTTTAGTGGCAATGAGAATCTACCGCCAGTGGAGAAGCAGACCGACTGTTTAAGAAGCTGAAAAATTGCAAAGTTCGATACTTTAGGAGCTGGGGTGATAGACTACTCATGGTACAGAATATCATGCTCACCATTCTCCTAATAAATGTTTCAGAATCACTTTTTAGTTTTCACTTGATCAGTTGATCCTAATACTTATGCCAAGCAATGTGTTAGATGTATATGTATTTTCTCTGTTGTGTAAGGGGTTACTTGCATATATGCCATACCTATACTTGTATATATATTGGTCCATTGGCTATTGTTTTACCTTATGTATTGTCCAGTAGAAGAATTATGATGGCCCTATGGCACTTCCACATGAGGATGGCTTCAATCTGCTAACTGTCATAAAAGGAGCCAGCATGTACCGTCATGGCATACAACGGGACTTCGTGACCGATTTCCTCCCACCTAAGAGAACATTTGGTAAAGATTTCAAGTATGTAGTCAAATTCTCGAATATCCATTCTACTTTCGTATACCATTTTATACAGATGATTGAACTGATCAGTAGCAAGCTGAAACTTCTGCAGACCACTTCACCACTTACTGAGCCCAGTCATGCTTTCTACTCTGAAGAATGGAAAAATTGTTCGTGGCCTCACTGGTGTTCCCGACAAAGGTCCTATCTTGTTTGTGGGTTATCATGAACTCTTGGCGATGGAGTTGACTTCATTAGTTGAAGAGTTCTTGAGAGAGAAGAAAGCAGTTGTTCGAGCCGTGGCCCATTCCGTAATTTTTGTTGGAAATTTTGAGACTTTATAACGTGGTGAGGAAAAAGGATGATACAGTGGGGAATATTCTGAGAACAGCTCCCTTAAATATTTCTTTTCGACAACCTATTGTTGGGCATAAGTTACATGCGTGGAATGAGTTACTTTTGAGAATTGCTAATGTACAGTTGATCTCTCAGATTGATGTTTTCAGGTGTATTTGAACAAGTCTCGGATTTTTTCAGTACAGTCTTTCTATGCGGCTCTAATTACAAATTCTCAAATCTCTATTACGAATCTCTTTTGGATAATCAAAATTCCTTTAAAAGTGAAGATTTTCCTTTGGTATCTCAAAAAAGGGGTAGTTTTAATTAAAGATAATCTGTTCAAACGAAATTGGAGGGGAAGCAAAAAAATATTTTTTATTTATATATTAACGAGGAAACAATTCAACATTTTTTTATTGAATGCCCCTTTGCACGTCTTGCATGGTGGGGCAGTTCAATGTGCTTTTAACTTATCTCCTCCTATGAGTATAGCAAATCTGTTTGGGAATTAGTTAAATGGTATTCCCAAACTTTTAAAGTCACAACTCCTAGTGGGAGCTAGTGCCTTATGTTGGTCTATCTGGTTATGTCGGAATGATGCTGTTTTTAATAAAAAGATTGTCACTAATCCATTGCAGGTTATCTTTTTGACCGGGCACTGGCTGAGGGCTTGGACAAATTTGCAGAAATCGGTCCAGAAGGAGTCCATGTTGGCTGGAAGTGACCGACTGGAGGTTGTGGCGAAGCAAATTTTATGTATTCATGGGTGGCAGTTTAATCACAGGATTTGTAATGATTGAGTTTAAATTTCAGTCATCTTTTACTTGCAATGCTTCATGCCAAAGTTAACAGTTTGGTTACTTTGGTAAACTTGCTAATAAAATAGGCTGTGTGCATCCTTGATACAGAGGCCGGGAGAGGTTTACTCATCCATTATCTAAAAAAATCCAGGCAGTATTCGGGAAGCTCTACATAGGAAGGTCTGCTTTAATTCAACATTTTCTTCTACTACAGAAGAATTTCATGATCTCTACAACTCTGCATATTTGCAGTTGTCTCCATCTATATTTATTCCATCGAACTTGGCAGGGTGAAGGATACCAGTTGTTTTGGCCAGATCAACCAGAATTTGAAGAATGGCAGCAAAGTTTGGTGTTATTGTCATACCATTTGGTTGTGTAGGAGAAGATGACTTTTTAGAGGTAGCTTTCTGTGCCTTTTTACACTGAATCATCTGAAGCAACATGATTGCTACATGCCATTTATGATTTATCATGATCTACGTATTGTAGTCGATAACTCGATATTATATTCTACATTTTTATGATCAGTAGAATAAATTGTATTTAAGTCTTTTTTTAGAATGAATGTATTCATGCATTCTTTGTTCTTTCTGCAGATAGTTCTGGATTACAATGATCAAAAGAATATCCCCTATGTCCGAGAATTTATAGAATCATTCAATGAAGATTGTCCAAGAGTAAGGTCAGATTTCTATTATCCCTATCTATTTTTCCTTCAAAAAAAGAAAGAAACAATTAAGTCTTCCCCGTCACAAAACTACTTGCTCAACACGACCCATGGTCAGCTATGGTGTGCACACTTTGTTTGTCGTTTCAGGGATACTGTCAAAGGAGAGGATGGGAATCAGATCTTACACCTTCCAGCTGTTCTTCCTAAAGTACCAGGTCGGTTATACTTCCTATTCGGAAAACCGATTGAAATGAAAGGAATGGACAATGTCCTCCGGGATAGGAAGAGTGCAAACGATGTATATTTGCACATCAAATCGGAAGTGGAGAACACAATGTCTTATCTGAAGAGGAAGAGAGAGGAAGATCCTTACCGGAGTATTACGCAGCGCACATTGTACCAGGCAACTTGGGGTGCTTCTGCTCAAGTCCCGACTTTTGAACCGTGAAAATTGCGTGTGAACTATTTTTGCAATAGTGTGATTGTATTGACATCAACAAGGATGCCGAAGAAGATCATGAACGACTATTTTTACGACAGTGTTATTCAGAAAGGCAACTGTAACTATTGGGTTCAGTTGCCATGTGCATTAACCATGACAAGCATCCATGATAGAATTATGTAGTATCAACAAATAGGCCCTAACACGTTAACTGATGCATAGATTTCTTGTTTGAACAAAGAAGAAGCTTCAACTTAGGGCCTATTTGATAGGGGGGTTTGGATTCGAATCCTTAGGATTTAGTTCAAAAAAATTACAGAGAAATCCCCCTCATACAAACAGCCCCTTGCCAATATGGCGGACGGGGCGAGAGGAAGAAGAAAGAGCTGACGTGTGGGCCCGACTTGGTAGCGAGACAAAGAGAGGGAGAGAGAGAATGGGAGCGGGTGGGTCGAGCGGAAGGCGTGGGCCAGGCGTGGAAAAGGGGAAAATGGACCGGAGAAAGAGGATTTTGGCCCGCAAGCGAAGTTCGTAGGATTAGTCTTTTAAAAAAACCTCTAATTTGCATTTTTGGTAGATTACCAATGTGTTCATCAAGGAGAAGATTGTGAAGATCATGCGATATGATCCTAATTTTAGTGTGTTGAATAATTGGCAGAAGTGTCGAGGTGTTTGGGAGAAACCCTCGGTTTAGCCGAGTGTTGTAGACTGTCAGATTGCAGGGGGTCTGACCAGCCTAGGGGTGGCGGTCAAACCAGCCGAGGCAGGCGGTCAGACCGGTTGTGGCCGAAAAAGTTGAATTTTGAGGAATGCAATCCAAACACTTGTGTGAGAGTGTTTTGATGTGTCTAACCGGTCCAATGGTTGGCGATCAGACCGGTGGGCGGTCAGACCGGCCAGGGCACAATCATGCATAGTGGGGTGCAATGATCTTGTGGAATTGGCCAAAGTCATGGGAGTCAGTGCATAGGTGTTGCATGATGCATGTTTTGGTTAACGTGGTTCAAGTTACGAGGAACTTGTGCCCGAGATCGATTTCTTGGTCTATTGTTGTGCAGGTGGCTTGAAGTCAACTGCAGTCAATGGCAAGGATGATCGGAACTAGGCTAGAAGAGCTGAGGTCCAGAACGATCTAGGATGTCGGGTGAAGTGGTTGGACTCATGCATGGCGCAAGATGGACAAGAACGATTGAACGGGGAGTTCGGTGCAACGGGCTGCATCAAGTGACTTAAGGGTCGATGCAAGTGCCATGGTGGTTCCAGTAGGAGCCGAATGGGGGGAGACTTGCTGACAAGAAGAGAGCCATTGATGAACCTACGTGTGGTAAAGTATGGGATTGCTTCACATTGATTGGACTCGGCCTTTAGAGAATGATCGAGAAGGGGTATTTTGGTATCTTCGCCAAAATACCGGGTTGGTGATCTTGGAGAAACCACGGCGCAAGACAATGCAAGGAGAGGCGATTTAGGTCAAGAGAAGATGAAGATCATGAAGAGATAGACTCGGGAGACCTAGTTCATCTTCCACTTTGAGAAGCGTCCATGAGTGTAGACCCGTTTGTGTGTGGGCTTAACGGGTATCTGGTAAAGTTTTCTCTCTAGACCTAGCCTCCACTATAAAATATGTCAACTCGGGAGTAACACCCCTAGATTCTTTGTGTATTCTACACTAGTCCCTAGAACAGTAGCTAGCGTACAAAGTAAAACAAATATGGTAACATCCATATCTCGCACAATTTTATTAACATAATTATCAGAGTTTTACAAGAACGGCTTACAAGCCAACAATAAAAGAACACAGTAGAAGACGAAGTAGTAGTAGGGCCTAGCAAATCTGCAACAGGAAATCAACTAGGGTAGCGGCGTAGTCGTTGAAATCCTCAGTAGTGGTAAAGTCCTTCTCTTCTAAACAATATGTTTTTAAGTAAGGGTGAGTACAAAAATATGCTCCGCAAGTTACACACATAACAAAATTTTAATGCATGCAGGGATAATATCACAGGAAGGCTTGTATGTCTGTTTTTGCATAAAGCGGGGCTTGACATTTTAAATATATTTACTAAGTTCCAAAGCAGTTATACTGTATATAAAATTGAATTTGATTTTAAATGTCAAGTTAGTGCCGGATATACTTCTGGTGAAGGAATAACCCCCTAACACCAAGGCTAACTGGCCAATTTTCCACATGGAATAAATATCCATGAAATCATTTGATAAAACCCAAAACCAAAGACTAATCCTTGAACGTCTTTGCTCAGCATGCCCATTACTATAGGCACGGCTATTCGAATGGATTTACACTCTGCAGAGGTTATACAACTTTACCCACAAGACATGATCATCTCATATTCCCTCCGAAATAGCACACTTCCTTTGGTGTGTGGTGGAGAGACCATGACAAGGCTTTTACAATGCGTTATCTCAAAGTAGTCATGCTCGCTAAGGTTTTACGTCAAACGGAAGCTCACTCGCGCCATGTAGGCAATAAAAATAGGTCTTCACAACACCCACACCACTGAATGCACGACCACGGTCGGGATTTACAAATTAGTTAGCCAGGTCTGTCCCATACCAAACTTGTGGTAGTACGAAAGGGCTTTACATGGTGTAGCTTGTAGACCGGTCCTTAACTAACTTGGACGAATTCCAAAGTAACCCCTAGTCTTGACCATTCACTGAATTGATCCTATGCATTAACTTGCACCCACCTACTATCCATTTCTCCCAAGTCTAAACCAGTTTTTATTTTATTTTGAAGACATTTATAAACTTCCATGGCAAACCAATGCCATAGATGCATTTTTAAACCATAGTTGATCTTTGGCTATAAGTTTCCAAATCAAATATTTCAGGTTTAAGCATGACTAAACCTAATTTTTCCCAAAATAATATAGTTAATACTATTATACTAACTAGTTTTTATCTAGGGTGGCATGGTGTGGTGATTCAATGTCAAAAGTTGGCTATACAAGACAGGAATTTAAATTATATTGAATAAAAGTAAGCATGCAATAATAATAATTTATAGTATATTATAAATAATTTAAAATAATGGGATCAAACAAGATTAAAATATTTAACATGCCTTGCTCAAATAATTATTGTTCTTGGTCGATGAAGTAATCTGGCTTTTCGAAGACGTGGAAATCTATACTTGAAAACAAGCTAAATTCAAATAAACTGAATAGGAGTTCAAACAAAGGAGAACAGGCTCTTAAAAAGATTTAATTCAAGGAAAGAGAGAGAGAAAACACTATTTAGGTATTTCCTTTCTAAAAGGAATTTCGGATTAATGAGCAAGGATGATGTCAGCAATGAAAAATGAATTTCAGCTAGAATTATTTTCTAAAGGAAAAAAAAGGAAATGGGTCAATAATAGGTGGGCACCGGGTCTATGGACCGGGTCCATGGAACAGCGTCAGTCCACGGTGGATCGGGCGCATCGCACAACAGCTTGCCACATTAGCAGCGACACGTGGGCGAGTGACTGGGACAATGTCGGACCCCAAATTTTGGGATTTGGAATCCTCTGTGTCAAACTGTGCTATTCACTGGATCAGTAGATAGCACACATAGATACATTCTTGGACCATTCCCATAACCATGTAAACTAAAGCAGACCTATGGTCAGGTCTATATTTACAACCATACTTGGTCGAAAAGGAATTCTGAGGAGATCTTGAAGAGGTCCTAAAGGTCACAGAGATGTCCTGAAGAAGTCCTGAGGAGGTCCTGGAGTTGTCCCATGGAGATCCTGGGGAGGTCTCGAAGAGGTCCTGAGGAGGTCCTGTGGTGGTCTCGTGGATATCCTGGAGTGGTCCTGAGGATTATTGTAGAGACGTCCTGGGGAGGTCCTGAGGAGTACTGTAGAGACGTCCTGGGGAGGTCCTGAGAAGTACGGTAGAGACATCCTGGGGAGGTCCTGAGGATACGATAAAAGGGTACAGGAGGTCCTGAGGAGGTCCTGAGGATTTGACAAAAGAGGTACAGGAGGTCCTGAGGATACGACAACAAGGTACAGGAGGCCCTGAGGAGGTCCTGAGGGGGAGGTCCTGAGGAGGTCCCGAGGATACGAAAAAAGAGGTACCGGAGGTCCTGAGGATACGACAAAAGAGGTACAGGAAGTCCTGAGGAGGTCCTGAGGATACGATAAAAAGGTACAGGAGGTCCTGAGGAGGAAGTCCTGAGGAGGTCCTGAGGATACGATAAAAAGGTACAGGAGGTCCTGAGGAGGAAGTCCTGAGGAGGTCCTGAGGATACAACAAAAGAGGTATAGGAGGTCCTGAGGATACAACAAAAGGGTACATGAAGTCCTGAGGAGGTCCTGAGGTTACGACAAAAGGGTACAGGAGGTCCTGAGGAGTATGACTACACTTAGTGCGGTTCGTGCTCGGTGCGACTAGTGCTCGTAGGGACAGTGCTCGTATGAGTGATGAGTAAATACAAGCATGCAACTTAACATATATATTTATACATAACAGGCCGTGCGGCCAATTTTTTTACAACAGAGCCAAGAAACGAAAATCTTACAAGAGTCAGAGTACAACAACAAAGATAAGTGTGGAAGCAAAACAAGTCACAGTGGATCCATTCACTCTGCCCACAGGCAAGCAATTGGGGGTCCCGGCCTAAGCTTCATCATCTTCTGGTGCAACCTACGAGTGGTAGTAGTAATCGTAGGGGTCTTGATCGCATGGGTCTGAAAGATTATAATGGACGAGCCTGAGTACACAAACGTACTCGCAAGCCAACACACAATGCAAATCGTATAGATGCTGGGCTAGTCAAAGGAAGTTTTAGAGTTCTTTTATTTGCACAAGGCTGAGTTTTGAAATAGATAAGTAGTAGAAAATCCTGAGACTTAGCATTTTTAACAATCTGTTTTTGTAAATGAGCTTTCATTTGTAAAGTACTAGTGGAGGTCCCACCTCCTATACCATTGAGTGGCTCCATCCACCCAATGCTCGGGCTATCCCATATTTACCACTGGTCCCCGACCAGGTCTTTCTCAAATCCCTGGGGTCCCATCCCAGCCTTCCCTTTTCACCACAAAATGGTTTTGTAAAAAAATGAAAACTATATCAAGCAAGTTCTCAGCACCGCTCTTGACCGTGAGCACGGCTATCATGATAGTTTTCTTACTCTGCAGAGTTCTCACACTTTACCCACAAGAGGTAATCGTCTTGATATATACCCACGTTTTCTTAGACATGTGAATCAAGGGGAGACTACCACAAGGCCTTTATAATGCTCAACCTCGACGCAACTCTACCAGCTAAGGTTTCACCGCCCAAAGCCACACTCCCAGGAGGCCCCCTCTTGCACCATATGGTTTTCCTGTGGCTCCCTTACCCTTACCCACGCCACACACCCACTAGTAGGGGTGAAAACGGATCGGATACGGACGGATAATGGCTCTGCCATATTTGTTTTCATATTTTTTCCCCGGATCCGGATACGAATACGAATACTCCGGATATGAATATGGATACGAATAATATCGAATCTGAATCTGGGAGCTTAATCTGAATCAAAACGAATCTGATCATGGATATTTTTGGAACATAAAAACCCCTTAAATTGTATGCCATAAATTAACGAAAACATATAACTAGTTTATTTGATGCAAACATTCATGAATTGTTCATATTTTTAGTAACCACACATAATATTGACACTAGCAAGCTGCATTATTAACTAGTTCACCACAAACATAACACTTAGTTTACCGTATTTAGCTCATAAGTCATAACTCACAAAGTCACAAGTTATCACGCATTCACACATGGTTCATCACTAACATTGATCAGGTTGGATGGTTAATCTATACGCAAATGACTGTAACATCCCAAAGTATGTTACCAAAAATGAAATTAATAAAGTTATTATTTTATTGGATTTTATGAGATTTAAAAGAGCTTTCGTGGTTAAAAAGAAAAAATAATAAAATAAAGTAAATTATTTAATTTCCTAGTTTTTAATGTTAAAAATAAAATTTATTGAGTTTTTTTGGATTTTATTGAATTTAAAGTGAAAAATAACATTTTAATTAATTTCTTGAATTTTCGGATTTTAAAAGGTTTTTCCTATTTTTAGAAATTAAAAATAATTTATGTGCAAAAATAAAAACCAACTTTAAGTTGGAATTAATTTTATTAAGTTCAAAATAATTCAAGGAATTTCTGTGATTTTTTCTAGAATTTTTAAACTACATTTGCTATTTTCTAAAAGGCTATTTGATTTGTTGCATTTTCTGAAATTCGGAAATCAATTAAAATCTCATTTATCTCTTTTGGGCTGAAATCCGGATATCCGGACATCATCTTATCCGGATAATCCGTATTCGTATCCGTATCCGCCGGATAGCATGCCTACCGTATTCGTTTCCGTTTCCGACAAAAAAAAACCGAATTCGTTTCCGATCCGAAAATTATCCGAGAAAAATCCGATCCGAGATAACCCGAATCCGTTTTCGTCCGGATCGGTTAGAAACTATCCGATCCGTTTTCACCCCTACCCACTAGTGGAGAAGCCACACCGAGGCGAACAAATTAGTTAGCCAGGTCGTACCCATTATGGACTTGTGGTTGCACTGTTTTTGCATGAGAGGTCATTCCAAGATTTGGTCCTTAATTGATTCGAGTGGTACATCTACATACCAACATTCTCTTGTGCCCCCAACACCAGCCACTCTTTCCAACCACCCGAATCGAAAACAGTTTTCAGGTTTTTCTTTATTTTGAAAATATTCTTTAGTCCAAACTACCAGCCAGGCTCCCAGCCTCGACTGCCCCTAAATCACTTTCAAAACATTTTTAATGATTGTGGTCAGGCAGTTTAATGCCCGCATGACATTGTATCTAAGCAAGACTAAGCATGACACTTAGATACAGACTTATCAGCTACTATGTAATCCATTAAGTCTAGGGCGACGAAGGATAATTTCCAAATTCAAGGATGGGAAGTTTATACACAATTATTGTTGAGGCATTAACTATGAGCTAGACCCCAACATAGTTTGTTAAAACTTAGCAATGCAATTTCATAATTTAAAGCAACATAATTTGCAAAAAGTAGGTGCAATATGATCAAAGTGTTGACTCGCCTTGGTCGAGATTCTGTTGATCTTGTCCTGGATCAACTGGAGGTTCCTCGGTCGCTTCGGCTTCTATATACGCAAGAATAACCAAAAGTCAAATAAACCCCGAGAAACTCAATTTGTCTTCAAATATCAAATGAACTCCAATAAATACAAATATATTCAATAAAAGGAATCCTTTGAAAGGAAACACCCATATCCGGAGGTACTGTGACCAAGAGAGGTCGCGGAAGTACTATGACTAACAGAGGTCGCAGGGGTACTGTGACCAGGGGAGGTCGCGAAGGTACTGTTGACCAGGGGAGGTCGTGGAGGTACTGTGACCAGGGGAGGTCGCAGTGTTACTGTTGACCAGGGGAGGTTGCGGAGGTACTGTGACCATGGGAGGTCGCGGAGGTACTATTGACCAAGGGAGGTCGTGGAGGTACTATGACCAGGGGAGGTCGCGGAGATACTGTGACCATAGGAGGTTGCGGTGGTACTGTTGACCAGGGGAGGTCGCTGAGGTACTGTGACCAGGGGAGGTCGGGGAGGTACTGTGACCAGGGGAGGTCTGGGAGGTACTGTGACCAGGGAAGGTCGAGGAGGTATTGTTGACTAGGTGAGGTCGCGGAGGTACTACAACCAGGGGAGGTCGTGGAAGTGTACGACCTGGGGAGGTCGCAGAAGTGTTACGACCAGTGGGAGGTCGTGGAAGTGTTACGACCAGGGGAGGTCGTGAGAGTGTACGACCTGGGAAGGTCGTGGAAGTGTTACGACCTGGGAAGGTCGTGGAAGTGTTACGACCAGGGGAGGTCGCGAGAGTGTACGACCTGGGGAGGTCGCGGAAAGGTTATGACCTGGGGAGGTCGTGGAAAGGTTATGACCTGGGGAGGTCGCGGAAAGGACTTTTAACCGTGCGTAGTCGAATGGGAGAAGTCTTTGACTACACGATAGTAATCGAAAGAAGCAAAGGTTCGACTGCTTTAACGCGATCGAACAAACCAGTGAAAGAGTCAGAGAAAGAACCAGAGAAACACTGGTGAAAGAACAGGGTAGTTCGAGCAAGGAGTATCTGAGCCATTAGGAACATACCGGTACTGAGCTGGGGGAAACGAACTAGCCGGAGTTGAGCTGACAATGGTGGACCGTAACAGCGAGAGGAACTACGTGCTACGGTAGTGGCGTAAGGGAGGATGGTGGTCTTCAATCTTCAGGGTAGCTCCATGGATGTGGTAGATGGTCCTTCAGGGATGTCTTGGAGTATCCTGATCGGAGGGGAGGAAGTACGGGACCCAAGGCGACCCCAAAGACGTTGACGGCGAAGGTGGTGATGTGACGACGCTCGGCCGAACCGAGCGCTTGAGCCTGACTGGAGCTCTAGTTCTTTTGAGGAAGAAAGAAAGCGAGGCTAACACTAGAATGGCAAAGAAAGGCAACAAGGAGGCAACAAGGGCTTGGAGCACCATATATAGGCACTTTGGCACAGCCCGACAAGGAGGTATGGTTGGCGCTGTTGGCGGAGTGGGCAACACAGTGCAGATGTTGTGATAGTTGGAGTGATGGAGAGTAATGGCCGAATGACAGGACCAAATAAGAAATATATTTCAGTCCAAATAAGACTTGTGCTAGCAAAAGAGAAAGTTCACTCAAACAACTCTCAAAATGCGATCAAGAAGAACAATACTAGCTATCACATAAAAAGTTTTAAAAATCCCATATTTTTGCATTTATGGATTTTTGGGTTGTTACAGACAAAGAGGCTGAGATGGTGCGATGTGGCAGCGAAGTGGCAAACAGGTGGCGGCAATGTCAGCTCGGGACGACGGCGGCGCTCAGGACCCAAGGGATCCGACGGATGGCGGCGCGACGGCGTACAGCGAGGGTTGCAACGGAGAGAGGGAGGGACGGGAAACATAATGGACACGGTCGTGTCACCTGGGTGCGAAGCGGTGGCGAGGATGAAGGTGATGGCACGTTCGGGTCGATGGCGGCAACGATGTTCCAGCGACACTCCAGCGAAGACGAGGTGAGCACGAGGTAGAACGCGGAGCCACGATGACGATGGTGAGGACAATGACACCAGAGATCATTCGACGACAGCAAAAATGGCGATGGTGCGCTTGCGTGCCAGCGAGGAAGAAGCTCTAATTGAGGCGAGATGAAAGGGAGAGGGAAGATGAGCTCGCAGGTGGAGAGATGAGGGAGAATAGGGGCACCTGGGCTCCCTTTTGTAGGGGCGAAGGAGCACGGGGAAGGGATATCGTGCACACGGCGTTACTCGTCGGCGCGAGCGACGGTGGAAATGCGGCGTAAACGCGAGTAAAGGAGGGAGAAATGGTTGGGTGAATGTGGGGGTGAGTGCGGGATCTTCATTAGCTTTAATGGCGCACAAACATGTGAAGAAACAACAACATTAAAAGCTTCGTGGGGCCCACTTGCAGTGAGAGGGAGAGGGAAGAGGAGGCTGATAGGCGGGGCCCACTTGCAGTGAGAGGGAGAGAGAGGAGAAGGCAGGAGAGCAGGCCGCCACGAAGAATGGGTCGGGCGGCCTGCTTCGGTGGAAGGGGAAAGAAGATGGGCCGGCCGAGGGAAAAAGAAAAAGAAAAGAAGAAAGAAAGGAGAGATAGGCCATGGGCCGGGAAAGAAGAAACGGGCCACGGGAAAGGAGAATCAGCCCAAGGGAGATTTTGGGATTTAAAATGATTTTTAAATTTCATATATTACAAGAAATCCAATAAGCTTTTTTAAAAAAATACCAAATTGAGTTCAACAATTCTGAAAAAATTCACAGAAATTCATTGAATCATTTTGAACTTAGGAAAAATTATTTTGAACTTAAAGTTGGTTTTATTTTTGCACATAAATTAGTTTTATTTTCAGGAAAATAGGAAAAAATATTTTTAAAATCTAGAAAATTCAAGAAAACTCTTTTAAGTTTTAAAAATCCAATTAAATAATAATTTTAATTTTAGTAACAGAACTTTGAGATGTTACAAAAGAGGAGGGTGCGGGATTAGCAACTTCAAGCCTTGAAACCCTAATTTATGATTTGGAGAAAATGAAGGAAATATGGATTGAGAAATTAGGTGCTCAAATGTGAGCTTTTGTCCTTCATGGTGAAGTGACAGTAAACCTACAATCCCTCCAATTAATCCAATCAAGATTGTCCTAAGACGAGTTCTATCTTGTTCTCGTTCTCTCTTTGATGATTTTGGGGTTTTTGTGTTTCAAAGGTGTTGTCTGGATCTTTTGCTGCGATCTAGCTTGTCAGGATATGTGAGATCTGATTTAAAGTCATCTTAAGCATCTTTCACCCGTGAGCAAGTTTTTTGGCCCAAATTTTGGTTTCCCCCCATTTTTGTGCCTTCTTGACCTCATTTAAGAAATTCATGGGTCCTTGGCTTTGATCGTCAATTGGAATAGGTTCCTAACCTTCTTGATAAGCTATGTCTGAAATCTCAAGTGATTTGGATTGCAGGGTCAAAAGTTAGGTCGATTTGTGGATTTCTTCGGGCTGCTATTCTTGCAGCCGTCGGTCAGACCAAGCTCCCAATGGTCAGACCGGCCTCTGGTCAGACCAGCCAGTCAAACGGTCAGATCGGCCAAGAAAGTGTGAGTTCGGGATTTTTCAGATTCAACACAAGACCTCCACTATAATCTTGTAGCTATGATCTTCATAGCTTTCATAGTTATTTGGGTGATAAAGAAGTTGAATACCGTAGAGGTGAAAAAGATAGGTGCTCCTATTCACCTCCCTCTAGTCACTTATTTGATCCAACAGCAAGTCCATGGAGGAAAATACGAGTGTAATTGTTATAATATTTCTGCTCTTTGCCTCTACTTTAATTGTGTAAAAGACGAATAGTTGTATTGTAAAACCATTCCAAAACTCCCCGGAAACCAAGATGCGGAGAAGTGAGGCATACCGATAGCTATGTCCT
Organism: Phyllostachys edulis; assembly: GCA_036346405.1. Lineage (NCBI taxonomy): Eukaryota > Viridiplantae > Streptophyta > Magnoliopsida > Poales > Poaceae > Phyllostachys > Phyllostachys edulis. Next base: position 97,197,091 of record CM070545.1, on the reverse strand, counting down.
TCCTACATAGAGAGAAGTTTGCAATGCCTTAAGTTGAGACAGAAAGTCATGATGCCTTTAGGAATTGGAGGCACTAGAAGCAGAGATTTGGAAGCGAGTAAGCAGTATCTGCAAGTCTTGAAAGACATGCAACGTCATTGAAATTTTAGTCGCTTCATCCTTGAATGGAGCATCTCCTTGCTAATAATCTGCAAGAGAGAACATTATGAAGATCTGAGGCTCATCAGCTTTGTTATGAAAACAAAATAGTTGTGATTAGTCATAGACAACCAAGCTATCTCTACAACATCAACCATAAGCAGAATCATATCATGGTTGTTGCAATTATCTGATTATCTCACAACAAAATGTAGAGCTATCCTCCTAATTCAAATAAATAAACCGTCCAACAACAACCACGACAAAGCGACTCAAGATTTGAGGTTACTAGCAGAAGGAAAAGTTAAGAACAAGGTCAGCTGTCTCATCCTTCCCACATAGCTTCCACTGCTTGTCACCTTCCTAATATCTTCTTTAATTTGAGGTTATTAGCAGAAGGAATAGAACTATGGAAAAGAAGTAATATTTCGCTCTAGTTTTCCACAAAGTATGAAGTTTCCTTGTTTAACATCTGAAAAATTCAAGTGATCATAAAGTGTTTTGGAATTTTTTGTTTTTGCCACTATGTAGAACCCCACCTCTATAAAACGACACTTGTTTTTGCAACTTTTCCGTTAGGCTCTTTTTTTCACAGCTATTTGTCTCTTTAGGCCAACACATTCTCACTGCCCGATTTATGACATAAATTATAGGGAAAATTTTGTTTGTGTCACTGAAAATATATGCAAATTCAGTTCTACCACTGAAAATTTGTCCATTTCGTTTATGTCACTGAATTTTTTGGCTCTATGTTGCTATTGTCACTATCGTCAGTTAGTACACCCATGATCATTATGGGTGTGTTTGGTTGCCTCCATGGAGTTGGCTCGCACGAGTAGATGCAAGTTTTTTAGTATTTGGTTGCCTAGTTGGATGGGTGAGTCTGGCTGAGTGGATACAAGATTCCCTCTCGGGCCAGACCCGACGGAAACGCTCGATTCGAGCTTCCCTCCTCAGCCAGGCTGAGCGCATGCAGGCTGGCCAGCGCTCGTGAGTCCATTCAACTTCTCCGCGCCAGATACAGGCAACCAAACAACATCTCAGCACGACCTGGCCCATCAGAAACAGGCAACCAAACAACTCATCATTGCATTCAGTCAGCCTGGTTAGGTTCAACCTGGATGACACATATAGACCAGGCTAAGAATATACTGCGACGCCCGTGTCATTACCTCAAGGGTAATCACACTTAGGCATACGGATTACTATTCGTTTACAAAGTAGAATACTGCTCCAACAAATAGTAAGCCATTTATTAGAAATAACGCAGCAGAACAATAAAATAGAAACTGCTCTTTACTATAATAATAGCCACACAGGTCTAGGGTTCTGAATACAAATATTTAATTACAAAGGGGAAAACACTTCCCGCTATTTTCTACTAGATTCCTCCGGTAGTCTCCTCGTCCCACGATTCGAAAGGGGCGATCATCTCGCCCTGCTTCTCGTACCCATCACCCCCGTCACCTGTGGCCTTTTAGATTTTCTTGCGAAATTCCTCATCCCACTCGGGATAACTCCGGTCGATTAGGATCTAAGCAAGGGAGAGATAGCAAGAGTGAGTACTATAGTGTACTCAGCAAGCATTAATAGCTAAAATGCAGTTGATGACTCTAAATTTCGTCCTTATCAAAATTCATAACTCATCTCTTATTCTGAAAATAGTCATTAAAACTTAGGTTGCAAATTTTAATTTAGAAGGACTACTTGATTACTCGGAGAGAAAAAGACCCCAGCGGTTCCGTAGACTCCAATCCAGAGACCGATGAATTCATGATTTGTATAGCCTCTTGTGCAGCTTGTACCACTTACCCATAGCTATCTGAACCCTCTCGAGCTAGGTCCACCGCATTTCCTTTGATGCGATTTCGGGTTCAGAATACAGAACGTTTTCCAATTATGTGATTAAGTCTCCACCCATTACTTTCCGTCAGTGCTGATTTAATCACGTTGCTGACCTCATCATACACCGAGTTTCGGTAATGTTGGTTGGCCGACCCCCCGGTCCCAACACTCCACTGTGCGGTAGTATATCTCCCTGGGTCCCCCATGTTCTGGGATCCTCCCCGTACTTACTTACCCGATGTGGAGAGTATAATTACGTAACAGGTAACACTTTCTGCCCGTCGAAATGGGAAAATGGTTGGCACTGAATTTACGACCTTTGACCGAGTAAGAGTTTTGTTGGTCCTTATATTATAACCATATGTAAAGGGGTCCCACCTCTTACCTCAGCATCATTATCGTGTTTCCCCAGCCCGGGCCCCCATTTACCAACCTATTTAGTCACATTCCTTCTTTTCATTCATTTCATTTCTTATCTTCCCAATTTCATTCAAATTCAATTTAGTTTTGGGAAAATAGTTTTGATACAATACATATATGATAGAGCAATATACATTTGATATTTAAAATAGCTATGTTTATGAACAAGGGAGTAGCTTGCTGTGGGCTCAGGAAAGATAAATCGTAAGCGGAATCGATACTAGCTATTCTGTTGGTTCACCATTGCGGTTTATCTGACGGTGCGAAATAATAAATACATAATTAACTATTTAGCAGTGTATATGTGCGACTAAGTCCAGTGCATACTAATTAGATGATCCTTTTCGTTAGTGGATTTTCATTTAATAACCTTTTCAAAACCCCCGTGAGGTTAGCACTCCCCACTACGGTCATTCTACTAATTACTCGTTCTAGGGTCGAAAAAGCCTAAGTTCGCGTTTAAACTACGAGAAAACAAATACTAATCACACGCACATTTCATTAAGTCTACTAAATTTTACTCGGCAACACTTCTAATTAATTATTTAAATTAAATCAGCATGTGATTATTTAATTTTCTACAATTACTCGGGATTGCTGCAAATTAACTAAATTAGCATAATAAATAAATAAAAATGTTTAACCTATCTGATTATTCGCCAACGAGGTATAGGTTTATTATGCACGCACTTTTACTTTTTTTTAAATAACAGGAATAATGATATCCTAACTTATTTTAATACTTACTCAACAAATTGATTTTAAGATTGATTAGCCCGATGCGACCTAAATGAGTTTGATCGATCGCATGCTTACATTGCTAATCATTTATTTATTTTATTTGTTAAATCCTAATGTTACAACACTGATTACTACAATTTATTAGAGTTTATACTATTTTTCCTAACATTTTTCTATACTTAGATTTCTACAATCACCTTTCTAACCCTAATCTCGCCCTAATTACCTACCTAATCTCACCTAAAACCCTAATTATCTACCTAACTTTTTTCTCTCTCTCTCTCTTATCTCCTCAGCCGGCCACCACTCACACAGCCATTTCCTTTCTCCCCCAATTCTTCTCCTCTTCTCCCTCCACTTTGATCATGCCATGCAAACTCCTCCGTGTGACCTGCTCACGCCTGCCCTTCTGCCGGGCTCCTGCCGCCGCCCCCCGGTCCAGTGGGTCCACGCCACCGCCTCTGCTCGCCTATATCCGCCGCCTCCTCGGCTCACTTCCTCCATGTGACTTCCTTTGAGCCATGTTGGTTACTCCACCCCCTCCTCCCTTGGCCCATCTTGTGCCGACCTTCTCCCCAACACCTCAGCCGCCACCTCCTGCTCCCGGCCTCGCACCTAATGCCGTCGCCCTCGGTCCACTCCACGCTGCCCATCGCCGCTAAATAAATCGCCCGTCTTGCTTGACCCTCGGCCTGCCGAAGGCCAGCCCGCCTCATTCGATCTGCTCCTCTCGGCCCGGGTGCACCCCCGGCTCAACTGGCTTGGCCAACGGCCGGCGGCACCTTGGCCCGTCTGCTCTTCTCCCTACACGTCCTATGCATAGCTCTCTCTCTCTTCTAACCTCCCCTTTAATTACTTGTTTTGTTATGATTCAATTAATTTGTTGATTTTCATATACTGATGTGAGTTCATTATGCTGATGCATGACTGGGTGTGATGGATGCGGCTATGCGGCTGGCTAAGGGTGGTGAGGGTGGTGCTGCTAAGGCCGTGCTCTAAGGTTTACTCCCCCTCACTCTCTAACCCAAACCCTCCCCTTGCTCTGTGATGAAATATGAACTGCGAACTATATGTGGGCATTCCTGTGAGGGGATCTATGGGTGGGTGATCATGTGTGGAGCACTGAGGTTTAACTGAGGGTTACCTTCTGGGTTTGATTGGGGCTGGATGGTAGCGTCGGGGTGCTGGTCGTCGCTGCCGGTGCTCTCCTTCCCCTCCAGTGGCTTGATGGCTGCATGCTTCGGCCTTGTTGGTGAAGCTCCTAGCTTGCTTGATGCCTAGCTATACCGATGGTCCTGGCTCCGCAGGTCTGGCCCTTCTTCATTGCTCCCTTCCTCTATACTTCCTTCCTCCCTTCCTGGTGTGGCCTTGGGTTTGGGAGGGCAGTAGGTGAGGGATGGTGGTAAATGGTGTGCAATGTTTGGCTTGAGCTCTTGTGGGGCTTGGTTTCTTGGCCTTGTTCCTCCTTTCGGCTATGCAGTGGAGGTGGCTTATGTGGGAGGGAAGAGGCAGGCTGTTGGCCTTCGGTTGGGGTTATCTTCTTCCTGTGTGGGCTGGCTTATCTCTTGGGAAGGGCTGGCTTATCTATTACAGAGGGGTTGGTGGCTTATCTCCCTCTGTCTGGTGGCTTATCCCTTGCCTGTCACGTCGACTTATCCCTTAAGCGTGCAAAGCCCTAGTTACCATGCTCTGTTCATTTTTACTATCCCTTATCTCTTTTGGTGTTGTTGCTGCTCTCACTGTGGGCTGTTGGTTATCCTGTGCTTCTTTGTGATGCACGCTTGGTTTTTGGTATGCCTGTGGGAAGGCAGTGGCTTTGTATAAAGGTACTTATGTGCTGCTAGTGAGAACTTGGGCTTATTAGAGGGAAGTATTTTGGGCTAGCTCTCTGGTGGCATGCTTGTGATCATACTCCTGCCTTATCTTTATTGCCCTCTCATGACACCAATGAGACAAGGACCTGTTGGTCCATTGGTTACTAACTATGGTTGCATTACGAATGGATTTGTGTTGGCCTTTGGCGGGGAAGGAAATGAGGATAATATTAAAGGTGGATTTATGCTGGCTACACCACATGAGTATTAATGGTGCTGGTTTCGGTATACCCGATGATGCTTGGCTGAGGGTGGGGTTTAATGGAATGTGAAATGTGGGTTTGTGGGACCCTATGATGCTCTGGCTGAGGGTATGATTTAATGGGAATATGAAATGTGGGATTGTACTGTGGTTGCGGTAATTGCAAATGGTGGGTGCTGGCTCTATGGATGTCGTATGATGAAACCCTTGGAAGTGGGAGGTGCCTATTAGCTTAGGTTGGCTTGGCTATCTTAACCATCAAGAGTCGATTAGCTTCGGTTAATCAGGGTACTTTGATGATCAAGGGACTGGCTGACCTAGGTTGGTATGGAGAGCCTACTAAACTTCAGGAATAGTAATGGCCACCTCCTATATTCTAATACTCCTATATGTATATATACCGCTATCAGTTGTACTAATCGTTTCCTGTGCTTTTGGCCATCTATGGAGGTGTGGATCAGGAATGATGGAAGATAATTTGATGAAAAGGCAAGGAGGGCTTCAACAAGATGAATGCAAGCATTTAGATTATATTTTATATTTTGATCTATTGTAAATCATTCTTGTAATTAATTCAGAGATTGTATTATTATTATTCTTTTTCTGCTTGTATGGATTCTTGTGAATAGTACTGGGTTGTAATATTTTACTTTTGCTTACAATGAAATCATATGGTGATGTATTTTGAGATTGAAAGAATGATGTATGTTCTTTGATAATGACTTCTTGTAGAAGGTTCTGAGATTATATAGACGATTTATTCTTTGTAACTTAAACAAAGTTGTAATTATATTGTATCAGTGGTAATGCATTCTTGTAATTAAATCTAGGCTCGTATTTACTGTTTTACCTTCAGCTTTAAGGGATTATTGTAATTGACTTTGAATGACATAAGGATGATATATGCTGATTTGGATGTATGTTTGTATCCTCTTGATGATGTAATTAATTCGATGATTGGATTATTGTTTTAGTTTCGCTTATAACGAACTTTTATAAATAAACTTGAGTTGTGATATTTTACTTTCGTTTGTGAGGAATTCTTGTATGTCAACCACTGTAGAGAATTATCATTATTTAATTTCGAGTTTGTCTGTAATGTTTCACCTTTGATTGCAATGGATTTTATAATTGATTCTGAAGTATACTCGATGTTATATGTTTGACTTAATAATTCAGATTGCGACCTATGTTGATGAACTCCGGATAATATTATTTAATAGGAACTTTGTTTAGCAAAGCGATTAATATTAATATAACATTATACTTTGTTTGCGTTTAGAAAATCTTAATCCACTGCTAAATGGCGATTAGCGTAGTTTTAGATTAATATGATTTTCTGGGTTGTCACATATAGAGACAACCAAACACACCCAATGGGACCTAACCGGCGTGGCAAATTGCCAGCTTTGTCCTGACTCATTTATTTTGTTTTTGCCGCCCGGTGATTGGGGTCACGTAACTATCCATCAAATAGCTCACGCCTATGGTAATGCTGACGACTTATGGTTGCTGGCCGTTATGGGATCTAACCGGCGTGGCAAATTGCCAGCTTTGTCCTGACTCATTTGTTTTGTTTTTGCCGCCCGGTGATTGAGGTCACGTAACTATCCATCAAATACCTCACGCCTGTGGTAATGCTGACGACTTATGGTTGCTGGCCGTTATGGGATATAACCGGCGTGGTAAATTGACAGCTTTGTCCTGACTTATTTGTTTTGTTTTTGCCGCTCGGTGATTGAGTTCACGTAACTATCCATCAAATAGCTCACGCCTGTGGTAATGCTGATGACTGATGGTTGCTGTCAAAACGAGTCTATTCCAAACAATTGCAAGCTAGCTATGCTGAGCATTGACAGATGGAGGTCATGTGATCAGCTACCGATCCCAGCTGCCTGGCGAGCACGTCGGCCACCGTGTGTCCGGCGCGCACCGATTAAGCACGCACGGCAAGGTTCAACCTCCACAACGGCGCCGGGCCACTTGACCACGACGAGGCCAGAGCTGATCGATTCAAAGTAGAGTAGGCCGTAGGTGAGCACCGCACGCCGGCAAAACCTGGAGCTCTATTTCTTCTTTAATGCAGGCCGGCAAAACCTGGCCACTAAAAAAGGTTGTATCGTGCTCTGCAAAAGTCAGAGGCGAGCACATCCATCCATAGTATCCCCGACATGTGTCGGAGCTCCTGCACTGCCCGGTACCTTCTGAATCGCTAATCACTGCCACGGTCCATTAGTTAACCGCTTGATCTTACTGCTGACGACCGCTGATCGATCAATCAACTACTAATTGTTGGATTTGTGCGTGGATTTCGACATTTATTGTGGTTATTGTTTATTTTAACTCAATGTGGAATTGTTCATATTATTTATGTATGTGATAGAGAATAATCTGATGCGGAATTTAACTCGAGGAATTAATACCTGAGATGTTGAGGACGGCTATGCTGTAATATGGTAGACATATTTATTGAGATCGAGTCTACTGAAATTTAATATACATACGTATGATTAATCCAGATACAACACAGGGCGGAATAGCTGAGTTTGTTTTGCAGGATCGGCTCTGCAGGCTGTTGGCCCATATGATCAGATTGGAATTGATCTCGTAAACAATCTGATCATGGCGCATGACTCACACATGTGTACTAGGGATTAATATATTTTAGACTCGTAAAACTGGCATGTCTGATCGTGATTGGTGATATGGTTCATGAGTCTCACGGTGTACCGAAAACAAGTAGGTCAATATGTAACTGGAAGTGGAGTATATAAATAGGTCTCTACCCTCTAGCTTTATTATGCAATTGTGAATGGCACCACGGAAAAGGCAAAGAAATAGAGGGTAGACCGAAAAACATCCACAAAATCAATTTAGGGCTTGTTTAGGAACTCAAATCTCGGCCAGGATCCCGGCCAATTCCCAGGGATGGAAACCCATGGGGCAAGTTTCCTCGGGTCAGCTAGAAGGCCCGTTTGGATGCCCACAAGACAAGGATTTCACCCCCAATCTACGCCATTTTCACCAGAAAAAACCCTTAACTCCCTACATCGGGAAAACTCTCCCCGTCTCATCGCCTCTCCTTGGGCGCACCCCATCTCTGCCTTGTGACGACGCCCGCAGCTCGCTCGCTCGCGATTGCAGCCACCACCGCATTCCACAAATTTCACTTCTGTCCCCTTCTCTCATCTTCCCTGTAGAAGCCGGAGGGAGAAGAACACCAACTCACCAAGAAGCCAAAGCGAATTGGGGGGAGGGGATGGCACTGGCGATCTTAGCGAGACGGTGCGCGGCGGATGCTGTGCTGCGACGACCGCATGCCCCCGGGGCGGTGGTGTTCGCGTGGAGGGCGTACGCGGCGGGACATGCCTCAACGTCGGATGCTTCCCCTCCAAGGTGGTGGATGATGCCCTCCCCTCCCGTTCCCTCTCCCCCCATTGATGTGTCCTCTCGATTCGTTTGTTCCCTTGTGACTTGATGCGATATATCTGTGAGGGCCTTGCGGTTTGGGGTCAATTAGGTGATTCGCGCTGGCTCCTAATGTTCTTGTTGTTGTAGCTCGTGTTGTTTGGGTGGTTTCTTGACGCTTGCAGCTCGCTCGCTCACGATTGCAGCTCCTCACAACCTTAGGAACTCAAGGAAGAAGACATTGCAGGAGTTTCTGGCCCGTCATGTGTCGTCGCCGCTCCTGGAGTCATCGTCGTCCGCCCGATTCCAGCCGCCACTACATCACCACTCTGGGTACTTCGCCTCCCGTGCCTTTGATTTTTTTCTCTGGTTTATGTGATTTTTTCTATATTGTTTTGAATTTACTTTTTTTTTTGGAAATATTGGATGCAGGGGGATTTTTTTATCCCCACCCTCACCTCTCTCCTCCCAAACGATGAGAGAGATAATTGTCTTCAGAAGATAAAATTCCATGGGCTCTCGAGAGCAAAAACAATTCCTACGAAGGTTATCTCCCATGGAATAATTTCTCTAACCTAACATTGGTATCGAGCGAAAGGTACAGAGGCGGCGGCACTCTCGGCGGACGTCTGCGTCCAGAGCCAAGTCGTCTCGTTCGACGCACGACGATCGTCCGCGTCGGAAGAAAGTCTTGTTCGTGGACGTCACATCAAGAGCGATGTGGTGTCCGTCTTCGCATTTTGTCGCGTCCAAAGCAAAAGGCGTCGAGCAATGCCGTTGTTCATTGATGGAGTTCCAACTTGTCGCGCTAAACTTGATGCATCGTCCTCTCAGAAAAGGTCCTTGGTACGGCAGTTTTGCTGTTCCACATTTTAATCCGGAGCGTTTGACGCACGGCGATGGTCCACGTCGGAAGAAAGACTCGTTCGTGGATGTCACATCAAAAGCGACGTCGTGTCCGTCTTTGCTTTTTTGTCTGCGTCCGAAGCCAAGACGTCGAACGAATGTCGCTGTTCGTTTTTTGTCTGCGTTCGAAGGCAGGAGACGTCGGAATCTTTGGTGCAAATCGCACATTCGGGTGGTTTTATTATGAAAGTAGCGCCTGACGCAGCGAAATTGTAAATCTGACGTGGTCACTAGCCGAACGAGATATCCACGTGACACGCTCGTCCGGTCAGTTATGGGCCGGATGCCCCATTTGAAAATGTCATGACCCGTGGCGTAACCAAACTAAACAGCCATGTCACCTACCGTAGCATGGCCAAACTGGTCACAGGCCGCTCATCCATTTTTTTTAAATGAGTTATGTCATGTCACGAACCTCGGCGTGACAAAACGAGTACTATTACGCCACTCCTTTTGGCGTGATAGAATTTATCCTAAAAATAGACGCGTGTTGGTTCGAAGGGTTATCGTGGCAGGTATGTCTACGCCGTGGTAGGTAACGTGATAGCATAGTATAGTCACATCATAGATTATGGTGCGATCAAATGGGGCATCTGACATGTGACTAGCCGAACGGGAAGTCGTATTTGCAATTTCGTTTCCTTCGTCCTCGGTCCGTGGAGGCGCGCGCCTGCCTTGCGCTTGTCAGCGCAAACACGAGGAGTTGGCGGTGTGCATCCGCGTGGGTGCAAAGGTTGTCGATCTAGTGCATCACCGCATGCGATCCGCGTTTGATGGCGCAGGTTCGGCCCGTCTGCGGATAGTGACACGTGGATCGTGCTAAGCCCAAACTAGCAATGCCGATGTATGAACGATTGAAATAAACACGGGGCGCCATGTGTGCAAATCTCTAGTGATGGGACATACAGGACATACAAAACGAGCAAGATGGACCACCGGATCTAGTGCATCACCGCATGCGATCCGCGTTTGATGGTGCGAGTTAAGACGTCTGCGGATAGTGACACGTGGACCGTGCTAAGCCCAAACTAGCAATGCCGATGTATGAACGATCGAAATAAACACAGGGCGCCATGTGTGCAAATCTCTAGTGATGGGACATACAGGACATACAAAATGAGCAAGATGGACCACCGGATCTAGTGCATCACCGCATGCGATCCGCGTTTGATGGTGCAGGTTCGGCCCGTCTGCGGATAGTGACACGTGGACCGTGCTATGCCCAAACTAGCAATGCCGATGTATGAACGATTGAAATAAACATGGGGCACCATGTGTGCAAATCTCTAGTGATGGGACATACAGGACATAAAAAACGAGCAAGATGGACCACCGGCGGCAAAAACGAAATAAATGAGCCAGACCAAATATGTCAATTTACCACGTCCGTTATGTCCCATGACAATCAAAAGGGCATTGACTGATGGTAGTGACAATAGCAACATAGAGCTAAAAAATTCAATGGCATAAATGAAATAGTTCAATTTTCAGTGGTAGAACCGAATTTGTACATATTTCCAGTGACACAAACAAAATTTTCCCTAAATTAAAACAAGCCCTCAGCATGCTTCTTGGCCTGGCGAGTGGGAAGAGGAGAACAAAATCAGTACATGGTTGGAATGGGTATTTTCCCTCTATTTCAGTGCCCTAATTTATGGAGTTAGAACAAAATGGCAAAAACAAGCATGAGTGTAACAGAAGAGTGGCCAAACCAAATTTAAGGTTGTACTAACTGACAAAAACAAAACTTTGCATAAAGAGGATTGGGTGTATATGCATGATCAGAATACTGACATACTAATGCAATGATATGCATCAAGTTCCAACAAAATCATCTTTTTTTGTTTTTTTTTTTGAGCAAAAGGCAGGAGCTCTTCCAATTTCATTAAAGAAAGAAAGGAGAAACAAACCCAAGAAGAAGAGAGGGACCGGCAGCAAGAGAACGCAACAGAGAACCGCAGAGACTCACTGCAAAATGAGAAAAAAACAAAAAACTAAACCAGAAAGGCTTGCTCCCGCAAGTTGATGTCCTCTCTGATCTTAGAAGCGAGCTCTAGCGAGGTCAGCTCCACCTGTTGGAAGACCCTCCTATTTCTTTCCTTCCAGATGTTCCAAACTATGTAGATGACTAAGCCGTTGAAGTTTTTCCTGTAACCTTTAGGGGTCAGAAGGCTCGCTTGTTGCCACCAAGTCATAAAGGTGCTGACATTCTGAGGAGGCACACGACTCAGAATGTTGCAGTTTGTGAGGCTGAACACCCTAGTCTAGGTTTGAAGAGCGTAGGGGCACAGGAAGTATAAGTGCGATGAAGTTTCTAGGGCTTGATTGCACAAGCTACAAAGAGGGTGATGAGGCCATCCTCTCTTCGCTAGGTTATCCGCCGTTAGGATTTTGTCGTTGCTTAAGGTCCAAGCAAAAAACTTACACTTGTTCTCCGTCTGAGCCTTCGGATCGACTTTACGGAGGAACACCGAATCTTGCCTTGGAATTGCATTAGGTAGGCTGATTTAGAAGAATACTCGCCATTCGACGTCCGTGTCCAGACAATGTCGTCTTGAATATTTGGGTCGAGGCTGACTTACTGAATTTTGGTCCACAGTGCTACGAATTCTTGGAGTTGTTGGGAGGTGATGAGGGATCTGATTGAGTGCATCCAGTTATTATGATGCAATTCCTTGGCAACCGATCTGTTTTTCCTCTTTGCTATTTTGAAAAGGTTCGGAGCTATGCATTTTGGAGCCATGCTTGAAAGCCAGTGATCATGCCAGAAACTTGCCTTAAGCCCATTTCCAATGGAAATAGCTGTTGCTGCCCGGAATAATTGCATGTCAGTTTCGTCATAGGGTAGCTCTGTTCCGGCCCAGGGTTTGGAGTTACTCTTCCAATCATACCACAATCATCTTAGCCTTAGAGCCTGACCAAATTTTTCGAGGTCGGAGATTCCTAAGCCACCAAGCTTCTTTGGGTGACACACCTTCTCCCAATTAACTAAGGAGTGCCCTCCATTCGCATGATCGGAACCCATCCAAAGGAAAGATCGTCTGATTCTGTCCAACTTCTTTCGTGCCCACTTTGCTAAGGGGAAGATGGTGAGGTGGTACGTCGGAAACGAGGATAGCACCGAGTTGACGAGGGTTAACCTACCCGCTTTGGACAGAAGCTTTCCCTTCCAACTCGGTAGGCTTGATGCTATCTTGTCTATGGTAGGCAGAACGTGGATTTTCCTCAGCTTACGCGTGTGAAGCGGCAGACCTAAATATTTGCAAGGGAACTCGTTGAACTCTCCCGGGAAAGGCTGTAGAATTTCTTTGAGGTCAAGCTCCCCACATCGAATAGGGTACACCGCACTTTTCTGGAGGTTGGTTGCTAGGCCCGTTGCTAACCTAAAAACTTGTAAGATTTGTTGAAAGGCTTGAATTTCGGTATTTATTGGGTTCATGAAAATGGCGGCGTCATCCGCATAAAGCGAGGTTCTCATCCGAATTGCACGCGAGAGAATCGGGGAAAGGATACCCTCTTGAATTGCACGGTCAATGATTTTGGCCAAAGGGTCGATCGCTAAGATGAAAAGCATCGGCGCTAGGGGGCCCCCTTGGCGTACCCCTCTGCGATGGTGGAAACTTCTCCCCGGCTTACCATTAATAAGGACCTTGGAAGACGAGGTAGCAAACAGGATCGAGATCCGCTCCCTCCATCTAGGGTCGAAACCAAACTGTTCCAGCGCTTCTAAAAGATACGCCTAATAGATGGAGTCGAAGGCTTTTGCAATGTCCAGCTTGAAGAATAAGGAGGGTGTGTTAGATTTGTATAAGCTCCGAATCACATTTTGAGTATATAAAAAATTGTCCCGGATGCATCTCTTCTTGAAAGTCAACAATTGTGTCCTGATCCCATGTCGCTCCACAGAATGGGACAAAGGTTTAGTCTCCTCTCGTTTAAAATCTATGACCATCAGTCCTTCAGATATTAATTACCTTGATCTTTCACGACTTAAGATTTATTTTTCTCTACCAGACTATCACTAAAAATGTATCCAATCGTCACCTAGTTTTGCTTCATGTTCTGGGCAGATGAGTAGATTGCGCTCCATCAATCTGTCTCAGAATGCCCTTGTTGGTAACATACCATCAACTCTTGGAAACTGCACCAATCTAGAGTATGTAGGAATGATGAAAATAATCTGCAGGGCACAATCCCTTCTAGTATTGGATTTTGCAAAGACCTTATAAACTTGTTATTGGCTTATAATAACCTTGTAGGAAACATCCCACCAAGCCTTGGCAACCTAACTAGCCTGCTATTATTTCGTCTAGATGTGAATAGTTTGACTGGTCCCATCCCTGCTTCTCTCGGCCAGCTTCGTGTCCTTCGAACCATCTGTGTTAACAAACAATAACCTTTCGGACGAGATACCACATTCAATTCATGTACAACATCTCATCCATGGAGATCTTTCAATTAGCCTACAACCAGCTCGAAGGAACCCTTCCTTCTGATATCGGTTCTTCTTTTCCAAACTTGTTGTCACTAATTATATTTGTAAATCAACTACAAGGACATATCCCAGATTCCGTATCTAACTGTTCGGACTTAGGTGTGCTTGAGGTTGGTAATAACAAATTCACAGGTCCAATACCTTCTAGCTTAGGAAACTTACAAAATCTACGGATTGTTGCTGCTTCTGGCAATCTACTCGAGGCGAAGACAACTAGTGATCTGAGCTTTATTGATCGATTAAGCAATTGTACAGAATTAGAAATGTTAGAACTTGATGGTAACCAACTCCAGGGCAATATACCAAACTCGATTGGAAATCTTTCTAGTACTCTATACTTTCTTAGTATGGGAACCAATCCAATTTCAGGAAGTATCCCAGGTGTAATCGGTAAGCTAGTTGGCTTGACTAGAATTCAGCTTGAAAACACGCTACTTAGTGGTACCATACCTCAAGAAATTGGCAACCTCTGGAGACTCGAGCTAATAGATCTGTCAAATAACACCATATCGGGGAAAATTCCATTGACTTTTGGAAACCTCACCCGAATTACTAGGCTCTTTCTCCAAAGCAATGAACTTGAAGGGAATATACCGGAGCAGATGAGTTCTATGCAAGCCCTAGAATCCATGAACCTTTCAAATAACAAATTAGTAGGAAATATCCCCAAGGAAATAATGTATCATTCTCTTTCTGTAGCCATAGACATGTCGCATAATTACCTGAATGGTTCATTGCCACTGGAAATTAGTAAGTTGAATAATATACAAACGATCATCCTATCAAATAACAAATTATCTGGTGAAATTCCTAGCACTATCGATGCCTGCCAGGTATTGCAGGCACTTTATCTTGATAGAAACATGTTTCATGGGTCCTTTCCATCCTCTTTCGGTAACATGAGAGCGTTGCAAGTGCTTGATCTATCCCACAATTCTTTTTGTGGTCAAGTACCACAGCTCATAGATGAGATGAACTTCCAATATTTGAATATTTCTTTTAATAATTTTGAGGGAGAACTACCCAAAGGAGGAGTGTTCAATAATATTACTGCAATTGATGTAAGAGCGAATCCTAAACTTTGTGGTGGAATACCGCAGATGAAGCTACCAAAACGTATCACACATAAACTAACACACAAACATCATTCCCGGAGAATCATGGTGATTTTATTTTGCATAGCTGGTGCAGTTGCATGCTTTTGCATAGCCATATGTTTCTTGGCGGTCGATATTGGAGAAGATCACAAAAAACCAACATCGAGTTATGCAATGAAATTTGAACACAAGAGGTGTCATACAATGACATTTTCAAGGCTACAGATGGTTTCTCTTGGTTAATTTAATCGGAAGAGGCACATTTGGAGCAGTATACAAAACTACCATGAGCTTTGAAAATCGACAATCGTCATTTGTGAAGGTCCTAGATCTTAAACAACATGGTGCCTCTAAAACATTCTTGACTGAATGTGAAGCTTTGAGAAACATACTGGCACGAAACCTTATTAAGGTTTTGAGCTCATGTTCTAGTACGGATCACAATGGTAATGATTTCAAGGCTTTAGTTTTTGAGTTCATGCCGAATGGTAGTTTGGAGACATGGTTACATCCTAGAGCATGTATTGCTCGACCATTTAAGGCTCTAAGCCTTATCCAAAGGATGGACATTGCAATAGATGTTGCCACGGCATTAAACTACCTCCATCACCATGGGACTGTGGCAATTGTGCATTGTGATTTGAAGCCTAGCAAATGTACTTCTGGATGGAGAAATGATGGCACATGTTGTCGGATCCGGATTCTGAGAATCCAAATCCTCTGTGAAAACACTGTGTTATTCCCTAGATCAGTAGATAGCACTCACAGGTATATTGCTGAATCAACCATACAAGTCGTAAAGTAAAGCAAATATATTACAACACATGGTAACATAGACCTCATCGGGCCAAGTTTTACAAAAGGGCCGCACAAGACCAACTAGATTACATTACAAAAGGATGACAATATCTACAGCGGAAGCAAAAGGGGAGGTGGGGCTCATCTCACACAGGCAAGCCACTGGGGTGACCTGTGTACGACGGATATTAACCAAGGACTGGCTAATATCGGTTGTACGCGGGTACCAGCGAGTCTACTTAGACTGGGCGAGATCTAAACTACAGAACTATTCTACTCCTCGTCGTATCCTTGTCCATCATCTTCTGGTCCATCGTAGTAGGCGTAGTCTCCTTCATCTTCACTATCTGGAGGGTTGGGGAGAGAAGCGAGAATGAGCACTACTACCATGCTCGCGAGCCAACACACAATGCAATAGTATATATGCAAGGTTTAGCAAGGATGGCTCGGTTCTTTTATTTGTGAAAGCAAGTTTTGCAATATTATAATTACAAATCCTACGACTTAGCATTTTTAACAAATTTGCAATTTTGATAAAGAGAGTAATGTGCAATAATTATTTTAGTAGAGGTTCCATCCGGCGAAAACTCTACCAATGCATCCTTTTTAATTGGGGCTGCCCCCAATGACCACACCCGCTGAGCTCGACGACTCAGGAGAAATCCAAAACAAGGCTAGGTGAGCCCTTCCACCATTTTCCATTCCACCCACAAAGCTTTTCTTTTGAAATAGAACTAACTCAAGTTATGATCCCCATGTCGCCTTTGACCGTAGGCCTGGTACATTTAAGCAGCTTTAGACTCTGCAGAGGTTTGTACACTTTACCCACAAGAGATAGTCATACCCGTTACCCCACATGATTCCGTAGTCATGTAGTTGGGCGACTGTCACAGTAACCTTTCAAACTACCTTGCCCTTTCCGTAATCTCACCCATATGGGGTTGAGCCCATACGTTCGCGAGGGATGTTGTACCCGCAGCGTGTGGCATAGTTGGACTACCCACGACGTTGGCAACTTCACCTTGTATCGGTGTCCCCGTCAAGCTGGATGTAGCGCAAGCTTGCACGTTTTTATCCCTTTTTCCACCGTGTGAGACACATTCAGGGTTCAAAATTTTTACTAAGCCAAGTTGCACTCTGCAGACTTGTGGTTGCACATGTTTAACATGGAGGTCGTGACAAGATTAAGTCCTTAGGGGTATCTGGGCAGTTCATTCCTCAACCCAACCAACCTTGTGCTCCCCGAGCACCCACCGCCTCACCATCCGCCCAGATAGAATTAGCAATAGGGTTTTGAGGAGTAAACCAAATTATTTTCCACACCTTTTAGCCAATGGTCCACCAATGACTACCCAGAGCATTTTATGTTTTGAAGACATGATGATTTGGGGTATTTAATACCCTGGTACTTGAGCAAGGCTAGCATGTCGCTCAAGTACACCCTATAACTAGTATTACCATATAGTTACTAGGGTGACAAGGGTTAATGGATTCAAGTTATCAAGGATGGCATAATAATTATTTAAACATCAAGTGGGCATTTAACTACCTTAAGCTTTAACATACATTTGATTAAGAAATAAAGCATGCAATTTGCTAATTTAAAAGAACATAATTTGCATAAAATGTAGGGGGCAATATGATCAAAGTATTGACTCGCCTTGGTTAGAGGCAAGGTGATCGTGATACTCTTGGTCTTGATCAACTTGAGGATCTCCAGCGTCTTCAAATCCTAAACGGGCGAATTACCGGAAAAAGGCACAACGGCAAAGAGAGCAAGTAAATACACAAGAAAACTCAAATGAACTCCAAATTAATCAAGTCCTATGCCATTAGCAAGATCTTGATTTAACAGATTTTTAGAAATTTATTTTACAATTTTTGGAGTTATAACGGAGGAGATATGAATTAACGAAGATTGAAAGAATTGAAATAAGAGAGAGAGAGAGCTGCGGTCCACAGCACAGTATGGACCGAGTCCACGCCATACGAGGTGGGTGGTTCACGGAGCAGTCTTGTGGCGGGGCCTTGTCGATGAGGGGAGGATTGAGCTGGTTTTACTTTGCGCGGGGCCCACATGGCGATCCTGAGGGGTTTAGGACATCATTAAGGCGCTAATGATGGCCATTAAGCTTTAAGGCATCATTAAGGCCCTAATGATGGGGAACAGTGCTGGTCGGCATAGTCCACGCGAGGGCTCATCGCGGCGCGCCTGCGCGTGCGCGAAGCTCAGCATGGCGATAACGAGCTGAACACAATGAGGCAAGGCGGAACGGGAGCAGGGGAGAGGCGGGCGGAGATGATGGGTGGTGGCGCGGGATGGTGAACGACAGGCGGTGGAGTCTTGGCGGTGGGCCGGCCTGACCATGGCGGCGAGGTGGTTCCGGGGGTGGTTCGAGCTAGGGGAGGTGAGCACCGGGTAGCCCTCGTCGAGGCGAAGCTGACGAGCTAGGCGGGGAGGTCGGGGGATGGCTGTAGGTGGCGGCGGGTGCGGGCGAAGGTGGCGACCGGAGGCGGGAAGAACAACAAATCCAGCTCTGAGGGCTAATCGCCGAGGGGGTCTTGGGGGAAAGACTCTTGGGGGCTAGGGGCTCTCGGTGACGGGGGTGGCGGCGCCGGAGGATGGCCGGAGGGGCTAACGACGGTGGGGGTGGCGGCGGCTGAGATGGAGACGGGGTGGTTTCTTACCAAAACGAGGAGGGTCGGCGTGGGAAGCTCCGGGGAGGAGGAGGCTATAAAGGAGCCAAGAACAGAGGGGGAGGAGCGGAGTCGCTGGCGAGGACAGAAGGGTCGCGCTGTCCCGGCGGCATGGCGCTTACGCTGGGCGGTTGAGGCGCGGTGAGGACGCTTCTGGCCTTCGGCAGTGTGTGACGCGTGTCTTGTCTTATTGTTGTGCTTCAGTCAAAGCGAGGCAGACGGGTGACGGGAGGTGGCCTTGCGGTCTTACACAGTCCGAGGCAGGCGGGGGAGCCGGCGTCTGAGCACGTCCTCAGGGTTCTTGTGAAAGCGCGACGCTAACAGGCCCAGGTGGCTCTGGCGCGATGAGGGCAGCGATGATCTTGGCTGCGCACGGGGGCATTCGAAGTCACCGCAGAGGGCCTTGCGGAGTGCCTTTGCAAGGGCCTGGCGCCTGCAGCGGGATGGGGCGGCGAGAGGCGGTGGTCTTCTGCAGCGGGGCAGAGGAGTCGCAGAGGGAGTGGGCGGCTCGGTGCTGAGGGAGGCGGCGGCCTCTATCTGCTCTTGGCGCCACGGGAGAGAAAGAGGGAGCTGCTGCCTTCTTCTTCTTCTGAAGAGCAAAGGGGGAGCGAGGAGGGAGTAGGCAGTGCAAGGGAGCAGAGGATGGCGAGCTGCTGCTGCTGGAGCAGGTGGACGGCGCGGCTCTGCTGCTGCTGTTGCACGGTTTGACCAGGGGAGAAGCAGGGGAAGGAGAGGATGACCCGCATGGGCGGCTCGGGCTGGCAAAGGGGATGGGCTAGCTTGGGCCGGGGCAGGGCTGACAGGGAAAAGAGGGCCGGGCTAAAATGGGCTTGGCCCGTGAAGAGAGATGGGCTGAGCCCGAGAAGAATGGAGGTCCAATCTCAAAATTGGCCCGAGGATTCAAAAGAGAGGAGAAGAACTCCAAACTGCGAATTCGAATTTCAAATGCTACGGACATTAATTTGAAACACAATCCGACAAGGAAGGAAGGTTTTCGCAAATAGTTGATAGTTGAATTATGGCGAAGAACGAAACCAAATTAATCACTATTCATCCATCCGAAAACGGATGTTACACATGTGGGTGATTTTGGATTAGCAAAGTTTCTGGTTCAACGAGATACCATCCTTTCTCATTCAGCAAGAAGCACTGGGATCAAGGGTACTATCGGCTACATTCCACCAGGTACAAGCTTTCTGCTAAGAAATATACAGTATCTTTAGTATACCCATTGTTAAAAGTTTACCGTGTCATCGGGTTTTTTAAGAACAGTTAGTTGTCTAATTTCTTTGAGAAAGGTTTAATTCCTATGTACTTAAGCATTTCTAACTTAACGCTTGTTGAATCCCCACATCCCCTCGATCGTTCTAGTTAAGCATTAGGTCTACTATTTTTAATTTATTAGGTTCCCAGGTTAAATACTTCAATCGAAGATAATGGTGATGACCGCTCAGAGCATCCGTGTGAATCTGCTGAGCATTCCGGCTTGCTTTGGATTAAGGAAGTAGACATAGATGTGAATGATTTGGCATATATTTGGCTGGGAATTTTGTTTTGATAAATACAATTGGCAATTTGAGACCAAAATAATTTAAACAAGATCATGCAGGAGGAGCACTAATGACATGAATACGTTAACAAAAATAGATGTAATTAGGTTTTAGAGCATGTAATACAATTTTATTTATCCGTAGCAAAGCACAGGCATTCAACTGGTAAAGAATAATTTTCCTAGTTTTCATGGAATGGCGGTTGGGCAGAAACACAAAAGCCACAAACCATTTTGAAGTCTGATTCTATTATTGCTAGCACTCCATGTGTGATGATAATTTCCTATTTTCAGAATACGGCATGGGGGATCAAGCATCTGTGCAGGGAGATGTATACAGCTATGGAATTCTTCTTCTCGAGATATTCACTGGAGTGAGTCCCACCGATGAAGGATTTAAAGATGGGATGTGCCTTCCAAAGCTGGTTGAGATGCCTTTCCCTGAGAAAGTTATGGAATTAGTCGATGACAAATTGTTCTTGACTAATGGTCAAAACGAGACAGGAGACAATACCAATGAACCCGAGAATGTTCATGAATGCTTGCTTTCAGTGATACAAAGTGGACTCATGTGCTCCAAGGAGAATCCAAAAGAGCGCATCGGTATAAATGATGTTGTCAAAGAACTAAGCTCAGCAAGAGAGAAGCTACTGAGTTGGGAAACGTTTGAAATGATTGGTTGATGCATTTTGCCTTTCTTAAGTACCGATGGCACTTAGAAGCTATTAAACTTTTTAAACTTTCATGTTGGCTATGTTAAGTTTTGTGTTGAAGTGCGGAGTCACTCTGCTACTTAGGAAGTGATGTACAATTGTTTGGCCTTTCTTTATCACAATTGGTTGGCACTGTTTAAACTATGGGAACCGCCTGCATGTTCCAGTTGGCTTTCCATTCCTTTGCGAGCTTCGCTGCACCGGAATTTAAACACATCATGTTTTATGGCATAACATGCTATATTCTCTCTATGATACATAAATCTGTAAATGTCACAACAAATTGGTTCATTCTGTGATAGAAATATTCTTTTCTACGTATACAACGCAACACAAATCTGTACATCTCTAAAAAAACAAATGTGCCACTATATTTCAGCATTGCTACTCCAATCAAAATAATGTGGGAACAAGAAGATGCTTACCCTTTAGCACTGTCTGCTCTGTTGAAATCGACAATTCTACAGTGCGTGTTCAATATAACATAACTACTTTTCCCTTGAGTTCAGCAAAACAGAGTAACATAAAATGCTCTGGAGTGAAAAGACAGCACAGGTTAATATGATTGTTTCTACATAGAGAATGAATAGTGAACAATCAACTCAAATGCACAAGCAGCAATTCTGACAATTCACGGAACATCTCATTGTTCTCTGCTTTTCTTTGGCTTCATGATACAACTAGTGCACAAATTGACAATTCGTAAAGATACAGCAAGGTAAAAAAGATATTATAGCATTCCTATAATAGGAACATGCTCTTCAAAACAGGAAAAAAGTGTGAACCTTGATAAGAGCATTCGAGCTGCATATATAATTGGTGATAAGAGCACACCCATGATCAACAAGTGTCATATCAGGGCAAGAACGCAGCAGATCAAAAAGATTATTTTTTCTTCTTACAAATTGAGCTTCTGTAAATAGTAACATATATACCACATTAGCAGAGAGTGGAACTCACGGACGCCCAAAAAAATTTTGACTTGAAAAAAAAAGGATCCAAAAAATTTTAAAAAAAATAATGAGAAAAAAACAGTCAACAAAATAATTGGGATTCGAAAAAAAAAACAGCTGAGAACAAAAAATGATACGAACTTGTTTAGAAAAAAAATCGACGCGAAAAAGAAAATAAAATATTCGCAAAAAAAATGGTTCTCCTCGCTATATCTGGCGGTGGCGCAGGTCGGCGGTCCTCCGGATCCGACCGTGGCGTAGGCGGCGCGGTGGGTGAAGGAGGTTGTGTCGTCTTCCTGGGTGGAGGAGGGTGGCGGAGAGGAGGAATGAGCCGGCGGCGGGGGAGGAAGGAACGCGGCAGGGGCGAGGGCACGTCAAGCAAAATGGGGCGCGTGTGAACCACACTCGACAGTGGGGAATTTAATATGCATGCGTATATTAATTCGGATACAGCACATGGCATAATATTGTGTTTGTTTTGCAGAATCGGATCTGCAGGCTGTTGACCCACATGATCAGATTGGAACTGATCCCGTAAACAATCTGATCATGGTGCATGATTCACACATGTGTGCTAGGGACTAATATATTTTAGACTCATAAAACTGACATGTCTGATCGTGATTGATGATATGGTTCAAGAGTCTCATGGTGTACCGGAAACAGCTGGGTCAATATGTAATACCTGAAAATGGAGTCTATAAATAGGTTCCTATCCTCTCGCCTTATTATGCAATTGTGAATGATACCACAAAAAGACAGATGAATAAAAGGTAGACAAAAAAACCTCTATAAAAATCAATTGAGGGTTTGAACAAAACCTAATGTTGGTATCAAAGCGAAAGGTTCGGAGGCGGCGGCACTCTCGGCGTACATCCGCGTCCGGAGCCAAGTCGTCTCGCTCGACGCACAGCGATCGTCCGCGTCGGAAGAAAGTCTTGTTCATGGACGTCACATCAAGAGCGACGTCGTATGCATCTTCGCTTTTTGTCGCGTCGAGAAGAAGGCGTCGAGCGAGCGTCATTGTTGAAGAAAGCGGCGACGTCGCTATCCGCCTGTGCATCCGGCCAAGTCGCTGTCGAGTCCTCGATCGGCGACGCCAAAGACAGAGTACGCCTGCCCTGCCGCTTGCGGTCATTTCTTTCGTCCTCGGTTCGTGAAGGCGTGCGCCTTGCGCTTGTCGGCGCAAACACGAGGAGTGACACGTGGACCGTGCTAAGCACGAACTAGCAGTGCCGATGTATGAATGAATGAAATAAACACGGGACGCCATGTATGCGAATCTCCAGTGATGGGACATACAAAACGAGCAAGATAGACCACCGGTGGCAAAAACGAAATAAATGAGCTAGGGCAAATCTGTGTCCGTTAGGTCTCATGACAGTCAAAGCAGTATTGACTGACGGTAGTGACAATAGCAACATGAAGATAAAAAATTCAATGTCATAAACAAAATAGTCAAATTTTCAGTGGTAGAACCGAATTGCACATATTTCCAGTGGCACAAATAAAATTTTCTTTAAATTAAAACAAGCCCTCGGCATGCTGCTTCTTGGGCTGGCGAGTGAGAAGAGGAGAAGAAAATCAGTACATGGTTGGATGGCGCGTTTGATGGCGCAGGTTCGGCCCATCTGCGGATAGTGACACGTGGACCGTGCTAAGCCCAAACTAGCAATGTCGATGTATGAACGATCGAAATAAACACGAGGCGCCATGTGTGCAAATCTCTAGTGATGGGACATACAGGACATACAAAACGAGCAAGATGGACCACCAGATCTAGTGCATCACCGCATGCGATCCGCGTTTGATGGTGCAGGTTCGGGCCGTCTGCGGATAGTGACACGTGGACCGTGCGAAGCCCAAACTAGCAATGCTGATGTATGAACGATCGAAATAAACACGGGGCGCCATGTGTGCAAATCTCTAGTGATGGGACATACAGGACATACAAAATGAGCAAGATGGACCACCGGATCTAGTGCATCACCGCATGCGATCCGCGTTTGATGGTGCAGGTTTGGCCCGTCTACGGATAGTGACACGTGGACCGTGCTAAGCCCAAACTAGCAATGCCGATGTATGAGCGATCGAAATAAACACGGGGCACCATGTGTGCAAATCTCTAGTGATGGGACATACAGGACATAAAAAACGAGCAAGATGGACCACCGGCGGCAAAAACAAAATAAATGAGCCAGACCAAATATGTCAATTTACCATGTCCGTTATGTCCCATGACAATCAAAAGGGCATTGACTGACGGTAGTGACAATAGCAACATAGAGCTAAAAAATTCAATGGCATAAATGAAATAGTTCAATTTTCAGTGGTAGAACCGAATTTGTACATATTTCCAGTGACACAAACAAAATTTTCCCTAAATTAAAACAAGCCCTCAACATGCTTCTTGGCCTGGCGAGTGGGAAGAGGAGAACAAAATCAGTACATGGTTGGAATGGGTATTTTCCCTCTATTTCAGTGCCCTAATTTATGGAGTTAGAACAAAATGGCAAAAACAAGCATGAGTGTAACGAATTTTTTTTTAATCCTTTTTTAATTATATTTTAAAGTTAATCCCTCGTGAACTTTATTTCCAATTCTGACCCCTTTGGTCACGCCACCACCTGTGGTGCGACAAAACCATACTGTCACGCCACCACCCGTGGCGTGACAAAACATGCCACGCAAGCCCTCGGCCGCACGCCGTGCCAGCGTGGAGGGCTTGCGTGGCATCGGTCACACCATATAACATGGCGTGACAAAGCTTCCTGTCACGCCTCTCTACATGGCGTGACACTGGGCACATAAAAGTGCTGGCGCAGCCCATTTTCCCCATCTCTTCATCTGCCTCTCTACCTCCCACGCCCACGCCTCTCTACCTCCCACCGCCGCAAGTGCCCCTCCACGCCGCCGGTTCCTCCCACCGCCGGCACCCCTCCACGCCGCCGTCCCGCCATTGCCACCACCGTCACGGGTCCTCCCGCCCGCCTGCGCCTCTCTCATGGTTGTGGCCGCCCGTCATGCCAGGTCCTCCTCGCCCCCTCGCCCCTCCTGCGCCGCATGTGCCCCTCCCTTGTGGGTCAGGGAAGGAGGGCGCTGCGTGCTTCTGCCGGCGCCGCAGGTGATTTGTCCTTGCTATAATCCATCACTTGGGTGATAATGGCATAAGATTTTGTAGATGAGGGGAGTAGTGGGATGGGAATCGGTGCAAGATCGATTAGTTGTAAAGTTGAGGCTGTTATGTGGCATATCTTGATATGTCTTTGGATTTGGGAATCGTGGGAGATAGCGATGACAAGAGAATTAGTCTATGTAGTTGTTTCTTTGCGTTGATTTGATTCCTCTTGCATATCAGTTTAGTGTTTAGGGAAGGTAGTCATCTTTGGTATGACAACTTCTAGCAGTACAAATGTGGAAGAAGTGTGCATTTTGTATGGGAGCGTTTTTTAGATTTGTTTGTATGGGAACTATGCACCATAGCTATGACTTCCAAGTGGCGAGAGATCCACGACAGTACTGTGTCCTTGAATTGAAAATATGCATTAGTTTGGAAAATGTTCAAGGATTATTGTCATACATTGGCAATTAGAACTCTTTACATTACCCAATGTCTTATGCATTTATTTACAACTTGATCATCAGTTTGATCTCACTCTAGAATCTCATGCCAAATTATTGAGCTTGTCAGATTTCCACACTTGTACATTGTACAATATGGTTGTCTAATCGTAGTCTCACAATGCACATATATGGATATTCTGTGCCTATCATAGAGCTTCTCTGTTGTGTTGACTAAGCTAGTCAACCTTAGCAAGTAAATGTATCAACAAATGCTTCTTCTCACATTCCCTCTCTCCGACTGATTCCTTTGAATTCTGTAATAAATAGTGAATTGAAATTTTAATCCATGTTTTCACTCCCTTTGGTTTAGTTTAAAACTCTAGTTTATAACCTAATGATACTCTCTTTCTAAATACTTTAATGTGGTAAATTTGGATTACAATTCTTAGACATCAATATTTTAGGGAATGGAGTTAAACACATCCCATCCAAATAGGCCTCTAGTTTGGAATTGCCCTAGCATACCTGAAGTGATTTATTGTAATTGACTAATTGTTGTTTGCCACTAAATTTTTCTATGATAGTTGAGCAGCTAGCTCAGTTATAGTTATTATTTATATGTGCAGCATGTTGGCCCAATACTCATATTCTGTTCAGAGAATGATGAACTTGCTCCCTGTTCGATTGTTCAAAAAAATTTCCCAACGTCTGCTGCAGCTGGGTGGTGATGTTAACGTAGTTAAATGGCATAGTTCTCCTCATGTAGGCATGCTCTTCATTCCATGGCGTGTGTGAAACAGCAAATTCTATCAGGAATTGGTTTGCTCAAAATTAGGATTGGTAAAGGTTTTGATAAATTTTGATATTCTTTTCAACATTGGCAATGTGCAAGCAAGAAATGCAAAGACTAAACCTGCTATCCATTACTTAACTTGATCCTCTCAAATGACCAAAATTTTTGACTTATCTCCTTTCTGCATATAAGATTTCCCGAACGAGTGGTTCGTGGCACTCCGAGCGTGTAGCTCTGGTGTACCCAGGAGCGAAGTCCTGGGCATACTCAGAAATGAGCCCTGAGCGGTCCCAAACACGTGGTTTAGGCAGTCTCGAGAACAGGATCTCGAGCGTACCTGGGCACGTGGATCCAGGGTAGTGTAGGTCGCACTCAGAGGCAAGCTCTGACAGGTCCCAAACACGTGGTTTTGGCGGTCTCAAGAACAGGATCTCGAGCATGACTGAGCACGAGAGACTCAGATAGTGTAGGTTTTGGATCTTTTTGCATCTCTTTGTTTCTTGGTGTTATTCGTCCATTGTGTATGGCCTAACACACCTCAAGTCATTGTGAAACGACCCGTCAATTATGCATATGTTTGTACCGTCAAACTACTGGCATGTCTCAGGAAACTGAGCTTTTGTTATGTTCAATGTTAATTGTGATATTTCGTACTTGCGGTATTTCGTTCATATGGCATGCAGTACTGACTTTGCAAAATTTTGTTGGATGTAGATGGACAGAGTTGTACGTGTATTTACTGGTGGGGCCATTTGCCAAACTGGAAGTTCTGTCGACTTCAGCGGCATGGAAGCGACCGTCCTTTTATTTCCCGAATCACCGGACTTTAAAACTCTTGTGACTAGGATTAAGCCGACATTTGGATGGGATGAGCCCGGGGTCATTGTCGGAATGCAAGGACGATATGACGCAGGACTGGGTTCTAAGATGCACGCCTTTTTGGTGCCAATCCTGTCCGCCGATGATTGGCACATGTACAAGGAAATTGTGCAAGCATCTCAGGTCCGGGCGTTGGAGGTTGCAGTGGAAAGGACAATCATTGTTGAAGATTTGCCAGACAATTTGCATGTGGTGAATGGCAACACGGAGGAACAAGACCCCACTGCCCATCATTCACGAGCCCCCCCCCCCAATGGAAGAGCGACCTTCCGAAGAGTTTATTAGCGTGAGTCCTACCAACCATGGCCCCCTGTCGGTGGATCTGCTTGTATCTTCCCCGCAACGTGTTATTGACCCTGTGACTGATTTCAATGGCGCTATAATGAACAACGAGCTTGAGGAGGAGTTGTTTCACGATGGAACAACCCGTGAAGTGGAGTCTGACGAAGGATGGAGCTCGACCAAAGATTATGCTCCCGCACCTCTTTTCTCCTCAGAGAAAGCCAGGGTTCTTCGCAGTGTAATGGGTGAGGTCTCGTCGGTGCATTCTTTCGATGATGTCAGTATGGTTGATAAGATGGTTTGTGCTAATGGGTTGAGGAGTATGGATGGCATTGCGGACCCGGAGAATGACATAATACGGAAGAACTTGTTGTTTCCAACCATGGAGGACATGAAAGTTTGGCTGCAAGAATACTCAGTACGGCACCATCGTTTGTTCATAGTACAACAGTACGATGTGAACAAAAGGTACACCGTGAGGTGCGAAAGGAGGTGCAGATGAAAGGTATGGGGTGGCAAAACAAGGGACAACCAATGGAAAATAGCAAATGTGAAACAGCCTCACACTTGTGGGACCGCACAAGTGTCCGGGGAGCACCTCCAGGCGACTGCAAATTGCATTGCTAGGCGTATTATGATGGTTGTGTCTGTCGATCCTGATGTGTCCGTCGCCACCCTCATCGAGGTTATCTCTGGAGTTCATTAAATCTTGTGTGAAATGCAGGGGAAAGCATGGAGAACAAAGCGAAGCGTCACGATTATTGTGGGGTGATTGGAAGGAAGCTTATGGTTTGCTTCCTCGAATCCTAACCGCTATGCAGGCCAAGAATCTGAGCATGGTGTTTTACCCTTGGCATGACAACCGTATGGAACCCGATGGAGGAGTTATGAAATATGTCCTTCGGAGGGTGTATTGGTCCTTTGGGAAATGCATAGAGGCCTTCAAACATTGCGAGCTGTCTTATCTGTTGGCCTACATTTTTGACGGGAAGTACTATGGTGCCTTGATGCTCGCCGTGGGTATTGATCACGGAGGACGGTGATTCCATTAGCATTCGCATTGATAGAGGTGAGAACAATGCAAGTGAGAATGGTTCTGGATATAATTAAATCTATGCCTCGTTGGGCACAGACGACGAGTTTGCATCGTCTCGGACGAGCACCGCGGCATTCGAGCAATGAAGAAGAAGACTTGGCGGACACCGGATGTGGTGCATAGGTGGTGCATCGTCATTTAGCGGCTAATTTCTTTAAGCAATGCAGCGGGAAGATCTCACCAAAAGTTCAAGTCAAAGTGCGGATGCTTGGAGAAGAGAATTCGAGGTCAAGTTAGCGGAGCGAGGGACTAACCAGCGAATGGGGTAAGTCGTGGTTGGGCGAGTGTGTCTGCGCGAAGGAGAAGTGGGCACAGGCATACGATAAAGATGGGTGTCGGTATGGAATGATGACAACGAACATCTCGGAGGTTTTCAACAATGTTATTAAGGGCATCCATGCGATGCCAGTATCTGCTATCTTGGAGTACTCGTTTCGAAAGACCAACAAGTACATTGTGGATCGGTGGACCCGAGCAAGGGATTCATTTAACGCCGGCGAGTGTTGGGGTCTGCGTTCTGCTGAAGCACTTTGCTATCGCAGAGGCCGAGTCATGCAATCGAGGCGGAGAATCTGATCCCATTAAGCATATATCTGCCGTCGAGCGGTAGAGAACACATCGATAGAAATGAGCGTTACGGTGGCCAGAACCATAGAGTGAACTTGACTGAGGGAGACTGTAGTTGCATGGTCCCGGTGTTGCAGCATGTCCCATGCTCTCACATCATCACCGCCTATCGCATGCACGGTGTAAGTCACCTTACCTTCGTTGCGTCAGAATTCTCGAAGAAAGCCACGATGCGGACTTGGGAGAAGCGATTCGAGCCTTACCTAGATCCCTCGCATTGGCCACCGTACGTGGGGGAGGAATACATTCCCAACGTAACAATGATGAACAAGCGACGCGGTCGAAGGAAGAGGAAGAGGCTTCGTAATGACATGGACCTATCATAGCAAGGTGGTAAGGACATGTACTCTCTAGGGGACTTCAACGACGCCGGCAGCACCAACAGGTGCTCGGAGTGCCACGAGCACGGACACACAAGGGCAAAGCACATCAGTAGGGATTCCCAGCCGTGCAGGGTCAGGTGGCGGCGCCACGTGTCGCCCCACCTGCTTGAGGTATCCAATGCTCTTGTTCCGCAAAAATGGTTGTTCTTTACGTGTATAGTACTTGCATTTGTATTTCACATATTGTTTTGAATGTCATTTGTACGTACGGATATAGTTCACTCATTTGCATTGTATACATTGTTTTGTACCTCACGTGATCTTACAAAAATCCAATCCTGTAATGCAGGATGCCGCAGCACGCGCAATACGCGTTGCTCCTCTCGGAGTACGACGATGACCACCGCGCTCGCCACATAGCCCAGGGTGGTCAGGTGAGATTTGCTACTCTTCTACTCCATCGTGCTTGTTGTTTCACTTAGTTATTTACGTTTCTCTCTTGCCGGGACTCCAGCCACTTCGCCCTCAGACCCACACCCCCCTAGATTGGGATGAGCGGTACACGCCACATGTCCGCTCAGTAGGTCTCCTTGCTTTGGCGCGGATAGTCATCAACGGGATCCCGCGTATGGATGGTTCTGCGCTCACCGCACTGGTGGACCAGTGGCGCCTGGAGACCCACACTTTCCACCTACCGTCAGGCGAGATGACTATCACGCTTCAAGACGTTAGTATGATTCTGAGCCTCCGTAGAGATGTGCACTGTGATGGGGATGTCCTTGGCCTTGGTGGCGAGCCGGGTGGGAGAGTGGCTCGGAGTGCGACGGAGGACCCTCCTGCGGACTCGAGAGACAACCGGCCATCTGCGGTGCTTGCGTCATGGCTGCGCGCGCACTTCAGCGTGTGCCCGCCGAACGCGAATCTTGCCACGGTCTGGCGCCGCCGCAGGCGTGGATCTAGCATCTTCGGCACCTTCCTCTTCCGGGCCAGTGCAAACAGCGCAACGCTCTGGATTTACTTGCCGATTTTGGCAGATTTCCGCGACGGCGAGGACCTACAATTGGGGTTACTGCTACCTTTGGCGTGTCTGTCTGCGGCATCTGTGTGGCGTGCCGATCGAGAGTCGGAGGGCAACAGGTGGCTGCGCATACCTCCTGCGGATCTGGATGTGGGAGCGTTTCCCGTCGGTCGACCCACTCGTCTTGCGCCTTGCAGTCTGAATTTTTAATTAATCACTCATATCTCGTTCCATAAGAAATAAGACTGATATATATCTCCATGCAGGCATAGCCATGGCCGATTGAAGACGAGGCCTCGCGACCCACAGTAGCCTACCTCTGGAGCTCCATCATGGCACCTACTGGGCGTCCGAGGTCACGATACCTCACGTATACAAATGAGCTCGACGTCATCACGCAGGACCAGGTACTGTTTCATAAGTTATTTTACTTGCTGCATTCACCTATTGAGCTAAACCTACTTGCTGCAGGTCACATGGCTGCCATACGTCCACGACGAGGTCTATGGAATTGCGCTAAACCCGATGTGCGAGCAGGGCGAGGACTCGTGGTTGACCCTCTCGCCGTTGATCTACTTCCATGTGGTGGAGTACCATTTGCCCCATCGGGTGATGAGGCAGTTTGGGAAGTTTCAGGCATGTCCACCAGCAGTGTTCTCGATAGACATAAACCTTCATGGGTAAGTCCTCGTCGTCGTGTATGTGCAGCTACGGTAGCGCTTTTCGTGCTAACTGTTAGATTGTCGCCGTCGCAGGATGAACCGAAGGCGGAGGTACCGGCACACCGACTGGTCACATCATCACCGAGCCTACGTGTTGGAGTGGCTGGATCGAACAAATCAGTCCAAGGACGTGACCCAGATCCATCAGAGGCATAACTTCGTCAAATACCTATAGTGGCTACACGGCGTCGCGCGTCTCCAGCTTCGATCGGCGATGATCGATGCGGACATAGATGAGGGTGACGACGACGAGGAGGACATCGTGGATGACTACGACGAGTTCACACGGACGGGCACTCAGCCGGAGAGGGCCCCCATCAACACTTACTACGTGAGTACATTGTATGACACCACTAATTAGCAATGTCACCATGCGTATGCTAATTTAATGTGTTGACTGTTAGCGAGGAAGCGGCTTCGCCAAGCATGAGCAATGAGGCGGGAAGGTTCTCATGCTCTGAGGAGGGTTCGGAGGAGCTTCAGCGCTTCGAGGACTTGAGGTAACACACACTACATTAAATTAACATGCCATTCCTTGTTATTTAATTTGTTGCAGTATACTTCACTACCTTTATTTTGTTTAACCTTTTAGTTGGTTCTTGCCAATGCGGTGTTGGCATAAAGATGAGTGTCTTGGTGGCGGCCAGGGAGGTCGTGCTACCTAGCCCGGCTCGGAGTGGCGCAGACGAGGCCGAGGAGGGTGGCGCAGACGACGACGAGGAGGACGCCGGCGAGGACGACAAGGAGGGTGGCGCAGACGAGGCCGAGGAGGCTGGCGAGGACGAGGAGGATGTTGCTGGTAGGATTCCCGACGAGATGCTCCTGAAGGACCTGGTTGGTGCACCGCCCCCCACACAGCAGACTCAGGAAAGCCCACCACGCCGCCGTAAATGGCGTGATCGCGTGAACATTAGTTCCGTAAATGTCGTCGAGGGCACGCGAGGCCAACACCCAGTAGCGAGGTTCACACCGGGGTCGGTGCGTCTGAAAGCATAGCCCGATTTTATCTGATCCATATCGAATGGAACTTTCTATGGCTATTTTGAATGTTCAATGAAATGAGATGAACGATGGTTGCTTCCTATCGTTGTTTGAATGAAATCATTATCTAAATGTTGATGGTTGATTATTACTATTCTTAGAATGAAATCATTATCTGAATGTTGATGGTGGATGAGGCCAATGTGCATTTCAGGTGAGTGACACTGCCACGCCAGTGAAAAATGCGTGACAAGGCAGTCCTGCCACGCCGGGCTAAGTGGCGTGACAGGACTTAGCCCCGGTAGCTACTGCCATTTTTGTTAATGCCTCTGGAACATGTTCCATTGTGGCGTGGCAGCACGTTTTTGCCACGCCACTAATGGTGGCGTGACAAGGCAGTCCTGCCACACCGGGTTAAGTGGTGTGAGAGGACTTAGCCTCGGTAGCGACTGCCTTTTTGGTCAATGCCTCTGGAACATGTTGCATTGTGGCGTGGCAGCACGTTTTTGCCACACCACTAATGGTGGCGTGACAAGGCAGTCCTGCCATGCCGGGCTAAGTGGCGTGATAGGACTTAGCCCCGGTAGCGATTGCTTTTTTTTGTCAATGCCTCTGGAACAAGTTGCATTGTGGCGTGGCAGCACGTTTTTGCCACGCCACTATCGACGGCGTGACAAAACAGCTTTGTCACGCTGGGTTAAGTGGCGTGACAGGACTCCCCGGTAGCAAACAATTTCTGGTCAATGCCTCTGGAACAAGTTGCATTGTGGCGTGGCAGCACGTTTTTTCCACGCTACTACCGACGGCGTGACAGGTGTAGGGTTAGGGTTTTAGGGTGTTCAGGGTCAGGGTTTTTAGGTTTAGGGTTAGGGTTTTAGGGTTTCAGGTTTTTAGGTTCAGGGTTAGGGTTTTAGGTTTTTAGGTTCAGGGTCTAGGTTCAGGGTTTTAGGTTTTTAGGTTCAGGGTTAGGGTTTTAGTTTTTTAGCTTCAGGGTCTAGGTTTAGGTTTTTAGGGTTTTAGGTTTTCAGGTTCACTGTTTAGGGTTAGGGTTAAGGCTTACGGTTAGGGTTCAGCCTTAGGGTTTAGGCTTTTCAAATCGACTGGACAACCCTGACCCTCGCTAGGTTTTCAGATCGACGTGACAACACTCTACGTCTTTCTTTGCAGAGTCATGTCTTTTAGTTACGAAAAGTTTGGCGAAGCGATCGAGGTTGTCATTGCGCAAAGCTGTCCTATCTTGTCTTGTCACTGCGCAAGGCTATCTCCTTTGGTCTTGTCACTACGCAAAGCTGCTCCGTGTGGTCTTATCACTACGCAAAAGCTTTGAAAGGACCACTCAATACCGCGTCAGGTCTTGGCCTCCCCTCGCGGGCTATAAAATGTGCGCCCCACGCTCCGGAAGGACCACTCAATCCTTCAAACCTTAGGAAGAATAACCTTCTCCGTCATACACTAACATACCAGGCGGGCGCCCGAGGACCAGATCCAGCGGGGGTCGCCGAAGCAAGATCTTCACCTGGAAAGGAGGAGGACTTGGCCCTAACTACGGTTGATGCCGAACAAGCGTGCTCAACCTAAGTGGCGAAATGCGGACAGGAGGATGCTATCGTGCAGGTCATAGGCGGCCCTTCGATGGCGGACGGCGTTTCTTTCGATGCCCATACTCCGGGGTAAATAGTTTTGTTCAAGTTACTGCTAATACATCCTCCATACTAACCGTCCCTTGCAGCAGATGGCGAAATGCAACTTTACCCGCTGGATCGATGCTCCCCACGCTTACTATATTGTGGAACCGAATCTTTGATTTGGAGGCGCAAATTGACGATATCAAGGAGCAAAATGATGACCTCATAGCAGATCTGTGAGAGGAGAACGAGGAGGTCGTCAACATAGGGAGTTCCTATGATCCCACATGCTGCTGCGCCAACCCTAGCTGTATATGTGCGTGCCACTACAACGATGGCCAGCCACATCCGAGGCGCCCAGCTGGAGAACACTCTATGTGGGTAGTGCGAGGCACCTTTCCGTACTAGTTCGCAGAAGGTCTAATTTATTTCCATTCAAAAAAGGCGCATATGTATCGTAGGAGTACTTCAGTTTGTTGCATCGTGCATGATGTTGTTCCTTATGCATGTAACCAAACCCTATGCGTCATGTTATTCCAACCTTTGTTATGAAGTCTATTTTAATTCGCAACTTTAAATCTAAATGCGTCTTTTAGCATTCAATACTTGGCGTACTAAGGCATCCAACAACATGACAAAAAGCGAGTTCGAAGTTTACGGTTTGGTCTCGACTACAAACCTATGATTCGATCGATGTCTCGCACCACCTATCATTCCACTCGATGTCTACACACCACATATCATTCCACTAGGATGTCTCGCATCTTTCATCGGTGATCTTGTCTAGCATATGTGCATTACTGTGCCTCATGTTGTACCACAAAAAGATTACAGGTCCATATATCTATTTACTCTCAGTTAAAAGGATGGTGTTATATTTGGTTACGTAGAGAGGTCTCTATGTTTAAGTTGTGCATTGTTAAATGTTACATGTACATGCTGTTATGTACATTGCTAAACGAAGTCCCTTTGTTGGTTGCAAATCTATAAATCCAAACGGAATACAAACAAACTGGAATTAGCCCCTGTCACGCAGTGATAAGACCAAACGAGATAGCTTTGCGCAGTGACAAGACCACACAGGGCAGCTTTGCGCAGTGATAAGACCAAAGGAGACAGCCTTGCATAGTGACAAGACCAAACGAGGCAGCTTTGCGCAGTGACAAGACCACACGGGCCAGCTTTGCGCAGTGATAAGACCAAAGGAGACAGCTTTGCGCAGTGACAAGACCACACGGGGCAGCTTTGCACAATGATAAGACCAAAGGAGACAGCCTTGTGCAGTGACAAGACCAGACAAGCCAGCTTTCCGCAGTGACAAGACCACACAGGCCAGCTTTGTGCAGTAGTAAGACCAAAGGAGTCAGCTTTGCGCAGCTTAGGGTTTAGGTTTAGGGTTAGGCTTTTCAGACTGACAAGATAGCACTCTGCAAAGCAAGACATGACTTCTCTCTGCAATGTAAGATGTGACAACACTATGCCTCGCCAGCTTTTCAGATGGACATGACAACACTCTACCTCCTTAGCTTTTCATAACAACAAGACATGACTCTGCATGAAATTAACAACACCATGCCAACCATGGGGCTTATAAAAGGGGGTTGAACCAAACCCAACTCTACACAACACTACACAACAGATACCCAGCTATGGACTCTTCGAGAAACTTCTACGCGATGATGTTGCGAAGCAAAAGCGCTTAAGCGAAGAGAAGCGGCTACAATACCGAGATAAATCAATGAAAGATGCTCGGTACCACCACGTTTCCGATCCCGCGGTGTGTGTGTGGCGAACGGCGAAGATCATTGATCCACACACCTGAACACGCGGCGGGCATACTACGTCGCGGGCACTACCTTATAGCGTTTCTTTCGCGCGCGCCGATTTTCCTCTCCCAGCGTTGAATTCCTTAAATTTTAACTTCATCCCCGTAATGGTAGCCGAGATCGCCGCCACTTCTTCGATGGATCGGCGGCCCGAAGATGTCTGACGGGGCATTCATCGGCAGTACATCTTTGAACTACTCGGTGCGGGCGAGAACCGTCGCGGTGGAAACCTTACGTGCAGACCCTGTTGAGGAGGCACCGAAGAAGCCTAGTACTCGCCCGGGCGTAATCCATATCGACAATGTGAGTGATGAAGAATTTACATTCTTCTTAGGACTATCACTATACGGTGCACTTACATCATGGAATCGCAGGACATGGACGACTTCAACATACCAGCCCGACGTGGACAGTCCCGCGACAAGGGGAAGGGGAAGGGGAAGGCCGGCGAGGAGTTCAACACCGAGCTAGCAAGGAAGGAAAAATGGCCCCGGTCCACACAGTAGGTCAAGTCATTACGTCGTAGTCCCCCGTCCAACCCCCCATGTTTTTTACTATCCCCTAAAGGCATGTATACTTATATGGTCCGGATGCTTGTGTCGCAGTGTACCGTAGTAGTAGCGAGGATGGCTAAAGCAATTAGCCGAACCATCATGCCATGTGACTACGTGTAACGTGCTTCTGTTCGCGGACTTTAATGTACTTCTCGTTAGTGTCTCGCTAAGGCATCAAAACAAGCCTATATTGCAAGTATGCCTCTTCTAGTGGAATCCCGAAAGAACCATTACGCACCGACATCGAATCCTCCATGTTTTAGGGCATCCTCATAATCTGTGGCGTTCTCGGCCCTTCAATCATAATGCGCATAAGCTTCATAAAGTCGACATTGACTACCCGCCTATATCTGGCGTATACGTTCGAGAAATTCATCGAGGAGAGACTCCCTGGCACATCGTAATATCACTTACCTTTCTACTTACAACTCATTACTATCTCAATCGTCCTCACAAAATTCTACAGAAATTTAGCGCACTACAACAATATACGACGATCACAAAATGTTATTACGAGTCTGACAAATTTCGCACCCTTGATATTCTACGAAAATAACAAATAGACCAACCAACCTCGTCGCAACACTTTTATTTTCAAAATAAATAACATCATACAATCAGATTTGCTAAATGTAATTAACCTACAAAATGTAATATTCATTACAACACAATTGTGTCTACGCATCTTTCATCAGCGGTACTGTCTACCATATGTGGATAATTGTGCCTCATGTTATACCACACAATCCACATATTAGTCCTTTTTTTCCAGGATGCATTATGTATCACTTCTCGGACACACGCTGGAAATATTGTAAAGCGTCAAAGGTTTTCAAAGCACAAAAAGATTATAGATCCATATATCTATTTACTCTCAGTTAAAATGATTGTGTTATATTTGGTTACGTAGAGAGGTCTCCATTTCCAAGTTGTGCATTGTTAAATGTTACATGTACATGGTGTTATGCATCACCGTATCTTCAATTGTTTTTCATCTTTCAAAACGAAGTCCCTTTGTTGGCTCCAAATCTATCAATCCAAATGAACAAACAAACTGGAATTACCCCCTATCACACCGTTCTAACTGACGTGACAATCTGCTCTGTCACGCCACCAGTGGCGGCGTGGCCAAAGGTGCCATGCAAGCTCTCCACGTTGGCCTTGGCCTTGCACGGTGAGGGCTTGCGTGGCACCTTTGCCCACGCCGCCACTGGTGGCGTGATAGTTTGATTTAGTCACGCCATGGAAGGTGGCGTGACTAAAAGGGTCAGATTTGGAAATAAAGTTGGCGAAGGGTTAACTTTAAAATATAATTAAAAAAAGAATTAAATAAAAAAAAATTCGAGTGTAACAGAGGAGCGTCCGAACCAAATTTAAGGTTGCACTTACTGACAAAAAAATAACTTTGCATAAAGAGGATTGGGTGTATATGCATGAATGCTGACATACTAGTGCAATGATATGCACCAAGTTCCAACAAAATCATCTTGTAAATATTTAACATGTCATTCCTGGCCACGAGGGAAGAAAGTTCAACTTGCTATGCAACGCACTTTGAATAAACGGAAACATGATGGGGACTTAAAGAAGAATTACTGGTACACATTAAGTCGTGATCTAGATGACTAGATGTGAAGAGCACTAAGCAATTTCTCCATTCTTTTCCGTTCTCACTCCAACAAGACACTTGACGTGTCTCGCAGGGCACGTGAGAGAGTGCCGCTTGCTTGCCTGCCTGCCTAACTCGGCAAATCATGGAAGAGTCAGAGACAGGGAGCACTCGCACGGTTGAACTCCACGCTTAGTCTTTGATTGGGTCAACAATTGTGTCCTGATCCCATGTCGCTCCACAGAATGGGACAAAGGTTTAGCCTCCTCTCGTTTAAAAACTATGACCATCAGTCCTTCAAATATTAATTACCTTGATCTTTCACGACTTAAGATTTATTTTTCTCTACCAGACTATCACTAAAAATGTATCCAATCGTCACTTAGTTTTGCTTCATGTTCTATGTATAAAAAGACAGTGAATGATCCCCTCATGAGTCATGAGTATTCCCGTACCCTCAAGCTCCAACCAATGGAAGGTTCCCATTTCTTCCACACCCTTCATCTCCTTTTGTGCTCACTTTCCTTGGTTCTCCCAGTCAAATCAACGAAAACGAAAGTGATCTATTGGCACTTGTATCCTTCAAGTCCCTCGTATCAGGTGATCCACTGAAGATATTGTCATCGTGGAATGGCTCCGTCCACCACTGCCGGTGGCCCGGAATCAGGTGTGGTCGTCGCCATCCTGACAGGGTCACTTCTCTTGTTCTAAACTCCAGCCATCTCTGAGGTCAGATATCTCCAGCTCTATCCAACCTCACCTTTCTTCAGGAGTTGAGGCTCTCGGATAACCAGTTCACCGGAATCATCCGAGAAGAGCTAGGGCTGTTGAGTAGATTGCGCTCCATCGATCTGTGTCGGAATGCCCTTGGTGGTAACATACCATCAACTCTTGGAAACTGCACCAATCTAGAGTATATAGGAATGAGGAAAAATAATCTGCACGGCACAATCCCTTCTAGTATTGGATTTTGCAAAGACTTTATTTACTTGGTATTGACCTCTAATAACCCTGAAGGAAACATCCCACCAAGCCTCGGCAACCTAACTAGCCTGCTATTATTTCTGTTGAGGAATCGTCGTTGGCGAGTCCAGTCCAAAGGATTACCTCGTAGACAAATATAGAATCACATCAAGCAATGCAAGAACAAATAGTAGATTGAACACTAGAGAGACAAAGGTGTAGGGGGTATTCTTCTTCTTTCTTTCTTTTTCAAGCGATCAGCCTTTTACAATGACTAGTACCTCCTATTTACAGTCTAGAGAGTCTGCTAGGGTTTGGATGGGGCGCCCACCCATGGGCCGGCTGCTGGGTCAAGCCCATGGTTTCCCAATACGAGCACCCATCCTCACATGTTCATGCCTCGTCAAAACTCCATAAAAACCCAGTGGCAAAAATTTAGAGAAAGAGTACACGATACACGTTCTGCTGCGTTGCACGAATTGCCTCATTAAAAACCTTAGCCGAGAAACTTCGGGAAAACTCGTCGAGGGAAAAAAGAGTACAATTCACCCAATTTCATTTGATATCCAGGATTTAGCTTCTTTGTGGCTAGCTTCTTAACTGGGGATCTCATCTTTTGTGGGGTAGAAGCAGATATGAGATCCAATTGCTCCCTCATCATAGTTAGTTATGGAGCAATTGCAAGATCATCCCTTGTAGAAGGAGTAGGTGCTGCAATAACCTCAGATGACTCTTCCCTATCCTTCTTACTCTTCTTCCTTGGAGGGTTTCTTTTCCTATAACACATACATGAAATTGGTTAGTGCATTATAATGAAATGTAAGCATGCATTTTAACACATATTTACCTATTCTTAGAGGCTTTTAGAGGGCATGCTCCCCTGCTTTGTTGTCCTAGTTCTCCATAGGTCATGCACTTTTGTTTCCTTTGCTGCCTTTTTTTTTCTTTGGCACCTCATTGCCAGCCTTAAACCTTTGTGTCCTTGGTCTTGCCACTTACTTATTGAGCTTAGGTTGGTGCAACTTGAAACTAGGATCAACCTTTCCATTGGGACTTGTCTATCATCGGTGTTGGAAATATGCCCTAGAGGCAATCATAGAGATAATTATATTTCCTTATGTTCATAACATTGGATAATATGTTATCTTGTTCCTAGAATAATATTGTTAATATTTAATATCAAGTATGTGACTTGATTGTGAAACTCTATATTTCTACGATGATTATTCTTAAACGTTCTCTAGTCGAAAACATATGAGAACACATATGAATAGACTAGCATATGTATTGGTTGATGACTATGTTTCACAGGTCATGGATATGGAGATATCAAACCAATAATATGGACACATGTTAAAGAACATGGTGTTGCATAAGACCCACATTGAGACACTATTGAGATTGTTATGATTCTATATGTCGTTAGTTGGTCTCAAGTAATGATGATGTATAATCCTTAGACCTGAGATCAGCATGGTTTTCTACATGTGTAATAGCACTCTTAGGGGTTGCCAATCGCTACTCGTAACTGGGTAGTTATAAAGGTAGCTTTCGAGTATGCTCTAAAACATGCGGAGGAATGTGACTGGTCGGATATGGGATTTGTCTCTCCTAACATAACAGGAGAGATGTCTCTGGACCCCTCGTTGTGGTCAGATAAAGTAAATGCATGGCCATGCCACTAGTGGTCGAAGTGTTCGACCACGTGAAGTTATCCGACACTCGATCGAAAAAGTATTGAACAGTTCATGGATGACACAACATCTCACCTGGAGTTCAACCAGATATCGTGAGGCAAGGGAGAATACACGAGAAGGTCTTTTAGTTCGATTAGATACAGACTAGTCGTATAGAGATACGAGCTGGTCGTAGACTGGTCGAACATGGCCACCAAGTGGTCGAAATCTGGTCGTAAGGAGTTACGAATTGGTCGAGACCAAATATGAACTGGTCGTATAGAGATACGAGCTGGTCGTTAGTGATATAGACTTGGTTGTAAATCATATTGCATCAAGGTTCGTCCGATATAATTTGTGTGTATTCGGGAATTGCTATGTTCTGCTAGGAACCGCTAACGACTCGTGGTCGGAAAGGGTTTCTGAGTCACAACCGATTACGCATAAACCTAACGGGTCACACACTTAACGGGTTGGAACAAAACGTGTTTGGATAGGATCCGTCATGGGCACTATATAAGGAGATGTTTGAGGCTATTGAGAAATAGACGAGTTGACGTGAGTCGCTCCACCGAAACCCTAGCCGCCATCTTCCTGAGAGCTCTGCTGTGCGACTTGATGCTAGCACACCAGCGTTCGGTTGTTCCTTCCCTGAACGTGTGGATCTGTAGAGGCGCTACTGCAGTTGCTGTTGCACTTGAGGATGATCCACGATCTACATAAGGAACTGCAGAGGTTGCTGGAGGAGACGATTGACTCGCGAGGACACTGACCGATCGACTACGACCACCGCATCGACGTGCTCGACGCTGGACGATGGACTACGACCACTACATCGACGCGCTCTACGTTAGACCAGACTACTCCAACTATTCTTCCGCTGCTCTGCGCGTCTGGTGGTAACGATCTGTGATCATCTACTTGCTTAGCTTCCTGGTTTACGTGGTAGAATTTTTATTTTGTTGCTATCGTAGCCTACTTGTATCCCCACAATCGGTTGAACAATCCCAGCATATGCATATTTAAATTTAGCCAAGGAGAAGAAATCATCAACATAGTCCTCCATATTTGCTTGCCTATTGCTACAGATGAATCGCAAGGCATGCTGGCATGGTTTCCTAGATATTGCCATTCTCCACATGTACATAGTCAGTCACTAGTAAGTCTTCATCCTCTGTATCAATACCATTTGATCCACCATTATTCTGACCACTAGCATCATCATTTGTACTTCCTTTGTTCAAATCTATGTTCTCCTCAGCACTTAGCCCAAGCATGTTAAACATCTGGTCGTCCGTGATGTACACGTCATTTCCATCCACATTAGCAGGGTTGGGTGGATCAACTTGGGAAATAGCAAAACCTGCCCCTTGACTAGCCCATATGAGAGTGTGCGTGGAGTTATCGCAAGGACTACCTAGTTCTTGCCATTGTGATGTTTCTGCCTGTTCACTAATAGGATCAACATGAAAGGATGGGTGTGGGGGACTCACAGACTGACAGTGCAAAGCACTAGGAATTCCACTGCAAATGGTTGACAAGTTTTTTTTGCCTGTCCACTATAGTGATGAACAAATAAACCAATTTGCTATCTATGTTTGCATCAAACAACCCCAGAAGTTCTGCATCGGTACATATCCTAACTTGTGTTCCTTTCTTACTATCAAAGTACCATATCAAAGCATCCTGCACCAACCCCCAATTTGACTTGTGTTTCAAGTCACCATTCAGATCTAACATTGAGTACAAATCTCTATCATGTACCACCAAATCGTGAGCTGCAGCTGTATATGATTTGGTGCTGCCATCATCAAGTTGTGCTAGGTACGCAACAAAGTTAGCAACTATTCTATATGTGGTACCACCCTCAACCCTACACCAACACCAACAATTAAATGAAATACGAAGAATGTTAGCTACAGCGAAGAAAGGTTAGACTCCACGTTTAGTCTCCTCTCGATTGAAATCTATGACCATCAGTCCTTCAAATGTTAATTACCTTGATCTTTCACGACTTAAGATTTATTTTTCTCTACCAGACTATCACTAAAAATGTATCCAATCGTCACTTAGTTTTGCTTCATGTTCTGTGTATAAAAAGACAGTGAATGAACCCCTCATGAGTCATGAGTATTCCCGTACCCTCAAGCTCCAACCAATGGAAGGTTCCCATTTCTTCCACACCCTTCATCTCCTCCTTTTGTGCTCACTTTCCTTGGTTCTCCCAACAAATCAACAACAATGGCAAACGATCTATTGGCACTTGTATCCTTGAGTCCCTCGTATCGGGTGATCCACTTGAAGATCTTGTCATCGTGGAATGGCTCCGTCCACCATCTTGCGGTGGCGGAATCGGTGTGGTCGTCGCCATCTGACGAGGTCACTTCTCTTGTTCTAGACTCGGCCATCTCTCGGTCGAGATATCTCGGCTCTGTCCAACCTCACCTTTCTTGAGAGTTGAGCCTCTCGGATGACCAGTTCACGGAATCATCCCGGAAGAGCTAGGGCGATTAGTAGATTGCGCTCCATCAATCAGTCTCGGAATGCCCTTGGTGGTAACATACCATCAACTCTTGGAAACTGCACCAATCTAAAGTATATAGTAATGATGGGAAATAATCTGCAGGGAACAATCCCATCTAGTATTGGATTTTGCAAAGACCTTATTTACTTGAAATTGGCCTTTAATAACCTTGTAGGAAACATCCCACCAAGCCTTGGCAACCTAACTAGCCTGCTATTATTTCGTCTAGATGTGAATAATTTGACTGGTCCCATCCCTACTTCTCTCGGCCAGCTTCGTGTCCTTCGAACCATCTGTGTTAACGACAATAACCTTTCGGACGAGATACCGCATTCCTTGTACAACATCTCATCCATGGAGGTCTTTCAATTAGACTTCAACCAGCTCGAAGGAACCCTTCCTTCTGATATCAGTTCTTCTTTTCCAAACTTGTCGTCACTATTGATATTTGAAAATCAACTACAAGGACATATCCCAGATTCCATATCTAACTGTTCGGACTTAGGTAAGTTTGAGGTTACTTTTAACAAATTCACAGGTCCAATACCTTCTAGCTTAGGAAACTTACAAAATCTACGGTTTATTGCTGCTGCTGGCAATCTACTTGGGGCGAAGACAACTAGTGATCTGAGCTTTATTGATCGATTAAGCAATTGTACAGAGTTAGAAGTGTTAGATCTTGGTGGTAACCAACTCCAGGGCAATATACCAAACTCGATTGGAAATCTTTCTAGTAATCTATTCTTTCTTAGTATGGAAACCAATCCAATTTAGAAGTATCCTGCTTTGTAATCGGTAAGCTAGTTGGCACGACTACAATTGACTTGAAACACACTACTTAGTGGTACCATACCCCAAGAAATTGGCGATCTCTCGGAGACTCAGGCGAATTGATCTGTCAAATAACACCATATCGGGAAAATTCCATTGACTTTTGGAAACCTTACAGAATTACTTTGTTCTTTCTCCAAAGCAATGAACTTGCGGGGAATATCTGGGAATGATTAGTTCTATGCAAGCCCTAGAATCCATGAACCTTTCAAATAACAAATTAGTAGGAAATATCCCCAAGGAAATAATGTATCATTCTCTTTACGTAGCCATAGACATGTCGCATAATTACTGAATGGTTCATTGCCCTTTGGAAATCGATAAGTTGAATAATATACAAGCGATCATCCTATCAAATAACAAATTATCTGGTGAAATTCCTAGCACTATCGATGGTCGCCGGTATTGCGGGCACTTTATCTTGATAGAAACATGTTTCATGGGTCCTTGCCATCCTCTTTTGGTAACATGAGGCGTTGCAAGTCACTCTGGAGAACCAGATTTGCCGAGAGTCGCTTGACTTTCTTAGAGTGCTAAAAATCGGGCACTCGTGAAGCCACTCTTTGCGAGTGCGGGCGGTGGCACTTTCGGCAAAGTCTAACACTTCGACAAAGAGTGGCTTTGCTTAAGTGCCTCGAGTGCCGACACTTTCGGCAAAGGCGGCACTCGGCAAAAGCCCTCTTTCTTAGTGCAACACTCGGCAAAGTGGCACTCGGCAAAAAATGGCCCTTGATGGCGAGCCATACCGCCGTCAATTTTTGCCGAGTGTTTTTTGGCACTTTTCGGCACGAGTGCTTTTTAACTTTCGGCAAAGAAAGTCTTTGCTTGAGTGCTTTTTATTTTCGGCAAGAAGGATTTACCGAGTCTGAGGAATTGGCAAAAATTTTTTTTTTGGTTTTTGATCCATTTTTTTGTGAGGCCTTCCCACATTATTTAAAACTCCATGTTCAAATTTGGGACAATTTTGACTTTTTTGCTATATTTCGTTAGTTTTTTGTTTAGTTGAATTTTATGGAATATTTCAAATTTGAGCTGCAGGTGCATGAAATAATCGAATTTGGTCGTTCAAAAATGATATTCATGATATTTGGTGTATGTTGAGGCCGTATCCGGGAACTCACATGAAATTTCGAGCATCTTGTTGGCGTAACATGACGAGGTACTGCGAGAAAAG
Source organism: Phyllostachys edulis (assembly GCA_036346405.1). Lineage (NCBI taxonomy): Eukaryota > Viridiplantae > Streptophyta > Magnoliopsida > Poales > Poaceae > Phyllostachys > Phyllostachys edulis. The sequence continues at coordinate 97,152,188 of CM070545.1, read as the reverse complement.
TGTATTTAAATTATATAAAATCGAGCGAAGTCGAAAATGGCCAAGAAACTTGTCGAGGCGTCGTGTTATCGCATGTAGAGTCTATGGTAAAAATTGAGAAGGTTTGAGCAAGTTGCGGCGTCGGATGCCTAAAACCAGGACATCTCCATGTTATAATTTTTACCATAGCATATAGAGTCATGTGAAGATGTGCAGGTTTCAAACATCATTTCATGTGAGTTCCCGGATACTACCTCAACATACACCAAATATCATGAATATCATTTTTGAATGACCAAATTCGATTATTCCATGCACCTCAGCTCAAATTTGAAATATTCCATAAAATTCAACTAAACAAAAAAACTAAATATAGGAAAAAAAAAATTGTCCCAAAAACATTTGCCAGAAATAATTTTTGGCAAAAATCGGCAAAGAAAATCTTTGCAGAGTGTTTTTTTTAAGTTTTTTATACTCGCAAAGAAAGTCTTTGCCGAGTGCTTTTTTTAGCTCGGCAAGAAGGATTCTGAGAGTCGAGGAATTGGCAAAATTTGTGAACAATGTTAGAACCACCATTTCGGATGAACAAATGATCAAACAACCAAAATAAACTTTGTAGATCTTGAGAAGTTATAGAATTTTGTAGTTGGCAACTTTTTCATTTGAATTCGTTTTGTTAAGGAAAACTGCGTTTGAATTTGAAAAATTTAAAATTCGAATTTTTCAAACGACCTCGGATGGAAAAACAACCAAAATAAAAATTGCAGATCTCGAAAAGTTATGAAACTTTTTAGTTAATAACTTTTTGATTTGAAATCATCTTTTCATGCAAAACTACGTTTGAATTTCTTAAATTTGAAATTCAAATTTTGTAAACGACCTCGGATGGAGAAACTCCTAAATGAAAATTGTAGATCTCGAAAAGTTATGAAACTTTGTAGTTGACAACTTTTGATTTGAATTCGTTTAGGGCCTCAAACAAGCAATTTACACTCGGTTTTGTATAATATTTTGGGAACCGAAGGGAATATAGACACAAGTGACGGTGTGGTGCAGTGGTAGAGGGGTTACGACGAGGAGAGGTCGCGAGTTCGAATCCCGCCGCCAGCGTAACGCGCAATTTTGTCTTGAAAAATGCGCGACTTGCGGCGGCGACGCGGAGATCAGGCGAGCGCTAGCCGGTGGGGCCTCCCGATTTAAAAAAATTGCTATTTTTTTTGGGTTTTTTTCGGTTCGAATTTTAGAGATGGCTTTGCCGAGTGCAATGACCATTGCACTCGGCAAAGAAAATTTAAAAATAAAAATAAAAAACACGCTTTGCCGAGTGCAATGACCATTGCACTCGGCAAAGAAATTTTAAAAAAATTAAAAAATTAGGGCCGACGGCGTCAAATCTTTGCCGAGTGCCCGCACGGCACTCGGCAAAGCCTTTGCCGAGTGCCCGAAATTTGGCACTCGGCAAAGCAGCCTTTACCGGAAGGAGATTCGACGGAGGCTCTTTGCCGAGTGTTGCACTCGGCAAAGGCTTTGCTGAGTGCAAAGCTGCCTTTGCCGAGTGCAACAGGCACTCGGCAAAGAGCCCGCCTCCTGTAGTGAGTGCTTGATCTATCCCACAATTCTTTTTCTGGTCAAGTACCACAGCTCATAGATGAGATGAACCTCCAATATTTGAATATTTCTTTTAATAATTTTGAGGGAGAACTACCCAAAGGAGGAGTGTTCAATAATATAACTGCAATTGATGTAAGAGGGAATCCTAAACTTTGTGGTGGAATACCACAGTTGAAGCTACCAAAATGTATCACACATATCCAAACACACAACCATCATTCCCGGAGAATCATGGTGATTTTATTTTGCATAGCTGGTGCAGTTGCATGCTTTTGCATAGCCATATGTTTCCTGGCCAGTCGATATTGGAGAAGATCACAAAAAAACCCAACATCCAGTTATGCAATGAAATTTGAACACAAGAGGGTGTCATACAATGACATTTTCAAGGCTACAGATGGTTTCTCTTCGGTTAGTTTAATCGGAAGAGGCACATTTGGAGCAGTATACAAAGCTACCATGAGCTTTGAAAACCTGACAATCGTCGCTGTGAAGGTCCTAGATCTTAAACAACATGGTGCTTCTAAAACATTCTTGACTGAATGTGAAGCTTTGAGAAATATCTGACACGAAACCTTATTAAGGTTTTGAGCTCATGTTCTAGTACGGATCACAGTGGTAATGATTTCAAGGCTTTAGTTTTTGAGTTCATGCCGAATGGTAGTTTGGAGACATGGTTACATCCTAGAGCATGTATTGCTCGACCATTTAAGGCTCTAAGCCTTATCCAAAGGATGGACATTGCAATAGATGTTGCCACGGCATTAAACTACCTCCATCACCATGGGACTGTGGCAATTGTGCATTGTGATTTGAAGCCTAGCAATGTACTTCTGGATGGAGAAATGATTGCACATGTGGGTGATTTTGGATTAGCAAAGTTTTTGGTTCAACCAGATACCATCCTTTCTCATTCAGCAAGAAGCACTGGGATCAGGGGTACTATCGGCTATATTCCACCAGGTACAAGCTTTCTGCTAAGAAATATACAGTATCTTTAGTATACCCATTGGTAAAAGTTTACCGTGTCATCAGGTTTTTTTAGAACAATTAGTTGTCTAATTTCTTTGAGAAAGGTCTAATTCCTATGTACTTAAGCATTTCTAACTTAACGCTTGTTGAATCTTTACGACTTAAAAAGAACCCATTGGTGAGTGGTAAGTCGTTCTTTCATAACCCCCCATCCCCTCGATCGTTCTACTTAAGCATTAGGTCTACTATTTTTAATTTATTAGGTTCCCAAGTTAAAAACTTCAATCGAAGATAATGGTGATGGCCCTTCAGAGCATCCGTGTGAATCTGCTGAGCATTCCGGCTTGCTTTGGATTAAGGAAGTAGACATAGATGTGAATGATTTGACATATATTTAGCTGGGAATTTTGTTTTGATAAATACAATTGGCAATTTGAGACCAAAATAATTTATACAAGATCATGCAGGTGGAGCACTAATGACATGAATACGTTAACAAAAATAGATGTAATTAGGTTTTAGAGCATGTAATACAATTTTATTTATCCGTAGCAAAGCATAGACATTCAACTAGTAAAGAATAATTTTCCTAGTTTTCATGGAATGGCGGTCGGGCACAAACACAAAAACCACAAACCATTTTGAAGTCTGATTCTATTATTGCTAGCACTCCATGTGTGACGATAATATCCTATTTTCAGAATACGGCATGGGCGATCAAGCATCTGTGCAGGGAGATGTATACAGCTATGGAATTCTTCTTCTCGAGATATTCACCGGAGTGAGTCCCACCGATGAAAGATTTAAAGATGGGATGAGCCTTCCAAAGCTGGTTGAGATGTCTTTTCCTGAGAAAATTATGGAAATAGTCGATGACAAATTGTTCTTGACTAATGGTCAAAACAAGACAGGAGACGATACCAATGAACCCGAGAATGTTCATGAATGCTTGCTTTCGGTGATACAAAGTGGACTCATGTGCTCCAAGGAGAATCCAAAAGAGCGCATCGGTATAAATGATGTTGTCAAAGAGCTAAGCTCAGCAAGGGAGAAGCTACTGAGTTGGGAAACGTTTGAAATGATTGGTTGATGCATTTTGCCTTTCTTAAGTACCGATGGCACTTAGAAGCTATTAAACTTTTTAAACTTTCATGTTGGCTATGTTAAGTTTTGTGTTGAAGTGCGGAGTCACTGTGCTACTTAGGAAGTGATGTACAATTGTTTGGCCTTTCTTTATCACAATTGGTTGGCACTGTTTAAACTATGGGAACCGCCTGCATGTTCTAGTTGGCTTTCCATTGCTTTGCGAGCTTCGCTGCACCGGAATTTAAACACATCATGTTTTATGGCATAACATGCTATATTCTCTCTATGATACATAAATCTGTAAATGTCACAACAAATTGGTTCATTCTGTGATAGAAATATTCTTTTTTACGTATACAACGCAACACAAATCTGTACATCTCTAAAAAAACAAATGTGCCACTATATTTCAGCATTGCTACTCCAATCAAAATAAAGAGGGAACAAAGAAGATGCTTACCCTTTAGCACTGTCTGCTCTGTTGAAATCGACAATTCTACAGTGCGTGTTCAATATAACATAACAACTTTTCCCTGGAGTTCAGCAAAACAGAGTAACATAAAATGCTCTGGAGTGAAAGGACAGCACAGGTTAATATGATTGTTTCTACATAGAGAATGAATAGTGAACAATCAACTCAAATGCACAAGCAACAATTCTGACAATTCACGGAACATCTCATTGTTCTCTGCTTTCTTTGGCTACATGATACAACTAGTGCACAAATTGACAATTCGTAAAGATACAGCAAGGTAAAAAAGATATTATAGGATAGGAACATGCTCTTCAAAACAGGCAAAAAGAAATCAAAGAAAAAAGTGTGAACCTTGATAAGAGCATTCGAGCTGCATATATAATTGGTGATCAGAGCACACCCATGATCAACAAGTGTCATATCAGGGCAAGAACGCAGCAGATCAAAAGGATTATTTTTCTTCTTACAAATTGGGCTTCCGTAAATAGTAACATATATACCACATTAGCAGAGAGAGTGAAACTCGCGGACGTCCAAAAAAATTTTGACTTGAAAAAAAAATGAACCAAAAAAACTGAAAAAGAAAATAAAATATTCGCAAAAAAATGGTTCTCCTCACTGTTTACAGCGGTGGCTCGGGCCGGGCGGTCTTGGCGATCCTCCGGATCCGGCAGTGGCGCGAGCCGACGGCGGCAGCCTTGAGCCACCGGAGAAGGCGGAGGAGGGGCGGCGCGGTGGGTGGAGGAGGATTGCGTCGTCTTCTGGGTGGAGGAGGGTGGCGGAGAGGAAGAATCTTGCCCGGGGGGAGGAAGGAGCGTGGCGGGGGTGAGGCGCGTCAAGCAAAATGGGGCGCGTGTGACCACACTCGGGGTGGGAATTTCTCATCGTAACCCACAGGCCGAGAGACACACAGGTGGGTTTCTCGATGCATCCAACGGTTCCTATTTGTTCCAGGGTGGATCCGACGGTGTAGAAGTGCGTCTGTTACTTGGACAAGGCAAGGGTGTCCGTTTTTCAGCAAAAATCGAAAAGCTAAATCCTTTGACACGATCAAGGAATTTGTGAACATATGATACAAAGAATATCCAATGAAAACACACAACTGTTCTACAACTAATAGAGAGCAAGTTCTTGGAAAGTGGAAATCTTACGAATATTTTGGATATAATGTTGCAAGGAGACACCATTTTGTGGCACACTCAGTTTTTTGGGGTTTTTTTTTTGGCTATTTTGATACTGTTTCGCATTTAAATTGCAAATATAGCCATCACCCGACTGAAATGTCAAAAAAAATCACCAGGGCCGTGCCGACAGGCGAAATGTATCGCCTGTCATGCCCCCATCGCATGGCACCGGCCTACCACGCCCCCATCGCCCTGCATCCCGTCTGTCGCGCCCTAGGCCTCTTCACCTCCCTGCCGTGCGTCCAGGGCCCTGTAGGCTCCTGCCGTGCCCCGAACCACTACAGCGCAAGAGCCGATCCGCGTGCTGGCTACACATATTGTCACTGCTTTTCCACTGTACTTTTAACACTGTTTTGTACACACTGTTTAGGCACTGTTTACCTGTGTGAGCTTATGTGTTAGTGTTGTGTTCACATTGTGGACAGTGTTTTGTGAGTGAGTGAATAATACTCAGCAGCGGTGCTGCAATATTACTGTATCAGCATCGAAATATGTACTGTAGCTATTGATCTCGACGGTGAAGATCACTTTCTAATATCTTGCACCGTAGATTCTCCGTATTACATCCTTCGATACAAGGATGCATCTCCGCGGGTGTGTGTGAGTGAGGACACCGCAGTTTTACCGAAGGAATGACGGAGAACTAGCTCTAGGACAGAAAAAAGAAACAGCATGAAGCTAAATACTTTTACAGATTTCCTGATCAGGTACTACAATGTTTGTTGGATTTGTCTTTATCAGAACCTGTACTTTGTATTGCAAAGTTATAAATTCCCTGAAATGAGGTAGGGAATCCAGAATCCAAATAGCAGGCTACATCATAAGCCCAATGGCAGCATGCAGCACCAGAGAGCCCATTTGCATGTTTGTGACGACCCATTTATGAGTTCGTCAAACCCTTTTTACAATCACCCAGGATGTGCAGTTGTAAAGCAAAAAGTAGCATCGCAAGCAAATTTATGTTTACAAAAAGAAGCAAACCTTCATTACAGAGATTAGGGCTTAACAGCCAGTTTGAACGTAAGCAGGGGCATCTAAGCCCAAAGATAATATATTACAACACAAAAGTACTTCTGAACCATAGGCACGCCCGAGTGTGACTGAGACCTAATTCCAAAAGTCGTCACCATCTAGCTGCTCTTCCTGCTGAAAGTAATCACCTATGTCCTCCCAGAATTCTTCTGTTGAAGTTTAGCAAATATAAACACAACCGTACTCAGCAAGTTGTATGGAAAATTCTATTTAACTACTTGCCAGGGTTTTCAAGTGATTGCAACTATTTAACCGTAATTAGAGTATGTGGATGCATCATTTAGTTTTAACAGACTTTAGGTTTTCAACATCTTAATTAATCAACTTAACATCTGTAAATATCTACTTATGCCCCATATATTGGAATCTCACATGAACACAACTTCATTAACCGAAAGCACAACGTATCTGAATACCATTAATTATACTCTGTAGAGTTGTCCAACCTTACCCACAAGATATCTCCAACTCATACTGTCAAGCTATATACACGCAACATGATAGCGTGCGACTAAGTCAAGATAACAAAGCATTTTCACAACTCAACATTTCTAGCCTCTACTCGGTAGGTTCTTGGACAATACTGTTGGGATACGGGTAGGCTACGCTAGCAACAAATCAAAAATTTCTACCGTGTAAATCAGGAAGCCAAGCAAGTAGATGATCACAGATCGTTACCACCAGACGCACAGAGCAGCGGAAGAAGAGTTGGACCAACCTGGTCCAACGTAGAGCGCGTCGATGTAATGGTCGTAGTCGATCGTCCAGCGTCAAGCACGCCGATGCGATGGTCGTAGTCGATCGTCTTCTTCAACAATCTCTGCAGTTCCTATAAAGATCGCGGATCGTTCTCAAACGCAACAGCAACCGCAGTAGCGCCTCTACGATATCCACACGTCCAGGGAAGGAACAACCATGCGCCGGTGTGCTAGAACCAAGTCGCACGGCAGAGCTCTCAGGAAGATGGCGGTTAGGGTTTCGGTGGAACAACTCAACTCACGACTTTTGTGTGTCTTATCTGTTTCGTTAACCCCTCAACAGCCTCATGCACCTCCTTATATAGTGCCCATGGTGGATCCTATCCGAACATGTTTTGTTTCAACCCGTTAAGTATATGACCCTGTAGGTTCATGCGTAATCGGTTGTGACTCGGAAACCCTTTCCGATCACGAGTCGTTAGCGGTTCCTAGCAGGACATAACGATTCCCGAATATACATAAATTATATAGGACGAAGCTTAATGCAATATGATCTACGACCAGGTCCTATCTCTATACGACTAGTTCGTAACTCCTTACAACCAGGTTACGACCACTCTATGATTACGTTTGATCAGTCTATGACCAGCTCGTATTTCCATACGACCAGTCCGTAACTGATCGAACTAAGCGACCTACTCGTGTATTCTCCCTTTGCCTCACGATGTGCGGTTGAACTCCGGTGAGATGTTGTGTCATCCATGGACTGTTCAATACTTTCTCGATCGAGTGTCGAGATAACTTCACGTGGTGAACACTTGACCACTAGTGGCATGGCCATGCACTTACTTTATCCGACCACAGCGAGGGGCGGATACATCTCTCTGTTATGTTAGGAGGGCAAATCCCATATCAATCACCACATTCCTCTGCATGTTTCATAGCATACCCGAAAGCTACCTTTATAACTACCCAGTTACGAGTAGCGATTGGCAACCCCTAGGAGTGCTATTACACATGTAGGAAACCATGCTGATCTCAGGTGTAATACCCTAAAACTCTTCAGAGAGAGAGAACGAAAGGGATTAGTGGGTTATTCTAAAAATAACTTCTTGAGGGCATGTGCATAATTAGACGAAAGGGGATACATAAAAACGGATTAATTTGGAGTTTTTAGGGAGGAGTTGAGTCTACCATTCAAAAGGATCGTGAGAAGAGTGGATTCTAGTAACCCTAGCAATCTTTCCTTTTATTCTCTTGTTCCCGTGCGCCGCCACGGTTTTCTTCGTGCGATCGCCTCGGCGCTTCCTCTCGTACTTGAAGCGCTGGCCAGCGAGCGCCCGGCCTGTGAAGCAGCCTGCCCATCGCGTGGACGCGGCCTGCCCGCTTGAGCCGCTCGCGTGGAAGCTGGCTGCCGCTCGCACCTGCCCGCCGAGTGCCATCAGCCCATCACCACCTCCTGCGCGTGGTCTCCTGGCCGAGCATGCCTGCTTGCATGCATGCGCACGCCCATGCATAGCCGGCTGCCCACCAGCATGCGTGCTGCAGCCGCTGTTGTTACTTGCACTAGTTAAGTGCTGCACGCAAACATAAGTGCTCCATGGTTTGCATGGGAGCTTGGCAGTTTGAACAGTAAGAAAAGAGAAGGAGAAGATTAGGAGAAAAGAAGCCAAGATCCGGATTTTTGTGGGTAACGATATGTAATTTTGTTTCCTCTCCATTTTGCTAATTTAATTAGGTATTAGAATCAAGATTAGAGGGAGATTTTATAATTTTCTAGTCGAGGGGCCGATTAATAGATCTGTTTAGTCTGCTGTTCTGTTGTACGATTATTTCGGGCACCTTAATGGCGAATTTTAGGAATGTCATGTACTAGTTAATTGTAGATAATTTCAGTATCTTTCCATAGAGTATTTAATCATGTCGAGCGGACAAGTAATTTTCAAGTTATGAATTTAGTAAGGCTCGCTGTCCAGAAGATGACAGATCGGTCTTCTGGAATAAAAATGAGGGATTAGATGATTTAATTAGAAGTCTTGGTAATTTAATAAAATGTGGGGCATTTTTTTTGTAGATTTCAGAACTGGTTGGTTCGCCATGATCAGACTTGTGAGTCAAAAGTTATGCCCTTTTTAGTAGCAGAACAACAAGGAGCGACTGTTCGGTATTGGGGAAGCATTGTGGATTTGGGGGACGTGTAGAAGCGATGTCAATTAATTGTTGTTCTTGTGATGTTGTAGCTTATATTGAAATTTGAGTGTTTAATGTAGGAGAGACGTCATGCTTGTTGCCAACTTCTAGTCAAACCGTGCGTCGCAACTAGTAAAGGCAAGTGCATGGTAGACATCGATCAATGATTGATCACTGTATTTATTTATCATTCATTACCATTATTGTTGTGCTTTTATTTTTATTTAATTGCAAGCAATGGAATGGTATGACTATATCTTGTTGATGAACATGAGGAAAATTGATATGATGAATATGATAAAATTATGCATTGTTGCATTCATAAGCATCTTTGCATATGAGCAAGTGATCATAATTGATCACAACTCCACGGGAGTGAAGGAGGTCCCCGTTCTTTGAGGAGGAGCGGACTTGAGAGTGAACGTAGTCGTGAGCGTTCACTCACGTATACCAGTATACGCGAAAGAAGTGCATGTGGATATGTAGAGTAGAGTTGCATTGAGATATGAGATGAATGTGTGTGAAAACAAAGATAAGAGAATGACATGAGAATATTAATAGAAAGACATGTGATGATAATGAAGTTATTGAATACTGTTGGTTATCATGGTTCATGTTTATTGATGTATTTGCTGAGTCATGGACTCACCCTTGCTTCTTTGTTGTTTTTAGGTGATCATTGATGGCGCTACGATTGAGAGGGACTAGTGCATATAGGATAGTTTCATACTTCAAACACATGTTTATTTGCCATGAGAACCATTTGATTCATTATTGCTGGACTACTTTTAGGACATGTTAGGAATTGAATATGCTTAGATGAATGATTTGGACTAGTCTATTTTGTTCCAAGGTTTTGGATTTACTGGTTTGGTGCTATTTTAGACTTTTCATCTTGCTATGTTTCCCTCGCTCATTCATTCATGCTTGACATGTCTTTATTTATGTTCTATTGTGACCCGTGGATGGGTTTTTATTAACGTTTTGGTTGTTGTAATTTTATAGTATGTTGATGAATATTAGTTGGAAGGGTAGTTTAGTGGCATTTCAGGCTCAGTGTTGGGCTGGGGTGTTACATCAGGTCTAAGGATTATACATCATCATTGCTTGAGACAAACTAACAACACATAGAATCATAACAATCTTAATAGTGTCTCAAGGTGGGTCAATCCAACCCCATGTTCTCTAACATGTGTTCACATTATTGATTCGATATCCCTATATCCATGACCGGTGAAACATGGTCATCAATCAATACAATGTGCTGGTCGATAGAATCACTAGTGTTCCAACCATTGACATCCGACCAGGGATTCATTTAGAATGACATCATATAAGTTAAAAGAGTTTCACCAACAAGTCACATACTTGTTAATCTTCATAACCAATTATTCATTCAAGGAACAGGATAACATGTTATCCAATATTATGAACATAATGAAATATAATGATCTCTGTGATTGCCTCTAGGGCATATTTCCAACAGTCTCCCACTTGCACTAGAGTCAATCATTTAGGTATCTAATACCGATAGCTCTTGTGTGCGCCTCATGCTTTGGCTGTGTGAGAGACTTTGTCAATGGATCAGCAACATTTAAATCCGTATGAACTTTGCATATCTTAACATCTCCTCTATTCACTAACACGCGAATAAGATGATAACACATGAGTATATGTTTGGACTTCTGATGGGATCTAGGCTCCTTAGCCTATGCAATGGCTCCATTGTTGTCACAATAGAGATCCATTGGGCTCGAGACACTCGGAACCACACCCAACTCAGCAAGGAAATTCCTTATCCAAACACCTTCTTTCGTAGCTTCAGAAGCCGCAATGTACTCGGCCTCCATCGTAGAATCAGAAACCGTCTCTTGCTTGGAACTTTTCCAGCTCACTGCTCCTCCATTCAAAATGAATACAAAATCAGATTGTGAACGATAATCATCTTTGTCGGTTTGGAAGCATGCATCGGTGTAACCATTTACAACGAGCTCTTCATCATCACTATAAACTAGAAATGCATCCTTAGTCCTTCTCAAGTACTTAAGAATGTTTTTCACAGCTATCCAGTGACCTTCACCGGGATCAGCTTGGTATCTACTCGTAACACTTAGAGCATATGATACATTTGGTCGTGTACATAGCATGGCATACATGATATATCCAATAGCCGAAGCATATGGAATTCTACTTATTTTGTCTCGCTCATCAGTGGTTGAAGGACACTGACTCTTGCTAAGATTAATGCCATGTGCCATGGGCAAGAAATCTTTCTTGGAATCTTACATGTTGAACCATTTCAACACTTTGTCTATGTACATATCCTGGCTTAATCCAATTAGCCTCTTAGATCTATTTCTATAGATCCTTATACCAAGAATATATGCTGCATCTCCTAAATCTTTCATTGAGAAACTATTTCTTAATGAAGTTTTAACAGATTTAAGCATTGGAATATCATTTCCGACTAGTAGTATGTCATCTACATACAAGATCAGAAACACAAGCTTGCTCCCACAAACCCTTTTCTAAACACAAGGTTCTTCTTCGTTCTTGATAAAGTCAAACCCTTTGACCACTTCATCAAAACGAATGTTCCAACTCTGAGATACTTGCTTCAATTCATAGATGGATTTATTAAGCTTGTATACCTTTCTAGCTTCCTTTGGATCGACAAAACCCTCAGGCTGTGTCATGTACATATCCTCACTTAGGTTTCCATTAAGGAAAGCCGTTTTGACATTCATTTGCCATATCTCATAGTCGAAATATGCAGCAATAGCTAGAATGATCCGGATAGACTTAAGCATCGCGACAGGAGAGAAGGTTTCATCATAATCAACACCTTGAATTTGTCTGAAGCCCTTCGTAACTAGTCGTGCCTTATGAATGTGAACCTTTCCATCCATGTCTATCTTTTTCTTAAAAATCCACTTGCACTCAATAGTCTTAATACCATCAGGTGCATCAACCAAGTTCCAAACTTGATTATCATGCATGGAATTTATTTCGGATCTCATGGCCTTATGCCATGACTCAGAGTCTGGGTCCATCATTGCTTCCTCATAAGTCTTAGGCTCATCATTATTCAATAAAAATACGTCATGCCCATACCTTATAGGCAATTGACATGGCCTTTTAGATCTACGTGGGGCTGATGCCTCATCTATAGGTTCAATAATATTTTGTTCATCCTATAGAGATTCAGTGGGAGTTGAAACATTTTCAGATGCTTCTTGAATTTCTTCGAGTTGCACATTTCTCCTACTGACTCCTTTTGAAAGAAACTTTTTCTCCAAAAAGGCACAATTTTAGGCAACAAAAACTTTGTCCTCTTCTCGGTTGTAGAAGTAATATCCTTTGGTTTCCCTAGGATATCCTATAAAGAAGCATTTATCTGACTTGGGTGTGAGTTTATCAGACGTCAAACGTTTAACATAGACATCACATCTCCAAATCTTTAGAAAAGACAAACTAGGACTCTTTGCAGTCCATATCTCATATGGTGTCTTATCTACTAATTTAGATGGTACCTTGTTTAAAGTGAAAGCGACAGTTTCTAGAGCGTAACCCCAAAAATGCAACGGTAGATCTGATTGGCTCATCATTGATCGAACCATGTCCAACAAGGTCCGATTATGCCGCTTGGACACCCCATTCCATTGTGAATTGCTTGGTGGTGTAAGCTGTGGAACAATTCCACATTGTTTCAAATGGTCACCAAATTCATGGCTCAAAAATTCACCTCCACAATCAGATCGTAAAGATTTGATTGTCTTGCCAAGTTGATTATGTACCTCACTCTGGAACTCCTTGAACTTTTCAAAGGATTCCGACTTGTACCTCATTAAATAGATATATCCATATCTACTATAATCATCGGTGAAAGTAATGAAGTACTGAAAACCACCTCTAGCTGTCGTGCTCATTGATCCACACACATCAGTATGTATGAGTGCCAACAAGTCGGACGCCCTCTCATTCCGACCAGTGAAAGGTGTCTTGGTCATCTTTCCGAGTAGGCAAGATTTGCATGTTTTAAATGATTCCAAATCAAATGAGTTTAGCATTCCATCATCATGGAGCTTCTTCATGCGTTTCTCACTTATGTGACCCAAACAACAATGCCAAATGAAAGTGGAATTCAAATCATTAGGCCGAAGCCTCTTTGCATTAATATTATAGAGCGGTGCATCATCAAGATTTAAAATATACAACCCATTCAAAACAGGAGCATAGCCATAAAACATCTTGTCGGTGTTTTAGAATCGAACTTACGTAAAGATTGTTTGATTCGGGGGTTCCTCTAGGCTCAAGATCACACAGAGATGGAGACACGGAGATTTTTATACAGGTTCGGGCCTTCTCCTAGGAGAATAACAACCCTACTCCTGTGTGTATGTATTGAGTATGCTGGATTACAAAGTGGGATCAAAGACTAGAGTATTGTCCTTCTAATCTTCTGTTGCCTGTACAAATGTTCTGTGTTCCGTCCCTTTTGCCCTATTGATCCTTGCCTTTTATATCATCCACGGAGTGCACCGTTGGATCTTCGGAATAAAAGTCTCCTTAACGCGCCAGATCATGGAGCTATTTCTGGGGGTTATTGCGGGGGTTTTAACGTCCCCACGTCGTCAGGCAATTATCATCATAACAAGGGGTTAAGTCGTACTGTTATCTTAGAGAATAACAGCGTAATTGATTACTCATATCCTAGGATACGGCGCATGATATTCTTTTATCGACTAGGCCCACATGTCTGTGAATCTTGTCGACTGAGGACTGGTCGTAGAAAGTCTTACGACCAGTTGGTGGTCGTAGGAGAGCCTACGACCATGGATCAATCATAGTAGAGCTTACGATTATGGGATAGTTGTAGGAGGGCTTACGACTACGGGGTAGTCATAGGAAGACCCACGACTAAAGGGTGGTCGTAGGAGAACTTACGACCTCCAGCTTCTCCCTTAAGAATATTAAGGGGTATGTACAAGAGTTATATGACGTCATTAATACCCATAATATGAATTATGGATATATAATAAAATAAGGATTGTTATATCCTCGTCACATCTCATTCAAAAATATAGAACAACCATTGTTCTCAATAATGAATTTGTAACCCTCTGCCATCAAACATGAGGCAGAGATGATGTTTCTACTTATGGCTGGAACATAATAACAATTATTTAGTTCCATAATAAATCCTAAGGGCAAAAGTAATGGCAAAGTCCTGATGGCTAATACAGCAACCCTTTCTTTATTCCCGACGCGAAGATCCATCTCGCCCCTTACAATTCTCCTACTCTTTGTTAGACTCTGCATCGATTTGCAAATATGAACAACCGATCTGGTATCAAATACCCAAAAGTTAATAGAAGAGTCAGCAAGAAAAACATCTATAACATTAATACCTGAAGTGGAAGGTTTAGTCCCACCATTCCTTTTCAGATCAGCCAGATATTTCTTGCAGTTCCTTTTCCAATGGCCTGGTTCTTTGCAATAAAAGCATTCATTCTCTTAAGTCGGGCCTGACTTAGTCTTGGACTTAGGCTTGTTAGTTTGGATCTCATCCGAAACTTTAGTCTTACCCCTACCTTTGACCCAAGTCTTAGCCTTCTTCTTGAAGCTTGTACTTTTTTGCACCATCATCACATGACAGTTGCTTTTCTTAATGCTATCCTCTGTAGTCTTAAGCATCATATGCAGTTCAGTGAGATTTTTGTCTAAGCCATTCATATGGAAGTTCAGAATGAACCACCCATAGCTTGCAGGAAGCGGAGCAAGAATCAAATCTGTAGCCAACTCTTGGCTAAGTGGAAAACCAAGTTTTTTCAAGCTCTGTGTGTAACCAACCATCTTGATCGCATGTGGGCTCACCGGATTACCCTCAGCTAGCTTACTCCCAAACAATTTCTTTGAGATCTGATATCTCTCATTTCTTGCTTGTGTCTCAAACATGCCTTAGAACGCCACGATCATATCGTAGGCCTCTATATTCTCAAACTGCTTCTGAAGGTCTGAGTTCATAGCAGCAAGCATGAGATATCTAACATCAAGGGACTCATTACATGCCCTTTTATAGGCAGTTTTAAGAGTAGCAGCAGCATTTTCAACAGGCATATCTGGAATTGGTTCCTTTAGAACATGTTCCTTTTTATCTTGCCTCAGAACAATTCTTAGGTTGCGGGACCAATCCGCAAAAATTGTTCTATTTAGTTTTTCCTTATCAA
This sequence comes from Phyllostachys edulis, assembly GCA_036346405.1. NCBI lineage: Eukaryota > Viridiplantae > Streptophyta > Magnoliopsida > Poales > Poaceae > Phyllostachys > Phyllostachys edulis. The sequence continues at coordinate 97,136,731 of CM070545.1, read as the reverse complement.
GTATCGAATGTAATGCAAAACTAGATGTAGGTACAGCAGTTGGTGCCATGATCTACAACATAAAATATGCAAAGCTAAAACATGTGTTCAAGAAAAGTAACTTCTATTAAACAATTTAATAAAGATACTCCCACTAAATACCATGTCCCTCTTATGACATTTAGTGATTCAAGACCCACAATCAGTTAATCTACTAGTGAGCTTTGGCATTACTGCTGGAAGATTAATGAATTTAGTAAGCAACCCTTTACTAATCATATCTCTATATGACTCTTGTTGTTGGGTAGCATCTCTATGCTCCGGCACCCAACCCTATGCCCCAAGGTCCATAACCGTTATGATGACCTTGTCAAGTTAAACCAATGCTATGCGTGTAAAAGTGTCCAACATAAACTGATGAGGACATCACTCCTTCGGATACACGCACTACACACAATCCTCCAGATCCGGTTGCTCAACTACAAGGTCCTATGACAAGAGCTCGTGCACGTCACTTAAATTATGAGGTGAGCTCGTTTCTAGGTGCTAATAATTTATCTATGCAGAATGGTATGCTACCTAAAAATTGTGATCTTACATTGCTTAGGAATAATGGGAGGATCCAAGCTGCTCTCGCCCGGTTCCCAAGGGCTCGACCAGTTCTCTGTGATCTACAAGCTCTCGACTGGTGTACCCGCTCTCGACTAGATCTGCCAGATCTCGACCAGTCTCAAGCTCTCGACGACCCTCCCACGACTGGCTACCAGATCTACGACCAGGTCTCACGCTCTACGACCAGTCCTACGACCAGGCCCACGACCAGTGATGACCACATTGGGTGCTAGTCAGAGACATTGAAATAAGGTGCTGCGTCACCGTTTTGGGCCTAATAAGGCTTTGTAAGCGTAGCGAGGTCAAAGCCTAGGATGTGTACGCCTCTCCACATGGTAGCACAACCCTAGGTCGAGCTCCTCATGTTCCCCCCCCCCTATATATATTGCAGCAGCCGCCACAGTTTAGGGTTGGGTTTTCTTAGATTATTCTACCACTTTGCAGTTTCGCCGTTGTACGGTTTGAGGAACCCCACTTTGTGAACTTCATTCATATTCGCAATACAATTCAGATTGCATCTACCTTGTTCTTGTGAGTTGCTTCGATTGCTTGCAGGAACAATAACCTTCATGGTAAGGTCGATTGCATGCGAGCGTGGTACGGGTGTAGCGAATTGCGAGGTGACGATCTGCTGGTCGGAAGCCTCAAAGCGTCAACGTCCTCACGATGAAATCAATCGAACCTATCGGAAGATCGGGCCACCGTGACTCATCAAGTGGTATCAAAGCATGAGGTTGCCCGTTAGGTAATCTTGTTTATCCCCTTTTGATAGTTGTGTTCCATCACCTAGAGTCCAGAAAATTGCTCCACAAAAAGTTTTAGATCTTAGTTTTTCCGCTGTCCAAACCTCTTTGTACTTTTCGCAATTGTGTTTTCAGTTTTTGCGTTGTTGAATTCGAGTCCATCGTCGGTGTCTTTATTGCTGGTCTAGTCGTCGTGATCTAGTTTCTAGCGTCGAGTCTTCGCTGTTTTGGTCTTTGTGTATCTCGGCCGGTCCTTAGTTACATCCTTTGATTTGTCTGGTATAGCCGAGTTCGTGACACCCCCTCCCATACGACCACCTCCTAGAGAGAGAGAGAGAGAGAGAGTTTGTGACCTATCTATATCCCTAGACCCAGAAGAGGGTTTTGAAGAGTTGTGAGCCAAGGTCTCGCAAAAAAAAAGAAAACAAAAGAGAAAGGAACCCTAGGTTGGGTTTCGGCAGTCAAAAAAATGAAGAGAGAGAAGCAAAAAGAAAAAAGAAAAAAAGAAAAGACCACTCCCAGTTGGCTCACGACCACCCTCAGTTGGTCTACGACCATCCTCAGGTGGCCACGGCAACCCACAGTTGGTCCACGACCACCCACAGGAGAAATCAGTTGCTTTGTGAATTTTGTTCCATTGTGCTTGTATCCTATTTTTTTCAGCTTGCTTGAGCTAGTTCTAGGAACGCGTTTGGGCCAGCAACTGTGACGAGTACCGTGGACTTTGATTCAGCTTTGCTAATCTAATTTCATTATTGCTATTCCTTGCTACTAAACATTGCCTATCCGAGCTCCACCTACTTTCGGCCCTCAGATTTGGATCCTCGCAATTCGACTCCGCCACGGTCATACATCCCACCTTCTCCGATCATACCACCTGCTGCAATTGGTAAGAAATCCATAAGAGCTTGGTAAGACACTTGAGAGTGTGTGTGATTCCACCTTCCACCACCTAGTAGTTGATAGGGATAATATCTTTGTGTTGTCTTTTATCTCTTACTAACCATGGCAGGTGAGGAATTGGAGGCGCAAGAGTGTGTTTTGAGAGAAGAGCTCACGAGGGTGTTGGGTGAGCACCGCCATGCTATTAATGACGACATTGATAGGAAGTTTGTGGAAACAAATACTACACTCCAACAACTCAATGAAAGCATTGCAATGCTCAATACACGCATTGATGGTTTGGCCAACCAACCACCAAACAATGGTCGTGTGGATCCTCAAGGTGCAGTCCATAACCATGAGTTTGACAATGATAATGAGATGCGAAACCACGACGCCTTTGATGCACAACAACGGAACCGGTTGAACTTCAACCGTCAAGGTATGAGAGGTAATAACTTTCAGCAACATAATGCACGTGTTAATGATGATCCATATGCTAAAGTCAAGTTCACTGTACCATCTTTTGCGGGAGCTTATGATGCTGAAATATATCTAGATTGGGAGATGACGGTAGAACAGAAATTTAATGCTCACTTAGTTCCTGAGGTGCATAGAGTTAGGCAAGCCACAAGTGAATTTAAAAACTTTGCCATTATTTGGTGGAATAGAGTATGCACCGATGGATTAGCGCCTACTACGTGATATGCTTTAAAGGTTGCTATGCGTAACAGACTTGTCCCACCTTCCTTTAAACGTGACTTGCGTAAGAAATTGCAGCACTTAAACCAAGGCAATAAATCCGTAGAAGAATATTATCAGGAACTACAAATTAGTATGTTGCGTTGTGATATTATTGAGGACGAAGAGGCTGCAATGGCACGTTTTTATGGAGGATTTAGACATGAAATTCAGGACATAGTAGATTATAAAGAATATGATAGTGTTCCTAGATTGTTCCAACTTGCATGTTTGGCAGAAAAAGAATTGCAGGGACGACAGCAGAGGCCAAGGAACAATTTTGGAAACATGTCTACACCAAGACCAGTGCCAGGACAAGTTACAACCATCCCACCTTCAGCTACACGGTCTGCTGCCCCCTCCACGAGTAGGGCGCGTTTAGCAGCACCTCCGACACCATTACATGCACCCGAGGTAAGCAAATCTACTAGTGTGCAGGCCCCAACCAAGAGTTCTTCTTCGGTTGCTTCCACGGGCCGTACGACTGGGATTGTTTGCCACCGTTGCAAGGGAATAGGCCACGTCATGAGGGACTGCCCAAGTCAGCGAGCATATCTTGCCACCGAAGACGGTGGTTATGTAAGTGCTAGTGATATTGAGGATGAATATGTACTTGCAGCTAACATTGCAGGTGGAGGAGATGAGATAGACAGTGATGCTGATGGTGTAGAGGAACAAGTAGCTGCTGTTGACACTGGGAATCATATGAGCCTTGTTGCGCAACGAGTGCTAAGTGCACAAGTGGAGAGAGCGGAGCAAAATCAACGGCACAACTTGTTTCAAACCAGATTTCTCGTGAAGGAGAGAGCCTGCAGAGTAATCATTGATGGAGGGAGCTGTAATAACCTTGCAAGTTCCGAGATGGTCGAGAAGCTTGGCTTGGTCACACAGCCACACCCATGTCCCTACTACATCCAATGGTTCAATTCGTGTGGTAAGTTAAAGGTAAACAAAGTTGTGAGAGTACAATTTTCAGCTGGTAATTACAAGGATAGTACCGACTTTGATGTAGTGCCTATGCAAGCATGCTCTTTGTTGCTCGGTAGGCCTTGGATGTATGATAATGATGTTTTGCACCATGGTAGAGCTAATACCTATTCGTTCTCACATAGGGGTAAGAAGATTAAGTTGTTGCCTTTAACACCCGCTGAAATTTTGAAAGATGAAGCAGAGTATGCTCAAAATGAAAGAAACACCAATGAGCATGATTCTGAAAATCAGCAAGTAGTAAAACATGTTTTCCCACCTAAAGGGGAGAAAGTGGCACCTAGATCTAAGTCAGAAGGAAATAAATTGAAGAGTTGTGTTATGCTTGCCACTAAACCTGAACTTGCTGAAATGTGTGATAATGAGCTACCATGCTATGCTTTGATATGCACAGATGCTTTATTTTCACTTGAGAATATATCTAGCTCTTTTCCTCCTGCTATTGCTAACCTTTTGCGGAGTATGTGGATGTATTTCATTGAGGAACCCCGGGATTACCACGTATTCGAGGATAGAGCATCAAATCGATTTGACCCCGGGAGCGACTTTGCCAAACTGTGCTGCATATCAATTGGAGCTTCCTGCAGATTTTGGGTTACAGAAGGTCTACGACCAGTTGCCCAAGGTCTACAACCTGTTCTCTGTGATCTACGGCCAGGTCTGCAAGCTCTACGACCAGGTCTACCCGCTCTACGACCAGGTCTCAAGCCCTACAACTAGTCCTACGACCAGTCCTACGGATTTGAAGCCATACTTGGGGAAAGAAGATGAACTTGAGTCGAGGACGACTCCAATTCAAGAGAGGGAGGATGATGAGGACATCACTCCTTCGGATACACACACTACACACAATCCTCCAGATCCGGTTGCTCAACTACAAGGTCCTATGACAAGAGCTCGTGCACGTCACTTAAATTATGAGGTGAGCTCGTTTCTAGGTGCTAATAATTTATCTATGCAGAATGGTATGCTACCTAAAAATTGTGATCTTCTATTACTTAGAAATAATGGGGAGGATCCAAACTGTCAGAAGGTTTCAGGTATTTCTTCGGAAAACCCTGCAATTAGTTTGGTACATACTAAAACATACAGCGGAAAAATGTTTGGTCATGGAGTTGCTGAAACATATATAGTGCTCAATAATCCACTTAGCACCTTATTGTTTTGCAACACCACTAATTACCATGACGCCACTGTATGTCCTTACATATTATATGGTTGTATTTTTTTATGAGGATGGTTGTCATATTCGAAATGATCTGTATATTTCACTTTGAAATGGACCTACATATTTCTTAGCCATAGATATTCTTATGGGGTTTTAAAGTACTGCTGTTCTGGAGGCTTTTGAAAATACATTGAACTCAAGCCTTTTACGTTGCAAGCCAAAATGAGGTGTTTCATACATTGGTACAGAATCATTTCCTGATCCTCTAGATCATACCGTGCATTTGTTTCTAAACACATCTTAATGGAAATAGGTACATATATATGGTTCCGCTATACCAAATCAAGATACTATTCATTGTTTCTATTGGCAAAATATTCCCCAATATTTCTTATTCTACATCTGTGGATATCATGGGGATATGCCCATGATCTTAGGATGATGAAACAATTGGTAATGTTGCTTTTGGTTTGAAGTTTCACGCGTTTTCGGCAATGTTAAAAGGCTGATCTTTAGCTCTTGGAAATTTGGCTTTGGAATAGATTGAGTTCATAGGCTATAATGCATATGTGTTGCATGTTGCATGTTTTCACTAACGTGGGTCAAGTTGTGAAGAACGTGTTCCCGGATTCGTGTTTGCTTGTCTATTGTTGTGCAGGTGGCTTGCAGGTCAATGACGGTCAACGGCGAGGAGGATCGGGACTAAGCTTGGAGAGCGGAGGTTCAGAACGATCATAGATCCCGGGTGAGGTCAAGTGACTCAAGCGTGGCGCAGAATGGACAAGGATGACCGAGCAGGCGATTGATGCGGCCGTTGATCAAGCGGTGCGGGGTCGGTGCAAGTGCCAAGGTGGTCCAGTGGAAACCGGATGGGAGAGACTTGCCGACACGATGAGAGCCGCTGGATCAACCTACACATGGTGAAGCAGGCGATTGCTTCAACAGGATGGGACTCGGTCTTCGGAAAAGATCGAGAAGGGGTATTTTGGTAATTTTACCAAATACCGCTTTGGTGACCTAATGCCAACCCGTGGCGCAAGACAGTGCGTCATGAAGTGGATTAGGTCAAGAGAAGTGAAGACGGCGCTTTAAAATGCGTGCATATGTGTTCCGTTGTTGTTGGGCCTTAACGGAAGCCCATTAGGGCAAATCTTTTAGAAGGTTTTTTAGGGTTAGAGGCTGCCCTATAAAAGGTTTTTGGAGAGGGGACATTAGGTTTTGCTGCCTTGGGAAAAATCTGGAGAGTGGCGGCGGCGGACTGTGCTGCCCACAAAAACTGGGAGGATTGGCGGCGCGCTGAAAAAAAATGGAGCCCTAGGCAGCGGCCTTGCACACACCGAACAGGAGAAAAGCCGAGCGCCTGGAGAGCCCTCCTGCAAAAACGGTAGCCGTGGCGGCGCCCTGTCCCCCCGGGAAAAACTAGAGGCATGGCGGTGGCCTGTTCGGCGTGCGAGAGAGAGAGAGATCAGAAAAGTAGTCCTTGGCTGCGGCCGGTTTTCTGCTCGCAAAAATCGGATCTGAGCGGCGGCCTGCTTCTTCCGAAAAAAACTGAAGCTTTGGTGCGGCAGTAGTAATCTTGTTTTGCTTCTTGGTTGTAAGAGATCTAGTACTTTGTTTGATTTAAAAACCTTGAGTTGATCCAAGATATGGTGGTTTAATTTGAGTTTAGCATTCTTTATTGCCTTGGAGACAGTGCGTATGATCTAGTGGTTTTGATTGCTTCTGTGACCAAGCTTTTGTTTTTTTTTATTTGCTTGGTGTCCTGCCTTCAATACGAGTGATGCTTTGATTTAGTCTATTGCCGTGAGCAGCAGTTCCTTGTCGGCTCGGCCTATTGAGGTTTGGTGCGGAGGCTATAATTGATCTGCAGTTTCTTTTGTGTCTTGTTTGCTAGAGCATTGCTGGATCCTTTTGGCAGAGAAGCTGTGTATTTCGGTTGTGCTAGACGATTTCTGTTTTGTTTATTTGCTAGCCGCTGTTCGGATACATGTCTTGTGGTTTGTGTCGGCCCGTTCTGTGCGTGTGACGGCAACAGTCGCATAGTAGCTCTCCTGTTCATGCCTGTCATCTCTGTTACCAGCTTCTGGTGGCTACGGTCTTATGCTCAAGAAGAGGTCACCGCGGTATGTGGTATTATGTCGATTTAAGAAAATTGCTTGATGATCTTTGTGCATGCGGTTGTGAGATGTTTTTAGTCTTGTGCTTGGGGTTTGATTAGATTCAACACAGGTCATTCGCTGTGCCTGTATACAGATTTTCATAGCTTTTATAGCTATTGGAGTAAAAGTAGTGTTGAGTTTGATCGAAGGGAAAAATAGAGAAAGCGTCTATTCACCCCCCCTCTAGTCGCCTTTCCGGTCCTACAATTGGTATCAGAGCCGGTTAGCTCTTCTCATAGATCTTAACCGGTCTGAGGAGCCATGGCGTCTGACAAGTATTCCACCAAACCGCTTGTGTTTGATGGAGTCGATTTCTCATACTAGAAGGCTCGCATGCATGCCTACATCGAGACTCAAGGGCACTCAATTTGGCTTAAGGTTAAAAACCCTTATGCAGTGCCAGCCAATGACGATGTGATCACACCTGATGTAGAGGCAAATAGCAAGGCTCGAAATTTTCTGATTCAAGAGCTTAGTCGATCTGAGTTTGAGCGTGTCGCTCACTTGAGGTCTGCTCACGAGATCTGGCAGACCCTCGCTGACTACCATGAGGGCTCTACCGCGATCAAGGAAGTGAGACAGAACCAACTTAAGAAAGAATACTCAAAGATCGAACAAAGGCCTAGTGAATCTTTGGATGAGTTGCTAGGTAGGTTTTCAAAGATCATTCATGACTTGCGTGCTGTCGATCTTGTTTTCACTGAGTCTGAGAATGCACGCCAGTTCTTGGGTGCTCTTGATGTGAGAGTCTGGGGGATGAAGATCACTTCCATCAATGACAACACTGTCATGAGTGAGCTTACCATGGATAAGCTTTACTCGAGGTTGAAGTCGCATGAGATTGATTTCATCTCGCGTCTCCCCAAGACGGAGTCGATGGCTTTAGTGGTCGACCCATCTAAGGGTAGCTCTTCTGATTCTTTTGATTGTGGCTCATCTGGTTTTTCATTGTCTGCCTTGCATTCTTTGAGCGATGAGCAGCTACCTGAGGATGACCTAGCCCTCCTATGCACAAAATTTACGAGAGCCTACAACAAAGTGAAATTCAGGAAGAGAGGTGGTCCTATCACTTGCTTTGAGTGTGGTGAGCCAAACCACATTCGCTTCAGGTGCCCCAAGCTGAAGGGCAAGGAGGAGAAGAACACTCGGAGGCGTCCTCAAGCTAGGGATGCGAAACCCAAGAAGACCAACTATCGCAAGTTCGTTAGCCGGGTCCTTGCCGCTCTAGAGAGTGTTGACATGAGCGATGTGGACTCGGAGACGGAGGACGACGAGGATGACTCCCATGGCAAGAAGAAGGCCCAGGACTTCACCGGCATGTGCTTTATGGCCAGGGACAGCAACGACGTCGATTCCTCCAACGACGACGACCCTTTTAGCGATCCAGATGAGGTATGTCCCTCACTTGCTGACATGAAACGTGCTTTGGTCATTTCTGAACAAAAACTGAAAAAGCAAGCTAAAATGATTAAGAGACAGGACACCATGATTGATAACCTGAATTTAGATGTTGTTAGGCTTAAATCTGTTGATGTGTGCGATTCTTGCTCTAGCTTGCAAAATGAATTGATCAATCTAAAATCTGCTCATTCCTCTGTTGCAAATCAATTGAAAGATGCTTTTGATGAACTAGAGACTCTCAAGTCTAGTCTTGCTTGCATGAATGCCATTGCCCTTGATGTGACTACTGAAGATGCTATTCCTTTACCTTGTTCAAATTGTGCTTTGCTTGAACTAAAATTGGATAATGCTACTAAAGAATTAGAGAAATTTGATGCTAGTCACATGTGTTCTCATTGTGAGGATAGTAGGATTAAAACGAAGGAGATGACTGAAATGGTTCTTTATTCTAAAATTGCTTCATGTGAAAACTGTGTTAAACTCACAATTGAGAATGATGCTTTAAACAAGACACTAGTAGAAAAGGCTAAAATTGAACAATCCATGTCCATGACTGCTTCCAAGAAAGTTGTTGATTCTAGTTCTTGTGAAATTGGGTATAATGTAGATAAGATATAAGAAACTTTTAGAGTTAAGTTCAAAGAGCAGTTGGATAGGATTAGAGATAATTATTGTGTGTCTTGTGAGGCTTTGAAAGCTGAGGTAGCTCACTATAAGGACAAGTATGATAAGGTTAGCACAACAAATAAGTGTGCCTCATGTAGTAATGAGCTAGCCAAACAAAATGACTACCTTAACAGGACTCTTGAGAGATTTACTGGTGGGCAGAAGAAATTCAACATGATTCTAGACAAATCTAAGGTGAGTGTGAACAATAGTGGCATAGGTTTTGATTCCCTAGAGCATTCCAAGAACCATCCACCTAAGATTGCGAGAGTTGTTAAGAGTGGCTTGTTTGAGGTAGAACCCACTGAGCCATCTAAGATTGTCTTTAGATCTGCGGGTTTTGCCCAAACTCCTTCTAGCAAGACAGGTGCTTTTGCTTCATCAGGTCAGACCGCTCAAAAGGTCAAGTACCATTGCACCTTCTGCAAGAAGGATGGCCATATTGTTGAGTTCTGCTTTCGTAGAGCCAAGATTGAGAGGAAGGAGAGGATGAGTGCTTTGAGAACCATTAGAGGAGTTCCTTCACCTGCTGTAGTCTCTAGAGCTAGGCAGTCTGTCTTTCCTGCTAGAAATAGGGCCAAGTTTGTAGATGACTTCTTTGACTCTTTTGGTGGCTCTAGGCAGCGTGTTGGGTTAGGATATCGTGAGGAGAGACCACGGGTAGCATCTAGACAGGGAGAGTACCGACCTTTTGGTAGGTCGATTCGGAGAGGTCTAGGTGGTTCTCGTGTGCATTCTTATGATTTTGCTTCTAACCATTTTACTGCTGTTTCTACTGCTTTGCCCAAGCATCATGTGACTCAGTACTGGATTCCCAAGTCTTTTATCACTAACCCCAGTACTGAGGCACAAATGTTTCCTGTTCGTGCCTTATAGGTCCGTCGTGCGAGGAAGGAGGACATATGGCTTGTTGATTCCGGGTGTTCTCGACACATGACCGGAGATTCTAGATGGTTCTCCTCCCTCACATGTGCATCCGGCAATGAATTGATCACATTTGGGGATGCTTCTACCGGGACTGTGACAGCCAAGGGCACAGTGTGCGTCAACAACAAGTTCGTGCTCAAGGACGTCGCTTTGGTAAGTAAGCTAAGGTATAATCTGCTTTCTGTTTCTTAGCTGCTTGATGAGGGTCTAGAGGTGAGATTTAAGAGTGGTGAGTGCAGGGTTATAGATTCCTCTAGTGACCTTGTCTTTAAGATATCCAGGTTTGAGAGGATCTTTTGTGCTAATTTCTGTATCTCTTCTGCTTCTAGCCCTAGGTGTCTTGTTGCTTCTGATTCCCATGATCTAGTTTTGTGGTATCGTAGGCTTGGTCACATAGGCTTCGACCACTTGACTAGAGTCAGTAGCAAGGATTTGATTAGAGGTTTGCCTAGACTGAAGGCTGTTAGAGACCTTGTGTGCACACCCTGTAGACATGGTAAGATGGTTTCTGCTTATCATCCACCTCTTACCTTAGTGATGACCGATGGACCAGGTCAGCTCTTGCACTTAGACACTGTTGGTCCTTCTAGAGTCCAGTCTGCCGGTGGTAAATGGTATGTGATTGTGATTGTGGATGATTACTCCAGGTATTCATGGGTTTATTTTCTAGTTTATAAGGACGAGGCATTTGGCTTCTTTAGAGAATTGGTCCTTAGACTTGCTGTTGATCTTCCTGGAGCATTGAGAGCCATTAGGAGTGACAATGGGACAGAATTCAAGAATTCTTCCTTTGCCACCTTCTGTTCTGATAGGGGGATAGAGTATCGGTTTTCTTCTCCTAGAGTTCCCCAGCAGAATGGTGTTGTAGAGAGGAAGAATAGGACCCTTGTAGAGATGGCCCGGACCATGCTAGATGAGCATTCCACACCTAGGAGGTTTTGGGCTGAGGCGATCTCTTCTGCTTGTTATATTTCTAATAGGGTGTTCTTGAGATCTGTTATCGGTAAGACTTCTTATGAGCTCAGATTTGGTCATAAGCCTAAAGTTTCTCATTTCAAGATTTTTGGTTGCAAGTGCTTCATTCTTAAACATGACAACCTTGATAAATTTGAATCTAGATGTTACGATGGCATATTTCTTGGATATCCCGCTCATTCTCGTGGCTTTCGTGTATTTAATTTTGACACTAACAAAATTGTTGAGACTTCGAAGTCACTTTTGATGAGGCTAGTCACAGTACTAGACCCGATGCTCTGGTACACGGTTCTGATATTCGAGAAAGCATCTTAAATCGATGATGACTCGAGGATGAGGACCCAATCCATCCTCCAGTCATTTCGAGATGGTTGGGGAGCTGCTTCTACTACACCACTTGGATGAGCAAGATCTTCCTACCTTCACCGACGATCAGAGTGGCTCTGTTCTTACTTCTACAGTCCGTGAGGTAGAGGCCACTTCTGCACCAGGAGCTCCTCTTCACATTCAGCGATAGCATCCACCTGAGCAGATGATTGGGGATCTACATGAGCGAGTCACTCGCTCCAGGTTCATTTCTCCTGATTCTCATGCACATTCTGCTTTTGTCGCTTCTTTTGAACCCCGAGATGTCACCCATGCTCTTTCTGATGCCTCTTGGGTCAATGCCATGCATGAAGAACTTGAAAATTTTGAAAGAAACCAAGTCTGGACTTTAGTTGAACCTCCACCTAATCAACATGTAATTGGAACAAAATGGATTTTCAAAAATAAGCAAAGTGAGGATGGGTTGGTAGTTCGCAACAAGGCTAGACTTGTAGCTCAAGGTTATTCCCAGGTAGAGGGCTTAGACTTTGAAGAGACTTTTGCTCCTGTAGCTAGATTGGAAGCCATTCGTATTTTGCTAGCATTTGCGACATCTAAGGGCTTTAAGCTTTTTCAAATGGATGTCAAAAGTGCTTTCCTGAATGGTTTCATAGAAGAAGAGGTCTTTGTCAAGCAACCACCTGGTTTCGAAAATCCCAAATTCCCAAACCGTGTTTTTAAACTCTCCAAAGCCTTGTATGAACTGAAGCAAGCACCTAGAGCTTGGTATGATAGGCTTAAGAGTTTTCTGCTTAGTAATGATTTCAAAATGGGAATGGTTGATAAAACCTTGTTCACTCTCAGGCATGGCAGTGACTTTTTGTTGGTTCAGATTTATGTGGATGACATTATTTTCAGTGGTTCCTCTCATGCTTTGGTGTCTAGTTTTTTAGATTCTATGAGCAGGGAGTTCGAGATGAGCATGATGGGAGAATTGACCTTCTTCCTTGGTCTTCAAGTCAAGCAACTGAAAGAAGGCACCTTCATTCATCAAAGTAAGTATACGAAGGATCTTCTTCGACGCTTCGACATGGGAAGCAGTAGACCAATGTCTACTCCCATTGCTACTACCACCGTCTTTGGATCGAGATGAGGATGGAGAGCACAGTGGACGGAAGAATACCGCATGACATGATTGGCTCCTCCTCTACCTCACACGTCGAGGCCGGACATACAATTCGCTGTGTGTCTGTGCGCCCGATTTCAGGCTTCCCCTCGAGCTTCTCATCGTCAAGCAGTGCGCCGCATGTTCAGGTACCTCTAGGACACTCTTGACTTTGGACTTTGGTATTCTTCTTCTTCTGCTCTCTCTGTTCGGGCTTTTTACGATCTTGATTTTCTTTGGGTGTAGAGTGGATAGGAAGAGTACTTCTGGCACTTGTCATTTCTTAGGCACATCTCTTATCTCGTGGTCTTCTAGGAAACAATCCTCATTGCACCCATCCCTTCGAGGAGAGTAGTATCAGTAGCCGTGAGTAGTTGTTCTCAGGTTCTCTGGATCTTATCTACTCTGTGGGACTATGGGTTGTTTTTGGGTAGTCTTCCTCTTTTCTGTGATAACACTTATGCCATTAACATTGCCAAAAACCCAGTACAACACTCCAGGACCAAGCATATTGACATTCGATACCATTTCCTTAGAGACCATGTTGAGAAAGGTGATGTTGTGCTTCATTTTGTTGAGTCTGAGCAGCAGGTTGCGGACATTTTCACTAAAGCTCTTGATTCTTCTCGTTTTGCTTCTTTGCGGGGAGAGTTGGGGGTTGTTAGTCCTCTTGGCCTGTTTTGAGGGGGAGTTTGCTCTTTTTGCATTCATTGTATCATAATGCATTTTACAATTCAGCAACTTGCATTGTAACATAATCTTATGGAGCTTTGATTATTATCCTTGTATGACAAGATTTCATACTTTATACCCTGCCATGTCTTGTGCTAGTTTGCTAGACTTCTTTCATGGTTTTGTATGTATAGCTTAGCTTTTGCCATCTTAGCTTTATTATCTGTGAGCAAACTGAATCATAATATGACTTGTTGGATCTTGTGACTAGTTTTGCTTTAGTGATCCTCTCATGATTCATTCCATGTCATATAGGCTTAATTGAGTCTTGAACTTATTCTGAGTTGTAAATTGAGCTTTGATAATTCTTAAGTCAAGCAAATGAAAAATGAGCTTTTCTGTGCGAAAAAAACTGATCTCACCAATTCTTTCTTATGAGACTGCTTGCCATTGCACTAGGCATGAACTCAGGGGGAGTTTTGGATGACCTAGACCACTCTCTTAAGCTTTTGTTGCTTGGGATGGTCGTAGTGAGGCTTGAGATCTAGCACAATGCTAAGAAAATAAATTGGCAATTGGTTGAAGCTTAGGAGGCAGTTGTGGATGGCTCCTAGTCCAAGACTTGCTTTACTAAGATAAAACCAATCATTTTCAGCAAAGTGCTCAATGTGCTAAATTCTAAATGCTTGAACAAATTGATTCACAATTGATCTCAAAATGCTCAAAATTGACTCTTTTTCTAGCTTTTGGCTCTATTTTGCTTATAGACATGGCCTGACTCATTTTTGGATACCTTTAGTTAAACTGTGATCATGAGCACCTTGTCATGTCTTCGATTCTTTTAATATCAGATTATTGCCATTTTGGTCTTACCTTTGCTGTACATGTTTTGCCATAATTGAACATAGCTTCTTCCCATAATATGGCTTGGTGTAATACTTGTACAGTCTTCATGGATAATCTTCATGGCTCCTTTTGCTCACGTTAAAAACAAAACAAAAAAAAATGAAAAAATGAAAAATTACAAAATTGCAGCCATTCCATTACATTCATGCTCTATCTTCTTCCATGCACCTTGATGAATCCATTGTCAAAGGGGGAGAAAGATTGGTCAAAAATGTTGTTTTAGAGCTTTTCATCTCAATGATCAAAGGTCAAATAGAATAATTGTTCTTTCATATGGACCTAAGTGAGATTTTTGGCTATTCTTTGGAAATTGAAGCTTTTGTGCTTTCTTTTGCCTTATCTCACTTGCTTATGCTATTCTGGAGCCAGCTTGGTCATTTCCTTTGCTTTTTCTTGCATTTGGACCAAGTTGCGCCTTTGCGCGAAAACTGTAAGTATTTTACTTTTCGAACTCCAAAACTAGATTTTATGAGAAATTGCCAATGTGTTCATCAAGGGGGGAGATTGTGGATATCATGGGGATATGCCCATGATCTTAGGATGATGAAACAATTGGCAATGTTGCTTTTGGTTTGAAGTTTCACGCGTTTTCGGCAATGTTAAAAGGCTGATCTTTAGCTCTTGGAAATTTGGCTTTGGAATAGATTGAGTTCATAGGCTATAGTGCATATGTGTTGCATGTTGCATGTTTTCACTAACGTGGGTCAAGTTGTGAAGAACTTGTTCCCGGATTCATGTTTGCTTGTCTATTGTTGTGCAGGTGGCTTGCAGGTCAATGACGGTCAACGGCGAGGAGGATCGGGACTAAGCTTGGAGAGCTGAGGTTCAGAACAATCATAGATGCCAGGTGAGGTCAAGTGACTCAAGCGTGGCGCAGAATGGACAAGGATGACCGAACGGGCAGTTCGGTGCGACTGGTTGATCAAGCGGTGCGGGGGTCGGTGCAAGTGCCAAGGTGGTCTGGTGGAAACCGGATGGGAGAGACTTGCCGACAAGATGAGAGCCGCTGGATCAACCTACACGTGGTGAGGCAGGCGATTGCTTCAACAGGATGGGACTCGGTCTTCGGAAAAGATCGAGAAGGGGTATTTTGGTAATTTTACCAAATACCGCTTTGGTGACCTAATGCCAACCCGCGGCGCAAGACGGTGTGTCATGAAGTGGATTAGGTCAAGAGAAGTGAAGACGATGCTTTAAAATGCGTGCGTATGTGTTCCGTTGTTGTTGGGCCTTAACGGAAGCCCATTAGGGCAAATCTTTTAGAAGGTTTTTTAGGGTTAGAGGCTGCCCTATAAAAGGTTTTTGGAGAGGGGACATTAGGTTTTGCTGCCTTGGGAAAAATTTGGAGAGTGGCGGCAGCGGACTGTGCTGCCCACAAAAACTGGGAGGATTGGCGGCGCGTTGAAAAAAAATGGAGCCCTAGGCGGCGGCCTTGCAGACACAGAATAGGAGAAAAGCCGAGCGCCTGGAGAGCCCTCCTGCAAACACGGCAGCCGTGGCGGCGCCCTGTCCCCTCGGGAAAAACTAGAGGCATGGCGGCGGCCTGTTCAGCGTGCGAGAGAGAGAGAGATCAGAAAAGTAGTCCTTGGCTGCGGCCGGTTTTCTGCCCGCAAAAATCGGATCTAAGTGGCGGCCTGCTTCTTCCGAAAAAAACTGAAGCTTTGTTGCGGCAATAGTAATCTTGTTTTGCTTCTTGGTTGTAAGAGATCTAGTACTTTGTGTGATTTAAAAACCTTGAGTTGATCCAAGATCTGGTGGTTTGATTTGAGTTTAGCATTCTTTATTGCCTTGGAGACAGTGCGTATGATCTAGTGGTTTTGATTGCTTCTGTGACCAAGCTGTTTGTTTTTTCATTATTTGCTTGGTGTCTTTGCCTTCAATCTGAAAGTGATGCTTTGATTTAGTCTATTCTTTGTGAGCGCGAGTTCCTTGTCGGCTCGGCCTATTGAGGTTTGGTGGGGAGGTCAGAATTGATCTGCGATTTCTTTTGTGTCTTGTTTGCTAGAGCATTCTTTGGATCCTTTTAGCGGAGAAGTCATGTATTTCAAATTGTGCTAGAGCGATTTCCGTTTTGTTTATTTGCTAGCCATTGTTGGATACATGTCTTGTGGTTTGTGTCGGCCCGTTCTGTGCGTGTGATGGCAGCAGTCGCATAGTAGCTCTCCTGTTCATGCCTATCGTCTCTATTACCAGCTTCTGGAGGCTACGGTCTTGTGCTCAAGAATAGAGGTCGGCTGCGGCTGTGTATTATGTCGGACGAAGAAAATTGCTTGATGATCTTTGTGCATGCAGTTGTGAGATGTTTTTAGTCTTGTGCTTCGGGGTTTGATTAGATTCAACACAGGTCATTCGCTGTGCCTGTATACAGATCTTCATAGCTTTTATAGCTATTGGAGTGAATGTAGTGTTGAGTTTGATCGAAGGAAAAAATAGAGAAAGCGTCTATTCACCCCCCCCTCTAGTCGTCGTTCCGGTCCTACAACATCATTTCATATGTTCCTAGCAAAATTTTAGATGTAAAAAATGCGGACTAAAGGAATGGTTCTCAATTATTCTTTGTAGGCTTATGCTCTTAAAGGCTGTTCAAATTGACTTGGTTATTGTTATAAGTGTCGAGCTGTAACGACCCAACCTGGGGCACCCGAGAGGTCCTCCAAGACCTCCTGAAAAGTCCACCAGGACCTCCCAGGAAGTCCCGCAGGATCACCCGAGAGGACCTCCAGGACCACCCAGGAGGTCCAGCAAGACCACCTGGAGATCTGGAGTCATAACTCGAGGAGGTATTAGGACCTAAGATTTCCCCAAGTGCCGCGACCTGACCCGAGGGAGGTCTTGAGAGACCAACTCGAAGAGGTCGTGGGACTTGAAGCAATCTCAAGGCCTCTGTGATCTGAACCAGTCCCAAGGATCAATGGCTAGTTCACACAGCATACACAAGTGGCAACATACATCAACGCAAACTTTATTAACGACAAAAGGGTTGATTACAAGGTTTGGCTTATAAGCCAGCAAAACAAAATACACAGCGGGCAAAAGGGTCAAGTCCATCCAATACACCACAAGCAATTGGTTGGAGGGCGCTGCCTAGTTGATCTGGTCCTCCTCATCATCATAGAAGTCCTCTCCTGCTCAATTATCAAATCAAGCAAGAGTGAGCACAACAACCGTGCTCGCAAGCTACACCCGTCAAATATCAGAATGATATGCATACATGGATATCTCAAAGGAATGCATATATGGGCAGTTTGCATAAAGCCATGTTTCATTTAAATACACATACTAAGTTCCAGGCAGTTACACTTATAATTAAAATTCATTTTCCAAAACTCAATTTTACAGTTGGATAACATTCATCACCAAGTGGGGAAGGATACCCTCCTGTCACAAGGCTCCCCACCCAAAAACCCATTTGGATAGAGATCCAAAACCAGTTTAACACAGCCATTTTAAAACCAAAACCAACATCTAACTTGGAGCAGCTTTGCCAGCATGTCCTTGACCGCGGACACGGCTATTCGAATAGTTTCACGCTCTGCAGAGGTGTACAGCTTTACCCACATGACATGATTTCTCTAGCTTGCTTGGCATCCATCAATACCACCACTCACTGCCGAAGGTAAGTGGTCTAGAGCTCATGACAAGGCCTTTACGATGCATCATTCCACTGCAGTCCACTCTCGCTAAGGTTTCGCCCCCTTTGGACTACCCATCCGCAGGGTTCAGGCCCCCTCTTGCGCCAGGTGGGACTTAACATATGTCATAACATGACTACCCACGTACCAACAGGATCAACCGCGATGGAACTTTGCAAATTAGTCAGCCAGGTCCCGCCCACACAGGACATGTGGTTGCACGGTGAGGCATGGCAAAATACACTCGAAGACCGGTCCTTAACTGACCTGGGCTGTTACCACAAAACCCCGGGCCTCGATCATAGAAATGTCACGATTCCATGCATAGACATGCACCAACCAAACAACCATTTCTCCTAAGTCCAAACCAATTTTCCTTTTCTTTGATTTTCAAAAATATTTGCAAACTACCACGACAACCCAATGTCATGGATTAAAACATTTAGACAACATTGGCCTTTTGGCAGTAAGATATCCCCAAAACAAGAATTTTGGTCTAAGCATGTCTAAGCTCAAAGTTTAGCAACACATGCTGGTTCATACTAATGTACCAACCAGCCTTTACTATGGTGACAAGGGGGTGATCAAGTCATCATTCAAATCTGGTTGTACAAAGGAATTAGGAATAACTACGAAGTTAAAACAGGGATTTAAATTACTAGAATTGAAATAAGCATGCAGTAATAATTTGAAACACAACTTAATTAATTTAAAACACTGGGTTCAATATGATCAAGGGTGTAACTTTCCTTGCTCAAAGGCTTGAGTGTCTTCTTCTTCAGAGAGCTCGGGCTCCTCAATGTCGTCGCAATCTACACGAGAAAACAAAGCAAACTCAAAAAGAGCTCTAGCAAGATCCAAAAGAACTCCAATGAAACACTAAATAAAACCAACAGAGAGGCTTCACCGGTTTGGTGGAGGTCGAAGGAGCTGGTCGAGGAAGATCCGACAGTTTGGAGGGAGGTCCAAGAACTGGTCGGAGGAGCTAGAGAGCTGAAATGAAGAAAAAGATAGAGGTATAGAGCTGCTCGAGCTTATATAGCCAGAGTTGGTGGGAGTTCCAAGGCACTCGTGTCCCAAAAGGAGGTGAAGGATGAGACAGGAGCAGGTAAAGGAGGAGACAAAAGAAGGAACGGGTGCTACAAAAAGGGGTAGCATTTAATGTGACACAACCGGCATTAAATGCACGAAGACTTTTGTAGCGCCCGCTACGGCCGAAGAAAAAGGAAGAGAGCATGACTAACAAGTGGGACCAGTCAAAGCCCGAGTGGGAGGTCTTGCGAAGACCTTGAGGAGGTCCCGCATAGGTCAAGGGAGGTCCTGCCCCACAGAGGTGGTCTTTGCAAAAAGACCAGGAGGTCCTGAGGATAAAAGTGTTGGAAATATGCCCTAGAGGCAATCATAGAGATGATTGTGTTTCATTATGTTCATGATGTTGTATAAGTGTTATCTTGTTCCAAGAATAATATCGTTAATTTTTATCATCAAGTATGTGACTTGATTGTGAAACTCTCTATTTACAACGATGATTATTCTTATACGTTCCCTGGTCGGAAACATATGAGAACACATATGAATAGACTAGCATATGTATTGGTTGATGACTATGTTTCACAAGTCATAGATATGGAGATATCAAACAAATAATATGGACACATGTTAGAGAACATGGTGTTGGAAAGACCCACCTTGAGACACTGCTGAGATTGTTATGATTTCATGAGTCATCAGTTGGTGTTAAGCAATGTTGATGTATAATCCTTAGACCTGAGATCAGCATGGTTTCCTACATGTCTAATAGCACTCTTAGGGGTTGCCAAACCCTACACTGTAACTGGGTAGTTATAAAGGTAGCTTTTGGATATGCTATGAAACGTGGGAGGAATGCGACTGGTTATATATGGGATTTGCCCCTCCTAACATAACAGGAGAGATGTCTTTGGGCCTCTCATTGTGGTTGAATAAAGAAAGTGCATGGCCATGCCACTGGTGGTCGAAGTGTCGACCAAATAAAGTTATTCAACACTTGATCGAGAAAGAATTGAACAGTCCAGGATGACAAACTATCTCAACTGGAGTTCATACCAGTTGTCGTGAGGCAAAAGGATAATATACAAGCAGGTCTTTTAGTTCGACATATTAGTAAAGCTAATATCTATCAACCGTCCTCTGAAGAGCTCCTCGAGGAGATCCTCCTGAGAGGTCCGCGTGAGTCCTCATGGGAGGTCCTGAATGCTCCTGCTGGACACACGCGGGTACTCCTAGGGAGGTCCTGGACGCTCCTGATGGATCCCTGGGAGGTCTTGGACGCTCCTGATGGATCCGCTGGTACTCTGGGAGGTCTGGGCGCTCTGATGGATCCCTGGGGAGGTCCTGGATGGTCCTGATGGATCCACGTGGACGCTCTCGGGCAGCCGCGGGGAGGTTCTCGGGTAGCCGCGGGGAGGTCCTCGGGCAACCATGGGGAGGTGCTTGGGCAGCCTCGGGGAGGTCCTCGGGCATGTCCTAAGAGGTCCTAAGAGGTCTTGAGAGGTCCTGAGAAGTCCTGAGAGGTCTTGGGAGGTCGTGACTAAGCATGAGCTGGTCGTAAGAGACATGGACCTGGTCTTGATCATATTGCATTAAGGTTCGTCCGATATAATCTATGTGTGATCGGGAATCGTTATGTACTGCTAGGTACCGCTGACGACTCGTGTTTGGAAAGGGTTTCCGAATCACAACCAATCACGCACGGACCTATAGGGTCACACACTTAAAGGGCTGGGATTTGATTTGGATGGTGATCCGAGTTCTTATGGGCATTGAGTTCCTAACAGGCCTCAAGTTTGAGACCCGTCATGGATGCCTATAAATAGAGGGGCGGTGGTATAGGGTGAGATGACGAGTCTTGGAAGAGTTCTCGAAACCCTAATTGCCACGCCACCCGCAACCATGTTGCAGGATCTAGCAATCCTGTGCATGGCATTCCTGCCCTGTACGTGTGGATACCTTGGAGGTGCTATTGTGAAGCATCGGCACTAGGACAATCCGCAAGACGATCTGAGGAGCAAGAGGTCTAGACGTGCGGCAAGTACGACTACTACTATGTCAACTCACTACATTGACTCTACTTCCGCTACGGGTCAGCGCGTCTAGAGGTAAATCTCGTGATCTATTTCTAGCGGTGGGTTGAGGTGCGCGGTAAATTTTTGTTTGTTCTATCGTAGCCTTCCCGAGTCCCAACAGTGGTATCAGAGCCAGCCCGTCTAGTTTTAGATTTGAATTGGATGCATATTGTGATATGTGGAAGTTATAGATGTGATTTATTTCTGTTTTTGTTGATCGTTCTATGTGATTGATCGGTTTTTGCAAGGGACGATATGATCGCCCGTTCTAGCTAGGTGGTCTCCAGAAGGGTTCATGATCGTTATCGTGACCGTGTCTTTATGGTTGTATCACAACTTGCCTCTACCGGTCGGGTATCCGCCATCAAGGTAGACAGTGATCGTAAATCCATGAAGCACGCGAAGTTACGATCAGGACCTCCTCTCCAGGATGTCCTCTCTAGGACCTCCCATGAGATGTGATCACGAAGGAGTAGAGGTCCTGAAGGAACTCCCTTGCAGAGAGGGTTACCACCCCTGTGGATTAGGATCTTAACTTGGTATTGCTAGTTCACATTTTTCGTTAGGTAGAATACGATTCTATGCCTAACTTGTTTTTGCAGTTTTCGTGAATAGTATGACCCCTGTGACCCATGATGTATGAGATGCATGTTTGTATGTAATGTTCATGACCTGCGTGTCATGCTTATTGCAGCCCAAGGCTGTCTATATTTGTATAACGGCCTGCGTGTCGACTTGTGATGCTTTTGCCCTCCTTGTATTTTTCTCTAGTGCTATTAGGTGTAATGGCTTAGTGGGAGGTCCTGGCCTGGACGACCACCTCGCTGGAGGACCTCATGGGAGAGGTCTTCACGGGGAGAGGTCTCGAAGGACCTCCTCGGGTATGATCCTGGAGGTACTGGCCACATGGAGACAAGAAGAACAGGAAGCACGACGATGGAGATCACCATGTAGAAGGGTCATACTATATCACGATGCAATATGATTGCAATGTGAATGCCTTTAAATTCTTGTTGATTTATTTCTATTCATGTTTCAATTACTTTAGATGCTTTAAACATGGTAGAAGTAAAATTCTCTCACATAACATTAAGTTAAAATGATTTCCTCCCAATTAGCTACACCATCCAAAGTCATGTATTTTAATGGTAGGTCTTGCTAAAGCAGAGTGCCATTAACTTTCCTTGACTAGATGGGTTTGTGTCGGACAGTTACAAGCATAGCGTTGGTTTAACTTGACAAGGTCATCATAACAGTTATGGACCTTGGGGCATAAGGTTGGGTGCCGAAGCATAGAGATGCTGCCCAACAACAAGAGTCATATAGAGATATGATTAGCAAAGGTTTGCTTACCAATTTCACTAATCTTCTAGCAGTGATGCCAAAGCTCACTAGTAGATTAACTGATTGAGGGTCTTGAATCACTAAATGTCATAAGAGGGATATGTAATTTAGTGGGAGTATCTTTATTAAATTGTTTAAATAGAAATTACTTTGTTTGAACATATGTCTTAGTTTTGCATATTTCATGTTGTAGATTATGGCACCAACTGTTGTACTTACATCCAGTTTTGCTTTACGTTCGATACTTGAAAGGGAAAAACTAAATGGAACAAATTTTGCGGATTGGTCCCGCAACCTGAGAATTGTTCTCAGGCAAGATAAAAAGGAACATGTTCTGGAGGAACCAATTCCAGATGTGTCTACAGAGAATGCTGCTGCTACTCTCAAAACTGTCTATAAAAAGGCATGTGATGAGTCCCTTGATGTTAGCTGTCTCATGCTTGCTGCTACGAACTCAGACCTTCAGAAGTAGTTTGAAAACATTGAGGCCTACGATATGATCGTAGCGCTCAAAGGCATATTTGAGACAAAAGCAATAACTGAGAGATATGAGGTCTCAAAGAACTCGTTTGGGTGTAGGCTAGCTGAGGGCAGTCTGGTGAGCCCACATGTAATCAAGATGGTTGGTTACACACAGAGCTTGGAAAAACTAGGTTTTCCACTGAGTCAAGAGTTGGCTATAGATTTGATTCTTGCTTCGCTTCCTGCAAGCTATGGGCAGTTCATTTTGAACTTCCATATGAACGGCTTAGACAAGAATCTCACCGAACTGCATATGATACTTAAGACAGCAGAGGGCAGCATTAAGAAAAGCAACAGTCATGTGATGATGGTGCAAAAGAGTACAAGCTTCAAGAAGAAGGCTAAGACGTGGGTCAAGGAAAAGGGCAAGGCTAAAGTTTTGGATGAGATCAAAACTAACAAGCCTAAGCTCAAGACTAAGTCCGGCCCGACTCAAGAGAATGAATGCTTTTACTGCAAAGAGCTAGACCACTGGAAGAGGAACTGTAAGAAATACCTGGCTGATCAGAAAAAGAATGGTGGGACTAAAACTTCCACTACAGATATTAATGTTATAGATGTTTTTCTTGTTGACTCTTCTGTTAACTCATGGGTATTTGATACCGGATCGGTTGCTCATATTTGCAATTCGATGCAGAGTCTAACAAGGAGTAGGAGAATTGCAAGGGGCGAGATGGATCTTCGCGTTGGGAATAAAGCAAGGGTTGCTGTATTAGCCGTCGGGACTTTGCCATTACTTTTGCCTTCAGGATTTATTATGGAATTGAATAGTTGTTATTACGTTCCAACCATTAGTAGAAACATTATCTTTGCCTCATGTTTGATGGCAGAGGATTATAAATTCATTGTTGAGAACAATGGTTGTTCTATATTTTTGAATGAAGTGTTTTATAGCTATGCACCTATTTTAAATGGGTTGTTTATTTTAAATCTTGTTGATGCACCCGTCTGTAATATTAATGCAAAGAGGCTTCGACCTAATAATATGAATTCCACTTTCATTTGGCATTGTCGTTTGGGTCACATAAGTGAGAAACGTATGAAGAAACTCCATGATGATGGGATTCTAAACTCATTTGATTTAGAATCATTTGAAACATGCGAATCTTGCTTACTCGAAAAGATGAGCAAAACTCCTTTCCCTGGTCAAGCTGAGAGGACATCCGACTTGTTGGCACTCATACATACCGATGTGTGTGGACCAATGAGCACGACAGCTAGAGGTGGTTCTCAGTACTTCATTACTTTCACCGATGACTATAGTAGATATGGATATATCTACTTAATGAGGCACAAGTTGGAATCCTTTGAAAAGTTCAAGGAGTTCCAGAATGATGTACAGAATCAACTTGGTAAAACAATCAAGTCTCTGCGATCTGATCGTGGAGGTGAATTTTTGAGCTATGAATTTGGTGATCATTTGAAACAATGTGGAATTGTTCCACAGCTTACACAATTGTTCCACAGCTTACACCACCAGGCACTCCACAATGGAATGGGGTGTCTGAGCGGCGTAATCAGACCTTGTTGAACATGGTTCGATCAATGATGAGCCAATCAGATATTCCATTGTATTTTTGGGGTTACGCTCTAGAAACTACAGCTTTCACTTTAAATAGGGTACCATCTAAATCAATAGATAAGACACCATACGAGATGTGGACTGGGAAGAGTCCTAGTTTGTCTTTTCTAAAGATTTGGGGATGTGATGTCTATGTCAAACGTTTGACGTCTGATAAACTCACACCCAAGTCAGATAAATGCTTCTTTATAGGATATCCTAGGGAAACCAAAGGATATTACATCTACAACCGGGAAGAAGGTAAAGTTTTTGTTGCCCGAAATGGTGTCTTCTTGGAGAAAAAGTTTCTTTCAAAAGAAGTCAGTGGGAGAAAGGTGCAACTCGAAGAAATTCGGGAAACATCTGAAAGTGTTTCAACTCCTACTGAACCTCTACAGGATGAACAAAATTTTGTTGAACCTGTAGGTGAGGCATCAGCCCCACGTAGATCTAAAAGGCCACGTCAATAAGGTATGGGCATGACGTATTATTGTTGGATAATGATGAGCCTAAGACTTTTAAGGAAGCAATGATGGACCCAGACTCTGAGAAATGGCTTAGAGCCATGAAATCCGAGATAGACTCCATGAGTGATAATCAGGTTTGGAACCTGGTCGATCCACGTGATGGTGTTAAACCCATTGAGTGCAAATGGATCTATAAGAAAAAGATTGATATGGATGGAAATGTTCATATTCATAAAGCTCGACTAGTCGCAAAAGGGTTTCAACAAGTTCAAGGGGTTGACTACGATGAGACTTTCTCACCGGTAGCGATGCTTAAATCTATACGGATCATTCTAGCTATTGCTGCATATTTAGATTATGAAATATGGCAAATGGATGTCAAAACGGCTTTCCTTAATGGAAACCTAGATGAGGATGTGTACATGACACAGCCTGAAGGTTTTGTCGATCCAAAGAATGCTAGTGAAGTGTGCAAACTTCAAAAGTCCATTTATGGGTTGAAGCAAGCATCTCGGAGTTGGAATATATGTTTTGATGAGGAAATCAAAAGGTTTGGTTTCATCAAGAACAAAGAAGAGTCTTGTGTTTATAAGAAGATTAGTGGGAGCGCACTTATATTTCTAATCTTACATGTGGATGACATATTATTGATTGGGAATGACATTCCTATGCTGGAATCTGTTAAGGCATCATTGAAAATTAGTTTTTCTATGAAGGACCTAGGAGAGGTAGCATATATCTTGGGGATAAAGATCTATAGAGATAGATCAAGAAGGCTAATTAGATTAAACCAAAGTACTTACATAGACAAGGTGTTGATTCGGTTCAACATGAAGGATGCCAAGAAAGGTTTCTTTCCTATGTCACATGGTATAAGTCTTAGCAAGAATCAGTGTCCTTCAACAACTGATGAGCGAGACCATATGAGTGATATTCCATATGCTTCGGCTATTGGATCTATCATGTACGCCATGATATGTACTAGACCAGATGTATCATATGCTCTAAGTGTTACGAGTAGATACCAGGCTGATCCTGGTGAAGGTCACTGGACAGCTGTGAAAAATATTCTTAAGTACTTGAGAAGGACTAAAAATGTGTTCCTAGTTTATGGAGGTGATGAAGAGCTCATTGTAAATGGTTACACCGATGCAAGCTTCCAAACCGACAAAGATGATTATCATTCGCAATCTGGTTTTGTATTCATTTCGAATGGAGGAGCAGTGAGTTGGAAAAGTTCCAAGCAAGAGACGGTTGCTGATTTTACAACGGAAGCTGAGTACATTTCTGCTTCTGAAGCTGCTAAAGAAGTTGTTTGGATAAGGAATTTTATTACTGAATTGGGACCTTGAGGAGGTCCCGCATAGGTCAAGGGAGGTCTTGCCCCACAGAGGTGGTCTTTGCACAAAGACCAGGAGGTCCTGAGGATAAAAGTGTTGGAAATATGCCCTAGAGGCAATCATAGAGATGATTGTATTTCATTGTGTTCATGATGTTGGATAAGTGTTATCTTGTTCCAAGAATAATATCGTTAATTTTTATCATCAAGTACGTGACTTGATTGTGAAACTCTCTATTTACAACGATGATTATTCTTATACGTTTCTTGGTCGGAAACATATGAGAACACATATGAATAGACTAGCATATGTATTGGTTGATGACTATGTTTCACAAGTCATAGATATGGAGATATCAAACAAATAATATGGACACATGTTAGAGAACATGGTGTTGGAAAGACCCACCTTGAGACACTGCTGAGATTGTTATGATTTCATGAGTCATTAGTTGGTGTCAAGCAATGTTGATGTATAATCCTTAGACCTGAGATCAGCATGGTTTCCTACATGTCTAATAGCACTCTTAGGGGTTGCCAAACACTACACCGTAACTGGGTAGTTATAAAGGTAGCTTTCGGGTATGCTATGAAACGTGGGAGGAATGTGACTGGTTATATACGGGATTTGCCCCTCCTAACATAACAGGAGAGATGTCTTTGGGCCCTTCGTTATGGTTGAATAAAGAAAGTGCATGGCCATGCCACTGGTGGTCGAAGTGTTGACCACATAAAGTTATTCAACACTTGATCGAGAAAGAATTGAACAGTCCAGGATGACAAACTATCTCAACTGGAGTTCATACCAGATGTCATGAGGAAAAAGGATAATATACATGCAGGTCTTTTAGTTCGACATATTAGTAAAGCTAATATCTATCAACCGTCCTCTGAAGAGCTCCTCGAGGAGGTCCTCCTGAGAGGTCCGCGCGAGTCCTCATGGGAGGTCCTGGACGCTCCTGATGGATCCACGTGGGTCCTCATGGGAGGTCCTAGACGCTCCTGATGGATACGCGCGGGTACTCCTAGGGAGGTCCTAGATGCTCCTGATGGATCCCTAGGAGGTCTTGGACGCTCCTGATGGATCCGTGCGGGTGCTCCTGGGGAGGTCCTGGACGCTCCTGATGGATCCCTGGGGAGGTCCTGGATGGTCCAGATGGATCCACGTGGACACTCTCGGGCAGCCGCGGGGAGGTCCTCGGGTAGCCGCGGGCAGGTCCTCGGGCAACCGCAGGGAGGTCCTCGGGCAGCCTCGGGCAGGTCCTAAGAGGTCCTGAGAGGTCCTAAGAGGTCTTGAGAGGTCCTGAGAGGTTTTGGGAGGTCGTGACTAAGTATGAGCTGGTCGTAAGAGACAAGGACCTGGTCTTGATCATATTGCATTAAGGTGCGTCCGATATAATCTATGTGTGATCAGGAATCATTGTGTACTACTAGGTACCGCTGACGACTCGTGTTTGGAAAGGGTTTCCGAATCATAGCTAATAACGCACGGACCTATAGGGTCACACACTTAAAGTGCTGGGATTTGATTTGGATGGTGATCCGAGTTCTTATGGGCATTGAGTTCCTAACAGGCCTCAAGTTTGAGACCTATCATGGATGCCTATAAATAGAGGGGCAGTGGTATATGGTGAGATGACGAGTCTTGGAAGAGTTCCCGAAACCCTAATTGCCACACCACCCTCAACCACATTGCAGGATCTTGCAATCCTGTGCATGGCACCCCTGCCCCGTATGTGTGGATACCTTGGAGGTGCCATTGCGAAGCATCGGCACTAGGACGATCCGCAAGACGATCTGAGGAGCAGGAGGTCTAGACGTGCGGTAAGTACGACTACTACTACGTCAACTCGGTACATCGACTCTACTTCCGCTACGGGTCAGCGCGTCTAGAGGTAAATCTTGTGATCTATTTCTAGCGGTGGTTCCTGTGGTGCACGGTAAATTTTTGTTTGTGCTATCGTAGCCTTCCCGCATCCCAACAAAAAGGGGGGTCCTGAGGAGGTCGACCGCAAGGGTGGTCTTTGCAAAAAGACCAGAGCTCGTGACCACAGGGGGTGGTCTTGACCAAAGGGTGGTCTTTACAAAAGGCCACAGGGAGGTCCCGACCAAAGGAGGTCACGGCAAAAAGGACAAGGGAGGAGGTCGCGGCCTTAAGGGGACGTCGCGGCCTAGGAGGGTGGTCTTTACAAAAAAGACCTGTGGAGGGTGGTCTTTGCAAAAGACCACGAAGGGTGGTTTTTAC
This sequence comes from Phyllostachys edulis, assembly GCA_036346405.1. Taxonomy (NCBI): domain Eukaryota; kingdom Viridiplantae; phylum Streptophyta; class Magnoliopsida; order Poales; family Poaceae; genus Phyllostachys; species Phyllostachys edulis. The sequence goes on along the minus strand of CM070545.1, from coordinate 97,108,228 downwards.
GAAAGACCACGCAAAGGAAAAGGGAGGTCAAACGAAAAGGAGGATCCAACGGAGGGGATGAAACAAGGGAAGGTCTTGATGGTTAAGATGAGAACGAAGGTGGTCTCAACAGTCAAGATGAACTCAAAGGAGGTCCTGAATGGTTCGGATGAATCAAAGGGAGATCACGACGGTCAGGATGAACCCGAGGGTGGTCCTGACGGTCAAGATGAGATCAAAGGGAGGTCTCGACGGTCAAGACCAATGCGGGGGAGGTCTCAACGGTCAAGATGGAAGCAAAGGAGATCTTGATGGTCAAGACCAATGCGGGGGAGGTCTCAACGGTCAAGATGGAAACAAAGGAGATCCCGATGGTCAAGACCAACACGGGGGAGGTCTCAACGGTCAAGATGGAAGCAAAGGAGATCCCGACGGTCAAGACCAACACAGGGGAGGTCTCAACGGTCAAGATGGAAGCAAAGGAGATCTCGACGATCAAGACCAACTCGGGGGAGGTCTCAATGGTCAAGATGGAAGCCAAGGAGATCTCGACGGTCAAGACCAACTTGGTGGAGGTCTCAACGGTCAAGATAAAAGCAAAGGAGATCTCGACGATCAAGACCAACTCGGGGGAGGTCTCAACGGTCAAGATGGAAGCAAAGGAGATCTCGACGGTCAAGACCAACTCGGGGGAGGTCTCAACGGTCAAGATAGAAGCAAAGAAGATCTCGATGGTCAAGACCAACATGGGGGAGGTCTCAACGGTCAAGATGGAAGCAAAGGAGAGGAGCGACAGAGAGGAAGAGACGCGGAGGAGCAGAAGCCGAGCGAATACGAGGGAAGTTCAAAGGAGGTTCGAGTGGACACAAGGAGGTTCAAATGTAAGGGGAATTCAACCCAAATTTAATTTCAAAGTTCAAGGATGTTTGAAATACAAACCCGAGCTTGGAACACCTCAGGGTGGTCGTGACCCAAAGGGGAGGTCAAAACCAAGAGAAGATTCAAACGGGGAAGGGGGTCTACACAGAGAAGGTGGTTTAGATAAAAAAAAAGGAGGTCTACACTCTGGAAAGAGATTCAAACCAACAAAGAGGTCTGAAGAAGGTCTGGACTAGAGAGAGATTCGAACCACAAGGGAGGTCTGGACCCTCAGATCCAAACGAAAGGAGGTCTGGACCAGAGAAGAAAGAGAGGACAGGACCGAAAGAGGGCACGGAGCGAACAACGAAAAAGGAAGAACTCTAACAAACTCGAATCAGAAGCCGAACTGATTTAGTTGAAGCTTGATTTAGTCCTTTAAAGCTCTTTTTTAAAAATCTCAAGTTAAGCTTTGAATTCTCATCAAAACCAAATGGTTATTTTTATTTTGAAATTCCAAGGAAGCTCAAAGACCAGGGCGTTACACGAGCCTTTCCATTTCCTTATGTTGTGCAACATCGATTCATCATGTTTCGAACTTATAGTGAATCACACATGCTTCATCGCAAGTTTCATTTTCCTAGTGTTCTCAAAAGATTCTCTTTATACCAATGAGTATCCTTTAACATTCTCTGTTCATTTTTTTTTGGAGTGACCTCTCAATTTTACAAGAACTAAAATTTATCATAAATAATAGTGCTGAATTTCTGTATGCACTTTGGCTTATTGATGTAGAAATCAATAGTTGGTCTGCTCTTGATACTTATGGAAAAGTCCCAATAAGAATATTTTTCTTTTGCACTTCAAACGGGCTATTATTTGAAAGTGGGTAGTACTGAATGGGTAGTTATTAATCTACTAGAGAGTTTCTGAATCCTCTTGGATCTTTGCTCTCTCTCTCTCTCTCTCTCTCTCTCTCTCTCTTTTCCTTCAGATAGCTCGAGGTGGGCAATCTGTATCCCTAGTTGGTTCTCAATTAATAATGTTTAGCGGAGAGGATAGCAAGAGGAGGCTTCTGAACGACCTTCATATACTTGACTTGGAGACAATGATGTGGGAAGAAGTTCAAACAGAGTAAGATTGTACTTATTAATTATGCAAGACATCACTTCATGTAGCTAAACAGTTGTTGAGTTTATTGTTTTCTTTGCTGTTGTGAAATAGGAAAGGTGGTCCAGCTCCTAGGTATGATCATTCGGCTGTTGTTTTTGCTGACCAGTATCTTTTGATCTTTGGTGATTCCTCTCACTCTACATGCTTCAATGATCTCTACCTGCTTGACATGCAAACTGTAAGTACTGTGTCTCTTCATGTATATTTTGATAAAAAAATACTCTTCATTTATTGTGCTATACAAGTACACTTGTGCATTGAGTTGCATTCTATAAGTTCGCAATGGGTTGCATTCTATAAGTTCGCAATTGCAAAATTTTACTCGATAATTAAATTTATATTTAGTTGCTCTTTGATAGCTTATTGAAGATCTGCAAACTCCCTACATGTATTAGTAGTTCTAGGTTGTAGTAGAACTTGCAAGTTCAAAATTCTATCCAGTTAATAGTGATTGGAAGGTTGAACTGTTGCTATCCAACGACTAGCATTCAACTCCATTCCACTATGGTTAACACTTAACACCTGATAGTAACTATTACATATCATAAGCTGCCATGCAGATATGTTAAACGAATTACATTGTACTTTTACACAGAAGGGAGAAATTGGAGATTTTAGTCCAACCCAAGTTTATCACTTGACTTTTAAGACTCCAATGAACACTGGAAAGAGTTGTTTTCTTTTCATTACCTGCTTACGTAACACTTAATGTTAACAGCTGGAGTGGTCTCAACTTGCTAGTTAGTAGTTACTACTTGATTAATTAGCCCCTGTCAATCTGTCATGTACTTGCTACTTGCTAGTTATTACTTACTACTACTTGTTTAACTAGTTAACTACCCTCTGTTATCGTGTGATGTATTTAAATTCGATTGTTAAACTACTAATCTAGTTGTATTTTGGACATGTAGTATGGTTGATTGATCTTTATTTGTGCGACATATATGGTTTCTGTTTTTGCGCAATATCTGAATAAGTATTCATGACCGAGACGACCCGTATTCGGTTAGGCATGTATTCGGTTCGTATTCGTGACCGAGACTATCTGCATTCGTATTCGTATCCGGCACTGTCTGTGTCCGATTCCGAATCTGAGAAAAAATGTGGAAAAGGATACAGGATGAGCGATATCCGTCCGTATCCGCTCCGTTTGCACCCCTAGCTGCTGTTGGCCGTTGCATTGCTTGGCCATTTCAGAATGTATGGAATGCTAATGCACAACCAATTATACTACATGTGTATAACTCTTGATTACATATGATCTTGTTTTTATTTGTAGGTTGTTCAAAGAGATGGATCATATCTAAATATGTCCAAGCGTGCAATAGGTAATAATTATTTGAGATTGTACCTAATTTAGAGTGATTATAAATTTACAAAAATGTCACTTAGTTTTTCTACTCTTTTCTTTCCTTATCCAGATTTTCGCAAGTGTCAGATGATGGATGCAGTTAGTCTCTTTTGCTGGAGGAAGGATAGTAGTGGTGCAAGTCTAGATTATTTTGTGATAGATAATATGTAATAGATGGATGTTGACTTTATTTTGTGGGCCTGATGATGCCAAATTGATTTAGTAGTAAGCTTTTACTATTAAACACTTGGCTACATATGTTTGGGAAACCAAACTATGGAACTCTAGCAAAAAGGCACAAAGAAATAATTTGTGGCTTTTGCTACCTAGACTTTTTTTTATTTTGGAGGAAACATAAGTATCCATGTGTATGAAAGTAGTGTGACATGTAATATCACTTGGGCATGTCTTATGGACCATCTATGAAGTGCGAATTTACTATGCTTGAGGTGTACATGTGTGTACTCGTTTTACTTCCACTATATTATTTGATATTTGAGATGAATGTCATGTATGTAGTGTATAGACAAGGATGAATGCAAGAATGAAAAAATGGTAGCAAAAGGACCATAGTATTGTGCTGTCAAATATGCCTGATGAACATATGATGCGTAAGGCTAGTGTGGCGTTCGCCAAATGTCGGGGATGATCAAACATGGCGTTTACGTTATGCCAGGGAAGTTATGAATCAACCACGACATTAACTGTGTGCCGGACTTGATCAACCAGGGCGTTTAATATATGCCGGACTTGATCAACCATGGTGTTTACCATATGCCAGTGATTCCCAAATAGGGGCGTCTACTACATGCCAGCATTTGATCAAAGATGGCGTATGTAATCGCCCCAGTTGGCTAAATGCCGGGAAATACTTTTCCCCGACGGCGTTTTCTTTGACGGCCAATAAGCACCCCAGAAAAGTATTTCCCGGCATTTAGGCACATATGCTGGCATATATAGACGCCGCCACAAACCTGCCTTGTTGTAGTGTCAATCGTCTCCTCCAGCAATCTCTGCAGTTCCTTATGAAGATCGCGGATCGTCCTCAAGCGCAACAGCAACCGCAGTAGTGTCTCTACGGTATCCACACATCCAGGGAAGGAACAACCATGCGCCGGTGTGCTAGCACCAAGTCGCACAGCAGAGCTTTTAGGAAGATGACGGCTAGGGTTTCGGTGGAACAACTCAACTCATGACTTTCGTGTGTCTTGTCTGTTTCATTGGCCCCTCAACAGCCTCCTGCATCTCCTTATATAGTGCCCATGACGGATCCTATCCGAACATGTTTTATTCCAACCCGTTAAGTATGTGACCCTGTAGGTTCATGCGTAATCGGTTGACTCGGAAACCCTTTCCGATCACGAGTCGTTAGCGGTTCCTAGCAGGACATAACGATTCCCGAATACACACAAATTATATAGGACAAACCTTAATGCAATATGATCTACGACCAGGTCCTCATCACTTACGACCAGGTCCTATCTCTATACGACCAGTTCGTATTTGGTCACGACCAGTTCGTAACTCCTTACGATCAGGTTACGACCACTCTGTGATTATGTTTGACCAGTCTACGACTAGCTCGTATCTCTATACGACTAGTCCGTAACTGATCAAACTAAGCGACCTACTCGTGTATTCTCCCTTTGCCTCATGATGTCTGGTTGAACTCCAGGTGAGATGTTGTGTCATCCATGGACTATTCAATACTTTCTCGATCGAGTATCGGTAACTTCACGTGGTCGAACACTTCGACCACTAGTGGCATGGCCATGCACTTACTTTATCCGACTACAACGAGGGGCCCAAAGACATCTCTCCTATTATGTTAGGAGGGGCAAATCCCATATCCAACCAGTCACATTCCTCTGCATGTTTCATAGCATACCCGAAAGCTACCTTTATAACTACCCAGTTACGAGTAGCGATTGGCAACCTCTAGGAGTGCTATTACACATGTAGGAAACCATGCTGATCTCAGGTCTAAGGATTATACATCATCATTGCTTGAGACCAACTAACGACACATAGAATCATAACAATCTCAATAGTGTCTCAAGGTGGGTCATTCCAACCCCATGTTCTCTAACATGTGTTCACATTATTGATTCGATATCCCTATACCCATGACCGGTAAAACATGGTCATCAATCAATACAATGTGCTGGTCGATAGAGTCACTAGTGTTCCGACCATGGACATCCGACCAGGGATTCATTTAGAATGACATCATATAAGTTAAAAGAGTTTCACCAACAAGTCACATACTTGTTAATCTTCATAACCAATTATTCATTCAAGGAAGAGGATAACATGTTATCCAATATTATGAACATAATGAAATATAATCATCTCTGTGATTGCCTCTAGGGCATATTTCCAACAAATGCAGCCATGGGGAAAACCACTACCCAACAGTGGAATGGCGATCCATGCTGACTGTACCGACCATTGTGTAGATCAACGAGTGTCCCTCTGGGCCCACTCCTGTCCCACCCCCAATCCGCAGCTGCTCTATACGACAAGAGTAGGTGACATCCTGTAGACATTTAATCGGAAGAGTAGTGTACTAAGCCAAGTTGGATATACCAAACCCGTGGTTGAGCGATTTATGTTTCTGTTATTTGGCACAAGGTTCTAGTCCTAACTTGTTTCCAGTGGGGAGGAGAATTAACAACCAACTCGTGGCTACCCACCTTCTTGGCCCCATCTTCAACTCACTTTTATCAAGTCTATTGGGTTGTCCAACCTCCTGGTCTCAATCCTCAACTCTCCACCAAAGCGATTGGCGGCTAGCCAATACTCTTTTTCAGTATTTATAAACACATTGAGTGACAATGCCGAACATTAGTTAACACTTTATGTAACTTAAACTTGTCAAAGTGAATATGGCCTAAAAAGGAATGAGTGGGTGTGTATGTGGGGTGTTGGGATTTATCGAGTCATCATGGCATTCAAAAGTATTATTTCAATAACAAAGTAATTGGCTTAAATATGATAATAAAAGCAAGAAACAAAGTACAGAAAATATAGGCTCAAAATGATCAAATGGATGCAAGGCTGAACATGAAATGTCACTCGCAATCGAGGAGGGTTGCGAGTTGTTGTCATTATTCTTTTGTTGCTCGTAACCGAGAAGGGTTGCGAGTGGTTTGTGAGCACCCGGATTTATTAAGCTCATAATACTTAGTCATCCAATTGACCCTAGTATTATCAACCAAATAAACCCAGTCTCGAGAGATGTATACTCCCCAGAATGCAGTATACATACCTCACAACAAAAGAATGTATCAATTCCATATAACACATAGAACATAAGCAACAAACCAGAAGTTAATATTAATATGGAATAGCTATTACAAAAAAGGGGCCCTTAGGCCAAATAGCAACAATTCTACAAAGATAACAGCGGAAGCAAAAGTGCCATAAAGATGGCTATAACACAAAGCCAATCAGTGTGCCTTAACCCCTAGGCATCTGACCGGACCGCCAAGCTAGTCGTCGAAGAAACTGCAACACGTAGCGCAAAAGAGAGGCTCTTGGAGCTCTCCTTCTTCCTCTGCAACAAAAGCCACAAAAAAATTGCCACAACCACGGGCAGATGAGTACATAAAGTACTCCGCAAGACTTACGTGTGAGATAACAGAACTATAAATAGCTACATGCAAGCTTTATTTAAGTGGAGGAGGCTTTGGACTCATTTTAGCATAAAGCAGCATTTATTTGCAATAACATAATAGATTGAAGGCAATTTGGCAAAGCATTTTTAAATGTTGAAGTAACAACGAGATAATAACATAGTAACAACAACAAGATCAACCTGGAAGTGACTAACCCAATAGTCACCACAACAATAGCATGAACTCCCCGTTCATACCAACCATGTCAAGTTTTAATTAAAGGTTGTAGTCTAATTCTTACGGAAATAACCAAGCGTGTCCATAACCTAGGGCGAGGCTATTGAATAGTTTTATCCTGCAGGTGTACCACTGTACCCACACGTCGACCGCCTTTCCTTTAGGCACACTACCTTTGGTATGCCGCACGGCTAAGTCCTCTGAGACATTTCCAATGGACAATGCTAATTCTGAGTCGCACAACCCACGGGAGAAGGAGACATCACACAACCTGCCCGGAAGCTAATGCTCCTCCCACATCACACACACATTTTATCTTTAAAACACACCAACCGAGCGACCCCAATTAACACCGCCCAAAGTACTTAGTCAAGAGGGTTCCATATGCCCCTCGTGTGGTTAGCACGCAAAATTGCTTGGATCAATGGCGCAAGAATTCGGTCCTTGTTGACTCAGGCATACCACCACATCCAAAAACCACACCATCCATCCAATATGCCCAAGTCTAAATCAATCTTTTATTTTCAGTTTTTTGATTTTACAAATTAATCAAAGCACAAGTGCTGGACATATAGGAGTAATAATCAGTTTTGAGTGATCAAGACCATCGACTAAGTCGATGATCGCCCATTTCTACCGATAACTAAGCATGTCTAAGCAATTTAAAACGAAGCTACTAAGTGATAAGAGCTCATCCAACGAGCTCAAACCACAGCAAATAACCTAGGCTCATGGTAGTAGAGGATAAACAATTCCTCCAGATTATGCAACTATAGGATTGCTAGCGACATTTAACACAAAGTAGCATGCATACATAGAAGTAAAACAACATATTAACCTTTAAAGTAATGGGACGTTAGAGGGGATATGATCAAACTGCTTGCCTTGTTGCTGGCCAAGTTGTGGCAGAGGGTCACTCTCGGGATCGCCACAAATGTCGAAACCTAACGGAAAAGCGATAAAGAACCGATAAGAACGACGAAAAACAACAAAGACAGCACAACAAACGAACTCCAAATTCTCTGAATTTTCTACAGCAGCAAGAGAGTGATTTTTAGGGGATTTTGCAACAAGAACCAATTGATTTGGATTCTCGATGCAAAAGTTATGAGCAAAACAATTCTGCTCAGCCCTAAAATACCAAACTGCACTATTCACTAATTTAATTATGAGGCAACATTTTCTAGAACAGAAGTGAAGCTGAAATTTTTACTGTAAAACCAGCACCTCATGAGATGAATAACACAATTGAGTTCACCTCATTTGGAGCTATATTGCACTTTCTATAATTTTTCAAAAACAAGAACTTGAACAAAATTATAATGCACAAGTCCTCATTTTCCTAACAGCAACATGCTCAAAACTAATTTTCACAGTGAGTTCATTAATAGAGGAAACCAACAAAGTTGGTCTCGCCCAAAAATAATCTACAGAGCATTAGTTATGTATTTTACAAGTTAAGCATTAATTTGAGTGTATATTTAAAGTGAGTTTTAAAATCTAATGGCAAAACTGTGCTCTGGAGCTGAACTCAACTTACAATCATTTTTGGATTAAAGTCAAATTCAAGACAGAGCTAACACAATTTGAATGACCTCATTTGGAATTAAAAAGAAAAAGATACTGAAATTCTAAAGTTTATACCTTATTTCAGGTTCATAATTCAGAATTCTTGGAATTTCTAAAACCCATAAGGACATGGGAGGACGTGAGCCACAGATCATAGATCTAACGGCTCAGACCTCCCAGGTGAACAACGCACACGCGCTCAGGAGGTCCAGAGGTCCTGGACCTCCTAGCAACGCACATGCGCGAGGTGAGGGGAGGTCGGGGCCGTAGATGGGAAATCCAACGGACCACAACATGGAAAGGAGGTCCGGAACGGACCAGATCTAAAGGGGGAGGTCCTCAACGGTTGGGATGTCCTCGAGGAGGTCCCAGCGGAGGTCCTCAACGTCACAGACCTCCAGGGGAGGTCTGGACGGCTACGATTGCGCAAGGGAGGTCTTGGACGCTCCAGATCTCCTCGGGGGAGGTCTGGACGTCCCAGACCCAGCGCGCACGCGCTTGGACAAGGCATTAATGCGCGCGGGACCACGAGGAGGTCCGCGCGCGCGGGAGGTCTTAATTGCACGCATTAAAGGGTGGATTTAAGGCAGTTAAGACGCCCCATTGATTACAATGATGGGAGCAAATGATTAGCGCATTAAAATGGTGAATCTTTGTCCTAAAACGACAATGACACGCTCGGGACGTCCGACAAAGATCCCGAGCGTGAAGAAGTGGTCCTCGCCGGCGATGTAGAGCCCACCGGTAAGGTCCAATGGTACCACTGAGTGCACAATAACGTTGCGCACCCAGTGGACCTCCTCTCAACGGCGACGGCGGCTTTGAACGCCGGCGAGCCGAGAGAGCAAATTGACCAAAGACGGCCAAAACCGAAAAGCAAAAATGAAGCTCCGCGCGACATTCAAGCGTATGTCAAACAAAAGCTCCGCGACATTCATTCATGTGGGTGCCAGCAACTAAAGGACTACCAGGGGAGTTACATGGAGGTCCTAAAGATGCCGATGAGGTTGAGGATGGTGCTGGCCGGAGTTGGGGAAGATGGAGAGCTCCACCGCTTCAAGTCCAAGCTCCAACTCCAAGCTCCCAGCTCCACTAGGCTACCTCTGCAAATGCCCCAACCAAGGAAGTTAGGGTTGAGGTCACAGAGATGCCCAGATAGAAACAGAGAGAGGGAGGAGAAGCCACCGAAATCTGAGCCACCGAGAAGCTTCAAGGACCTTGACAATGGCAGCCACCAAGGAGGAGGAGAGAGTTTGGGGATGAGGAGCTCACCACGCACAAAGTGCAAGGCCGAGATCAATTGTGTGCAAAGGAAGCCACGGAGAGTTCAAGGGGTAACTTATAGCTGAGTGAAGGTTATGAGCTGGGGCTAAGCTCCATGGTGAGCTTAGCCCACAGGTTGGTCCATGGGGTGGCAAGGACATGAGGTTGACAAGGTGCAGGTCTGAGTGACCAAAGAGGCGGAAGACCGGCTGCATTAAATCTTGGTCAACAAAGAGTCATGAAAAGGTACCAAGTGGACAGACGTGCATTAACTCCATTGCTCGAGCTCGCAGCGCGCCAGAGGAAGGAGAAGAACAGGGAGGTCTTTATGACCGTTGGATAAGACACAGGAGAGGTCCTAACCATCGGATCCCATTTTTGAACCGTTATGTTGTAAGTGGTGGGAGGAGGTCCCACCACACGATCAAGGATGGGAGGTCGTGGCCCTCCGATTTCCTTAATGTGTAAGCGCCGTGGGGAAATAGGACAGAGGTCCAAAGCGTTGGATCTCCATCCAGCAGTCTTGGACCTCTGTGAGGTCTTAACCGCACATGAACTTAAAACATGAGGGGAGGTCATGGCCTTTGGATTAAAATCAAGGGCACACAACCAAAGGGAGGTCGAGGCTTTGCGTGAAGCGAGGGAGGTCAAGACCTTTGGATTTTGATCAATGGTGGTGATCAAAACAGGGAGGTCTGAGTCTCGCACAACACACAAGGGAGGTCATGGTCGTGATGTTCTTGAGAGGAGGTCGTGGCCTTTGGATGTAAATCCAACAGCGCGACCTCAAGTGAGTGCAAAGGAGGTCGATAGTTAGATTAAGAGGAGGAGGTCGAGGCGGTTGGATGTAAATCCAACGCCTATGACCTCGCCTGTGGAAGGTGGTTTTGAGGTTTGATAACAAGGGAGGTCGGGCCGGTTGGATCTTAATCCAAGGGCTATGACTGGACAAAATGAGGAGGTCTTTGGGATTTAACACACGGGGAGGTCATGACCGTGGATCTTTGATCCAACAGTTACGACTGATGAGGTGGGAAAGCCTTTGCGGTGTTGACCATGAGGAGGTCTCTGGCGCCCATGTTGACCCGAGGAGGTCCACGCATCGAGGACTTGAAGGGAGGTCTTGGGTGCGTTGGTTAAGGTGGAGGTCGTGGCCTTTGGATTGGATCCAACGGCTACGACCTCATCAAATGAGGGGAAGGAGGTCGATGGGGTTGGGCTGGACCACTTTGCAAAGTGGCTAGCCCAAGGAACAAAGTAGGCTTTTAAATTTAGTTTTTAATAGCTGAAACTTAGCGGAATTATTTGAGATAGCAAATGAACTCCAAATTTAATGAAATTTTAACTGGAGCTTGCTGACAATGAGATTAACCTTACATAAAATTTCCAGAGGTTATTATGCAATGCATTTTTCTCAGGAAATTCATGAAGGTTGGTTAAAGGATTGTTTTACCTCCAAAATTTATCAAACTAGTTTTACCACTTGTGATATTTGTCGGAGGGTCCCACATCAGTTTTGGGACCAAGGAAAATATATTCAATGTTTGACACCAGATTTAGACAATTGGAAAAATGAATTTGACTTTTGGGTCAACAAGAGCTTTGTGTTTTTGGATTACACAACTCTTGGACAAGAATTACATGAGATTTTAGGGGTTTTCAAGTTGTGAGAAAAGTTTTAATTTCTACACATATAATTATACTTGAATAACCCTAATTATACATTTGGGATGTTACAAAATCTCCCCCTTACAAAAATCTCGTCCCGAGATTTGGCTCACTCGATAAAAGAAAGATGGATAGTCCGCACGCAGACGATCTTCTCTTTCCCAAGTAGCCTCATCCTCGAGAATGGTTTGACCACTGAACTTTAAGGAACTTGATGGTCTTATTCCTTGTCCTTCGTTCGGACTCATCGAGTCTGTGAGCAGGGTGCTCGCGATAGGTCAAATCGGGTTGGACATCGAGAGTTTCCAACGAGCTTCCTCGGTTGGAACACGGAGGCACTTCTTAAGCTGGGACACATGGAAAACATCATGTACCCCTCAAGTGCAGTGGCAACTCCAACTTATAGGCAACAGCTCCTTCTTCTCGATAACGCGGTAGGGACCGACATATCGAGGAGCCAACTTGCCCTTGGCCAAACGTTGATGGCCCTTCAAAGGAGAGACTTTGAGATAAACAAAGTCATTAGGCTCAAAACGCAACTCACGTCGACGGCGATCCGCATAGCTCTTTTGCTGGATTGAGTATGCGCAAACGCCACGAATAAAATTTGGACTTGGCGCTCGGCCTCATTGATTGAGTCCGGGCCAAAGAGAGGTCTTTCACGGTCTCTGACCAGTTCAACGGGTTCTACACTTTCTCCGTACAAGGCCTCAAATGGTGCCATGCCGAGACCGGCCCGAAAAGTCGTTGTTATAAGAAAACTTCGTGAATGGCAAGCATTTCTCCCAATGCTTCCCATACGAAAGGACACAAGCACGAAGCATGTCTTCCAAAACTTGGTTGACCCTCTCGGTCGACCATCGGTTTGGGGTGAAATGCCGTGCTAAAGGTGAGACGGGTTCCCATAGCCTTTTGCGGGCTATGCGTAAACGGAAGTGAAGATGGAGCCACGATCGAAGCGATCGTCTTAGGTGCGCCATGTAAGCTCACAATCCTAGAGACATAGAGCTCAGCTAGGCGATCGGTGCGAATCTTGGTCTTGATCGGAAGAAAATGAGCCACTTTAGTCAATCGATCGATGGCGACCCAAATGGCATCATTTCCCTTGAGGGACGGGGTAGACCGGTGATGAAATCCATTCGTCGAATCCCACTTCCACTCTGGAATAGGCGAGGTGAAGCGATCTCGCTGACGCCGATGCTCGGCCTTGACACGACGACATCGTCGCTTTCGACAACGAACCGCGATCTCCTCTTCATTCGGGTCCACCAAAATCTCTAGCGGAGATCTTGATACATCTTTGTGGCCCCGGGATGAATGGATAAAGGCGAATCATGGGCTTCGCGGAGGATTAAATTCCGCAATTCCCTGTCCTTTGGAACCACAAGGCGTTGCCCGAACCTCACAACACCATGCTCATCCTCAGAAAAGCACTTAGTCGTTCCGTTCTTGACATTTGCCTTAATGTGGCTCACTCCAATATCCGACTGCTGCGCGGACTTGATCCGATCCACCAAGGTTGGTTGCACAACCAAGGCAGCGAGAGAACCATGCTCAGCTAAACCCAAGTTGAGATGCTGAAACTCTTCCAGAAGAGCGGGCTGAAGCTCCCTGGACAACAAGGCATTGCAATGCGCTTTGCGACTAAGCGCATCGGCAACGACATTAGCCTTGCCCGGATGGTAGTGAATACCCATATCATAGTCCTTGATCAACTCCAACCATCTCCTTTGCACGAGGTTCAGTCAGTTTGGTGAACAAATACTTAAGGCTCTTGTGATCCGAATACACTTCTAGCGATTCACGATTAGGTAATGTCGCCAAATCTTAAGTGCATGAATCACAGAAGCCAACTCCAAATCATGAGTAGGGTAGTTAAGTTCATGAGGTCTCAATTGCCTTGATGCATAGGCCACTACCTTGCCTTCTTGCATAAGGACACAACCGAGGCCTCGACGAGAAGCATCGCAAAAGATATCGAAGCTTCGATGGATATCGGGAAGAACAAGAACAGAGGCGGTGGTCAACCGCTTCTTGAGTATTGGAAACTTTCCTCACACTCGGCGGACCACACGAAATTCTTGTCCTTCTTGAGCAACTCCGTCATCGGCCAGCGATCTTAGAAAGTTCTCGATAAGCGATTTATAATATCCCGCTAAGCCGAGAAAACTCCGCACATCGGTGACCAAACAGTGACTCCATGAAAGAACATCGCTGACCTTGCTAGGATCAGCGGCTCGCCTCTGCTGAAAGAATATGGCCTAAGAAGGCCACTTCCTTCAACGAGATCGCGACTTGTCAACTTCGCGTCACAAATGGTGCTCACGTAGCTTGCCTAACACAAGCTTCAGATGCTCGGCGTGTTCCTCATCGTTCGGGAGTAGATAAGGATATCATCGATGAAGACCACGACAAACTTATCCAAATACTCCATGAATACCGAATTCATGAGGTTCATGAACAAGGCGGAGCATTGGTTAAGCGAATGACATGACAAAGTACTCATACAAGCCGTGGCGAGTAGAGAACGCCGTCTTTGGAATATCCTCAGGCCGAATACGAACCTGATGATATCCCACTCTCAAATCAATCATGGAGAAAACTCGAGCTCCAGTTAATTGATCGAAGAGATCGTCAATGCGGGGCAATGGATACTTGTTCTTTACCGTCACTTCATTAAGTGGACGATAATCGACGCACATGCGTAAAGTACCGTCCTTCTTCTTTACGAAGATAGCCGGACAACCCCACGGAGATGAGCTAGGGTGAATGAACCCCTTCTCTTGCAGCTCACTCAACTGCTTCTTCAACTCCACCAACTCATTCGGTGGCATCCGATAAGGCCTCTTTGAGATAGGGGCGGTACCGGGAGCCAACTCAATGACAAACTCGAGGTCTCGAACGGGTGGCATTCCCGGAAGATCTGCGGGAAAGACATCAACAAAGTCACAAACTGTTGGGACTTCGCTAATACCTAGAGCGGGCTTCGCTTCAAGCACGAAGAGATGCGGATCTAGCGACTTAGCGAAAAGCTTAACTTTCACGGGAGGACTAGATAGAGATGAGCTTCTGGCGAATCGATTTGCCCCATGTCTTTGGGACAACCAATCCATGCAAGAATCACATCAAGACTCATTGAATGGAGAAGGATAAGGTTTGCTAAGAACCCTACGCCTTCGATCTCGATAGGGACATCCCTACACTCGGATTCAGCTCTCAACTCCGAACCAGAGAGCGAATGAGTAAGCGGGGCCGACAATGGAGAGAAAAGAAGCTCTCCGACAATGACAAAAGACTTCGAAAACAAAGGAATGAGATGCTCTGAATCAAACAAGACGATAGCGAGGGTGAGAGTTAACGAAAGTGTACCTAGCACGACGTCGGGTGCCTCTGAGCCTCCTCTGCGGTGGACGGCGTTGACGCGACCACTATCCACGCCTTGGGTAGCGGGGCGATCTTGGTCTGAGATGCACCACCTCGGCCCGCGTCCTCCATTAGGGCGAGGGCTCTCCTCTTCTTAGGGCATTGGTTCGCATAATGCCCCTTCGGTTGCATGAGAAGCATGTGACCCGGCGGCCGGGTTGCGGGGCCGCTCTGGCGACTTCGCAGTGCGTGGTCGAGACACGGCTGCGATGGACGAAACGAGGCGAGTGACCTCGGGGTGCGAAGAATGAGACCGGTACCCCGACTGCTGCCAAACGGGACGGAAGAATCGCCTGGATGACTTATGGGCCTCCCACTTGCGCTTGCTATGGAGTCCATAAGCTCTCAAGCCGCATGCTCAGCGACGATGGCCTTGTCGACCAAGGTCTGGAAATCAGGGAAGTCGACAATGGATAGCTTGTCCTTCAGCTCCTCAGACAAGCCACGCCTGAACTTGGCCTGTTTAGCCATATCAGTGGCCACATCCTCAGGAGCATAACGAGCTAGATGGTTGAACTCGTAGACATACTCCATGACTGAGCTACGCCCTTGCTTGAGCGCAAGAAACTCCTGCTTCTTGATCTCCATCAAGCCGGCAGGGATGTGAGCCCGACGGAAGGCAGTACGAAACTCCTCCCAAGAAACGGTGTGGTCTGCGGGCTGCATGGCGAGAAAGCTCTCCCACCATGACAAAGCTGCACCCTCGAGCTGGTGCGATGCAAACAGCGCCTTCTCATGCTCCTCAGCATGCGCGATCGCGGAGCTTCGCTCCACGACGGCCAATCGTCAGATCCAACGGGTCCTCGACCGGGAAAAGGTAGGGGCCGAGTCTGAAGAAACGCCGCGAGTCCTCCACGCGGCTGATGGGCGTTCCCTTGCCCAGATCCTGAAGCTCCGGAAAGTGCAGTGGTGTTGCGCGCGATGACGTCCAGTAGAACTCTCCTGTCATCCGTGCGGTTGCGCTCGATCTGAAGAAGAACCTCGGCCATGGTCGGAGGAGGAGGAAGCTCCTCGTCCGGACCAGCTGACTGGCCTTGGCCGCTACGAGTGCGTCCGGCCATCCTGTTACAATAAAATTTCGGTTAGCAGCTAGACTCGAAAAATAAAGCCTTAAAGAAAGCAAAAGCTAACAACTAGGGGAATGGAATATCGCCCAAATCGAAAGCCAAAACAGCGAGTAAATCAACTTTAGAAGCTTCTAAAAGACTCTAAAAACAGCCAAGAAACCCCAAAAGCAAGGCTCAACTTCTCAACTCAACTAACCCGTATTGAATGAACGAGTAATTGATCGAGAAGATTAAAATCAGATTGTGAGATGAGATCTAAAACTATTAGAGAGCAAGGTTAATGCAGCGAAATAAGTGTTAGATACTTAGCTAACTAGTATCACATCTTACCCTTTTATTCCCACAAGTTTTAGTTGATTTAACCTCTCATTTTCTATCCTATTTAGAACCTTTGAGCTTGCTGTCCGGAAATTGACGCTTGCTGTCCAGATTTTGCATCAAGCTTCGGTCGAAATTGGCCATTCGAAGCTTCAAAACCTTGTAGATGGGCAGCTAACACTTCAATTTGCCAAACTCATTGATTCCCCAAAACCCCATTAATCGATAACAACTATTTTGTAGAAGGGAAGAGAGGAAAACAACTTTTAAAACTCAAATTAGAGTGAGATGAGAAGAGAAAGCTAAGATAGATGAGGAGTAAAATGTGAGAGTTTTCTTAAGCTTTCAAAACTCATTTGATATTTTGAAATTAGGTTTTCAAAATACCCTAAAGACGACCAAGCTTGCGTTACTACGGTCAGTATAGCTCTGATACCAACTTTTGTGAGCACCCGGATTTATTAAGCTCATAATACTTAGTCATCCAATTGACCCTAGTATTATCAACCAAATAAACCTAGTCTCGAGAGATGTATACTCCCCAGAATGCAGTATACATACCTCACAACAAAAGAATGTATCAATTCCATACAACACATAGAACATAAGCAACAAACCAGAAGTTAATATTAATATGGAATAGCTATTACAAAAAAGGGGCCCTTAGGCCAAATAGCAACAATTCTACAAAGATAACAATGAAGCAAAAGTGCCATAAAGATGGCTATAACACAAAGCCAATCGGTGTGCCTTAACCCTAGGCATCTGACCGACCGCCAAGCTAGTCGTCGAAGAAACTGCAACACGTAGCGCAAAAGAGAGGCTCTTGGAGCTCTCCTTCTTCCTCTGCAACAAAAGCCACAAAAAAAATTGCCACAACCACGGGCAGATGAGTACATAAAGTACTCCGCAAGACTTACGTGTGAGATAACAGAACTATAAATAGCTACATGCAAGCTTTATTTAAGTGGAGGAGGCTTTGGACTCATTTTAGCATAAAGCAACATTTATTTGCAATAACATAATAGATTGAAGGCAATTTGGCAAAGCATTTTTAAATGTTGAAGTAACAACGAGATAATAACATAGTAACAACAACAAGATCAACCTGGAAGTGACTAACCCAATAGTCACCACAACAATAGCATGAACTTCCCGTTCATACCAACCATGTCAAGTTTTAATTAAAGGTTGTAGTCTAATTCTTACGGGAAATAACCAAGCGTGTCCATAACCTAGGACGAGGCTATTCGAATAGTTTTATCCCTGCAGGGGTGTACCACTGTACCCACACGTCAGACCGCCTTTCCTTTAGGCACACTACCTTTGGTATGCCGGCACGGCTAAGTCCTACGAGACATTTCCAATGGACAATGCTAATTCTGAGTTGCACAACCCACGGGGAGAAGGAGACATCACACAACCTACCCGAAGCTAATGCTCCTCCCACATCACACACACATTTTATCTTTAAAACACACCAACCGAGCGACCCCAATTAACACCGCCCAAAGTACTTAGTCAAGAGGGGTTCCATATGCCCCTCGTGTGGTTAGCACGCAAAATTGCTTGGATCAATGGCGCAAGAATTCGGTCCTTGTTGACTCAGGCATACCACCACATCCAAAAACCACACCATCCATCCAATATGCCCAAGTCTAAATCAATCTTTTATTTTCAGTTTTTGATTTTACAAATTAATCAAAGCACAAGTGCTGGACATATAGGAGTAATAATCAGTTTTGAGTGATCAAGACCATCGACTAAGTCGATGATCGCCCATTTCTACCGATAACTAAGCATGTCTAAGCAATTTAAAACGAAACTACTAAGTGATAAGAGCTCATCCAACGAGCTCAAATCACAGCAAATAACCTAGGCTCATGGTAGTAGAGGATAAACAATTCCTACAGATTATGCAACTATAGGATTGCTAGCGACATTTAACACAAAGTAGCATGCATACATAGAAGTAAAACAACATATTAACCTTTAAAGTAATGGGACGTTAGAGGGGATATGATCAAACTGCTTGCCTTGTTGCTGGCCAAGTTGTGGCAGAGGGTCACTCTCGGGATCGCCACAAATGTCGAAACCTAACGGAAAAGCGATAAAGAACCGATAAGAACGACGAAAAACAACAAAGACAGCACAACAAACGAACTCCAAATTCTCTGAATTTTCTACAGCAGCAAGAGAGTGATTTTTAGGGGATTTTTCATACAAGAACCAATTGATTTGGATTCTCGATGCAAAAGTTATGAGCAAAACAATTCTGCTCAGCCCTAAAATACCAAACTGCACTATTCACTAATTTAATTATGAGGCAACATTTTCTAGAACAGAAGTGAAGCTGAAATTTTTACTGTAAAACCAGCACCTCATGAGATGAATAACACAATTGAGTTCACCTCATTTGGAGCTATATTGCACTTTCTATAATTTTTCAAAAACAAGAACTTGAACAAAATTATAATGCACAAGTCCTCATTTTCCTAATAGCAACATGCTCAAAACTAATTTTCACAGTGAGTTCATTAATAGAGGAAACCAACAAAGTTGGTCTCGCCCAAAAATAATCTACAGAGCATTAGTTATGTATTTTACAAGTTAAGCATTAATTTGAGTGTATATTTAAAGTGAGTTTTAAAATCTAATGGCAAAACTGTGCTCTGGAGCTGAACTCAACTTACAATCATTTTTGGATTAACGTCAAGTTCAAGACAGAGCTAACACAATTTGAATGACCTCATTTGGAATTAAAAAGAAAAAGATACGAAATTCTAAAGTTTATACCTTATTTCAGTTCATAATTCAGAATTTACTGGAATTTCTAAAACCCATAAGGACATGGGAGGACGTGAGCCACAGATCATAGATCTAACGGCTCAGACCTCCCAGTGAACAACGCCTGCACGCTCAGGAGGTCCAGAGGTCCCGACCTCCTAGCAACGCACATGCGCGAGTGAGGGAGGTCGAGGCCGTAGATGGGAAATCCAACGGACCACAACATGGAAAGGAGGTCCTAACGGACCAGATCTAAAGGGGAGGTCCTCAACAGTTGGGATGTCTCGAGGAGGTCCCAATGAGGTCCTCAACGTCCTGCACCTCGAGGGAGGTCCAGGCGGCTCTGATGCGCAAGGGAGGTCTTGGACGCTCCAGATCTCCTGGGAGGTCTCGGGCGTCCCGCACCCAGCAGCGCCGCAGCTGACAAAGACACGCGCGCGGGACCACGAGGAGGTCCGCGCACGCGGGAGGTCTTAATTGCACGCATTAAAGGGTGGATTTAAGGCAGTTAAGACGCCCCATTGATTACAATGATGGGAGCAAATGATTAGCGCATTAAAATGGTGAATCTTTGTCCTAAAACAATAATGACACGCTCGGGACGTCCGACAAAGATCTCGAGCGTGAAGAAGTGGTCCTTGCCGGCGATGTAGAGCCCGCCGGTGAGGTCCAATGGTACCACTGAGTGCACAATAACGTTGCGCACCCAGTGGACCTCCTCTCAACGGCGACGGCGGCTTTGAACGCCGGCGAGCCGAGAGGGCAAATTGACCAAAGACGGCCAAAACCGAAAAGCAAAAATGAAGCTCCGCGCGACATTCAAGCGTATGCCCAAACAAAAGCTCCGCGACATTCATTCATCTGGGTGCCAAGAACTAAAGGACTACCGGGGAGTTACTGGAGGTCCTAAAGATGCCGATGAGGTTGAGGATGGTCTTTGGCGGAGTTGGGGAAGATGGAGAGCTCCACCGCTTCAAGTCCAAGCTCCAACTCCAAGCTCCCAGCTCCACTAGGCTACCTCTGCAAATGCCCCAACCAAAGGAAGTTAGGGTTGAGGTCACAGAGATGCCCAGATAGAAACAGAGAGAGGAGGAGAAGCCACTGGAAATCTGAGCCACCGAGAAGCTTCAAGGACCTTGACAATGGCAGCCACCAAAGGAGGAGGAGAGTTTGGGGATGAGGAGCTCACCACGCACAAAGTGCAAGGCCGAGATCAATTGTGTGCAAAGGAAGCCATGGGAGAGTTCAAGGGGTAACTTATAGCCCGAGTGAAGGTTATGAGCCGGGGCTAAGCTCCATGGTGAGCTTAGCCCACAAGTTGGTCCATGGGGTGGCAAGGACATGAGGTTGACAAGGTGCAGTCTGAGTGACCAAAGAGGCGGAAGGCGGCTGCATTAAATGCGGTCAACAAAGAGTCATGAAAAGGTACCAAGTGGACAGACGTGCATTAACTCCACTGCTCAGAGCTCGCAGGCGCGCCAGAGGAAGGAGAAGAACAGGGGAGGTCTTTATGACCGTTGGATAAGACCTGGGAGAGGTCCTAACCATCGGATCCCATTTTTGAACCGTTATGTTGTAAGTGGCTGGGAGGAGGTCCCAGCCACACGATCAAGGATGGGGAGGTCGTGGCCCTCCGATTTCCTTAATGTGTAAGCGCACGTGGGGAAATAGGACAGGAGGTCCAAAGCGTTGGATCTCCATCCAACGGTGCGGACCTCCTGTGAGGTCTTAACCGCACATGAACTTAAAACATGAGGGGGAGGTCATGGCCTTTGGATTAAAATCCAAGGGCACACAACCAAAGGGAGGTCTGAGGCTTTGCGTGAAGCGCGAGGGAGGTCAAGACCTTTGGATTTTGATCCAACGGTGGTGATCAAAACAGGGGAGGTCCTGAGTCTCGCACAACACACAAGGGAGGTCATGGCTGTGATGTTCTTCAGAGGAGGTCGTGGCCTTTGGATGTAAATCATAACTGCGACCTCAAGTGAGTGCAAAGGAGGTCGATAGTTAGATTAAGAGGAGGAGGTCGAGAGGCGGTTGGATGTAAATCCATGACTATGACCTCGCCTGTGGAAGGTGGTTTTGAGGTTTGATAACAAGAGGAGGTCGGGGCGGTTGGATCTTAATCCAAAGGCTATGACCGGACAAGGTGAGGAGGTCTTTGGGATTTAACACACAGGGGAGGTCATGACCGTGGATCTTTGATCCAACGGTTACGACCTGATGAGGTGGGAAAGCCTTTGCGGTGTTGACCGCGGAGGAGGTCTGGCGCCCATGTTGACCCGAGGAGGTCCACGCGGTCCAGAGGACTTCGAAGGGGAGGTCCTGGGTGCGTTGGTTGAGGGGGAGGTCGTGGCCTTTGGATTGGATCCAACGGCTACGACCTCATCAAGGTGGGGAAGGAGGTCAGATGGGGTTGGGCTGGACCAGCTTTGCAAAGTGGCTAGCCCAAGGAACAGTGTAGGCTTTTAAATTTAGTTTTTAACAGCTGAAACTTAGCGGAATTATTTGAGATAGCAAATGAACTCCAAATTTAATGAAATTTTAACTGGAGCTTGCTGACAATGAGATTAACCTTACATAAAATTTCCAGAAGTTATTATGCAATGCATTTTTCTCAGGAAATTCATGAAGGTTGGTTAAAGGATTGTTTTACCTCCAAAATTTATCAAACTAGTTTTACCACTTGTGATATTTGTCGGAGGGGTCCCACATCAGTTTTTGGGACCAAGGAAAATATATTCCAATGTTTGACACCAGATTTAGACAATTGGAAAAATGAATTTGACTTTTGGGTCAACAAGAGCTTTGTGTTTTTGGATTACACAACTCTTGGACAAGAATTACATGAGATTTTAGGGGTTTTCAAGTTGTGAGAAAAAGTTTTAATTTCTACACATATAATTATACTTGAATAACCCTAGTTATACATTTGGGATGTTACATGGTTGTCATATTTCTTTTGTGCTCGTAACCGAGAAGGGTTACGAGTTGTTGTTATTATTCATTCAGTTCTTTACTCACTGCCCTGTATCTATTTAACTACTTTTGATGTTCCGTTGTAAATTATTACATATTGATATTGCAAATAAAAATGGCTTTAAGCAAAATAACTTGTAGAGTAGAGCCTCATCCTTTGATAGCCATACATTTATATAAATTTTATGATACACTACAAGTCTTGCTGGGTACGCATTGTACTCAATCTTGCTTATATTGTTGTTCAGAGTTCGAAGATGAGCCAACGTCTGACGATACGTTCTTCGTGCCACAAACTAGAGGGTTCGGTGATGGGTCTATCTAGGCATTGTTCCTTGTCGGTTGCATGAGGGATTGGATGGGCATGCCGCTGGAATTTCGCTACTTTTATTACTTCTTCCGCTGCTACTTTTACTTTGATGATGACTGCTTTTATTTGGCCGGTCGGCTATTGATGTAATAACATTACCGCTTAAGTTAAGTGTCATTTTCTTTAATTTTATATGTGAATGTCAAATGTTATGAATGTGTGTACTAGCCACTGATCATGGGACTAGTACAGTATACACATAGGGTCTTCGGGTATTCCATGTCTGGGGGTCCGACAGCGCTTGGTATCAGAGTCATACTGTCTGTAGGACAAGCCTTAGATAAAATGGCCGTTAGATTAGGACTTAGATTTCAAAATGCAACCTAATATAATCATAGGAATGATTCTGAAAATTTAGGAGTTATTGCTAATCGTATCCCTCTTAGCATTCTCGTCTTTTAAAAAATCATTCTTATGGCCATCTGTTCTCATCTTATTCAAAATTACTCTAGTTTTGAGATATGTGATGCTCTCTGAAAATAAAAGTTTTTAAGAACTTTTAGGACCTTAAAAACAGAGCCAAAATTATTTGTAAAAGTTCTAAAAACATCCCACACAAAGTCATTTTGGAAGTTCCTCTTTGAACTAATAAGGATATCACTCTAGATACATCTTTTCCCAAAATTTCAGAATGTAGTACCTTGCGGAAAATATTGTGATGTATTATTCTTTAAACCCCTCCTACCTTCATTTGGAGTTAAATTGAGTGGTATTATAAATGTATACTTATATATAAAGACCAAGGGGTAATATAACCTGAAATTGAGCCTTATAGATTAGTTAAAGAAACTAGAGAATGGGTAAAAACTTGTGCTGAAATTCTTTTCATGTCTAATGTCATTTCTTATCCATGTCTATGGTCACATGATTACTAACTTTCCTCTTCTTAAAACATGTAGATGGCTGCCCAATGGAAACCACAGTACCACACTAGTGTCTTCGAGGAAGGTACGCTACAGCACACCTTGTGGGTGATGATGCAACATGTGGAGTGGCCGCGTACACCTCAATATACAGTCTACAGCACACCCTCCAGTACGGCGTCCACTGAGTACCTTACCCAGGTGCTCATTTAGGAACGGTGCTTCAGAGACCCCACCTTCCGTTACTACGGGAGGGGCTTGATGGTCCTGATGTCGTTGTATGATGCAGCGTACGTCGCGATCGTATGCCTGCGGCACGTGCTGCTGGAGCTGGAGGATCGATTCATCCACTTCCCAGCACGGACTGAGGACTGGTAGGAGCACTTCTACCGGATGGAGGGGAGGTAGTTCCTCACTCCCCACCTGTACCTCGTTGGCCTTGTGAGGTCCCTCGACGGATATCTCTATTAGGTTTCGCGCGAGTTGTTGGAGGCCTGCCGGAGGATCTCCATGCTGGAGGACAGTATCGCACTGATGGTGACCCAAGGACTCTTCTCACGGGAGCTACTGTACAGAGAGGATGTCGTACTGGCGCCCGCTGAGGAGCTGCCGGAGCCCATCGTCTGCATCCAGTCCCGTACCCGACGTCCCCGCATGTCGACAATTGGTCACCGCTGTCTAGTGATGGATATTTGCTCGGGGATGGAGGAGTCTTTGTGGATGGTGCAGCGACACCATCACCCTCGCACCAGGCATGAGGAGGCTAAGTGCCATGGTACTCCACCCTCCGCTGTCGTGGAGTCCTCAGGAGCTGCACCGCGGGACTACGACGACTAGGCTACGACAGATAGTCTAGAGCTCACTTATAAGACTTAGCGTTTGCACTTTTGGATATTTTGTAGGATGAACTTATGTATGATATCGCTTTGAAATTATTGTAATGTGCTACTTATGATATTTCATTTGCTCTGTTTTGTAATGTACAAACAACGGGCATGTGCACCATGTTAATTTTACCCTTAAGTTAAAATTCATGTGTGCTGCCCCTAAAGTTTAAAAATATGCATATCTTCATTTTATACAAGTTAAATTAGTTGGGATGATAATACTTGCCGACCCGCTTAACTTATGCTTATTCCCTCTTATCCCGCGGACATTTGTTTACACTGCACTTTGATTGATCAGGATGCCAGTAACGTGCTCTGTCCGCCAGCTCATGGCGACAGGAGCCACCTCCGAATCATATCAACCAGGAAGCGAGGCCTCTATGCCTTTGCAACCCAACCCGTTACATCCTTCTACATCGGCGCAAGCTGAGCAACCTTAGCCTGCCACCACCAACGAACCGGAAGTTCTACCACCACCGTCCACCATGGCACAAGTGCTTACTATGATCGAGCAAGGGAGGCAAACCAACGCTCTCTTGCTGCAACAATTGGTGCAGAACATCACTACCCTCAGCACTGCTGCCGAAGGAAACGGAGCTGCCGCCAACCAACCATCGTCTAGGATGGGCGAGTTCATGCGAACTCAGCCTCCAACCTTTGCATCAGCCGTCAACCCTCTCAACGTAGATGACTAGCTCCGCACTGTAGAGAGCAAGCTGATAATTGCCTAGTGCAATGACGAAGAGAAGGTGTTGTACGGATCTTATCAGCTACAAGGTGTAGCGGCAGCTTAGTGGGAGAACCATCATGCTATTCTTCCTAAAGGCCAGACCATCTCATGGGCCACCTTCAAGGAAGCTTTCCGCAACACCCATATTCCCTCTGGTCTTGTGGACATCAAGAAGCGGGAGTTCTATGAACTCCGGCAAGGGAACATGTCAGTGATGGAGTTCCTTCGCCGTTTCAACTATCTCGCTCGCTATGTTGCGTCCGAGATACCGAATGAATGAAGAAAGGTCACTCTATTTCGGGAGCGCCTTAATGACGAGATGAAGTGGCACTCACTGCCCACGACATCTCCAACTTCCAGACCTTGATTAACAAGGCCATCCGGGTCGAGGATAGCACCCGAACGGTCGTGGAGAGCCACAAACGCAAGTGGCTTGTGCAGAAATCAGCAAGCAGTGGCCCGCCAAGACCGCACGTTTGGCAACCATCAAATGCTCGTCCTTTGGCACCACCACCTCCGAGGTTCCAAGCCCCAAGTTCTCGCCCTCAGCTAGCCGCGGTTCAACAATATAACCACGAAGGACAGTCATCCGGTACTCAAAATCGAGCAACAGACGTTACCTGCTTCGGCTGCGGAGAACGCGGGCACTAGGCAAATGTGTGCCCGAAGAGGAAATTACCAGTGCCTCAACCTCAACCTCCTGGAGTCCAGCAGCGACCTTAGGGCCTCGCTCGAGGCCAAGGAAGGAAGCAAGCTCCCAAGCCGGTACAAGGCTTCAGACGCGACCATCTGAATCATATGACTGCCGACGAGGTTGACGCGTCGCTAGATGTGGTGATGGGTACGATTCTCATATATTTTGTACCTACATTAGCGTTATTTGATTTTGGAGCAACCTATTCTTTTGTTTCTAAGAGGTTTGCCATGCAACAAAAACTAGAAACCACATCTCTAGAAAGCATTATGCTAATTCACTCACCTAGGTCTGTGCTAAAGGCAAAACTCGGATGTTTTGAGGTTCATATTTAAATCAATAAGGTAAGATTCAAAGCAAACCTCATCATGATATATACTCTTGGATTAGATGTAATTCTCAGAATGGAATGGCTAGCCAAACACCAAGGAGTAATTCATTGCACAAAATGAGTGGTTTCTCTTGTCAGTCCTAACGGAGAACGCGTTGTTTTCACCTCCACCTGTGCCACTCCATCGCAACTGCCCAAGCTCAATTCCATCTCAATCCCAAAGCTTAGTCAAGTGCTCGTGGTATTTGAATATCCTTATGTGTTTTAGGATGAATTGCCATGAATGCCGCCAGATCGTGACATAGAGTTTATCATCGATTTAATACCCGGGACAGCACCTATGTCCAAGCGACCTTACCGAATGGCATTAGACGAGTTGGCCGAATTGAAGCAACAACTCAAGGAGTAATTGGACAAGAGATTCATTCGTCCTAGCTCATCTCCATGGAGAATCCCCGTGTTGTTCGTAAAGAAGAAGTACGATAGTCTGCGAATGTGTGTCGACTATCGTTCTTTAAATGAAATCATCATCAAGAACAAATATCCTCTCCTGAGGATTGATGATCTGTTTGATCAGATGAATGATGCATGTATCTTCTCCAAGATTGACTTGAGACTCAGATATTTCCAACTCAAGATCAAACCAGAAGACATTCCAAAATCAGCGTTTACCACCCGTTACGGTTTATACAAGTACACCGTAATATCAGTTTCCTAGGCCATGTTTTATCTGATGGAGGTGTGGCAGTGGATCCGAGTAAAGTACAAGATGTCTTATCTTGGAAACAACCCTGCTCCGTTTCGAAAGTCTGAAGCTTCCTCGGTCTAGCGGGATATTACCGCCGGTTCATCGAGAACTTCTCCAAGATTGCAAGACCAATGACTTAACTTCTAAACAAAGAAGAAGTTCGAATGATCAGCAGCTTATGACGAGAGCTTCCACGAGTTAAGGAAAAGGCTCACAACAGCCCCAGTGCTTACTCTGCCCAACCTACACAAGGATTTTACTGTGTATTGTGATGCATCCCGCCACAGCCTCGGTTGTGTGTTGATACAAGAAGGCAAAGTGGTGGCTTACGCCTCATGTCAATTACGGCCACATGAAGCTAATTATCCAACCCATGACTTAGAATTAGCAACTATGGTTCATGCTCTCAAGATCTAGAGGCATTACCTCATCGGTAATCGGTGTGAAATCTACTCAGATCATAAAAGCCTGAAGTACTTCTTCACACAGCTAGATCTGAACCTAAGGTAGCGAAGATGGTTTGAATTGATCAAAGACTATGACTTAGACATTCATTACCACCCTGGTAAAGCCAATGTTGTAGCTGATACCCTTAGCTGGAAACTTCATTGCATGACCGCATCGATCGAAGCATATCAACCGATGCTGCATGAAGAGTTTCAAAGGCTCAACTTAGAACTGGTCGAGGAAGGTTATGTTGCTGCTCTAGTACTACAACCTACCCTCAAATCATAGATCCAAGCCGCTCAGCTCAAGGACAGCAACCGTCGAGATCAAGCACAACTTACGAGAAGATGGAAAATCATAATTTTCCGAGAACATGAGTGGATTAGTTATCCGTGGACAACAACTATGTGTTCCAAATGATCACGATATCATGGAGATAATCCTCAAAGAAGCTCATGATTCTCCCCTCTCCATTCATCCCGGAAGCACCAAGATGTACCAGGACCTCCAAAAATAGTTTTGGTGGCCTAGTATGAAGCGAGACATCGTCGCAGATGTAGCCATGTGCGACGTATGTCAACGTGTTAAGGCGGAACACTAGTGTCCAATGGGATTACTCCGACCTCTGAATATTCCCGAGTGGAAATAGGATGAAATCGGCATGAATTTCATAACAGGGTTACCAAAGACCCGAAGTGGGCACGACTCCATATGGGTTATCGTGGATCGCCTCACCAAGGTGGCACACTTTATTCCGGTTAGCACCACCTACAATGGAGCCAAACTTGCAGAGCTTTACATGGATAACATCATCCGTTTGCATAGTGTGCCAAAGATCATAACCTCTGATCTAGGACCTCAATTCACCTCTCGATTTAGGGACAGCGTACATGAACTGTTGGGGACCGAGCTATTCTTTAGCACGGCATTTCACCCACAAACAGGAGGTCAAATAGAAAGGACCAATCTAATTCTGGAAGACTTGTTGCGAGCATGCGTGCTGTCTTATAGCGCGAATTGGGAGAAATGCTTCGTATTTGCCGAGTTTTTCTACAACAACAACTTTCAGTCCAGTCTTCAAATGTCTCCGTTCAAAGCACTTTATGGGAGAAAGTGCAGAACACCATTGTTCTAGTCCGAAGTCGGCGAGAGACAGTTCTTTGGACAAACCATCATCCAAAAAGCACAAGAGCAGGTTAATGCGATCAAAAGACGCTTGAAGGAAGTGCAGTCACAATAGAAGAGCTATGTCGACCATTGTCGCCGTGAGCTGATCTTTGAAGTAAATGATTTTGTTTATCTCAAGGTCTCACCACTGCGGGGCATCCATCGTTTCCATATCCATGGGAAAATGGCAGCTCGGTATATCGGTCCCTACCAAATTCTCACAAGGAAAGGCGAGGTAGCATACCCGTTAGAGTTGCCACCTCAACTTTTGGATGTGCATGACGTTTTCCACATATCATAGCTCAAGAAGTGTCTCCGAACTCCCACCGAACTCACTCAGTTGGAGAGCATTGATCTCCAACTGAATCTGTCGGTGTTTTAGAACCGATCTTATGTAAAGATTATTTGATTCGGGGAGTCTTCTAGAATGGAATCACGCAGAGAGATTGACATGGGTATTTTTATACAGGTTCGGGCCTTCTCGGGAGAGAATAACCACCGTACTCCTGGGTGTGTGTAGTATTGAGTGTATTCTTGAACAATCAAGAGAAAAACTAAGACTATTACAGATGATAGTGCTTGTCTTCCTGATAGCCCTTGACAGCGTGTGTATACGCCTTGATTCGATCGCCTCTTTCCTTCTCTGATTGCTGCCTTTATATAGTCGGTGAAGGAGTGGCCGTTTCTCCAGGTGAAGTGGCGCCTCATCACATCCTGTAACGGGCGCATATTGGCAGTAATCACCGGCATATTAACTCCTCTACGCCGTCTGGCAGTTATATATCAGAGATAATGGAGCATTTACGTGCTATTACTTCGTAGAATAACAGCGTATGATGACTGTTTGAATTCCTTAATCAATTGGACCCACTCATCTGTAGGTTTAATTTATCATAAGGTGATCGTGGCTGACTTGGTCGTAGAAGAGCTTACGACTATGACCTAGTCATAGAAAATCTTACGACTAGGTAGTGGTCGTGGGAGAACTTACGACCATAAGGTAGTCGTAGTAAGACTTACGACTATGGAGGTGGTCGTAGAAGAACTTACGACCACCTGGTAGGCTTCTCCCTTGCAAATCTAAGGGGTATACCTAGAGATTACATGGTATTTACCTATAATAATAATTATAGATAAAAGATAAAATGAGGATTATTAGATCCTCGTCATCTAGCCCCCCAGCTTCAAGTGAAAGTAACTTACTTGGTGAATGAGTCATAGATGGTCTTATGACTATGAAAAGATCGCAGAGAGGTGGTCGAAGGGAAAACTCTTCGACATTTGAGTGCTATTTTGACCAGAAATATGCTTGATCAAGAAGGTTGCTTACGACTATCAAATAGTCGTAGAAAACTCCTACGACTATGAAGAGGTCGTAGTATGGTAATTGGAAGAAAATCCTTTCCGATTGGTATTCCATTTGGTCGAAAAAGACTTGACCAAGAAAGTAATTTTGCTTGAGGTGTAAAAACAAACCTGATTTTCTCAAACGGACCATCTAGAGAATCGCAAACGTCTCCCACAGACCTGTCCGTTGGGGTGATTCCCAAAGCAGTGGCAACCTTTGGATTGCAACGTCTTCAGCCCAAGCAAACAGTTATAAATACTTACCGGGGGTAAAGCTTGGATTTCTACTTTTCCCCAAATCGTTCCACTATTCATCGAGTTCTTGCCTTCTCTGCCACCAACTCGATCTTGCCTTCTCCGCCGCCAACCCAATCGTGCCCTCTCCGAAAATCTTTCTCAACCCAAAACCTCCTGTTTCCAAAAGAAATGGCCGGGAAAGTTTCTGAGTGGGCGGAGTCGGAGATGGATGCGGTGAAGATTCAAGCCCTAGTCGACGCCGGGAAGATTCTAGCGAAGACTCTTGTGAAATGGATTCCGGCGGTTTAGCAGCATTGGCCGTCGGGGGAGACTGGACAAATCCCCGTCTTCCAGGCTTATTGTGAGTGTGGCCTTCGATTGCCTGCTCACCCCTTTCTCACAGTCGTACTCGAGCATTTTGGGGTGGAATTAGTGAACCTCAGTCCTAATTCCATCACTATGATGAGTGTTTTTGTGTATCTGTGTGAGGCGTACTTGGGAATTCCAGCAGACCTCGAGCTCTTTCAATATTTCTATGGAATGGCTCGACAATCTGGGATTGCTGGGAGTTCTGGTCTGAAGCTCCATGACTGGAAGTCGAGGGAGTTTATTCAGAGTTTTACCCGGTCTTCGTGGCCGGGATGGAGGAAAAAGTGGTTTTACTGGAAAGTCACCCAAGAAGATAGCCTTACTTTCGCGGGGAAGGCTGCCGAAAAAAAATCTTCATGGGATTCGACTCCTGAAGATATCAGCCGAATCGCCCCCTACATTCAAGCTATTAAAGACTTGAAGAGGGAGGGATTGACCGGATGGCATGTGGTGAAGGACTTCATCACACGTCGAATTAGTCCCTTGAAGAAACGAGCATCTCCTATGTGGAGGTACACGGGGCCGAGAGACCCGACCAGGGACTACGAGGAGGGTAAGTGAACTTTTGTGACGACCCACCCTGTGATATACAGCAAGGGTCCGGGGGGACCATTTTTTTTTGAGCTGCGATGCTACTCGAGTAAGGTCTACCAAGACCTCCCAGGAGGTCTTCAAGACCTCCTGGAGGTCTTGGCTAGCAACCCGCTGGTAACACCTCCAGGTATATCATCAAAGAGGTCCAACAGGATCTCCCAGGCTAAGTCCCATAGGACCTCCTGGGGGTCCTGCCCCTGTGCTCCGAGCTAGTCCCAGGACAACAGAAGCTAGCTCACACAGGAACACAAGATAATATCACAACCACAAGGTTAAACAAAAATGAAGCAGACAACTTAAGTTTAATATTAAACGCGACCTTATGGTCAAGCTTATACACAAGAGGTCTGCCACTGAGGGCTTACAAAACCGACCAAGACTTACAGCCGGCAACAAAAGAGCTCCAAAGCAAAAGCACCAAAAGCATGCAAAGGCCATTCGGCAAGCCCGCAGGCTGTCGAGTGGAGGGTGTCCTAGGCAGCAGGATCGTCGAAGTACTCCTCCTCAAAGAGGTCTGCACTGCCCTGCACTTGATCATCTTCCAAATCTGCTTTGACACAAGGCTTTAAGCCATGAGCACTTTGAATGTACTCAGCAAGACACAGGGAGCATTTATGCAAGTAATATTCATGCAAAGGCTTACCAATTGAGAGCTGTATGGTTAGTTTGTGCAAAGCTAAGATTTGACAGCAATAACATAAGTAGATTGAAAAGCAGCAAGTTAAAACAATAGTACATAATACATTTGATTTTCGAAAAGATGGAGTGAGCACCAACTCACATCCATACCCAAAAGGGGGAGGTCTGGTCGCACCCAAACCAGGTCCTCACCCAAAAACCACTCTAGAGCCCCCACTCCAGAAGTCCGAACCAGCCTCTGGGCCACTACCCGAGCCAACCCCGACCCCTCTGGAGCCGGCCAAGGTCTCTTCGAGGCAAAGCCAGGGCATCTCGCTGAAGTATCTAGTGGCACAAACTGTTGGGAATACTACCCTTTGCACCATTTTCACCAGGCATGTCCATAACCAAGGACATGGCTATTCGAATAGATTTTACACTCTGCAGAGGTGTACAACTTTACCCACAATCCACGACCTCTCTTGCAGGACGGGTTTTCGGAAAGACCCTTACTCACTTCCGATGGTGAGTAGTCTAGAGAGCGCGGCAAGGCCTTTACAAAGCTTTGAACTGGCTCGGAGCTGCCCGCTAAGGTTTCGCATTCCCCCCCCCTTTGGTCTAGAAGTCCGCAGGGTTATGGGGTGCCCCCTCTTGCACCAACGAATCAGCACGCTCCTCCACAACAGCCCCGAGCTATCTCATTGCTAATTATTCGGCCCAGACCATTCCCATAAAATGATCTTGTGGTTGCACTGATTGGCCCAGATCGACAAACACAAAGTTGAGTCCTTAATTGTGCTAAGGCAAGACTTCCACAACTCCAATGTGCAAAGCACCCACTACTCACTTCCTGCCTTCTTGCCTCAGCAAAATCATTCCGTAATTAACCCTGCCAACAGACCACCTAGTCTTGGCACAATTGTTATTAGGGTGATCTTCGCACCACAATCAACACAGCTTAGGCATCCTGCCATAGCTGCTTAACAGTGACACCGACCATAGATTCCATAGATTATTAGTCAAGATTATTAATTGATGAAGCATGATACACCGGAACCACGGTTTCTAGAGCGAAGCTATATATAAACCTACGGCCCCATGTTGGCAAATAACAAGTAACACCAACTAAATACCCAGTCTAAGGCTTCCAAGGTAAACATGTCAACATGACTAGAACAAGTTATAAAGGAGGCATAATAACAAGTAGGAAAAGTAACTACAGCCCAAACATTTCTTATACAAAAAATAGCCATGCATGATAAAGTAAAACTAAAATACATTTGTAAAGCTAGGTTCAATATGATCAAAAGGAGGTCTGTGGCTTGCCTTGGTCAAGCAGTGGAGAACCTTCGGCTGAGAGAGCTGGATCCACGAACTCCTCGAACTCGCGATCTACACGTTCGCAAAAACCAAATAAGCAAAACCACACTAGGCCAAAGAACTTCAAAAGACTCAAAAAGGAACTCAAACCAACACGGCAAGAACAGGAAAACCAAGAGGCTCAACACAGCCTCAGCGAGCTCCTGGGGAGGACTTGCCAGGAGAAAACTAGGCGAAGGAGACCAGGAAGCTAGAAATGAGCAAAAGGTGGCAAGTGAAAGCTTGCCCAGGCTAAATATAGCCAGAGTTGGTGGAATGCACCAAGAAAGGGGGTTCAACCACGTGTGGGCAATCAGGGGTAGCTAGGGCAGGGCTTGCCCTAATGAATTAAAACAAGGTACCTCAGATGTGACTGCATTTAATGCGATCTGACACCTATTAAATGCGCACAGAGTTCTGAGGCGGGAGCAATGATAACAAGGTTGAGTGAAACTGACAAGTGGGGCCAGTCAAAAGGGTGCACCACCGGTCAAAGAGATGGCCCCGCCTCAAGGGCTGTCTCCGCGAGAGACCACAGGGAGGTCCTGGACAGGAGGTCCAAAACACTCAAGAGGAGGTCCTGATACTTAGATCTCCAAAAGGGAGGTCCGACGGTCAAGATCTCAAGCAAAGGGAGGTCCTGACAGTTAGATTTCCGAAAGGGAGGCCTAACGGTCAAGATCTCAAAAAGGAGGACCTTAACGGTCCAGATCAAAAGGCGTAGGGAGGTCCTGGACAGGAGGTCCACAACACTCAAGAGGGAGGTCCTGGACGGGAGGTCCAAAGGACACACAACGAGGAGGTCCTGATCAAAAGGGATACACTGGATTAGGAGGGTGGTCTTTACAAAAAGACCAGCAAGGATCGAGGAGGTGGTCCTTGCAAAACAGCCAGGAAGAGGTCCTGGGAACAAAGGAAAACGCGACAGAAAGTAGGGCCTTCGATTGAATCGGGCGGTCCAGAAGGAAAGGAACGCTCGACCATCCAAACGTTATATCTCGCTTGAGCTGCTCGATCTGGATCGAAAGCGCCCACACACCTGAGAACGATCGGACCGGTCGAACCTTTCATCTCGATCGGGCTATCCAAAAAGGATCAGACGGTCCACGAGTGAGAATGCCGCGGGATTGGCTCGGACTGCGCGAGGGGCAAGGGAGGTCCAAAACCAAGAGGAGATCTGACGGAGGAAAACCAAAGGGGAGGTCCTGGACGGTCAAGATCTCAAAACCAAGGGAGGTCCGCGAAGGCAAGGATACGCGGAGAAAGGCCGAGACGTTCGGACCAAGCGAACGTGCCCTTAGGATTGGGCCATCCAAACAGCATCGAACGGTCCCTAGGTGATGAAGGCAAAGCCTTAAGCGGTACGACCGCAGGAGCCAACGGTGGGTTCAAGCGCTAAGGAGGTCTTGGACCTAAGGAGGTCGGGACCTTTAGATCCAACAGCGGAAGGATCTGGACGGCTAAGATCTCCAAAAGGGAGACCCTAGCGGACAGATCTATACAAGAAGGAGGTCTGAGCGGTTAAGATCTCCAGAGAGGAGGTCCTAACGGCCAGATCTGATCAAGGGGAGGTTTGTGCGGTTAAGATCTCCAGAGAGGAGGTCCTAACGGCTAGATCTGATCAAGGGGAGGTCTGTGCGGTTAAGATCTCCAGAGAGGAGGTCCTAACGGCCAGATCTGATGAAGGGGAGGTCCGCGGAGGGTGAGATAAAACAGGGAGGGAGGTCTGAATCACAAAGAGATTCAAACCAACAAAGGAGGTTAGAAGAGAAAAGACAAATCAAGAGGCACACAGAGAAGCTTCGGAGGAAAAACAACCCAAGGGCAACGAGGAAAACAATAGAGGGCCACAACCAACCGAGAGCACCAACAAGAAACTTAGTTAAGGTTCGATTAATTCAAGTTAAACCCTCCAAATTTTCAAAATATCAGGTTAAGCTTTGGATTATCAACAAAACCAAATGGTTATTTTTACTTTTAAAACTGGGCAAGAACCTAGGAGAAACGAGACGTTACAACTTTCGACTTAGCTCTCGGTTTGGTCTTTCTTAAAGTTGTCTAATGAATGTCTTTATCTGTTTACACAGATCTTTCACCAGCGGAGATTGATGCTAGAGTCAAACTCGTTTGTGAGAAGCCTCCGCCACTAAAAGTGGCGGTTTCTCAAATCCTTGCGGTTGTATCCGCAGAGGAAAGGATGGTTCGCCTAAAGGTAATCAAGAGTTGATTTTATCCTTAGGACTTTATAGTCGTAGAAAGAACTTACGACTAGAAAGTGATCATAGAAGATCTTACGATCAAGGAAAATGTCGTAGAAAAACTTACGACTGGATACTGGTCGTAGAAAATCTTATGACCGGTCAGTAATTCTTCTTTTTCTATTTTTCTTTGCAGAAAGTAGGTATGGAAAACCGTTCGGATGATCAAGAAGCCGAACTGATCACCATCGGTGCAGGGATGATGGGGGGATAAGGGCTCAGCTCCTCCGTCTAAGAAGCGTCGACTCGCAAGAGTCGTCGACAAGGGAGGAGCAAGCTCGAGTTCTTGCCTTTCGACCAGATCCTCTGCAAAGCCTGCGGCAGACACGGCTGCAATTGAAGCCAGTGATGTCAAAGCTGCTGAAGCTGAGGAAGCCGAAGCGGTCGAACCTCTTAAGCGCAAACCCCGCAAAGCCAAGGTACCCTTCTATTATGACAAGAAAACTTTCGCAGTTTCCGCCACTCCTAGTTTTGTCAAGCAACTAGAAAAGGAGATCTGGAAGGATTTTATGTCTTTTGTGAAGGACAATGCTGCTCCAGCACAGCCTACGGTTGAGGGTAGCGCTGCTCTTGGAGTGGTCGAGATTGATCTCGGCCATCTAGAAAATCAGGAGTCCAGAGAAATGGCTCCTGTTGAAAGTCCGCGACCAGACGTGGTCGTGGCCGAGCCCGTTCTTCAACTTGAATTCCAACCAGACGTGGTCGTAGAAAAGAAGTCGAAGAAATCTTCCGTTGGGAAGATGACTCCTAAGTTCCTGGTTAGGTCCAGGGTGTAGAGGTATGTGAAACAGACTAAAGTGTAAGAACAACATTTACCTTTTGCCTTTCACACCCTGACTTGCTTTCCTTTTGTTGATTTTAGCCCGACTCCTTCAGCCCCCGAGGATGCCTCCATTGAGAAGCCCGTTGCTACCTCTTCAATTGCTGGAGAGATAACAGCGGAAGTAGTCGAAGGATCATCTTCGGCCCGGGTGATGGAAGAAGTCGTGGCTCTTGAAGTGGTTACTACAACCACTGAGGTAGCTACTACGACCACTGAGGTAGCGGCTACAACTTCTGAGGTAGCAGCTACAACCATTGAGGTAGCAGCTACGACTACTGAGGTTGTAGCTACGACCACTAAGGTAGTAGCTACGACCACTGAGATGGTCGTAGAGACAGCAGAGGCAGCTATAGAAGCCTCTGGTCAAGGTGGTGATGAACCTGGGCGCCGTGTCGGAAAGGAAATCGTTGCAGACGTTCATTCCGGTACCCAAAGAGAAACTGCAGTTACAGAATCAGAAGAGGAAGAATATTTCAACTTCTGTGCTGATTTCTTTGGGCCTGCTTCCATCGTAGGGTCTTCTGCTTTCAGATCTCGCGATCGAGTCCCCCATCCCAACAATATTCCCAACAGAGGGGAAACTTTTGACAATGGGCGTCTCGAGAAGTTTGGTGGGATCAAGTCGAGAAGATTGACAAGCTGAAGACCCCAGAGTTGGTTTACTCGATGTTTGCTTGGTCGACCATGAATGTAAGTATTTTAAGGATACTTATATATGTGGCCTTCCCTTGCTTCTTACTGTCCTTCTTTTTGCAGAAAGCTCTGGAACAAATTGCCACCGTTGGTGAATATCACCGACAACTTATAGAGCTGCGACAGGAAAAAGTGGAACTCTACAAACATGCAGAGAGGTGGTAAGTCACGGTTATTCGTAGTCGTTTTTGACTTGACTACTTATATAGTGCTTACAGGGTTTGTCGTGGAAAAACTCACGACCAGGTACTAGTCGTAAAAGGCTTACGACCAGATGATTTGTCGTAGGAGAACTTACGACTACATTAATGGTCGTAGAAGAACTTACGACTGGATCGATGGTTGTAGAAGAACTTACGACCAATTAACCAATGCTTATGTCCACTCTTATCCTTTGTAGGTTAAACAGTGACAAAAAGACCCTAGCCGACTCGCTCGATTATGAAAAAGAGGAGTCGAGAAAACTAGGGGAAAAGGTAGAAGACCTCTTGAAGAAGCTTCAAGAAGCTAACTCTGCAACTAAAAAAGTGTAGGAAAAAATAAACAGTAAGTGCTGAACTTAAGACTACTTATGCGGTTGATCTTTACCTAACTCTTGCTTCTTTTCAGAAAAAGAAGATGATATGAGAAAGCTCCAAAATGAAGTCAAAGATAAAACTTTGGTTATTCAGGAGATTTCTCGTATCGCCAAAGATAAAGATCAAGAACTCGAGAGGCTGAGATCTCGACGAACAGGTAAGCAATTCTTTACCTGCAGTCCTTTACGAGTTCTTTCCCTTTTCTAATTCCCATTTCTTTTTTAGAAATTGAAATTGAACTGGGAAGACTCGAAACTGAAGTTAGGGATAAAACCTTGATCTATAATGAGACTGTCCGCATTGCTAAGGCAAACGCAGAGGACATCAAATCATGGGAGAAGAGGCATGCTGAGACCATTGCTTCCCATGATGAAGAAATCAAGAAGTTGGATTCTCGACTAGTGGGTAAGAAATTCTTTTACCTGTGATTATTTTTGTTTTCTCTTCCTCTAGAAGTTTATTTTTGCTTGACCAGTCTTATTCTTTTCAGAGCAAGTGGTCGAAAACAAACGACTCCGCGAGGCTTCGACTCATACCCAACAGGAGATGGAGTCAATGAAGATTAATCTTCACAGCAACATCACGCTCCTGAACAATGTACTTGGTGAGCTACGTACTGAGGGAAAAGCTCCTCAAGATGATACGATAGCTGCTCACATAAGTACTATTGGGGAACAAGTCAGGACTTTGCAAGAATTGGTGTCCACTCTGAAGGCCAACCAAGCTGAGTCGATAAAGGAGGAGGTCGAAAGTGCAGTAAGTTATGCATTGGCAAAACTTAAGGCTCATGACCCCAGCCTTAATGTGCAACCCATCGAAGCCGACTTCGACTGTCCTGAGGCAGAAGCAAATCGTCTGATGGAAGAAATGCAACCAGTTGGTAAGAAGGTTTCGGAGGAGATGCGACTGGCTCTCCGTCTTCAGAGTAGTTTGTAATAAACCTGTGAAAAACAAGCTTTTGTTGATGTATTATATAATCCATCTTGTTTCCTGCAAATCACCTTATCGAGTGGTTAGCAACTCCAAAGATAATTAACGAATAAAAGACTAAGAAATGAAGTCAAATTAATAACTTTATCCTAGTCCATCTTGTTTCCTGCAAATCATCTTATCGAGTAG
Organism: Phyllostachys edulis; assembly: GCA_036346405.1. NCBI lineage: Eukaryota > Viridiplantae > Streptophyta > Magnoliopsida > Poales > Poaceae > Phyllostachys > Phyllostachys edulis. Next base: position 97,069,704 of record CM070545.1, on the reverse strand, counting down.
TTAGTAACTCAAAAGATAATTAACGAATGAAAGACTAAGAATTGAAGTCAAATTAATAACTTTATCCTAGCCCCCGACTATTTGCTTAGTTTGTTTAGACAAACTAAGTAAATAGTATTAGAAAGGGTTTATGAAAACAGAGAGGTTTGATTAACTTATAGTTTTTGGTCATGATTGTCATGCACTAGTCGAAAGAGTGAGAACGAATCGATACTAGGAAGTTCCTTCTAGTGGGCAGGACCACGTGCAGAGAGGAAAGGCTTCGACTAGGTGATGTTGCCATCTCCGACTAGTTTTAATTAAATCGAGAACAGCAACTTGAGTTAAGCAAACGTCTAGAGGACTTTAAAAAATTTGTTCTCCCTTCCTTGGTGGACTCGATCAGTCTGTCCTAGTAGCAAAAGTAGGAGACTGAATAATGCTACGAAGTTCCTTCTAGTGGGCAGGACCACGTGCAGAGAGGAAAGACTTCGACTAGATTTGTCTCTTCCTCCGACCAGTTGAGACGGAACAAGTACACCAAAGGTGGTTGAATAAATCTAAGAAAGTGCACTCTACTTAGAGTATTTTTCAAAATAACTGAAAAAATAAACTAAGGTGAAAAGAGCTGGCTTTAAGAATATTTCGACCAAATAGAACCTGAGCTCTTTGTATTGGCAGCAAAAGTGAGTAACGAGTCGACACTAGGAAGCTCCTTCTAGTGGGCAGGACCACATGCAGAGAGGAGAGGCTTCGACTAGGTGATGTTACCTGTCTTTTGACCAGTGTAAAGAAAACAGGGTGTTTGGAATATAGTCGAAAGATTATGAAAGCACTACTCAAAAGTAAGACAATAGAAATAGAGAGAACCTAAGTCTTTATTGTCCGAATGGTTGGTTACACATAAAATTTGCGTAACTAGTCGATGTTCCAAGAATTTGAGAGAACCTGGTCGTCTTCCATTGCTAATCGTACTGACCCTGGCCGAGTAACTTCGACCACTGTGTAAGGACCTTCCCACTTGGGAGAACGTTTATTCTGATTAGACTTGGATTGGCAGAGCCTCAATACCAAGTCACCTACAGCAAGGCTGCGAGGTTGGACCTTACGATCGTAGTATCTGCGCAGGGCTTGTTGGTAGACCACTGAATGGATTAAGGCCTGGTTTCTCCTTTCTTCGAGTAGGTTAATGTCATCCGCTCGAAGTTGTTCCTGGTTGGAGTCTTTGACGGCAATTTTAGCTCCGGAGGAAGCATGGCTTCAACTCCAAAGACTAGAAAGACGGGTGTTTCTCCTGTCGCTCGACTAGTGGTCGTACGAAATGCCCATAGTATGGAGGGTGATTCTTGTACCCAAGCCCCCGAGCGCTTGATGAGTTGGTCGAAGACTCGGGTTTTAATTCCTCGCATTATTTGGCCGTTTGCACATTCGACTGCCCCATTGCTCTAGGGATGTGCAACAGAAGCATAACATAACTTGGTACCCAACTCGTCGCAAAATTCCTAAAATTTTGCGCTCGAAAATTGTTTACCATTATCTGTAATTATTCGACTTGGAACTCCAAATCGAGCAATTACGCATCTCATCATGAACCGTTTTGCTGCTTCCGTTGTTATCCCAGTCACAGGTTTGGCTTCGATCCATTTTGTGAACGTATCAATTGCCACAAAAAGGAACTCGAAACCTCCTGGAGCTTTGGGGAACGGTCCTAGGATGTCGAGACCCTAGGTCACAAAAGGCCAAGAAAGAGGTATTGTTTGTAATGCTTGAGCTGGTTGGTGTATTTGCTTGCTATGAAACTGGCATTGGACATACTTTTTAACCAACTCTTTAGCATCGTACAGGGTTGTTGGCCAGTACAAACCTTGTCGAAAGGCCTTACCGACCAGCGTTCTGTAGGAAGCATGAGTTCCACAGATGCCACCGTGTATGTCGTGAAGGAGTGTTAATCCTTCACTCTGCGGAATACATCGCATGAGTACCCCTTGAGTTCCTCTTTTATAGAGGACTCCTTCAACCAAAGTATACATTTTGGCTTTTCGAGATAAGCGATCTGCCTCGGGATCGTCTTCGGGTATGGAACCCTTCTGAAGATACTCGTAGATGGGAGCCATCCAGATATCCTCGTATTCTAGATAGGCTGTCTCAATAGGAGGTGTCTCTGGTTCTTCGACCAGGGAAGGCTTCTGGAGTTGCTCCAAGAAGACTCTTTTTGGTATTATAGATCGGAAAGAAGCCATTCGAGCAAGCTGGTCTGCGAGGAAATTATCCTTTCGAGGGATGAATTGTGCCTCGAAACCCAAAAAATGCTTTTCTAGCTTACGTACTTCCGATAAGTACCGAGACATTGTAGGGTTAGAGCACCTTTGGTACTCTTTCCCAACTTGATTCACGACTAGTTGAGAGTCTCCTCACGAGTAGTCGGCGAATCGAAAGCGCCATGGCTCGTATGCCGCCTAGCAAACCTTCAGATTCGCCACGTTGTTAGTGGCCCGAAAGTTTAATTGTATGGCATACTTTAAGGTTTCTCCAAAGAGGAGATACCAGACCACCCACCCCGAGCCACTTAAAATAAGTGACCCGTCAGTACATCGCCCACCGGTCGTGGGAATCAGATCGGGATCCCGCACAGTTCAGATTTGTCCATTCGGTGACAAAGTCTACCAAGATCTGGGATTTAACGATTCGTTCTCGACACGAATGGAGGTCGAACTCCCAAGTTCGACCGACCATTTTGCCATGCATCCCATTGCTTCCCTATTCTCGAGGATCACTCCCAAGGGAAACTCAGACGCACACATGACTATTTTGTGCGCTGAAAATAATGCATTGTTTCCCTATTCGGGAGGATCGCCCCCAGGGAAACTCGACGCAAGACAACTATTTTGTGCGCTGAAAATAATACCGCAGCTTCCTCGAAGACATGAGGAGGGCATATAGAAGTTTTTGGACCTGAGGGTAATGCTCCTTAGGTCCGTGTAAAACTTCACTAATGTAGTAAACTGGTCGTTGTACGTTTTTACGCTCTACGACCAAGATCTTCGCTTTCATCGCCTGGGCGTGGCGAAAAAGGTAAATTAAGAGCGCCTCTTCCGCTTCGGAGAAACCAAAATAGGAGCACTCAGAAGATACCTCTTGACATCCTCAAAGGCGATGTTTGCCTCGCTCGACCACTCAAAACCTTCGTGTTTCCTTAGAAGTTTAAAGAAGGGTAGTCCTTTTCTCCTAGTCGTGCGATGAAACGACTTAAAGCCGCCATGCACCCAGTGAGTTTCTGGACTTCTTTCTTTGTGGTTGGAGGGCGCATTTGGAGAATGGCCTTTATCTTTTCGGGATTTGCTTCGATTCCTCGTATGGATACTAGGAATCCAAACAATTTTCCTGAAGAGATTCCAAACACACACTTCTCAGGATTGAGTTTTAAGCGGTGCTTTCTAAGGTTGTTGAACGTTTCTTGTAGGTCGGTGATATGATTAAGTTTCTTCATGCTTTTAACAACTAAATCATCAACATAGGCTTCTAAATTTCGGCCTAGTTGAGATGAAAAGGTCGATTGCATCAAGCGTTGAAAAGAAGCGCCAGCATTTTTTAGACCAAATGGCATTTTGACATAGCAAAATATACCAAATGGTGTAATAAATGCGGTCTTTTCTTCATCATCTAGACACATATTGATCTGGTGGTATCTAGAATATGCATCTAAAAAACTTAACATCTTTTCGAAACTTAATCGATACGAGGCAAAGGAAAATCATCTTTTGGACAAGCTTTTATTAAGATTAGTGAAGTCTACGCACATACGCTATTTGCCGTTTGACTTCCTAACCATTACAGGGTTAGCCAACCACTCTGGGTGGTTGACTTCTCTTATAAAGCCTGCTTTAAGTAGCTTATCCAATTCTGATTTAATAGCATCTCATCGACCAGGGGCAAATCTCCGTAACTTTTGTTTTACGGGTACTTTGTCAGGCCGTAAAGCTAGCCTGTGCTCGATCACCTCCCTGGGGAGTCCGGGCATGTCGGATGCTTGCCACGCGAAGACATCTGCGTTAGCTCGGAGGAAGGTGATGAGGGCGTCTTCCTACTTGGGGTCGGAAGTATCCCCGATGCGAACGGTCTTCGAGGGCTCCCCTGCGTCCAGAGGAACCTCTTTGACCTGATCGTTCAGCTTTGGTGCAGCTTTAGGCTTCGACTTGCTAGTCGAAGGCTGACTTTCTTCTCGAGTTGGTATTTGACCAACCATCTCGAGGGATCGACGGTCGCAGGTATACGCCATCTTTTTGTCACAATGAATTCTGATCACTCATTTGGGACCTGACATCTTAAGACATTGATACCCGCAATGAATAGCCATTAAGAATTTTGCCAAAGTTGGTCGTCCGAGTATGGCGTTATATGCCATATCAAAATCGACCGCATCAAAGGAGATTTTCTCTGTCCTGAAATTACTTGGTGAGCCAAATGTTAAAGGAAGAGAAACTTGGCCAATAGGTTTGGCCGAAGACCCCGGTACGATCCCATGAAAAGAGTATCGTACCGGTCTTACCTTTGTCCTGGGTACCTGCATCTCGTCCAGGGCATTTTTGAACAAAATGTTTAAAGAACTGCCACCATCAACTAAAACTCGAATGACCCGACAGTTGTTGATGGTGGGTTCGACCACGATCGGATATCGACCTGATCGAGTCAAAGAAATCGGGCAGTCACCCTTCTCGAAGGAGATGGTGACTTCCGACCACTTCGGTAATTTATTGACGAGAGGAGAATCTATGGAGTTTACCTCACGTTCGGCAGCTTTGAGCTGTCGCTTTGATTCATATGCCGATGATCCCCCGTAGATGTGCTTGATGGTATGTTGCGGATCCTAGAACGGCATCTCCTCATCGTCTTCTGACGACTTATGACCATTCGTTTGCCCTACCTGCTCGAGAGTGGGAAGTGGTCCTTTGCTGTTGTAGTAGTCCTCGAGCTTTCGTTGGAAAACTCGGCAATTGCGGAGGTCATGTCCTTCCTTTTTATGAAAAGGACACCACCTAGGTTTGTCATTCTTCCGATCAGGACGCTTACCTTTGCCTTGGTCGGAGTACGGCTTGGAGGTTCGTGGCTCTTTATTGTTTACAACCAAGACCTCCTTGGAACCACCGGTTTGGGGTTTTTGCCCCTTCACCTTATTCTTGGATTTCTTTGCTTTTTTATCCTTCTTCTTACCAACTTCGCCTGGCTCTCGAGAGGTATTGTCTTCTCGATCGATTGTGTTGTTCCACTCGACCGCCTCGAAGCGATCGATATCGACGGCCATCTCAAGAGTTCGCAATGTATAGGAGGATTCAAAGCGATATCTTCTGTTATCCTTCTACTACGGACTCCTTGCTTGAAAGCCCTGATGACAGATGAGTCAAAAACTTCCGGAATTGAATTACGAACCTGACTAAAGCGCTTGATGAATTGACGCAAGGTCTCGTGGTCGTTCTGTCTCATCCGGTGCAAGTCGTCCTCCTTCCCAGGGCGATTGTATGTGCCTTGGAAATTCGCCATTACATACTCTCCTCCTCCTGCTGCTCGGACAGCTGTTGTATAAATTTGAAGAAATTCGATGGGATTTTGGGATCCATCAAACTTCTCCATGTTCACTGGTCGAAAACGAGGTGGCCAGCGAATAGCTCGAAGGTCAGGCGAAAATGCCCGACATCTGGTAATAACTTCTTGACGCCTCCTTTGTAGGAAAGAAGGGTTAACATCACCAAGTGGTCGTACTCGATGATACCCAGTAATAAGTTGACCCGACCTGTAGTAGGTCTCGGTCCTACGAGGGGAATACTCCTCACATTCTATCTGCTGCTGCAGATTTCCATGTCGAAGTGGTGAGCGATCACCTCTCCGAGGGGCTTGTTGATCATCAGTCATTCGGAAGACATTTCTCCGAGTAGGGGATCGATGCGATTTACTGCTGTGCCGATTGATTGACTGGTAGCTGAAGAAGTCGTATTGCTACGACTACCTGAATGATGTCGGCGAGGGGCTTCCAGTTTTGCCATCGTGTTTCGAAGCCTTTGTGCGATCTCTTCGACGAAGAGGTCGTAGCCTGGCGCTCGGGCGAGCTCTCGAGTTGGGTTCTCGAGTAAATCGTTGATGTGCTGGAGCTCCTGAGCTTCCTCTGAGTGATATTGAATGTGCCCAGGCAGATTTTTCTGGGTTGCAATCTTTCTCCGCCGAATAACCTCAAAATCTTCCATATCGGATCCTTGAGACTGTCTCAGTGGAGTGCGAGTATGTCGAGGATTTTCCTCGCGCTCATCAGAGTGTTGGTTCTGTCCGTCACTGGTGGTGCCCTTGCCATTGCCACGAGGGGGGCGCAGTGCGTGATCTTTGGGGAGTGTTCTCATTTCGGTCTCTAGAAGAGTGACCTTGATCTGAGGGAAGGACGAAGACCTCCCGTTGATGACTCTCACTTGCGCTCGAGGTCTCCCCGCTTGAGGAGTAGTCGAGAGACACCACCTGGCGACTTGGAGTAACCCCCTCCAGGTAGGGGAACTCTGGGTTATAACCGTCTCCATCCGCAGGTGTGATCTGCGGAGAGATGGTCGAATCTGCAGGAAAAGCTGGAGAGAGAGGACCACCAGATGCTGGTGGAGTCTTGGAATTGTGGCTTCCAGAACTTGCCTCACCAGGTCGGACCGCCTTAGGGGGACTTGAACACTTGGAGGAAAACTCTCGTCGTGTTGTGAGACCGCCTGAGTGTAGTCCTGGTCGGATTGACCCTTGTCCTTTGAGAAGATTGATTCCTCTGCTGGACGTACAGCTGTGGGGGATAAGGATCCCTGCTCAACTCCATCAGGGGGATGGTCTCCTGGAGAATGATCTTCGGAGGCGACATCACCATCAGATGATGCATCACTCGGCTCGTAGTCGAAACCGGCATCCATGTCGATGACTGCGTAATCTGCCAAGTCAAACCAGTTCTCCTCGTTCCATTCTCCTGCCATGAGTGCATGAGATTTGGAAAAAGAGAGTATGTTGACAAGAGATTACCGGAAGATCCCCACGGTCGGCGGCAACTGTCGGTGTTTTAGAACCGATCTTACGTAAAGATTATTTGATTCGAGGGGTCTCCTAGAATGGAATCACGCAGAGAGATTGACATGGGTATTTTTATACAGGTTCGGGCCTTCTCAGGAGAGAATAACAACCCTACTCCTGTGTGTGTATGGTATTGAGTGTATTCTTGAACAATCAGGAGAAAAACTAAGACTATTACAGATGATAGTGCTTGTCTTCCTGATAGCCCTTGACAGCGTGTGTGTACACCTTGATTCGATCGCCTCTTTCCTTCTCTGATTGCTGCCTTTATATAGTCAGTGAAGGAGTGGCCGTTTCTCCAGGTGAAGTGGCGCCTCATCATATCCTGTAACGGGCGCATATTGGCAGTAATCACCGGCATATTAACTCCTCTACGCTACCGCGCTTATATATCGAGATAATGGAGCATTTACGTGCTATTACTTCGTAGAATAACAGCGTATGTGACTGTTTAAATTCCTTAATCAATTGGACCCACTCATCTGTAGGTTTAATTGATCATAAGGTGATCGTGGCTGACCTAGTCGTTGAAGAGCTTACGACTATGACCTAGTCATAGAAAATCTTACGACTAGGTAGTGGTCGTAGGAGAACTTACGACCATAAGGTAGTCGTAGCAAGACTTACGACTATGGGGGTGGTCGTAGAAGAACTTACGACCACCTGGTAGGCTTCTCCCTTGCAAATCTAAGGGGTATACCTAGAGATTACATGGTATTTACCTATAATAATAATTATAGATAAAAGATAAAATATGGATTATTAGATCCTCGTCAGAATCTTTCTTATCGGGAACAGACAATTCGAATCCTAAGCAAAGCCACATGACACACACGTAGCTGTGCCATCAAAATGTTAAGAATTCAGTGGAGCAACCATACTGAAGACGAAGCCACGTGGGAACAAGAAGATCTCCTTAGAGCCGAATTTCCCTACTTCTTTACCGAGTCCTCTGAATCTCGGGGACAAGATTCTTTGTAAGGGGTAGGTCTGTAACATCCAAAAATCCATATTTTGGGAATATATAATGAAAATGAATTGGGAAAAACACTTTGATCATTTTGCATATGAAAATCTACCCATGTTTGAAATTTGAATTTTTGTTTAAAAGCAACTCATGAAATACAAACAAACATGTACTCAAAAGAAATTAAATAAAACAAAATAAAAATAATAAGTAAGAGAATTATTTTTGTATAATCTCCCAGGAAAAAAATTACCAAATAGCTTATGTGAAACTTTGTTAAGAACAACTAATACAAGTACATTAGAATAGAAACTTGTATGAATTTTAGAGAAAATCACAGGAGAGATTAACTTTTGATAAATTTACCAAAGAAACTAATTTAAGTCAGGTATCCTCACAAAAAGTTTTATAAAATTTCGAGGTCGTTTGCTAGGTGTAAAAATTCAGCAAACAAATCAGCTTTAAATCAAAAACACTAAACCTAATCTCCTCTCTCCCTCTCACTGACAGTGGGCCCCACTGCTAGGGAGCTTCGTCCACCTCGCGCGCGCCCTCGCCAGTGCACGCTCACAAGTGCATCACCACGCGCCCACGGTTTCGCCGCACCGCCCCTGGTTTTCGCCGTCCAACTGCCCCCATCACCTCCCCGTCACCTCCGCTTACCCATGCCTGACCTCTCCTCGCCCACTCCTGCCCACATTGACCTTAGCACCTCCGAGCGAATCGCCATCCTTGCCCGCGGTCATGTGCTTCTCCCTCGTGTTCCTCCGTCCCTCTACCTATAAGAAGCTACCCAGAGCTCCCTCTCATCTTTTCCTCGCTATTCCGCTCATTCCCTTTATTTCTCCCCTCGTCCACTAAGCTCGAGAGCAAGAAAGCTTGAGCTCCATTGTCAGCCGCCGTGGCACCACCGCCATTCCTGCTGTTACAGAGGGTTCCTCTTCGCTCTGCTCGCGTCATATCGTGTTCCAGGGCATGAGTGGCCTTTCCCCTCACTTGATTTCATCTTTGGTCCACAGGAACACACCCGAGCTAGCTTCTTCCCCATCTTTGGTTGTTTTCGCTGTCTCAGTCGCCACTGGAGCTACACTGCACCTCAAACCGATTAGCTGCACCAACAGCATCCCTAGGACATCCTCATCCTTCCCTGACCATCGGACGACGCACTCCCTCACCCGAGCACCTCCTCCACGTGGAGCACATCGCCGCCACCTCAGTTCAACGTCACCAGCCTCTCCCTGTCCATCACCGGCGACCCTCTTCGTTCTGGTATACTCCTAGTGACCTGTAGATGCTTATGTGCACGTTTGTTAGTTGGAAGCATCGACGGTTCGGCTGATGGCTTGTAACCGTAGCTTCACCGCTGCTCTTCTTTAGTGCATCGCCGCATCAGGCCACCCCAACCCTCGCCATTGGGACCATCAGGTGTGCAAGAGCACGGATCCGCATTGTAGCAACACCATTAACGTGCGTAATCCCAGTTGTTAAGACAAAACAATGTTTAAATGATTAGTTAATGAATGCTTGAGTTGCTGACATGTAGGACCAAGCCAAAAGATTAAAGAAAATCTAATTCAAAGCATTTTTTTTCTAAATGAGTGCACAGTGAACGCCTTGGTGAACTCGTGTGCTGTGCTCGTGGACTTGCGGTCTACGCACTGTCGCGTGGACCAAGCCACTAACAAATGGACCCCACACGTCGGAATAAAGAAAATCAGAGGAAAATAGAAACTACGCTTTTAGTTTTCAGGAAATACGCTTTCTCTGTTTGGAAAGCGTAAACCTTAGAGAATCCAGAGGATAATACGCTTTCCTTCTTCTTCTCAACTGAAAAGACTACACCAAAGAGACAGAAAAGTCTATGCCTTGGTACTGGGTTAGTGAGACAATATCTAGAGAAAGCAATGCCAAGACACATGACTAGCAAGAATAGCGACAAATGATCCAAAGCTCATGAAAGCATATAATCAACAATTTAAGACATGAGCATGGAGAGAGACAACTCAATTTCAGTACATGCTATCCCAGATATGACAAAGCTCAACCTATCCTTAGTCCACAAGAAGGCATAGGAGCAAGCAAACATGCACACAGCATAACACACATCATATATTACAGTCAAAGGTAAAGCGTGCTAGTGAAAGCTATGGCAAGACCCATATATCCACAATACCATGAGAGCAAAAGATATGTTAAGGAACAAATCATGGAAATCAAGTAAGCATGTGAATACACAAGGCAAAGATCAACAAGAGCAAAATAAAGAATATACACAATAGCACAAGCTCATGAAGACTAAACCAAGCTTATACATCCGTGAAACTAATGAAAAACAATATAATACAAGGATATATAAACAAGATACACGCAAAGGCATGATGAAGAATATCATAAGAGAACACATGCCGATAAGATACAAATGAGCACAAAGATTTTCTCAAACCTAGAGATCTTGAAGACAAGCTCACCCGAGGAGTCTAGAACTTTACAATCGCCACTCTTAAAACTCACTTCTAGACCCTCATCAAGCAGCTGAGAAACAGATAGAAGATTATACCTCTGCTTACTTACCAAAGCGACATCCTTGAGCATGAACTTGTTGTTGACGCGCACTGTGCCCTTGGCTGTCACAGTTTCGGTAGAAGCATCCCCAAATGTGATCAATTCATTGCCGGATGCACGTGTGAGGGAGGAGAACCATCTAGAATCTCCAGTCATGTGTCGAGAACACCCGGAGTCAACGAGCCATATGTCCTCCTTCCTCGCACGACGGACCTACAAGGCATAAGCAGGAAACATCTGTGCCTCGGTACTGGGGTTAGTGATAAGAGACCTGGGAATCCAGTACTGAGTCACATGATACTTGGGAATAACAGTAGAAGCAGCAGTAAAATGATTAGTGGGAAAATCATGAGACTGAATACGAGCAACACCTAGACCTCTCCGAATCGATCTACCAAAAGATCGGTACTCCCCCTGTCTAGATGCTACCCGTGGTTTCTCCTCACGATATCCTAACCCAAGGCGCTGCCTAGAGCCACCAAAAGAGTCAAAGAAGTCATCTACGAACCTAGGCCTATGTCTAGTAGGAAAGACAGGCTGCCTAGCTCTAGAGACTGTCGTAGGTGAAGAAACTCCTCTAATGGTTCTCAAAGCACTCATCCTCTCCTTCCTCTCAATCTTGGCTCTACGGAAGCAGAAATCAACGATGTGGCCATCCTTCTTGCAGAAGGTGTAGTGGTACTTGACCTTTTGAGAGGTCTGACCTGATGAAGCAGAAGCACCTATCTTTCTAGAAAGAGTTTGGGCAAAACCTGCAGATCTAAAGACAATATTAGATGGCTCAGGGGTTTCTACCTCAAACAAGCCACTCTCAACAACTCTCGCAATCTTAGGTGGATGGTTCTTCGAATGTTCTGAGGAGTTAAATCCTAGACCACTGTTGTTCACACCCACCTTAGATTTGTCTAGAATCATGTTGAGGTTCTTCTGCCCACCAGTAAATCTCTCAAGAGTCCTGTTAAGGTAGTCATTTTGTTTGGCTAGCTCATTACATGAAGCACACTTATTTGACGTATTAGCTCTATCAGATTTTTCTTTATAGTAAGCTACCTCGGCTTTCAAAGCCTCACAAGACACACAATAATTATCTCTAATCCTGTCCAACTGCTCTTTGAACTTAACTCTAAACTCTTCCTATATCTTATCTACATTATACCCAATTTCAGCACACAAAACACAAGAAGCGGAATCGACAATTTTCTTAGAAGCAGTCATGGACATAGATTGTTCAATTTTAGCCTGTTCTTCTACAGTCTTGTTTAGGGCTTCATTTTCAATTGTGAGCTTACGACAATTTTCACATGATGCAGATTTAGAGTGAAAGACCATTTCAATCATTTCTTTCATTTTAGTCTTATTAATCTCACAATATGAGCAAGTGTAACTAGCATCAAATTTCTGCAATTCTTCTTTAGCGCTATTCAATTTCAATTCAAGTAAAGCACAATTTGAACAGGATAAAGGAATAGCATCTACAGTAATCACATCAAGAGCAATGGCATTCATGCAATCAGGACTAGACTTGAGGGATCCTAGTTCATCAAGAGCATCTTTCAATTGATTCGTAACAGAGGAATGAGCAGATTTTAGATTGTTCAATTCATTTTGCAAGCTAGAGCAAGAGTCACAAATATCAACAGGATTAACAGATTTAAGCCTAACAACCTCTAAGTTTAGATCATCAATCATGTTGTCCTGTCTCTTAATCAATTTAGCTTGCTTCTTCAAATTGTGTTCAGCAATGACCAAAGCACGCTTCATATTAGCAAGTGAGGGACATACCTCATTTGGGTGCTGAAAGGGTCGTCGTCGTTGGAGGAGTCGACGTCGTGGCTACCCCTGGCCATGAAACACATACCGGTGAAGTCCTGAGCTTTCTTCTTGCCATGGGTGTCATCCTCGTCGTCCTCTGTTTCCGAGTCCACATCGCTTATATCAACACTCTCTAGAGCGGCAAGAACCCGGCTGACGAACTTGCGATAGTTGGTCTTTGGGTTTTGCATCCCTAGCTTGAGGACACCTCCGAGTGTCCTTCACCTCCTTGCCCTTCAGCTTGGGGCACTTGGAGCGAATGTGGTTTGGCTCACCACACTCAAAGCAAGTGATAGGGGCACCTCTCCTCTTGTTCCTCACCTTGTTGTACACTCTCGAGAATTTAGTGGATAGGAGGGCTAAATCATCCTCAGGTAGCCTCTCTAGCTACTCATCGCTCAAAGAAAGCAAAGCGGACAAGGAAAAGTTAGATGAGCTAAAATCCGGTGAATCAGAAGAACTACCTTTAGATGGGTCGACCACCAAAGCCATCGACTCTGTCTTGGGGAGACGCGAGATAAAGTCAATCTCATGGGTCTTCAACCTCGAGTAGAGCTTATCTATGGTAAGCTCACTCATGACAGTGTTGTCATTGATGGATGTGATCTTCATCCCCCAGACCTTCACATGAAGAGCACCCAAAAGCTGGCGTGCATTCTCAGACTCAGTGAAAACAAGACCAACAGCACGAAGATCATGAAGGATCTTGGAAAACCTTCCCCATAGCTCATCTAAAGACTCACCAGGTCTTTGCATGATCTTTGAGTATTCTTTCTTGAGCTGGTTCTGTCTCACTTCCTTGATCGCAGTAGAGCCTTCGTGATAATCACAAAGGGTCTTCTAGATCTCGTGAGCGACCTCAAATGAGCCACGCTCAAACTCGATCGACTAAGACCTTGGATCGAGAAAGTTCGCGAGCTTTCTTTGTTAGCCTCAACATCCGGAGTGATCACATCGTCATTGGCGGCCGCGCATGTGGATTTTGACCTTAAGCCAAATAAGCGTGCCCTTAAGCCTCGATGTAGGCATGCATGCGTGCCTTCCGATAAGCAAAATCAACTCCGCCGAGCAGAGCGGTTTGGTTGAATACTTGTCAGTCGCCATGGCTCCAAAGACCAGTTAAGATCTATGAGAAGAGCTAACCGGGCTCTGATACCAATTGTAGGACCGGAAAGGCGACTAGAGGGGGGTGAATAGACGCTTTTCCTATTTTTCTCCTCGATCGAACTCAACACTACTTTCACTTCAATAGCTATAAAAGTTATGAAGATTTGTATACAGGCATAGCAGATGACCTGTGTTGAATCCGATCAAACCCCGAAGCAAAAGACCAAAAACATCTTACAACCGCATAGGAAGATGCGCAAGGAATAAGCGGCTTGTCAGATATAAGAGATGAACGATAATAACACAAGAAGCAATTAAGACATAAATCAAGGCATCATTCAACTCCGCCGCACAGTGGCAAAGACGGCATGGCGCCAACCAACAACCCACGAAATTCATGAGCCCCACGCTCACCGACACCCTCGCCGGCGAGAGTTCGGCCCGCTCAGGGAACAGATCCGACGACAGCTTGCACACGGCGATCACCGAGTTCAGCACGGACAGCGGCGCCGATTCACACAGAGCAGACAAGCAAGAACAATTAAACTAATCTGACACAGCGAAGCTGTTGGGAGTTAAAACCAAACCTTTCTCGCGTCATTGAGCAGCCCAAAGCATTAATTAAATCTAAAACAGCAACAAACAGGAAACTGCAAAGCTTTTTAAATCAAACAATGTACGAGACTCTTACACGCATGAGCCAAGTGAAACGGCCATAATCAGATGCAAACAGCAAAACGCAATCACTTGATTAAGCAGCCGCCGGCATTTAAGGGCTCCTATTTCCGCACTCACTGATCTCGACAAGGCACCGCACATCACGACCAAAGCCTCAAGGAATAAACAACTAGAAACCGAGCCGACAAGGACTCCTATTTTCTACGGTAGCATAGCGTCGCACGCACAAAGCAGCAGCTAAAATCAAACTACACACTAGAAATAAACAAAAGAGGTCACAGTAGCAATCGATTCACCAGTCACAACAGGAAGGCAGCCCAAGACAATAAACTAATCCATACTGCCAACCGATGGCACTCAAACCGAACCCTTGGTCGGATCAATGATGGCAGCCAAGCAATAAACAAATCTTTGAACAGTAAACAACAGGAACAACTCAATGAAACGTTAATGCATTTCATAACATACACAGTAAGGAACATCTCAACGCATGAGGGAAAAGCTGAAAACCAATACAGAAACCTCAATGCCTTGATTAAGCAGCCGTTGCCCAGGTTATGCACAGATGGAATCACTCATATCCACGAGGCAAAAACGGCCATCACTGCAGCCGTCGCAAGCTTTTTCTGTCTTGAGTCGAGGCTTCGGGCCGCCGCCGCCAAGGGCTCTGCTTTTCTGCGAGGGACAGCCGCCGCCAATCTCCGGTTTTTGCGGGGCACTCCGGGCACCCGCCTTGATGACCTATCTCCCTATCCTTTTATAAGGCAGCCACCAACCCTAAAAACGTTTTAGAATTGGAGCTTCTAGAAGATTAACCCTAATGGGCTTCCGTTAAGGCCCAACATCAACGGAACACACACGCACGCATTTTAAAGCGTCGTCTTCACTTCTCTTGACCTAATCCACTTCTTCTTGACGCACTGTCTTGCGCCTCGGGTTGGCATTAGGTCACCAAGGCGGTATATGGTAAAATTACCAAAATATCCCTTCTCGATCTTTTCCGAAGACCGAGTCCAATCCTGTTGAAGCAATCGCCTACTTCGCCACGTGTATGTCGATCAACGGCTCTCATCATGTCGGCAAGTCTCTCCCGTCCGAATCCCATTGGAATCTCCAAGGCACTTGCACCGACCTCGCTACCGCTTGATCCAACCATCGCGCCAAGCGCCTGATTCGATCAACCTCGTCCATTCTGCGCCATGCTTGAGTCACCAGACCACCTCACGGCATCCATGATCGTTACGGACCTCAGCTCTCCAAGCTTAGTCGATCATCCTCGCCGTTGACCGTCGTTGACACGCAAGCCACCGCAAAAGAATGACCAAGAAATCGTCTCAGGGAACAAGTTCTTCACAACTTGACCCACGTTAGCTCAAAACATGCAATATGCAACATATATGCATTAACACATATGGATATGACATAACCCATAATCAATTTTCAATTATCTCAACATTCAGCACAAACTCGGTCTGACCGAAATTCACTGGCCGCCTCTCTAACTTTGCCGAAAACGCATGAAACTTCAAACCAACAAAGCCATTGCCAATTGTTTCATCATCCTAAGATCATGAGCATATCCCCATGATATCCACATCCTCCCTCCCTCTCCATGTCTCCACCGCACCCCCTCCCCCGCTGCCTCCTACTCCCTCTCCATGCCTTCGCCGAGCCGCCCCCACCGCCTCCTCCCCTCTCAATGCCTCCACCGCGCCGCCCACCACCGCCTCCTCCTCCTCCCACCCTCTCCATGCCTCCACCAACGCATGATCTCCTCCTCCGGGCGCTTCGTTTCTGCGCCTCTTCCACCGAGCGAGCCCCAGCGACGCCGATGACACGGCGCCCCTCCCCACGATCGTCTTCTTCCATGGCGGCGGGTTCGCCTCCCACTGCTTCCTCACTGGGGACATCACCGACGGCAACATCACCCACCACATCGCTCGCCGCTACGCCACAAGCTCCTCCAACCCTTCTTTAGCGCCGACTGGATGTGGCAAGCATTCCTTCCGCCTGGCGCGGACCGGACCCACGAGGCTGCCGCCGGCTTCAACTCCCGTGCGGTGCTCCTTGCCATTGAAACAGAGAAGAGAGAGATGAGAGAGGAGGAAGAAGGGGAAGGGACTGGCATGTGAGCTCCCATCTTTTTTTCATTTTCTAATTTGTTAGATGATGTGGCACACACGTGGTAGAGACGTGGCAGTCACATGGCACGAACCGGGTGGGAAGGGGTGAAGGGGGCAAAGTTGATGGTTTTGAGAGTTGAAGGTTGCATTTTAGACTGTTTTGGAGTTGGTGGTTGAAAATCGGACTCGGGCGATAGTTGATAGTTGAAAAATGGACTTTTTCCTAAATTTAATAACAAAACTAGGTTCCAGATTTCTAGTTTGGCAATAACAAGTGGCTACGTAATGAGACTAGAAAAATAGTTGACGCGATGCATATGGCTCCCGTATGCACACAAACTAGTTGAATTCACACAGAAACACACAATAAATTGACGAGCATAGAATAGAGTGAGTTGATTCATTCGAATAGTGGTTGTGTGGCAGCAAAAGGGGAATGAAACAGGACGATAGTGGTGGGGAAAGTGGTCGACATTGGGAGGAAGTTCTTTGGAAGAAGGAATAAAAGAGCTTGCTTAATTCTATTTCATACCAATATTAAGTATAGAACATTATATTTTCTTGAGATGCTAACAAGTAGTAATTAAGCGTTAGATAAAAATTAGGGTCCGTGTCTGTCGGTCCACGCCCATCACCACAGCGCCACGAGCGTCGCCGCTAGGATGAACATATCTGCGCCACGCCGCACCATCCACCGGCTGCCCCTCGCCTTGCCGCCAGACCCCATGTAGCCCCGGCTGTCGTCGGCGGCGCTCACGCCGTTGAAACCGGCTTGACCACGACTCCATCATTGCCTTGCTGTGGTGGTTGTTCTTGGAATCTCGGGTAGGCGGCGAGCGGTGTGTGTTGTGTTTATGGCGCGAGTGTGTGTTCACTAGTTCTAGTTGTCTAGTTGAGAGCGGGAGCTAGGTACGGTAGGTCGTGGAGGTGCATGTGCAGAATGCGTAGTGGTCCGAAATAAATTCTACAAGACTTTAAATCTTTGTTTTGATCTTTTTTAATCACGACACGTAGACATGTACAGATGTGTTGTTGGCGATATTTCTTCATTCTTTGTTACATGCCATTAGGGATTCTTGCTATAGTTATTTCATTCATTGCACCACAGTGGGTGTTCTTTAGATTAGGTGTAGATTTTTCTCCAAAGTGCAGATTAGTCAAAGCTGAAGCGTGATGCGAATGATTCAATCCTTTTGTTCTCTAGAGTGGCATGACTTTTGTTTGTGCCAAGATTGTGGTACGTGTTCTTCATGCCGTCTGATTCAAATTCCCGACCATGTTAGGTGTTGAGTGATATGTATATTTATGGCTTATGTCCATTTCTCATGTGAGATTCTTTTTGGTTTGATGGGCTATTGGGCTACCTTCTATTTGTCTTAATGTTGTTTTACAACAATACTCGACCAATTAGCATGTTATTGAACCCACTATGCCACCGGTACTGTAATAATCGTTTTCTTTTGTTTTTATTGCCATGATAGATCATAAACAAATGTATTTGATTCTATCTGGAGTTAACCTGTTTTTCGTTATTCTATTTAATGTGAAGACATTATTTTTTTTGTACTGTTAGGTTTGTGACAACATCACATCAACTAGCGAAAAAGCTAAAGCACCACAGCTTGAATGAACATGGCCTCTCTAAAAGATATGTTCGCTGCTTGCAGGTAATTGGAGTTCTGCTGGTAGTATTTGCTTTTTTCTTTAATATTATCCAGAAACTCTTCCTGAGTTTTTCCTTAGTTATTACTTTCTGCTCTGTATGCTTCCATATGTACTTTGTATCCAGCATGTTTATCAATCACGTCACTACGTGATGGTGAATACATGAAGGACTTAATTGAGTTCGTCCACAGGAACAAGCTTTGTCCTATAGGTACGATAATGCGCATCCACCGATCATCCACCAATTAGTATCTTCAGTGTTCACGTAGGTGCTCAACTATTTAGGTACATAATTAGGTATTCTTGTAACAGTTTGTTCGCCAATATCATACACATATAATTACGATATCACTTAGTAAACGCGCTTGTTTTCGCACTAATGAGAAGTGTGTAATAGTGAATTATATAGATGGAGGAATATGACAAATTGGTATTGATGCGAACAGATGGGAATAGCTAAACACATTATAAGAGATATTTGCTGCTCCATTGTTTTGACTGCCCTTACACATGGGAAACTTTAATTACCTGCAAGCATTGAACATATCTTCTAGAGAATTTAGTGGTTTACAAACCTTCAAGCATTATGCCACTAGACCTTAATGAATAATCGACACAAGGTACAACCGCATTAAGATGCAAGGCATGATATAGTTTTAGTCTATACATACAATGTGACAGTTAACTATTCAGCTTCCATGTGCACGCCAAGGCGCGCACAGGTCCCTAGTTTATATAATGTTTGGAACTCATTGTGTTTGAGTAGGAATAAATTATGTTGGCACTGTTTGCAATTATTGATGTTTAATTGGCTGTACCAATCTTTTGACATGTCTTTCATTATAAAACAAAAAAAACTTTGGCCTAGAATGACAATGTGCAACATGGAAAGAAAAATTCTACTGCATACAAGGTTAGTTCACTTCTCTACTGTTTGGAACTCATGAACATAGCCGAGCATCAAAATAATATAATACCCTGCTCCTTTTAGTTTTGTTACTTTAATGTTTTGATTTTGTTTCTTCCTAATGGTGCATTAATGAACTCTAATTTTTCATTGTAGGTTGATAAGATAAATGGATGATATGTTGAATGAATATGGAGAATGGTGACATAGGCAGATGATTTTCATTACATTTAGATTTCATTATGTTAAGAAATATTGTTCAAGCAAAATATTTATATCATGTCTTATGTGGATGGTTCTCTTTGTAATGCAACAATTTCTTTTTAATATATGAGTGTTCTTTTTAACCATGCTATGACCGATAATGATTTTTTTTACTTTGACTTCTACACACTTATAATCATTGCAGTAACCTAATTATATCCGTTGCCAAAATAGCAAAACTCATCTGTATGGCAAGTACCAACGCTTCTATGCGTTGGGACAATATAATTATATCCACTGTTAAAATAGTAAAAGTCATCCATGCATCGTAAGTACCAACGCATACAAGTGTAGTTACAACCTGACTATATCCGTTGCTACTTCGCAACGCCTTTCATATCTATTACCAACGCTTGTTTATCTGTTGTAATAGACTTTCGCAACGGCCTCAATGACAACGCATAGTAAATGCGTTGGTATAGATTGTACCAACACTTATTTGGATTTTTACCAACGCATATATGCGTTGGTAAAAGGGTGTTCATCTTGTAGTGCCACCACCGCTGCGACTTCGTCTTCGTCGTCAACCCCTCCGGTAGGCCCCCATACCGTTCCCCTCCACCCCGCTTAGGCGCTCCCTTACCTGTTCACTCTCTAAGCGCCCCTCACATCACGCGAATCCCACTGTGCAGGCACCAACGGCCGCACGGGCAAGCAATGGAAGCAGCAGCTCCCCCACCTCTGCACCCGCCTCGCCGACCAATGCAACGTAAGCCTTCAAGAGCTCTTAGATCCCTAGATCACACTACTCTGGAACCGGAAGTTGCAATTGCCGTTTGAAACTGCGTTTGGGCTCAGATCCGGAGGTAATTCAGTGGTCTCACAGAATGTTTTGATTTGTGGGTGTTGGGTGATCAGATTTGTGAGTCCATCACTTTTGGAAAGGAAGTCTAGTCCGTGAACTTGATCATTCCACTTGGAACTGGCTCAGACTTCGCTAGGACTGTTAGTGTTCTGAAATGTTTGTTTTATGCACTGGAATATTGTTCAGTAGTGAATCACCTTGTTTTTCTCTCACAGCTCATTCCACTTGGAACTGGCTCAGACTTTGCCAGGACATTTCGATGGTATTTTTATTTTCTTTCCTGCATGATCTACATATGTCATGGTGATTTGTGACATTTATGTAACCAAGGGCTACATAGTTTGATACTTGTGTACTCAATGGATTTGTTAGATCAGCATCTGAGACTCACAAATGAATCTTTTTGCAGGAGTTAAATCAAAACTAGACAAAGGCAGTTGTAGAAGATAGATGGTGGCCGTATGACCTATTTAGGTATACTACTTCCCCAGATAAATTGTCTTACTTGCATAGTTTACTTGTGGTGGTTCTGATATTCACTTGATCATTTTGCGATATCTGTCTCCGACAATGGATTTGAATTCGTGAGTTGCTCGTTGAAACTCTATCTGACCTTAGTGTGTGGGACAGTTGTAGGCACCACAAAAAGCCGATGAGCGAATCTGAAGGGTTTAGTTCAATGTTCTATCAATTTGCTTTTATTATGTTCCCGTCGGTGATTAGTCTAGTCTTTTGAATGTTAACTCCACCCCTAATTTGGTGGGGATTAGGATCAGTGCTTGATAGCATTTGTCTGAATGTAAACACCCTTTAGAACTAGTGTTCTTTCCTGAAAAGAGAAGATCAAAATTGACACTATAATCCCCCATTTCGATTTTCAACTCTGAAAGAATGTAAATGTTGCATGAGTTTGTTGGAACTTGTATTGTAGCGCTTCAGATTTCAGGACATTTTTTGCTTTACAATTTGTATGAATGATGCAAATGTAATGGAAGCTTTTTTGGAATGTAAGCTCATGGATTCAGAAATGCTTCTGTTGAATTCGTGATTGAGCAATCCATGGTTTTGTTGTACATTCAGATTTATGATGTTTTGAAGCAATCCATGGTTTCTGTTGAATTTGTGATGGTTTTGTTGTGTGCTGAGAATTTATAGTCTATTGACAAAATTTCTATGTAAAATGTCTCACACATTTTAGTGCCATGCTCATAATATCAATTTCACAATCTCAATTTCAATCATCCATACATGGACAAGTTCATACTACCATTCACATTCATACAACAATCTCATGTGCTACTATGATTGTAAAACTATTTGAAGCAATGTGATTGTAATCAACCAGTTTAGTTTCTGCCAGTTTGCTAAGTTCTCATGTGCTACTGTGCATGCAAATTAGTCGATCCAATCACAGAAAGCTACAATATCAGAATTGGGAACACTCAAATTATAACAATAACAATTTCATAATATCTACTATTCCCAGTACACGATAACAATTTCAAATCTTCCAAGTCCTTTCTTATGTGCTGGTACAAGCTCCCAGTACACAATATTGCCAATAGAAGTAACCCAATACATGAGAACCAAATCGATTCGACCTGATGTCGAGCTAGCGATGGCGCATATACGGGTGAGATAGTCTTCTGATCGAATCGCAGCTTCGGTCATTCGGTTCACCAAAGGGACAAGATCTGATGTCGGGCTAGCGATGGCGCATATACGGACTTGGTGAAATGGTCATTCGGTTCACCCAAAGGAGTTTGATACAGGCTCGTCTGAAAATCTCTTCGTGTCAATAATGTAAACCTGCAAAATATAAGGAGTTTGATAGATTATGGAGGTGCGTGGAAATAGAATGGAGTCATGGGACATGATTTGTAAGTACACAATGTGATGAGGTTTAAATTACCTGAGAGACATCATTTTCCTCATTATGGACATATGTAATTATCCATCCATCATCTTTGTCAATTTTATTTTTCTTTGCAACAAATTGAACTCCAGAGCAGAACTGTTTCTCTTGTAAAGCATGGTACTCTACTGATATCAATTGTTTGTTTTCCTGGGTTTATAAAGATACTTTAGTCTGTATTAACCAAAAAAAAGAACTGATATTTTGTGCATTATTTACTAACCTTATCTTGCTTGTCAAAGTGTATCTTTGCTATCATCTTATACTTAAATAAGCCTACAACATTAAACACAATAAGTCAATAACATGATGAGGTGTGTGGTTAAAATGACAACAAGAACACTTGAAAAGAAATTCTATTTCAGCAATGTCGCGGTAAGTCTATTACCTGTTTTACTAGTTTCTACTGAATCAACAACTTGAGCATATCCATACTTGTTCCTGACCCCTATAAAATTGTCATTGATAACATCAAACATTAGGTTTACATGTACACAATATATTGACCAGAACTATCAAACCTGAGGATGGGGCGCACCGGCTTGGAAGCGGTAGCAAGGGACTCGGGAGGGGGTTGCTTACCTCGGGGCCGTCGGGCAGAGGCTTGGGGCGGAGGACGACTAAGCGCACCGCTTGGAGCGGTCAGAGATGGGCGTCCGGCCGTCGCAGAGGGAGGATCAGGCGGAGGGCGATCAAGGCGCACCCGGCTTAGGCAGCGCAGATGGGGCGGTAGGGCGTCGGCGCAGGGGTGCTCCGGCGGAGGGCGATCGGGCGCCACTTGGAGCGGCGCAGATGGGGCGGTAGGGCCGTCGGCGCGGGGAGGCTCCGGCGGAGGGCGACTAGGCACAAGCGAGCTTAGGGCGGCGCAGATGGGGCAGGCCAGGCGATTCTTGAGACTCGGCGGGCGGGCGGGCCGTCAAACCATCCTGTGAATGGGGCTCAGGCGGGATGCAAGCAAGGACGACCGTAGATGCAAGGGGCGGCGGTGGCGTCCAACCCTAGCGCCCTTCTCCTCCGAACGGGGCAGAGCTGGCCTCTGGTGCGAGGGGAGGCGAACGAAGATCTGGCGCATTCGCCTTGAGGTGGAAAGAAGTCGGAGGTAGGAGTGGGGGCAAGCTACGGCGTTGATCATGGAATGGATGCACCGGATCTGATATGTCCATATGTGCACCAAAGTGACTATGTGCATACGAAATGCCGCCAACATATGCTACGTCATCTTTAAAGACAACATTTCCAATAGATAGTCTCTAACACACTCTCCAACATTTGTATTTTATAATTTTTCTTTCAAATGGTCCTACATATTAACTAGAGTAGATTAATGTATCATGTCTTGTTTCACATGCACGACTGTCTCTTCAGGAAGAGACGACATGTGCTCTCTTTCCTTTCTCTCTCTTCTCCACATAGGATTTTGTTGACGTGACATAACTAAGAGACGACAATAAATACACTATTGAAGATGCTCTAAAGGTACTAGCTAAGGGCACGGCTTAGGGACCGTCCGATACAGAATCAACGCGAGATCAAACGAGATAGAAAGTGAAGGCTTCAGAATTATCGCAAGATCGAACTGAAAGCATCTCACATATATGCATCGGTCAAAACAGGCTCGATCCAACGATCCAAACAATCGTCCGAAGAGCACATTATCGTGCAAATCTACCTTTCCAGTACGCGGTCTTGCCTACGAATGAGATGCTCGGTTCCCGAATCCAGCATATCATTCATGAATAACTGGTCCAATTAGGATTCGGAATTTCGTGTCTAAAAAAAGAATTTTTGGCTAATCTAGCCATTTTGCGACCTATAATTGCAAATCTAACCACGTAAAAACCGATTTTACAAAAATAGCACATTGGCGCCACGATCACCGTCGCCACCGTCGCCCATCTTCGACGTCGTATTTGGCGCGACGGTGACCGTCGCGCTTAGCTCCACGACGCCACGTGGCGCGTCGGCGCATGGTGGCAACGCGCCAACACCCTGTGTGCCGACACGTGTCCACCCAAATTCGATTTAATTATTTTTTTTTCATTTTTTTCAGCTCAAAAACGGGCCGCGTGGTGGCGTGAAGCGGCGACGCGCGGTGTCGCGCCCGGCGCCACATGTCGAGACGACGGCCGTGGCGCCGGATGATCGTCTTGCCAATGTGCCATTTTTGCAAAATCGGTTCTTACATGGTTAAATTTGCAATTACGGGTCTCAAAATGGCTAGATTAGCAAAAACTCCTTAAAAAAAGGCCTGATGATTCGGAATTTCAAGCGAAGGAACACATGAAAAGGGTAAGTTTCACCTTAATTTTATAGCTGCGTTTGCAAAAAAAAAAGAAGATGAATATGTTAAGCTTCATATGTGGTTTCGTAGTAGTTAGTAATGGACTAATTTTTTTGTTCCAACCATGCAACACAGTAACACATCTCACTTTCCGGTGAAAATTACGTAAGGTTTAAATCACATTTAGCGTTTTTTTTCCTGTTTTGGCGAGGACATGCCATCTCGCGTTGATTAATACTGTGAGATGATACTAATCGGGGAAGAAGCTAGCTAGCTACCGTGCTAATAACAACGGAATATTCATGCATGCTCTGCAAATTGCCGGTGATCGATTAATTAGCCATATATGCAAGTACTATTATTAATTCCAAGTTCACTAACTGTTGGCTGAAGGGAACGAAAGTGCATTTGCACTCAATTAAGTAACAGGTCCGTATCTTAGAATTTGAGGGCCATGCTAAAATTAAAATTAGGTCATACAGTTTAGAAAACGCAATTACCAAACCAAAAAACATTTCATTGAAAGCTGGACCCTAAAATTAGCTCGGTTCTACTATTGTGGGTTTAAGGACCTTCGGTTCAAAGGTGGGCTTTGAGACTGTTTTCGTATACTCCGCGGATGGAGGTAAATTGGTAAACGCAATTACCAAACCAAAAAATATTTCATTGAAAGCTGGACCCTAAAATTAGCTCGGTTCCTTTTTTTCCTTACGCTTTTCATAACTAGATTTATCTCCTGATCGCATAAGACATTATTAAAAACTAAAGCAACACACGGATGCACAAATGCAAGAAAACACAACAATAGTAGACATTAAAAATTTAAGAAAAAAAGTCCATTTTCAACCCTCCACTATCGTAAGAGTCCGATTTTCAACCTCCAACTCCAAAACCATCTAAAACGCAACCTCCAACTCTCAAAACCGTTCTTTTTTTCACCCTTCCCACCCCCCGGTTTTTCACTGATGTGGAGGCGGTTTTTGTTGACATGGCGGTGGTTTTTGCTGAGTACAGGGTGGGGCCCACATGTTAGTCCTACTTTCCCCTTCTTCCTCCTTTTTCTGTCTCTCTCTCCCCTCTCTGTGCCACTACAGCGCCATCCCTTCCCTCCCTGTCTCCCTCTCCACCGCGCCACCCCCCGCTGCCTCCTTGCCCCTCACCCTCCATGCCTCCACCGAGTCGCCCCCGCCGCCTCCTCATCCCTCACTCTCCATGCCTCCCAGAGCCACTCCCCGCCGCCTTCTCCTCCCCCCTCTCCATGCCTCCACCGTAATGCCCACCACCGCCTCCTCCCTCCCTCTCCATGCCTCCACCGCACCCCCTCCCCAGCTGCCTCCTACTCCCTCTCCATGCCTTCGCCGAGCCGCCCCCACCGCCTCCTCCCCTCTCAGCAGCTCCCTTCTTGCCGCCCACCACCTCCTCCTCCTCCCACCCTCTCCATGCCTCCACTAACACATGATCTCCTCCTCTGGGCGCTTCGTCTCCACGCCTCCTCCCACCCAGCCCAGGCAGACGCCGAAGCGACACAAAGACTACTACGAAAAAGGCCTTCACAGACGGTTCCAACGTCATCACTGGCAGTTTCTTGAGCCGTCTGAGTTTATGGGTCGATGATGCATAAGGTCATCACTGACGGTTTGAAAACCGCTCATGATGCATACTATCACTGAGCGGTTTCAGCCATAAACCGCTGTGATGACTATATATCACTGAGCGGTTTCAGCCACAAACCGCATGCGTGATATCTATATATCATGAATGGTTTGTGGTCAAACCGTGCGTGATGACTTTTCTATAAAGCCACCAAGTAGTATTTGCTTGTGCCTTTAAAACCGGCATCATATATATATTATATTTCTATTGTTCCTAGTCCCTCGGCCACTTTCGAAGTCGTCGCCCACGACATGAGGAAGAGGAGACGACAACCGAGGGCAACCTAATTGAGCCCTGCAAATTTAAAATCTGTTTGCTGAAGCGTCGGGACATCCAATTACTTGGTTGCTAATACATGATGCCACTTGGCGTATTAGCAACAAGTACATTGATGTCCCGTCACTTTCTTAACAAATTGCATTTAAATTTGTAGGGCTCAATGAGGTGTCACAGGACGCGAATTCTAAAGTGGCCGAGGACTAAAGTGGCGACAATACATATATATATATATATATATATATATATATATATATATATATATATATATATATATATATATATGCCGGTTTAAAGGCACAAGCAGCCACTGCTGGAGACTTTATAGAGAAGAGATTAGGAATGGAATGGTAGGACGACGTACCTAGGACGCAAGGTAGGAGAACTTGACCTGCATGAACACAGTTACACAGACAAATGTGAAATGAATGGCGAGAAGCAACAGATGACATCTTGACAAAATGACAAATCGACAAATAAGTCATAACATACATATCACACATTTTATACATCTATTTTTGCAAATCATCAATCATACATATCAACAGCCCATAGTTCACCAAGCAAGTTTCCACTATCAATAGCAGACAACACTTGACACTTTTGAATAAGTCATAACTCATAACAATATAACATATTAACAGCTCATACATATCAACAACCCAATAAGTCATAACATATCAAGCCCCATCGAACCCACAGCATGAACTAAGCAAGATGCATAGAATGCATATACACCAATAGCCCTCAGTTTACATCACAGAGCAAGGGGACTATTAATATGAACTAATTATCAATTCAATTTCAGCATAAGACTATTAACATCATTACATCACAGAGCAAGGGGACTATTAATATGAACTAATTATCACTTCAATTTCAGCATAAGACTATTAACATCATTACATCACAGAGCAAGGGGACTATATTAATATGAACTAATTATCAATTCAATTTCAGCATAAGACTATTAACATCATTGAGCAGTTCAACAGCAAGACCAAGGGTGTCCAAACCTGGCCACCACACCAGTAGTAGCCCTCGGCATCCATCGCAGAGCACTAGCCATTTTCATCACAGAGCAAGGGGGTAGAGACAGAGAGGGAGTAAGGTAGGGTGATACCTCAGTACAGCGCAACCACGGCGGTGACCCCACCACTAGATGAAGCTTCATCGATCCATCTCCTTCGCCTTGCATAAATCACACAAACATCAGGACACAACTTAAGGCTTAAGCATAAAAATCAAACTCAACAAAAGATATTAAACTAACAGATCTAGAGGAGAATAGAGGGACGATGGGGAAAGCAAAGCCCGGCCAAGGCCCGAGCGCAGGAGGCTGAGCAGGAGAACCAAGCCATGGCGGCGCAGGCGACACGCGGGGCCAGTGGCTTGGGTGGCGGCGTCACCGTAGTTGTGGCACGACCCTGACACTACATAAGACACTCCTATCAATACGAGTGTCTTGTGCAGTGCAGAGTGGTGTCACAACCAGCGGCGACGGCGACGGGGTCGGGCGGCGATGGCGACGGGGTCGAGCGGCGGCATCGAGGTGGGGAGTGGAACAGAGTAATATGGCATCACTGTAGTTGTCAACATATAATTAATATAGTAACTTCACCTCCAAACTTTTTTTCATTCTAGAATTTTCATATGGCCAAACAGCGTGGCCAGTCGTTTACAAAAAGATTAAAAAAAAGGTAGAAACCTATAAATAAACAAAGTTTTTCTAGTGACGGAGGTAGGCTGAAAAAAGGTAGAAACCTATAAATAAACAAAGTTTTTCTAGTGGCGGAGGTAGGCTGCTATCTCCGTCTTCAATACTTCATAGGCGACAGCGTCGGCATCGGACGGTTCCTGATCATCAGCGAACGAAGCCTGAAATACGTCCAGCCGCTGACGCGCTCGTTCAAGTGTCTCCCGAAGACCCTCAGACTGTTGAATCAAGAAGAATTGAGCCCATAGGCTCTCTTCCCTTGCTTGAGGGGTCTCGGCCTGGTCGACTCGGTCGCCCGCCGCCTCGATTAAGCAATCCCACTGACGGCAAGCCTCCTGGAGACGTGCAACATCGTTGTGGAGGACCACGTCGATGACGCGGTAAACTCGCCGAAAGTGGGAGATCACTCGGAAGACGCAGCGGAGGAGGATCTCAAGACGGCGGAAGGTGGCCGTCACCTGCTCCGGCAAATTCTCAGCCCGTAGAGGAGTGAAGACACTATTGAAATAGTGTTCTTCTGCAGCACGGTTCAACGTACACCGACAGAGGTGCTCGTACAGTGCGGCCAGGTAGGCCATCAATGCCGGCGACAAGGAAGAGGCAGCCATTTCTATTTTTTATAAGTATGTGGGGGATGATCATCTTCGATGGCGGATGATCCTTTTTATAGAACAAGGAATAAATTCGGAGCGTGAGACGAAGAGACACATCGGGCAGCCGAAGCGGATTGATGCGACGAAGAAACGCATCAGGGAGCCGAAGCGGATGCGACGAAGAGATGCATCGATCGGCGACGAAGAAACTCATGATCGGGCTTCAACCGCGGGAGCTGTAGCATATTATCACAGACGGTTATAACAAAAAACGGTCTGTGATATGTAGTAATATCACAGACGGTTATTGTTAAGAACCATCTGTGATATTTCACAGATGGTTCTTTGTTGAAAACCGTCTGTGATATTACTACATATCACAGACGGTTATTAACAAGAACCGTCTGTGATGTTTCACAGACGGTTTTAACTATGAACCGTCTGTGATATTACCTCTTCACATACAGCTTTTAGCGTAGCGATAACGACGGTCTCTAAACCAAAACGATGCAGCGATTGCATATATCTGACGGTTTTGGTCAACCGTCTGTGATGAGGCGTCCAGTATTAGCCTTTTTGTAGTAGTGCGGCGCCCCTCCCCATGATCGTCTTCTTCCATGGCGGACCGGACCCACGAGGCTGCCGCCGGCTTCAACTCCCGTGCGGTGCTCCTTGCCATTGAAACAGAGGAGAAGAGAGAGAGATGAGAGAGGAGGAAGAAGGGGAAGGGACTGACATGTGAGCTCCCATCTTTTTTTTTATTTTCTAATTTGTTAGATGATGTGGCACACACGTGGTAGACACGTGGCAGTCACATGGCACGAACCAGGTGGGAGGGGGTGAAGGGGGCAAAGTGGACGGTTTTGAGAGTTGGAGGTTGCGTTTTAGACTGTTTTGGAGTTGGTGGTTGAAAATCGGACTCGGGCGATAGTTGATAGCTGAAAAATGGACTTTTCCTAAATTTAATAACAAAACTAGGTTCCAGATTTCTAGTTTGGCAATAACGAGTGGCTACGTAATGAGACTAGAAAAATAGTTGGTGCGATGCATATGGCTCCCGTATACACACAAACTAGTTGAATTCACAAAGAAACATGCAATAAATTGACGAGCATAGAGTGAGTTGATTCATTCGAATAGTGGTTGTGTGGCAGCAAAAGGGGAATGAAACAGGACGACAGTGGTGGGGAAAGTGGTCAACATTGGGTGGAAGTTCTTTGGAAGAAGGAATAAAAGAGCTTGCTTAATTCTATTTCATACCAATATTAAGTATAGAACATTATATTTTCTTGAGATACTAACAAGTGGTAATTAAGCGTTAGATAAAAATTAGGGGCCTGTGTAGTTGATCACTTCGCTCATGCCCTTGGTATGGGCCTGTTAAGTAAGTCCGTTCGACCTCTCTATTGCACTGTACGAAGTACTAGGGCTACAAACGGAGCGGATAATTCCCATCCGTCCGACCGACCGAAGGCTCGCGTAGTGAATACAGGATGGAGAAATAGATATCTGACACTATCTGTGTCCGACTCCGACTCCGAGGAAAAAAATACAGAATATGATACAGGATGAGCGATATCCGTCCATATGTGTCTGTATGTTAGGTGGTATGAGGAAAGCCTATTGTGACTTCACTTAGGAACAAGATAACATATAGGGGCGGTTGCTGCATCTGAGTTGGTAGGGGATACTGAGTGTTTTTCCTTCAACATCTTAGCGATTAGTCTCTCCGTGTTCGTTCTTATTGCACTCATACTGTCCAATGTCCTGTGTAGAGGTGCAAAAGAAGCAGATAATTTTCTTTCGATCAACCGACTGAAGGCTCACGGAGCGAATACGAGATAGGGAAATGGATATCTGACACTATCTGTGTCCGACTCCGACCCCGAGAAAAAATATAGAATAAGATATATAATGAGTGATATCCGTCTGTATCTGCTCCGATTGCACCCCTACTTAGTACACCATATATAGTTTGGTCTCTAGGTTAGTTGGGCACGTCGTGGTCAGTACGTTGGCTGCTCACTAGATGTGTAAATAAATATGGTGTCACGGTGTCAAAGGTGCAGCTAGTTAGCCATGCACATGTACAACACACATAGCGTAGATTTTTTTGCCGTTTTGGCACTATTGCACCATAGAAAAGGAAATATAGTCTCTCCTTCGAAACAGGCGTAAAAATGTCATCGTGGACTCGCACAGACCTACCATGTAGCCTCTCCTCCGAACTGATGCCCCAACCGGGCCTTTCAATCCGCCGGCGGACAGCCTAGAACAAGTGACTCACTCCTGATCGGAAGACCGGTCAAGAAGGAGACATCCTGGAGAGTGATCGTCATCTTTCCCCACCAAAAGTGGAAGATGTGCGTCTCGGGTCTCCACCTGTCAACAAGTGTCGACATCAAATTGCCATCCAGGGTGAAGTAGCGTCCGACTGAAAGCATCCTCGCAAAGGGCAACAAGCCCATGTCCCATAGGATTGGGACGTAGCGGGCGTCGAGCTACCAGTAATGCTTCTCCGACCGAAGTACGAGGGATGGAGAGTCATCCGCGTCCCCGGTGATCCACAGCTTGCACCGGTGATGCTCATCGTAGAAGGGTTCGAGTAGCTCCGGTAGAGGTATGGCTTGCAAGAGATGAAATGCACAAATTATTAGTGAATAAATTAATAGCGACGATGAATTACTAGAAATTAATAATTTATGACTAAATTAATTACGAGTAATTTAATACCGCTAAATTAATTATGAAAACTTGATTACCACAAATTAATTGTAAATAAATAATATTACAACTAAATAATGACAACTAGATTAATTACGATTAAATTAATTACGAGTTATTAAATACCGATAAATTAATTACAAATTATTAATTAGCACAAATTAATTATGAGTAAATCTGAGAAACATACTTAATATATACTAATTAACTACGACTAAATTAATTATGACTAACTAAGTACGAGTAATTAATTAAGATTTAATTAATTGCGACAAAAATAATTATGACTAAATATTTAATGACCTTAAGTTGTGGACTAAATATGGTATTTACCGATACCAAACCAAAATAAAGTGGTATTTACTGATACCGAACCGTATTTTAAATAATATCGTATTTACCAAATTAACAATACCGTATTTACCGTATACACCGTATTTACCCAAAAAACCAAATGAGCAGCCCTGGCCCTAGGAGCACGGATGCGGCTTGTCCGGACACGAGGGGAGCGGCACCGGCGATGTGGCGTCAAGGGGGGTGTCTGCGCCCCGGGGAGCGGTGGAGATAGAATCCGTGCGCGGGAGACACGGATGTAGACACATGTCGGTCTCCAACACGTTCATTGTACAATTTTAGTATTACGACTCGTGAACAGCCAGTTCCGTTAATAACGACACTGATAATACCGTTTAGGCCAACAACTCACGTGAGGCATACCCGACAGCACGGGCATTGAAGGCTCTAGTTTTTCCGCTTGAGCTGACCATGAATTGCGGCGTACTTACGTGCTTCTTTATTAGTTCCATTCATTAATAATTGTGCCCTCCAAATAAGTACGTACACTCCCTAGTTACTCTGCGTACTCAGGGTGGAGCTTAGCCCCATACCGCTGGGCAACTGTCTGAGACATAGAATAAAAGCTCATAAAAAATTCTTGAGAAATCATCGAACATACGAGTTCAATCCAATAATAGCAGGCCAGCCCGAGGCTACCTCCGCCCCTATTTGTACTCCCGCGCTCATAAGTCATATGGACGATTAGATCAGCTGTTTTTTATATTGTGAACGCATTAGATCAGCTCTTAGTCATGCAATGGGATGTTGTGAGTAGTTCCATTTCCGATCATGTCAGCCTCGATAATGGAAGTGATACTACCCGGCCGGCCTGGCGACGCCGTATACGTAGACGTGTAGCATCCGGTTGTGCGAACGGGAGGAGGGGCGTGGAACGGAATGGAAGCATGGGCGGATCATACGATCCATGCCGGCGGAGGTTGCCAGTTGCACAAGTAAGAGCATCTATAATGGTTCATTTTTTAGCTTATTACTAACAGAAAAGAAAATACTCAATCTAATAAAAAGAAACAAGTTTTCTAATAGATTATTTCTCAAGCTTGTATCAAAGACTTTAATTGCTACCCATAAAATAAGTTTTTAGGTAAAAAGAAGTCTCTAATATAAAACTATTTTGTTGTTTCTTCTGTATTGGTATCAGCAACTTACTTGTTTCTTCATCTAAAAACAAACTCACCTTCTCTTTTTTACATCACCTAATAAATGCTGATGTGTCTATCCCTTAGTAACAAATAACATGGACTAGATGCTTAATGCAAAACGGCGCTTCGTGTATTGCGTCCGAATTTAATGCAGGGATAAGCTAAGCTACGTGCCTCTATCGCACATTGCAGGTCATGGTGTGCGACGGTTAGCCGGCCATCTTTTCTCTAGGTAGCAGCTGGCTATGCATGTCCCTGGATTTCAATGGCACGTGCATGCCAGCCAGCTTGGAGCTGCATGCTTTGACGTCCACATGTACCCACCGAGACTTTGCAGTCCGCTCCTTGGCGTAGAGGTTCTTTTGAACGTATCAGGCTGGCCGCTGGCGTGCCGGTGTGTGTGGCCCTCTTGGTACGGGCCTGGGCCCTGGGGGGGCTTTCGTCATAGGATCTTCTTTGCTCCAAGGCTCTGCTTACAACAGCATCACGCAGTTTTCAAAAGTGATTTTGTTTTTTACATGCATGGATGGATACAGCAGTAAAATTCTACTTCAGTCATCGCCAAATGCGATAGTTGTCAAAAAGGAAAGCTTATGCACAGCGACCCATGTCAGGAACGGGCATTCCATTTCTTTGGGTTCGTTTATACTGCAGCAGCATAGACCATTAATTCCATCTTGTGCTATCTTTGTGGACTGCTCTCGCTTTCAAGGTCCAATTCAGCCCTGGCATGGGGCCTCAAGCCTCAACGCTGCCCAATTCTGGGACGCCAGTCTGCCATCGCCATCGTCTCTGCCAAAACCGCAAGGCAAAGGTTCGCGGACAGTACCGACGCCTTTCAGCGACGAGCAATACAATCATCGTCATTCTCGGATTTTCCCCCCATATTCGAGCGCGTCTGCTGTGTCTCCCGGAGCTCAGTGCATCTGCATTCTGCCATGAAAGTTTCTCGCGCTTGTACTTTCTGCTTGAAACGGCAGGCAAACTGGAGAGCAGAACGGCGACACGGACGGTGCGGATCGCGCGCACGCGCTAGAGCTTCTAGAACAACCGAGAGCCAGCCGAGGCAGATCCCAGATCCCACTCCCAAAACCACGCTCGATCACCGCTATTGCAAATCAGTACGTGTGCCGTGTGCATGTAAACGAGCGGTGAACATGCTTGTGCTGCCGTGCACACGCCCTCCTTTTTCTCTTGTTGGATTACTCGTGATCTCGCCTTGATTCGATCTGGCGCCGCATGCGCCATTGGTAGATCATGCGCATGTGCACTGCACTTGCTAGAAAAGTGATGTTGCTTGGAACACCGCGTCCCGGGTTAAATCGACGATCCACGTCCATCCGCGACATTGCTTACCTTGCACGTCTAGATGGTTTTGGAACAGAGGAACTGTACCGGAGGGCCCGGCATGCTAAACAATTTAAGCTGGTCGTTTTCAATTAGGATAATGCTACCACCTTACGTCCAATCCATCGGCCCTGTTTCATCCCTCGGGCCCTAACATTATACATTTTTTCTATTCTCACCTTCTCTCCCTGTTTCATCCCTCGGGCCCTAACATTGTACATTTTTCCTATTCTCACCTTCTCATTGTACATTTTTTCTATTCCCACCTTCTCTTCCATCCGTTCCTCACATTCTCTTCCATTCCACCTACATGCAACTCCTCCTCCATTCCTCATCTCATTCCTTCTCCATATGGCTCCTGCTTCATCCCCCTCCTCATTCCTCCTTCATTCCGCCTCTCTCTTCCTCTTCCTCTCCCGCTCCGCTCTGCCTCCCTCTCTGTAGCCGGCGCAGCGTGACGCGGAGGCCAGTGACGCGGAGGCCAACAGAGGCGCAGGCGAAGCAAGGGGTCTCGCATGACGGGGTCAGAGCCAGTGGAGTCGGAGCCCACGATAGAGGGGTGTGGAGGGGGGCGAGCCCTCGGCGGCCGGAGCAAAGGTGGCCGCTCGAGGGGTCCAGAGCGATGGGTCCACACGAGAGAGCCGGAGATGGCAAAGGCGGATGCCAGCGGAGGACAGAGCCCACATGAGGGTGCGGAAGGGAAGGGGGTGAGCCTGAGACAACCGACGTGGGGGTAGTCGCGCGGTGGCAGTGGCGGGGTGGTGGCTGGGTGGGCGACGGTGTTGGCCGTAGGGTAGGGTGCCCTGCCGCGTGTCGTCGTGCCTGCTCCAAGCCTGAACTTGCCGTGCCACCCATCGTGCCTGGGAGCCAGGCCCGACATGATCCTCTGCTTCGTGTTGTGCTGACATGGCCCGAACCGTGTTCATGCCGTGCCGAGACCGTTGTGCCATGGGCCGGCCCAAAAAAATCCCCACCCAGTGACCAGGTCTAGTGACCCCTGAGCTTCTTCTCCCCCTTGTCTCTTTCCCCTGAATGGCTGCTCGCTCTCTTACGTTCGTGCCCCACAGCCACCCCAGTTAGTCATTCACAACTCCATCCCCTCCAACCCCTTCCTGTGCTTCTTCAACTGCTCCTGTGCTTCTTCAACTCATCCTCCTCAGTTTCTCAAAACAAACCAATGGCACCTTCCATCTCCCATTCTCTTCTCCCCACCATGTCCATTGCCGCCCT
Source organism: Phyllostachys edulis (assembly GCA_036346405.1). Lineage (NCBI taxonomy): Eukaryota > Viridiplantae > Streptophyta > Magnoliopsida > Poales > Poaceae > Phyllostachys > Phyllostachys edulis. The sequence goes on along the minus strand of CM070545.1, from coordinate 97,034,526 downwards.
CCACTCTCTCCCTGCCGTCTATAGCGTGAAGCTGGGTGGCCACCGGTAGGCCTGGCTCGGCCTCCGGGCGAGCTCCGTGGAGGAGGCGGTGGCGGTGAACGGGGAACTAGGGGTGGTAGAGAAGAAGAAGATCGAGGAGAAGAGGAGGGAGAAGGAGGACGCGGCAAAGGGGAAGGTGGCGGAGGAGAGCGGACTGGAGGCTCTTTACGATGATGGGTTCGGGGGTTTGACCATGAAGGACTACTTCGCGGCGGTGAGAGCCGTGTCGAAGGAGGACGGGGGGCCGCCGCGGTGATTCTGCCCCGTCGTGTCTGACAGCCTAGCGGTGGACAAGGCGCCCCCACTGCTCTTCTTGCCAGCAGAGGAGGAGACAAGGGGGGTTGGCAGGGCCTGGCCCCCTCATGAGTTTTTACTACCTTTCATTAGCATGCAGGAGCATTGAAACTTTACTAAGACTAAGCCCTTACTAATTCAATTTATTGATTAAGTAACAGCTACGATGAAACTAAAAAGCCTAGGAGTTAATTTATGGCACATGAACTCATCTTATGTAGCATCTAAATTATGTTTTGTTCCTAATTTTTTAAGCTAGTATTGAGTCTAATTTATACCGTACAAGTGCATGATATTTCATCTCCCTGCATGTTTAGAGTTTGATTAAGCACTTCTTCCTTGTATCTGGCTTCTGTCACACCTTCTGTGGATCGGTGAAGTGTGCATATTCACCAAACTCCACCAAGCTCAAGCTACATTCATCATGATCATTATTTGTTTTCTATTGCTTTTTTGATATAAAAAGTTTTTCCTAAGAAAACTTATATTTTTTTATTCGGGAAAATTGAAGATTTACCACTCCTAAGCACCTTGATTTAGGATTTGTCACCTTTAAGTTTCTTCTTGAATAGGGAGGGGTAAATGTGTCTTTTCACAGTTGATTTTGGTGCAAAATAAAAATAAAAATACTGGAATACACCTAGGGTGTTAAATCATAGGTATTTGGTGCTTAGAAGTGGCAAATTATCAAAAAGAAATTTAAAAGTGGCAAATTCTAAATCAAGGAACTTAGGAGTTACAAATCCTCAATTTTTTCATTCATTAGTAGCTTAAATTGGACTACAACAAATTCATGTGTCTTCTCAAACTATCGGCCCCTATGGTTCAATTCTGGCTCCTCTCCTGCTTGCGAGGTCGATCGAATGGTTTAGAATTAATCACGTGTCTTCCTTTTCTTTTAATTATTATCCAACTGGTAGTAAAAAAACGATCATTTTGGATTTGGCAATGAATAGAATGATAAAAAGCTGCGTATCATTGTGAGATAATTTCCATATTTGCAGTACCTAAATGACAAACTGAGTCATTCTAGTCTTTCCTTTATCGTGCTCTATATTTGTTCCTTGAATTGATCGCAACGAGAACGAAAATCTTTGGAATGGGGCTCATTTTCCACATAAAAGTCTTTGTGCGAGTCTTTGCTTCTTAAGGTGTCTGAAGCGACGCGACGCTACGCGTAAACGCGATCGAAAGTTCAACAAAGTCGTCCAAGGAATCGACGTGTAAACAACGAGGCCGCACGATCGCAGGCGCAAAACGTGATCGGACGGCTTGCGGAGCGAGGCGACGTGGCCACGGCGAGAGATCAACGTTTCTACGCGCTTTAAAGAGAGTAATAATAATATATTGATGTCAGTTCTTTTTCCCAATAGCTATCGCGTTTTTGGAGCGAACTTGCTTATCTTCGCTTTGCCAACTTTGTCAGCTTAAAAGTGCAATATGTGGCGGATCTAGGATTAAAATTTAAGTTGGACGAAATGAAATAATACTATTATCCGATAACAAAGTAAGGCATATATAATACACATTGCAATCACTTTCAATAGAGCATATGACACTAAATGGATCTCAAAACTACAATCCACATCACATGAACATACAAAGACAGGACAAATGTAGAAAATATACCTCATCAATGAAGTTTACAGAATAATTTGCCACCAAAATACCAAATTATTAAATTACTAGTAACAACCTGTCAAAAGTAGATAGATGGTGAGTATTCAGATTAATCCATTATAAATCATAAAAAATTATTGAACAGAACAAACAGAAAGTCATACCATTAAAGTACTAATTACGTCTATGAGCCCGAGGCAATTTCATTCTCCGAGATTTCATAGCTACCACAGCATTCCCGCTTGCACTGGTTCTTGGGGTCGACCCACTCGACAACGAAGCAATGGTAAAATAGCTCTTCAAATCTAGCAAATCAAGTAATCAACCAATTACAATCTAATTCACATATCAACACATTCATTCGTCAATAATCATTTATACATTTATAAATTATAATCACTGTGAGTATCACACATGACACATGATAAATTCACAGTATTCATCATTCAGGCATTCACAATCTAAGTTTTACCTTTTCCTTTCGACTTAGGAGGAGCCATCTTGAATCTTGAATTCTATTTTCTACCACTCTGGCATTCACAAATCACAAATCACAAATCTCTCTAGCATTCACAAATCACAAGTCAGTCAAGTCTAAACTCTCAAAAGGACCTGGGTCTCGCCGGCTGGCCTTATAGCCCCACGCCCACACGCCCAGGCCCCAGCTCACCTCACGCCGAGTCCGCAGCTCCTCTCCTTGTCGGTTGCTGCCACCCCCACCTGGCGCCGCCTCCGGCCCGGTGGAGCTCCTCCTGGCGCCGCCTCCGGCCCGGCGCCACGTGCTCTGGCCGCGGCCGAGCTCCTCCCGCCACCCGTTGGTCTGCTTGGCTCGGCTCCGGATGGTGCTCCTCTCGGCGCCGCCTCTGGCCCGGCGCCACGCGCTCTGGCTCTTCCTCGCCTGGCCGCCTCCCCATGTGCCGGCCTGCAAGGTGCCGCACCGCCGCCTGCCGTCTAAGTTTGTAGATTTTGAGTTTTGCAAATTGGATTAGGATTTGGAGGAAGAACCAATGGAGAGATGTAATGATTCAGATGTGCTTAGCTGGGCCGGGCATGGGCCGTAGGCCTTCTTTGGGCTGTGGCTTCCCGCAGTCCCGCCTCCTCCTCTGGACTCTGCAGTGGGGCGCTGGCGGCTGGTGCTGGCTGTCGACGAGAAGAAGCGCCCGAGACTGAGGGAGAAGGGGGATTCGCCGGCGTCAGCTACCTCGGGCGGCCGCCCAGCCTTGCCCGATTGCTGGGGCCGTCCCTGAGTGCAATGAAATTTTGCTAATACTAATACCCCTTTTTTCTGTTCTTATATTAATCTACGAGTGTATGCTAGCACGTGTTGTCACCGATAGCGAAGTATCAAGGTCATTGCAGGTCAAGCAGCAAAAACTGTTCTCATTTTTATTTTGTCCAGCTAAAGAATGCTACTTTTTTTTATTATTTAAACCTGCTAAAGAATGCTACTTGGCTCCGTGCAGTCATTATCTATGAAGTTATGACAAAAATAAGACCACTACCTGAACTCCAGTGATGGTTCATCAACCAGACGTTGATGTTTTTTTTTTTTTGTACTTTAGTTTACTGTTTTTTTTACATTAAAACTGCACCATGCGACACAAAGTGGACTGCTTCTTTTTCATTACTGTTTTCTCTTCCATTTGTCTATGCATCTAGTACCTACTACTCATTAAAATACACAAGGAAATATAGTTAACCAGAGACTATTGGTAAATTTGAAAAAAAAGTTTTTTACTCTTACTACATTTTCCCTCCTTCAGATGCAACTATTGTTTCTGGCTGTCAGGAGCTTGTTGCATCACCAATCCATAATCTAACTTTTTTCCCTTCTTGAATTGGAGGGTGTTTGAAGTTCGTTGCTTGCATATACCAGTAAATGATCGTACACCATTCGAAGGTACGAAGATGCCCTTTTTCATCTAGGATTAACTGTTGTTATATAGCTATAATTATTTAAAGAGCCAACTCACAGCAAAATTATTTTCGATGTTCCAGTGGCGGATCCAGGATTTTTAGGATGGGTGTTCGAAATTCAGAGCTAGGATGTCCAGATATACCGATACCAATACATCTATCATTTCCCCCAAAAGCACCGATACGACGATACGCGTATATATAATAAAATACAAAAAATATAGAAATTAATGATTTCATACGAGGAAATGGACGATATAAGACAATCATAATGGCATGAATTAAACAACAAATTATAGATATCAATGACAGTTGAGGAGGTGGAAACTAGGAATAGAGCTATTTTAGCTCCCAGCTTTATATTTTGCTGAGTTATGTTGTTTTTGCAGGGTGCGGCCAAGACTTGTGCTTGGTGCTTAACCGTTGTTGTTTTCTCTTTTTTTTTCTGGGCTGTAGCGGCTATACCGCTAAAGCTTATTTTCTTTCTCTAATAGTGATTGGTTGAGCTCCTGTCTTCTTTTTTTAAAAAAAAAACTAGTGCTTAGTGCTTGATCATTATTGTTTTCTCACTTTTTCTATTCTAGGTTGTAGTAGCTAGACTGCTAAAACTTATTTTCTTCCTCTAATAGTGATCCGTAGAGCTTCTGCCTTCTTTTTTTTTTTTAAAAAAAAGACAATTGCATACATTGCTAATCCTGCTTTTTTTTCTCTTTTCCCGTCGGTAAGAACCCCATCTAAGAATGTTCCTTCCATATAGTAAAAATTAGCATGTAAACAAATGTAACAAGAGCCCAACTATCTATTCATTGCCCAAGACAAAGATTGTATTTTTGTACAACATCCATTGAAAAGAATCAAGAAAGCAGAGGAAGGGGCTAGACTCCAGAAAGAACCAAAGCTGGAGCAGAGCAGAGCTAGGGAGAAGAAGTGGAGTGCGCGGAACACACCTAGATCTGGAGAGAGGACGGTGATAGTGAGCTGGATATGATGCTCTCTTCCTGTCGCCACGCTCCCTCCCAGCCACCGAGTTGCTCCCTTCCTCCCCGTTTATCTCACTGGCACCTGTTTGCTCACGTCGCATCTCTGTTCACTCGTGCAGGTGCGTTGCCACACGCTCGCTCTACGCGTGCATCACACCTGCTTGCCATCACATCGTAGCGCCGTATCCACTGACCGTCGCTCACCTTCGTAGGCGCTCACCGCTCGTTCGCCACTTGAGGCCAGACCCCCCAACACACAGGCGGCAAAGCTAACGGATAAGAGAGAGAATAGAGGTTAGGGTTTGATGGGCTGAAGTAGGAAGTAAAATGGGCCTAATATGTTACATGGGTTGCACACAAGGTGTACAGCATACAGACTGAATTTATTTGCAGACACAAATATATAATTTTGATCTAACTAATAATATATATATCTAATATACCTATTATATATCAGATATTTTATATAAAAAAATGGATGTTCGGCTGAACACCCTTGAACCATGGTGGGACCGCCCATGTTTGGCACGCCCATACCCTCATGCGTACTTGGCCATTCTAGTACTTGCTGTTATGAAAACCAAAATACTAGAGATATTTAGTTATTCTAAAGATAAGTGTATCTTATCAGAACTTCGGGAGTGCATATTATCCAACTGTGATTCCAGAAATTTGCAAAATTATGACTATGAACTCTGTTTGATTAATTGATTCTTAAAGAGACGTACTCCAAAAAATTCTCCTTTTCTAATGCATGTGAATATAAATGCATACAGGACTACTACAAATTGTTGAGCAATCTATCAAATATGAGCATGATTTGTCACCAAATAGACCGATATACATTGTTGGAGATTCATTCGGCGGATGCCTGGCACTTTCAGTGGCAGCTCGTAATCCACGAATTGATTTGGTTCTCATACTGGTAAATCCAGGCAGGCGAAATTAGTTCTAATTTATTTAGCAAAAAATCTTATTCATCAGACTTGTTTTTTGTGGAATATTGTAACATAACATGCCTTTTCCTGTCAGCAACATCATTTGCAAAGATTGCAATGCGGCCAGTATTGCCTCTTGGAAGCAATGCCAAGCAACCTTCATGTTACAGTACCATATCTTCTCAGCTTTGTCTTGGGTATACCTCTTCTTAGCTTGATAATTAATTTATATAGCGGCCTGCGTGCGCCTTGGCGCGCGTAGATGCAGAAAAGAGTGGATATGTTCATAATTTAGTTCTTTGTTTGCAAACATCATCCCTTCCATAACACCAGGGCAAGCTTTCAGTTAATTGAGTTCAAATACTCCACAGCATAAGGGCAACGCTTTGTTCAGTTGCCATTTACAATCCAGGTTTCTTGACCAGCAACAGCCCATGCTAGAGCTAGTGGTTTGGGGAAGCTTCTGTTGAGCACAAAAGTTGTTATTTTTAACTTGTGCAGCATGTACTGAAGATTTAAAAAAACTGAAAGGTTGAGTATTAATCTAAACAAAGCAATGACTAAGCTTTACTTGAGTGAGTTTAGCTCGCTCAAATGCTAGGCAAACTGGTCCTAGATTTTGCTTTGAAGTCCATCCTGGTAATAGCAAAACAGCCCCATCACTTAACGATCCCACTGCTTTGAGCATCACGTCTTTCAAAGTACATCCCGTTTTAATTGGATTAAACATAAGGTACAACTCCATGGTTATATTCGGAACCACGTTGCCAATGCAGAGAAGAAAATGCCATTTTATATGATTTTCCACATACGTGAAGTCAATTAACATTGGCATGGCGAATCCTTGTCAACTTGAACTGGCGAGGATTGCTCAATGTTAGTTCTGGACTTCTGGTTATCAATTATACAAGGATTGGACTTATGATATGTCTAAAGCAATTAGTTCATTCGAAAAACATTTAAATGGAGAGCAAGGGATCCGAGTCACTCACTGAGATCCCAGACTTGGAACTTGATGTTGTTGTACTGCACCGTCTCGGCGTCTCCACGTTTAATCCAATCGCTGCAGCAAAACACAGAAACACAACATCACATCTGCAGCTCAACCCAAAAATGTACAAAGGAGTTGGGAATCAGAACCGGAACCCACTTGGGATCGTGGAGACGACCTCCCCCATCTGCAGCCGATCTGCTCACACCAGACACAATCACCACACGAATCAGAATTCAGAACATCGCAAAAAACGCAGATCCGAGGCGGAACTGCAGGGATTCGTGGAGAAAGGGAGGAAGGATCAGGTGTTGGAAATTCTATACGTGGACGCATACTTTTACAGGCGAGTGAGACGAATTCATGAAGAGAAAAAACACAAAAATTTTTACGTAGTACTGTAACTGCCTAGCGCTACTTTTATTACTTTTCTATTCTTCTCTCTTTGCTTTTTAGCTCAACTAAAAAACAATACCGTCAATAAACCTAAATAACTCATCAACAAACACCGTGTCCCACCCGCCCACTGCTCTAATGCAAACACTAATACACACATGCAACACACGCACTCACGCATATAACGCACACACTAACAGCACACTAACGCACCACTAAGCCACTGCTCTAATGCACAGTTGCACACACTAATGCACACACGCACTCACGCATGTAACGCACACACTAACAGCACACCTTGATTATTCCTAACATCGGGGTGGCTTACAGAGGATGGTGATCTTGCCAGCATTGCCGAGGCCGAGGCCGAGGCCGAGGATGCGGGCCTCACGGTTGCCGAACACCGATGAGAAGAGCCGCGTGAAGACGATGCCCATGGAGGCCACCCCGACCCACGCGGCGGAAGGGAGTGCCTTTGGCTGCCTAGGGTTGCTTAGTTCATTCGGGGAAGCCTCTCTTGTCATCCGAGCACCACCGACGCCCGGAAAAGGGGAAGCGGCGATAGGCGAGAAGACGGAGCGTGCAGAGGAAACGAAAGAGACGGACTCAAGCGAGACGATAAGAGCGAGACCGGAGTGCACGACGCACGCGTGAAGAAGGAAAAGAAGCAGCATATCGAACGGCTGACGAACGACCGAAACACGATCGGACCGTCAAAACAAAAACGTCGACGTGGCCACTCTGCCCTCGTCTCAACTTTCTCTCCGTTTATACCGGAGGACTAGAAACCAGCGCACGCCAATGGTGCACGGAGTTGAAAACATGCGTTTGTGATCAGGACAAAGAACTTGTCGGAGATAGATCGTATGTAACATCAGAAACCGTAATAGACGAGTAAGAACCTTATAAAAGGGTATAGACCAGTTGCGTACCAGGAGATTCAAATATTTGCACCACAGGAGAACACCAAATAAATAAAAATATATAAAGAATTGCACGAAATGAAATACAGGATTAACAACATAATTTTTCATGTTCAGCTATGTATGGTCAAAATTGAAATTTATCTTTTGTTCATAAAGACACCTGTGAAGACATGAAGTGACAACTCTACAATAAAGTTTTCTGTTGTTTGCCTGTTAGGAGATGTGCAGGCAGTTTTGGGGGAAAAAATGTAAACAGGAAGGTCGTACTCCCATGGCTGAAGCACAGTTCAAAGGAGTTTTCCCTGCCGAAACATTTCATGAATGTTAGCAATTTCTAGAACTGGCACCTAATTTCACCCGATTTTCCTAGATAAATCTGATATATCTAACGATAAAACAAGGCTATGATTAAACCCTCCAATACAAATAACAAAATAGCATGCACTCCAGACTACAAAGTTTCTTATACACACCTCTAATTGGTCATGAAGATGTTTGTGAGCCTCCATTGGCATCCTTAGAGCTTCTGCCACTTGTGATATTTTGCTAGTCGATACCTCTGAGTACAGGTAGAACTTAAGTCACAATTAAAAAATAGATACTCGATTTTTCGCCATCACGAAAAAAATCTAAAGCGGTACCTGTAAACGACTCTTTGCGTTGCTTTGTGGCTACGAAGATATATTCTTGCAATAAGCTTTGCATACCTAACAAAAATATATGATGATTAAGAAAATGCAAGGTATATTATGAAAGATGTAGCAAAGATATCCTCGCATCAATCGGATATTCGCTGCTTCACCCCAGATGAGAAGATAAAGACCTAGATACAAAATCTTTCTTTGCTGAACTTCATGTGGTTGTGCACTTGAAGGAAATCCACAGTTGCAAAATCATCAGCACAATGTACATATGTACATAGAGCAAAAAAAAAGTTTTTTCTTAAAAAAAACAATGGTAAGCAGTATTATACCTCAAACTATGTTTCCTTCACCAAAAATTTCCACCACTTTTTGTAATTGCTGAATAGCTTAGTCATCACCACATCGACAGCTCGGTCATCAAGCTGTTTGGGGGGTAAGATCGAGGAGGCCGACTAGAGGGGGGTGAATAGGCGGTTTTAAAAGCTTCTTTGACTAAAACTGAGTCTTATGCGGAATTGTAAATCAATTTGGTTTTGTACAATTAAAGCCTAAAACAACTAGTATCTACTAAATGCACCATCAATATGAGATTATATAAAAGATAGCAATCATACAAAGACAAGTAAACAATTTAATCTTAAGAATGTAAATTGCGCAAAGTAAAGCATAAGAACAAACCACAATGACACGATAAAGTTTTACCGTGGTGTTCAGAGACTTACCGGTCTCCCCTAATCCACGTTGAGATAAGTCTAAACCAATTAGACCGGCTCCACGAATTAAGTCAAACACCTTCGAGGTAAGTCCAACCACTTAAACCGGTTCCAACACGAACCAACACCTCGATCCACTAGGGGTTGCTCTTCCTCCACTCTAGAGATGGTGAGCACCAAGCCATTCACAAACGTTCGGGTCTTCTCACAACCTTCTTTGAGAAGATCATCGAACCACGACTTCTCCACGCCATCTAGGTGTCGGCAAACACCAAGAGAAATAAGTCAAAGACTCTCACTTGAATAAATCAAGTGTCTAAACTCAAGTGGATACTCAATCCACTACGTAATGCAACACATGCACTTAGGGTTTGCTCTCTAAGCTCACTAAGTGCAACACATGCACAAAAGAGATGAGGGGGCTTGCTTTTATCTCAAGAGAATGTATATATCACCAGCAACTAACCCACAACCGACCAAGGTGGGTATTTATAGCCCACACATAAAAACTAGCCGTTGAGGGAAAAGTTGCTGAAAAAATCAGCACAAGCGGGAGTACCGCTGTTCATCGGCCGGTACTACCGCACCTCCACTAACACACAGTAATGGCTATATCAAACCCTCTGAAATAGCCGTTGGAAATGTGCGCGGTACTACCGCCAAGTAATACGCGGTAGTTCCGCTCTCCGGTAGTTTCGATCCATAATGGCGGTACGACCGCTTCCACTTGAGTCCAACACATGGTACTCTCTGGAAATAACGTACCGCTCATCAAATCAGATATACCGGGTCGCGGTAGTTCCACCAAGCAAATGCGGTACTACCGCACCTCAAGAGAGCAACACATGCTCAACATGTGTCTTACTAGAAAATATTGTCACGACCCGGAACCGAGAGGTCCGAGTGCTCCTGTGCACAACCGAGCTAGTCCCAAGGATCAGCCGCTAGCTCACACAGTAAACAAATGTGGTAACATCCATTAACACAACTTTATTAATAACAATAGCGTTGATTACAAAACGGCTTAAGAGCCGACCAAAAACAAAGACAGCGGAAGACAGAAGCGGTGGACCACACGACTCGCCACAGGTAGTCGTCTGGAGGGCGCAGCCTAGACGTCCTGGTCCTCATCCTCCTCGAAGATGTCCTCTCCTGCTCAACAGAATCAAGCAAGAGTGAGCACAACAATCGTGCTCGCAAGTCACACCCGTCAAGTAACAGATTGGAATGCATGCATACAAGGATATCTCAAAGGAGGTCTTATAGTGTTGTCTTTGCATAAAGCTATGTTTCTTTCTAAATACTTGTACTAACTTCCAAAGCAGTTATATAATAATTAAAATTCGTTTTCTAAATCTCAGTTTTTAGTCGGATAACATTCATCAACAAGTGGTGAAGGATACCCTCCTATCACAAGGCTCCCTGCCCAAATTCTCATTTGGATAGACATCCAAAACCAGTTCAAAAAGAGGTCTTTTGAAAACCAAACCAAAATCTAACTTGGAGTGGCTTTGCTAGCATGTCCATGACCGTGGACACGGCTATTCAAATAGTTTTACACTCTGTAGAGGTGTATAGCTTTACCCACATGACATGACTTCTCTAGTTTGTTTGGCATCCATCGATACCACTGCTCACTACCGTAGGTAAGTGGTATAGAGCACGTGACAAGGCCTTTACAATGTGCCATTCCACCGCAGTCCCCCTCACTAAGGTTTCGCCCCCTGCGGATAGAAACCCGCAGAGTTCCTAGCCCCTTCTTGCGCCAGGTGGGAATGAATAAAAGTAGGTTGTCAAGATACCCATACAACCGGATAGAACGACCACGGTGGAACATTGCAAATTAGTCAGCTAGGTCCTGCCCATTTAGGACATGTGGTTGCACGATGGGGCTAGCAAGATGCGGCTCGAAGACCGGTTCTTAATTGACTTGGGCGACATCCAATAGAACCCTGGGCCTCGATCATAGAGATGATTCGATCCCGTGCATAAACATGCACCCATCCAAACAACCAATTCGCTCAAGTCTAAACCAATTTTTCTTTTTGCTTTGCTTTTCAAAAATATTTGCAAACTTCCATGACAACCCAATGTCATGGTTAAAACATTTTGACAACATTGGTCTTTTGGTAGTAAAACTCCCAAATCAAGATTTTTGGGTCTAAGCTTGACTAAGCATAGAGTTTTGCATACTAATGTACCAACTAGCTCTTTAGTACAGTGACAAGGGGTGGTCGAATCAATAATCAAGTTTGGATGTACGAGGAATTAGGAATGACTACAAAGTTAAAACAGGGATTTAAATTACTTAAATTCAAATAAGCATGCAATAATAATTTGAAATGGAACTTAAATAATTTGGGATACTGGGATCAATATGATCAAGGGTGTAACTTGTCTTGCTCGAAAGCTTGAGGGTCTTCTTCTTCGAAGTACTCGGGCTCTTCGGAGTCGTTGAAATATACACGAGAGAACGAAGCAAATCAAATAAAGACCAAATAAACTCCAAAACAAAACAAACTAGAACCAACAGCAAGGGACTGAAATAGAAACAGACTCTCGGGAGGAGGCTCGACTAGTTGGGAGGAGGTCCAACTGAGAGGGAGGTCAAGAGAGGTCCTAAGGAGGTCAAGGGAGGAGGTCCTGAGGTCCAACGACCTGGTCGGAAGAGGTCCGACGGTTCGAAAAGTGGTCCAATGAAGGGTATGACTACTCAACGTGGTTGTATGGAGAATACAAGAAGGATACGACTAGGCAACGTAGTCATAAGAAGGAACACGACTACACAACGTAGCCGTAGGATCACGGAAATAGAACAGGGCACGGAGAAACTCACCAAGGCCAAGAGAGAATTAAGGAAGAGGGAGAGACGGTGGACAGCGGCGGCGGCGATCGACGACGGCGCGGGCGCTCCGGCGAACTCCTTCGGTAGCGAGGTGGTGACGACGCAGGCTTCAACGGGCTCCTTGAAGACGGGAAGGCGAAGCTTGAAGCACGGCGGAACTAGGCAAGAGTAAGAGAATTGGGTGCAGAAAAGGGTGATGAAAGAGAACTGCTTAGGCTTTTATAGCCGGGGGAAGACGGGGAGAGTCGCTGAGAGACTCGGGCGCCTGCGATCAAAGCGGTGTCTTGACAGTAGCGAACACAACCGAAAGGTGAAGGAGGAGACAAGAGGGGGAGTTGGTTACTGCAAAAGTGATATCATTTAATACGACACAATAGCATTTAATGCGCGAAGACTATTGCGTCAGCAGTGACGCAACGGGGGGAAAGGAGAAGGTGAACAAGGCTGACAGGTGGGGCTAGTCAAAACTCGGGAGGGTGGTCAAACCAAAGGGGTGTTATGTGACCAAGGGAAGGTCATGACCAAAAGGGAGGTCCTGACCCAAGGGATGTCACGTGACCAAGGGGAGGTTGTGACCAAAGGGGAGGTCATGACCCAAGATATGTCACGTGACCAAGGGGAGGTCGTGACCAAAGGGGAGATCGTGACCCAAGGGATGTCACGTGACCAAGGGAAGGTCGTGACCAAAGGGAGGTCGTGACCCAAGGGGTGTCACGTGACCAAGGGGAGGTCGTTACCAAAGGGGAGGTCGTGACCCAAGGTGTGTCACGTGACCAAAGGGGAGGTCGTGACCAAGGAGGAGGTCGTGACCCAAGGGGTGTCACATGACTAAAGGGGAGGTCGTGACCCAAAGGATGTCATGTGACCAAGGGGAGGTCATGACCAAAGGGGAGGTCGTGACCCAAGGGATGTCACGTGACCAAGGGGAGGTCGTGACCCAAAGGGTGTCACGTGACCAAAGGGGAGGTCGTGACCAAGGAGGAGGTCGTAACCCAAGGGGTATCACGTGACCAATGGGGAGGTCATGACCCAAGGGGTGTCACGTGACCAAAGGGGAGGTCGTGACCAAGGAGGAGGTCTTGACCCAAGGGGTGGTCTTGACCCAAGGGGGGTCTAAACCAAGAGGGAGGTCCAAACGAAAGGGAGGTCTGGACCGAGGGAGAGGTCCAAATGAAAGGGAGGTTTGGACCAAGGGAGAGGTCCAAATGAAAGGGAGGTCTGAAGAAGAAGGAGCTGGGTCGAGGGGAACACGGAACGAATAGAGAAAGGGGATTCAACACTAGGAAACTCCAACAACTCAATAGAAACCAAACTTTTGGATTAGTTGAAGTTTGATTTAGTCATTTTAAACACTTTGAATTTCAAAATCTCAAGTTAAGGTTTAGAACTTCAACAAAACCAAATGGTTCTTTTTATTTTGAAAATCTTCAAAAAGGCACTGAAAATCGGGATGTTACAAACCTACCCCCCTTAAGGGAATCTCGACCCAAGATTCAGACTTGGTTAGCAAAAAGGTGGGGATACTCTACCTTCAGATCTTCTTCTCGTTCCTTGGTGGCTTCTTCTTCTGAGTGGTTGCTCCACTAAACCTTGCACGAACAGATGACCCTACTCCTGGTAACACACTCCGCGACGTCCAGAATCTTGATCGGCTGCTCCACATAGGTGAGGTCTTCTTGAAGATCGATGCTCTCGAGCGGTGTTTGCTCCGTTGGAATTCGAAGACACTTCTTCAGCTGTGACACGTGAAAGACGTCATGAACTACAGACAACGATGCCAGGAGCTCTAGCTGATAGGTAACTTCGCCTTTCCTTTCTGCAATCTTGTATGGTCCAACAAATCTTGGCGCGAGCTTTCCTTTAGTCTGGAATCTTCTTACTCCTCTGAGTGGAGTTACTCTGAGATAGACAAAATCTCCTACCTCAAAGGACAAGTCTCTGCGACGATTGTCAGCATAGCTCTTTTGTCGGGATTGAGCCACTCTTAATCGCTCTCCGATCAGCCTCACTTTACTTTCAACATCCTTAATCAATTCAGGTCCAAAGAACTGATGTTCTCCAACTTGATCCCAAAGGAGAGGGGTTCTACACGGTCTGCCGTACAAAGCTTCAAAGGGAGACATTTGCAAGCTGACTTGATAGCTGTTATTGTATGAGAACTCTACATAAGGGAGGTTCTGATCCCAACTCTTCCCAAAGTCTAAAGCACAAGCTCGAAGCATGTCTTCAAGAATATGATTCACACGCTTTGTCTGACCATCTATCTGGGGGGGGATACGCTGTACTGAAGTTGAGTTGGGTTCCCAAGGCTTCATGCAAGCTCTTCCAAAATCTAGACGTGAATTGAGAATCTCTGTCGGATACTATCCTTTTGGGTACTCCATGTAGACAAATAATCTTGGCCATGTATAGCTCTGCTAACTTGCTACTTCTGTAGGTGGTCTTGACTGGTATGAAGTGTGCCACCTTAGTTAAACGGTCAATCACCACCCAGATGGAATCATAGCTCGATTGGGTCCTAGGAAATCCAGTGATAAAGTCCATGTCTACTTGTTCCCACTTCCACTCGGGAATAGGTAAAGGCTGCAACAGACCAGCTGGTCTTAGGTGTTCGGCCTTGACTCTTTGGCATACATCACAGTGTGCGACGAACTCGGCAATCTCTCACTTCATACTGATCCACCAATACTTTTCCTTTAGGTCCTGGTACATCTTAGTACTGCCTGGATGAATGGAGTAAGGTGATTCATGAACTTCTTTCAGAATGAACTGCTTTATCTCTTGGTGATCCGGCACACAGATGCGGCTGCTGAACCACATCGTACCTTGCTCATCTTCAGAAAATCCTAGGGCTTTGCCTCTTCTCATGTTCTTCTTGATCTCCTTGATGTCTTCATCTTCTTTCTGCTTCTCTCTGATTTGGCTCTGAACAGTCGGTTGGACCTCCAAGGTGTTAACACAACCTTGGTTAACAATCTCCAAGTTCAGACATCTCAACTCTTTATACAACCTTGGCTGACTCTTCTGGACCAATGCAGTGTTGCACTACCCTTTCCTACTCAGGCATCTGCCACTACGTTTGCCTTGCCTTGATGGTAATGGCTTCCAAGGTCATAGTCCTTTATCAGCTCTAGCTATCTCCTTTGCCTGAGATTGAGCTCTGACTGGGTGAAGATATACTTCAAACTTTTGTGATCTGTGAAAATCTCATAGCGATTACCGATGAGGTAATGCCGCCAAATTTTCAAGGCATGCACAATTGCGGCTAGTTTCAGGTCATGTGCCGCGTAGTTCCCTTCATGAGGCTTCAACTGGCGAGAGGCATAAGCTACGACTCTTCCTTCTTGCATCAGCACACATCCAAGACCTTGTCGACAGGCATCACAGAACACTTCAAAATCCTTGCGGATGTCTGGTAGGACCAGCACAGGTGCCGAAACTAGTCTCTTCTTCAATTCTTGGAGACTTTGCTCACAAGAAATTGTCCATTCAAACTTCTTCTCTTTCTTCAAGAGCTGAGTCAGAGGTCTGACGATCTTGGAGAAACCTTCAATGAACCTTTGGTAGTATCCAGCTAATCCAAGGAAACTCCTGACTTCTGTGATCGACTTGGGTTGCCTCCAATCCAACACGGCTTCAACCTTTACGGGATCCACTGCAACTCTCCCTGCTGACACGATATGTCGAAGGAAAGCTACTTGGCTTAGCCAAAATTCACTCTTACTGAACTTGGCATAGAGCTGCTGCTCTCTGAGTCTTTCCAAAACTTCCCTGAGGTGCTTCTCATGCTCTTCTTCATCCTTCGAGTAGATGAGAATGTCGTCAATGAATATGACCACAAACTTATCCAAGAACTCCATGAACACTTTATTCATCATATTCATAAAATAGGCTGGTGCATTCGTCAACCCGAATGACATCACTGTAAACTCGTACAATCCATATCTTGTGGTGAAAGCAGTCTTGGGGACGTCTTCTGGCTTGATCTTCAATTGATGGTAACCAAATCTCAAATCAATCTTGGAGAAAACACTTGCTCCTGTCAACTAGTCGAAGAGGTCATCGATCCTGGGCAAATGATACTTATTCTTGATTGTGACTTCATTGAGTGATCTGTAATCCACACACATCCTTATACTGTTATCTTTTTTTTCGGACAAACAGAACTGGAGCTCTCCAAGGTGATGAACTCGGTTGAATAAAACCCTTGTCTTGCAACTCTTTGATCTGTATCTTCAATTCCACTAGCCCATTTGCTGGCATCCTGCAGGGTCTCTTTGAGATTGGAGCTGTCCCTGGGACTAGGTCGATTAGGAACATGATGTCCCTATCTGGTGGCATACTAGGTAATTCCTCAGGGAATACATTTGGGTGTTCATGACCACTGGGAGGTCTTCAAGCTGTCCTTCCTTCAGACTGGTCAAGAGAGGTCTTGCTCCAATAGAGGTCTTAGGTCTGAATTCCACTTGGATTCCTTGATCATTGGTGAGGGTGATAGACCTACTGGCACAGTCTATCTGGCCTTGATTCTTGGCTAGCTAATCCATTCCGAGAATCACATCTAATCTTTGGGAGTGCAAGACTATTAAGTCTGCCGAGAAGGGTACTCTCAAGATTTCTAAGGTAAGGTTTGGGCATAGGGAACTAGTCCTCATTTCCGAGCCCAGAGAGTGGATTAACATAGGGTTAACTAAGGGAGAGATAGATAACCCATATTTTCTCACAAAATTACTTGAAACAAAAGAATGCGAAGCTCCAAAGTCAAATAAAACTGATGCTGGTACTGAATTAACAAGGAACGTATCAAGGACCACATCTGGTGCAGCCTAAGCTTCTTCCGCTGTGACATGATTCACACGTCCCTTCATGAACTGCACTGATGTCTTCACAGAGGAGGTGCTACCGGGTGCTAGAACTGCCTGACTTGGTTGGGTTGGGGTTGCCGATTGCTGCTTCTTCGGGCACTAATTGGCGTAGTGCCCCACTTCATTACAATAAAAGCAGGTAACTCCTACGGTGGAGGTCGCGGGTGCCTTCTTCGGGAACTGGCCGCCAGGGAGGTCTTGCAGAAACCCGAGCTGATTGGGCGCTGAACTGGTGTCGGTGCCTTGGACGAAGAGGTCTGGGAGGTCCTGCGCTGAGGTGCCTGCGGATGAGAGGTCCGGGGCTTGGGAAAACCCCCAAGGTTGAACTTCTGGGCTGCCTTCTTCCTCTTGCGGTTCTCTATTTCTATGTGCTTGCCCTCCTAGCGGATAGCCTTGCTTACCAACTGCTGGAAATCTGAGTAGTCTTAAGTGATGAGGAGGACTGCGAGATCATCATTGAGTCCTTCCAAGAAACGCTCTTGCTTGGCTTCATTCGTTGCCACGTCTTCTGGTGCATAGCGGGCTAGCTGGTTGAACTTGTGCAAGTACTCATTGACTGAACGGTTACCTTGGCGCAACGTGCGGAACTCTTTCTTCTTCAAAGACATCATGCCCGGCGGAATGTGCGCACGGCGGAAAACCTGAACGAACTCGTCCCAAGTGATGGTCTGAGCATCAACGTGGGACTGGGTAAAGTTATCCCACCACTCTGACGCTGGTCCATTGAGCTGGTGAGAGGTAAACAGAACCTTCTCACGATCAGTGCACTGGATCATATCCAATTTCCTACCGACTTCCCGAAGCCAATCATCCGCCTCCATTGGCTCGGTGCTACTGGAGAAGGTCGGTGGACGCAACCTCATGAACTCTGCTATGTTAGCCCTTGGAGGAGGTGGAGCAAAAGCTTGAGGTGGAGCTGCTGCTGCTGCTGCTTGCAAGGTCTGTGTGTTGTTGATGGACTGCGCGAGCAGGTTGATCAACTAAGCTTGGTTGGCCATCATCTGGTTCCAGTCAGGACCTTTAGCTGGAGGAGGTGGTGGCGGGAGAATTGGGTTCTCTTGCACATTTTCTCTGTTCGGATTGCTGGTGCTGCCACTGCCGTTGCGAGTTGTCACCATCTTCTCGAGTTCCACAGACTGAGGAAACAAGAGGAGAAACTAAGGGGGGACAGGGCGAAACAACCCACCCAGGAAAAACAACCAACATAAAAAGCTTTCAAAATACTTTAATAGCTATACAACGTTCTACTCGGTACTCACGATCTTTGGGGAGGTCTTCGGGGGTTCTTGAACACCAGGGGCTAACCGAGAGACCACCTATAGAAATTTCAAGGGAAAGAGGATCCATTTTACATGTAAAATGGTGAGGAGAGAGTAAGGTAAGGAAGAATAAGGTAAGGGAGAACACCAAGAAGGAGGTAAGGATAGAAAGATGACCAAGATGAGGAGAGAACAAATTATTTTTCTTATTTTATAAAATAGGTTTTGAAATTTTCAACTAACGGCCATTCTACTAGGTTACGACCTACAGTCGAGATGGCTCCGATACCACTTCTTTGTCGCGACCCGGACCCGAGAGGTCCGAAGACCCGGGAGGTCCGAGTGCTCCTGTGCATAACCAAGCTAGTCCCAAGGATCAGCTGCTAGCTCACACAGTAAACAAATGTGGTAACATCCATCAACACAACTTTATTAATAACAACAGAGTTGATTACAAAATGGCTTAAGAGCCGACCAAAAACAAAGACAACGGAAGATAGAAGCGGTGGACCACATGACTCGCCACAGGCAGTCGTTTGGAGGGCGCAGCCTAGACGTCCCGGTCCTCATCCTCCTTGAAGACGTCCTCTCCTGCTCAACAGAATCAAGCAAGAGTGAGCACAACAACCGTGCTCGCAAGTCACACCCGTCAAGTAACAGGTTGGAATGCATGCATACAAGGATATCTCAAAGGAGGTCTTATAGGGTTGTCTTTGCATAAAGCCATGTTTCTTTCCAAATACTTGTACTAAGTTCCAAAGCAGTTATATAATAATTACAATTCATTTTCTAAATCTCAGTTTTATAGTCAGATAACATTCATCAACAAGTGGTGAAGGATACCGTCCTATCACAAGGCTCCTTGCCCAAATTCCCATTTGGATAGACATCCAAAACCAGTTCAAAAAGAGGTCTTTTGAAAACCAAACCAAAATCTAACTTGGAGTGGCTTTGCTAGCATGTCCATGACCGTGGACACGGCTATTCGAATAGTTTTACACTCTGTAGAGGTGTACAGCTTTACCCACATGACACGACTTCTCTAGTTTGTTTGGCATCCGTCGATGCCACCACTCACTACCGTAGGTAAGCGGTCTAGAGCATGTGACAAGGTTTTTACAATCCGCCATTCCACCGTAGTCCCCCCTCACTAAGGTTTCGCCCCCTGCGGATAGAAACCCACAGAGTTCCTAGCCCCCTCTTGCGTCAGGTGGGAATGAATAAATGTAGGTCGTCAAGACACCCACACAACTGGATGGAACGACCATGGTTAAACATTGCAAATTAGTCAGCCAGGTCCTGCCCATTCAGGACATGTGGTTGCACGATGGGGCTAGCAAGATGCGGCTCGAAGACCGGTCTTTAATTGACTTGGGCGACATCCAATAGAACCCTGGGCCTCGATCATAGAGATGATTCGATCCCGTGCATAAACATGCACCCATCCAAACAACCAATTCGCCCAAGTCTAAACCAATTTTGCTTTGTGCTTTGCTTTTCAAAAATATTTGGAAACTTCCACGACAACCCAATGTCATGGTTAAAATATTTTGACAACATTGGTCTTTTGGCAGTAAAACTTCCAAATCA
The DNA here is from genome assembly GCA_036346405.1 of Phyllostachys edulis. Classification (NCBI taxonomy): domain Eukaryota; kingdom Viridiplantae; phylum Streptophyta; class Magnoliopsida; order Poales; family Poaceae; genus Phyllostachys; species Phyllostachys edulis. The sequence goes on along the minus strand of CM070545.1, from coordinate 97,014,509 downwards.
AGATTTTTGGGTCTAAGCTTGACTAAGCATAGAGTTTTGCAACAGGTGCTAGTTCATACTAATGTGCCAACTAGCTCTTTACTACGGTGATAAGGGGTGGTCGAATTAATAATCAAGTTTGGATGTACGAGGGAATTAGGAATAACTACAAATTTAAAATAGGGATTTAAATTACTTAAATTCAAATAAGCATGCAATAATAATTTGAAACAAAACTTAAATAATTTGAGATACTGGGATTAATATGATCAAGGGTGTAACTTGCCTTGCTCGAAAGCTTGAGGGTCTTCTTCTTCGAAGTACTCGGGCTCTTTGGAGTTGTCGAAATCTACACGAGAGAACGAAGCAAATCAAATAAAGACCAAGTAAAATCCAAATAAACTCCAAAACAAAATAAACTAGAACCAACAGCAAGGGACTGAAATAGAAATGGGTTGTCGGGAGGAGGCTCGACTAGTTGGGAGGAGGTCCAACTGAGAGGGAGGTCAAGAGAGGTCCTAAGAAGGTCAAGGGAGAATGTCTTGAGGTCCAATGACCTGGTCGGAAGAGGTCCGACGGGTCGGAAGGAGGTCCAATGAAGGGTACGACTACTCAACATGGTTGTACGGAGAATACAAGAAGGATACGACTTGGCAACGTAGTCGTAAGAAGGAACACGACTACACAACGTAGCCGTAGGATCACAGAAATAGAACAGGGCACGGAGAAACTCACCAAGGCCGAGAGAGAATGAAGGTGGAGGGAGAGACGGTGGACAGCGGTGGCGGCGATCGACGACGGCGTGGGCGCTCCGGCGAACTCCTTCAGCAGTGAGATGGCGATGACACTGGCTTCAGCGGGCTCCTTGAAGACGGGAAGGCGATGCTTGAAGCACGGAGGAACTCGGCAAGAGCAAGAGAATTGGGTGCGAAAAAGGGTGATGAAAGAGAACTGCTCAGGCTTTTAGAGCCAGGGAAGACAGGGAGAGTCGCTGAGACACTCGGAGGTGCACACAATCAAGGGCAGGTGTGTGACAGTACAAGGCACAGCCGAGTAGGTGAAGGAGGAGACAAGAGGGGGAGCAGGTCACTGCAAAAGCGACAATATTTAATGCTACACAACGACATTTAATGCGTGAAGACTATTGCGTTAGCAGTGACGTAACGGGGGAAAGGAGAAGGTGAACAGGGCTGACAGGTGGGGCTAGTCAAAACTCGGGAGGGTGGTCAAACCAAAGGGGAGGTCATGACCCAAGGGGTGTGACGTGACAAAGGGAAGGTCATGACCAAGGGGAGGTCGTGACCAAAGGGGAGGTCATGACTCAAGGGATGTCACGTGACCAAGGAGAGGTCGTGACCAAAGGAGAGGTCGTGACCCAAGGGATGTCACGTGACCAAGGGGAGGTCGTGACCAAAGGGGAGGTCATGACCCAAGGGGTGTCACGTGATCAAAGGGGAGGTCGTGACCAAAGAGGAGGTCGTGACCCAAGGGGTGTCACGTCACCAAAGGGGAGGTTGTGACCAAAGAGGAGGTCGTGACCCAAGGGATGTCACGTGACCAAGAGGAGGTCGTGACCAAAGGGGAGGTCGTGACCCAAGGGATGTCACGTGACCAAGGGGAGGTGACCAAAAGGGAGGTCGTGACCCAAGGGGTGTCACGTGACCAAAGGAGAGGTCATGACCAAAGGGAAGGTCGTGACCCAAAGGGTGTCACGTGACCAAAGGGGAGGTCGTGACCAACGAGGAGGTCGTAACCCAAGGGGTGGTCTTGACCCAATGGGGGTTCTAAACCGAGAGGGAGGTCTAAACCAAAAGGGAGGTCTAGACCATAGGAGAGGTCCAAACGAAAGGGAGGTCTGGACCGAGGGAGTGGTCCAAACGAAAGGGAGGTCTGGACTGAGGGAGAGGTCCAAATGAAAGGGAGGTGTGAAGAAGAAGGAGTTGGGCCGAGGGGAACACGGAGCGAATAGAGAAAGGAGATTCAACACCAAGGAAGTCCAACAACTCGAAAGAAACCAAACTTTTGGATTAGCTGAAGTTTGATTTAGTCATTTTAAACACTTTTAATTTCAAAATCTCAAGTTAAGCTTTAGAACTTCAACAAAACCAAATGGTTCTTTTTATTTTGAAAATCTTCAAAAAGGCATTGAAAATCGGGATGTTACAAATACGTACCACCAAAGGATTGGTACAATCGGATTGCCGTAGTTCCGCCACATAACCCCGATACTACCGCAGTGCGGTAGTTCCACCAATCATAACGTCGGTACTACCGCTTTTTCTGAGAAAAGCATAGATTGCATTCGGTTCATCTCAATTTGCAAAACACATTTGCCAAATTGATGCGTGATGGAAACAAAGGTTTAAAGGCAAGATTCTCAACAAGTTGTAAAACACATTTGCCAACTTTTAGAATCAATGCCACAAGGAATAAGGTACATTGACTTATTTGCAAAACACATTCGCAAACTAAAGTCACATGCTACATGGATTATACATGAGCCTCAACTATTTGCAAAACACATTTGCAAATATTGGCAACATGCTAATGAGAGCTAGAGCAAACAGAATGAGGTATCAACACATGACTAACTCAAGCAACTAGTCAAGACCCCTCTTAATAGTACGACAACCTATACTAGCAATCCGGTCTTCCATCCAAACACCAAGACCGGTAAAAAACTAGGAACACATCCTTAGCCCTAGCTAGTTATACCTTTGCCTTGCACAAACACTTGAAGTTTGATAACACACATCTTCTCTTCAAGTCAGGGTTCTTGACTTTGATAATCATCAATACATGATGATTTCCTTTAATTCATATTCTTGACTTGAATATGCATCAACCCATGATGCATTCTTTCACTTGACCTCCACCAACACATGATGGGTCTTCTTTTGACTTGATGATCAACTCATAATCATCTGCTCTTCTTGAATATCATCAACACATGATGATTTCCTTTTCTTCGAGATCTTGATACACATCAACACATGATGCATCCTTTACTCTAAGCTCTTGACTTCAATATCATCAACACATGATGATTTTTTTCACTTAGGGATCTTGACTTGAACATCATTAATACATGATGATTTCCTTCATCACGAGTCTTGACTTGATGACAATCAACTCATGATGTCATCCAAAATCTTCATCAACATGGAACATAACCTATTCATCCAACTCATGAAAAATGTTAGTTCCACAATGTGATTGTCATTAATTACTACCGCATACCATTAACTCATAATGGTGGGACAAGATACTCCAATCTTTCCCTCTTTGGCAATTGATGACAACCATCATAATTGCAAATAATTAAATGTTAAGATATACGAGTATATATAAACTACACAAGTTTTCTATACTCATACGATATGTTTCAAAGTAAAGATCCTTGATATATGTGTACAAAGGAATATGGATAAATACTAATGAAACCACAAAACATAGAGTGAACTCCCCCTAAATGTGTGCATTCACAAATGTGTAATAAGAAACATATGCACATATTCAAGTTATACTTTTAGTAGAGTTCAACCTATATTTTGGATCTAAGGAATGCAACAAGATATAAGAATAAGATGTCGAATGCATACCTCTTTGATTTTCACATTTTGTATCCAACTGAGACTAAGCAATAAGTATAACACTAGAAGTATTAGTCTTACAAATAGATTTGTCATTAATCACCAAAATACTTCATTAACTTATAATGGCGGGTCTAAATTCTTCAATCTCTCTCTCTTTTTGGTGATTGATGACAAATCCTTTATCAATAAGAATATTTGGATATAAATCATCATAAGATAAGAATTTAAGCTATTGAGCTACATCCATGCATGTCACTAAGCAATTTAAAGCTTCAAGCATTATGCATATGAGAATGGCAAGCTTATGCACATGATGCATATAGGAGGCTATGTGTATGAATGAGATGCTCCTCCTCAAGACATGCATGAAAAGGTGAAAACACAAGAGAGAATCTAAATATATTGATCATATAAACAGTCTCCCCCTTTTTGCATTAAACACCAAAAACCAAAAACAAATCTAAGCCAACATTCTCCGTTTTTTATCACGAACCTGTTGATCTCAATTTTTTTTTCACAAACTCCTCTTTTATGGCCGAAAAGAGTAAAACAACTTAAATTGAGGCCATATTGGAGTTTAACTAAAGGAAATGATATTTGAAACACATTCAAATAAACTCATCCATAGAAGCTACCATGCTCATTTTCACAAAATCACAAATTGAAATCATGTTGAGCTCAAAACCTTCTTGAATTATCTGAAAGTGTATGGAAACAAGCACTGAAAAATCTAAAATAAATCATGGAGCTAGTCCTTACAAATACACACAAGTTTCATTTTGGGAGGCTCAACCAAATGTCAATCATTTTGAAGATATGAAAATCATAAAGTTTCCGAAAACTAAAATTTTCAGGTTTTCACATTTTGATAATTTATTTAAGCTTCAAAACATAGCTGAAAATCTAGTTAAAATAGATCCAATAAATCTGAGAAAATTTGTCATAGAAGATCAACTATAGAGTATAAAGATTCATCATTATATCTTCCTCAAATTATGAATATATTTGGAGATACAAAAATCACAAATCAGCTCAAATCATGCAAAAGTCTGAATTTTCAGCATGTTGATCAAAGAGAGAAAAAGTCAAATCTTTTTCAAATCATGTCTAAAAGCTTTGAAATGTTTTAGGAATAAATTTTAGACTCCAAGGAATCTTTACCAACAAGAATTCTCGAAAGAGAAATCTCCATTCACCGTATTTCGCCAAAAACCCCCAAGCCTCGCCCTCTCTACGCCCTTAGTTTCACCGTATTTCGCCGTTGAAGTTCTTCGACCGCAAGCTCGTCACCGGCGATTTTCGGCACCATCATCGACGCTCCAACCTCGTATCCGCCACCATTGGATTCGCCGCGTCATCCCTAATCCGGTGCGCACATCATCTCGAGCCAAGTACCACAGGAGCGCCACTTCGCCGGAGACCTAGAACACGCCACCGCTAATCCTCGTCGTCGATGACCAAAACCGCACGCCCGCTGGCTTCTAAGGTGAGCACTATACTCAGTGAGTCACGCTCTTTCTTTTGGTACCTATCCCGTGCCTCGCCGTGGCGTAAAGCGCCATCGAGCTCATCTCTAGAGCTCCGCCGACCATGGGATGACGTGGCATGTCCACGTAGGTGCCACCTCAGTGCCATGTCAGCCTTAGTGCCTATGTGGCTGCCCGCGTGTACACATGTGTGGCAATGCACCAGCCGCGTATCCCTTCTGACGTAACGTTCGGACTTTCAACGTGAACGTTCGGACTTTGAACGTTGGGTCCACATGTCATAGATTCAAAACATTTCCTTTAGGAAAATAAATTCGGCCAAAAACGTAATTCTGGTCGCTGATGTCATGCCTGCGTCATAAGTCGATTTTCCTTCAGAAAAATAAATCGGTTAAATCCAGCAATCGAATTCTAGATAATTCTTTAGGGTTTAAACTTCTAGGGGTTCGTTCTCCTTCATACGAACTCCGATTTCATCGATTAAAATTTCTAAATTTATATAAATTCAAGATCTAGCCAACTAAACCAAAATTATTTAATTTTGAATTAATTTGTGTTTATTTGAATTTGGCTTATTTTCACTTATATATTTCGACAAATCCGGGGAATTTGAATGAGAAGAAGAAGAGTCCTTCGAGCAAGGCAAGTTATACCTTTTACCGTGTTGATCCTATTATTTTAAATTATTATTTCATGCATAATTCTATTCAATTATTTTAAATTCATGTTTTAAAATTCCTAGTTAATCTAATTCCTTTGTATGGCCAATGTTGATGTTGAATTGTCATTCCCTTGTCACCATAGTTAAAATAAAATAAAAATTAAAAGATTATATGCTTAGATCATGCTTAGACCAAAGTCTTGAATTTAGGGAGTTTAGCCAAAGTATTTAATTTGGATTTAAATTGAGTCTATGGTATTGTTTTACCATAGAAAGTTTAGAAAATGATTTTACTTGTGAAATAAAATAAAATAGTTTAGACTTGGGCATAATGGATGTTGGTATGGTGCAAGTCGATGCACAGGATCACTCCATTTCTATGATCGAGTCCAGGGTTGTGGGATGTTGCCCAAGTCAGTTAAGGACCGGTCTTCGAGCGTATTTTGCTATGCCCCACTGTACCACCTCATGTCTGGAATAGGACATATTAGGCTTATTAATTTGTGATACCTTAATGTTATTTGTGCCATGTTGTTGTGTGGGTATCTGTTAGACAGTTGTCTCACTTGGCATAAGAGAGGGCTCCCGGAGGGCGGTTAACCCAATGGAAGCGAAACCTTAGCGGGCATGAAAACTTTGAGGTCGAACATTGTAAAAGCCTCATGATAATCACTTAGTCGCATGCTTCGAAAGCGTGTCATGTCTGACATTATAAGATGATTATCACTTGTGGGTAAAGATGTACAACCTTTGCAGAGTGTAAAACTATTCAAATAGTCGTGTCCACGGTCATAGATATGCTGAGCAAAGCCACTCAAGTTAGAATTTGGTTTTGTTTTTAAAATGAATTTAGCACATGATTTTAGGATGGTTAATCCTTATGGTAAAATTGGGCGGTCAGCCATGTGATAGGAGGGTATCCTCTACCATTCATTTATGGAGGATATCCACTATAAAAGTGACAATTTAAAATTTGATTTTAGCTATAGATTAAAAATTGCCTTGAACTTAGCATGGATATTTAAATTTGAAAATGCTGCTTTATGCAAAAGAACCCTATTAGCCTCATTTGATTACACTAGCATGCATTATATTATGTTATTAGGTGTAACTTGCGAGCACGGAAGTTGTGCTCACTCTTGCTGAATAATATTTATTCAGGTGAAGAATTTTACCAAGACGGTGAGGATCAGGACGAATAGGCTACGCCCCCAAACGGTTGCCTGTGGTGAATCATGTGGCCTGCTTACTTATTCTGCTTCCGCTGTTTATTTATTTTTGGCCTTGTGCCCAATTTTTGTAATAAACTCTGATTATCAGTTAATAAATGCGTGATATGATTTTGCTATCACTTTTGTTTGACTGTGTACACTAGCTATTCCTGGACTAGTGTATGAAACACAAAGAATCTGAGATCCCTCACTCCCAGGTTCAACAAATCCTGAGGCGGAACAAGTGGAATCTTAGCAAGGCAAGCATCCTCTTGCATCATCTTGATCCCAGCTTTTGTACTTTAGTATTTTTGAATTGCAATAATAATTGCTTGCATGCTATTTTCGTTATATCGATAATTTGTGAGTCTAGTTAGCTATATCCTAACTCTTGGAGGTTATCCTTGATATTCTCATACAACTAAGCTTAAGTTAGATGATATGATGGTATTTATTCTTTATATGAATGCTTAGCCATGCAAGTCAATAGGTTCGGTAGTCTTGGGTTGACGAGGTTATCTCGTCGATCAGGGGAAACACTGAACATATCATGCTTATGTTTTTCGTTCAGATCTTGAATATGATGTTTGAGTCTAAAATGTATCCTTTAAAAACTGCTTTTGATCTAGACAAGTGGCTCGTAGTGTGGGTGCCTTCGTGCACGAGAATTGGGTACTATGGTAAGACTTCTCTGAATAGTTAAGGACCGGAGCTTTTGGGCTGTCACTCCAAGTAACACTTGTACTTCCATGCGCGGTTATATGGGCACCGCTTGGTTAAGTAAGGGGAAAGTTTTATTGAGTTGGAACATAGGTGGTGTGAGGACATATGTGTTTGACCATATGTTCATAGGGATACGATTGCAATTTATATTGTGCAAGTGAGCACCAGTTGTTATTTCTGTTCATTGGATCGGCATTCCCAACATAACTTGCGTGCCCAGTTGGTTAGCAGGCGGTATAACTTGCACTAAGCGGGATTTCATCGCGCATGGGTGATTCAACTTAATATGGTCTTCTTGCTAAAAAATACTGAGTCTCGATTTCCCTGGCCGGTATACCAAAGGAAGTTTGTCATTATCCGGAGGCTTATGGGCTGGTTGAGTCATATGGGTAAAGATGTACACCCCTGCAGGGATAAATCTATACGAATAGCCGTGTCCACAGTTACGGACGACACTTGGTTTTCGATTGTCACCATTGTAGACTAAAAAATTAAAACTTGACATGGGAACAACATGGTATCAGCATGACCGGTTTGTCATGCATTTTAGTTTATCAAAGTGGGCTGCTACTTTGGTATTGTTTGATCTATGATTATATCAATGTCACTTATTTTTCTTTTTGTCCAATTTTTTTTTACTAAATGGCTCTTGCAAACTAGAATGTGTAGGAATGAAACTTACTGCTTTTATGCAAAACTCATACCACTACAACCTTCCTTTGGACAGCCATTAACATTTATACTCCCATATCCTTTGGATAGTCTCTATCATACACTTTCTTTTATTAGTTTGTGTAAGAATTGCGAGTACCTTTTGTATTCAATCAGATTGATCACTTGTTTCAGGTGAGGAAGAATACGCTTACGATCAATCCGTTAGCACCGAATACGGCGACGCTAACGAATAATGTTGTTTCTATCTCCACTCAGTTGCCTTCGGGTTCTGGGCATACTTGGTTGGAACTTTTGGGTTATGATACTTGTTCTTCCGCTACATACTTCTATGGATGTTTTAAATTTGGCCGGTCGGCCACTGATGTAAATTATGGAATTAAGCCCTAGTGTGGATGTCTTGTAATATATATGTATGCTTTGTGTATGACTGTGTACAATGTTGTTCAGGATATGTGCGTGTTAGCCATTGATCTTGGGAGCTAATGCAAGACACATATCCGGTAACTTGAAATCGGACTCATTTCCTGCTAAGAGTTATACCTCTGGTGTAATCTCTTGACTTGAAACGGATTCGACTTCGGGGTCTCACAGAGAAAGATGAGGATAGCACAATATTATTATTTTTTATAACATAAATTTTGAAGTTTTCCTACTAGTGGCCATTCTAACTAGGTCACGTCCTACAGTCGACTCGGCTCTGATACCAACTCTGTTAGGACCGGATTTCTGAATCCGAACTATCTGTGTATTTCTGCACCAGTCCCATATCAGTAGCTATTGTACACAGTAGAAACAATGTTGATAACAAGTTTGAATCACGAAATAACATTAATAAACAACTGAGTACTGGCCTTATGACCACTTATTACAAAAGAGGTCAAAAGACCTTGAGTCTTACAGTAGCGGAAACAACAAATGATAAACTCCAAGTGGTGGCCCATCAAATTGCCCACCGGCATTTGACTAGAGAGCACAACCTAGTACTCCGGGTATCCTTCGTCAAAACCACAAGCGAAGTAGTCATAGTCGTCCACACCATTATTGAAGGCTTCTGAGATTTATTTTGAGTGTAGCATGTGAGTATATAAAGTACTCTGCGAGTCTTGGGAAAAATGCATATGCATAGCTTTAACAAGTGAAGCTTATATGGTTCTTTTTCACAAAGCAATATTTTAACTTTAAACAGTTTTCATAAATCACATTTGACAAATGAAAATTAAATAATTAAAATAATTTAAACACTAGTGGAGGTTCTAGTTACCAACCACTAGTATCAAAGCTCTAGCTGCCAAGGTTTAAAGAATAGGGCTTAAGCGGCCCAACTGGTTCTAGCTACTAGAAAAACTACCTGAGAGTCCCAACTGCTCCCGAGTTCTCAAAATTTACTCTTTTGAAATCAAAACCAAAATCTAGCATGTGAAAATGCACCTTGCCCGCCCTTGACCGTGGGCACAACTATTTGAATAGTTTTACACTCTGTAGAGGTTGTACAACTTAACCCATATGAGATAATCAATTTATACTGTCCGCTTCACACACTTTTAAAGGTGTGCAACTAAGCAATTATCACAGGGCTTTTACAATACTTTATCCTAACATTAGCCCACCCGATGAGCTTAACTCCAAGTCATGGATGTTATTTACCATCGACTTAGAGCTCACCGTTGTGAGAGATAACCTGTTCGGACTTGGACGTCAATTACCAACGCCCAGCGCAAGCCCCGACAGACATGGACGTCCTCTACCATCGTCTGCACTAGCCAGATAACACCTACCATCTACAGCCTACGGGCTAAATGTCCAGACTTAGTAAATTAATCAGTCAAGTGCTTCCCATTTAGGACATGTGGTTGTACGGTATTTTTCAGTTTGGATAGTCACAAGCAACGGTGCTTAATATGACTTGGGGCGGAATATAACACAGTACAAGTTCTCGTGCTCTAGCTGCACCCGCCTGAACTTACCATCCGCCCAAGTTTAAACAGATTTTCACCATTTTATTTTATTTTTCAAATACTGACATTACCTAATGTCATACATTTACTAAATAAAGCATAAAGGGTAATAATGATTTTTCTCCCCAAAGGTTAAACAAGACCGTAAAGCATGTATAAGCAATTCTACCATATAAAACTATTCCGCAAAATTGTAACCAATATTGCGGCATTTCTATGCTAGGGTTACAAAGGTATAGGATAACAATCATCAAAGGAAGGTATTAACAATCTTTAGGTTTTAACTAACAACCCACAATTTAAACTCATCATTTTAAATGAAATAGCAATGCATAATACTTTAAAACTGAAAACAATATTTTAAAATTATGGGTACAGAATATTCAAAGGAGACTCGCCTTCGTTGATGTTGGAGGTTAACGCTTCCGGTTGGTCCAAACTGGTGTTGGCGACGTCGGATTCTACACACATGAAAAGAACCAAAATAAATAACAGAAAGCAAATAAAATCTAAAAATTATAAAATAAATACTAGAAGGAATATATTGAATTTATATGAATTTAGGAGAAAGAATCGACGGATTTGGAGTTTGTATAAAGGAGAACGAACATCCGGAAGTTCGATTCTCACATGAAATGATAGAAAAAGTTGAGATTTACTATTCTGAGTTGACTGATTCGGTTTGACTGGACAACAACAATTGACCAAAGAAAGAATGTAGACACATGACATGTGGGACCACTGCTTTGCTAGAGAAATGATCAGACAAGAAAGGAAGGAACAGATGAGTCATTGACTAGTTTGACCACTAAGTCAAAGAACAAGGGAACACTTCACAGAGACAATGCATAGAACAAAAAAAATAGTGCACTCTAGAGCTCCACGGTCATGGCGCCAGTGAGGCAGGCAGTGGGGTGGCTGGAGAATCACCAAAACGGGACCCCATGGGTATGCCCTACTCATAGGTGGCGACGTCTCGGCCGGAGAACCACGGCAGCGACGGCGACGGCGATCCAATGGTGTGGGGAGTAAGGGGGGTGAGAACGGGCAGCGCATGGGTGTGGGGAAACCTCAGGGCCAAGCAGAAAGGTCGGAGATGGTCCGAGGTGACAGTTCCACGTCGACCGGCGACAGCAAATGGACGACGATGGTGACGACACTCCACGGTGCAAAATTGAACAAATTGAGGTGAGGGATAGGTAGGAAATCTACGGGAACATGCGGTGACGCGGTTGATTCAGCGAGAAACTCACTAGTTAAGGAGATCGATTGACGGGATTGAAATTAGCCTAGAAGATTCGATGGCGAAATTCGGGCGACGTACTGCACGAAAAGTGAAATTGATTGAGGGGTTTAGATCACTGTGCTAGGGAACACGATGTAACGCGATTAGAAGTTTGGAAAACTCACCAGAACGACAAATGCACAAATCGGGTGTGGTGGCCGATGTTCGGGAAAAAGAGAAATACGACGTCGTCGGAGCTCCGGGGGTTCTGAGATTTTGAGAGAGTGCAAAGGGGTAGAATAGGTGTCGATGTTCCAATTTATAGCCTCTCCCATGATTTGAATCGCCGGGAACATGAGTGAATGTCGTTGCCATTCACAAGCTCGGTTTTGAAACTGAAGGAAACAATAACGAAAGCACTGATGGAGCTACGTAACCGAGGCATTGATAGCACAGAGGTAATGCGCGCGGTGATGACGGCTTTGAAGGTGGCGACAGCATTAGGGCGGCGGTCTGGGCGAGCATGGCGCGCGGGCAGGGTGTGGCGGCCTCGGCGCTGGCAACTTCAAAAGGCCAAGAGCTGAAGGCGAAAAAGGAAAGAAGAAAAGAAGAAAAGGGGAGAGAAAGAAGGAGAAGGAAGGAAAAAAGGAAAGGAAAAAGGAAAGAAAAGAAAAGAAAAAGATTTCGCGGGAAAATTCAAATTGCAAAATTTGAATTTTGGATTTGACGACGAATTTTGAATTGAGGATCGAATTGGATTTGAATTTTCAGATTTGAAATTTTTAAATAAATGCCAAAAACTTCAATTAAAAACCAACAATTTAAATTAATTACTTTTAAAATAAATTTTTGAAAAAGACCAAATTTGGGATGTTACATATGCTTTATAGAGATTAATTATCTGTGATTGCCATATTATTATGTTTGTTTTCATGTGATCCGTTGATAGGTTTTATCGTTAAGATGCTTGCTGTAATTTATTGTTAATTGATATTAAAAATGATAGTTAGTGTAGTTTAATGGCATTCTAGGCTTCGTGTTGGGCCGGGGTGTTACAACCAGTCACTCCAATCAATATGTATAGGTTATTTGAGATGAATGAATTTGTTTTCCTCTATCCTGGTGGTGTTCGAGAAGCTTTACATAGGAAGGTATGCTTAATCTGACCACCTTTTCTCTACTAAGTTCTACATACGAAATGATATTTGAACTTCAGTCTTCTGGATCAGAACTTTGCTGTATTTTCTTACTGTGATGATTGAATTGAATTTGGCAGGGTGAATACAAGTTGTTTTGGCCAGATCAACCAGAATTTGTAAGAATGGCGGCACGTTTTGGTGTTACTGTCATACCATTTGGGTGTGTAGGAGAAGATGACGTTTTAGAGGTAAATTTTCGTTGATTAATCTCTTTGTTCTATAAGATAGATATGAAAATACTAATGGTAAAACTTCTATTGTTGAAATTATCATAAAAAATTTGGCATACTGTAAATATGCCACTGATGTTGCGAAACATAAACCCCTAAAAAAACTTAGGTGAAAATAGCACTCTGACAAGGTCAAAGGGCTTTGATCGAGTCTAAATGACCATCTGGCCTTTCTAAAACGAGTGCATTTTTGTAATTAAGGTTATGTATCGCATTTCGATAACAAGTAAAATTAGTGTATTTACAACATTCTTTCTGCAGTTGGTTCTGGATTACAATGATCAAAAGAACATTCCCTACCTTCGGGAATGGATAGAGTCAATCAACCAAGAGGCTCAAAGAGTGAGGTCCGACTTCTATTCCGTTCATATACATTTTATTTCACGATCTAATCTTATCTTCACGCAATTACTTGGTCAACACAAGTTTTGTTCATTTACGGTGTGCACATTCTTCATTTCAGGGACAGCATCAAAGGAGAGGATGGGAATCAGGATCTGTACCTGCCTGCACTTCTCCCCAAAGTACCTGGTCGATTCTACTACCTATTTGGCCAACCGATCGAAATGAAAGGGATGAACAATGTTCTCAGAGATAGGAAGAGCGCAAACGAAGTGTATTTACATATTAAGTCGGAAGTGGAGAACATAATGTCATATCTGAAGAGGAAGAGGGAAGAAGATCCTTACAGGAGTATAGCGCAGTGCGCTTTGTACCAAGCAACGTTGGGTGTTCCTGCTCAAGTCCCAACTTTTGAACCATGAAGATTAGGTGTAGATATATTTTGGTGATAGTGTGATTGCATATTGGCAATTTTGGCATAAACAAAAGATAGTAGAGCAGCTGTTGTTTGTTCTTAGGACAAGATTTCAGCAAGCCGACTTGCAACTCGTTGATCAGCTGTAATGCATCCAGAAGGAATATACCATTATACCAGTGTACAGTAGAGTACATAATGTATACAGAACAAATGCATCTGAACACTTCTGTGATATGTTTTGACCAGTGTATGTTACGCATTGATAGTGATAGACACCAATAAGTTATTGATGATTGGAATTCTTGTTCAAACAAAGGTCTTTCAATCTTCCTGTAATACATTATTGATTGTTTCATGCTTTAAACTTCAAAGGGTTCCCTCAACACTAATTACTGAACAAGCTCTCATGGTGTACTTAAAGTTCTTGCATGGTGGTGGAGGCTTCGACTTCAAAGGATTTGACTCCGTCGGCGTCTTTGCATGGTGGTCGACCAGCTCCGGTCACCCTGTCAGTTGCCATCACCACCTCGATCTGGTCATTTTGGGAATTCCAAAGAATGGCAACTAAACAACATTTGGATTTGAATTTGATTAAATTTTACCTTAAAAATTCATAGGTCATCGAAACACTAGAATTGGAACCATAAACTAATTGCAATGCAAGTAGTTTCAATTCCCCTGACCCAATTCAATTCAGAGAACCGCAAGGGCAGCAGCCGGGGAGAACAAAATGGCCATTATTGTCATTTATGTATTGCGCGGCAACCGGCAGGAGCTGGTGAAGGAAAAACTGCAATGCTTGACTAAGCATCACCAAAATATTGATGAGTATCAAGTTTATAAACACTCTAACAAAGGCTTAACAACTGATACCACTAGGATATCTGTCAATAGCTGATACCATGCCTTGCAGATCAGAAATCACGAATCGACGAAATGCAATGAGTCAACAAGATTGATTTTGGGTAGGAAACATTGTAGATTCTCCAAAAAAACATACAGGAAATTTGCAGTGGTACAAGATATAGCTCCAGGCAGGTTGCAGAAAAAGGAGAGAAGAAAAGGGATAAGTTAAAGGGTTAAGTTAAAACTTTGACATTTGCATGTGCTCTAAGTTCGTAACTCTCATGCCGATCAGCAAGCTGAAGCTGGTTCAAAGATAACTTCAGCCTGATTCTTCCCCTTTCGCATAAGTAGAACTTCATTCGACATCAAATCCCTTCTCTTGGAGCTCCTGTACAACCTCGTTCCTCATCCGAAACCAGAGCTTCTGCGCTTCCTGCTCAAACTTTTTTGACTGCAGTTGCTTCTGCATGTTATCAGAGTCCATGTTGGCATCAGCGAAACCTTTGGGTCCAATCGTGGTGCCTAGAGCACCTCCACTTTTTATGAACTCCTCAACAGCCTCTTCATCACCTGGATAGGGAAATTTCCTGCGCTCATAAAGATGGGCCATTTCTCTTTCTTCCTGAATAATATTGAAGATAACCAGTCAGAAAGGATAAACTGAACAAGTGATGAAGATATCTTTACTACTACTGCATCTTCTAATTCTCCAAGTGTGCATGAGGTTGTTCGTGAAGCACCAAAAGGTCCAATGACTATAGCAAGAGCCAAGTTTCTTAATCCACAGGTGCATGTGTTTCTTAATAAGTTTTCTTGTATTGTCCATGAGAATTGGATACTACCTAAAAACAATATTTTGTGTATTCTCAGGTTTGACAAGCTTAAAAACTTTGGAACTGAGAGGGAGGAGAGAGAGGCCGGGAACAAAGTCATGAAGGTGGGCAACACATGCGGACAATAAGGGAGTCCATCAAAAGAGGATGTTCAAACAACAGCAATCAGAGTTAAGTATGACAAAGAGGAGGCATGGTTGGCCGAAATGAAGAGAGAAGAAGAAGAAGAAGAAAAACAATATATTGATTTCAGCCCAATTCTATCAACAAGAGAAGTAGCACTTGTTTTGGTTGAAAGCAAAGAAAACATGAAGAAAGAAATGCATGACCGAAAGAAGGAAGAAGCAAAGAGACAAGAGGAGAACCCAACATCCTAATTTTAGCCTAAATTCAATAAAGCAAAACAAAGAAAATCCGAAATCACTATTCACAGTGAACAGTAATCCGAGTCAGATTACTGTTCATGGGTGCACTATTCATTAGGGCTATATATTGAGGGTTAGACCCCCGTTATAACTCCAGACCAGTTTATGCATAAGAATTGAAATATAGTTATTGCTTGTTCTTTCTAAACCAGAGTTCACGCGAGGACTTTGAGAGATGACTAGGCGATCCATTGATTCGTTCTGCAATTCAAGGTCAAGCCGTCGTTCAATTGGGAATTGGGGACTTGGCGATCGTCGTTTGTGGTCTCGCGACGATCAACTATCCGGTGTGTTTTGGACGTATTCTGAAGAGCTGAGGGTTCGTGCATTGGCGTGAGTGTTCAGCTAGCGACATCGTCTATTTCGCATCATCTATCCATGGTTTCTCACTAAGAAGATCGGGCTCCCCCGTATCAACAAGGACAGTAATAAGCTGAAATAGTAAGTATTAGGAGAGATGGTCAAAGGCTATTTACCACAATGTTGCAAAAAATATATTTACCTCTTTACTAATGAATATTTATATTTTTCAGAGAGATCATGGGAATTATTTTGGTGCTACATAAATATAATTTACATATGGACAATCCACCCTTCCACGGTTTCTTTTCAACCTATTTTTTCATGCTGAGAGTTGACATGTATCTAGGTGACATATGAGAAAGTGCTTATCAATTTATAACAAAAGATCCATATTTAGTTCAGTAAAGCCTAACGAGGCATCTGCAAGATTTGAAGATCACAATATTATCAATGCATGCCCAACCCTCCAAAAATTCCCTGATTTGTGTCACACCAAAATAATAAATGCTTGCAATCAATTGCTTGGCCAAAATCACTGCTGACTACTTAAAAGCTTGTGAAGTTGATTTTGTTTATTGCAGTTCAGTATTAAACGTGGCATAGTAATGCAACTATGCAAGGATGCCGTACAAACAAACTTGTAGAATTAAAGAGGCCTGGATTCGTTTGTGTCTCAAATAACAGTAAGCAGTGGATTGACATTAGCTATTGGTAATTTGGTAGTACTAACTCCTGAACCATAATGTTCCAAAGATCGAGCATAAACAAGGATGAACTTATTATTCTGAACAGAAATCTTGCAGTGAAACAGGTCACAGCAATTTATTTCCACCTCTTGTGAGAATTTTTTTTATTAAATAATCTTTTTTTAACTTTTATTTTAAAGTTAACCTCCGGCGTACTTTATTTTTAAAAATAACCCCTTTGGTCACGCCACCACCCATGGCGTGACCAAACAACACTGTCACGCCAGTCCATTTCTGGGCAAACTCTTGTCACACCATGGGTGGTGGCGTGACAGTGTTGTTTGGTCACGCCATGGGTGGTAGCGTGACCAAAGAGGTTTTTTTGCGGACTTATCCTATGGCATGACAAGAGTTTGCTCTAGTGTGATAGTGTTATTTGGTTACGCCATGGATGGTGGCGTGACCAAAGGGGTTATTTTTAAAAATAAAGTGCGCCGGAGGTTAATTTTAAAATAAAAGTTAAAAAAAGATTATTTAATAAAAAAAAGTTCCTCTTGTGATAAAGGAACTAAGGGTTCACTTTTGTTATGAAAAAAATACCCCCCAGTTTAATTTAATTGCAATATGACAGAATTCTAACCCAAACTAGTGTTTTGCAACAAGAATCGGACATGAATACTGATGTCATGTGAGTTATATTCTTCCTAAGCGATCTGATTATGAAGCCAGGGCATTTGAGGAGCTCAATGTAGGGAAGTCCTATGGGACAAGTTCACATAAACCAGCTCCCTTCATGAACAGTAATCAGTAATTATCTCAAATGTGAAAATGGCACTTCTTTCTGTAGAGTAAATACGACATATGGAATTTCCTAAACATAAGATGAAAACAATATTAGCAAGGCTCAATGACACCCTTAAGGTGTTTAGAAGCTGGGGAAGTGAACTGAGAGAAGAATATGAATATGCAGGCACTCTTATATTACTCTGGTGCTAGCGTGCTCTTACAGTAATAAAGGAAATACGCAGGTTGATCATGATATCAACATTACAAAACACTGTGAAAAACAGCTAATCCTGTCTGCTCTTTTTTTTCTTCCTTTTCTGTTGCAAGGACCTGTCTGCTCAATTTATTTGTATAGAACAATTTAACATTCCATTTGCAGAAAAAAAGAGAGAATTCTGAAATATAATATGAAAACATAGGCCACAGTCCAATTAATACATATTGTAAATTATACCTGTCCAACTATGAGGAATTTACTCAACGCAAAGATCACATATATGATATATCTATCCATATGTTTAAACTCTAACGGCTGAAATAGAATTGTACTTAAAGAAGAAAGATCAGCTGAAATAGACATATGGAAATGAATAACTGACAAGGGGAAGAAACCAAATGGCCTTGCAACCGAGATAGCGTTCCCCAGAACACAGAGCACAAGACATCTGATCTAATTGCACATAAATAACTTTGCAATCTAACGAATAAGAATGTGGTATGGTAATCGGGTCAGACCTTGGGGCGCGGCTTGAGCGTCCACCAGCCAAGCGGTGACGTCTCGTTCCACAGCCAGGCGAGGCCAAAAAGAGTGTAGGTGCAGAGCATACCCTTGCCCATCTGCTTCCAGAAGCAGGCATCCTCCTCAAACCCCATCCTCCTGAACCCCCAAACACAACAAGAACAGAGACCAACATCAAGAATAAAACCGTACACAAGCCAAGAAACAGGCGAGAGGGGAGCCGTGGAAGGTAGGATCACGCTCACCGAGGAGCCTCCGGCTGAGGGAAGCCGCGCAACATCGCGTCAACTCGGGGAAAAGAGCAAACGGTGAGGTTTCGGTGCGGCGTTTAAATCGAACAGTAGGCGTATGTCACTGGGGGCCTCGTTACGGGAGGCGATCGGGAGTTCGGGACTCGGGAGAGGGCTTGGCGCATGACGCGGGCAACCGCACCGCTGCGCGGGAGGAGGGTTTTGTGAAATTTGTGATATATTCTCTTTTTTAAATTCAGAGTTGTTTGATGAGTCAAATTTTGTAGAAATCAGTCCAATTTCTCATTATCGAAGGTGCTTTAAGATTCATGCGCCGCCACTACACTGGCGCAACGCGCCACCACTACTCTGGCTCAATGACTGCAACACCCAGACCCGTCACCTAGGTCTGGAATGCTACCACTACATATTAATCATACAAACTTTGCGTAGCCAAATTAACAATTAGACATAATACAACAACAAAAGTGAAACAACTAGGGAGAAATGATTGCAAGAGAACTACGTGTGACGTGGATGTACTATTCTCCCTTCCCGAAGCATGTCACTTGCAACGATCACCTAAAATAAAATATTAACAAGCAAGGGTGAGTCCGAAGATTCAACAAGCACATAATAGAAACGATAAACACAATGCACCATCATGCTCATGCTCATATGCATCTCATCAACTAATACCGGTATCACAGAGTGTTCACCCGTCGATGATACACTCTTCCCCCATCTTCGTTAGGATGGGGTCCTTACATTGTCGGATTTTATCTAGTCCCTACAGATGTAAGACTTCTTCTAGAGCACACCGGATTAGTCATGTAACTTTCTCACTGCCCTCACCGGAATAGTTAGATGACTTTCTCACCGACCTGGCTCATGCATTCTTGCTACGATGCAAATGCACATGTTCATTGTTATTAACATAATTCATCATTGTCATCATTAACAAGGTAGCCTCATTGCTCACCTTGTCCCATCATCATTGCCATCAACATGAAACCATTATCATGTAAGCATCATCATTTATCATTACCATGTAAGCATCCTCATGTAAACACTACCATGTAAGCATCATCACATGAACATTATCATGTAAGCGTCCTCATGTAAACATTACCATGTAGACATCATCACATAAGTATTATCATGTAAACATTATCGCGTAAGCATCGTTACCAAAACACTACCATGTAAGCATCATTACCTAAACATTACCACGTAAGCATCATCATGTAAACATTTTTATGTAAGTATCATTATGTAAACATTACCATATCAGCATCATCATGTAAATATTATCATATCATGCAAACATCCCATATTTCGTAGCACTAACATGCTATCACTCTACCATGCACTTGTGTGTTAACCAAGCGGAGCGGAGTAACATGCGGGTGACATGTGACGACCCGGCCTAGGGCTCACCCGAGAGGACCTCTAGAACCTCCTGGGACGTCCGCTAGGACCTCCAGGACATCCTGTAGGGACTCCTGGTAGGACGTCCCAGACCTCTCGAGAGGTCCCGTAGGACCACTCGAAGGTCTGGGGTCCTGACCCGAGGAGGTCTTTGGACCTCAGACCTCCCCAAGTTCCACGTCTTGACCCAAGGGAGGTCCGTGAGGAACCAACCCGAGGAGGTCGTGGGGCTTGGGGACAAGCCTCAAGTC
Organism: Phyllostachys edulis; assembly: GCA_036346405.1. NCBI lineage: Eukaryota > Viridiplantae > Streptophyta > Magnoliopsida > Poales > Poaceae > Phyllostachys > Phyllostachys edulis. The sequence continues at coordinate 96,994,278 of CM070545.1, read as the reverse complement.
CTCTGTGATCTAAACCAGCCCCCAGAGATCAATGACTGGTTCTCATAGCAAACAAGTGATAACATACACATCCACAAAAAGCTTTATTAACAACAAAAGAGGGTTGATTACAAGGGGTTGCTTACAAGCTCCAGCAACCGAGAGCAACATACACAGCGGAAAAACCAAAGGACAGACTCCACCCATTACACCACAGGTGATTGACTAGAGAGCGCGGCCTAATTGATTTGGTCCTCTTTAGCATCAAAAAAATCTTCACCTGCTCAATTCATCAATCAAGCAAGAGTGAGCACAACTACCGTGCTCGCAAGTTACACCCATCAAATAACAGTATGACATGCATAAGGATATGTCAATGGAAGGCATATTAAGGTTGGTTTGCACAAAGCCAATTTTCTTTCAAATACAAGTACTAAGTTCCAAGGCAATTATAATAAGTAAAATTTCATTTTCAAAACACAATTTTCAGTTGGATAATATTCATCATCAATATGGTGAAGGATACCCTCCTGTTACATGGCTCCCCGCCCAATAACCATTTGGATAGAAATCCAAAACCAGTTTCATAAGTCCTTTGAAAACCAAAACCAAGAGCTAACTTTGAGTGGCTTTGCTAGCATGTCCATGACTGCGGATACGGCTATTCGAATAGATTTACACTCTGCAGAGGTTGTGCACTTTACCCACAAGACATGAATTCTCTAGTTTATTTGGCATCCGTCGATACCACCTCACACTTCCTTTGGTGAGAGGTCTAGAGCACATGATAAGGCCTTTACAAAGTATCACTCCAACACAGTCCACCCTCGCTAAGGTTTCACCCCCTTTGGACTACCCATCCGCAGGGTTCAGGCCCCCTCTTGCGCCAGGTGGGACTACGACGGTCATAACATGACTACCCACCGCATCCACAGGATCAACCGCGATGGAGCTTTGCAAATTAGTTAGCCAGGTCCCTTTGCCTATTTCTCAGGATATGTGGTTGTACGGGGGTGGCATAGCCCATTATAGGCATAGCAAGATATGGCTCAAAGACCGGTCCTCATATGGTTTGGGTGGCTAACACAAACCCCTAGGCCTCAACCCTACCCGAGTTGAGCCCGTGCATACCCTGCACCAGCCAAACAACCAATCCGCCCAAGACCAAATTCATTTTTCCATTTCTGTTTTTCCAAAGCTTTTATCAAAACCTCCATGACAACCCAATGCCATGGCTTTGAAACATTTGATATTTTGGTCTGATGGAAGAAACATTCCCAAATCAAGATTTCGGTCTAAGCAAGACTAAGCTTTCATTTTTCATAAACCTCTGGTCCTTACTATTGCAAAAACCAGATTTTATCTAAGGTGACAATGGGGTTGATTCAATATAGACAGTGGCCATACAAAGGAATCAGGTATAGCTATGAACCGAAAGGTAGGCATTGAAATAACTTAGTAAAAGTAAGCATGCATACATCTTTGGAAACAACATAAGTATCTTGAAGTAATGGGTGCAATATGATCAAGAGTGTAACTTGCCTTGCTCAAAGTCTTGAGCTTCTTCTTCTTCTAGGAACTCCTGCTCCTCACGGCCTTCGTGATCTCAACGGTAAAAACCAAATAACTCAAATAGAGCTCCAACATGAACCAAAGAAATCTCAATAAAACTCCAAGGTAAAACCAACAGAGAGATTGGGAGGTCAGGAAGAGGTCCAATCGAGCTTGCTGGAGAGGTCTAGAGACTCAAAAGAGGAGGTCCAAGAGCTTGGAGGGAGGTCTAAGGAATGCTCGGTTGAGCCAGAGAGTGAAAATGAGGAGAAAGTGAGAGAGAAAGGGCTGCCCAAGCTATATATAGCTAGAGCCCTGGAGCTTTCCCAAGCTAGGGTGCTCAGGAGTTGGTAGAAAAAGAACCAAGGAAGCAGGTAAGGGAGGTGACAAAAGCATGGCATGAGTACTGCAAAAGTGGGAGCATTTAATGCGATGCAACATGCATTAAATGTGGGGAAGACTTCCTTGCACAAGGACACAGTCAAAGGGTAAAGGAAACTGGGTGTGACACAAGTCTGGACGGTTAAGATCTTCAAGGGGGAGGTCTTAATGGCCGGATCTACAAGGAGGGAGGTCTGAACGGTTAAGATCTCCAAGGGGGAGGTCTTAACGGCCGGTTCTTCAAGGAGGGAGGTCTGGACGGTTAAGATCTCCAAGGGGGAGGTCTTAACGGCCAGTTCTTCAAGGAGGGAGGTCTGGACGGTTAAGATCTCCAAGGGGGAGGTCTTAACGGCCAGTTCTTCAAGGAGGGAGGTTTGGACGGTTAAGATCTCCAAAGGAGAGGTCTTAACGGCCAGTTCTACAAGGAGGGAGGTCTGGACGGTTAAGATCTCCAAAGGAGAGGTCTTAACGGCTAGATCTACAAGGAGGGAGGTCTGGACGGTTAAGATCTCCAAGGGGGAGGTCTTAACGGCCAGATCTTCCAGGAGGGAGGTGGGTGATAGCGAGATAGGAAGCGGGAGAAGCGGGAGCCATTGGATTTCAATCGAACCGCTCAAAATGATTGGGCCGTTCAGACCATCTGAGCTAGCGCTAGATCTCAGCCATTGAACTGAATCGGGTGGTCCAAAATGGTTGGGACGTTCGGACCGTCCGAACGCCTCTGCAAATCGGACCGTCCAGCCAAGATCTAAGGGCTCAGAGAAGGTGGGACGTTCGGACCATCCGAACGCCTCACCAAGATCAAACCGTCCAATGCAAATCAGACGATTTACAAGCGTTATAGGTGCAAATAGACAAGGAGGGGGTCCTGGAGGATCTGGGGAGGTCCTGAAGGGCACGGGGAGGTCCAATAAAGGTAAAGGGAGGTCCTAGAGGACACGGGGAGGTCCAAAAAAGGTAAGGGGAGGTCCTGTGAAACGGTAGCACCGCAAGGTGCGGGCGGTGCTACCAGGTTGGCACCGAGGAAAACTTCCAGAGAGATTTTCAAGGATTTAAGCAACGGAGGTATGTCCAAGTGAACACGAAAAGCTTCAAAAGGGTTCCAAAGGAACTCAAATGAACATGAGAAAGGTGTAGGCCTAGGAAGGTTTTAGGACAGGGAGGACCCAAAGAGGGAGATTTGGACCGAGGGAGGTCTGGTCCAAAGATGGACAAAATATGGACAAAAGAGGAAGATCACCAGAACTCCAACAACTCAACAAACCAACCAGCGATTTTAGTTGAAGTTTGAGTTAGTCAATTTAAATCCATTCCGAAATTTCAAGTTAAGCTTTGAATTCTCATCAAAACAAAATGGTTCTTTTTATTTTGAAATTTTCAAAAAGGCTCTGAAAATCAGGGTGTTACATGACGCCATTCCCGAACCTCCACCTGAACAAGCATTCAACCAGACTCAACACATGGTAGCAATACATGTACTCATATGAACGTCACTGATCCTACGCGCACAACGAAGCAAACGACCCCTCTCACCGGCATTATTCTACTAACCCGGTGCCAAAATAAATAATAACAATAGGTTAGAGTTTGAGTCGTCTAACCTTGTGAATGAAAATTTAGGTGCGTGACCCTAATTTTCTTTTCTTTCCTTTTTTTCTTTCCTCCTTTCTCTTCTTTCTATTCCCCTCCCCTTTTTCTCTTTTTTGGCCGAAGCCTCCCGAGCCCCAGCCTCATTTCCCACCTCCCTCTTTCTCTTCATTCTTTCCTCCTCTTCCTCGGTCCTCCTCCCGACGGCTTCACCGAAATCGCCCACGGCCGCCTCGCCGAGCCACCGCACAAGATGCCGCCACCATCTAGTCCTTCCTCCCTAACGGCGCCGCCTCCTCCCCTATGGCGCCGCCTCTCTCGGGCTCGCGCCCGGCTCCTCCCGCTCGGCCTCGGTGGCTGCACCTCCTCCTCCTCCTCCTGCCAGCACCGGCCCGGCTCACCCGGCGCCGCTCGCCCCTAGCACGCCTCCGGCTCCTCCGCCCTTGAAGAATCTAGACCCGCCATTATATGTTAATAGAGTGTTTTGGTGATTAATGACAAATCCATTTGTGAGACTAACATGTTTATTGATATACTTATTGTTTTAGTCTCAATTGGATATAAAGGTAAAAATCAAAGACGTATGTTTTCGACATCATATTCTTATATATTGTTGCAATCCTCGGATCCAAAATATAGGTTGAACTTCACCAAAAAGTCTAACTCGGATATGTGCATATGTTCCTATTACACATTTGTGTATGCACACATTTAAGGGGAGTTCACTCTATGTTTTGTGGTTTCATTAGTATTGATCCATATTCCTTTTCCACACATATAAAGGATCTTTACTTTGAGACATATCCTTGAATATATAACTTGTGTAGTTAATATATTCATTTGAGTATAGTTCTCATATACTCATACCATTCTATATTCAATTACTTGCAATTGAAGTGATTATCATCAATTACCAAAGAGGGAAAGATTGTGGTATCTTGTCCCACCATTATGAGTTAATGGTATGTCATGGTAATTAATGATAATCATATTATAGAACTAACACTTTCCATGAGTTGGATGAATACGTTGAGTTCTATAGTTGGAGACTTTAGAAGATCGTCATGTGTTGATGATATTGAAGTCAAGAGCTTGGAGTAAAGGATGCATCATATGTTGATGTGTATCAAGTTCAAGGAGAGGAGAAGATCATGAGTTGATCATCAAGTCAAAAGAAGACCCATCCTGTGTTGATGGAAGTCAAGTGAAGGATGCATTATGTGTTGATACATATCAAATCATGACCCAGACTTGAAGCAAAGATGTGCGTCGTCAAGCTTCAAGTGGTTGCACAAGGCAAAGGTATGGCTAGCTAGGGCTAAGGATTTGTTCCTAGTCTTTTGCCGGTCTTGGTGTTTGGTTGGAAGACCGGATTGCTAGTATAGGTTGTCGTACTATTAAGAGGGGTTTTGTACTAGTAGCTTGAGTTAGTCATGTGTTGATAGCTCATTGTGTTTGCTCTAGCTCATCTTAACATGTTGCCAATATTTGCGAATGTGTTTTGCAAATAGTTGTGGCTCATGGATAACCCTTGTAGCATGTTACTTAAATTTGCGAATGTATTTTGCAAATGGTGTAAGTCCATGTACCTTATTCCTTGTAGTGTGATTTTATAAGTTGGCAAATGTGTTTTGCAACTTGTTGAGAATCTCACTTGAATCCTTGTTTGTATCGCGCGTTAATTTGGCAAATGTGTTTTGCAAATTGAGTTGAAGCGGAATGCAATTTGTGGCATTGATTCTAAAAGTTGGCAAATGTGTTTTGCAACTTGTTGAGAGTCTTGTCTTTAACCTTTTGTGTGCATCCTGCATCAAATTAGCAAAATATGTTTTTGCAAATCAAGTTGATGCAAAGATCAAAACCTTCTTCTTGCTTGTTGGCTGCTGGCGGTCTGACCGCCAGTATCGGTGGTCTGACCGGCCGCATGTCACCGCAAGGCTGTGCGGTTATACCACACTAATTTTTGGTTCAACCGTGATGCGGTTGATTCGATTTCTCTGTGGCGGTTTGTTTTTTCCAGAAGAGATGTTTCTGGTCCTTAGCCATTTCAGTGGAGCTTTTCTGGAGTGGTCAGACCGACGCCTATTGGGCGGTCGACCGATGGGCGGTCCGACCGCCATTAGTTGGCGGTCGATCGACCGAAGGAGCTCAACGGCTAGTTTTATAGCCGTTGGAGCTAGGGGCGGTCAGACCGGCCATTAGTTGGTGGTCAGACCGATTTCGTCCAGATTCTCTGGAATTTTCTCCCAATGGCTAGATTTTGTGCGTGGGCTATAAAAACCCACCTTGGCCGTGTGTGGAATTGTTGCTGGTGCCATTATACACTTCATTGAGCTAAGAGCAAGCCCTCTACTCCGATTTATGCATGTGTTGCACTTGGTGAGCTTTGAGAGGCAAACCCTAAGTGCATGTGTTGCCTTTGGTTGTGGATTGAGTATCCACTTGAGCTTAGACACTTGATTAGTTCAAGTGAGAGTTCTAGACTTGTTACTCTTGGTGTTTGCCGACACCTAGACGACGTGGTGGCGTCGTGCATCGGTGATCTTCTCAAAGAAGCTTGTAAGAAGACCCGAGCGGTTTGTGAGTGGTGTGGTGCTCGCCATCTCCGGAGTGGAGGAAAGGGCAACCCTAGTGGAGCGAGGTGTTGGTTCGGTTTGGAATCGATCCAAGTGGTTGGACTTACCTCGGTGGGTTTGGCTTAATTCGTGGAGCTGGTCCAATTGATTTTGGACTTACCTCAAAGTGGATTAGGGGAGACCGGCAAGTCTCCGATCACCACGGTAAAACATTGTTGTGTCATTGTGGTTTGATTACTTGTGCTTTACATTGTGCAATTTACATTACTTGTATTTAAATTGCTTACTTGTATGTGTATGATTGCTATCATTTATATAGTATCATATTGTTGGTGCACTTAGTAAAGACTAGTTGATCTAGGCTTTAATTGTGCAAAACCGAATTGATTTACTATTCCGCATAAAACTCGGTTTTAGCCAAAGAGTTTTTAAAACCACCTATTCACTCCCCTCTAGTCGGTTTCCTCGATCTTACAAGTGGTATCAGAGCTTGGTCTCTCATTTATTAGACTTAACCGTCTAGAGAGTAAAGGATGGTGACTAGAGATTTAGGGCCCCTTGGTGAAGCACCTCTATTTGATGGTACAAATTATGCTCATTGAAAAATCCGCATGTCATGCTATTTTAAGGCCATGGCCTAAATATATGGTGGATTGTAGATGTTGGCTTTTCTCCTCCATTGGATCAACTTGCTCCAACAAATGAGGAAGAGAAATGCTTACATCTCGACGCTCAAGCAATTAACGCTTTATTTAGTGCTTTGAGTGTAGATGTGTTTGATGCCATATGCGATCTCAAGAACGTTCATGAGATGTGGACCCATCTTCAAGAATGTTATGAAAGGTCCACTTCCACTAGTGATGATTGCATAGAAGAATGGACGTCGGGAGAAGAATGCTCAACCTCTAGCTCCGACGATGATGAATCCTCAACTCTATCAACATCACCTCATTGCTTTATGGCAAAAGGTAAAAAGAAGGTATATAATGATGAGCCTTCATATGACGAGTTGATTGATATGCTAGAAGAGCAAAATGTTTTTATGGGAAAGGAGGTTTCAAAATTCAAAGTTTTGAAGAAAGAATTTAATTTGCTTCAAAATAATTATGATGTTCTAAAGAATGAACATGAAACCCTCCTTCTTAAAAGTTATACTAGCTCTAAAGTGGATATAGGGATTACATGTGATCTATTAGATGATTTTCCTTGTATTGCTCCTATCTCATGCAATTCATCTAAAGTTAGTATATCCACATCTTGCGATGACTTAATTAATATGCCTTGCTGCTCAAATATGGATGCTCCTATTTCTTCTATGCTTGTTGAGACTAACCTTATAGAAGAAAATAATGAGCTTAAGGCCCAAGTCACAAAATTGAAGATTGACTTGGAAAGAAGCTTCAAAGGTAAGGCCACTCTCGATGATATATTGAGCAAGCAAAGACACTTGCATGATAAGAGTGGGGTTGGCTTCACTCCCAAGAAGAAGAAGGAGAATAGCAAGATGAGGCACAATGCAAGACACACGAAGAATATTAAGTGCCTTAATTGTCATGAGAAGGGTCACATTTCCTCCGTGTGCCCTAATAAGAAAAATGACAAGGGAGGACTTGGTTTCGTCACCAAGAAGAAGGTGAAGAGCAACCCAAAGCAAAGATGAAAATAATTCAACAATATCAAGTGCTTTGGATGCAAGAAGAATGGTCACATTGCCTCGGTGTGCCCAAATCAAAAGGATGTCAAGCTAAGACATCCAACAAAGAGGCAAGCCGGCATTGAGCAAGATAAGAAGACATCAAAGGGAAGCAAAAGCCCTACTTGCTACAATTGCCGGGAAAAAGGATATTTTAGTAAGGAATGTTCCAAAGGTATCACTCCTAAGCCAATCATCTATAATGATCATTATTTGGTTAGGAAAGATAAAAATAGCAATGTGTTTGCTAGGAATGTTAGCTCACATAAAACTATTGTTAGGGCCATTTGGGTGCCCAAATCTATTGTGACTAACATTCAAGGACCTAACCGAGTGTGGGTACCAAAAGGTGCTTAAATGTTAAATAGGTACTTGGAGAAGCATTGGAGGTTTGGCTCACTCATAAAGAGGTGGATTCCATCATATGCAAAATATAGAGCCAAGTTTAAGGAATATCAATTCATATCATAAACCAATGCTATCTCGGTAACAAGTATTTACATTAAAGTATCTAGCCCTTATGCCTTGTGTAGGTTGCATTCATGTAAAATCTTAAAAAGGGTGTTCTTGCTCCCGTGCTAAATTTTATTTATTAATTTTTTGAGCAAGATAGTTGTGGCACATTAAGGGGGAGTGCTAAATCATAATCATGTATATCACATCCCTAAATGTGCCTAAAGAAATTAAGTGCTAGTAATGTTTTTTTTTTAAAAATGAGCCTTTTAGCCAAAAGTCAAAAATTTCATAACTATTAGTAATCCTTTGAAAAATTAGTTGCAAAATGTATGCAAATGATTTTCAAAGGTTTCCCAAAGGTTTTGGCTCAAGAAAAACCTATTTTAAATGAAAATGAGTTTTTAGCCAAAATTATAGATCATAGTATCTTGTTTTTGACCTAAACTAGATCTTTATGTAAAATCTATTCTAAAAGGAATTTGAAAATGATCCCAAAAGGAAAAACCTAAAGTTGGCCACTCTAAACATTTTTGGTATTCAAAAGTTTCTCAAAAGGCCAACCTAAAAAAAGTTATTTGATTTTGAAATTCACCCAAAATCCTAGTTTGACCTAAATGGTCACTTTCTAGCACTTAAGTGAGTTTTGCCATTTGAGCCAAATATATTCACATGAATAGGTCTATAATGGTATTAATGACTCATACATGCAATTGGTTGCTTGAAATATCTTTAATTGCTCAATTTGGATCTTTTGAAGAAAGTTCTTGAGAATAAGATTTCATTTATGAAAATAAAAGAATAATTCATAAAAATTATTTAATACTTGGAGTTTAAAGGTCTATATTAGTTGGAAATGCTCCAAAGATATTTGTTTGATTGATTGTGTGAAAATTTGGAGCAATGTACAACAATTCAATCATTTCCCAAAATCTGCTTTTGAATCATTGTCAGTTCGGACAAAATCACCGACCGCCATATTGAGGTCCTGACCGCCACCTTTGGCCTGATCGCCCTTTGCCTCTGGGTCTGACTGATTTCGCATGAAAACTTCTTTATCTCACCCGAAAGGGTATCCTTCTCTTCACTCCTCTCCTCAACCCAAAAGCCCAACTCTCTCCTCCTTTCGGCCGCCTCTCCTATCTCCGGCCCGGATCTCCCTCTCCGGCCATCTCCTTGAGGCTCCAAGGTAAGCAAGTGATCTCCTTCACCTCCTCTCTCCTTTCCTCAAATTTGTTTGAGCCTTGGTTGACTCATGCTCGAATGCCATGGAACCCTAGGTGAGGGAGAACTTCCAAAATCCGGCAAGTTTGATTCACTTTTTGCTTCAAGGCTTCATCTCCTCGGATTCCTCACCTCATCAACTTGGTAATCCCTCTATTCCAACTTGCATTCTTGTCACTTTGTAGATTTTCCCCAAAATCTAGTGTTTAACTTGTATGTGTCCTAACTCAATCAAATTGGTGGAAATCTTTGTCATGCAAGTGGATTAGGAATGTCAGACCATGTATTCACTATGCCATTGCCCTACATTGCAAACTTTTGGGTTTTTCCCAAAATCAGATTGTTCCTCTGTCAGGGGCGGTCTGACCGGCCAACCTAGCGGTCAGACCGCCTGTGACAGAAAAATGGGAAGATGGCATAATTGAATACTTTGTTGATTCATTCCACGATATTTCCTTTGACAATCCATGCAATTCTTTTCAGCGACCATGCCGCGCAAGATAACTGCTGGTCGACCATCTCATCCTCCCTCATCTAAAGGGAAATCCTCTGTTGAAGACTTTCCTGAGGAAGCAGATGAGCAAATGCATGTTGCTGAAGAGGAAGGGATAGCTAGTGGCAACGATGACAGCAATGATAGCAATGAGAACTTTGAAGGGTCAGATAATGATGATGAGAATGAGAATGAGGAGGTTGCTCTAGATCCAACCCCTTTCATTGGATTGGATGAGTCAAGGATCAAAAGTGAAAGGTATACTGTCTTAAGACACATCAACCAGTTTAGATTCCCAAGAGATGCCACCATAGGGATATTTCACACTATGTTTCAGCAAAATGTTTATCATATCATCTATGCCCAAAAGAAATTTGCTAATCATAGATTTGTGAAATGGAACTACCTTGGTCAGAATCAAGCTTATAATGGATTATTTCGATTATTCAGAAGTGTGGGCTTGGATTCTTTGATTACCATGTAGAGCAATTTTCATGCCAAGGTTATTAAGCAATTTTATGCAACTATCTTTGTGTCCCCTGACCATGACCATCTCACTTGGATGACGGGACAAGAAAGGTTTGAAGCTTCCAAGAATGATTTTATGCTAGCTTTAAATTTGAAGAATTCAGATGGGATCAATATTCATGTTCAAGAATGCTTAGCTCTCACTCAAGTAGATGAGTACTATGATCAGAACTATCCTTATACAGTTGGGAAGGTAACTGGACTGCTCCCTCTTCCCAATATTGTTAATAGGATTATGAGAGCTACTTTCTTCCCCGGGAGTGGGAACAATGATGAGATTCATAGGAGAGCTTGGAATGCAATTACGTGCATTATGGATGGCACTAAGTTTGATGTCATGGATCTGATTATCAGGGAGATTGCTACCTCCAAGGGAGATAAGAACAAGACTATTTATTTTGCTCCCTACATTATGAAGCTAATTAAGAGAATGACTACCTTTGACCTTCTCTTGATATGGAGCATAAGGAGTATAGACCGAGAGATCCTCCACCTCAGGCTTCTCCTCCACCTCAGGTGTCTCCTCCAGCTCCTCTTTAGTCTCAGGGACAGGGATCGTCCTCCCAGAGTCATCCAGTGCAGGCTCCTTAGGATCAGGATGTAGTTTTGACAGCTCTTGCTCGCCTTCAGTCTAGTGTCGACAGCTTGCATGCAGAATCTATTCAGAGACATACAGAGTCTATTCAGAGGCATGAAGAGACTAGGACTATGATTGAGGATCTGAATGTGAGGGTGACTCGCATGGATGAGCGACTAATGGAGTATCAGCAGCAGCGAGTGCCCCTTGCCTTTCAGAGGTTTGGACGTGGTCAGCGCCCTCCTTCTGTCACTCAACGTGGAGATCATCCATCGACGTTAGAGGCTCCTCCCTCCTAGATGCTTAGTTTTCATATTTAGGTCGATAGACCTTGTTTTGTAAGGATAAGCTTATGCATTACTCTTGTAATATCTTATGTAAGCTTATAAACCTTGGATGTTTTATTGTTTTCAGTCTTTTTTTGGATGATGAAATGTTTAATGCCTTATGCTATGAGTTATGCAATCCTTTGTTTGTCGTCCAAGATTTGTGATGTTGAATGGTTGAATGATTGCGTTATGGATTATGCTTCATTGAATATCTTTGTCCATAATGTGTTTGTAATTGTATCCTGTTGATATTGCATGCTATTCATATCTCAATTATCTATTGTCATGCTCTATGGGTCAATTATTTAGAGAAAACTCTGTCGAAATTTTTCTTAAAATCCTCTTATGCAATGAATCTCGATTCTCATCTTTATGCATATTTAGGGGGAGTTTCTTCTCTTGCTTCTTACTTGCAAAAACTCAAAATCTTTAGAAAACTCAGCTTGTGGACCTCTTATAGACTTGTTTTGGAAAGGATTTAATTCTATGTCCACATGCTGAAATTTTAGAATCTTGCATTGCTTTGAGCTGATTTGTGAATTTTATTTCCACAATTAGATTCATAATCTGAGGAATACATAATGATGACTTTTGATCATCTGTAGTTGGTCTTCAATGTCAAATTTTCTCAGATTTATTGGATCATTTCTAATCAGTTTTTCAACCTTGTTTACAAGTCTAATTGTTTCTAAAAACCTGAAATTTCTTCTAAAGACAAGATTATTTGAATGTGTTTCAAATTTATTCTCTTCTATTCTAAACTCCTAGTTGTCCTGTTTTCAACTTGCTGTACTCTTTTAGGCCATCAAAGAAGAGTTTGTGCCATTAGTTCTTGATCAAAAAATGATTTATAATCAAGACTGTTCTTTGGTCACCAGCGGTCTGACCGGCCATTATGGTGGTCCAACCGGCCAGGGCAGCGGTCTGACCGCTTGTGACAAAGAATTGGCACAAAGAAAATTGTATTTTGTTCAAAATAAAATGAGTTCAATTGCCAAGCTCTTTCTTCTGCAATATCTTCTTTTTGGCTTGAATTTGTTTTGACTTTTTGGTGTTTAATGCCAAAAGGGGGAGAATGTTTATATGATCAATATTTGGATTCTCTCTTGTGCTTTCACCTTTAAGTCTTTCTGCCAAAGGGGGAGATTTGGACTCTCTCGAGTTATGTTGATTATCACCCTTTCATGCATAAGATAATTTAAATTGCTTAGTATCATGCATGAATATACGTCAGTAGCTTAAATTCCTATCTTACGATGATTTATATCCAAATGTTGTTATTGATAAAGGATTTGTCATCAATCACCAAAAAGGGGGAGATTGAAGAATCTAGACCCGCCATTATATGTTAATGGAGTGTTTTGGTGATTAATGACAAATCCATTTGTGAGACTAACATGTTTATTGATATACTTATTGTTTTAGTCTCAATTGTATATAAAGGTGAAAAATCAAAGAGGTATGTTTTCGACATCATATTCTTATATATTGTTGCAATCCTCGGATCCAAAATATAGGTTGAACTTCACCAAAAAGTCTAACTCGAATATGTGCATATTTTCCTATTACACATTTATGTATGCACACATTTAAGGGGAGTTCACTCTATGTTTTGTGGTTTCATTAGTATTGATCCATATTCCTTTTCCACATATATAAAGGATCTTTACTTTGAAACATATCCTTGAATATACAACTTGTGTAGTTAATATATTCATTTGAGTATATATAACTGTGTAGTTCTCATATACTCATACCATTCTATATTCAATTACTTGCAATTGAAGTGATTATCATCAATTACCAAAGAGAGAAAGATTGTGGTATCTTGTCCCACCATTATGAGTTAATGGTATGTCATGGTAATTAATGATAATCATATTATAGAACTCACACTTTCCATGAGTTGGATGAATAGGTTGAGTTCTATAGTTGGAGACTTTAGAAGATCATCATGTGTTGATGATATTGAAGTCAAGAGCTTGAAGTAAAGGATGCATCATATGTTGATGTGTATCAAGTTCAAGGAGAGGAGATGATCATGAGTTGATCATCAAGTCAAAAGAAGACCCATCCTGTGTTGATGGAAGTCAAGTGAAGGATGCATCATGAGTTGATGCATATCAAATCATGACCCGGACTTGAAGCAAAGATGTGTGTCGTCAAGCTTTAAGTGGTTGCGCAAGGCAAAGGTATGACTAGCTAGGGCTAAGGATTTGTTCCTAGTCTTTTGCCGGTCTTGGTGTTTGGTTGGAAGACCGGATTGGTAGTATAGGTTGCCGTACTATTAAGAGGGGTCTTTTACTAGTAGCTTGAGTTAGTCATGTGTTGATAGCTCATTGTGTTTGCTCTAGCTCATCTTAACATATTGCCAATATTTGCGAATGTGTTTTGCAAATAGTTGTGGCTCATGGATAACCCTTGTAGCATGTGACTTAAGTATGCGAATGTATTTTGCAAATGGTGTAAATCCATGTACCTTATTCCTTGTAGTGTGATTCTATAATTTGGCAAATGTGTTTTGCAACTTGTTGAGAATCTCACTTGAATCCTTGTTTGCATCGTGCGTTAAGTTGGCAAATGTGTTTTGCAAATTGAGTTGAAGCAGAATGCAATTTGTGGCATTGATTCTAAAAGTTGGCAAATATTTTTTGCAACTTGTTGAGAGTCTTGTTTTTAACCTTGTGTGTGCATATTGCATCAAATTAACAAAATGTGTTTTTGCAAATCAAGTTGATGCAAAGATCAAAACCTTCTTCTTGCTTGCTGGCTGTTGGTGGTCTGACCGCTAGTATCGGTGGTCTGACCGGCTGCATGTCACTGCAAGGCTGTGCGGTTGTACCGCACTAATTTTCGGTTCAACCGTGGTGCGGTTGATCCGATTTCTCTGTGGCGGTTTGTTTTTTCCAGAAGAGATGTTTCTGGTCCTTAGCCATTTCTGTGGAGCTTTTCTGGAGCGGTCAGACCGGCGTCTATTGGGCGGTCTGACCGGTGGGCTGTTTGACCAGCCATTAGTTGGCGGTCAGACCGACAGTGAGCTCAACGGCTAGTTTTATAGCCGTTGGAGCTATGGGCGGTCAGACTGGCCATTAGTTGGCGGTCAAACCGATTTCGTCCAGATTCTCTAGAATTTTCTCCCAACGGCTAGATTTTATGTGTGGGCTATAAATACGCACCTTGGCCGTGTGTGGAATTGTTGCTGGTGCCATTATACACTTCCTTGAGCTAAGAGCAAGCCATCTACTCTCATTTGTGCATGTGTTGCACTTGGTGAGCTTTGAGAGGCAAACCCTAAGTGCATGTGTTGCCTTAGGTAGTGGATTGAGTATCCACTTGAGCTTAGACACTTGATTAGTTCTAGTGAGAGTTCTAGACTTGTTACTCTTGGTGTTTGCCAACACTTAGACGGCGTGGTGGCGTCGAGCGTCGGTGATCTTCTCAAAGAAGCTTGTGAGAAGACCCAAGCGGTTTGTGAGTAGTGTGGTGCTCGCCATCTCTGGAGTGGAGGAAAGAGCAACCCTAGTGGAGCAAGGTGTTGGTTCGGTTTGGAATCGGTCCAAATGGTTGGACTTACCTCGGAGGGTTTGGCTTAATTTGTGGAGCCGGTCCAATTGATTTTGGGCTTACCTCAACGTGGATTAGGGTATACCGGCAAGTCTCCGATCACTACGGTAAAACATCGTTGTGTCATTGTGGTTTGATTACTTGTGCTTTACATTGTGCAATTTACATTACTTGTATTTGAATTGCTTACTTGTATGTGTATGATTGCTATCATTTATATAGTCTCATATTGTTGGTGCACTTAGTAAAGGCTAGTTGATCTAGGCTTTAATTATGCAAAACCGAATTGATTTACTATTCCGCATAAAACTCGATTTTAGCCAAAGAGTTTTTAAAACCGTCTATTCACCCCCCCTCTAGTCGGTCTCCTCGATCTTATAGCCCTACCAACGCCGCCGGCCTCTCTCTCCCATGCGCTAAGCTTGGCCACCCCAACCCTAGGCGTTGCTCTAGCTCGCTGCGCTGCTCGACTGGCTGACGACGCGCCTCCCCTACGGTATGCCCCTTCCGCTCTACTCCTCTTTGCTCTGTGGTGGATCTGGATGGTGACGGGGGGTTCGATTTGGGGCAAAAGAGAAATGGGGAAGAAAAGGGATAGGAGATGTAGGCTGGTGGTTTTGGTCATATCCCCTTCCCTCTCGTCTCTCTCTCTCTCTGCCTCTCTCTCTACCTCTCTCTCTACCTCCTACTGTGGAGAGGTAAATCGGTAAAGTGTAGTCTCAGTTTTTACTTCCCTTCCCCTTCTATCCTTACTGGTATTACATTCCACCCCCGTTAGCAGAATTCGACCCCAAATTCTGGCGTTCGATCCACACATCAGAACAAAATGAAACAATCGTACATAAAAATAGCTCTAACTCGTACCTTTAGTGAACAATTCCAGGTACTTCTCACGCATGCGAGATTCCAATTCCCAAGTCGCTTCTTGCTCAGACTGATGCGACCAAAACATCTTTGCATACTTTATCATTCTGTGCCTCAACACCTTCTCTGATTCCTCCAGAATCCAAACTGGACGGGACTCAAAGGTAAGGTCTGGCTTAAGGGACAACGGTTCTAGCATGATCTCATGCTTCGGATCCCTTAAGTACTTTTTCAACATAGAAGCATGAAACACATTGTGCACTCCTCGTATGGACTCAGGAAGGTCCAGACGATATGCCAACTTTTCAATTCGTGCTAGAATCAGAAATGGCCCAATGTACCGCGGGCTAAGCTTCCCTTGGGTACCAAATCGCACAACTCCTTTAGTGGGAGACACTCTCAAGAGCACCTGATCCCCCACTTCGAACTCTAAGTCGCGCCTCCTCACATCCGCATAGCTTTTCTGCCTACTTTGGGCAGCTAACAAATTCTGTCTAATCTCAGCCACACGTTCCATTGTTTGCTGGACCCAATCCGGACCCAGAATAGCTTTCTCGCCTATGGCATCCCAACAGAGTGGCGATCTACACTTCCGTCCATACAGAACCTCGAATGGCGCTGCCCGAACACTGGAGTGGTAACTGTTGTTGTAGGCAACCTCCACGAGTGCCAAATGATCCTCCCAGGTACCTTTCCAGGACAAGACACAGGACCTCGGCATGTCTTCTAGTGTTTGAATGGTGCGTTCGGACTGCCCATCCGTCTGTGGGTGGAAAGCGGTACTGAACTGAAGCTTCGTGCCCAGAGCACCCTGCAGACTCTTCCAAAACATGGAGACGACCTTGGCATCTCTATCAGACTATCGTCTTGGACACACCATGCAGCCTCACTATCTCATGCACATAAATGGGTGCCAAAACACTTGCCGAATTCGTCGTACGAATAGGGATGAGTGCATGGATATACTAAATCGATCCACCACTACCCAAAATGCGTCCTTACCTCGCTGGGTACGAGGTAGGCTGACTACAAAATCCATGGTAATGTCATCCCATGGCCACTGAGGAACATCCAAAGGCTGTAATAGCCCAGCGGGATGCTTATGCTCAGCCTTCACCTGCTGGCAAACCACGCAAGACGCTACATATCAAGCGACATCCACCTTCATTCTCTTCCACCAGAAGCTCTTTTTCAAATCCCGATACATCTTGGTCTCGCCAGGATGTACCCAGTACGGGGTACGATGCGCCTCTCTCAATATTTCATCCTTGACTTGAGCATTTTGTGGCACGCAAAGGCGGCCCTTAAACCGCAGTACACCCGACTCATCAAGGCTAAAGTCCCTCTTTTTCCCTTCATCTAGGCATTTCCTCACTTGTTGAAGCAACCGATCATGTTGTTGTACTTATCTCACTCGCTCCGGAATCGCCATTTCAGCAGCTAGCCTCGTCTCACCGGTCTTTGTATCAAAGATAACAATAGCATATTTCCATTCGATCGAAGTCAGCAATAAGACAACCTAGGGTGGAGGGTGTCTCCTTGTGACTAAGGGCATCCGTAACCACATTCGCCTTGCTCAGATGGTACTGGATAGTGAGATCATAGTCCTTGATCAGTTCCAGCCACTTTCTTTGCCTCAAATTCAACTCTTTCTGTGTAAAGATGTACTTGAGGCTCTTGTGATCAGTAAAAATATCACAAGACTCTCCATACAAATAGTGCCCCCAAAAATTTAGAGCAAAAACCACTACAGCTAGCTCTAAATCGTGAGTAGGGTAATAGTGCTCATGTTTCTTCAACTGCCGTGAGGCATACGCAATTACTTTGCTGTCTTACATGAGCACGCAACCCAGACCCACTTGAGAAGCATCCGAGTAGACTGTCAAACGCTGCCCTAGCTTAGGGAGGATGAGAACAGGGGTAGTAACTAACTAAACCTAGAAAACTTCTCACTTCTTTAACATTAGTTGGCCTCTTCCAGTTCACTACAGTGGAAATCTTGGATGAGTCTACTGAAATACCTTTCTAGTTAATCACATGACCTAGGAAGCCTACTTCAGAAATCCAGAACTCGCACTTCTTTAATTTGGCAAAGAACTGATTCTCCCTCAAAGTCTCAAGCACAAGCCTCAAATACCGCTCATGCTCTCCCTCAGTCCTGGAATAAATCAGGATATCGTCGATAAACACAACCACATAGTCATCAAGGTACTTATGCAGCATACTGTTTATTGTCACTATAAAGACAGCAGGGGCATTTGTTAGTCCAAAGGACATAATCTTATACTCATAGTGCCCATAACTTGTAGAGAAAGCGGTCTTTTCTATATCTTGTTCCCGCACTCAAATCTGATTATACCTAGATTGCAGATCAATCTTGAAGAACACCTTGGCTCCCTTCAATTGATCAAACAAATCCTCGATATGAGGCAAATGTTATTTATTCTTGATGGTCACCTGATTAAGAGCACGACAGTCGACGCACATGCGCCAACTCCCATCCTTCTTCTCAATGAATAGGACAGGGGCTCCCCAAGGTGACACACTACGACGAATCAACCCCTTGGACAACAAATCATCCAATTGATTCTTCAACTCTTCCTGGAAAGGCCGTGCTAGGAACAAGGTCAATCCTAAACTCCACATCCCTTTTGGGTGGCATACCCGAAAGCTCTTCGGGAACTACATTGGGATACTCACACACCCCTGGGATATCCCCAAGGTGTAGCATTTGTTAATGACGTAGGTGTCGGCTCCCATTTGATAATACTAGAGGGGTTCTGACGACAAACCCGCTCCATGTGGCCCGATCGACCACAATGCCGACACTCTCCCGTCCAAGAACATTCAGCAGCACGGTGCCCACCAACGCACTTGAAACACATCATGCCCTGCCCTGGGACAGGACGATAGGCTGGGGTCGTTGACGACGAATGAGGCGTTGTAGAAGACGGCCTTGAAGATTTGGACTTGGACGACTGCAGGGGATGCTGGCCCCACTTAAACTTCTTGGGAGTAGGTCACTGAGTTGACCCACCCTCCTCGTTAAAACTCCTCTTTTGGTCACTACCAGAAGCGCTTGGACCACCTGTGAGTTGCAATCCTTTAGTGAGCTGCATCTCCATCTCTATCCCTTTGGCCTGCTCTACCATTGACCTAAAATCACGTGGCGCGGTGGCTCCCATAACATGACGAAACTTAGAGTTGAGCCCTCGGCGAAACCTTTTAGCCTTCTCCAGATCATTGCTCGCGACCGATGGTACGAAACAGATTAGATCGTTGAATCCCTACTTCGTACTCAGTTACGATCATCTTCCCCTACACGAAGGTCGACAAGGCGACCTTCATACGCTTCATAAAAGATTCTGGGCAGTACTTCGCCTTGAACTGCTCGACGAAGATCTCCCAGATAGCGGGACCCTGGGTAGGGGTCCTAGCTGAAAGGACTCCCTCCCACCAGATGTCCACCTGACCCTTTAACTGGAATGCCACACAGCGAGCTCTCAGCCGTGAGCTCATCACTAGGGCTTCAAATTGCCTTCATATATAGCATAATCAATCCGCAGCTTGGATTGGTGATCCCGCCCCATCGAAGGTGTCTAGACATAAAGCCAACCACTCACGAAGGCCCATCCTTGCCTCTAGCATGGTTGGAACAACAATAGGTACCAAGAACGGTGCAATTTGCAAGAAGAGCGACTACCGGCGCTTATTAGCGGCGCATGCACCTCTTCCATAAATTCTCGCAAAGAAGGTCAAGACCTTGCTCAATCCCACCTGCAGATCGCTTAGTGGAAACAACCTCTGCACCAGGTGATTCTTGCTGAACCTCAAGCGGTGGCTCCGCTTGAGCACGGCCACGGCCTCTACCTCTACCCCTCAACATCTCCGTTAACCAAGCATTCACACAATCAATTCACAAATAATTACCTCGAAACATTGCACAACAACAACATACTAGCTAAAACATAAATGTAACACTTGACCTGAAAACCCATCCTACTGTGCACCAGAGTGTGTCAAGTTTAATTTAATTATTTGGCCTAGGTCAACTTTTAGTAATTAATTAACCTAAGTCTAAAATTTTTCACCACAGACCTAACACCCACTCTGATGCCAACTGTAACACACCGACTCGCCACCTAGGTCTGGAATGCTACCACTACACATTAATCATACAAACTTTGCGTAGCCAAATTAACAATTAGACATAATACAACAACAAAAGTGAAACAACTAGGGAGAAAGGATTACAAGAGAACTACGTGTGACGTGGATGTACTATTCTCCCTTCCCGAAGCATGTCACTTGCAATGATCACCTAAAACAAAACATTAACAAGCAAGGGTGAGTCCGAAGACTCAGCAAGCACATAATAAAAATGATAAACACTGCCATACCAACAAACATAACCATGTCATTACTTCCACCATTAGCTTTCCATTAGTGCCATTCATCATCATTCTACATGCTCATTTGATCATTGCATTGCCCATACATACGAATGCACCATCATGCTCATGCTCATATGCATCTCATCAGCTGATACCGGTATCACAGAGTGTTCACCCGCCGATGACACACTCTTCCCCCATCTTGGTTAGGATGGGGGTCCTTACATTGTCAGACTTTATCTAGTCCCTACAGATGTAAGACTTCATCTAGAGCACACCAGATTAGTCATGTAACTTTCTCACCGCCCTCACTGGAATAGTTACATGATTTTCTCATCGACCTGGCTCATGCATTCTTGCCATGATGCAAATGTACATGTCCATTGCCATTAACATGATTCATCATTGTAATCATTAACAAGGTAGTCTCATTGCTCACCTTGTCCCATCATCATTGCCGTTAACATGAAACCATTATCATGTAAGCATCATCATTTATCATTACCATGTAAGCATCCTCATGTAAACACTACCATGTAAGCATCATCACATGAATATCATCATGTAAGCGTCCTCATGTAAACATTACCATGTAGGCATCATCACATAAACATTATCATGTAAACATTACCGTGTAAGCATCGTTACCTAAACACTACCACGTAAGCATCATTACCTAAACACTACCACGTAAGCATCATCATGTAAATATTTGCATGTAAGCATCATCATGTAAACATTACCATATCAGCATCATCATGTAAATATTATCATATCACGCAAACATCCCATATTTCGTAGCACTAACATGCTATCGCTCTACCATGCACTTGTCTGTTAACCAAGCGGAGCGAAGTAACGTGCGGGTGGCACCGTTCCCGAACCTCCACCTGAACAAGCATTCAGCCAGACTCAACACATGGTAGCAATACATGCACTCATATGAACATCGCTAATCCTACGCGCACAACGACGGAACAACCCCTCTCGCCGGCATTATTCCACTAACCCAGTGCCAAAATAAATAATAACAATAGGTTAGAGTTCGAGTCGTCTAACCTTGCGAATGAAAAATTAGGTGCGCGCCCCTAATTTTCTTTCCTTTCCTTTCCTTTCTTTCCTCCTTTCTCTTCTTTCTTTTCTCCTCCCCTTTTTCTCTTTTTTTGGCCGAAGCCTCCTAAGCCCCCAGCCTCATTTCCCACCTCCCTCTTTCTCTTCGTTCTTTCCTCCCTCTTCCTCAGTGGTCCTCCCGGCCGACAGCTTCACCGAAGCTGCCCCTGCCGGCCGCCTCGCCGGAGCCATCGCCCGCGCACGCCGCCACCATCTGGTCCTTCCTCCCTCACGGCGCCGCCTCTCTCGGGCTCGCGCCCGGCTACTCCCGCTCGGCCTCGGTGGCCGCACCTCCTCCTCCTACTGCCGGCACTGACCCGGCTCACCCGGCGCCGCTCGCCCCTGGCTTGCCTCCGGCTCCTCCGCTCTACCGACGCCGTTGGCCTCTCTCTCCCCATGTGCGCCCAAGCCCAGCTCGGCCCACAACCATAGGCGCTGCTCCCAGCTCGCCCACGCCAGGCTCGACCTTCGGCCGCCGGGTGCCTCCCCTACGGTATGCCCCTTCCCCTGTACTCCTTTTTGCTCTGTGGTGGATCTGGATGGTGACGAGGATTTGATTTGGGGCAAAAGAGAAATGTGGAAGAAAAGGGATGGGAGATGTGGGTTGGTGGTTTTGGTCTTATCCCCTTCCCTCTCCTCTCTCTCTCTCCCTCTCTCTCTCTCTACCTCTCTCTCTCTCTCTGCCTCTCTCTCTACCTCCTATTGTGGAGAGGTAAATCGGTAAAGTGTAGTCGCAGTTTTTACTTCCCTTCCCCTTCTATCCTTACTGGCATTACAACGACCTTGTTTCCGACAATGAATAGCTTTATGTTAAGTGACAACCCTCTGCCATGGCCAGAGGCAGATCTAGTATAGGGATATGGGTGTACAGATATACATCCAAAAAATTTAGCAAAAAAATCAGTATTTATTAGATATATATACTGATAAGTGGGCTTAAAATACATATTTGAACCTCTAGTAGATTTCAGCCCGTTCCACCCACTCTCTTTTGCTCTATCCGCACGGCCTAAGTGATAAAATTCATGGTCCAAGCAACCACGGCCCAAGCGGCAGTCGGCAGGCCAAGACGGCAAGTGACCAAGTCCACCCCACGCCTAACGACTCCCGGCTAACCCTTTCCGCCTCTCCAAGACTCCACCTCTCGCATCTCTCTGTGGCGGCAGCGGCGCAAGGACACGCGGTGAGCAGGTGAGAGGCGGGGCAGGGGCAAGTGCTGAGTTGAAGCCGGGGATGGAGGGTGCGGCGTGTGGCGAGCTGCCGAGTCAGGGCAGCCCTATGGCATGCGGCGAGTGGCTGGGGCAGGGCAGCCCTGCGACGCGCGATGACTGGCAGGGACCCCACCCTAAAGAAGGTAGGGGAAGATTGTGTCATCGATGGGTGAACACTTCGCTATACCGTTATCTACTAAAAAGTTGCATCATTGGCATTGCATACATGAGTATATGAGAATGATATTGATGATAATTGAGTACATGGGAATGATGTTGATGAGACTTGAGAACACGAAAGATGAGAACGATTTTTATGATATTTAAACATGTTTATGTTAATTATGATAATTTAAATGTTTAAATAAATTGTTTGTTTATCGTTCTATCTTGTACTTGTTGATTCGTGGACTCACTCTTGCTTTGTTGTTGCTTTTAGGCAACCGTTGACGGTGACATACATGGGATGGAGTACCACATGAACTTCACATACACATATATCACACATTTATCATTTAGTTTGCTCTATATAATCTAGTGGCATGGTTATCACATTCAGGACTTATTCATGTTGGTACTTGATTATCTTGGTTGGATTTATTATTAGTTCGATTCAGTTTGATCCATTAAATGCTTAGCTTATTGATGGGATTCTTATTCGCTTTAATTGTAGTTGATTATTATTATTGTTGTCATCCTATGTACTGGGAGTATGGATCCAGTGTGACTTGGGTGTGGCATCCCAAGAGTTTCTCGTGTGCGGTATCCCGGACGTTTCTTAGGCGTGAATGTCCTAAGCCGTCTTGGTAACATGTTACCAAGATGTGAACTTTTATTATTGAGCAGTTATTTCGAGTTAATATATCTCTTGTGACCCATTGATGGGTTTTTACTCTATGCATGTTTGCTGAAATTTATTGTAAGTTAAGGTTTAAATTGGTAGCTAAAGTAGTTTATGTGACATTTTGGGCTCAGTGCTGAGCCGGGGTGTTATATAAATGATGCTCCTGTCACAAAACAAATGCTCTAGTTAAGTTGAAAGTATATAATGTTAGTCGAATATTGTGCAAGTTTTTAAACATGTATATAGGTAAACATGTAAAATTGATGACCTACGCTTGAAGCGGTGGTGGTAACCGCTCCTTTTCTTGCCACATGACATGGTGTGATAGATAGGAACATGGAGCCATCAACCATCCGTAGAATTGGGTTTTGATAAATCCTAATAATACAGGATGCACCCGGGATTATGGTGCATTACACTACGGATTCCTCGCCACCGTCGATGGAGAACATGGGCTACGAGATCTTTGCAACGGACGGTCTAGATCGCGGCACGCCGGCTTCAAGAGTACAGAGCCCAATTGAGCTATGCAACGCACGAGCAAAGGCCGTGACGGTGGTTGTAATGAACATGACATAGACAGCTCAAGAAAGTTCGAAGCCAATTTCCTCGTTTAGACCATGGCAAGACGAGATAAGCATCCACATCAAAATTACACGATCCACTCTTTCTTCCGATTTGATTTGGTTTGGCTCCCACCGCTTTGCTTGCATGTACATATTTGTCCGGTTCCTTTGCATCACCACACTCACTGCACTAGTTCAAGATTCAAGATCGTTGCTTGGGTACTTAGAACACCACTGCCGGTTTTCCTTTGAAGATCGATGGAATGCTTAGATTTGGCATTCTCACCACCACAAGTCAGGAGCTTCGTGGCGCTGTCATGGAGTTCCACTTGGCAAAACAAAAACAAAAAAAATACTTGTCTTGCACGTCACTTGTCTGCCGGTTAGAGCTCCATGTTCAACAAGCGAAGTGGACTATTTGTATTTACATGAAAGATTAGAATTTTGGTATCATTTTGTTTTGGTAAATTTGGTTACGTGACACCGTAAATATGTTGCATTTGCCATTGTACATTCTAAAATCGGTAATAATTCCTCCACATCGCGTGCAGACCTATCAGCCTTCCACATGGTAGCTTGGTCGCTCAATCCCAGTAAAATCCCCAAAGAAAAATCGGTGATCATTACAGAACCAGACTTCCTCCCTGATGGCTCCATCCTGGAGCATGGCGTTCAAGTGTTCTCCAAACCTTCCAGCTCCAGGGAATCAAGGGAGGCTTTGAGCTACAATGTTATCATTCATATCCACAGCGTAGAAGACTTTGCTTCGTCTGCTCAACCCGTCCTCCCTTTTGCTCCGTCTAGCGATGACTCAGGTTTCGACGGTCTCCCTGGCAGCGGCTCCGACGATTCTGGGCCACGTCGTCATGCCTTCCGAACCACGCCGGGCGTAGTTGATGGTAGCCTGAAGCTCGCTGGAGGTCGGGAAGAAGGGGGCACGAAAAGTGGAAGGAACACAGTTTCTCCTGTGAGCTCCTGGAGACTCCCGCCACTGGCTGCATTGGGTCTCGTGCCAACCAGGGCCCCACTGTCCTCGCGTCATGGCGTGTGTGGGAAAGGGGGCACCGAACGTTGCCTGCCAAGACTTGTCAGGAGGACCTCACCAGCGCCAGCTAGTTCAAGTGGCCTCTTGCCATTTTGAGATTCAAAACGTAGCGAGCATCGTCATCTCGGCAAACAGTCAGGAGAGTAGCAGCCCATTCTCAGCACGCAGAAGAGTGTTAAGCCGGGCCATGCATTGAATGCTCTTGCAGAGCCTTTCAGCATGGTCAGCGCCTCGGGCTGCTCAAGCCACAATTTGAAGTCCTCCACTCGGACGGTTGTGGACAAGCTTATCTCACTGGGGTCGGCCCTGCAGCATCGTCTCTCGCTTCGGGGAGGTCAGCCGCTTTCTTTGTGACATCGCAAAAGTCCATCCCAAAGAAGACTCAACATCCTTTCACCTTGCAACTCGGGCAGTGCTGCATGTGCCATGCAAACGGGTATTCCTTCCGTCAATCGGCCAGTCACTCTTAGCGGCTCTTTAATCGACTAGCCATAATCTTGACCACGACCCACCTGCAACCGAGCTGGTTGCCGAGTGTGCTCCGTCGTCCCAGCAGGCTAATGGCGCAGCCTTGGACCTTCCCGCAACTTCCTGCCCATCCAATTTTGTTGCCACAACTCCAGATCCTAGCGTCCTAGCCGCAACTCCAGATCCTGGCGTCCCAGCCTTGGCTGCTAGAACCGAGCTACTTTCCTACTCAAGAAGGGTAAAATGTCATCTGGAAAAACCATTGCTGCCACTGCCGGATGTGCAAATGGGCCGTTGTAATCAACAATGACTCATCCCACGGATAGCATACGCCTAGCAACTAAGCGCCACAAAAGACTCTCAGAGACCAACAGACACGCCTTATTCTAGCGTAACGCCTCGGCCTCAAACAAGACAAAGGTTGGATGATCGACAACACTCAAAGAAATTTTAGAAATTCTTCTAAGACGTAGCTTTCCAAAGGAGCACAAAGACATCCTCGCATCGCTTCTCCGAATTGCCGTCCCGGAGGACCTCCCCCAAGATGCCGTCGGCGGTGCAGTGGTCGACTTGAACCCCACTGCCCTCGTAGCTTCCTATGTAGGGTGACCCAGGTTGTTGGTCGCGTAGCTGCTTCTATGAGTGTATGTAATATCAATTTCGCTAGTTGGAACATCAGGGGCTTAAACATGAGGGCCAAGAGAAACATGGTGAGAGAGTCCGTTGTCGCTTCTCAAGCAGCGGTCGCGTGTATTCAAGAGACTAAGCTCCATGTAATAGACCTGCCCATTATAATGGAAACCCTTGGACCATCCTTTGATGGTTTCTCCTACTTTCCTTTGTTGCAATCTAGAGGTGGTATACTACTTGCTTGGAACAGCAGTGAGGTCACTTGCACTACTCAGAGGTTACGAAATCATTCCATCACCGCTCAAGTCCTTCTCCCTGATGGCTCATCCTCCCGGGTCTCGGTAGTTTATGGACCTTCCAAGGAAGCACTCAAGCCGGAGTTCCTCCTGGAACTTCACGAGATTCAAGGACATCTGTTTGGTCCGTGGTTGATTATTAGTGACTTCAACCTAATCTTGCAAGCCAGTGACAAAAGCAACGACCGTTTATGCAAACGGTGTATGGGTAGTTTCCGAAGGGTTTTAGAAGACCTACAGCTTAAGGAGATTCACCTCAATGGTTGTTCGTTCACCTGGACAAGTGCTAGAGAAAATCCTACATTGGAATGCATTGATCGAGCTTTCGTCTCCCCCAAGTGGGACTTGTTGTACCTAGACAGTTTTCTTAGGGCGTTACCCTCCACGACATCCGACCACTGGCCCTTGTTGCTCTCCACGGCCTTCTTGTTGGGGGCAAAAAAAACGGTTCCATTTTGAGTCCTTCTGGACAAAGATCGAAGGGTTTCAAGATGCAGTTTTCGAGGCATGGAAGTGTGACAGCATGCAAGTAGACTCGTTGAGATGCCTTCACACGCTTCTCGCATCTACTTCTCATGCTTTGCAAAGATGGAGCCAGCGCCAATGCGGCAGCGTGCGCCAGCAAATCGGGACGGCTAAGGAACTACTCTTTCAGTTTGATTTGGCTGAAGGAAACTAGACCTATTTCTCCTTGGGAGCGCTGGTTATGGAGGGAGCTCAAAAAGAAATTGCTAGGTCTTTGCTCCTTCGAACGAACAATTGCACGTCAAAGGTAGATGGTTGAGGGAAGGAGATGCGATCACACGCTTCTTTCATCTGCATGCAAATCACCGTCGGCGCCGAAATTTCATAGCAGGTGTAAAGGTCGCTGGATTCTAGGTTCAAACTCAGGAGGGGATGGAAGAGGTCTTTTATGCACTCTTCTGTTAGCGATGTTGGGGGCATAATCAAGCAAGACATCTTGGCAGCATTCCATGCTCTAGCTCTCTTGGCGGGGGAGAATTTCAAGTTGTTCAACCGGGCGTTATTAACATTGCTACCGAAGAAACAATCAGCTCAGGAGGCTTTTGACTACCGGCCGATCAGTCTCCTCCATAGTTTTGCCAAAATTTTCTCCAAAGTTCTTGCCCGAAGGCTCGCATTAGAACTGCCAAGGCTAGTTGCTCCAAATCAATCAGCTTTCATCAAAGAGAGATCTATACAAGACAGTTTCCTCTTGGTTAGGCAGTCTGCACGTAGGCTTCATCAGCAAAACAAACCGACACTCATGCTGAAACTCGACATCGCTCAAGATTTCGACTTAGTGTCCTGGTCCTTTCTGTTGGAAGTTCTACATCACAAGGGTTTTAGCCCAAGGTGGTGTTCTTGGATAAGTGTCATGCTCAGGACTTCATCTACCAGAGTGTTGGTTAATGGGCAACCGGGGAAGCCGATTTGGCATGGTCGCGGGCTCCGTCAAGGAGACCCTTTATCTTCGCTGCTGTTCATCATTGTCATGGACGTTTTTAACAGCTTGTTCCTCACAGCAGAGAGTGCGGCACTGCTGCATTCGATCGGAGGTCGCCAAGGAATACCGCATCGCCTCTCGCTTTATGCAGATGATGCGGTGGTGTTCCTAACTCCAGTCTAGGCAGACCTGCTTACTACCAAAGAAATTCTGCAACTCTTTGGTGAGGCATCAGGTCTACGGACCAACATGGCCAAGAGCTCCTTCTCGCCTATCTGTTGCAACAACCAAGAAATTGAACTCATCTCTGTCAGTTTTCACTGCAGCATGGTCTCTCTCCCATGCAAATATCTAGGCCTGCCCCTCACCTTGTGAAAACCTTCAAGAGCGGATTTCTAACCCCTTTTGGACAAGGTTGCTAACCGTCTCTAGGCCTGGCAGGCCGGTATGCTGTCACAAGGAGGACGGCTAGTGTTGGTCAAGACGGTGTTGTCGGCCATGGCGGTCTACAGTTTCATGGCCCTCAACCCCCCTTCTCGGTTATTAAAGAAATTGACAAAATGCGTCGAGCATTCCTTTGGAAAGGTTCTCAAAGTGTGGCCGGGGGTAACTGCTTAGTGGCTTGGTCCACAGTTTGCCACCCCATGTGCTTGGGAGGACTCGGCTTGCACAACTTGGTCATGTTAGGGCGAGCCTTGCGCATCAGATGGCAATGGTTGCAAAGGACCTGGATGGTGAGGCCGTGGGGAAGTGTGCACTCAGAATCTAGCCGGGTGGAGGAAGCCATGTTCAAGGCTTCGATCTTGGTCACAGTTGGGAATGGCAAGAATTCCTTATTCTGGGAGGACCGTTGGCTCGATGGTCGCACAATTCTAAGCCTAGCGTCGTTAATCGTCAGGATGGTTAAACTTTCGATCAAAAAGAAAAGGACAGTAGCTCAAGCCCTCACAAATGGTACCTGGATTTCGGATATTTCGGGGCAGTTTGACATTCAAAAGGCTGTGGAGTTCATTCGGCTGTGGAACAAGTTGCTACCAATCCGGCTCCAACAGGGAACCAAGGACTCAGTTATTTGGCGTTGGGAGACGTCCGGTCGCTACTCAGTCAGGTCGACTTATATGGCTTTCTTCAAAGGATCGATCGGTTTCCCATGTGCGGAGGCCATTTGGACTGCTCATGCACCTCTTAAATGCAAAATCTTCATTTGTTAGCAATTCGCTATCGTTGTTGGACGGCCGACCGCCTCCAACGTCGAGGGCTGCCGAATCAGGGCGTTTGTGTTTTATGTGGCCACCAGTAGGAGACTATTGATCATCTTCTTGTTGGTTGTGCGGTGATGACACAAGTTTGGGTGAGGTTTTTTAATTCAGGTCGGCTCACCTTGCGCTATTCTAGTCGGCTAGCCAACATTACAAGACCATTGGATAGCCGCTCGGAATTCGGCCACAAAGGTCCGTAGAAAGGAGATTGATGCGTGTGTCATTCTCATCTCCTGGGCGATCTGGAAGGAGCGCAATCAAATGATCTTCAATAAGGTGATGGCAACTAGCAATCAGCTTCTCCAATCTATGCTCGACGAGCATTGCCAATAGCGATTGGCGGCCGCCGCTAGTTTCGAGTCATGCAGCCGGCAGGAGTAGTCTTTGCTTTTTTCTTTTTGTGTCAGGCCGGTCACCATCGTCTCCGTTTTTCGGTGATCAGTGATCGACCCAGCTCATTTTGCTTTATCCCTCTCTCTCCCTCTCTCTGTAATGGAAGTTGGTTTGTATGCCCCTTTTTTCTTAATAGAATGATGTGCAAAGCTTTTGCACTTCCTTGAAAAAAAATCGGTAATTAGCTAACCGGACCCAATGTGTGTTCTATAATAATATTATATTGGCAGAGAGAGAGAGAGAGAGAGAGAGAGAGAGAGAGAAGGGACATGGAAGGTCTATTTTGCCATTGGTGCTATGAGTGTCACTTAAATTAGGGACTGGTGTGAATTGTTGGGCGAATAGCCACAAGAGTGGTAAACGGGTACACTAAACCATAATATTTGGATTTTTTTTCTCATCTTGGCACAATTTGCTGAATGGGTGCAATTGCAACGAAAGGTTTAGGGGTGCCGGAAGTAAATTAGGGTTTTCTCTCTCCAAGTCACCTGGATATATTATTATAATGGTGAGAGTGTATTATGGCAAATGACCACTATTTTGGAGTGTTGCTAGCTAAACTGTGCTTTTTGGGTGTGCCGGGGCGAACACCACACATTTGTGGTCTCATATAGCCAATTTTTCCTTATGTTTTATAGTAATACACTAGTAGAAAATTTAGTTTATAATACTAATAAATCACTTTCTATGATCAATCTAGCAATACCATTTTTGTGTGACCAATATAAATATTTCAACAAACATTGATTGTCCAAGTTTCAGAAGCTTGACCGCACATATACCTTTAGTTTTTATAGTTTCTTGTGTCATTGGAAACTTACCAAAATCCATCACTAATTTTTCATTATTTTCTTTTCCCAACTAGCTGAGTAACCTCTTGTAGTTAATCTAATCATCCATTCAATATGTAAAGTGACCCCTCCCACCACAATTCAAATAACCATCCAAACAAACGACTACGTTACACATAACATCTTCTGTTCCTCGAACCATCCTCTTCTTTCCTGCTCAGCTTCTCAGCACCATGTCCATTGCCATCCACACCCTTCTGCCCCACTTCGGCGCAAATCTGGGCGGCCGCTGTCTTGGACGGCATGCCCGGTTCATCCTCCGTGCGAGCTCCGTGGAGGCGGCGGCGGCGGCAGTGAATGAGGAGAAGGGGCTGGAGAGTACGAAGAAGAGGAGGAGGAAGAAGAAGGTGGAGGAGAGGGGGTTGGAGGTTCTGTACGACGATGGGTTTGGGGGTGTTACCATGAAGGACTACTTCGAGGCGGTGAGGTCCATGCCCAAGGACGACGGCGGGCCGCCCCGGTGGTTCTGCCCCGTGGAGTGCGGCCGGCCGGAGGTGGACAAGGCGCCGCTGCTTCTCTTCTTGCCAGGTTGGTCCAAATGGTGCGTTCGGTCGGTTGTCTCGGCGACAATTGTTGACTGAAGAAAATTTTCTGTTTGGTTTAACTATTGACTGAAGAAATTTTTTACCAGAGGCTGATTGCTAATAGGCTGTTGGCTGTTGTAGTGTTCCTCTAACCAATATGAACAACTCAGGTTCAGAATTGATATCAGTTGTGCCAAGACCAGCCTGAGTTCTGCCAATCTGCCTTGTCAGGAAATGATATGCGTCCTTAGACATGTTAGGAATAGGATATAGTCATCTAGTCTTTCCGGTGTTTGCAGCCTAATGCTGTTTGTCGATTTGTGTGGACTGCAGGAACCGATGGTGTTGGAATGGAGCTCATTTTCCACCACAAATCTTTGGGCAAGTGAGTGTTTTTTTTATTAAGATATATCCATGCATTTACCAAGATTGGTTATCTGTTAAAGACTTGTATCTAGGAAAGTAGTAAATATCTGAAAACCATACTTTACCAAGTTTATGAATTTCTTTGCAGCCAAGGGCGATAGTATTCTCATCGTATTTCCTTTGTAATCTATGTGCTTGATGTAGCATGCAATTTGATTATGTCACCATGAAGTCATGTAAGGTAGCAAACGAAGCAAAGTATCAAAGTTATTCCAGGTTCTCGCAAAAAAAAAAGCTATTCCTGGTCATGCAGGAAATACTATATTTACTTTTTACTTTCTCGGGCTCAAGAATGCTGCTAGGCTTACTGCCGTCAATATATACTAGATGTTGATGTTTCATTTCACATTTTTCTTTTTAATTTTTCCGCCCCACGTAACAGAGAGATTACCCATTTTCTGTTTTTTGTTTTTTCATGCACTAGTTTTTTCATGCTCCAGTAAAGTACAGTGACTGGAGATGAGTTGCAAATGGACAGTAGGAGTAAATTTTGGAAACTATTATTACTTGCATAGCATTTTCACTGAGATAAAGTTGTAACGCAGAGTCCATGCAATTTAGAGTTTTGGACCATGATAATCCTGTGTCTTATATGTCACTGTCACTTCTGGCTCTCGAGAAAATTGTTAAGTTCAATCTATACTTTAATTTCTCTCTCCTTTTTATCCACAGGGTATTTGAGGTCCGCTGCTTGCATATACCAGTGAATGATCGTACACCATTTGAAGGTACGAATAGATGGCTTGTTTCAGACATTATCCCTCTGTTCTTTTTAGATATTATAATGCGTGCAGTCAACTTTTCAAAACTTTGACCTTTAATATACAAAAAAAAGTATTTGTATTTGTCATGTGGAAATGGTATTACTAGATTTGTCATAAAAAACTTTAATATCATTGTATCTTTAATAATTCTTGCTAACATGTGACTAGAAAAAGTAATGGTCAAATATGTGTATTGGAGACCGTGTCTACGTCCAAAATGACAAATGAAAAAAAGAACGAATATAGTATTATTTGCATTAGTTTGGCATGTCCATGCCCTCAGAGGGATTAGACCACTTCTGCTTGCTATAGAGAGACCATAAATCTTAATGTGGGAGACACACATGTGGCCTAATGGTAGACAATGATGGTTGAGGTCATGTGTTCTGTTTATTCTTGCTAAATCCTAAATGGTTTAATGATTGTAAAAATTCAAGTATTGTAATTAAAAGGTGTAAAATAGAAGTTCTTACTTCCAAATTCTGGTATCTATGGACCACCTTTGTAGCTTCCCCTTCAATAACATCTGTTGATTGAAATGCATACAGGACTATTACAAATTGTGGAAGAATCTGTCAAATATGAGCATGCTTTGTCACCAAAGAGACCAATATATATCACTGGAGATTGTTTTGGTGGTTGCCTGGCAATTTCAGTGGCAGCTCGCAATCCAAAAATCAATTTGGTTCTTGTACTAGTAAATCCAGGCAGGTTAAAAACTTTTGATTTCTACTTTAATTTGTAGTGGCAGCTTGTAAACCAAAAACCGATTTGATTGTTACACTGTCGGTTTTAGAATATTATAATTTAATCTGTTTTTTCAGCAACATCATTTGCAAAAACTCCATTGCGGGCAATATTGCCTCTTTTGGAAGCAATGCCAAGCAACCTTCCGGTTAGACTTCCTCACCTTCTCAGATATTTAATTGGTACATTTCTCTTGACTTGTGAATTATGTCCCTGTTATTAAATATGACTATATGAGTCCCTGTGGTTCGATTGCAGTATTTTTTTTAACTTTGACTCTAGTTATATGTTTTAGATTCGGTATATGAAATGATACCAATAGATTTGTCATCGAAAGCAAATTATTTTCAAGATAATATATACTTCAAGTTTTTGTTAACAACTGATTGTCTAAGTTGTGCATTGCATAATGTAAAAAGTCAATAAAGACTTATTTAGGTACAGTGGATGTACTTGCTTTGTACTTAAGGTTAGTTCTTATCTGCATTTTGCCCAAGTATCCAGGATCGCAAGGGAAGTCAGTACGGAGACTCAACACATTCTTTACAATAAATTTAGAGGAGCAGGAGTGAAATATATAAATGAAAATGGTGTCAACAAACATCAGTTTTTAATTCTTTAGGCAGAACATTTTATTCGTCAGTATATGAGCTACTACAGTTTATATCTTATTTTACAGTTTTTTGGTTAATCTAAAAATGTTTCTGAATTCTGGCTACTTTAGTCACTTTGAGAAATCAGCTTCTCCTAAAAATGTTGTTCTTTTGGTGAGATAGGTGACCCTCTTAAGATGGCTATGGTTAGCATTCAGAACAACCTTTCTCCTCAAGAGACTCTGCAAAAATTTTCAGACAGTCTCACTACAATGCTACCTTTACTTTCAGACTTTTCAGTAAGTTATCATGACCTTCTTTTTCCATTTTTATCTATCCTTTAGTTGTGCACAAATAAGGATTGAAATTTGTGGAAATTAAATGTTTATTTTCTTTTATAGCAATAATATTTAGCTTTTAACAGCAATCTTCATCAATGCAATTACGCATTCTAAACTATGAAGTGCAATCGCATGGTATGCAATAAGCTAATGAAAGATGAAAGAAGCTTGTCGTCCTTGTTTTGATGGCCTTATGGAACAAAATAATACAGCGAAAACAGATCATCATATTATCCTTTCAGATTTCACGCCTCTTACTTTTCAGGAATCGAGAGATATCATACGAATGGATACTCTTGTGTGGAAGCTCAAACTTCTTAAGTCAGGTGCAGCCTATGCCAACTCTCGTCTTCATGCGGTACAAGCAGAAGTTCTACTTCTTGCCAGGTACTTTTATATAACAATATCACACATTTTGTAGATTCCTAGTCTCTGTTGAATTACAATCTTTACAAATTTGATCTCACACTGTAAATATATTTGGATTTAGTGGCAATGAGAATCTACCGCCAAGTGGAGAAGCAGACCGACTGTTTAAGAAGCTGAAAAATTGCAAAGTTCGATACTTTAGGAGCTGGGGTGATAGACTACTCATGGTACAGAATATCATGCTCACCATTCTCCTAATAAATGTTTCACAATCACTTTTTAGTTTTCACTTGATCAGTTGATACTAATACTTATGCCAAGCAATGTACTATTGTTTTACCTTATGTATTGTCCAGTAGAAGAATTATGATGGCCCCTATGGCACTTCCACAGGAGGATGGCTTCAATCTGCTAACTGTCATAAAAGGAGCCAGCATGTACCGTCATGGCATACAACGGGACTTCGTGACCGATTTCCTCCCACCTACATTAAGTGAATTTAAGAGAACATTTGGTAAAGATTTCAAGTATGTATTCAAATTCTCGAAGATCCATTCTACTTTCGTATACCATTTTACACAGATGATTGAACTGATCAGTAGCAAGCTGAAACTTCTGCAGACCACTTCACCACTTACTGAGCCCAGTCATGCTTTCTACTCTGAAGAATGGAAAAATTGTTCGTGGCCTCACGGGTGTTCCCGACAAAGGTCCTATCTTGTTTGTGGGTTATCATGAGCTCTTGGAGATGGAGTTGACTTCATTAGTTGAAGAGTTCTTGAGAGAGAAGAAAGCAGTTGTTCGAACCGTGGCCCATTCTGTATTTTTTGTTGGAAATTTTGAGACTTTGCGTCAGGAGCTGTCTCTGTTTGATATAGTCACTATGTACGGCGGAGTACCGGTCACTTCCATCAATACATATAGGTTGTTCGAGAGAAATGAATTTGTTCTCCTCTATCCAGGCGGTATTCGGGAAGCTCTACATAGGAAGGTGTGCTTTAATCGAACATTTTCTTCTACTACAGAAGAATTTCATGATCTCTACAACTCTGCATATTTGCAATTGTCTCCATCTATATTTATTCCATTGAACTTGGCAGGGTGAAGGATACCAGTTGTTTTGGCCAGATCAACCAGAATTTGTAAGAATGGCAGCAAAGTTTGGAGTTACTGTCATACCATTTGGTTGTGTAGGAGAAGATGACTTTTTAGAGGTAGCTTTCTGTGCCTTTTTACACTGAATCATCTGAAGCAACATGATTGCTACATGCCATTTATGATTTATCATGATCTACGTATTGTAGTCAATAACTCGATATTATATTCTACATTTTTATGATCAGTAGAATAAATTGTATTTATGTCTTTTTTTTAGAATGAATGTATTCACGCATTCTTTGTTCTTTCTGCAGATAGTTCTGGATTACAATGATCAAAAGAATATCCCCTATGTCCGAGAATGGATAGAATCATTCAATGAAGATTGTCCAAGAGTAAGGTCAGATTTCTATTATCCCTATCTATTTTTCCTTAAAAAAAAAGAAAGAAACAATCAAGTCTTCCCCGTCACAAAACTACTTGCTCCACACGACCCATGGTCAGCTATGGTGTGGACACTTTGTCGTTTCAGGGATACTGTCAAAGGAGAGGATGGGAATCAGATCTTACACCTTCCAGCGGTTCTTCCTAAAGTACCAGGTCGGTTATACTTCCTATTCGGAAAACCGATTGAAATGAAAGGAATGGACAATGTCCTCAGGGATAGGAAGAGTGCAAACGATGTATATTTGCGCATCAAATCGGAAGTGGAGAACACAATGTCTTATCTGAAGAGGAAGAGAGAGGAAGATCCTTACCGGAGAATTACGCGGCGCACACTGTACCAGGCAACTTGGGGTGCTTCTGCTCAAGTCCCGACTTTTGAACCGTGAAAATTGCGTGTGAACTATTTTTGCGATAGTGTGATTGTATTGACATCAACAAGGATGCCGAAGAAGATCATGAACGACTATTTTTACAACAGTGTTTTTCAGAAAGCCTACTGTAACTATTGGGTTCAGTTGCCATGTGCATTAACCATGACAAGCAACCATGATAGAATTATGTAGTATCAACAAATAGGCCCTAACACGTTACTGATGCGTAGATTTCTTGTTTGAACAAAGAAGAAGCTTCAAACTTAGGGCCTATTTGATTGGGGGATTTGGATTCGAATCCTTAGGATTTAGTTCAAAAAAATTACAGAGAAATCCCCCTCACCCAAACAGCCCCTTGCCATTACTGTAACCTGCAGCATGTTGCCACAAAAGTACTTTTACAAGCACGACAAAGTGTATGAATGTTATCTTTTTATACTATTCTTCTTTGGGGAACAAAGAGAATATAAAAAAACGAAAATGGGCAAGGGGAATCCTGAGCTTGGGCATGCGTTAATAGCGGACGGGGCACGAGAGGAAGAAGAAAGGGAGGAAGAAGAAAGAGCTAACATGCGGGCCCAACTTGGCAAAGGAGAGAGAGAGAGAGGGGGCGGTGGCGCCGAGCTGAAGGCGTGGGCAAAAGTGAAAAGGGGAAAATGGGACGGAGAAAGAGGATTTCGGCCCACAAGCGAAATCCGGATTTTTAAAGCTTTTCCAAATTTCATAAATTACAAGAAATCAAAAGGACTTTCAGAAAATAGCAAATACAGTTCAAAAATTCTGGAAATATTCACAGAAATTCCCTGAATTATTTTGAACTTAAATAAATTATTTCCAACTTAAAGTTGGTTTTTATGTTTGCACATAAATTATTTTAGATTTATGAAAATAGGATAAACCTTTTTAAATTCCAAAAAATTAAGAAATTAATTAAAATTTTATGTTTAACTTTAAATCCAAGAAAATCCCAGAAAACTTATGTTGGACCGAAAAAGGCGACTAGAGGGGGGGGGTGAATAGGAGGACGCTCACTTTTTCACAAATATTAGATTCATTACTAATCTCACTCCAATAGCTACGAAGCTATGAAGATCAATAAACAAGTACAGCGGAAGACTTGTATTGAATACAAAATACCTCAAAGCAAAAGACAAAAAACACAGAACTCAAAATCCTCTTGGCGGTCTGACCAGCGTTATGAAAGCGGTCTGACCGCTGGGTGGTTTGACCGGCGGCTAAGGGGCGGTCTGACCGCCTCGATGATGA
Organism: Phyllostachys edulis; assembly: GCA_036346405.1. NCBI lineage: Eukaryota > Viridiplantae > Streptophyta > Magnoliopsida > Poales > Poaceae > Phyllostachys > Phyllostachys edulis. The sequence continues at coordinate 96,957,019 of CM070545.1, read as the reverse complement.
ACAACAAGATAGTCTCAAAAAAAAAATCAAAACCAAACTCAAATTGATCTAACTTTTGATTTATGCGGCCAAACTCCATGAAACTTGACACACACCTTCTCAAAGATATTGTGAACCTATTCCAATCAAGGATCGCAGAAATCCAAGCCAAGGTTCCTATTTTTTTGCAGTTTGAGCAAAGCTAGGTCAAGAACTGAGTAAAACTCAAAATATGATCTAGAGACTTGCTCGTGGGAGATTGATGATCAAGATGATCCTAGATGGATTCCCACAAGTCACAGCAAGTTAGATCAAGACAAGAAACCAAGCAAAAACTCGAGAATCAAAGAAAGGCACCAAATCACCAAATAGAGAGAAAAAGAGAGAATAGATTCATCTTGAGAGAATTCTCTTTGGATTGATTTGATGGGTATTGGTTTACAGCCACTCCACCAATGGAGGAAAAAGACTCAATACATGAGCACAAAATCCAATCCAACTCTCTAGAACCCTAACCTCCACTAATCCTCTCCCTAAGCAAATAGGGTTTCAAAAACAATGAAAGGGTTTAAGCGGGTGCAGCCACCTCCCTCCTCTATTTATAGTGGAGGCTTAGACCTTCTAGAAGATTGAACCCTAATGGGCTCTCGTTAAGGCCCACACACAAACGGGTCACATACGCACGCGTTTTAAAGCGCCGTCTTCATCTCTTGACCTAATCCACTTCACCTTGCGCCATCTTGCGCCGTGACTTGACAAAAGGTCACCAAAGCGGTATTTGGTAGAATTACCAAAATACCCCTCCTCGATCTTTTTGCAAAGATCGAGTCCCAACTGCGTGAAACACATCCATGCTTCACCACGTGTAGGTTGATCCTACGGCTCTCTTCATGTCGGCAAGTCTCTCCCATCCGGCTCCCACCGAAACCACCATGGCACTTGCACCGAGTGCAGAAGAACCCTCTCACTTGCCTACACCTTCTATTTTTGGCCCAGCTTCAAAATCCAAATCATTGCAATGGCCGGTCTGACCGCTCAGGCAAAGCCGATCAGACCGCTCCACTGGCCGGTCTGACCTCCACTCTGGCCGGTCTGACCGCCAGCAGCCATTTCAGAAAAACCATTCGTGCATGGCTTGCCGATCATTAATGGCTACCAGACCGCCAGAGGCTCGACAGATTTGAACTTTGCCGAAAACACGTGATTCGACAAACCGTTGAACGACATTGCCAATTGTAACATCATCCTAAGATCTCGCATATCCCCATGATATCCACAATCTCCCTTGATGAACACATTGGCAATTTTCCGCAAATGCAATTTTAGAGGTTTGAAAAGTAAAAACACGTCGTTTTCGTTCAAAGGCACAACTTGGTCCAAATGCAAGAAAAAGCAAAGGAAATGACCAAGCTGGCTTCAGAATAGTATCAGCAAGTGAGATACGGCAAAAGAAAGCATGAAAGCTTCAAATTCCAGAAAGGAGTCAAAATCTCACTTAAGGTCCATATGAAAGAACAATTGTTCGATATGACCTTTGATCATTGTGAGGATCAAGAATTGCAATTTAAGTTCAGAAATGACAATAAAACCATAAGAATGCAAATAAGAAACTCTCCCTCACTATGATCCTCAGATTTTCAAATTTTCTCCAAGTAGCTCCCCCTTTTTCATAACTTCTCCCTTTTACACATTTTTACATCTTCTCCTCCTTTGAACATTTTTACATCTTCTCCCCCTTTGACAATGGAGTCATCAAGGAATCACGCCTTCCTCTCGTCCAGAGATAACAAATGCAGAATGAGAAAAAAGCTTAAGAAGGAGCATGCATGAAATGCAATGGAGTGGCTTTATTTTTTTGTATTTTTCAATTGTTGAGTACAAGAAGCTTTGGAGATTACCCAAAAGAACAAGTTAGCATTTCTAAAGTTGCACAAACAACATATCAAGCCTAATAAATAGCTAGCAAGATCATGATAAGACATATATAACAAAGCTAAGCAAGAAGGCTCAATATAAAGCAGTGAATTTTAGCATTTTAAGCAAAGCTTCAAATCTAGCAAGTTCATCAACAGGGATCCTAAAATGATATTGGCCATGTCAAAATGTCAACGTGAGATCCAAAAGCTAACCATGACCACATTAAGAGACAAATAGGTCCTGAATTGAATTATTTGCTCAATTTTCTCAAACGCCCATTTTTCAACAGTTTTTCATTTGCAATGAATATTGAAGTTGACTAATGGTCTAACTTAGTGACAAGATCCTGGACTAGGAGCCATCCACAAAATCATCCTAAGCTTTGACCAAAAGTTGATTAAAGGTATATCTTAGTGAAGAAGATCCTGGACTAGGAGCCATCCACAAACTCTTCCTAAGCTTCTACCAGTATGCACAAATCTTGAGGTTCATGTCACCAGACAAGCAATCCCTATGAGATCGTTCGATCACCAAACTATCTCCAAGTTCATGTCTTTGATATACAGTCTCGTAAGAGTAGTTTGGCACAATTTAAGCATAAGACAATCTTGAAGTTTGATTTTTCATTTTTCACAAGAGCAGTTTTAGATTCTCAGAAGCACAAGAAGCTCAAGTAATGATCAAAGCTAGTTTCAAGAGCTAACAAAGCAATTTTGACAGGGCCAATGTCACAAAAGGAGCACTAATTAAAGAATCGCTAAACAATTCACAAATTGCTAATTTCTTAGTTCAAGTTGTTTTTCAAGTTCTAGCTCATACAACAAAGACTTAGCTACACATGTGAAGGCATAATAATTCTAGCAAGTCAAAGAACTAGACATGGCATTGAGTAAGAATTGAAACACTAAAGCTCCAAAGGGTAATAAGCAAAGCTTCATCAATTTTAAAAGATAAGCGAAAAGCTTATATTACAATGCATCTTTTTGGATTTTTCATATGAATGCAATATGATACAATGAGATGCAAGAAAAGCTCGAAAAGCCTAAAAAGCCTAAAAAGATCAAAAAGATCAACAAGTTCAAAAGAAGATCAATAAAAGATCAAAAGAACAAGAAAAGATCAGAAAAGATCCAACTCCCCCTCAAACCAACCCATAGGGATAAATTACCCCTAACTCACTTCTCAAGGTGGCAAACCTTGTTGGGTCTAAAGGCTTGGTGAGGATATCGGCTAACTGAGCCTCGGACTCCACAAAATGCAGCACAATATCACCCTTCTCAACATGATCTCTAAGGAAGTGATAGCAAATGTCTATGTGCCTGGTCCTAGAATGTTGCACTGGGTTCTTAGCAATGTTAATAGCAAAAGTGTTATCACAGAAAAGAGGAACACTAGCAAAGGTTAACCCAAAATCCTTACGAGTGGAGACCATCCACAAAATCTAACTACAGCAACTAGCAGCAGCTACATATTCAGCTTCAGCAGTGGATTGTGCAACAGAAGACTACTTCCTAGAAGACCAAGAGATAAGAGAAGTGCCTAAGAAATGACATGTGCTAGATGTGCTCTTTCTATCTAGCCTACAGCCGCAAAATCAGAATCTGAAAACCCCCGGATGGACAGCGAAGATGAACAAGAATACCAAATGCCATACTGAAGGGTAGAGTGTAAGTACTTGAAAATGCGCTTAACGGCTTGGTGATGTGAAGTCCTCGGTGACGCCTGAAACCTTGCACAGAGGCAGACCAATAAAATAATAACTTTATTAATTTTTTTTTGGTAATAGAACTTTAGGACGTTGCAACAATCTAGGACCAAGCTCATTGACATTAGGTATCACTTCCTTAGAGACTATGTTGAGAAGGGGGACATTGTGCTAGAGTTTGTAGAGTCTCAGGCTCAATTGGCAGATATCCTCACCAAACCCTTAGATCCTGCTAGAGTGCTAGGTTTGCCACCTTGAGGAGTACGTTGGGAGTAGTTTACCCTTATGGCTAATTTCAAGGGGAGTTGATCTTTTTTATCTTTTGTTCAACAAGTAGTTTTCTTTGACTTTTGATTTTTTTTTCTTGCATGTCATTGTATCACATTGCATTCATATGAAAAATAAAAAAAAATGATGCATTGTAATATAAGCTTTACTGCTTCAACTTTTAATTTGATGAAACTTTGCTTATTACTCCTGTTGATGTAGCTAGCTTTTGATTGATGCCATGCTATTGCCTGTATGCTTGGCTTAGCATGATTTACTTGTTTAGCTACTTGTTGATGCCTCGGCATGTGCCTTAGAGCTAGAAGGTCTAAGCTTAATCTTTAATTGCCAAGTGTTGTATAAATTCAGCTTTGTATGAGTCGAGCTAGGCTTTTATGTCTTTTGAGATCTTGCTCATGCTTGTTGAGTGCCAACTTGGATTACTTAGCTTATCTTGAATCTGTCTTAAACTTAAAAAAAGATCTTGGACAGTTCATGGTTTTGCTCAATTTCAGTGCTTTAGGGAAAACCCCCTTATTTTTCACAAAAAACATCATGTTGTATCATGAAAAGAAAAGAATAGAAAATGAAAATGAAAAACAAGGGAGTGCTTGCAAACAATCTGTTACATGCCTAGAGCACTCCTAGCTCAAACAGTGGTCTGTTACACCCCCCTAGAGCTATTTCATGCTAAAAATGTCAAATCTTTGTTCGCAAACAGACTGTTGCATGCCAAGAGCAAAAACTGTAAAATCAAGTGAAATTGAGCAAGTTTTTTAAGTTGTTGTCTTTGTGATCCTTCTAGTAGTCAATGCTTGTTTCACTATCTTGAATTACATGCTTGCTATTGCTTGGTTCATACTTTTGTAGTCCATATGATTATCCACTAGTGATTTCACTTATTCACTAGACTAGATGGCTTTTTTATATATGTCTTGATGTCAATTTGTAGTTTGTCATTCATGATATGCTAGGTTTCATACTTCATATGTCTTGTGCATTAGAAGTTGCTAGCTTCTTCATATTGGGTAATCTCCAAAGCTTCTTGTTCATAAAAATTGAAAATCCAAAAATTAAAGCCACTCCATTGCATTTCATGCATGCTCTTTCTTATGCTTCTTCCCTGTATCTTTAGAACTGAAATATTGGATGAGATGATGATGTGATTCCTTGATGACTTCATTGTCAAAGGGGGAGAAATGTGGTAAAAAAATGCTCAAAATGGGCTTTGCATGCTTTCAGGGGAGAAAATGCAAACAAATGGAAAATTTCAAAAATTGGTATATCTTAGTGAGGGGGAGCATCTCATATGCATTCTTGAGCTCTAATGTCTATTTATTGGTTGAAGTTGCAAATTTGAAATCCCACTATGATGAAAGGTAAAATTGGACAATTGTTCTTTCATATAGATCTTGAGTGAATTTTTGAAGCCATCTCTATATTTTGAAACTGTTTTGCACTCCTTTCCCTCTACTAGTTCGCTTCTGCATTCCTCAAGCCAACTTGGTCATTTTTATGACTTTCTCTTGCTTATGAATCAAGTTGAGGCTTTACGTAAAACCAAGTGAGTGTTTTTCAAAACAACCTTCAATTTGCATTTTTTTGGTAGATTGCCAATGTGTTCATCAAGGGGGAGATTGTGGAGATCATGCGATATGATCCTAATCTTAGTGTGTTGAACAATTGGCATAAGTGTCGAGGTGCTTGGGAGAAACCCTCGGTTTAGCGGAGTGTCACAGACTGTCAGACTGCAGGGGGTCAGACCAGGCCAAGGTTGGCGGTCAGACCAGCCGAGGCAGGTGGTTAGACCGGTCGTGGTCGAAAAAGTTGAATTTTGAGGAATGTGAACAAACACTTGTGTGGGAGTCTTTGGATGTGTGTTTGTACAGGTTTTATGGAAAATGGAGACTGGACACAAAGCTAGATAGAGTTTTACCGAAATGTCCAGAGAGGGTGTTTTCTAGGACTTGGAACAAATTGGGGAGTGGTCTGATCGGCCAATGGTTGGCGATTAGACCAGCCAGGGAGCAATCATGCACAGTGGGGTGCAATGATCTTGTGGAATTAGCCAAAGTCATGGGAGTCAGTGCATAGGTGTTGCATGGTGCATGTTTTGGCTAATATGGGTCAAGTTGCTAGGAACTTGTACCCAGGATCGATTTCTTAGTCTATTATTGTGTGGGTGGCTTGGAGTCAACTATAGTCAATGGCAAGGATGATCGGAACTAGACTAGGAGAGCTGAGGTCTAGAACGATCTAGGATGCCGGGTTAAGTGGTTGGACTCATGCATGGTGCAACATGGACAAGAACGAATAAATGGGGAGTTTGGTGCAACAGGTTGCATCAAGTGACTTAGGGGTCGATGCAAGTGCTATAGTGGTTCCAGTATGAGCTGGATGGGGGATACTGGCTGACAAGAAGAGAGCCATTGATGAACCTATGTGTGGCGAAGCATGAGATTGCTTAACATTGATTGGACTCGGTCTTTGGAGAATGATCAAGAAGGGGTATTTTGGTATCTTCACCAGAAATACTGGGTTGGTGATCTTAGAGAAATCGCGGCGCAAGACGGCGCAAGGAGAGACGGTTTAGGTTAAGAGAAGATGAAGATCACGAAGAGACGGATTCGGGAGACCTGGTTCGTCATCCACTTTGAGAAACGTCTACGAGTGTAGACCCATTTGTGTGTGGGCTTAACAAGTGCCCGATAAGATTTTCTCTCTAGACCTAGCCTCCACTATAAAAGATGTGAAACCTGGGAGTAACACCCCCAGATTCTCTGTGTATTTTACATTAGTCCCTGGAACAGTAGCTAGTGTACACAGTAAAATAAATATGGTAACATCTATACCTCGCACAATTTTATTAACATAATTATCAGAGTTTTACAAGAACGGCTTACAAGCCAACAATAAAAGAATACAGTAGAAGACGAAGTAGTAGTAGGGCCTAGCAAATATACCATAGGCAATCAACTAAGGTAGCAGCCCAATCGCCGAGATCCTCAGTAGTGGCAAAGTCCTTCTCTTCTGAACAATATTTTATTAAGTAAGGGTGAGTACAAAAATATACCCCGCAAGTTACACCCATAACAGAATTTTAATGCATGCAAGGATAATATCAAAGGAAGGCTTGTATGTTTGTTTTTGCATAAAGTGGGGTTTGATATTTTAAATATATTTATTAAGTTTCAAAGCAGTTATAATATATGTAAAATTGAATTTGATTTTAAATGTCAAGTTAGTGCAGGATACACTTATAGTGAAGGAATAACCCCTTAACACCAAGGCTAACTGGCCAATTTCCCACATGAAATAAATATCCATGAAATCATTTGATAAAACCCAAAACCAAAGACTAATCCTTGAACGGATTTGCTCAGGATGCTCATTATGGTGGGCATGGCTATTCGAATATATTTACACTATGCAGAGGTTGTACCACTTTACCCACAAGACATAATCATCTCATATTCCCTCCGAAATAGCACACTTCCTTTGGTGTGTGGTGGAGAGACCATGACAAGGCTTTTACAATGTGTCATCCCAAAGTAGTCATGCCCGCCAAGATTTCACCGTCGTAAGGTTTCATGCCAAACGGAAGCTCCCTCTTGCACCACGTGGGCAATAAAAATAGGTCTTCACAACACCCACACAACCAAATGCACGACCACAATGGGAATTTGTAAATTAGTTAGCCAGGTCTGTCCCATACCAGACTTGTGGTAGTACGAAAGGGCTTTGCATGATGTGGCTCGTAGACCGGTCCTTAATTGACTTAGGCAAATTCTAAAATAACCCTTGGTCTCGACCATTCACTGAATCGATCCTATGCATCGACTTGCACCCACCTACTATCCATTTCTCCCAAGTCTAAACCAATTTTTATTTTATTTTAAAGACATTTGTAAACTTCCATGGAAAACCAATGCCATAGATACATTTTTAAACCATAGTTGATCTTTGGCTATAAATTCTCAAATTAAATATTTCAGGCTAAGCATGACTAAGCCTAATTTTTCCCAAAATGATATAGTCAATACAATTATACTAACTTTTTTTTTATCTAGGGTGACAAGGTATGGTGATTCAATGTCAAAAGTTGGCTATAGAAGTGTATTGGGATTAGCTACAATTTTAAGATAGGAATTTAAAGTACATTGAATAAAATTAAGCATACAATAATAATTTAAAACAGAATATAAATAATTTGAAATAATGGGAGCAAACAAGATCAAAATATGTAACTTTCCTTGCTCAAATAATTATTTTTCTTGGTCGATGAAGTAATCTAGCTTTCTGGAGACGTCGAAATCTATACATGAAAATAGGCCAAATTCAAATAAACTAAATCGGAGTACGAACGAAAGAGAACGTGCTCTCGAAATATTTAATTCAAAGAAAAAGAGAGAGAAAACACTATTTGGGGATTTTCAAAATTTTTGGGAATTTCTTTCTAAAGTGAAGTCTGGATTAATGAGCAAGGATGATGTCATTGAGGAAAATGAATTTCGGCCGGAATTATTTTCTAAAGGAAAAATAGGAAATGAGTCACTGACAGGTGTGGGTCTATTGACCAGGTCCACAGAACAGCGCTGGTCCACGGTGGACAGAGCGCATCACGGCTCGCCACATCAACAGTGACATGTGGGCGAGTGACTGGGCAGAGAGGCTGAGGTGACACGATGTGGTAGCGAGGTTGCGAACAGGTGGCGGCCACATCAGCTTGGGACGGCAGCGGCGCTCGGGACCCAAGGGATCAGGCGAACGGCGGCGGACGACAAGGGTCACAACAGAGAGAGGGAGGGACAGGGAACCTAAAGGACACAGTCGTGTCTCTTGGGTCCCGAGGTGGCGGCACATTCGGGTCAACGGTGGCGACGACGTTCTGGCGGCACTCCGGCGAAGACGAGGCTAGCACGAGGTAGAACGCGAAGCCACGATGACAATGGTGAGGACGATGTTGCCAGAGATCATTCAACAGTGGTGGAAACGGCGGCGGTGCAGTTGCGGGCCAGTGAGGAAGAAGCTCCGATTGTGGCGAGATGAGAGGAAGAGGGAAGATGAGCTCACAGGTGGAGAGATGAGGGAGAATAGGGGCACCTGGGGCTCCCTTTTGTAGTGGCGGAGGAGCACGGGGAAGGGATATCATGCATGCAGTGTTACTCATAGGCCCGAGCGGTGACAAAAATGCGGTGTAAACATGAATAAAAGGAGGGAGAAACAACCGGGTGAATGTGGGGGTGAGTGCGGGATCTTCATTGGCTTTAATGGCGCACGAACGTGTGAAGAAACAACAACATTAAAAGCTTCGCGGGCATGCGGCAATGGCGGTAGTGCGAGGAAGAAGAAGACGGGAGGAAGGAGGAGGCTAACAAGCGGGCCCCACTTGCAATGAGAGGGAGAGAGGAGAAAGCGGGAGAGCAGGCCAGCACGAAGATTGGTTAGGCGGCCTGCTTTGGCGGAAGGGGAAAGAAGATGGGTCGGCCGAGGGAAAACGAAAGAGAAAAGAAGAAAGAAAGGAGAGATGGGTCGTGGGCCGAGAAAGAAGAAACGGGCCGTAGGAACGGAGAATCAGCCCGAGGGAGATTTTGGGATTTAAACTGATTTTTGAATTTCAGATGTTACAAGAAATCCAATAAGCTTTTTTAAAAATACCAAATTGAGTTCTACAATTCTGAAAAAATTCACAGAAATTCCCTGAATTATTTTGAACTTAGGAAAATTATTTCAAACTTAAAGTTGGTTTTATTTTTGCACATAAATTAGTTTTATTTTTAGGAAATAGGAAAAGCCTTTTTAAAATCCAAAAAATTCAAGAAAACTCTTTTAAGTTTTAGAAAATCCAATTAAATAATAATTTTAATTTTAGCAACAGAACTTTGGGATGTTACAAAAGAGTAGGTTGCAGGATTAGCACCTTTAAGACTTGAAACCCTAATTTGTGATTTAGGGAAAGTGGAGAAAATAATGGAGGCTAGAGTTTGAGAGAGGAGAATTGAGAAATTAGGTGCTCAAGTGTGAGATTTTGTCCTCCATGGTGGAATGGCTATAAACCTACAATCCCACCAATCAATCCAATCAAGATTGCCTTAAGATGAGTTCTATCTTATTCTCGTTCTCTCTTTGATGATTTTGTGGTTTTTGTGTTTCAAGAGTTTTGTTTGGATCTTTTGCTGTGATCTAGCTTGCTAGAACTTATGGGATCTGATCTAAAGTCATATTGAGCATCTCCACCCATGAAAGTATTTTGCTTAAGTTTTGGTTTTCCCCAATTTTTGTGCCTTCTTGACCTCATTCAATAAATTCATCGAATCTTGGCTTCGATTGTCTTGATCGTCGATTGGAATAGGTTCATGACATTCTTGATAAGCTATGTTTGAAATATCATGGGATTTGGATTACGGGATCAAAAGTTAGGTCGATTTAGGATTTCTTCGGCTGCAATTCTTGCGTACTGGTCGGTCGATCGACCCACCAAAGCGGTTAGATCGGCCAAGAGGGTGTGAGTTCGGGATTTTTCAGATTCAACGCAAGACATCCACTGTAATCTTGTAGCTATGATCTTCATAGCTTTCATAGTTATTTGAGTGATAAAGAAGTTGAATACCACGGAGGTGAAAAAGATAGGTGCTCCTATTCACCTCCCTCTAGTCACTTATTCGGTCCAACAGTAAGTCCATTGAGGAAAATAAGAGTGTAATTGTTATAATATTTCTGCTCTCCGCCTCTACTTTAATGCTGTAAAAGACGTTGAATAGTTGTATCGTAAAACTGTTGGATCGTAATAGCAACTAGAGGGGGGGGGTGAATAGGAGCATGATCTCTCTTTCACCTTGGTCGGATTCAACACGTTTTTCACTCCAATATCTATGAGAGCTATGAAGATCAATGTTCAAGCATAGCGGAAGACTTGTATTGAATTAACCGAAACCCCGAAGCAAAACAACTAAAATCACCAAAAACTCAATTCACAATGAGTTGGGCGATCGGGCCTCTCAGCCTAGCGGTCTGACCTCTCCAAGAGGCGGTCTGACCTCCAGCCCGATGAACAGTAAAATCAACACGAACTCAAAATCACAAACCGCCACTTCCTAGCCGGTCAGATCGCCTATAGCCTGATAGAGACTGAACTTTGCCGAAAACACAAACCCTCAATACCATTGCCAATTGTAACACCATTCTAAGATCATGAGCATATCCCTATGATATATACAGAAACCATTCCAGAGCAATGTTTTCCAACGACAAAGGGACTGTCTCCCTCCAAAACTCCCTGAAAACCTAAGATGCGGAGAAGTGAGGCATACTGATAGCTATGTCCTTCCTACATGGAGAAGTTTTCAATGCCTTAAGTTGAGACAGAAAGTCATGATACCTTTAGGAATTGGAGGCATTTTTACTGTTACTCAATACACATCAGGCCTAAAAGTGCTAGCAAGATCATGTTAAGATATATATATCAAAGCTAAGCTAAAACGGCTCAAGATAAAACGATGAATTGTAACAATGTAAGCAAAGCTTCAAAATTAGCAAGTTCATTACCAAGGATCCTAAAGAGATAATGGCCATGTCAGAATGTCAATGTGAGATCAAGAAGCTAACAATGATCATCCTAAAGAAAAAAGTTATAAATTGAATCATTTTGCTCAAAGAACCTTAATCACCCAATTTTTACAACAGTTTTCATTTGCAATGAATATTGATGTTTATTAAAAGTCTATCTTAGTGAAGAAGATCCTAGATTAGGAGCCATCCACAAACTCTTCCTAAGCTTCAACCAAGGCGACAAACCTTGAGGTTCATGTCAATTTTGACAAGTAGTCCCCATGAGATCGTCTTGATCATTAAACTATCTCCAAGTTCATGTCTTTGACATGCAGTCTCGTGACAATAATTTGGCACAATTTAACCACATGAGAATTTTGAAATTTGATTTTTCATTTTGCACAAGAGCAGTTTTAGATTCACAAAGGAACAAGAAGCTCAAAAAATGGTCAATCCTAGATTCAAGAGCTAACAAAGCAATTTTGACAGGACCAGTGTCACAAAAAGATCACTAATTGTGCAATTAGCTAAGAGATCCACAAATTGCAATTTTTAGTTCAAGTTGTCTTAAAGTTCTAGCTCATTTAGTAAGACTTAGCTACACATGTGAAAGCATGATAATTCTAGCAAGTCAAAGAACTAGACATGGAACTAAGCAAAAATTGAAATACTAAAACTCAAAAGGGTAATAAGCAAAGCTTCATCATTTTAAAAGACAAGCAGTAAAGATTATATTACAATACATCTTTTTATGATTTTCATATGAATACAATATGATACAATGAGATGCATGAAAAACTTAAAAGCCTAAAAAGATCAAAAGATCAGCAAGTTCAAAAAAATATTAAGGAAAGATAAGATGAACAAGGAAAGCTCAAAAGAGAAACAACTCCCCCTCATACCAACCCATAGGGGTAAATTACTCCTAACTCACTTCTTAAGATGGAAAACCTAGTTGGGTCTAAAGGCTTGGTGAGGATATCAGCTAACTGAGCCTCAGACTCCACAAATTCTAGCACAATATCACCCTTCTCTATATGATCTCTAAGGAAGTGATAACGAATTTCAATGTGCTTGGTCCTAGAATGTTGCACAAGGTTCTTAGCAATATTAATGGCAGAAGTGTTATCACAGAGAAGAGTAACACTATCAAAAGCTAACCCATAGTCCTTAAGGGTGGACACCATCCATAGAATCTAACTATAGCAACTAGCAGCAGCTACATATTCAGCTTCTACAGTGGATTGAGCAACAGAGGACTACTTCCTAGAAGACCAAGAGACGAGAGAAATCCCTAAAAAGTGACAAGTGCCTGAGGTACTCTTCCTATCTAGTCGACAGCCCGCAAAATTAGAATCAGAAAACCCTTGAATGGACAAGGAAGAAGAGCAGGAATACCAAATGCCATACTGGAGGGTAGAGTGAAGGTACCTGAAAATGTGCTTGACGTCTTGGTGATGGGAAGTCCTTGGAGATGCCTGAAACCTCGCACAGAGGCAGACCGCAAAGTGGTTTTCTAGTCTTGAGGCCATCAGGTACAGAAGGGAGCCGATTATGCTGCGGTACTCGCGTTGATCCACTACTTCTCCTTTCTCGTCTGGATCCAAAGCAGTCGAAGTCGTCATGGGAGTAGCGATCGGCTTGCAGTCACCCATCTCGAAGCGCTTGAGTAAATTCATGGTGTACATCATTTGATGAATGAAGATCTCTTCCTTGTATTGCTTGATTTGAAGCCCTAAAAAGTAGTTGAGCTCTCCTATCATACTCATTTCAAATTCCCTGAACATGGTCTCAGAAAAACTAGAAACAAGAGCATGAGAAGAACCACCAAAGATAATATCATCTACATAAATCTGAACAAGCAGGAAGTCATTGCCATACCTAAGAATGAATAGGGTCTTGTCTACCTTACCCATCACAAAGTTATTCTTAAGCAAGACGGTCTTAAGTCTATCATACCAGGCTCTAGGGGCTTGCTTAAGACCATACAAGGCTTTGGATAGCTTGAAGACAGAATGTGGATGTTTGGGATTCTTAAAGCCTAGGGGTTTCCTAACATACACTTCTTTCTCTATGTAACTATTCAGAAAAACACTCTTGATATCCATCTAATGCAGCCTAAAGCCCTTAGAAGCAGCAAATGCAAGCAGAATATGAATGACTTCTAATCTAGCAACAGGAGCAAAGGTCTCATCAAAGTCTATCCCCTCAACTTGGCTAAAACCCTGAGCTACCAATCTAACCTTGTTTCTAACCATAGAACCATCCCCACTTTGTTTATTTTTGAACACACAACGGGTTCCTATCACATTATGGCCAGGAGGCTCGAACCTGAGTCGCACCGCTTGGCAGTGAGATGTAGTCGAATGAGTAGAAACTGGACCATACCATGTCTCCAAGAAGTTATAGCCAATATCGAATGCGCATATGAAGAAGGAGAACCAATAACTGAAGTCATGAACCACATGTTCTCCTTCTCAACTGAAAAGACTACACCAAAGAGACTAAAGAAGTCTATGCCTTGGTACTGGGTTAGTGAAACTTTATCTAGGAAAACAGTACCGAGACACATAACTAGCAAGAATAGCAGTAGATGATCCAAAGCTCACAAAAGCATATAATCAACAATTTAGGGTATGAGCATGAAGATAGACATATCAATCGCAACACATGCTATCCAAGATATGATAAAGCTCAAAATATCCTTAAAATCCATAATAAGGCATAGGAGCAAGCAAGCACATAGCATATCACACAACATACATCCAGTCAAAGGGTAAAACATGCTAGTGAAGCTATGGCAAAGCTCATGTATCCACGATTAACAATAAGGCACAGTACCATGTAAGCATAAAATATATTATAGAACAAATCATCGATAATGTATGCTAACATGGATATCAAGTAAGCATGTGGATACATAAAGCAAAAGTCAACAAGAGCAAGATAATACATGTACAAAACATCACAAGTTCATGATGACAAAACCAAGCTTATATACCAATGGAAATAATGAATAACAATCAAGCCTATGGATACATAAGCAGGGTACTAGCAAAGACATGATAAAAAATATCATAAGAGTAATACATGCCGATATGATACAAGTGAGCACAAAGACAAGCACAACACTCCAAAAATGAATAATCATGAAGGTAAAGACATGAAGGTGTAAGATAGCTCACAAAACAGGTGAAGACGCCGATCATGAAAGCACATGCCTCTTGGAGGCCATCATGGGGATGGAGAACCATCAAGTGTCCCGATCACGTGATGAAGCAAAAGACTAGAACCTTTTAAGTCTATGTTCTCCAACCCGTGTCCCCGGTACCTATACATGAGAAAGGCAAGATGTCCAAGTCTTGGATCTCGAAGGGTTAGAGAGCAAATACTTGGGAACCCAAACCTTGGATACATAACCACTAGAAGCAATTGAACCATTATTGAGTTAGTATGATGCAAATGATGGTCCATGCAAGAAGATCTAACACCATCCTTGAAGGCACGCCGCGAGTGGATAATTCAATGAGGAAAACGAGGTCTATCTCTAGAAAAACGGCGATGACCTTGCTTGAAAGTACCATGATGAGAACCAACAAAAGCACCAAAGGAACTCACACATCCTCGCCGTGGGTGTGTACCTCGATAAATAAAACGAGGTCCACCTCTTAGAAAACGGTGGAAATCCTGCCTCAGGGCAGCTCGTGGGCCAAAATCAAAACCACAGAAACTGAGTCCACGATGTTGTCTAACACCACTAGAAAAGGTGTTAAAGAAGCCATCAACAGAGCGAGTCCTCATGCTAGGCTCTTTAGTGTGCATGTCATGAGAAAGACTATGCCCACTAGGAGACTTAGAAGCATGAGCTCGACGCATGTGTTTTACACACCGAAAACAGAAATCCACAAGATGTCTGTCCTTCTTACAAAATGAGCAATGGTGTAGAGGTTTACTAGGAGACACGGTCCGAGAGGATGAAGTATCATTATCGCTCAAAAGAGAAGTCCCTTGGGACACACTTGAAGAACCAACAGCATAACTTGCCCTTGTGTCGGAACTAGGCGCACACATGCCATGAGAGAGATGATGTGTGTTCCTAGAGGTACGACGACGCACTCGACGCCCATATTTGAGACGGCGAAATCAAAACTCAACAATGTATCCATCCTTCTTACAAAAAGTGCAATGATACTTTTCTTTCTTAGTACCATGAGTGGAAGAAGAACCAATGTTCCTAGAAGTCCCTTGGACAACACAAGAAGAGTTACAAAGAGTCGCACTTGCCAAGGAAGAGCTACTCAAAGCAATGGCACAAATGCCAACGTCAAATGATTCACATTTAGCATGAGAAGACTCCAACTTTGAATGCAAAGAAGCAAGAGAAATCTTAAAAACGTCAATCTCGGAGTGGAGGCAAATACAAGAATCATATGACTTGACGCTCATATCATCGCGCAATTTCTTCAAAGACTCAACCTTGCCTTTCAAGGCAATGCAAGATGTGCAAGAAATTAATGATGCTTTTGTATTAAGCATGCAATTCAAAGTATCAATTTCATTTTCTAAACTAGCACAATTCTTACAAGAGACTAAACCATCCTTAAGCATTTTGTTCAAACTCTAAGCACATCCTACAAGGGCTAGCTTCAATTTCAACAATTTCAGCCATAGCATTCTCTAATTGCTCAAGGTGAATAGAATTAGTCAATTTTAACTTCTCAAATTCAGCGAGCATATCTACACAAGAATCACAATCATTTCTAACCATGGATCTAAAATTGTCTATTTCTAACTTAGCATTATCAAGCTCATGATGTAAGGCAACACAAGAATCACATGGCATAGAAGCATTTGATTTCAATAATTCATTTTCAGATTTTAGGCATGCAAGAGAATTATTCAAGTTATCCATATCTACAAGCAAGGAATCAAAAGCATACATGGAGGTTTTCAATTTGGCGAGCTCATTAGACAAATCACCCTTCTCTCTTTCTAGCAATTTCATTTTCTTCCTAAGAGCATGCAGTTTAAGATCATATGACAACAAGCTATTAATAAGTTTTTCTTTGCTCACCTCGCTTATCTTGAGTAGGGGATCATCCTCGCATAACTCATCATGACCATCCTCGAAAAGCTCTCCATCATGCTCATCTTCGATCGTTACTCTACATATGCCAATGGGCTCTGTCTCCTCGGGCTTCACAGAGAACTCATGTTTGAAATGAGAGGGTAAAGTGGCCACGAATGCCATACATACCACAAATTTGATCTCTAGTAAACCATCTCGAAAAATATTCATGCCTCACATGGTCATTGGCCAAAGAGTCACAAGAAGATGAATTAGAAGACTCACAAGACCTTGTACTAGTCGCCATGCTCAAAGATCGGTGAAGATCACAAAAGAGCAAACCTTACTCTGATACCACCTGTTGGACCGTAACGGCGACTAGAGGGGTGAGTAGGAGAACGATCTCCCTTTCACCTTGATCGGATTCAACACGTTTTTCACTCCAATAGCTATAAGAGTTATGAAGATCAATGTACAAGCATAGTGGAAGACTTGTATTGAATCCAATCGAAACCCCGAAACAAAACAACCAAAATCATTAAAAACTCAATTCACAATGAGTTGGGCGACCAGACCTCTCAACCTAGCAGTCTGACCTCTCCAAGGGACGGTCTGACCTCCAGCCCGATGAATAGTAAAATCAGCACGAACTCAAAATCACAAATCGGCTCAACTTTTGATTCAATGATCCAAATCCCCTCAAATTTCAACCATAGCTCATCAAGAAGGTTAGGAACCTATTCCAATTGACGATCGGGAAGATCAAAGCCAAGTTTCCACAAATTTTAAGGATGAGGGAAGGAGGGCACAAGAACCGTGCAAAACCTAAGATTGATCCCAAAACTTGCTCATGGATAGAAGATGATCAAGATGATCCTAGATACATTCCCACATATCACAACAAGTAAGATCACGACCAGAAACCAAAGGATCAACAAAAACCCCAAAATCACAAAAGAGAGAGCAAGAACAAGAATAGATGCATCTTGAGGAAATCTTGTTTGGATTGATTCGAGATTAATGTTGGTTTACAGCCACTTCAGCAAGGAGGACAAAATCTCAACACTTGAGTACACAATCAATCCAACTCTTTAGAACCCTAACATTTCCACTTTCCTCTCCCTAAACACAAACTAGGGTTTCTTCAAATACAAGGGTTGGGAGGTGCACAACTAGCACCCTCCCCTATTTATAGTGGAGGCTAGCTTCTAAATGGACATTCCTAATGGGCACCCGTTAAGCTAACACACAAATAGGTTTCACTTACGCACGTATTTCAAAGTATCGTCTTTATCTTCTCTTGACCTAAACCACTTCTCCTTGCGTCGTCTTGCGCCACAGTTTAACCAAAAACCATCAAGGCGGTATTTTGGCAAAATTACCAAAATACCCCTTCTCGATCCTTCTCCACGGACCGACTCCAATCTTCATGAAGAAATCCCATGTTTCGCCATGTGTAGGTTGATCAACGGCGTTCTTCATGTCGGCAGTCTCTCCCATCCGGCTCCCACCGAAACCACTATGGCACTTGCACCGACCCCCGCTTCGTTTGATGCAATTCGTTGCACCGAACTTCCTATTCGGTCATCCTTGTCTATTTTGCGCCATGCTTGAGTCCACTGACTTCACCCAGCATACTCGATCGTTCTGAACTTCAGCTCTCCAAGCCTAGTCCCGATCATCCTCGCCATTGCCCATCGTTGACCTCCAAGCCTTCTGCACAACAATCGACCAAGAAATCGATTCCGGGAACAAGTTCTTAGTAACTTGACCCACATTAGTCAAAACATGCATCATGCAACACATATGCACTGAAACCCATGAACTTGACCTAACTTACAAACATCGCTGCTAAGCTGGCCGGCGAAGAAGTCAAAACCGGTCAGACCGCCCCACATGGCCGGTCTGACCGCCCCTAACCGGTCTGACCGTCCCCTGGCCGGTCTGACCGCCCAGCAAAAGGACTTAGCCAAATTTCCTCCCTAGAAATCCAAAACCTCTCTGAAAATTTCAAACGAATAGAACTTTTGACGCGAAGCTCTAAAAATTATGAGACCAAGTATAGGAGAATTCCCTCTCTCATCTACACCCTCTATTTTTGGCCCGGCTCAAAAAACAACAAAACCTTTCTGGCCGGTCAGACCGCCGCCTCCTGGCCGGTCTGACCGCTAGCCACTTTGTCTGAGCTTTGGTCCACGACCAGTCCCACGACCACATCGACGACCAGTCCTACGACCACGTCGACGACCAGGTACTGTAGTTTCCGACCATCGACCAGGTCCACGAAGGCCGGTCTGACCGCCACCTCCTAGCCGGACTGACCGCCTATAGCCTAACAGAGACTGAACATTGCCAAAAACACAAACCCTCAATACCATTGTCAATTGTAATATTATTCTAAGATCATAAGTATATTCCCATGATATCCACATAAACCATTCCAGAGCAATGTTTTCCAACAACAAAGGGACTGTCTCCCTCCAAAACTACCCGGAAACCTAAGATGCGGAGAAGTGAGGCATACCGATGGCTGTCCTTCCTACATAGAGAAGTTTTCAATGCCTTAAGTTGAGACAAAAAGTCGTGATACCTTTAGGAATTGGAGGCACTAGAAACAGAGATTTGCAAAGCAGAGTAAACAGAGTATTCTGCAAGTCTTAAGCAGCATGCAACGTCATTGAAAATTTTAGCTGCTTCATCCCACGGAATGGAGCATCTCCTTGCTAATAATCTTCCTCCGACTCTGCAAGAGAGAGAACATTATGAAGATACAGGCTCATCAGCTTTGTTATGAAAACAAAATAGTTGTGATTAGTCATAGACATCCAAGCTATCCCTGCAACATCAACCATAAGCAGGATCATGTCATGGTTGTTGTAATTATACAGTTATCTCACAACAAAATGTAGAGCTATCCTGCTCAAATAAATAAACCGTCCAAGAGCAACCCTGACAAAGCACCTCAAGATTTGAGGTTACTAGCAGAAGGAAAAGTGAAGAACATGGTCAGCTGTCTCATCCTTCCCACGTAGCTTCCACTGCTTGTCACCTTCCTAATATCTTCTTTAATTTGAGGTTATTAGCGTATGAATAGAACTATGGAAAATAAGTTATATTTCGCTCTAGTTTTCCACAAAGTATGAAGTTTCCTTGTTTAGCATCTGAAAAATTCAAGTGATCATAAAGTGTTTTGGAATTTTTTGTTTTTGCCACTATGTAGAACCCCACCTCTGTAAAACGACACTTGTTTTTGCAACTTTTCCGTTAGGCTCTTTTTTTCACAGCTGTTTGTCTCCTTTAGGCCAACACATTCTCACTACCCGATTTTTGACATAAATTCTAGGGAAAATTTTGCTTGTGTTACTGAAAATATGTGCAAATTTAGTTCTACCGTCGAAAATTTAATCATTTCATTTGTGCGATTGAATTTTTGGCTCTATGTTACTATCGTCAGTCAATGCCCCCTTGACCGTTATGGGACCTAACCGGCATTTATTTTGTTTTTGCCACCCAGTGATTGAGGTCACGTAACTATCCGTCAAATAGCTCACGCCTGTGGTAATGCTGATGACTGATGGTTGCTGTCAAAACGAGTCTATTCCAAACAATTGCAAGCTAGCTATGCTAAGCATTGACAGATGGAGGCCATGTGATCTGCACCGATCCCAACTGCCTGGCGTGCACGTCGGCCATCGTGTGTCCGGCGCGCACCGATTAAGCACGCACGGCGAGGTTCAACCTCCACAACGGTGCCGGGTCACTTGACCACGAGGCCAGAGCTGATCGATTCAAAGCGGAGTAGGCGTAGGTGAGCACCGCACGTCGCACAGATGTGATGAATTATGCCGCTCTTGTCAAGCATCAAGATTGTATCGTGAGAGCTGAGCGTAGCTCAGTTGGCAAAAAGAGATAGATATGCCACCTGCGTTCGAGCCGAGCTCGGAGCGTGCGCTCGCGAGAGGGCTTAGCTCTATTTCTTCTTTAATACACCCGTCAAAACAAGCGTTCCTTGATGAGATAAAGCAGATTTATGTTGGGATCGACAGGCCATGGTTGATAATTGTTGATTTCAATCTCATTTATGAAGCTTCGGATAAAAATAATTTGAACCTTAACTGTAGGCGAATGGGCAAGTTCAGAGCGGTAATTCATCACTGTGAGTTAAAGGAGCTTCATCTTCAAGACCGTAGGTACACCTAGTCCAATGACCAGCGCAACCCAACCCTGGAAGGATTGACAAAGCCTTCTGTAACTCTCAATGGGATTTAATTTATCCGAACTGCTTGTTATGGTCACTCTCTTCTTCCATCTCTGACCATTGTCCTTTGCTAATTTCCGATGTGGAGCATATTAAAGCACCGAGAAAATTTAATTTCGATAACTATTGGCCTTTGATGACTGGGTATAATGAAGTGGTTCATGAGGTTTGGTCCCAACCAGTGCAGGAGGTGGACCCGATAAAGACACTATTGATCAAAATGCAAAAAAACGGTGAGGGCCCTAAGGACCTGGAGTAGAGCACAAATTGGTGATTACAAGGCACAGATGCAAATAGCCCTCCAGGTGATCCTTCAGCTTGATAGAGCGCAAGAGCGGCACCAACTATCATAGGAAGAACATGAACTGCGTGCAGCACTCAATATCAGAATCATGGGGTTTGCGGCCATACAGCGGATGAAATGGAAACAACGCTCTAGGTTGAACTGGTTACGGCTAGGAGATGCAAACTCAAAATTCTTTCACTTAAAGGCAAATTCCAGAAGAATGAAGAAATTAATTCATACCTTGCGGCATTAGGGGAGAACATTCATACTGCATCCAGAGAAGGAGGAGGCTTTGGCCAAACACTACGTAGAAATCTTGCGAACTGCAAAGTCGGCAACTCATACCTTCTTATGGGACTCCCTTGGACTGAAGGAATTACCAACTAACACCTCTTCTGAGTTGGAGAGACCCTTCACTGAGCATGAGATTAAGTCGGCAATTAATGAAATGCCGTCAGAAAAAGCCCCAGGTCTAGATGGGTACACTGGATGTTTTTTCAGGGCAAGCTGGGAAACTATTAAGAAGACTGCGATTTCGGTATTCTAGAAAATCTACACCTTGAATGCCTTACATCTCAACAAAATTAACATAGCTAACATTATCCTGCTTCCAGAAAAGGACCAAGCAATGGAGATAGCCGAATTCAGGCCGATTAGCTTGATCCACAGCATTGTCAAGATCCTATCGAAGATACTTTCCCTGAGGCTCTCCAAATACATGGATAATCTTATTTGCATAAGCCAAAGTGCTTTCATAAAAAGGCGGACTATACAAGATAATTTCCTTTATGTGCAAAACATTGCCACGAGTTACCAACGGTCCAAGACACCAATGCTCATGCTAGAACTGGATATTGCAAAGTCCTTTGATTCCATCTCATGGCCATATTTGCTAAACATGTTGCAATGTAGAGGCTTTGGACACAGATGGAGGACCTAGATTGTAATGCTGCTGGCCACATCTAGCTCAAGGATTGTACTAAATGGCATTCAAGGTCCAAATATCAGGCATCAGTGTGGGGTGCGACAGGGGGACTGTCTCTCACCTTACCTTTTTATTCTGGCAATTGATGTCCTGCAATGTATTCTGGAATTGGCAGATCAGCATGGATGGATTTCGCCACTTGGTGGGAAATTCGTCAAAGCAAGTTTGTCTATGTACGCTGATGATGCTATGATTTTCCTGTCGCCAACCAAGGAAGACGTTGACAACATAAAAGAGATTTTGAGAGTTTTCGGAGAAGTAACGAGGCTCAATATAAACATTTCCAAAAGCACCGTCATACCAATCCATTGCCAGTCTCTCCAGTTAGATGCAATTTTGCAAAACTTTCCAGCTACCCGAATGCACCTACCTTGTAACTATCTTGGTTTGCCACTTTCACGCCGCAAGCCGGGGAAGATTCTGTTTCAGCCTCTGCTGGAAAAGGTTCAAGCTAGATTAAGTGGTTATCACAAGAGCATGCTATCCCGGGCAGGCAAACTCGTGGCGCTAAATGCAGTACTCACAGCCATACCAACGTATCACCAAACAGCTATGGAGTTACCAGCCTGGGTCATAAAATAAATAGACAAGCGGCAAAAAGCATGGTTGTTGTAACACCTATTTTTGGACGGCGCATAGTAATTACTGTTCTGATTTTCGTTCTTCGCCGTAATTCAAATTACCAAGCTAATTCTGAAAACTTTCTTTCTTTTTCGGTGTTCTTTCGGGCTCAGCCCATTTTTCCCTCTAGGCCGAGCCCATCTCTTTTGGCCCGCCCGGCCTGTTTCTCCCTGGCCTGCCCCGGCCTGAATGCTTCTTCCCCCCCGGCTTCGGCCTTTTCCTTTTCCCCCTTTCTTTTCGCCGCGCCGCCAGGGTCGTCTTCCTCGTCATCTCCTCCCTGGGTCAGTTGCCATGCCGCTCGCTCCTCCCTTTCGTGGACGCCGCTGCCGCCTGCGCCGAAGTGCTCTCCCCTCGCCCTGTCTTCTCAGCGCCACGCGGCACACGTCACCACAGTGCCCGCCGCCCTGGATCTCCGAGATCGAGCGATCTCCCCTCGCCTTGTCTTGTTGCCCGCGCCGCATGCGCCCGCGTCAGCATGGACACTCGAGCCGCCCTCGTCCTCGCAGTGCCTCCTCCGCTCCCTCGCCCTGTCTCCCCCTCGTGCAAGCTGCGCACATCGTAGCCGCCTCGGAACTGCGCAGCTCCCCTCAACCTCCCGTTGGCCCCCTTGCTCCCGCGCCTTTGGCCTCCTACAAAGCGCCCTCGTGCCCCTTGAGCTCCCTCACACCGCCCCCATCGTTCCGGTAAGTCCACAGCCAAAGCCGCCCCGATTTCGTTTTCGGCCGTCGCCACCCCCACCGCTGTTTCACCACTCCAGCCATCCTCCGGCGCTGCCGACCCCGTCACCATGCGCCACTCGCCGCCAGGAAGCTTTCCCCTCAAGTCTCCTTGAAGATCCACCACCGAAGCCGCCGGATTTCGCCGTCTTCCTCGCCTCCGGCCAGCTTCTTCTCCAGCACCCGCCGCCGGTTGCTGTCGTCCTCGGGTCCTCCTCCCTAACCCGGTAGGACCGCCTCGACACGCTCTTGCCCGTGCTCCCCTCCCCCAGCTCAATCCACCACCGGACCACCTTCTCCACCATAGCCGAGCCACCGCCGCCGCTTCTCACCACCCGCCGCCGGCGACGTTCCCCTTTCCGGCGCCGCCACCTCGTCACCAGCTCCACCTCCCCGCTAGCTCCCCATCTCTGCTCTCACCTTGCGCCAAGGCTTAAGCCACCGGCGACGACCCACCATACGCCTCGCACAAGCGTGCCCATGGCCTTTGGCGTGGCATGTTCCGACCGCCCCCATCATTAGTCTTAATGACGGCGTTTAAAGCTTTAAGCAAATCATTAAGTATTAATGATGTCCTAACCCTCCCCTTTGACTCACTGACCGGTGGGCCCGTTGCGTAGTAACCGTAGCCCTCCCCCCTTTGCTCTCCTTGCCAAGGCCCATGGCATACTGTCTTGTGGACCAAGACCTCCTAAGACATGAACCCGGTCTACACTGTGCTGTGGACCGCAGCTCTCTCTCTCTCTCTTTTTCAATTCAATTAATCTTCATAAATTCATTTCTCCTCCGTTATAACTCCAAAAATTACGATTTAAATTTCTAAAAATTTGTTAAATCAAGATCTTGCTAATAGCATAGGACTTGATTAACTTGGAGTTCATTTGTGTCTTCTTGTGTACTTATTTGCTCTCTTTGCCGTTGTGCCTTTTTCCGGTATTGTCGCCCGATTAGGATTTGAAGACGCTGGAGATCCTCAAGTTGATCAAGACTAAGAGTATCAAGATCCCCTTGCCTTTAACCAAGGCGAGTCAATACTTTGACCATATTGATCCTACATTTTATGCAAATTATATTCGTTTAAATTAGCAAAATTGCATGCTTTACTTCTTTATGAAATGTATGTTAAAGCTTAAGGTAGTTAAACACCCACGTGTTGATTAATTAATTTAATATGCAATCCTTGACAATTTGAATCTATTAATCCTTGTCACCCTAGTAACTATATGGTAATACTAGTTATAGGTTGTACTTAAGCGACGTGCTAGTCTTGCTTAAGTACCGGGGTATTAAAATACCCCAATCATCATTTCCTCAAACATAAAATAATTTGTGTAGTCATTGGTGGTCCATTGACTAAAAGGTGTGAAAATAATTTGGTTTACTTCTCAAAACCCCAATTGCTAGTTCTATCTGGGCGGATGGTGAGGCGGTGGGTGCTCGGGGAGCACGTGGATGGTTGGTTTGTGGAATGAACCGCCCAAATAACCCTAAGGACTTAATCTTTGTCACGACCTCCCGTGTTAAACAAGTACAACCACAAGTCTGCAAAGTGCAACTTGGCTTAGTAAAATTATTAAACCCCGGATGTGTCTCACACGGTGGAAAAAGGGAAAAATCGCAAGCGCAAAAGACATCCAAATTTTGAATGGGTGAGGTTGCCAACGTTGTGGGTAGTCCAAATCTACACCCAACGCTGCATGTACAACGATCCCACGCAACGTATGGGCGCAACCCCATATGGGTGAGATAACGGAAAGGGCAAGGTAGTTTGAAAGGTTACTGTGACGGTTGCCCAACTACATGACTACAAAATCATGTGGGGTAACGGGTATGACTTTCTCTTGTGGGTAAAGTGTGAAACCTCTGCAGAGTCTAAAACTGTTTAAACAGCTGTGCCTACGGTCAAAGGCGGACATGGGAATCATAACTTGAGTTAGTTCTATTTCAAAACTTTGTGGGTGGTATGAAAATGGTGGAAGGACTCACCTAGCCCTATGTTGGATTTTCCCTGAGCCTTCGAGCTCAGTGGGTGTGGTCATTGGAGGCAGCTCCAATTGAAAAAAATGCATGTGTAGAGTTCCGACGGATGGAACCTCTACTGTTATTAATTATTGCACTTTACTCTCTTTATTAAACTGTAATTTGTTAAAATGCTAAGTGATAGGACTTTGTAAGTGTGATATTTGAAAAACTTGCTTTCGCAAATAAAAGAACCTGAGCCATCCTTGTTAAGCCTCGCATGTATATTATTGCATTATGTGTTGGCTCGCAAGCACGGTATTAGTGCTCATTCTCGCTCTTCCCAAACCCTTCAGATAACGAAGATGAAGGAGACTACACTTTCTATAAAGGCCCAGGAGATGATGGACAAGGCTATGACGAGGAGTAGTATAGTTACAGAGTTTAGGTCTCGCCACCTAAGTAGACTTCGTTGGTACTCGCGTACAACCGATATTATCCAAATTTCTTGGTTAATATCCGTCAGACACAAGTCACCCCATCGCTTGTTCTGTGTGAGATGAGCCCTACCTCACCTTTTGCTTCCACTGTAGTTTACGTTGCTTTTATGTACTGTAATCAATTTGGCCAGTTCGGCCCCTTTTGTAAAACTCGACCCGACGTGGTCTATGTCACTCAGTTGGTTGTAATATATTTGATGTTTCAGTTCACGCTTGTATGAATGATTCAGCAATGTGTACTGTGAAGTGCTAGCTACTGATCCAAGGAATAGCATAGTGATTTCACAGAGGATTTGGATTCTTGGAATCCGGGTCCGACAGAGCTGGTATCAGAGCATACGACTGTAGGAGTTCTAGCTAGACTGGTCGAACCCTAAGGACTTGAGTCTTATTTTCAAAAATTAAGAAAAGATTTGTTAAAATATAACGTATTTATTGCTCCTTCTTATCACTCTTAGTTCCTTACTTACCTTGACTTCACTAGAGTTTTTACTCAGTTCCAACCCTTTTCTCCTGTTTCAAAAATTGTAGATGGCTACCCCGTCGTCCGATGGCCCCTGGGACTTTTGCTCTCATGAAGTAGACGGAGTTGAGCGCGTGGACATTCTTCGCCAACTCATGGTGCACTTGGGTTACAACCGCCATCCTATCTTCAGAGGCCGAAAGACCCAGACCATGGATCAAGAGTCATGGACCATCGAAGTTTTTCTCTATGCAAGGGAGGGCGAGTGCAACACTCACATCTTTCGACTCGTGACACCCCAGAGCAGCTGTTCTGAAGCAGTCCAAGATGCAGCACGCTTCGCATGCAACCGCCTGGTCCAGATGCACGAGGATTTTATGGTGGAGACGCCCTTCCACTACTTTCAACCTCTCCAGGAGGGAGAATTCGAGCCCGAGATCTTCATCGTCATGTTAGTCTAGGTTAGCTAGTAGGGCTTGCTAGGCAGTCTTTTGGTTGCAAGCACTTTTGGTTTCCTTTTTTTTGTAGACGATGTGTTTGTATCCTATGTCATGACTTAGCTTAGCATATAAGCTTTGTTTGAAAGTCATGTAACACTTAATCCCTTATTATAATGCAGCCACTCTCAGCTTTGTATTGTATTGTTTTTCTCACTGGTTTGCAGTTCTTCTGTGTGTTCTATAGAGGGCCTGTAAACCCTCATATAACTCCCCTCGTTCTTAGCCGAGTTGCTCCCTTAGATGGCACCAAAGAGAGCAGCAGCCCAAGAAGGTGGTGCCAGTTGCGAAAAGTTGGCAACACAAAGGCCATAACGCAGCTATCCTCAGCAGTTGGCTTTTCTCGATAGCTCATCATTCAATCAGTTAGCCCAACCACCAAGAACTCCGACTCCAACTCCGCACCCCAATGGAAATCATCTCCGCACTCTCCGCTCCGCCAGACGATCTGCAGTGATTAACCCCGCAACTACCCTCAATTGCTTCCATTGTGGAGAAAAAGGGCACTGCACCATTAGATGCCCCCAGTAGAAGCAAGGCAAGGAACTCAAGTGTTTCTATTGCGGCAACCTAGGACACCATGTGAACAAATGTCCCCCAATGGAATCTTGAAAAAAACCTACAAGAAAAGTCATCGCCACCAACCTCAGCCTTGACAACAAAGAAATCATCAAGGGCCCCAGCAAGAGGCAAGACATACCTATTGAAGTTCTATCAAACCCAGAAGCTCCACCAAATGCTTGCTTTGAATGTGGCAAGACAGGACACGTCACCCAATCATGTCCTCCAATACGACAAAATACAAGAGGAGCATGCTTTACGTGTGGGCGATATGGACACTATTGCTACACGTGCCTAGTTCCCTACTGCCCCTGCTGCAAGGAACATCACTAATCAGAAGATTGTCCTATGAACCTAGTAGCCGGCACACGTCGTGGAGAAAAAGGACATTAGGTAGACCAATGCCTTGTAAACTACCCCAACTACTATGAGGACCACCAGCCAGGTGAATGCCCGACGCATAAAATTATGTGCTTCCTCTGTGAAGGACAAGATCACTGCCCAAGGATTGCTCCCTACGCCTGTTACTGACCAAAGCAGCTGGGTTGCAAAGGACAAGTTTCCAAGTTGCTATGAGCATCGTCATGAATAAAGTTGGCAAGACGACCCACCAGTAGGATGCTTCCGTCTTCCTCCTTGTTCTCTCTCGCCTAGTGTGCTTTTCCCTCCAGCGTATTGTGCTTCCCTCATCCCATCTTGTCACCTAAGAAATGATTATGGGTGAGTGTTCAAATAAGTAAAGTCGCATGGAAGCTAATCTTGTTGAGATTAACTGGTGTGTTTGGATAAAGCAGGATGGTTCTTAGAGATCGTTCATGGGACTGATTTTGAGAAATTCTATCAATTGTTAAATTCTTGTGAATATTGGAATGCGATGGTGAATAAACCTTGTTTATGAAAGGTTTAAAGAATAGCAAATCGGTGGGTTATATAGGTTATGGAGAAAGAAAATGATCATAGAGGAAAATTTTGATCAACCATGAAAGATATAGGAATCTGAAGTACTGATTTGATTATTAGGAGGAATTGGATCTTCATCTAATCTTAAGTTGATTACGATGTTGATTGACAACCTGGAATGGAGATATGTGTGCATTAAAGGCAGAGAATAGAATGCGAAGAAAATTTGATTTTCTTATGATTCATGATATTAATTTTGGGGAAAGTTAGTTGAATCATGATTGGATTATAGAACTATAATTATTGAAGATTGGATTATAGGATTACAAATTCATGAGGTTGATTTTGGTAAAAAGGATTGGATTATGAAGTATGGAATTAATTGGTTATGTTCGTAACATTGGGTTCAATTGAACATGATTGCATAGAGAAGTTGGGATTTATCAGAAATTTTGGTTGGATTATAGAGATATGCCTTGATCGGATTATAGAAGGGTATAATCGCTAGCTATTGAATTATACAAACATTTGATTGTGGGATATTGGAATGTAAGATGGAAGTATGCCTTACTGCTATTGGAGATGGACTAAATAACTATTGATTAGATGGTGATAAAATAATTCAATGGATTAAAATTGGAATTTTGGATTACAAGCAGTCTTTTGGGAGGTTCCTTAATGGAGATATTGGGTTTATATAAAGACATTCAGGAGGATCGTAATTGATACAAATGCTTGAGGAATTAAGTGATTAATGTCGTGGTTTTAGTCAAGAAGGTTGGAGAAAGCAGCCTACATCAGTGGCAGAAGTTCGTAGTTCTCTCGGTTTGGCCGGATACTACCGACGCTTCCTAGAAGGATTCTCAAAGCTTTCCAAACTAATGACCCATCTGCTTAAGAAAGAAAAGATGTATGAATGGACAGAGGCTAGTGAGAAAAGTTTCCAAGAATTGAAGAAGAAGTTAACTTCTGCACTAGTATTGACCCTGCTGGACATTCATCAAGACTTTGAAGTCTACTGTGATGCATCGCGCCAAGGTCTTGGGTGCGTGCATATGCAAGGAGGAAAAGTTGTAGCTTACGCATCCAGACAACTCCGCCCTCATGAAGACAACTATCCAACTCATGACTTGGAGTTAGCAGCAGTAGTGCACGCCCTCAAAATTTGGTGGCATTATTTGATTGGAAATCATTGTAATATCTACACGGACCACAAGAGTCTCAAGTACATCTTCACTCAATCCGATCTCAACCTCCGGCAAAGAAGATGGTTAGAGTTAATAAAGTATTACAACTTGGATGTTCATTATCATCCCGGAAAGGCTAATGTCGTTGCCGATGCATTAAGCTGCAAGTCATACTGCAATAATGTTATGATCCAAGAGCACCAACCTGAGCTCTATAAGGAATTCGAAGCCCTCAACCTTTGTTTGATAGAGCAAGGTAACACAGATGCCATGGAAGCACATCCAACTTTAGAAGAGCAGATCAAGATCGCTCAAAAAGGACATCTTGGAGTTCAAAGATTCAAACATCTCATGGCAAAAGGAAAAGCCCCCAAGATGATCGAAGATCAGCAAGGAATTCTATGGTATGGGACACGTCTCTTTGTTCCCCACCAGAAGGGACTCAAGGATTTGATTCTGAAAGAAGCCCACAGCTCAGCGTATACTTTGCACCCAAGCAGCACCAAGATGTATCAAGACATGAAGATTTTGTAATGGTGGCCACGCATGAAAAGAGATATCGCCGAGTATGTAGCCTGTTGTGATGTATGACAGCGAATCAAAGCCGAACATCAGAAGCCAGTAGGATTGCTTCAACCCCTGCAAATCCCTCAGTGGAAATGAGAAGAAATTGGAATGGATTTCATTACCGGTCTACCCCGAACCAAATTTGGATGTGATTCAGTATGGGTTATACTTGATAGACTAACCAAAGTAGCCCATTTCATCCCAGTAAAGACAACCTACAAGGGAGACAAGTTAGCCGAGTTATATATGGCTCGTATTGTGTGCTTGCACGGAGTACCCAAGAGGATAGTCTCCGATCGAGGATCTCAATTCACCTCGCATTTTTGGGCTAGTTTGCATGATGCCCTTGGAACACACCTTGATTTCAAAGAAAGATATCATCCACGTGAATCGATGGTCGACAGAAAAGAACAAATCGATTCTAGAAGACATGCTTCGAGCTTGTGCTTTGGAATTTACCGTAGACTGGGAGAAGTGTCTACCGTATGCCGAGTTTGCATACAATAACAGTTATCAGTCAAGTTTGAAAATGTCCCTGTTTGGAGCACTTTATGGGAGAAAATGCAGAACCCCTCTGCATTGGTCAGAATCAGGTGAAGGATATATCTTTGGACCGGATACTCTCAAGCAAGCTGAAGAGAAAGTTCGACTGATCAGAGATCGCCTTCAAGCTGCTCTATCAAGACAAAAGAGTTATGCCGACAACCTTCGAAGAAAGTTAACTTTTGAAGTTGGAGGTGCTGTATATCTCAAGGTATCACCACTTTGTGGAACTCGAAGATTCAAAGTAAAAGGCAAGCTCGCCCCAAGATACATAGGACCGTTTCTAATTACCGCCAAGCGTGGAGACGTAGCCTACCAGCTAGAGCTACCGGAAAATTTGTCAGAAGTTCACAACGTGTTTCACGTCTCCCAGCTTAAGAAGTGTCTCCGAGTACCTGAAGAGTAGACACCTGTTGAAGCCATCGTCCTTCAACAGGACCTGACTTATCCAGAACATCTGATCAAGATCGTTGATGTCATCGAGAAGCGAACCAGACGCCAAGTCTTCCGTCATTGCAAAGTCTGGTGGAGTCACCGCTCAGCCAAAGAAGCCACCTGGGAACGCGAAGATCAACTAAAGCAAGACTACCCGTCCCTGTTCTCGGAGCAGCTCGAATCTCGGGGTCGAGATTCCGTTTAAGGTGGGTAGGATTTGTAACGCCCGTTTTCGGACGGCGCATAGTAATTACTGTTCTGATTTTCGTTCTTCGCCGTAATTCAAATTACCAAGCTAATTCTGAAAACTTCCCTTCTTTTTCGGTGTGTTTCAAATGTAATGTCTGTAACATTTGAAATTCAATTCCGCAGCGTGGAGCTTCTCCTCTCTTTTGAAATCCCTAGGCCATTTTGAGTTAGGCCCCCTCTTTCTTTCGGGCTCAGCCCATTTTTCCCTCTGGGCCGAGCCCATCTCTTTTAGCCCCTAACTTTGTTTCTCCTGCCTGCCCCTTGCCCTTCTTTCCCCCACCGCTTTTTTCCTTTCCCCCTTTCTTTTCGCCGCACCGCCAGGGTCGTCTTCCTCGTCATCTCCTCCCCGGGTTAGCCGCCACGCCGCTCGCTCCTCCCTTCCGTGGACGACGTCACCGCCAAGCCGAATCGCTCTCCTCGCCTGTCTTCTCGGCAAGACGCACACGCGTTACCAAGGTGCGCCGTCTTAGATCTCCGGGATCGAGCAATCTCCCATCGCCTTGTCTTGTCGTCCGCACCGCATGCGCCCGCGTCAGCATGGACACTCGAGCCACCCTCATCCTCGTAGCGCCTCCTCCGCTCCCTCGCCCTGTCACCCCCTCGTGCAAGCTGCGCACGTCGTCGCCGCCTTGGAACTGCGCAGCTCCCCTCGACCTCCCGTTGGCCCCCTTGCTCCTGCGCCTTTGGCCTCCTATAAAGCGCCCCTTGAGCTCCCTCACGTCGCCCCCGTCGTTCTGGTAAGTCCACAGCCAAAGCCGCCCCGATTTCATTTTCAGCCGCCGCCACCCCCGCCGCCGTTTCGCCACTCCGGCCATCCTCTGAAGCCACCGACCCCATCACCGTGCGCCACTCGCTGCCAGGAAGCTTTCCCCTCAAGTCTCCTTGAAGATCCACCACCGAAGCCGCCGGATTTCACCGTCTTCCTCGCCTCCGGCCAGCTTCTTCTCCAGCACCCGCCGCCGGTTGCTGTCGTCCTTGGGTCCTCCTCCCTGACTCGGTAGGACCGCCTCGACACGCTCTTCCCTGTGCTCCCCTCCCCCGGCTCAATCCACCACCGGACTACCTTCTCTACCATAGCCGAGCCACCGCCACCGCTTCTCACCACCCGCCGCCGGCGACGTTCCCATTTCCGACGCCACCACCCCGTCACTTGCTCCACCTCCCCGCTAGCTCCCCATCTCTGCTCTCGCCTTTGCGCCTAAGCTTAAGCCGGCGACGACCCCGCCATGCATCGCCAGCGCCCGCGCGCTGTCGCGTGGCGTGTTCCGACCGTCCCCATCATTAGTCTTAATGATGACGTTTAAAGCTTTAAGCAAATCATTAAGTATTAATGATGTCTTAACCTCCCTTTGACTCATCGGCGGTGGGCCGTTCTTGCAAAGAATCGCAGCCCCCTTTGCTCCCCTTGCCAATGGGCCCCGACGACTTTGTCGTGTGGACGGCGCCTCTGCGTGCATGAACCCGGTCTACACTATGCTGTGGACTGCAGCTCTCTCTCTCTCTCTCTCTTTCAATTCAATTAATCTTCGTAAATTCATTTCTCCTCCGTTATAACTCCAAAAATTATGATTTAAATTTCTAAAAATTTGTTAAATCAAGATCTTGCTAATGGCATAGAACTTGATTAATTTGGAGTTCATTTGTGTATTATTGTGTACTTATTTGCTCTCTTTGCCGTTGTGCCTTTTTCCGGTATTGTCGCCCGATTAGGATTTGAAGACGCCGGAGATCCTCAAGTTGATCAAGACCAAGAGTATCAAGATCCCCTTGCCTTTAACCATGGCGAGTCAATACTTTGACCATATTGATCCTACATTTTATGCAAATTATATTCGTTTAAATTAGCAAAATTGCATGCTTTAATTCTTTATCAAATGTATGTTAAAGCTTAAGGCAGTTAAACACCCACGTGTTGATTAATTAATTTAATATGCCATCCTTAACAATTTGAATCCATTAATCCTTGTCACCCTAGTAACTATATGGTAATACTAGTTATAGATTGTACTTAAGCAACATGCTAGTCTTGCTTAAGTACCGGGGTATTAAAATACCCCAATCATCATTTCCTCAACATAAAATGATTTGGGTAGTCATTGGTGGTCCGTTGACTAAAAGGTGTGAAAATAATTTGGTTTACTCCTCAAAACCCCAATTGCTAGTTCTATCTGGGTGGATGGCGAGGCGGTGGGTGCTCGGGGAGCACGAGGATGGTTGGTTTGTGGAATGAACCGCCCAAATAACCCTAAGGACTTAATCTTGTCACGACCTCCCGTGTTAAACAAGTACAACCACAAGTCTGCAAAGTGCAACTTGGCTTAGTAAAATTATTAAACCGCGGATGTGTCTCACACGGTGGAAAAAGGGAAAAATGCGCAAGTGTGCGGTACATCCAGCTTGAATGGGTGAGGTTGCCAACGTTGTAGGTAGTCCAAATCT
Organism: Phyllostachys edulis; assembly: GCA_036346405.1. Classification (NCBI taxonomy): domain Eukaryota; kingdom Viridiplantae; phylum Streptophyta; class Magnoliopsida; order Poales; family Poaceae; genus Phyllostachys; species Phyllostachys edulis. The sequence continues at coordinate 96,923,369 of CM070545.1, read as the reverse complement.
ACACCCAACGCTACATGTACAACGATCCCGCGCAACGTATGGGCACAACGCCATATGGGTGAGATAACGGAAAGGGCAAGGTAGTTTGAAAGGTTACTGTGACGGTCGCCCAACTACATGAATACGAAATCATGGGGGGTAACGGGTATGACTATCTCCTGTGGGTAAAGTGTGCAACCTCTGCAGAGTCTAAAACTGTTTAAACAGTTGTGCCTACGATCAAAGGCGGACATGGGAATCATAACTTGAGTTAGTTCTATTTCAAAACTTTGTGGGTGGTATGAAAATGGTGGAAGGGCTCCCTATGTTGGATTTTCCCTGAGCCTTCGAGCTCAGTGGGTGTGGTCATTGGAGGCAGCTCCAATTGAAAAAAATGCATGTGTAGAGTTCCGACGGATGGAACCTCTACTGTTATTAATTATTGCACTTTACTCTCTTTATTAAACTACAATTTGTTAAAATGCTAAGTGATAGGACTTTGTAAGTATGACATTTGAAAAACTTGCTTTCGCAAATAAAAGAACCTAAGCCATCCTTGTTAAGCCTCGCATGTATATTATTGCATTGTGTGTTGGCTCGCGAGCACGGTAGTAGTGCTCATTCTCGCTCTGTAGACTATGCTTTCTACAAAGGCCCAGGAGATGATGGACAAGGCTATGACGAGGAGTAGTATAGTTCTGTAGTTTAGGTCTCGTCCAATCTAAGTAGACTCATTAGTACTCGCGTACAACCGATATTATCCAGCTCTTGGTTAATATCCATCGTACACAAGTCACCCCAGTCGCTTGCCTGTGTGAGATGAGCCCTACCTCACCTTTTGCTTCCGCTGTAGTTTACGTTGCTTTTATGTACTGTAATCAATTTGGCCTGTTCGGCCCCTTTTGTAAAACTCGACCCGACGTGGTCTATGTCACTCAGTTGGTTGTAATATATTTGATGTTTCAGTTCACGCTTGTATGAATGATTTAGCAATGTGTACTGTGAAGTGCTAGCTACTGATCCAGGGAATAGCACAGTGATTTCACAGAGGATTTGGATTCTTGGAATTTGGGTCCGACAGTTGTGGACCGAAAAGGACATATGCTCTGGAGGGACTTGCTGGGTAAACTGGAGCACAGTATGTCCTCCAAAAAAATTTGGCGGGTTAGGGGTTCTGGCGCTGGAACAGTACAGTCACGCACTTCACCTTCATTGGCTATGGTATCAATGGAAGGCACCTGAAAAGCAGTGGAATGGGATGCCATTGCCGATAACCGAGACAGACCATGATTTATTCCGGGCATCTACAACGATAAACATCGGAAGCAATGACAAAGCAATCTTTTGGAAAGACAAATGGTTAGGGGCAAGGCCACTCAAAGATCTAGCTCCAGTGCTGTTTGGCATAGCGGCTAGGAAAAATAGGACGGTGCAGGAAGCAATGCATAAAGAGAAGTGGAGAGCCGACCTCAGGAGGAAAATTACCGTGCCTCTAATACATGAGTTTGTCAAAATCTATACATGGTCTGCCAAGTTATGCTATCTCAAAATAAGGATGACATATCCTGGAAGTGGACAGGCTAAGGGATCTACTCAGCCAAGTCGGCATACTATGCACAATTCGTGGGGGCGGTGGAGGCTCCATTCCAAAAGCTTATTTGGAAAGTCTGGGCACCACAAAAGTGCAAGATCTTCGCGTGGACTCTCATTCAGCATCGTCTCCTGACGGCAGATGTCCTTGCTCGTCGCCATATGCAAAATGATCATTGGTGTCCACTATGTACGAACAACCCGGAAACAGCTATGCATCTGTTTGTGGAGTGTTCTTTTGCCAGACATATCTGGTCCTTATTGGCCAATTGTGTGCAGCGAGTTAACCTAAATCCGACCCATTGGACATCTCGTCAAAAAATGGTTGATTGGTGGACCGATATTTTCCTTTCTATAGATGGCAATGGCAAGAAAGGTCAAGGCTCGTTGATAATTCTTACACTTTGGCAGATCTGGAAAGAAAGAAATAGGTGGATTTTTCAGCACCTCAGACAGTTGCCAATGGGAATGTTGGCGGTCATCAAAGAAGAAGCCTGGACATGGATGTAGAGTGGAGCGACCAAGTTGCAGATTTACCTACAAGGCGGGGTGGATACTAATGTCAGAGGACTAGCCTATGAGGGAAAAGTCTTTGTAAATAGTTTTCTTTTTCTTCTCTCTTTTCTCGTCTCTCCCTCTTTCTCTGTTGTTTCTATTTCTCGCCGGCCTTCTTCTTGCCGGTTCTTTTGTTTGTTTGTGACCCGCTCCTATCTTTAATGAAATAATGGCACTCTTGCCGTTTCCTCAAAAAAAAAACCTGGCCACTAAAAAAAGATTGCATCGTGCTCTGCAAAAGTCAGAGGCGAACCCATCCATCCATAGTATCCCCGACATGTGTCGGAGCTCCTGCACTGCACGTACCTTCTGAATCGCTAATCACTGCCACGGTCCATTAGTTAACCGCTTGATCTTACTGCTGAAGACCGCTGATCGATCAATTAACTACTAATTGTTGGATTTTTACGTGGCTTTCAACATTTATTGTGGTTATCATTTGTTTTAACTCAATGTCGAATTATTCATATTATTTATGTATGTGATAGGGAATAATTTGATACGGAATTTAACTTGAGGAATTAATACTCGAGGTATTGAGGACGGCTGTGCTAGAATATGGTAAACATATTTATTGAGATCGAGTCTACTGGAATTTAATATGCATATGTATGATTAATCCGGATACAACACAGGGTGGAAAAGCTGAGTTTGTTTTACTAGATTGGCTTCGCAGGCTATTGGCCTACATGATCAGATTGGAATTGATCTCGTAAACAATCTGATTATAGCGCATGACTCACACATGTGTGTTAGGGACTAATATATTTTAGACTCATAAAACTGGCATGTCTCATCGTGATTGGTGACATGGTTTATGAGTCTCATGGTGTACCAGAAACAGGTGGGTTAATATGTAACCCCTGGAAGTGGAGTATATAAATAGGTCACTACCCTCTAGCTTTATTATTCCATTGTGAATGGCACCACGAAAAGGAAGAGAAATAAAAGGTAGACCAAAAAATATCCACAAAATCAATTTAGGGCTTGTTTGGGAACTCAAATCCCGGCTAGGATTCCGGCCAATTCCCAGGGATGGATGATGAGGACATCAACCCTCTGGATACGACCGCTACTCCACATACCAAGCAAGAGTTCAAGCTGGACACGTTCTTGAATCTAATTCAGCCTCTAGAGATAGCAGGACCACCCGGAGGCAAGCTGGACACGTTCTGGAATCCAATTCGGCCTCCAGAGATAGCAGGACCACCCAGAGGTCTTCCAGGACCACCTAGGAGTTCTTCGCCAGGACCACCTAGGAGGTCTTCCAAGACCTTCTCCAGGACCTCCTCGGGACCTCCCTAGGACCTCCTCCAGGACACGTGGCGCTCCAGGACCTCCTCCAGGACCTCCCTCCAGGACCTCCTCTAGGGCACATGGCGCTCCAGGACCTCCTCTCGAACCTCCACCAGGACCTCCCGGTACACGACACATGGCAGGTCCCGTGCTGCGCTCCAGGACCGCCTCGCCAAGACCTCACGCGACACGTGGCGCTCCAAGACCTCCTCCAGGACCTCCCTCCAGGACCTCCTCAGGATCTCCTACGACCTCCTCCAGGACCTCCCTCAAGGACCTCCTCAGGAGCACTCACGTGGACTCATTAGGACCACTCAAGACCTCCTCAGGAGCACTCACGTGGACTCATCAGGACCACTCATGACCTCCTCAGGAGCACCCACGTGGACTCATCAGGACCACTCAGGACCTCCCTTCAGGACCTCCCTACCGGACCTTCCCACTAGGACCTCCCCCAGGGCTTCCTCAAGACCACCCCAGGACCAGTCCCACGACTCTTTGACCATTCTGGTCGTAGATAAGTTATAGAATATATCTTTTGGATGGAGTCTGTTGTAATCTTTCCATAACTGTATTAGGAAAGAATCCTTGTGTGATACGGGAGTTAAGAGATAGAATCGACATTAGGTCGTACGTGAGGCGGCCGCCAACCTGGCCTTCCCCTTTATGTTGTGTCCACCATCCTTAGGGTTTTGGTGGGTTTTGTTAGATTAAAGTTTAGCTTTTCTACTTTATACATCATTTGCTTGTGCGGCTAGTACAACCAGACCTTGTCTTCGGAACCCCAAATTGTTCAATAGATCTATCGTTGTTCCTCAATTCCTATTCAGCAAGTTCGTTGCTTCATCTATTTTTCTTGCCTGATTCTTGATTGCATGCAGGAAAAGACCTTCGTGGTTAGGTCGATCTCGCTACCGGCAAGGTCGATAACGAATGTGAAGTTGGTTCAGTGATTGCGGGTGCAACGGTCGTCGCATGATTATAGCCTGGATCGTGAGAGTTAGCTTCCATCAAATCAAGTGTATCATCCTTATCGAAAGATCGGGCCAACGTTCTCATTATTTGGTATCAGATTTTCGGGTTGATCGGTGAGGAATTTCCAGTTTACCATAGATTAGATTGCTTTTCTTTACCTACAACACACAAAAAGCAAAAAGAAAAATAGTAGTAGATCATCCTGTCCAAACCAGTCTTAGCCTCGCAATTTTTCTTTTTAGTGCATTGCTTTGTTGAACTTTCGGTTGCATCGTCGTGTCGTTTGCTGGTCTTAGTGTCTAGTTCCTTTAGAATTTTGAGTTCTGTTCACGTTTGTTCTCACTGTTGCGGTTGGGTTCGATTTGCCATGACAAGGGGAGAAAAGGAGGAGGAGGACATCGACTCCAGCAAGGAATCGTACTCACCATCTAGAAAGGCTTTGCCCTAGTTGGTTGGTCTCGGACACGATCTCTGCCCAAGGATCCAATTCGGAAACAACCAAAACAGTGTTTGATCGGAAAAGAAAAGGATAGCTCCCTAATTTTGGAGTAAAAAAAAACATCCCAGGAGGTCTACGATTCGGGCGAGTCTTGATCCGTTGGAAAGGAAACGAGAAGTTCGAGTACAAAAAAAAACATCCCAAGAGGTCTTTCAGGACCACCCTGGAGGTCTTCCATGTGCGACGTTCCCTACCCGTGCCGTGCTGTGCTCTCGTTGGTGTTCTAGGCTCGCGTCTCTAGTACGGTCTACCCTAGGGCCAGCACTAACCGGCTTTGAACGAGTTTTCAGCTTGCGTTATCTGATTTGATAATTGCTACTCCTTGTTACCATACTTAAGCCTGCCTAGCTCCACAGCATTACTACACTGTGCAGGCTACCTTCACTTGCAATCGCTCCATTCAATCTTCGACGACTAGTTTGACGCCGACACCGCTGTGCTGATCACCACCTGCTGCTTGGTAAGAATTGGGTAAGAGATTTAGTGAAGTTTGATTGGCCGAGTGCTTTTTCAGCCCCACATATTAGTTGTATTAGGGACTTGTTACTTTCACCTTTGTTTTCTGTTTGCTATTATCATGTCAGGTGTACAAGGAGTCAAAGCTGACCAAGCTGAGTTGCACATGAAGCTTGATGCCATCTTGGCACATTTGGAGGTGCTAGGCCGAGCCGCTCTACCCCTGCCTGTGGCACGCCTTCGTGCTGCTCATTTCGAACAAGGAAGTAGAACTGTAAGGGAATACTATCATGAATTGAAAAGTCTATTGTTGCGTTGTGGCTTCAAGGAACATGATGAAGCTACAGAGAATAGATTCTTAAGTGGGCTTAATCAAAAAATTCAGGACATTCTTGTTCACACAGAATATAATTCTCTCTCTCATTTTTTATACTTGCCTGTGAGGTTGAACGTCAGATTAAGGAGAAATTGGGAATGTTTGATGATAGGGAACATAAGAACAAACCTGTGTTTGTGTCTTTTTCTGTGACTAACAACTTGCAGGAAGTTGAGAACCATGCCATTGAGGAGAATGAGCTGATTGCACCACCGACTCCATTGGTTGAGAAGGAAGATGAGGCGATGGATGCACCTACATCATCTAAGGAGAGCCAAAAAGGTAAAGACCATGGTGCTATCATCACTCAAGGTGAGTATGCTTGTGAAGAACTACAATTGTCCATTGTTCCTGCTATTTTAGAGCAAACATTAGTGGCAAAATTCTCATATGCACATGTTTCAAGTAGAGAATTCAGACTGCATTGATTTGAGTGCACCATGTGATAAAATTGTTGATTTACCTGCTAACTTGAGTGCACCATGTGATAAAATAATTGAATTGCCCACTGTTGTGAGTACTTCATGTGATGAGTTAATAGAATATAATGATCATGTGGCATTGGTTATACATAAAGAAGTTTTGACTAGAATTTCTCCTACTAATTCTTTATGTTACATTATGTTGGATCTACCTATGACATTGTCGCATGCTATGGAGGAAGTTTTGCAATCGCATGATCGAAATCCTTGCTTAGCGCCTACACCCTTGGGTATAAGTTTAATTTGATTGGAGATTATGGTGTAGACAATCAATTTCTTGTATATCGAATATGCATAACTTGTGATCACATGGATGAATTCAAGCTTGCTATTTTGGACAACAATTCTTGTATGCTAAATCTTGTTCAATATGAGAGGAAAATAAAAGTTAGTGCTCATCCCATACCTAAGTGTTCACCTTTTATTGCACCATCTAGTATGGACAATCTGAATAAAGATGTTGACTTATGGAAGATCTTACAAATCTTTTCACCCTTGCTAGCTGAATTTGCTATTACTCAATTGAAATCTGATTATATGAATGACTTGTGCTCTTTGAATTCAATTACTGTGATGCTCATTCACAGAGCAATGAATAACTCTACTATATACTTCACTTATACTTGCAATTTGAGTTGCAAACTGAATGCTACGAGAAAATGTACCTTTGCTGATTTGATGCATGCACAATCACCTTTAATTTCCAAAGCTTTCTCTATTTATTTGCCACCTGCTATTGCTAACATTTTGCAGAAAGATGAGAATGCATTGCTACAAGTTTTAAAGCTTCTCTTGCCGTTGGAGGATGAGCGTGAGTCGAGGACGACTCAAATGCAAGAAGCGGAGGAGGATGAGGACATCAACCCTCTGGATATGACCGCTACTCCACATACCAAGCAAGAGTTCAAGCTGGACAAGTTCTTGAATCTAATTCAGCCTCCAGAGATAGCAGGACCACCCGGAGGCAAGCTGGACACGTTCTGGAATCCAATTCGGCCTCCAGAGATAGCAGGACCACCCGAAGGTCTTCCAGGACCACCCAAGAGGTCTTCGCCAGGACCACCCAGGAGGTCTTCCAGGACATTCTCCAGGACCTCCTCGGGACCACCCCAGGACCTCCTCCAAGACACGTGGCGCTCCAGGACCTCCCTCTAGGACCTCCTCCAGGACACGTGGTGCTCTAGGACCTCCTCCCGGACCTCCTCTAGGACCTCCCAGTATGTGACACGTGGCAGCTCCGTGCCGCGCTCTAGGACCTCCTCCAGGACCTCCTCGCCAAGACCTCACGCGACACCAGGCACTCCAAGACCTCCTCCAAGACCTCCCTCCAGGACTTCCCTCCAGGACCTCCTCAAGATCTCCCACGACCTCCTCTAGGACCTCCCTCGAGGACCTCCTCAGGAGCACTCATGTGGACTCATCAGGACCACTCAAGACCTCCTCAGGAGCACTCATGTGGACTCATCAGGACCACTCATGACCTCCTCAGGAGCACCCACATGGACTCATCAGGACCACTCAGGACCTCCCCAGGACCTCCCTATAGGACCTTCCCGCCAGGACCTCCCCCAGGGCTTCCTCAAGACCACCCCAGGACCAGTCCCACGACCAGGTCTTTGACCATTCTGGTCGTAGATAAGTTATAGAATATATCTTTTGGATGGAGTCTATTGTAATCTTCCCATAACTGTATTAGGAAAGAATCCTTGTGTGATACTGGAGTTAAGAGATAGAATCGACATTAGGTCATACGTGAGGCGGCCACCAACCTGGCCTTCCCCTTTATATAGTGTCTACCACCCTTAGGGTTTTGGTGGGTTTTGTTATATTAAAGTTTAGCTTTGCTACTTTATACATCGTTTTCTTGTGCGGCTAGTACAACCAGACCTTGTCTTCAGAACCCCAAATTGTTCAATAGATCTATTGTTGTTCCTCAATTCCTATGCAGCAAGTTCGTTCTTCATCTATTTTTCTTGCCTGATTCTTGATTGCATGCAGGAAAAGACCTTCGTGGTCAGGTCGATCTCACTACCGATAAGGTTGATAAGGAACGTGAAGTTGGTTCAGCGATTGCGGGTGCAACGGTCGTCGCATGGTTGTAGCCTAGATCATGAGAGTTAGCTTCCAACAAATCAAGTGTATCATCCTCATCGAAAGATCGGGCCAACGTTCCCATGAATGGAAACCCATGGGGCAAGTTTCCCCGAGTCAGCTAGAAGGCCCGTTTGGATGCCCACAAGACAAGGATTTCACCCCCAATCTACGCCGCTTTCACTAGGAAAAAAACCTCGACTCCCCACATCAGGAAAACTCTCCCCGTCACGTCGCCTCTCCTTGGGTGCACCCCATCTCCGCCTTGTGACGACGCTCACAGCTCGCTCACTTGTGATTGCAGCCACCACCGCATTCTACAAATTTCACTTCAGTCCCCTTCTCTCCTCTTCCCCGCAGAAGCCAAAGGGTCAGAGGGTAGAGAGATGGTGCTGGTGATCTTGGCGAGACGGCACGTGACGGATGTTGTGCTGCGGCAGTCGCATGCCCCATGGGCGGCGGTGTCCGCGTGGAGGGCGCACGCGGCAGGACCTGCCTCAATGTCGGATGCATCCCCTCCAAGGTGGTGGATGGTGTCCTCCCCTCCCGTTCCCTCTCCTCCCATTGCCGTGTCCTCTCGATTCGTTTGTTCCCTTGTGACCTGATGCGATAGATCTATGAGGGCCTTGCGGTTTGGGGTCAATCAGGTGATTTGCACTGGCTCCTAATGTTCTTCTTATTGTAGCTCGTGTTGTTTGGGTGGTTTCTTGACACTCGTAGCTCGCTCGTTCACGATTGCAGCTCCCCACAACCTTAGGAACTTGAGGAAGAAGACATTGCAGGAGTTTTTGGCCCATCACGTGTCGTCGCCACTCCTAGAGTCATCATCGTTTGCTCGATTCCAGCTGCCACTGCACCACCGCTCTAGGAACCTTCGCTTCCCGTGCCTTTGATTTTTTTTTCTCTGGTTTATGTGATTTCTCCTATATTGTTTTGAATTTAAACAAATTTCATTTTTCTTGGAAATATTGGATGCGGGGGGATTTTTTATCCCCACCCCCACCTCTCTCCTCCCAAACGATGACAGGGATAATTGTCTCCGGGACATTAAATTTCATGGGGTCTCAAGAGCCAGAAAAATCCCTACAGAGGTTAATCTCCCCGTGGAATATTTTCTCTCTCAGTCAAACAAGCCCTTAGGGTTTGAACAAAACCTAACACTGGTATCAGAGCGAAAGGTTCGGAGGCGGTGGCACTCTCGACGGACGTCTGTGTCCGGAGCCAAGTCGTCTTGTTCGACGCACAGCGATCGTCCGTGTCGGAAGAAAGTCTCGTTCGTGGGCGTCACATCAAGAGCAACGTGGTGTCCGTCTTTGCTTTTTTGTCCGCGTCGAAAGCCAAGACGTTGAACGAACGTCGTTGTTCGTTGATGGAGTTCCAACCTGTCACGCTAAACTTGAGCATCGTCCTCTCGGAAAAGGTCCTTGGTACAACAGTTTTGCTGTTCCTCATTTTAATCCAGAGCGTTCAATGCACGGTAATCGTCCGCGTTGGAAGAAAGTCTCGTTCGTGGACATCACATCAAGAGCGACGTCGTGTCCGTCTTCACTTTTTTGTACACATCCAAAGCCAAGACATCGAACGAACGTCGCTGTTCGTTTTTTGGCCGCGTTCGAAAGCAAGCGACCTTTGAATTTTGGCGCAAATAGCACGTTCGGGAGGTTTTATTATGGAAGTAGCGTCTGTCGTAGTGAAATTGCAAATCTAACGTGGTCACCGGCCGGACAAGATATCCATGCGACACGTCACCTCGTCCGATCGGTTACGTGCCGGATGCCCCATTTGGTCACGCCATCACCCGTGGCGTGACCAAACTGTGCGGTCACATCACTTACCGTAGTGAGGCCAAACCGGTCACAGGTCGGACGCTCATCCATTTTTTAAACGAGTGTTGTTACGCCATGGACCTCGGTGTGGCAAAACGAGTGTTGTTACACCACGGACCTCGGCGTGGAAAAAAGAGTACTGTCACATCACTCCCTTTGACGTGATAGGACTTAGTGTAACATCCCAAAATTCTGTTACCAAAATAAAAATTAATAAAGTTATTATTTTATTGGATTTTCTGAGTTTCAATAGTGTTTTCTTGGATTTCCTAAATTTTAAAAGTCAAATATAAAAAATTATTGAGTTCTATGTTTTTATTTGATTTAAAGTGAAAAATAAAAATTTAATTATTTTTCGGGACTTTTCCGAAATTTTAAAAGATTTACCTAATTATTTTAAAGACAAAATAAATTATTTGCAAATTTAATTACCCATTTATAAGTTGGAACTATTTATTAAGTCCAAAATAATCCTAGGAATTTTTGTAAATTTTTAAAGAATTTTCGGACTTTATTTGTTATTTTCTAAAGCTCAAATGAATTAACGGGACTAATAAATTCACAAAATCAATTAAAATCCGGAAATTAGTGTAATACCAGTAAAAAAAATGCACTTTACCATATTACTACCCTACAGTAGAGAGAAAACAAACAGGGCAGAGAGAGAGAGAGGTAGAGAGAGGGGGGATAAGACCAAGCTCCTAGTCCAATCTCTCCTCCCAACCCTTTTCTTCCCCATTTCGTTTTGCCCAACTCAAACCCCCGTCACCATCTAGATCCATCATAGAGCACAAGAGAATAGGAGGAAGGGCATCCAGAGGAGGCGCCCCTGGCGGAAGGTGAGCTTGGGCGTGGCGGGAGAGGAGGGTCAGGGCGATGCACGCCGATGGTCGGAGGCGAGCTGAGGGAGAGACAAGCAAAGAAGACCAAGGGGCGGCGGCGGCCGAGGCCGAGCTTGAGCGAGCCAACATGAGGGCGCGGGGTGGAGCCGAGGCGACGGGCCGGGCGCAGCCTACCGAGCGACGAAGGGGCGAAGTTGAGGCGGCGGGCGGCACGGCGATGGCGCCGAGCCGAGCCGGGCGGTGGTGGCTCGACCGAGGGGAAGCAGAGGAGGCGCCTGCCGCGGCCACTCGGCCAAAGGGGAACCCGAGAGGAGAGGGAGAGGAGAGAATGAGAGTGAGAGAAGGGGAGAGGTAGGAGATGAGGCCGGCTGGGGCTCGGGAGGCTTCGGCCCAAAGAGAGAAAAAGGGGAGGAGAAAAGAAAGAAGAGAAAGGAGGAAAGAAAGGAAAGGAAAGGAAAGAATTTGGGCGCGCGCATAAAATTTTATTTGCAAGGTTAGTAGAAGTAAACCCTAATCGTGTTAATATTTTTGGCACCGGGTTAGTGGAATAATGCCGGTAAGGGGGGTTGCTCGATCGTTGTGCGCATAGGATCAACGACGTTCCTAAGAATGCTTGTATTGTGAAATGTTCTGAGTCTGGTTGAATGCCTACTCAGGTGGCGGTCCGGAAACGACGTCAACCGCATGTTACTCCGCTCCGCTTGGTTAACAGGCAAGTGCATGTTAGAGCGATAGCCTGTTAGTGCTATGAAATATGTGATGTTTGCGTGGTAATGATTAGGTAATGATGCTTGGTAATGTCTAGGTAATGACGCTTACGTGGTAATGTCTAGGTAATGATGCTTAGGTAATGATACACTGTAACGTTTAGGTAATGATGCTTACACGGTAATAATTAAGTAATGATGATTACGCAGTAGTGTTTTAGGTGATGATGCTTATGTAGTAGTGTTTAGATAATGATGTTTACATGATGCTGCATGTTAATTGTTATATGATGATGCGTACACAATGTTTGTATGGTGATGCTTCCTTGGAGATGTTTACATGATGCTGTATGATAATGGTTTCAATGTTAAATGTTGATGCTTACATGATAATGGTTTTATGTTGAGGGCCATGAAGATGGGACAAGGTGAGCAATGAAACTACCTTGTCAATGATGACAATGATGATTCATGTTAATGACAATGGATATGTGCATTTGCATCATGGCAGAATGCATGAGCCAGGTCGGTGAGAAAGTCATGTAACTAATCCGGTGAGGTCGGTGAGAAAGTTACATGACTAATCCGGTGTGCTCTAGATAAAGTCTTACATCTGTAGGGACTGGATAAGTCCGACAATGTAAGGACCCCATCCTAACGAAGATGGGGGAAGAGTGTTTCATCGTCGGGTGAACACTCCGCGATACCGGTATCAGCTGATGAGATGCATATGAGCATGAGCATGATGGTGCATTCGCATACATGGGCAATGCAATGAGCATGTAGAATGGTGGTGCATTGCACTAAAGAGAAGTTATGATGGAAATAATGAAATGAATGTGGTTATGTTTGTGTGGCAGTGATTATCGTCTCTATTATGTGCTTGTTGAGTCTTCGGACTCACCCTTGCTTGTTAATGTTTTTTTTAGGTGATCGTTGCAAGTGGCATGCTTCGGGAAGGGAGAATAGATCATCCACGTCACATGTAGTTTCTAATGCAACACTTTCTCCTCAGATAACCCATCTTTTGTTGTAATATGTTTAATTGTTAACTTAGCTGCGCAGAATTTGTATTATGTTATGTATGATGGTAACATTCCGGACCCAGGTGGCGGGTCGGGGTGTTACAGTTGGTATCAGAGCGGGCGTTAGGTCCGTGGTGAAAACTTTTAGACATAGGTTGATTAATTACTAAAATTTGACCTAGGCCAAATAATTAAATCAAACTTGACACACTCTGGTGCACAGTAGGATGGGTTTTCGGGTCAAGTGTTACATTTATGTTTTAGCTAGTTATGTTGTTGGCATGCAATGTTATGAGGTAGCGATTTGTGAAATTGATTGTGTGAATGCTTAGTTATCAGTGATGCCGAGGGGTAGAGGTAGAGGTCGCGGCCGTGGCCGTGGCCGTGCTCAAGCGAGCCACTGCTGAGGTTCAAAGAAGAAACACCGATGCGAGGTTGTTTCATTGAGTAGTCTGTGGTCGGAATCGTGCAAGGTCTTCGCCTTGTCGCGAGAATTTATAGACGAGGTCTCAGGCGCTTCGCTAATACCGGTAGTAGCATCTGCGGTTGTACCCGCTGCGGTACCTTCATCGTTGTTCCAACCATGCTAGAGGCAAGGATGGGCCTTCGTGAGTGGTTGGCTTTACGCCTAGACACCTTCGATGGGGCGGTACACCACCAAGCTGCGGATTGGTTGCGTTATATGGGAGGACAATTTGAAGCCCTAGTGATGAGCTCACACCGAGAGCTCGCTATATGGCATTCTAGTTAAAGGGTCAGCGGACATCCGTGGAAGGAAGTCCTTTCGCTTAGGGCCCCTACCGGGGTTCCGCTTATCTGGGAGATCTTCGCCGAAAGCGCTTCAAGGCGGCTTGCCTGTAATCTTTTATGAAGAGTATGCAGGTCGCCTTATCGACCTACGTGCATGGGAGGATGACCGTAGCTGAATATGAAGCAGGGATTTAACGATCTAATCCGCTTCGTATCATCGGTCGCGAGCAATGATCTGGAGAAGGCTAAAAGGTTTCGCCTAGGGCTCAACTCTGAGTTTCGGCATGTTATGGGAGCCACTACGCCACGTGACTTTAGGTAAGTGGTAGATCAAGCCAGAGGGATGGAGATGTAAATGCAATCCACTAAGGACTGCAACCCTCTGGTGGTCTAAGCGCTTCTGGTAGTGACCAGAAGAGGAGTTTTAGCGTGGAGGGCGGGTCAATTCAGTGACCTACTCCCAAGGAGTCTAGGTGGGGCCAGTGTTCCCCACAGTTGTCTAAGTCCAAATCTTCGAGGTCGTCTTTTACAGCGCCTCGTTCGTCGTCAGTGACCCTAGCCTGTTGTCCTGTTTTAGGGCAGGGCATGATGTGGTACAAGTGCGGTGGTGGGCACCGTGCCGTTGAATGTTCTTGGACGGGAGAGTGTCGGCATTGTGGTCGGTCGGGCCACATGGAGCGGGTTTGTCGTTAGAACCCCTCTAGTATTATCAAATGGGAGCCGACACCTACGTCATCGATAAATGCTACGCCTTGGGGTTATCCTAGGGGTGTGTGAGTATCCCAATGTAGTTCCCGAAGAGCTTTCGGGTATGCCACCCGAAAGAGATGTGGAGTTTAGGATTGATCTTGTTCCTGGCACACGGCCTTTCCAGGAAGAATTGAAGAAGCAATTGAAGGAGTTGTTGTCCAAGGGGTTGATTCGTCGTAGTGTGTCACCTTGGGGAGCCCTCGTCCTATTCACTGAGAAGAAGGATGGGAGTTGGCGCATGTGCGTCGACTATCGTGCTCTTAAACAGGTGACCATCAAGAATAAATACCCTTTGCCTCATATCGAGGAATTGTTTGATCAATTAAAGGGAGCCAAGGTGTTCTCCAAGATTGATCTGCAATCTGGGTATAATCAGATTCGAGTGCAGGAACAAGATATAGAAAAGATCGCTTTCTCTACAAGGCATGGGCACTATGAGTATAAAGTTATGTCCTTTGGACTAACGAATGCCCTGATGTCTTTATGGAGATGATGAACAACATGCTGCATAAGTATCTTGATGACTTTGTGGTTGTGTTCATCGACGATATCCTGATTTATTCCAAGACTGAGGGAGAGCATGAGCGGCATTTGAGGCTCGTGCTTGAGACTCTGAGGGAGAATCAGTTCTTTGCTAAGTTAAAGAAGTGGGAGTTTTGGATTTCTGAAGTAGGCCTCCTGGGTCATGTGATTAACCAGGAGGATATTTCAGTAGATCCATCCAAGATTTTCGAGTGTAGTGAACTGGAAGAGGCCAACTAATGTCAAGGAGGTGAGAAGTTTTCTGGGCCTAGCTGGTTACTACCAGCATTTCGTAAAAGACTTCTCAATTATTGCCAAGCCAATGTAGTTCACGCGGAAGGGCGTGAAATTCCAGTGGACCGATGAATACGAGTGTTGTTTCTGCACTTTGAAAGAAAAGTTAGTTACTACCCCTGTTCTCATTCTCCCTGAGCCAAGGCATCATTTCACAGTCTACTCGGACTTCTCACGTGTGGGTCTGGGTTGCGTGCTCATGCAGGACAGCAAAGTAATTGCGTATCGCCATTTACGCTTGAAGAAACATGAGCAGAATTACCCTACTCACGATTTAGAGCTGGCCGCAATGATTTTTGCTCTAAAGATTTGGAGGTACTATTTGTATGAAGAGTCTTGTGATATTCTTATTGATCACAAGAGCCTCAAGTACAACTTTACGCAGAAGGAGTTGAATTTAAGGTAAAGTGAGTGGCTGGAACTGATCAAGGATTATGATCTCACTATCCAGTACCACTCGGGAAAGGCGAATGTGGTTGTTGATGCCCTTAGTCGCAAGGGGACACCCTCCACTATGGGTTGTCCTATTGCTGACTTCGATCGAATGGAAATATCCTATTGTTATTTGGTACAATACCAGCTGAGTCGGAGCTGCTGCTGGAATTGGCAATTCCGGAGCGAGTGAGAGAATCGCAACCACATGATTGGTTGTTTCAACGAGTGAGGAAGCGCCTTGATGAAGGGAAAAAGGGGGACTTTAGTCTTGATGAGTCGGGCGCATTGCGGTTTAAGGGCCGCCTTTGCGTGCCACAAAAGGCTCAAGTCAAGGGTCAAATATTGAGAGAGGCACAACGTACCCCGTACACAGTACATCCTGGCGAGACCAAGATGTATCGGGATTTGAAAGAGAGTTTTTGGTGGAAGAGAATGAAGGTGGATGTCACTTGATATGTGGCGTCTTGCGGGGTTTGCCAGCCGATGAAGGCTGAGCATAAGCGTCCCGCTAGGCTATTGCAGCCTTTGGATGTTTCACAGTGGCCATGGGATGACATCACCATGGATTTCGTGGTCGGCCTATCTCGTACCCAGCGAGGTAAGGACGCAATTTGGGTAGTGGTGGATCGATTTAGTATATCCGCGCACTTCATCCCTATTCGTACAACGAACTCGGTAAGTGATTTGGCACCCATTTATATGCGTGAGGTAGTAAGATTGCATGGTGTGCCCAAGACGATAATTTATGATAGAGATGCCAAGTTTGTTTCCATGTTTTGGAAGAGTTTGCAGGATGCACCAGGCACGAAGCTTCAGCTTAGTACCGTTTTCCACCCACAGACGGATGTGCAGTCCAAACGCACCATTCAAACACTAGAGGACATGCTGAGGTCCTGTGTTCTGTCCTGGAAAGGTAGCTGAGAGGATCATCTGGCACTCGTGGAGTTTGCCTACAACAACAGCTACCACTCCAGTGTTCAGGCAGTGCCATTCGAGGTTCTGTATAGACGGAAATGTAGATCGCCACCTTGTTTGGATGTCGTAGATGAAAAGGCTGTTCTGGGTTCGGATTGGGTCCAACAAACAGTAGAACGAGTGGCGAAGATTAGACAGAATACGCTAGCTGCCTGGAGTGGGCAGAAAAGCTATGCGGATATGAGGAGGCGCGACTTAGAGTCGAAAGTGGGGGATCAGGTGCTCCTGAGAGTGTCTCCCACTATAGGAGTTGTGCGATTTGGTACCAAAGGGAAGCTTAGCCGCGGTACATTGGGCCATTTCCGATTCTGGCACGAATTAGAAAGTTGGCATATGGTCTGGACCTTCCTGAGTCCATGTGAGGAGTGCACGATGTGTTTCATGTTTCTATGTTGAGGAAGTACTTAAGGGATCCAGAGTATGAGATTGTACTAGAACCGTTGTCCCTTAAGCAAGACCTCACCTTCGAGTCCCGTCCAGTTCGTGTTCTGGAGGAATCAGGGAAGGTGTTGAGGCAAAGATCGATAAAGTATGTTAAGGTGCTATGGTCGCATCAATCTGAGCAAGAAGCGACTTGGGAATTGGAGTCTCGCATATGCTAGAAGTACCGGGAGTTGTTATCTACGGGTACAAGTTGGAGTTATTTTTATGTATAGTAGTTTCATTTTGTGCATTCGTGTGGAGTGTCGAACGCCAGAATTCGGGGTCGAATTCTGTTAAGGGGGTGGAATGTAATACCAAGAAAAAATGCACTTTACCATATTACTACCCTACAGTAGAGAGAAAACAAACAAGGCAGAGAGAGAGAGGTAGAGAGAGAGATGGAGAGAGAGGGGGGATAAGACCAAGCTCCCAGTCCAATCTCTCCTCCCAACCCTTTTCTTCCCCATTTCATTTTGCCCAACTCAAACCCCCGTCACCATCCAGATCCATCATAGAGCACAAGAGAATAGGAGGGAAGGGGCATACCGTAGGGGAGGCGCCCGGCGGCGGAAGGCTGAGCTTGGGCGCAGGCGGGCCGGAGAAGGGCTGCGCGGGCGCATGCACGCCGATGGCCGGAGGCGAGCCGAGGAGAGACAGGCACAGCAGAAGACTAAGGGGAGGCGGTGGGGAGGCCGAGCCGGCCGAGCCAAGGCGAGGGCGCATGGGGTGGAGCCGAGGCGACGGGCAAGCGCAGCCACTGAGCGACGAAGGGGGCGAGTTGAGGCGGTGGCGGCAACGGCGATGGCGCCGAGCCGGGAGCTGGCAGGTGGTGGCTCGACCGGAGGGGAAGCAGAGGAGGCGGCGCCCTGCGCCAGCTCCGGCCAAAGGGGAACCCGAGAGGGAGAGGGAGAGGGAGAGAATGAGAGTGAGAGAAGGGGAGAGGTAGGAGATGAGGCCGGCTGGGGCTCGGGAGGCTTCGGCCCAAAGAGAGAAAAAGGGGAGGAGAAAAGAAAGAAGAGAAAGGAGGAAAGAAAGGAAAGGAAAGGAAAGAATTTGGGCGCGCGCATAAAATTTTATCTGCAAGGTTAGTAGAAGTAAACCCTAATCGTGTTAATATTTTTGGCACCGGGTTAGTGGAATAATGCCGGTAAGGGGGGTTGCTCGCGTCGTTGTGCGCATAGGATCAACGACGTTCCTAAGAATGCTTGTATTGTGAAATGTTCGAGTCCGGTTGAATGCCTACTCGTGTGGCGGTCCGAAACGACGCCAACCAAGATGTTACTCGCTCGCTTGGTTAATGTGCAAGTGCATGTTAGAGCGATAGCTGTTAGTGCTATGAAATATGTGATGTTTGCGTGGTAATGATTAGGTAATGATGCTTGGTAATGTCTAGGTAATGACGCTTACGTGGTAATGTCTAGGTAATGATGCTTAGGTAATGATACACTGTAACGTTTAGGTAATGATGCTTACACGGTAATAATTAAGTAATGATGATTACGCAGTAGTGTTTTAGGTGATGATGCTTATGTAGTAGTGTTTAGATAATGATGTTTACATGATGCTGCATGTTAATTGTTATATGATGATGCGTAACAATGTTTGTATGGTGATGCTTCCTTGGAGATGTTTACATGATGCTGTATGATAATGGTTTCAATGTTAAATGTTGATGCTTACATGATAATGGTTTTATGTTGAGGGCCATGAAGATGGGACAAGGTGAGCAATGAAACTACCTTGTCAATGATGACAATGATGATTCATGTTAATGACAATGGATATGTGCATTTGCATCATGGCAGAATGCATGAGCCAGGTCGGTGAGAAAGTCATGTAACTAATCCGGTGAGGTCGGTGAGAAAGTTACATGACTAATCCGGTGTGCTCTAGATAAAGTCTTACATCTGTAGGGACTGGATAAGTCCGACAATGTAAGGACCCCATCCTAACGAAGATGGGGGAAGAGTGTTTCATCGTCGGGTGAACACTCATGATACCCAGTATCACCGATGAGATGCATATGAGCATGAGCATGATGGTGCATTCGCATACATGGGCAATGCAATGAGCATGTAGAATGGTGGTGCATTGCACTAAAGAGAAGTTATGATGGAAATAATGAAATGAATGTGGTTATGTTTGTGTGGCAGTGATTATCGTCTCTATTATGTGCTTGTTGAGTCTTCGGACTCACCCTTGCTTGTTAATGTTTTTTTTAGGTGATCGTTGCAAGTGGCATGCTTCGGGAAGGGAGAATAGATCATCCACGTCACATGTAGTTTCTAATGCAACACTTTCTCCTCAGATAACCCATCTTTTGTTGTAATATGTTTAATTGTTAACTTAGCTGCGCAGAATTTGTATTATGTTATGTATGATGGTAACATTCCGGACCCAGGCGGCGGGTCGGGGTGTTACAATTAGCTCTGGGCCGAAACTCCCTCAGCCCATTCCGCTTTCACACGCGCGTAGCCCACTTGCTTTTCGAACGGTCTGAACCTCACCACGTTACTGCCAGGTGGGGCCCACCGTCATGTTCGTTCGGTCCGAACTACCCTCACGCGAACCCCTCTCTCCGCCTCACTTCCAGGTGGGCCCCACCCCGAGCCACGTCACCTTCTTCCCCTCACCTCCTCCTTCCCCCAGTGCCCGCACACGACCTCCATTAGCGTCGCATGGAGCTCAGTCAATCCTGTGATCCCCCCTCATTTCCTGACGCGATCGCGTACATTAAAACCCCGTGTAAATCTTGCACCCGTTAATGGCATTATCTTTCCATCTCTGCCTTGATTTCCCTAAAATCTCGCCGGTGTCCCGTTCGGACCTTCTTGCTCCCTACGGCAATTCAAAACTCCCTTGCCACTATATAAGAGCGCCTTGGGTTCGCCTCTCTCCGCTCATCCCAACACCCCAATTCCCCTCGCCCCAATCCCTCTGTGATCGCCGGAATTTGAAGATCTTCGCCACCACCCAAAGCTTCGTTCATCGTCAGTTACCCCGCCGTCGACAACACTCCGGTAGCCCTGACCTCACCATCGGCATCGCCTCGACGTCGCCTACCCTGTGCGCGCATCCTCTTCACTCGAGAACCCCAGGAACGTCCTCGTCGCCGTTGACTTAAACCCGCCGCCGCCAAGCCTCATCGCCGTCGACCAAAGCGTTGTGCCCTTGAGCAACTAAGGTGAGCCCTAGACTCATCGCATTACGCTGATCATTTTGGTACCACTCGCGAGGCTCGCCGTGGCGTGAAGCACCGGCGAGCCCATCACCGTAGCTCCGACATCCCCGGGCTGACGTGGCTCAGCCACGTCGCAGCCACGTAATAGCCTCGTCAGTGCCACGTAGACCCTAAAATCCTAATCAGCGCCTACGTGTACGCTTGCGTGGCGATACACCAGCCTGCGTATCCCTTCGGACGTCCGTTCGGACTTTGCACGTGAACATTCGGACCATCCGTTCGGACTTTGCACGTTGGGCCCACATGTCATAGATTCAAAGAGTTTTCTTTAGAGAAATAATTCTGGCCGAAAATCAATTTCTCATCCACTGACGTCAGCATGAGCAATAAACGGAATTTCCTTTAGAAAAATAAATTGGATAATTCCCGTAAATCTTTTTTAGGGTTTTTCTTTAGATTTAAACTTCCAGGAGTTCGTTCTCCTTCATATGAACTCCGTGTTCGACGATTCAAATTTCTAAATTCATATAAAATCAAGATCTAGCTATCTAAAACAAAATTTCTAAATTTGGAGTTAGTTTTAATTTTTTATTTGAATTTATTTGTGTTTATTTAAATTTGGTTCATTTTCACGTATAGATTTCGACGAATCCGGTGAATTTGAATTAGAAGAAGAAGAGTCCTTCGAGCAAGGAAAGTTATATCTTTGATCATATCACATTATTTCAAATTATTGAAATTTTGTTTTAAATTATTATTGCATGCATATTTCTATTCAATGTAATTTAAATACCAGTTTTTAAATTATAGTTATGCCTAAATCCTTTGTACTGTCAATATTGACATTGAAATAAACCTACCTTGACATCTTAGATGAAAATATAGTTTATGCAATAGTATGAACTAGAATATTTTGGGAAAAATTATGCTTAGCCATGCTTAGACCTGAAATATTTGATTTGGGAATTTACAGCCAAAAATCAAATGTTGTTTAGAATTGTATCCATGGCATTGGTGTGTTATGGAAGTTTACAAATGTTTTGAAAAATAAAATAAAATAAAAAATTGGTTTGGACTTGGGCGAAATGGATAGTTGGTGGGTGTAGGTTTATGCACGGGCTCAATTCGGGTAGGGTTGAGGCCTAGGGGTTATTTTGGAAGTCGCCCAAGTTAGTTAAAGACCAGTCTTCGAGCCACATCTTGCTAAGCCCCATCATACTACCACAAGTCTAGAGTGGGAGGACTAGGTTAAATAATTTGCAACATTTCACCGTGGTTGTGCCTAGTTGCGTGGGTGTCAGAATGACCTACTTTTATATATTCCCATATGGCGCTAAAGGGGGCCTAAATCCGGTGGGTGGTTAACCCAATGGAAGCGAAACCTTAGCGAGGCGGAACTACGTTGGGATGGCACATTGTAAAGGCCCTGTGATAATCACTGAGTCGCACACCTACAGAAGTGTGTCAAACGGACATTACAAGTCGATTATCTCTTGTGGGTAAAGTTGTACAACCTCTGCAGAGTGTAAAACTATTCGAATAGCCATGTCCACGGTCATGGACATGCTGAGAAAAGCCACTCGAAGTTAGACTTTGATTTTGTTTTAAAAATGTTTTGTAACACAATTTTTCACATGGATAGGTGTCCATGAGAAATGTTATGGGTTGAAGCGCCGGGTTGGTGCCCGTGTTTAAGTTAGTGTTAGATTGGTGTCTACACTATCTTTATTAATTCAATTAAAATTCAATTTTAGACATAATAAAACTTGAGCTTTTGAACTTGGTTATGGTATTTAAAATGTCGAATATTGCTTTTGCACAAATAACCCTATAAGTCTTCCTTTGATAATATCCATGCATGCATTAACTCTGTTATGGGTGTAACTTACATGATGAGGACATCCCTTCCATTGATATAACCACCCCTACTGCTTCTGACGTGCAAGGACCAATTACTAGAGCGCGTGCTTGCCAACTAAATTATCAGGTAACTTCGTTTCTCGAAGTGCATCCATATTCTATGAACTCTATGATGCTGCCTAAAGCAAGTGATATTATTTTACTTAGGAATCAAGGATCGGGAGGCAAGCTAACGAGAGATGAGGGTCCACGACCTCCCAGGAGGTCTTCCGCGACCTCCCAGGAGGTCTTCCGCGATGTCCCAAGCGACCACCCAGAGGCCTTCCACGACCTCCCAGGTGGTCCCAGCTCCACGACCTCCCAAGAGGTCCTTCGCGACCTCCCAGGAGGTCTTCCACGACCTCCCAGGAGGTCTCTCCCACGACCTCCTCCAAGACCTCTCGGTACGCGACACGTGGCAGGACCTCCTCCAGGACCTCCCCCCCAGGACCTCCTCAAGATCTCCCACGACCTCCTCCAGGACCTCCCCAGGAGCACCCACGTGGACTCATCAGGACCACTCAGGACCTCCTTCTAGGACCTCCCCAGGACCTCACTACAGGACCTTCCCGCTAGGACCTCCCCCAGGGCTTCCTCAAGACCACTCTAGGACTGGGCCCCACGACCAGTGTCTTCACCGCCTAGTCGAGATAAGTTATAGAATATATCTTTTAGATGGAATCGGTTGTAATCTTTCCATAACTGTATTAGGAAAGAATCTTTTGTGTGATACGAGAGTTAAGAGATAGAATCGACCTTAGGTCGTGCGTGAGGCGGCCGCCATTCCGGCCTTTTCCCTTTATATAGTGGCCCCCACCCTTAGGGTTTGGTGGATTTTGTTAGATTAAAGTTTAGCTTTGCTACTTTATACATCGTTTGCTTGTGCGGCTAGTACAACCAGACCTTGTCTTCGGAACCCCAAATTATTCAATAGATCTATCGTTGTTCCTCACTTCCTATTCAGCAAGTTCGTTGCTTCATCTATTTTTCTTACCCAATTCTTGATTGCATGCAGGAAAAGACCTCCGTGGTCAGGTCGATCTCGCTACCGGCAAGGTCGATAAGGAACATGAAGTTGGTTCAGCGATTGCGGGTGCAACGGTCATCGCATGGTTGTAGCCTGGATCGTGAGAGTTAACTTCCATCAAATCAAGTGTATCATCCCCATCGAAAGATCGGGCCAACGTTCCCATTATTATGAGCATGGAAGTTGTTTTAAAAAGGTTTTGTAACACAGTTTTTGACATGGATAGGTGTCCATAAGAAATGTTATGGATTGAAGCCCCGGGTTGGTGCTCGTATTTAAGTTAGTGTTAGATTGGTGCCTACACTATCTTTATTAATTCAATTAAAACTCAATTTTAGACATTATAAAACTTGAGCTTTTGAACTTAGCTATGGTATTTAAATTGTCGAATATTGCTTTTGTACAAATAACTCTATAAGCCTTCCTTTGATAATATCCATGCATGCATTAACTCTGTTATGGGTGTAACTTGCGAGCACAGAAGTTGTGCTCACTCTTACTTAATGCAAATAAATTTCAGAGGAGAAGGACTTCGCTATCAGTGTGCACTGCGACAACTAGACCGCTACCCCAGTCGATTGCCTGTGGCAGATTAGCTGGGCTCTACTACGTCTTTTTCATCTTCCGCTATGTTCTTTATTGTTAGCTTGTAAGCCTTTCTTGTAATGAACTTTGATAATTATTAATAAAGTTATGCGATTTATGGATGTTATCATATTTGTTTACTGTGTGGACTAGCTACTAATCATGGGACTTGTTCAGAAATGCACAGAGGATTTGGGGGTGTTACTCCCGGGTCCGACAGAAATGGAAAAAAAAATCGAAAAATCCTTTTTAGGGTTTTCTTTTAGATTTAAACTTCCATGAGTTCGTTCTCCTTCATACGAACTCCAATTTCATCGATTCAAATTTCTAAATTCATATAAATTCAAGATATAGCCAACTAAACCAAAGTTATTTAATTTGGAGTTAATTTAAATTTATTTGTGTTTATTTGAATTTGGCGTATTTTCACTTATAGATTTCGACGATTCCGGAGAATTTGAGGTAGTTGAAGAAGAAGAATTTGAGCAAGGTAAGTTATACCTTTGACCATGTTGACCCTATTATTTTAAATTATTTAGTTCTGTTTTAAGTTATTATTGCATGCATAATTCAATTCAGTTATTTTAAATTCCTAGTTACTCTTTCTCCTTTGTATGGCTAATATAGATATTTGAATAGTCATTCCCTTGTCACCGTAGTTAAAATAAATAAAATTTGAAAAGTTGTATGCTTAGACCAAAATCTTGTACTTGGGGGATTTTAGCCAAAATTATTCAAAATTGATTTAAAGTGAGTCTATGGTGTTGTCTTACCATGAAAAGTTTAGAATATGCTTTTACTTGTAAAATAAATTAAAATGGTTTAAGCTTAGGCATAATGGGTGCTGGTATGGTGCACATCAACGCACAGGATCGATTCATTTCAATGATCGGGTCCAGGGTTGTGGAATGTTGCCCAAGTCAATTAAGGACCGACCTTCGAGCGTATTTTGCTACACCCTACCATGCCACCACATTTCTAGAATGAGACATATTAGGCTTAATAATTTGTAATACCTCAATTTATACCTCATTGTTGTATGTGCCATGTTGATGTGCGGGTGTCGGTTAGACAGTAGTCCCACTTGGCGCAAGGGGTGGCTTCTAGCAGATGGTTAGCCTAATAGAAACCTTAGCAGGCATATTAACTTTGGGGTACGTAGAACATTGTAAAAGCCTCATGATAATCACTTAGTCGCACGCATTCGGAAGCGTGTCATGTTTGACATTATAAGATGGTTATCACTTGTGGGTAAAGTTGTACACACTCTGCAGAGTAGATAACCATTCGAATAGTCGTGTCCACGATCATGGACATACTGAGCAAAGCTACTCAAGTTAGAATTTGGTTTTGTTTTTAAAATGAATTTAATACATGATTTTAGGATGGTTAATTCTTGTGGTAAAATTAGGTGGTCAACCTTGTGATAGGAGTGTATCCTTCACCGTTCATGTATAGAGGTTATCCACTATAAAGTAACAATTTAAAAATTAATTTCGGCTATAGATTAAAAAAGTGCCTTGAAACTTAGTATGAGCAGTTAAAATTGAAAATGCTGCTTTATGCAAAAGAACTCTATTAGCCTCATTTGATTACTCTTGCATGCATTATATTCTGTTATTAGGTGTAACTTGCGAGCACGGAAGTTGTGCTCACTCTTGCTGAATAATATTTATTCAGGTGAAGAATTTTATCAAGACGGTGAGGATCAGGATGAATAGGCTACGCCCCCAGACGACCGTCTGTGGCGAATCGTGTGGCCTACTTATTTATTTTGTTTCCGTTGTTTATTTATTTTTGGCCTTGTGCCCATTTTGTAATAAACTCTGATTATCAGTTAATAAATGTGTTATATGGTTTTGCAATCACTTTTGTTTAAATGTGTACACTAGCTATTCCTGGACTAGTGTATGTAAGCCCAAAAACGGACGTGTGTTGGCTTGGAAGGCTAGCGTGGCAGGTTTGGCTACGCCATGATAGGTGACGTGATAGCACAGTTTAATTACACTATAGGTCATGACGTGACCAAATGAGACATCTTGTCTATGACCAACCGAACGAAACAACATGGTTGTTTGGATCAGCTGGATTAGAAATGAGTTTTCAGAAAACAGGTTTTAGTAGGATTTTTAGGAAGACTGGTTTTTAAGTTGTTATTATGTTATTGTGGGTTTGTAGATTACTTTGTTTGGATCAGAAAAACTAAAACGAGTTTTCAGCAATACAGTGTTTGGTTAAGATTATAACACAATGCATTTTTAAGAAGAATGTCAATCTTCCATTCCTATTTTGGTGAGCTAGTAAGTCAACTAGCTCGCCATTGAGCATCCTTCTCTCGCCATTGAATCATTCAAGACGCCATTTGCAAACCGTCCGATCTAGCCATTTCCCAATCCATTATCCAATCCCTCTCACACACTTTCCCGCTCTATTCTCTCTCCACGCCTCACAAGATCCACCCACTATTCATCTTCTTCCCATCCCGACGGTCATGAAGCTTGAGCGAGGGCAAGCAAATGGCGATCATCAGCAGCAAATGCACCGACTTGGGCAAGCTTGAGCGAGGGCAGCAGCCAGTGCGATCAAGGTGTATGTCGGCATATGATTTTTGCATGATTTGGTCGGCTTCCTCCTCCAAAATCGCGTTCGCATTCGTGTTTGAGAAAACTCCTCGTTGTTCTGCCAATCTTACTTGGCTTCGTGCGTTGAGTAATTGCTCGCTGAGCAATCTCGATCGCGAGCCCCAAAAAGTGGATGCGGGAAAGTTGTCGATCAAGAAACTCGCTTTATGGGCAGAAGCGCAGAATTTTATGCCTTTTGGGTTGATTGGGGGCTTCATCGGGTGATGCTG
The DNA here is from genome assembly GCA_036346405.1 of Phyllostachys edulis. Taxonomy (NCBI): domain Eukaryota; kingdom Viridiplantae; phylum Streptophyta; class Magnoliopsida; order Poales; family Poaceae; genus Phyllostachys; species Phyllostachys edulis. The sequence goes on along the minus strand of CM070545.1, from coordinate 96,896,978 downwards.
TTGTTGGTGCTTGATTGATGGACGGCTTTGGTTGGTCAGTGTGTAGGCGCAATCGATATCGCGTCAACTACGGAGAGGTGGTCGACAACCCGTCGTCGCCGGACGAGACGGTGAAGCCGCTCAAGTCGGTGACAACTTCTAAGGTCCGCCAGATGGCATCGACGCTGGGCTCATCCGCACACACCGCACCAACATCTCCCTTGTGGTTGGATGTTTTGATCCTTTGTTGTTGCATTGCTTTGTTCAGCCACAGTTCTTCAATCCCGAGCTAGAGGGAGAAGCTTCCGTTGGTCCTCGATGCGGACGACATCACGTACGCCACAGTCTTCCTGAAAAGTGGGTTCTCGGCGCCCAAGCGGACGGTTGAAGCGATAAGTACGCTAGTGAACGGGAGAATAGCGAGATGTGGTGGGTTGTTGGGAACGAGGATAGTGGACACTCGTTTTCAGAAAAACGGCGCCCACTGGTTTTTGATAAAACCTGAAATTCTAGTTTAAAAAAAAACATGTTTTCGTTATCCACGGAGTTTGTTATGGTAACCAAACAGAGTTTTCCTAAAATCGGGCTGAAACCAGTTTAAGAAAATATAGTTTTCACAAAATTCAAGATCCAAACAAGCCCGACGTGTCTTGTGGTGATCTCATCCGGCCGGACGAGACGTCGTATTTGCTATTTCGTTTCCTTCGTCCTTGGTCCGTGGAGGCGCGTGCCTGCCTTGCGCTTGTCAGCGCAAACACGAGGAGTTGGCGGTGTGCATCCGCGTGGGTGCAAAGGCTGTCGATCTGGTGCATCACCGCATGCGATCCGCGTTTGACGGCGTAGGATCGGCCCGTCTGCGGATAGTGACACGTGGACCGTGCTAAGCACGAACTAGCAATGCCGATGTATGAACGAGCGAAATAAACACGGGATGCCATGTATGCAAATCTCTAGTGATGGGACATACAGGACATTCAAAATGAGCAAGATGGACCACCGGTGGCCAAAACAAATAAATGAGCTAGAGCAAATATGTCAATTTACTATGTCCGTTAGGTTCTATGATAGTCAAAGGGGTATTGACTGACGGTAGTGGCAATAGCAATATGGAGCTAAAAAATTCAATAGCATAAACGAAATAGTTAAATTTTCAGTGGTAGAACCGAATTTACATATATTTCCAAGTGACACAAACAAAATTTTCCCTAAATTAAAACAAGCAATCATCATGCTGCTTCTTGGCCTGGCGAGTGAGAAGAGAACAAAATCACTACATGGTTGGAATGGGTATTTTCCCTCTATTTCAGTGCCCTAATTTATGGAGTTAGAACAAAATGGCAAAAACAAGCACGAGTGTAACAGAAGAGTGGCCGAACCAAATTTAAGGTTGCACTTACTGACAAAAACAAAACTTTGCATAAAGACGATTGGGTGTATATGCATGATCAGAATACTGACATAGTAATGCAATGATATGCATCAAGTTCCAACAAAATCATCCTGTAAATATTTAACATGTCATTCCTGGCCACGAGGGAAGAAAGTTCAACTTGCTATTCAATGCACTTTGAATACACGGAAACATGATGGGGACTTAAAAGAAGAATTACTGGTACAAATTAAGTCGTGATCTAGATGACTAGATGTGAAGAGCACCAAGCAATTTCTCCATTCTTTTCCGTTCTCACTCCTCCAACACTTGACGTGTCTCGCAGGGCACGTGAGAGAGTGCCGCTTGCTTGCCTGCCTGCCTGGGCAAATCATGGAAGTCAGAAATAGGGAGAACTAGCACAGTTGAACCCCATGCTTAGTCACTGGTTGGGTCAACAATTGTGTCCTGATCCCATATCGCTCCACAGAATGGGACAAAAGTTTAACTCCACGCTTAGTCTCCGTCGTTCTCACTCCTCCAACACTTGACGTGTCTAGTAGGGCACGTGAGACAGTGCCGCTTGCTTGCCTGCCTGACTCGGCAAATCATGGAAGCCAGAGATAGGGATAACTCGCACAGTTGAACTCCACGCTTAGTCACTGGTTTGGGTCAACAATTGTGTCATGATCCCATGTCGCTCCACAGAATGGGACAAAGGTTAGACTCCACGTTTAGGGTATATACAATGGTACAGACAGCTGCTATCTACAATAATTCTCCATGTCACATGTAGACAGCACTAAAGATAACTCATATAATGGGTTATGGTGATACAGTCGGCTACAGGATTATAGACAATACACAATCTTTAATGCTTTTCTTGGTTCTGATGCTACAGTCGGCTATAAGATTGTAGACAACATATTTCTCTCTCTTTATTCTCTTTCATCCACATCAAGCTTAAATTCTACGTGACAGAGACTATAGACAACTAATATAAGCCTATTGTATATGACTTTAGTCTCCTCTCAATTGAAATCTATGACCATCAGTCCTTCAAATATTAATTACCTTGATCTTTCACGACTTAAGATTTATTTTTCTCTACCAGACTATCACTAAAAATGTATCCAATCGTCACTTAGTTTTGCTTCATGTTGTGTGTATAAGAAGGCAGTGAATGATCCCCTCATGAGTCATCAGTATTCCCGTACCCTCAAGCTCCAACCAATGGAAGGTTCCCATTTCTTCCACACTCTTCATCTCCTCCTTTTGTGCTCACTTTCCTTGGTTCTGCCAGTCAAATCAACAACAAACGAAACTGATCTATTGGCACTTGTATCCTTCAAGTCCCTCGTATCAGGTGATCCACTGAAGATACTGTCATCGTGGAATGGCTCCGTCCACCACTGCCGGTGGCCCGGAATCAGGTGTGGTCGTCGCCATCCTGACAGGGTCACTTCTCTTGTTCTAAACTCCAGCCATCTCTCAGGTCAGATATCTCCAGCTCTATCCAACCTCACCTTTCTTCAGGAGTTGAGCCTCTCGGATAACCAGTTCACCGGAATCATCCCAGAAGAGCTAGGGCAGTTGAGTAGATTGCGCTCCATCAATCTGTCTCGGAATGCCCTTGGTGGTAACATACCATCAACTCTTGGAAACTGCACCAATCTAGAGTATATAAGAATGATGGAAAATAATCTGCAGGGCACAATCCCTTCTAGTATTGGATTTTGCAAAGACCTTATTTACTTGCTATTGGCCTCTAATAACCTTGTAGGAAACATCCCACCAAGCCTTGGCAACCTAACTAGCCTGCTAGCACTTCGTCTAGATGGGAATAATCTGCAGGGCACAATCCCTTCTAGTATTGGATTTTGCAAAGACCTTATTTACTTGGTATTGATCTCTAATAACCTTGTAGGAAACATCCCACCAAGCCTTGGCAATCTAACTAGCCTGCTAGCACTTCGTCTAGATGGGAATAATCTGCAGGGCACAATCCCTTCTAGTATTGGATTTTGCAAAGACCTTATTGCCTTGTTATTGACCTCTAATAACCTTGTAGGAAACATCCCACCAAGCCTTGGCAACCTAACTAGCCTGCTATTTTTTCGTCTAGATGTGAATAATTTGACTGGTCCCATCCCTGCTTCTCTCGGCCAGCTTCGTGTCCTTCAAACCATCTGTGTTAACGAAAATAACCTTTCGGACGAGATACCGCATTCCTTGTACAACATCTCATCCATGGAGATCTTTCAATTAGCCTACAACCAGCTCGAAGGAACCCTTCCTTCTGATATCGGTTCTACTTTTCCAAACTTGTCGTATCTAGGGATATTTGCAAATCAACTACAAGGACATATCCCAGATTCCATATCTAACTGTTCGGACTTAGGTAAGCTTGACGTTAGTTTTAACAAATTCTCAGGTCCAATACCTTCTAGCTTAGGAAACTTACAAAATCTAAGGTTTTTTGCTGCTTATGGCAATCTACTTGAGGCGAAGACAACTAGTGATCTGAGCTTTATTGATCGATTAAGCAATTGTACAGAGTTAGAAGTGTTAGATCTTGGTGATAACCAACTCCAGGGCAATATACCAAACTCGATTGGAAATCTTTCTAGTAATCTATACTTTCTTAGTATGCAAACCAATCCAATTTCAGGAAGTATCCCTGCTGTAATCGGTAAGCTAGTTGGCCTGACTACGATTCAGCTTGGAGACACACTACTTAGTGGTACCATACCCCAAGAAATTGGCGATCTCTGGAGACTCGGGCTAATAGATCTGTCAAATAACACCATATCGGGGAAAATTCCATTGACTTTTGGAAACCTTACCCGAATTAGTAGGCTCTTTCTCCAAAGCAATGAACTTGAAGGGAATATACCGGAGCAGATGAGTTCTATGCAAGCCCTAGAATCCATGAACCTTTCAAATAACAAATTAGTAGGAAATATCCCCAAGGAAATAATGTATCGTTCTCTTTCTGTAGCCATAGACATGTCCCATAATTACCTGAATGGTTCATTGCCACTGGAAATCAGTAAATTGAATAATATACAGACGATCATCCTATCAAATAACAAATTATCTGGTGAAATTCCTAGCACTATCGATGGCTGCCAGGTATTGCAGGCACTTTATCTTGATAGAAACATGTTTCATGGGTCCTTTCCATCCTCTTTTGGTAACATGAGAGCGTTGCAAGTGCTTGATCTATCCCACAATTCTTTTTCTGGTCAAGTACCACAGCTCATAGATGAGATGAACCTCCAATATTTAAATATTTCTTTTAATAATTTTGAGGGAGAACTACCCAAAGGAGGAGTGTTCAATAATATTACTGCAATTGACGTAAGAGGGAATCCTAAACTTTGTGGTGGAATACCACAGATGAAGCTACCAAAATGTATCACACATATCCAAACACACAAACACCATTCCCGGAGAATCATGGTGATTTTATTTTGCATAGCTGGTGCAGTTGCATGCTTTTGCATAGCCATATGTTTCTTGGCCAGTCGATATTGGAGAAGATCACAAAAAAACCCAACATCCAGTTATGCAATGACATTTGAACACAAGAGGGTGTCATACAATGACATTTTCAAGGCTACAGATGGTTTCTCTTCAGTTAATTTAATCGGAAGAGGCGCATTTGGAGCAGTATACAAAGCTACCATGAGCTTTGAAAATCTGACAATCGTCGCTGTGAAGGTCCTAGATCTTAAACAACATGGTGCTTCTAAAACATTCTTGACAGAATGTGAAGCTTTGAGAAATATACGGCACCGAAACCTTATTAAGGTTTTGAGCTCATGTTCTAGTACGGATCACAATGGTAATGATTTCAAGGCTTTAGTTTTTGAGTTCATGCCGAATGGCAGTTTGGAGACATGGTTACATCCTAGAGCTTGTATTGCTCGACCATTTAAGGCTCTAAGCCTTATCCAAAGGATGGACATTGCAATAGATGTTGCCACGGCATTAAACTACCTCCATCACCACGGGACTGTGGCAATTGTGCATTGTGATTTGAAGCCTAGCAATGTACTTCTGGATGGAGAAATGATTGCACATGTGGGTGATTTTGGATTAGCAAAGTTTTTGGTTCAACCAGATACCATCCTTTCTCATTCAGCAAGAAGCACTGGGATCAAGGGTACTATCGGCTATATTCCACCAGGTACAAGCTTTCTGCTAAGAAATATACAGTATCTTTAGTATACCCATTGGTAAAAGTTTACCGTGTCATCAGGTTTTTTTAGAACAATTAGTTGTCTAATTTCTTTGAGAAAGGTCTAATTCCTATGTACTTAAGCATTTCTAGCTTAACGCTTGTTGAATCTTTACTACTTAAAAAGAACCCATTGGTGAGTGGTAAGTCGTTCTTTCATAACCCACTTCGATCGTTCTAGTTAAGCATTAGGTCTACTATTTTTAATTTACAGAGCATCCGTGTGAATCTGCTGAGCATTCCGGCTTGCTTTGGATTAAGGAAGTAGACATAGATGTGAATGATTTGACATATATTTGGCTGGGAATTTTGTTTGAGAAATACAATTGGCAATTTGAGACCAAAATAATTTATACAAGATCATGCAGGTGGAGCACTAATGACATGAATACGTTAACAAAAATAGATGTAATTAGGTTTTATAGCATGTAATACAATTTTATTTATCCATAGCAAAGCACAGACATTCAACTAGTAAAGAATAATTTTCCTAGTTTTCATGGAATGGCGGTAGTAGGGCACAAACACAAAAACCACAAACCATTTTGAAGTCTGATTATATTATTGCTAGCACACCATGTGTGACGATAATTTCCTATTTTCAGAATACGGCATGGGGGATCAAGCATCTGTGCAGGGAGATGTATACAGCTATGGAATTCTTCTTCTCGAGATATTCACTGGAGTGAGTCCCACCGATGAAAGATGTAAAGATGGGATGAGCCTTCCAAAGCTGGTTGAGAATGAGATGTCTTTTCCTGAGAAAGTTATGGAAATAGTCGATGACAAATTGTTCTTGACTAATGGTCAAAACGAGACAGGAGACAATACCAATGAACCCGAGAATGTTCATGAATGCTTGCTTTCGGTCATACAAAGTGGACTCATGTGCTCCAAGGAGAATCCAAAAGAGCGCATTGGTATAAATGATGTTCTCAAAGAACTAAGCTTAGCAAGAGAGAAGCTACTGAGTTGGGAAACGTTTGAAATGATTGGTTGATGCATTTTGCGTTTCTTAAGTACCGATGGCACTTAGAAGTTATTAAACTTTTTAAAGTTCGATGTTGGGTATGTTAAGTTTTGTGTTAAAGTGCGGAGTCACTGTGCTACATAGGAAGTGATGTACAATTGTTTGGCCTTTCTTTATCACAATTGGTGGCACTGTTTAAACTATGGGAACCGCCTGCATGTTCCAGTTGGCTTTCCATTCCTTTGCGAGCTTCGCTGCACCGGAATTTCCATAACATGCTATATTCTCTGTATGATACAATAATCTGTAAATGTCACAACAAATTGGTTCATTCTGTGATAGAAATATTCTTTTTTACGTATACAACGCAACACAAATCTGTACATCTCTAAAAAAACAAATGTGCCACTATATTTCAGCATTGGTACTCCAATCAAAATAAAGTGGGAACAAAGAAGATGCTTACCTTTTAGCACTGTCTGCTCTGTTGAAATCGACAATTCTACAGTGCGTGTTCAATATAACATAACAACTTTTCCCTAGAGTTCAGCAAAACAGAGTAACATAAAATGCTCTGGAGTGAAAAGAAAGCACAGGTTAATATGATTGTTTCTACATAGAGAATGAATAGTGAACAGTCAACTCAAATGCACAAGCAACAATTCTGACAATTCACGGAACATCTCAGTGTTCTGTGCTTTTCTTTGGCTTCATGATACAACTAGTGCACAAATTGACAATTCGTAAAGATACAGCAAGGTAAAAAAGATATTATAGCATTCCTATAATAGGAACATGCTCTTCAAAACAGGAAAAAAAGAAATCCAAGAAAAAAGTGTGAACCTTGACAAGAGCATTCGAGCTGCATATATAATTAGGGGACAAATGAGAATATACCACCCAATAGAACGGTCTTCACATCTTTGTCATTATGTAGATTGCAATCTATTATTTGCCACTTCATACAATTTTCAATTATTATTTTGCCACTTTGGAGTTTTTATTCCATTTTTCAGCCATTTATACCCACCGGAAGTTATCGAAATGCCCCCACTTCTCTCCCCCTCTCGCTTCCTCAACCTCCTCCCCAGCTCCGCAGCACTCCATTCCGCTACCCCCACCACTAACCTCCACTCCCCTCCTCTCTCACCGCACTCCGCTTCCTCTCATCCCCGCCTCCAACTCCGCACTCAGATCGGCGACACTTCAACCCTCTCGCCGGGCGGCAGAGACTTTTGGGGTAGGGCGCCATGATCGGCGTCTTCGACTCATCCTCCGCGATGCACTCAGACGCTTCACCGCTTCACCGCCATCGCCGAGCTCCTCCAATGCGCGGCGAAGCGTCATCAGACAAGGCGCACAAGTCCACCGTGGACGTTGTGCTGCACATGGATCTCAAGAGCAACCACCACCACCACCACCACGACTCACCGCTGACCGCGAACGGCACCGTCGCCGGCGAGAAGCTGGGCGTGGAGCGCTTCGAGCTTCCCCGGATCTACATCTCGCTGTCGCGTAAGGAGGAGGACGACTTCTTGGCCATGAAGGGACCAAGCTGCCCCAGCGGCCCAAGAAGAGGGCCAAGAACGTGGACAAGACGCTCCAGGTATGCCCCTCTGCCTCTGCAACCAAGTGTTGATCACATAATTAAGATACGTTTGTGTTGCTTTCTGCTGCGATGTGTGCAGAATGTCTTCTCTGGGATGTGGCTGTCAGATTTGACGAGAGGCCGGTATGAGGTGCGAGTTATAGGGGCATTTCAGTATTTTTACATATCTGAAAAATGAAAATAGAATAAAAACTCTAACGTGGCAAAATAATGATTGAAAATTGTATGAAGGGATTACAATCTACATAATAACAAAGATGATAAGACTGCTCTATTGAATAGCAAATTCTCGATTGTCCCTGTAATGGGTGGTAAGAGCACACCCATGATCAACAAGTGTCATATCAGGGTAAGAATGCAGCAGATCAAAAGGATTATTTTTCCTCTTACAAATTGAGCTTCTGTAAATAGTAACATATATATCACATTAGCTGAGAGTGGAACTCAGGGACGTCCAAAAAAAAGTCAACAGTCGACAAAATAATTGGGATTCGAAAAAAACAGCTGAGAACAAAAAATGATACGAACTTTTTTAGAAAAAAAAATCGACGCGAAAAAGAAAATAAAATGTTTGCAAAAAAATGGTTCTCCTCGCTGTATCTGGCGGTGGTGTAGGCCGGCGGTGCGGTGGTCTTCCGGATTTGACGGTGGCGTAGGCCGACGGCGGCGGCGCAAGGGCCACCGGAGCAGGAGGCGGAGCGGGCCGGTGGCGCGGTGGGTGGAGGAGGATTGCGTCGTCTTCCTGGGTGGAGAAGGGTGGCAGAGAGGAAGAATGCGTTGGCGGCGGGGAAGGAAGGAACGCGGTGGGGGCGAGAGCGCGTCAAGCAAAATGGGGCGCGTGTGAACAACACTCGGGAGTGGGGAATTTCTCATCGTAACCCATAGGCCAGAGACACCTGGAGTGGGTTTCCTCGATGCATCCAACGGCTCCTATTTGTTCCAGGGTGGATCTGACGGTGTAAAAGTGCGTCCGTTACTTGGACAAGGCAAGCATGTCCGTTTTTTAGCAAAAAACGAAAAGCTAAATCCTTTGACACGATCAAGGAATTTGTGAACCTATTATACAAAGAATATCCAATGAAAACACACTACTGTTCTACAATTAATAGAGAGCAAGTTCTTGGAAAGTGGAAATCTTGCGAATTTTTTGGATACAATGTGTTGCAACGAGACACCATTTTGTAGCACACTCATTTTCCGGGGGGTTTTTTTTTTTTTTTGCAATTTTGGTACTGTTTCGCATTTAAATTGCAAATATAGCCACCTTCTGATTGAAATATCAAAAAAACACTGGCCGCTACCGACCGGGCGAAATGTATCACCGTCAGGCTCCCCATCGCGTGGCACCGCCTATCATGCCCATTGCCCTGCACCCCTCCTGTTGCACCCTAGGCCTCTTCACCTCCTTATCACAAGATCCAGTTCCTCAGAGGCTCCTCGCAGGCCCCGAACCATCTGCAGCAAGAAGAGCCCATCCGCACGCTGGCAACATATACTGTCACTGCTTTTCCACTGTACATACTTTTAACACTGTTTTGTGCACACTGTTCAGTCACTATTTACCTGTGTGAGCTTATGTTAGTGTTGTGTTCACACTGTGGACAGTGTTTTGTAAGTGACTGAACAATACTCAGCAACGGTGCTGCAGTAATACTGTAGCAGCATCAAAATATTTATTATAGCTATTGGTCTTGGTCTTTGCTTTTTAATCGGCGGTGAAGATCTCTTCCTAATAACTTGCACTCAAGATTCTCTGTATTGAATCTTTCGATACAAAGGATCCATCTACGCGGGTGTGTGAGTGGGGACACCGCAGTATTACCGAAGGAATGCTGGAGAACTAGCTCTAGGACAGAAAAAAGAAGCAGCATGAAGCTGATACTTTTACAGATTTCCTGGTCAGTACTACAATGTTTGTTGGATTTGTCTTTATCAGAACCTGTAGTTTGTATTGCCAAGTTACGAACTCCCTGAAATGAGGTGGGGAATCCGGAGTCAAGCTGCCCTCTGCGGCTCTGCAGACTTGGTTGGGTTTTGAGACAGATATTTGAACACTATCCAAAATCCAAATAGCAGGCTACATCATAAGCCCAATGGCAGCATGCAGCATTAGAGAGCCCATTGCATGTTTGTGACGACCCATTTATGAGTTCGTCAAACCCTTTTTACAACCACCCAAACCCTTTTTACAACCACCCAAGATATACAGTTGCAAAGCAAGAAGTAGCATCGCAAGCAAATTTATGTTTACAAAAAGAAGCAAACCTTTATTAGTTTGGACGAAAGCAAGGGCATCCAAGCCCAAAGATAATATATTATAACACAAAAGTACTTCTGAACCACAGGCACGCCTGAGTGTGACTGGGACCTAATACCAAAAGTCGTCACCATCCAGCGGCTCTTCCTGCTGAAAGTAATCACCTGTGTCCTCCCAGAATTCTTCTGTTGAAGTTTAGCAAGTATGAGCACAACCGTACTCAGCAAGTTGCATGGAAAATTCTATTTAACTACTTGCCAGGGTTTTCAAGTGATTGCAACTATTTAACCGTAATTAGAGTATGTGGATGCATCATTTAGTTTTAACAGACTTTTCAGTAAAGCACTAAACATCCTATTAATATAACATCAGGGGTTTTCAACATCTGAATTAATCAACTTAACATCTGTAAATCTCTACTTTTGCCCCATATATTGGAATCTCCCATGAACACAACTTCATTAATTGGAAGCACGGCGTATCTGAATACCATTAATTATACTCTACAGAGTTGCCCAACCTTACCCACAAGATATCTCCAACTCATACTGTCAAGCTATATACACGCAACACGATAGCGTGCGACTAAGTCGAGATAACAAAGTATTTTCACTACTCAACCTTTCTAGCCTCTACTCGGTAGGTTCTTGGACAATACAGTCATCGGGAAACCACCGGCCAACAGTGGAATGGTGGTCTGATGCTGACAGTACCGACCGTTGTATAGATCAACGAGTGTCCCTCTCGGCCCACTCCTGTCCAAAGTTGGATATACCAAATCCGTGGTTGAGCAATTTATGTGTCTATTATTTGGCACAAGGTTCTAGTCCTTACTTGTTTCTAGTGAGGAGGAGAACTAACAATCAACTCGTGGCTACCCACCTTCTTGGCCCCACCTTCAACTCACTTTTATCAAGTCTATTGGGTTGTCCAACCTCCTGGTCTCAATCCTCAACTCTCCACCAAAACCATTGGTGGCTAGCCAATACTCTTTTTCAGTATTTATAAACACATTGTGACAATGTCGAACATTAGTTAACACTTTATGTAACTTAAACTTGTCAAAGTGAATATGGCCTAAAAAGGAATGAGTGGGTGTGTATGTGGGGTGTTGGGATTTATCGACTCATCATGACATTCAAAAGTATTATTTCCATAACAAAGTAATTGGCTTAAATATGATAATGAAAGTAATAAACAAAGTACAGAAAATATAGGCTCAAAATGATCAAATGGATGCAAGGTTGAACATGAAACGTGGCTCGCAACCGAGGAGGGTTGCGAGTTGTTGTCATTATTCTTTTGTTGCTCGTAACCAAGAAGGGTTGCGAGTGGTTGTCATATTTGTTTTGTGCTCGTAACCAAGAAGGGTTACGAGTTGTTGTTATTATTCATTCAGTTCTTTACTTACTGTCATGTATCTATTTAACTACTTTTAAACTTCCGTTGTAAATTATTACATATTCATATTGCAAATAAAAATGGCTTTAAGCAAAATAACTTGTAGAGTAGAGCATCATCCTTTGATAGCCTTGCATTTATATAAATTTTACGATACACTATAAGTTTTGCTGGGTACACATTGTACTCAATATTGCTTATATTGTTGTTCAAAGTTCGACGATGAGCCAACGTCTAATGATACGTTCTTCGCACCAGGAACTAGAGGGTTCAGTGACGGGTCTATCTAGGGTTTGTTCCTTGTCGATTGCTTGAGGGATTGGATGGGCATGCCGCTAGAATTTCGCTACTTTTATACTTTCTTCTGCTACTACTTTTACTTTGATGGTGACTGCTTTTATTTGGTCAGTCGGCTGTTGATGTGATAACATTACTGCTTAAGTTAAGTACCCTTTTCTTTACTTTTATATGTGAATGTATGGATGCGAATGCTAAATGTTATGAATGTGTGTACTAGCAACTGATCATGGGACTAGTACAGTATACACATAGGGTCTTTGGGTATTCCACGCCCGGGGGTCCAATAGCGCTTGGTATTAGAGCCATATTGACTATAGGACAAGCCCTAGATAGAATGGTTGTTAGATTAGGACTTAGATTTGAAAACGCAACCTAATCTAATCATAGGAATGATTCTGAAAATTTAGAAGTTATTGCTAATCTTATCCCTCTTAGCATTCTCCTTTTATCAAAAATCATTCTTATGGTCATCTGTTCTCATCTTATTCAAAATGACTCTAGTTTGGAGAGATGTGATGCTCTCTGAAAATAAAAGTTTTTAAGAACTTTTAGGACCTTAAAAATAGAGCCAAAATTATTTGCAAAAGTCCTAAAAATATCCCACACAAAGTCCTTTTGGAAGTTCCTCGTTGAACTAATAAGGATATCACTCTAGATACATCTTTTTTCCAAAATTTCAGAATGTAGTACCTTGCAAAAAATATTGTGATGTATTATTCTTTAAACCCCCCATACCTTCATTTGGAGTTAAATTGAGTGATATTATAAAGGTCTACTTATATATAAAGACCAAGGAGTAATATAACCTGAAATTGAGCCTTAGAGATTAGTTAAAGAAACTAGAGAATGGGTAAAAACTTGTACTGAAATTATTTTCATGTCTAATGTCATTTCTTATCCATGTCTTTGGTCACATGATTACTAACTTTCCTCTTCTTAAAACATGTAGATGGCTGCCCAATGGGAACCACAGTATCGCACCAGTGACTTTGAGGAAGGTACGCTACAGCACCCCTTGTGGGTGATGTCAGAAGATGTAGAGTGGCCGATACACCTCAAGATACGCCTACAAAGACACCCTCCAAAGGCGGCGCCCATCGAGTACCTCACCGAGGTGCTCATTCAAGGATGAAGCTTCAGAGACCCCGCCTTCCGTTACTACGAGAGGGGCACGACGGTCTTGATGTCGTTGTACGATGCAGCATACGTCGCGATCGTACGCCTACGGCACGCGCTGCCGGAGATGGAGGATCCATTCTTCTACTTCCCAACACGAACTGAGAACCGGCAGGAGCACTCCTACCGGGTGGAGGGGAGGCAGTTCATCACCCCCCACCTGCACCTCGCTAGCTTTGTGAGGTCCCTCGATGGATATCTCTGTCGGGTGACCCGCGAGTTGTTGGAGGCCCGCTGGAGGACAGTATCGCACCGATGGTGGCCCAGGGGCTCTTCTCATGGGAGCTACTGTATAGAGAGGATGTTGTACTGGCTCCCGCTGAGGAGCTGCCAGAGCCCATCGTCTGCATCCAGTCCCGTACCCGACATCCCCGCATGTCGGCGATTGATCACCACTGTCGAGTGATGGCCATTTGCTTGGGGACGGAGGAGTCTTCACGGATGGTGCAGCGACACTGTCACCCTCGCACCGGGCATGAGGAGGCTAAGTACCATGGTACTCCACCCTCCGCTCCGCGCGACTACGACGACTAGGCTACGACAAATAGTCTAGAGCTCACTTATAGGACTTAGCGTGAGCACTTTTGAACATTTTGTAGGATGAACTTATGTGATATCGCTGTAAAAATTATTGTAATATGCTACTTATGATATTTCATTTGCTCTCTTTTGTAATGTACAAACAATGGGCATGTGCGCCATGTTAATTTGACCCTTAAGTTAAAATTCATGTGTGCTGGCCCTAAAGTTTAAAAATATGCATATCTTCAGTTTAGACAAGTTAAATTAGTTGGGATGATAATACTTGCCGACCCGCTTAACTTGTACTTATTCCCTCTTATCCTGCGGACGTTTGTTTACACTGCACTTTGATTGATCAGGATGCTAGTAACGCGCTCTGTCCGCCAGCTCATGGCGACAGGAGCCACCTCCGAATCACAACAAACAGGAAGCGAGGCCCCTACGCCTCCGCAACCCAACCTGTTGCATCCTTCTACATCGACGCCAGCTGAGCTACCTCAACCTGCCGCCAACAACGAACCTGAAGTTCTACCGTCACCGCCCACCATGGCAGAAATGCTTGCCATGATCGAGCGAGGCAAACCAACACTCTCTTGCTCCAACAGTTGGTGCAGAACATCGCTACCCTCGGCACTGCTGCCAGAGGAAATGGAGCTGCCGCCAACCAACCATAGTCCAGGATGGGCGAGTTCATGTGAACTCGGCCTCCAACCTTTGTATCAGCAGTCGACCCTCTCAACACAGATGACTGGCTCCGCACTGTAAAGAGCAAGCTGATCATTGCCTAATGCAATGATGAAGAGAAGGTACTATACGCATCTTATCAGCTGCAAGGCGCAGCGACAACTTAGTGGGAGAACCATAATGCTATTCTTCCTGAAGGCTAGACCATCTCATGAGCCGCCTTCAAGGAAGCTTTCCGCAACGCCCATATTCCCTCTGGTCTTATGGACATCAAGAAGCGGGAGTTCTATGACCTCCGGCAAGGGAACATGATAGTGATGGAGTTCCTTCACCATTTCAACTATCTCGCTCGCTATACTACATCTGAGATACCGAATGAAGGAAGAAAGGTCGCACTATTCTAGGAGCGTCTTAATGACGAGATGAAGTGGCACTCGCTGCCCATGACATCTCCAACTTTCAAACCTTGATCAACAAGGCCATCTGGGTCGAGGATAGCACCCGAACGGTTATGGAGAGCCACAAACGCAAGTGGCTTGCGCGGAAATCAACAAACAGCAGCCCGCCAAGACCACACGTTTGGCAACCATCAAACGTTCGTCCTTTGGCACCACTACCTCCGAGGTTCCAAGCCCCGAATCCTCGACCTCAACCAGCCGCGGTTCAACAATATAACTGTCGGGACACCGAGTATGCAACCCTAGGACCCTCTGTGCATTCTAAACTAGTCTCATGATGAGTAGCTAGTCCACACAATTGCAACATAGATGAAATCATATCCATACAATGAAAATAGCTAATGAAGCAGACAAAACAATAATACTTAGTAGTAAAAGGACCTTATGGTCAAGGTTTTATAGAGGTTGCCACGCAGAGCTAAAGTCACGACCAGGTCCACGACCAGATCTACGACCAGAGTAAACTTGCAGCAGAATAAAACAAGCTCGTGGAAGCCATCCGACATGCCCATAGGCAATCGAGTGGAGAACGCATCCTAGTTCGTATAGTCTTCGAAGTACTACTCTTCATAAAACTCAGTGCTCCCCGGGTCTTCTTCAGCGACTGATCAACAAATGGCGTAAAGTCGTGAGTACTTAGAGTACTTAGCAAGTCGTAGAGAAATGTATACAAGTAGTATTCATGCAAGGCTTGATAAGGATAGCTTGATGGCTATTTTGTAGAAAGCAGTATTGTTAGTAAATACAGTAAGTAGATTGTAAAGCACAATTTAAAATATTAATACATAAGTAATCAAGTTCCTTTGAAACAACTCGTGAACACCCTGTTCACTTCCCACCAACAACCATGACCAGATTGCTTCCCAACTATACCATTCCAACAACTCGTAACCATCCACGACCACATTTTTTAGAAAATCTACGCCTCGTGTGAAATCACTAGGCATTGTCCATAACTAGGGACACGACTATTCGAATAGTTTCACACTCTGCAGAGGTTATACAGCTTGACCCATAAGAGATAATCGCTTGATAAAACACACGTTTCCTTAGACATGTGAATCAAGGGGAGATTATCACAAGACTTTTACAGAGCTCCGTTTTGACTTGGTTCTGCTCGCTAATGTTTCGCCACACAATCCCCCTCTTGCGTCATATTCGCAAAGGTTTCACCACACAGGCCCCCTCTTGCACCGCGGATCAACACAAACAGAACCGACTAAAAACATTGCAAATTAGTTGACCAGGTCTACCCCATAAATGGACGTGTGGTTGCACGGTATGGCACAAATCAATGGCGTACAAAGTTAAGTCCTTAGTGGTTGTTCAGGTGAGACTATCTCATCCCATGTGTTTCCTGCACCCACCTTCATCACCGACCACTCGCCCGAGCATAAATCATTTTTTATTCAACACGACCAAATGGCAACCCATGCCATGGTACAACAAATTTTAATATTAGTGGCAACACATGCCACAATTCTATATTTTATTTAGTCAAATTTATCATCATTGAATCATGTGATCGCGAGACCATTGCATAACTAAAGCAAGACTAAGCATAATACGCACCCATGTTGTTATTACAATAATATCCAACTAAGATTACCCAACCTATGGTGTCCAAGGGTACATATCAACATGTCGTTCACAATTATTCAAGGAGTCATACTGTCGAGTAGGTATTTAACTATTCCCATAACTATTTTTATACAACTAGCCATGCATGTTGATATAAACAATATAATTTTATAAACTAGGTACGACATGATCAAAAGTCTACGACTTGCCTTCGTTGAAGAGTTGAGATGCCTCAGTCATGGTCGTCGGGTCCAAGAACTCTTCAGAAATGCCGGAATCTATACGTGCGAAAAGAGCTAAATAAATAAAACAACTCCAAATAAAATCTAGAAATTACCAAACTAGAACCAAAAGAAATGTACTGAATTTAGAGGAATTTAGAAATTTAAATCACTCAAATCGGAGCTCGAACGAAGGAGAACGAGCTCTTGGAAGTTTGAAAACACATGGTCAGAAGGATGTTCAACTCGTCGGAAGGAGATTCCACTAGTCGAAGACTTCAACTACCTGGTCGAAAGAGGCTCGACTACAGGTGGTCGAAAAGAAGGATTCAACTACTCAACGTGGTCGAAAGAAGGGATTCGACTACACGAGTGGTCGAAGAAAGGATTCGACTACTCAATGTGGTCGAAAGAAGGGATTCGACTACACGAGTGGTCGAAGGAAGGATTCGACTACGCAACATGGTCAAAAGAAGAAAGAAGGGTTCGACTGCTCGACGCGGTTGAAAGAAAAAAAGAAGAAAGAAGGGTTCGACTGCTCAACGCGTTTGAAAAGAAGAAAGAAGGACTCGACCGCTCGACGCGGTCGAAAGAAGAAAGAAGGATTTGACTGCTCGACAAGGTCGAAAAAAGAGAGAAGGATTCGAGAGAGAACAGGGCACAGGAAACTCACTAAGGCCAAGAGAGAGGCCAGAGGAGGTCGGTGGACGGCGGAGGGGAAGCTCATGGTCGAAGGTGAAGACAGACGGCGATGAAGGGGTCGGCCGGGATTGAAGGAAAAGAGGAAATGAGGCGGCTCCTATGAAACAAAAACTGAAATTGAGTGAGGGGATTACTTCAAGGAGTTCTGGGGGCATGAATTGACGTGGGTAGAAGAGGGGGGCTGCACTGGCTGCCACGCGGGTGCTGACGCAAGCGGGCGGGCGAGGTGGCACCGACACGGCGCGGAGGTGGAGGCGAGGAGGTGCGCTCCAGGTAGGACATGAACTTACGAAGCCAACGGCGAAGACCGTGCCGGCGGAGAAGCTTTGACGACGACGCTAGAGGCGGCGCGGGCTTCGGCCGGCAAGGTTGGAGCTCGAATGGTGGCAAGGAGGACGAGAGAGAGAGACAAAGAGAGAGAGAGGGAGGGAGAGTTGAGGAGAAAACAAGAGGAGGCTAAGGGCTCCCTGGTGCTCCATTTATAGAGGAAGGAGGAGGACCGAGTGACAAGATGGAGCGATGGGATTCATGGCGATGTGGCATGGGTGCACGACCAGCAAGTGAGGGAGGGACAAGAGGGGGAACGGACACGGCGGAGGTGATGGCATTTAAAGTGTGAGGAATTTTGCAAAGGCCGTGACACGACGGGGAAAAGATGAGAGCAGGTAAGGAGGAGACAAGCGGGCTTACAATGAGAGGGTGATCGACACTGAGAGGGTGGTCGCAATGGAGAGGATGGTCGCAACCGAAAGGGTGGTCGAAACCAAGAGGCGATTGAAACCAAGAGGTTAGTCTAAACCAAGAGGATGGTTGAGACCAAAAGGCTAGTCAAAACTGAAAGGGTGGTCGACTCCGAGAGGTGGTCGACAACGAGAGGTGGTCGACGCCAAGAGGTGGTTGACAACGAGAGGGTGGTCGACTACGACAGGATGGTCGAAATCGAGAGGATGGTCAACTACGAGAGGATGGTGGAGACCAAGAGGATGGTGGAAACCAAAAGGACTGGTTGAGACCGAAAGACTGGTCGTGACCGAAAGGCTGGTTGAGACCGAAAGACTGGTCGAGACCAACAGACTGGTTGAGACTGGAAGGTTGGTCGAGACCAAAGGACTGGTCGAGATCGAAAGGCTAGTCGAAACCAAGAGGGGGAGGGGGAGAGGGAGCAGCTCGGGGAAGGTGGTGCCAGGGCACGACAATGGGGCGCACGGGGAGGCAGCAAGGTCAAGAGGCGGGTGAGGGAGGAGGCGGGAGCAGGAACGGCCGACGGGAATTTGGCCAAAACAGAGAAAGAAAAATTCAAATACCAGAGAACTCTAGTAAACTCAAAATAAACCAAATTTGGATTTAGTTGAAGTTTGATTAATTCATATTAAATTGCTTTTAATTTATTAAATTACAAATTAAGCTTTTGGCGATTCAATAACATCGAATGGTTATTTTTATTTTTGAAATTTTCAAAAAGCCCTAAAAATTGGGATGTTACAATAACCGCGGAGGACAGTCATCTGGTACTCAAAACCGGGCAACAGACGTTACCTACTTCGGCTGTGGAGAACGCGGGCACTATACAAATGTGTGCTCGAAGAGGAAATTACCAACGCCTCAACCTCAACCTATTAGAGTCTAGCAGCGACCCTAGGGCCTTGCTCGAAGCTAAGGAGGGCAGCAAGCTCCCAAGATGGTACAAGGCTTCGGACGCGACCGTCTGAACCATACGACCGTCGAGGAGGCTGACGCATCGCCAGATGTGGTGACGGGTACGATTCTCGTACATTCCGTACCTACATTATCGTTATTTGATTCTGGAGCAATCCATTCTTTTGTTTCTAAGAGGTTTGTCATGCAACAAAAACTAGAAACCACATCTCTAGAAAGCATTATGCTAGTTCACTCACCCGGGTCTGTCCTAAAGGCAAAACTCGGATGTTTTGAGGTTCATATTGAAATCAATAGGGTAAGATTCAAAGCCAACCTCATCATGATAGATACACTTAGATTAGATGTAATTCCTGGAATTGACTGGCTAGCCAAACACCGAGGTGTAATTGATTGTGCAAAACAAGCGTTGTTTTCACATCCTCCTATGCCGCTCCATCGTAGCAGCCCAAGCTCAATTCCATCTCAATCCTAGGGCTTAGTCAGGTGCCTGTGGTATGTGAATATCCCGATGTGTTTCCGGATGAATTGTCGGGAATGCCGCCAGATCGTGACATGGAATTTGTCATCGATTTAATACCCGGGATAGCACCTATGTCCAAGCGACCTTACCGAATGGCATCTGACGAGTTGGTCGAATTGAAGCAACAACTCGAGGAGCAATTGGACAAGGGATTCATTCATCCTAGATCATCTCCATGGGAAATCCCCGTGCTGTTCGTAAAGGAGAAGTACGACAGTCTGCGAATGTGTGTCGACTATCGTTCTATAAATGAAGTCACCATGAAGAACAAATATCCTCTCCCGAGGATTGATGATCTATTTGATCAGATAAATGGTGCATGTATCTTCTCCAAGATTGACTTGAGACTCAGGTATTTCCAACTCAAGATCAAACCAGAAGACATTCCAAAATCAGTGTTTACCACCCGTTACGGTTTGTACGAGTACACTGTAATGTCATTCGGACTAACCAATGCCCCTGCGAATTTCATGAATCTTATGAATAAGATTTTCATAGATTATTTGGATTAGTTCGTGGTGGTCTTCATCAATGATATTCTCATCTACTCAAAGACTGCAGAAGAGCACGAGCAACACTTGCAAATGGTGCTCAACAAGCTACGCGAGTATCAACTGTACGCCAAGTTCAGCAAGTGCGAGTTCTGGCTAAAGGAAGTTGATTTCCTAGGCCATGTTTTATCTAAAGGAGGTGTGATAGTGGATCCGAGCAAAGCACAAGATGTCCTAGCTTTGAAACAGCCCCGCTCTGTTCCGAAAGTCTGAAGTTTCCTCGGTTTAGTGGGATATTACCGCCCGTTCATCGAGAACTTCTCCAAGATTGCAAGACCAATGACTCAACTTCTAAAAAAGAAGAAGAAGTTCGAATGGTCAGTAGCTTGTGACGAGAGCTTCCACGAGTTAAGGAAAAGGCTCACAACAGCACCAGTGCTTACTCTGCCTGACCTACACAAGGATTTTACTGTGTATTGTGATGCATCCCGCCACAGCCTCAGTTGTGTGCCGATGCAAGAAGGAAAAGTGGTGGCCTACGCCTCATGTCAATTACGGCTACATGAAGCTAATTATCCAACCCACAACTTAGAATTAGCAGCTGTGGTTCATGCTCTCAAGATCTAGAGGCATTGCCTTATCGGTAATCGGTGTGAGATCTACTCAGGTCATAAAAACCAAAAGTACTTCTTCACACAGCCAGATCCAAACCAAAGGCAGCGAAGATGGCTTGAATTGATCAAAAACTATGACTTAGGCATTCATTACCACCCTGGTAAAGCCAATATTGTAGCTGATGCCCTCAGCCGGAAACTTCATTGCATGACCGCATCGATCGAAGCATATCAACCGATGCTGCATGAAGAGTTTCAAAGGCTCAACTTAGAAGTGGTCGAGGAAGGTTATGTTGCTGCTCTAGTACTGCAACCTATCCTCGAATCATAGATCCAAGCAGCTCAGCTCAAGGGTCCGGCAATCGCCGAGATCAAGCACAACTTACAAGAAGATGGAAAATCAGAATTTTTCGAGAATGTGAGTGGGTTAGTAATGCGCAGACAGCAGCTATGTGTTCCAAATGATTGCGATATCATGGAGCTAATCCTCAAAGAAGCTCATGATTCTCCCCTCTCCATTCATCCCGGAAACACCAAAATGTATTAGGACCTCCAGAAATAGTTCTGATGGCCCACTATGAAGCGAGACGTCGCCGCACATGTAGCCATATGCAACGTATGTCAACATGTTAAGGCAGAACACCAGCGTCCAGCGGGATTACTCCAACCTCTGAATATTCCTGAGTGGAAATGGGATGAAATTGGCATGGATTTCATAACAGGGTTACCAAAGACCCGAAGTGGGCACCAACTCATATGGGTTATCGTGGATCGCCTCACCAAGGTGGCACACTTTATCCCGGTTAGCACCACCTACAATGGAGCCAAACTTGCAGAGCTTTACATGGATAACATCATCCGTCTGCATAGTGTGCCAAAGATCATAACCTCTAATCGAGGACCTCAATTCACCTCCCAATTTAGGGACAGCGTACACGAACTGTTGGGAACCGAGCTATTCTTTAGCATAACATTTCATCCACAAATAGGAGGTTAAACAGAGAGGACCAATCAAATTTTGCAAGACATGTTGCAAGCATTCGTGTTGTCTTATAGCATGAATTGTGAGAAATGCTTGGCATTTGCCGAGTTTTCTTACAACAACAGCTTCCAGTCCAGTCTTCAAATGTCTCCGTTCGAAGCACTTTATGGGAGAAAGTGCATAATACCATTGTTCTGGTCTGAAGTCGGTGAGAGACGGTTCTTTGGATCAACCATCATCCGAGAAGCACAAGAGTAGGTTAATGCGATCAAAAGACGCTTGAAGGAAGCTGTTGGACCAAAAAGGCGACTAGAGGGGGTGAATAGGAGCACGATCTCTTTTTCTCCTTGATTGGATTCAACATGATTTTCACTCCAATAGCTATAAAAGCTATGAAAATCAATATACAAGCATAGCGGAAGACTTGTATTGAATCCAATCAAAACCCCAAAGCAAATAGACCTAAATTACCAAAAACTCTGAGTTAGGCGGTCAAACCTCTCACCAGGGGTGGTCTGACCTCTCACCATGGGCAGTCTGACCTCTAGGTATATGGCGGTCTGACCTCCAGGCCAATGAACAGTAAAATCAACCCGAACTCAAAATCACAAATTGGTCTAACTTTTGATCCAAAACTCCAAACTTCACGAAACTTGAAACATACCTTCTTTAGGATATCAGGAACCTATTCCAATCAACAATTGTGAAGATCATTGCCAAAGTTCTGACCTTTTCCCGTTTGAGTGAAGATTGCTTCAAAACCGAGTCAAAACCAAAATATGATCTAAAAACTTGCTCGTGGATAATAGATGATCAAGATGATCTTAGATACATTCCCACATGTCATAGTAAGCAAGATCCAGGCTAGAAACCAAAGGAAAACCAATGGATCAAAGAAAGCTCCAAAATCACAAAATAGAGAGCAAGAACAAAAAGAAACTCATATTGTGAAATCTTGCTTGGATTGATTTGAGATTGATGTTGGTTTATAGCCACTCCATCCAGAAGAACAAAGGCTTAACACATGAGCACACAATCAATCCAACTCCTTAGAACCCTAACTTCTCCACTATTCTCTCCTAACCCTAAAAATATAAACTAGGGTTTTAGATATGAGGGTTGGGAAGTGCACAACTAGCACCATCCCCTATTTATAGTGGAGGCTAGCTTCTAGAAGGATATTCCTAATGGGCACTTACTAAGCCCACACACACAAATGGGTTTCACTTATGTACGCATTTTAAAACGTCGTCTTCATCTCCTCTTGACCTAAATTGCTTCTCCTTACGTCATCTTGCGCCACGGGTTAGCAAAAGGTTACCAAGGCGGTATTTAGGTGAAGTTACCAAAGTACTCCTTCTCGATCCTTCTCCGAAGATCGAGTCCAATCTTCATGAAGCAATCCTATGCTTCACCATGTGTAAGTTGATCAACGGCTCTCTCCATATCGGCAAGTCTCTCCCATCCGGCTCCCACCGAAACCACCATGGCACTTGCACCGACCTCCACGCCGCTTGATGCAATCCGTCGCACCGAACTTCCTGTTCGGTCATCCTTGTCCATTTTGCGCCATGCTTGAGTCTTCTGACTTCACCCGGTATCCTCAATCGTTTTGAACCTCGGCTCTCCAAACCTAGTCCCGATCATCCTCGCCGTTGACCGTCGTTGACCTCTAAGCTTCTTGCACAACAATAGACAAAGAAATCGATTCTGGGAACATGTTCTTCGCAACTTGACCCACGTTAGTCAAAATATGCATCATGCAACACATATGCACTGAAACACATGAACTTGACCTAACCAACAACCATCGCCGCCAAGTTGGCCGACGAACAAGTCAAAACTGGTCAGACCACCACCCATTGGTCGGTCTCGACCGCCTCTAGCCGGCTCGATCGCCACCGACCGGCCGACGCCACTGGGACTTAGCCAAATTTCCACCCTGGAAATTCGAAACCTTCTAGAATTTTCAAACGAATAGAACTTTTAACTCGAAGCTCCAAAAATTACGAGACCAAGTGTAGGAGAATCTTCTCTCTTGCCTACACCCTCTATTTTTGGCCCACCCAAACTCGAAGTCCTTATGACCAACAGATCACGCCCATTAGCCGATCTCGACCGCCACCACTTGACCCGAGGCTTGGCTTGCCTCGATCGCTGGTGGCTTGGCCCGACCGCCACATAGGCCAGCCGACCGCTTTAGGCTCGACAAAGATTTGAACTTTGCCGAAAACGTGTGTTTCGACAAACCTTCAACGCCATTGCCAATTGTACCATCATCCTAAGATCGTGAGCATATCCCCATTATATCCACAAAAGCGCAGTCATGATAGAAGAGCTATGCCGACCATCGTTGCCATGAGCTGATCTTTGAAGTAAATGATTTTGTTTATCTCAAGGTCTCGCCACTGCAGGGTATCCGCCGTTTTCAAGTCCATGGGAAACTGGCACCTCAGTATATTAGTCCCTACCGAATTCTCGCAAGGAAAGGCGAGGTAGCATACTAGTTAGAGTTGCCACCTCAATTTTTGGACATACATGACGTCTTCCACATATCACAGCTCAAGAAGTGTCTCCGAACTCCCACTGAACTCACTCAGTTAGAGATCATTGATCTCTAACTGAATCTTTCTTATCAAGAACACCCAATTCGAAACCAAGGCGAAGCCACGTGACACACACATAGCCATGCTATCAGGATGTTAAGAATTCAGTGGAGCAACCACACCGAAGATGAAGCTACATGGTAACGAGAAGATCTCCTTAGAGCCAAATTTCCCTACTTCTTTATCGAGTCTTTTGAATCTCAGGGATAAGATTCTTTGTAAGGGGGTAGGTCTGTAACGTCCCAAAATCCATATTTTGGGAATATATAATAAAAATGCATTGGGAAAAACACTTTGATCATTTTGCATATGAAAATCTACCCATGTTTGAAATTTGAATTTTTGTTTAAAAGCAACTCATGAAATACAAACAAACATGTACTCAAAAGAAATTAGATAAAAAAAACAAAAATAATAAGTACGAGAATTATTTTTGGCATAATCTCCTAGGAAATTTTTTACCAAATAGCTTATGTGAAACTTTGTTAAGAATAACAAATACAAATACATCAGAACAAAAAATTGTATGAATTTTAGAGAAAATCATAGGAGATATAAACTTCTGAGAAATTTGCCAAAGAAATTAACGTAGGTCAGGTGTCCTCACAAAAAGTTTCATAAAATTTTGAGGTTGTTTGCTAAGTGTAAAAATTCAGCAAACAAATCAGCTTTAAATCAAAAACCCTAAACCTAATCTCCTCTCTCCTCTCACGACACTGGCCCCACCGCCAGGAGCTTCCCACCTCACACCTCGCCAACAAGATGCTTGTGAGTGCATCGCCACATCCATGGTTTCACAGACCGCCTCGGTTTTCGCCGGCCCAACCACCCCTATCACCTCCCTGTCACCTCCGCTTACCCATGCCTACCCTCTCCTCACCCACTCCTGCCCGCATTGACCTTGTCACCTCCAAGCGAATCGCCATCCTTGCTCATGGTCACATGCTTCTCCCACGCGTTCCTTCACCCCTCTGCCTATAAGAAGCTACCCAGAGCTCCCTCTCGTCTTTTCCTTACTATTCCGCTCATTCCCTTTCTTTCTCCCCTCTTCCACTGAGCTCGAGAGCAAGAGAGCTTGAGCTCCATTGTCGGTCGCCACGGCACCACCACCATTCCTGCCATTCCATATGGTTCCTCTTCACTCTGCTCGCGTCATATCGTGTTCCAGAGCATGAGTGGCATTTCCCCTTACTTGATTTCATCTTTGGTCCACAGGAACGCGCCCGAGCTAGCTTCTTCCCCATCTCTGGCCGTTTCCACCGCCGCAGTCGCCACTGGAGCTACACCGCACCTCGGACTAATTGGCTGCACCAAGAGCATCCCTAGGACATCATCATCCTTCCCTGACCATCGGACGATGCACTCCCTCGCACGAGCACCTCCTCCACGTGAAGCACATCACCGCCACCTCGGTTCAACATCGCCAGCCTCTCCCCGTCCATCTCCAGTGACCCTCTTCGTTCTGGTATATTCCCAGTGACCTGTAGATGCTTATGTGCATGTTTGTTAGTTGGAAGCATCGACGGCTCGGCTGATGGCTTGTAGCCGTAGCTTCACCGCTGCTCTTCTTCGATGCACCGCCATGTCGGGCCACCCCAACCCTCACCACCGGCACCATCAGGTGCGCAACAGCACAGAGAGCCCATTTTGGACTTTCTCGCACACTGCCAGGCACCATCAGTCGGCGATGAGCGTGGCATGAGCCGACGGGCGTTGCTCTCTGTTGTCCAAACGACCAAAGATCAGAAGCAACACCATTAACATGCGTAATCCCAGTTGTTAAGACAAAACAACATTTAAATGATTAGTTAATTAATGCTTGAGTCACTGACATGTGGGACCGAGCCAAAAGATTAAAGAAAATATAATTTAAAACATTTCTTTTTCTAAATGAGTCACTAGCATACGGGTCCCACCACTTAAGTGCACAGTGAACGCCTCGGTGAACCCGTGCACTGTGCTCATGGACTTGTGGTCTACACACTGTCGCGTGGACTGAGCCACTAACAAATGGACCCCACACGTCGGAATAAAGAAAATCAGGGCAAAATAGAAACTATGCTTTTAGTTTTGAGGAAATGCGCTTTCTCTGTTTGGAAAGCGTAAAGCTTAGAGAATCCAAAGGATAATACGCTTTCCAGTATTTCCTTACTGGAAAGCGTAAACCTCAATAGAACATATGAGAGAATACGCCTTCTCTGCTGGAAAGCGTATTTCTCCTTTTCTCTGGAATTTCCAAACCAAACCCAATTGAAACCTTAATAACTTTTGCATAAAAACTCCAAATTAAATTATTTTTGTTTATAAATTCATATAAAATCATGCTCTACCAGAATATGTAAAAATATTTGAATTTGGTCATTGTTGAATTTATTGGTGTTATTTAATTCGTTTCCAGCTCTTTTTAAATTAGACGTCGATTTCTCGAGCGATTAGTTTGACAACCAACTATCCATATAATCATAATAGCGATTAGTTTGACAACCAACTATCCATATAATCATGTTGATCCCATTATTTTACTTAATGTACTTTGTTTTGAAAAATCTATTATGCATGCGTGTATGTTTTGTATGAAAATGCTATATTTGAAAAATTGATTCCCTACTGTTGTAGCCAATAGATGATGGGTTAGACAATATATAATGTCATTTGGGAATTTTGAGTGTGATTATCGCACAACTGCCATGTTATGGCTGAACATGAAATGTGGCTCGCAACCGAGGAGGGTTGCGAGTTGTTGTCATTATTCTTTTGTTGCTCGTAACCAAGAAGGGTTGCGAGTGGTTGCCATATTTCTTTTGTGCTCGTAACTGAGAAGGGTTACGAGTGTTTTTATTATTCATTCAGTTCTTTACTTACTGTCCTGTATCTAGTTAACTACTTTTAAACTTCCGTTGCAAATTATTACATATTGATATTGCAAATAAAAATGGCTTTAAGCAAATAACTTTTAAAGTAGAGCCTCATCCTTTGATAGCCTTGTATTTATATAAAGTTTGCGATACACTACAAGTCTTGCTGAGTACGCATTGTACTAAATCCTTGCTTATATTGTTGTTCAGAGTTCGAAGATGAGCCAATGCCTGACGATACGTTCTTCGCACCCGGAACCGGAGGGTTTAGTGACGGATCTATCTAGACCTTGTTCCTTGTCGGTTGCCTGAGGGATTGGATGGGCATGTCGTTGGAATTTTGCTACTTTTATTACTTCTTCCGCTACTTCTTTTACTCTAATGATGACTGTTTTTATTTGGCCGATGGGCCGTTGATGTAATAACATTACCGCTTAAGTTAATTACCATTTTCTTTACTTTTATATGTGAATGTATGGATGTGAATACCAAATGCTGTGAATGTGTATACTAGTCACTGATCATGGGACTAGTACAATATACACATAAAGTCTTCGGGTATTCCACGCCTAGGGATCCGATAGATTCTTGTTCTTGTTCGCCGAGAAGTTTGAGATTTTACAAATTTTGGCTGAGATTTAAATTTTCATTTTGAATTTGGTATGCACATTTGAACTTTTTAGGCAAAGATTTCCAAAAGTTTCCGATTTGCATGACATTCGTTTCATTCGGGGTCCCAAAAAATTACTTCAACCAAGATTTATTTCCCTTGATCCAATAGCTACTTAAACGTGAAAATGGCCACCTCTTAAGTCTTAACTACGCAAATTATTCTCATTTGAGTGAAGACTCCTTAATTTGTGTTCAAACTACGCCACTAACGTGTATACTTATAGATGATTTCAAAGCACTAAATGACGGCCAAAGATGACTTAAATAAACATTAAACGACGCTTTCTCTCATCGCTAGTAGTTGTATTTTGTGTGTCTTATGCAATTGTTTTAGGCCAAAACCCCATAATTTTTTTTGTTCCGTTCTCGGCCTCGGCCACCGATGGGAGCCATGGTACCTACTGAGCAAATGAGGTTCCATCAGAAGGGTCCTCGAACCTACGCTGCTAATCGACGGTCCATAGGGCAAGGGGCGCAATTTCATTCTTGGGGGACAGAGAAGATGTGCCATAGCAACAGCTTTTCGATGTGCCATAGCAACAGCTTTTCTTTTAAAAAAAGAATGCAAGAGCTCTCTATAAACAAGTTTTAGCAGTCAGCCGAGAAGACAAAAAAGAAAAAGAAAATAACGACGGTCAAACGCTAAGCACAAGTCTTAGCCGCACCTTACAATAACAACATAACTTTACAAAATGAGAAGCCTGGAGCCCACAGCTCGTTTCTTCCTTCCACATTCTACGTCTCCGGTTTTAACCATGTTTGCGTTTGGTTAATTAGCCCCAATCAGGTCATACATACATGAAGAACTAGGTTGGACAGCGTTGGTTTTCAACTTTTCTTTTCCTGTGCTCCTTCACTCGGCTACACATGCCGGCAGGCAACACACGAGATACATCGACAAATCGGCAAGGCCAACGAATCTCGAGGAGCCTCCTCGTGGGCCGGCGCTCGTTCTCGTCCCCCGGAGGAAGCAAGGAGACAGAGGTACGGCAATTCTGTGTGCATGTTTGGGTGATATTTTTTTTTTGAAAAACCGGCAGGAGGGTTGCCCGTTATATTAATAGAGAAGAGATGGAATGAATTCGCATGGAACCAAAGTTAAAGGGTACAGGGCTTAATTACAAAGGATGAAAATACTCCAAAGATTTAGCCCCCGCTAGGTACCAAGCTCTTCCCTCCTCCTTAATCTTAGCGAGGAGATCGAGAGGCGTTGTTGCTCTATTGTTGAATATTCTCGCATTGCGCTCCTTCTAGAGCTCCCAAGCGATTAAGATCAAGATCGTCGTCTTGGTCTTCCTTTGAAGACCTGACGCTTGTGCTGCTGGCCCACCAGCTTGGAATGTTCGCAAGAGGACCGTGGAGGGTTGAAGACTTTCAAGACTGGCCCAAATCCGCCATAAGCTTCCAAATACGCACTGTAAAAGCTTACATTGTGCAAAAAGGTGCAAGGTTGATTTCGGAGTGTGTCTGCAAAGGGAGCAATAGCGTTGATTTGGCCACCCTCTTGCTTCAAGCCTGTCAGAGGTCCAAAGCCTATTTTGAATTGCTAACCAGGTAAAAAGTTTTCCCTTTGGAGGTGCCTGGGATTGCCAGATTAAAGATTTGTAGTTGGTCGCGATGGAGCCCAAGAAATGTAAAGCGTAGGCGGATCTTGAAGTATAGGTTCCGCTCTGACTTTGTTTCCAGGTAATCTCGTCGAGGGTGCCTTGAATCAGTTGAATTTGGTTGATTTTGATCCACAGTCGAACGAATTGATCAATGTGTGTGACTGAGAATCCTGTCGTGAGATTGATGTCATGCACCCACCGCCCATTCTGAAGAGCCGAAAACACGGTCTGTTTTTTATGAAGAGAAGATGCAAAGATACTGGGCGCTATGTCTTTGGGGGCCTCTCCAAATAGCCACGCCGAGAACCAGAATTTGGTCGTTTTACCATCCCCGAGGGTGATCCTTGTTGCCGCCGCAAAAAGATTTCAATCTGAGTCCTGATAGGAAATTTCCATACCGACCCAGGGTTTAGAAGAGTTCTTCCATTCTTGCCAGAGCCAACGCAGTCTGATCGCCGAGGAGAATTGCGGTAGACTAATAATCCCTAAACCTCCCAAATGGGTTGGACGACACACTCTATCCCAGTTAATTTTGCACTTTGCACCTGAGAGATAGTCGTGACCAGCCCAGAGGAAACGTCGCCTTAATTTGTCTATGGAGAGAAGAATCGCTTTGGGGATGTTGAAGACTGTTAGGTAGTAAATTGGGATCGAGGTGAGAACCGATTTAACTAGAGTAGCCCGCCCAGCTGGGGATAAAAGACGTCCCTGCCAACCTGCTAACCTGCCCGCCACCTTATTGAGAAGGGGTTGAAAGTCCACTCTGCGGAGCCTTCTGTAGGTGAGCGGTAGTCCCAGATACTTGATCGGGAAATCCGAAAGGATTGCCGGACAGTCTTGAAGGATCGAGGTAAGGTCTAGGTGGTCAGAACTGATTGGAAGAATTTTGCTTTTCTGGAAGTTGTTATGAAGACCGGTGACCTTCCCAAAGTTGAGGATGATCTGAGTGGTTATGCTAATTTCGCTCGGGTTTGGGTTGATGAATATAGCCGCATCATCTGCATAAAGGGAGGTTCTGAATCTGGCGAGACGATCTCCCATGGGGGTGAGGTGTCCTAGATTTGTAGCCACCTTTAGAAGGCTTTGGATGGGGTCAATAGCCAAAATGAAGAGGAAGGGAGAAAGGGGGTCTCCTTGCCGTAGTCCCCACCCATGAGATATCACATTGCCAGGGATGCCGTTGAGCAGAACTCTTGATGAGGCAGACCTTAGGAGGGCTGCCACCCAATTTGTCCATCTAAGGGGGAAACCTCTTTTGTTAAGCAGATCCAGAAGATAGTCCCAGCGGACCGAATCGAAGGCCTTAGCTATGTCAAGCTTGAAAAAGAACGAAGGAGTTTTGGAGCGATGAAGTCTTGTGATCAGGTTGCGGACGTAGAGGAAGTTGTCATGAATGCTTCTTGTTTTGATGAAGGCGCTCTGGGCTCGCGAAACCAAAGTATTGAGGAACGGCGCCAACCGCCGCGCAAGCGTTTTAGCAATCCACTTGCCGATCCCATAAATGAGGCTGATAGGTCTGTAGTCTTGTACTTTGTCGGCTCCCTCCTTTTTTGGGATGAGCACAATGTTTGGGTGATATGATGCGCCAATTCCTTCTCCATCCACTGATGAGATGCCAACCGAAGTTTATTGGGCTGTTTGCTTCATGATCGACGAAAACCCTATCAATGTGTGTCAAATCTTAGTCATGGAATCCATGGCCAAGTCTTGGCCAAATTTTGGCAACAAAATGAATTAAAGATACAATGGAAAAGGAATCTTAACAAAGTTTGGTAACATATCGGTTACGAACCAAATAAATAAGTACCAAATTTGGTCAAAGTTACCAATATTTGTTAACACAAATTGTGGCATGCATAGGCCTGTATATTTCCTTTGTTTCTGTATACCTGCCATGCATCTGCGTTGATTTATCTAATTGTCTCTCTCCTTTTCTTTTCGAGGATCTTCCTTGCTTTTTTTCTACTGTAAAAGGAAATGCGCTCCTTTCTTTCTCTATGATGTGCTACGGATCAATCAGATGTATGCATCAATAGGCGGGTAATCTACATCAAGAAAAAAGTGGCGCCGGTCTTGGGCAACTCGGCATACATGTCGGCAAAAGGGAGCTCCAGTCCCGGGAGAGAACTTTATGGAGAGCATCGCAAGATATCCTGCTCATTCAGCTCTTGTCTACAGAAAGATGTGTACACGTGAAATCTACAGCTGAACAGCCAGTCGTCACATGATCAAAAGAGAGGAGAAAAGAACGAAACAACTCATGGCGAAGACAAGTTGGAATTGGAAAGGTGTGCAATTCCTGGACAGGTAGATATCGTCGGCTCCATGCAATCATCGACATGGCATCACCTTTAGGGCGTGTGATTCATCGCAACATTACCTCATCGAATCATGTATCGAAGATGTAACGCTATGGGCGGAAAAAATATGGCCTGGAGATCAGCATGTGATCCCCATCTGGAAATCTCTCTTCTTCTCATCCCTTTATGTATCCCACTAAATTTCGTAACAGTCAATACAATTCAGGTGGGGATCCCGATTCAATCCACAATACAGGAATACGTAGCGCCGTACAGGCCAAACGAAGCCACATCATTGTTTTTATTTATTAAACGAAGACCTTGAGCATATTCCCTACGACTGCTCCATCTCTAATCCAAGCTTTTTGCTCCTCTGCCTCTATATGCTCACGCTTCTATTCTTATGGATGCATGCATATATATACGCATGTATGATGTCATACATTCTCGATGTCCTCTTCTCTCGTGTCAGTCGCTCCTCTCCTTCAATATTGGCCAACTCAATGTTGTAGCTTTCTTACTAACCGTAGTGACCTCCCATCATCACTAATGTCAGCATGTTTGCTTTAGTTGTTGTCTAACGATATGAAGAATCTTTTCGCCATCGTCGGCAACGACGTAGCCCTCACTAGTGATGCCACACTCCTAGCTACCCGATGGCTCCATATCATCAACAGCCCATCTTCAATGCAAAGCTTCATTTCCTCTCTATCAGGGCTTCCCCATCATCGAGCTTCTTTGGTTCTTCAACAACGCCGACGCTCACCACCTGTCATCGCGGCCCTTGGCTTCTTCAACACTGGACTTTCTCTTCAATGGCTCCAGCGAGCAGTACGATATTGTCCTCATCTTCGTCATCGTCGCCTCGGTTCTTTGCTTCCTCATGGGTCAATGTCTTCTTGTAGGACAGATAGATACCATTCCACTCTTTCGTGGTCTCCTTTGACACCATTCGAGATATCATCCTTATAACTTGTATTTTTTAATCAAAATTTTAGTTATTTTATATTTTTATTCCATAGGAAGCAACAATAGAAACACGTGACCTTCAGAGCGAATGTGACGACTTCTTTTGTGTCTCTTCCAACACGATTTGTGCCATCCTCGCTATAAATTTTATTTTTATTCAACATTTTAGTTATTCTTGTTGGAGTTCGTGTACAAATCAAATTGCTAAATTTATTTAATTTGTTCTAAATTTTAGTTATCTATTGATTTTACTTCGGGATTAGTTTAGAAATCAAATTGCAAATTTTCTTTTATTTTTTATTCTGAATTTCAGTTTTTTTTCTTTGAATTAGTATCCTAATCAAATTGCTCATTTTTATTCCAAATTACGCTTATTTAGAGATTTTACTTTAGAATTCATATTGAAATCGAATTGTTGTTGTTATTTTATTTTTATTAGGAATTTCAATTATTTTTGGTTGTATTAGGAATAAAAATCTAGTTGTCAATTATTGTTAATTTTTATTCCGAATTATAATTATTGGAATTCATATTGAAATCAAATTGCTAATTTTATTTTTTATTTCGAATTTACTTATTTTTTGTTGGATTTCAGTATACAAATCTAATTTCCATTTTTATTTTTTTATTCTGAATTATAATTATTTAGGATTTTACTTAGAAATTTGTATGAAAATCAAATTGCTAGTTTTATTTTATTTTTATTATAAAATTCAGTTTTATTATACTTGACATTCTTTAACTTAGGAATTGTATGGAAATCAAATTGCTGATTTTATTTTATTTTTTATTCCGAGTTTTAGTTTTATTTCATTGACACGGACTCTTTCTTTTAATCTATATTGTTCTAATCTGGACCCACCACGATTGACGGTATAGACCTTTCATTTTTTCCACCAATTAATGTGGAAATTTCTAACCCTTAAGAGCGAATGTGGTGGCTTCTTTTGACTCTGCTTTAATAAAATAATAGATTGATAGATTGACGACCAAACTAGCTAGCTAGCTAGCTAGACAAATCAGTTAGGTCCCACTATGTGTAGGAGGGTACCAAATAATTTTGGGAAAAATTATATGTCGCGGCAAATTACATCTTCCTTACATCTCACTACAAAGTCAAAACCTTACCCTTTTATGTCACTGTCGTCAACTCAGTCAGATTTTTTCCCGTTATATTTTTCAAAAATGACTATATTGCCCTCATCTTCTTCCTCCACACTCCCTATCCTCTCTCTTTTCCCCCCTTCTCTCCCTCTTATCGCCCAGATCCTCGCCGCCAGCATTGCCTCCCCTCCTCACCGCTGCCTCCTCTTGGCTGGTCGTCCCCTTCCTTCACCGGAGCCCGAGCACCTCACCGCCCGACAAGGCAGCACACGAGCTGTAAGGCGGTGACGGTTGGCACAGTGATGGACTAAGTTGGCCGGAATAGGAGGAAAATTGCGGCATCCGAAAAAGGGGAAGCAACTCGCTGACGCCGAACCCTAGTGGCGGAGAGAAAGGAGGATGCGGGCACCACATTTTCTTGGCGATGGCAAATAGCCACCTGGCGATAATTCCCGAAAGTAACACTGGGAACATTTTCCGAAGCCGTCGGAAAAGAATAGCCATGTGGCGATCATTCCCGAGTGTTCCCACTCGGGACAGTTTTCAAGAACCATTGGGAAAGGATACACACGTGAAGAAAATCTCGACGGGCAACGTGCCAAGCCAAAAAGGGGACATATGTTGAACTTTCCCGAGTGCCAAACACTCAGGAAAGTATTCTTTTACGTGTGGCTAAAAGCGTTATGCAAAATTTCTTCCGAGTGTCGTATTTTCCCCGAGTGTAAATCCGAACACACGGCGAATGTCTGTGTCCTAAGTGCGACTCTTGGGAACGAAGTTTTTGCCCGACGTAACTACCCCGAGTGCTTTTTACCGACGGTCGGCCGTCGGGAAATATTAGCCCGAGTGTCTTCTCTCTGAAAGTGTTCGTGGCATTCGAAATACGCGGTTTCGTAGTGAGAGATGGCGTTGGGGAGGTTGGCGGCGACATCAAAATGAACTAAAGATGCAATGAAAAAAAGAATCTTAACAAAGTTTGGTAACATATTGGTAACAAACCAAATGAGTGCCAAATTTGGTTAAAATTATCAATATTTGGTAACCCAAAATGTGGCATGCATAGGCCTGTATATTTCCTTTGTTTTGGCATACCGCCATGCATCTGCGTTGATTTATCTAATTGTCTCTCTCCTTTTCTTTTCGAGGATCTTCGTTGCTTTTCTCTGTAAAAGGAAATGCGTTCCTTTCTTTCTCTATGATGTGCTACGGATCAATCAGATTAATCAGATGTATGCATCAATAGGCGGGTAATCTACATGAAGAAAAAGTGGCGCCGGTCTTCGGCAACTCGGCGTACATGTCGGCAAAAGGAGCTTCAGTCCCGAGAGAGAACTTTATGGAGAGCATCGCAAGATATCCTGCTCATTAAGCTCTTGTCATCTTGTGCACACTACCTCCCAATAGAAAGATGTGTACATGTGAAATCTACAGCCGAACAGCCACTCGTGACAGGATCGAAGAGAGGAGAAAATAACGAAACGACTTATGGCGAAGACAAGTTGGAATTGGAAAGGTGTGCAATTCCCGGACAGGTAGATATTGTCTGCTCCATGCAATCATGACGTCGTCTTTACGGTGTGATCCATAGCTACATTACCTCATCAAATCATGTATCGAACATGTGACGCTATGGTCTAGAGATCAGCATGTGATCTCCGTCTCGAAATCTCTCTTCTCCACATCGATTTATGTATCCTACTAAATTTTGTAACAGTCAATACAATTTGGCGGGATCCTCCCGGTGACTCCTTCCAAAAAAACTTTCCGGCTAACCCGATTCAATCCACAATACCGGTATACATAGCGACGTACAGGCCAAACGAAGCCACACCATTGCTTTTACTTATTAAAATGAATTTGTCGTTGAAGATTGAAGATTATGTATATATATTCGTCATATATATATATATATATATATATATATATATATATATAACTACCAAGCTAGCTTATCCAAAAGAGAAAGGAAAAATATGTCGGCCATAACGATCGACTCGAACAAACGTCACTGCTTCACAACTTTTGTTCCGTTTACAAGATTAGAGGCGTGGGAAATGATGGGGAATGTGTTTGGTTCAATCGCATAATCGAGTTCGTTTGCGTGCGTCGAATCATCTCGGGCTAATTACAAAGGTCCTACACCAACCAGGTTCCTTTTTTTCCTGAGAGGATGAGAAAGAGAGGTCACTGGATCGAATCTTAGAAACGCGACAAATAACACATCGAATATGTAATTGATGAAATCGAAATAAGGTCCTTAACTAGAAAACCTAAATGGAGTAGAGCGGTGGAACTAAGTCTAACCAATGGTGGAAGTTAGACGTTGTTTTAATTTAAATTGACGACCAAACTAGCTAGCTAGCTAGATAAATCAATTAGGTCCCACTATATATAGGAGGTACCAAAT
The DNA here is from genome assembly GCA_036346405.1 of Phyllostachys edulis. Taxonomy (NCBI): domain Eukaryota; kingdom Viridiplantae; phylum Streptophyta; class Magnoliopsida; order Poales; family Poaceae; genus Phyllostachys; species Phyllostachys edulis. Next base: position 96,860,717 of record CM070545.1, on the reverse strand, counting down.
AATTTTGGAAAAAATTATATGTCGCTGCAAATATTCGGATCTCGATCTGTCATTGCAAAGTTACATCTCCCTTACATACCACTTGCAAATTCAAACCTTACCCTTTTATGCCTCTGCAGTCAACTCAGGCGAGGAGGAGATGGTGGGGTGGTGGAGAGAGAGCATCAACCGGAGAGTATAGGGAAGGGAGTGAGAGACATGAAGAATAACAAAGGGCAAAATAGCCTTTGCACAGCTCACCATGGCTTGCGTGGTCAACAATGGCATAAAAGGGTAAGGTTCCGACTTTGCGAGTGGTAAAGACAAAGTTAGGGATCTGAAACATTTGTTGTGGCATATAAAAAATTCCAATAATTTTTCAATCAGAGCTGTAAGGTTGTATTCATACAACAAAAACACCACATCAACTTTCATAGGAACATCGAATATGAGACGACATTTACAAGGTCATGCTTGGAGCAAAGGCTCGGAAGTGGGCCCTTTATTTGTGTGTTTGTTTGCTGATTGGTTCATACGTCCATTCATTAATTTGTTCTTTGTTGTACCTGCGTTTTAAGGTGCGTACAGTTGAACTTTCCAAATTTTGAAATACGTTGGTAGATTGAAACAATGCTTGTTTGTGAATCAAAATAGACCTTGATTTTCAGTGCATATGAATAATGGTCTCTTTATCTTGTTCAAAGAATAATCAAATCCAAAATATTTATGGGAACAAGCAAGAAAAAACCGGAAAAATAAACAAAGAGAAGGAAAGAAATGCAAACATATATAACCCAAAGAAACATGTATATATAGATGTGCCGTATAATCTCTCTTTCTGATTGATTAGTTGGATACTTGTTTGGAAAACTCATTCCTGGACAGGATTCATATGGATAGGCCGAGAATTTGAATTAAAATTCTGACCCATCCATGTGGATAAGTATGGATTTTCGCCCAACCAAACAAGCGCCAAAGAGCTAGTATACCCCTCTTTTTTGCAGTTCACTAGTACTGGTTTCGCCTACACAACGATTACCATTAAAAAAAACATCACCTATCAGGCTATCACCTCCGTGATACTTTGCCGATCAAACAAACATAGTAAAAAAAAGCTCAGCTAGCATGCTTGCTACTACAAAGGGTATGATATATTGACCAATGATGGAATCAAAGCATGGTGAGAGGAGGAAAGGAGACCTTCAACTTTTGCATCATCCACACACGACGGTCCATGGTCAATCATGGTTTGCACGCCGGTCACCGGCGACCGTCCGATCCGTCCATCCACCGGCGGGTCCATCCGATCAATGGGACCGGTAGACGAGGTACGAGTTCGGCGGGGCTGAGGCCGGTAGCAGAGCATGAGCAGCACCAGGGGCAATCATCGGGCCAGCAGGAACCCCTTGGGGTCGAGCCCGCCACCGTCATCACCGCCGCCTCCGCCTCCGCCGCGCGTTGCACCCCATGCAGCAGCAGGATCCCATGGTGTCCACTCCACACCACACCCCTTCCTTTTCAGAGAGAGGAGAGCTCCGTCTGAATCTTGCGATGTGTATGTGTTGCTTCAACTTTGGAGAAAGGAGGGCAAATGGTTGCTTAGAACCCAAAAGGAGAGGGTATAAGCTAACTGTTTACTACCAAGTCCAAGAAGACTGGGCGGTGCAAGGACGGCCGTGTCTATGGCACGTGAGGCCCACATGTCAGAGGAGAGTTCACAGAAATTTCTTTCATCCCCCTTCCTGTTGCAAGGGTTGTAATGTTATATATCTTTTAACTTTATTAGTTGTGATGTCATTTTCAATTGTCATTGTAATTCCACTTGGCGAAGGGGATGAATGGTTTTGGCCCCAACCTTAGACGAGTCCAAAGTACTAGACTATTTCTTGCGATTAGTGCATGCAATGGTATCAGTTTGACCAAAATATCGAATTAATCAAAGAATTTTAGTGCATGTGAGGATACCAATGATCTCTACTTGTTCTATGGTTGTTTGGTGTGTTCCACTGCTGAGGGCTCTGAAAATGAAATGCATTGGATGGGGGCAACGGCGACTTGCAATTGAGAAATTCAGTTCTGTTCTAGAACATAGGATGTATGACCAGATGTTGAAAACCGACTCTTCGGTCCTACAATCATCGAGCTAAGCAATCGTGTTAACAAGTAACAACCCTGTCTTATGACCATGGACCAGAAAACAAAGCTACACAATATATATGAATATGCTGAACCAAGACATCAGAAATAAATAGAGCTTTCGGAACATATGTACTTGGAAAGAAAGATAAAATGAAACCATCAGGACGCAGGTAGCAGCATATTTCAGTCAAAAACTCGCGTTCAGAACTCAATAGTCAGAAACTCAGAATGGCAAAATGAAGGCAAGCATCGAGCAGAGCAAGATATACACCTTCTTACCGTACAGTGTTTGCATAGTTTATGGAAAACTGCTGAGAAAGGAAAACGAAATCACTAGTTCGCACCATATCACACATTTCTACGGTCCCCTTGCTATTGCTATTCATTTGGAGCCAGAAGAAGTCTACGATATGAAAGAATGTTAATTGTTGAGACCAAGGAATTCTGTGAAGCTTGGCAGTGGCGGAGTCAGGATTTTGACGATAGGGGTGTGAACTTAAGACATATCCGTTCCAACATAAGTTCAAATGACATACTACATAAGCTCAAATGTGTCAAATTACATGTTCGCATCATGACCAGCATCACAAAATATTTTAGAAAATTACAGAGCACTAAGTCACTAACCAAAGCACAGGAGGAGAGGGAGCAACCGAGCAGGATGGAGAGGCCGGCTGGCCGCCGGTGGCCGGAGGCCGAGCCGGCCGTGGGGCGGGCCGAGAGCGTCTTGGCGCGGCGCGCACAGGAGGCCGACGGCGGTGCGGGCCGTGACAGCGTGACGCGCAGCAAGGCGACTGCACTAGGCAAGGGTGGGCGAGGCAGCGCCGGCGCCGGCGGGAGGCGTCAGCAGCAGGAGGCCGGACGCCGAGGCGACCGACGCCGGTGGCGTCAGATCTGGAGAGTGACAGAGAGAAATGCTGAAATGTCCAAATGGGGAGAGAGATAAGAGAAGAGGAGAAAGCATTAAGGGCTAAGGCAATGGCTAATGGGGCAATGGGCTTGCCGACCGCCGGATCTGTTGGAGAGACTTGGGCCGAATAAGAAATCGGGTGGGCTGCCGGTTGAGTGCATGTATATTGGCTGAGAACACGTATATTAATATGTCTAGTGTATACTTTATGTATTAAGGGGGGTATATATCATTTTTTTGTGTAAAAAATTTGGGGGTGCGACTGTACCCCTATGCACCTACTGTAGCTCCGCCCATGAAGCTTGGGTGCTCGGGCTCCCAAACGATCTCAGCCCGAGTTTTTGAATTCTCCATCCTCTTCCCTAAGAGCATGTACAATGCAGGTGCTTAGAGAGGTGTTTAGCACAGAAAAACTGATTTTTTTTTTGCCACGTAGGACAGATAAGGTGCTTACTTTGTAGCATCAATGCTTGATTAAGCACCAGTGTTTAAGAGGTGGTTATGTATATAACTATATATAATTAATAGATAATGCAATCATCTAAGCACCTACAAAACAGATGCTTGCATTAGAGGAAACGACTTTTACATAGGTACTTGATGACATGACTATATTCTCTTTTTTTAAGCACTCGTATATAAGCATCTCACATTGTACATGCCCTAATGGACCATCAGTACCTGCAGTCAAGGCAAATTGAAGATTATGCAAAACATGCTAATGCCTGTGCACTAAAATATGAAAAATCGGAACAGGTTGAAAACTAACCAGTGAAACCTTGAAACTTCGTGTCAAATTTTCCTCTTCTGTTGACAGAGTCCATTATCTCTTGTCCGCAAAGTTGAAATTCTTCATTGTAATTGGCAGACCAAAGTTACCCGTTGTCCTATCAGTACAGTCATGATACACAGACAGTCATGATACACAGCAAAATTAGCCTAGACGAATGTCATTGATGTAAACAAGCAGCTTAGCACTGACCTGGAAAGAGGCTTATTGTCACAGCCCAGAAAGATACGACCCTGAGGTTTCTTTTTCATTATGGCAATTGCAAGGGAAGCAGCATCCTGCAAATAATATCACTTATACAATTACAACACATAACATGCTGATTGAACAGCGCGCTATATTCGCGCCCCATGAAACTTCTCCGGTATTTTACTAAAGTCTAGATGTTTTCCTTTTTCGATTAATGTGGGAATTTTGTTGTTGTTTTTCTGATTAATGTAGATATTTCTAACCTATTTTATTTCTAGGATTAAGGTGGGGGCTTGTGGGAGGCCTCCAATTAGTATATATAAATCTAAAAAAAGAATGGATGATCAAGATGTTTCTTTTTTTATTAATGTTGGAATTTCTAGCTATTATTTTCCTGGTTGATGTAGGAATTTCTAGCCCCCAGTTGGTATATAATTATGAAGATGGCAATATCTAACTTAAAGCAACCAAAAAAATAAATCATAAGTTTTAAAACTTGCCTCCTAGGATACAATAATGTAATATATATCATGGCTTACTATAGACGATAATGTATAAATTTGACTGCATTTGCTTATTCATCAAACAAGTTAAATAAAAAGGTACCGACATTTGACAGATAGCAGCGATTTTGCACTGTGTTCATGCAGACGGATGAATACATGGCTATTAAAGAACTTACAAACAGTATAGCAAAATTGTAGTAATAATGTCGAATGATAAGATGGATAAATAAACAAGAGTATAAACAAGAAATGCATTTGAGATAAATATGTAGTTCATCTAACCTCATCATGAATCTGATTGATGATATGATCTGGTCGTGAGTCCAAAGTTCCTTTCCTCAACGAGAAAACATGAGCACCTCTATCTATTTTGTGTGTTCAAGTCAAGGTTTTACCAGTTTTATCCATCATAATGTATAAGAGTTTGTATTAATTAATGCTTGCACTTTGGAATAACAAATAGTCACTTGCTGAGGATATATAAAGTCCTGCTAGCCTGAGAACACAGCCTCCTGCCTCAAGAACAACATTTTCTGCTTTTAGAAGGACATTACTACGAGGGCTCCTGCCAATTGGAACAGATGGATAATCCTATAAAAGAAAAAGAAAAATTATGATTAAAACAGTAACACTAAATTTTACAAGAGGTTAAGAGTTAGTTGTGCAATGTTCCTAGATTAGAAAAGCTTTCACTGTTAAGTAAAATATTTATATAGTTTGGCTTGTGCATGTCTTTTTTTTCATTTACCGGAATTTTATTACCGAAAAAAGCCAAAATAAGGAAAGGGTAGAGACAAGTATGATCCCTGCAGAATATGCAGACTAACTTTTATCACCAAAAACAGCCAAAAAAGAGGTTAGAGACAACAATGACCCCTGCAGAATATGCAGACTTGCAGTAATACCTCATTGCACAATTGGTTATCACTACAGCCATACAGAGCAGTACTTGATGTAAACAGGAAAGAGCCATCACCACTCCAATTTGAGGCTGCCACTCTGCACGCATTTTCTGAAATAAGGATTAAGGATGCATCACATGTCCATGATATGCAATTTGTTTAGCATATATAAGATAGACGCATGGTGCATATCATTGCAACGAAACTATCTAATTTATCAACAATGGAAAAATCATACCAACCAAGTTGGTGATGCGCAGGTGTGCTGACATTAGAAAAGGCTGGTAGCACCCATCTTTGTATAATAGCAACATCACTAGAACAGGTGTTTTAAATATAGCAAACCATCTCATTATCCTTTAATGGTTTTTGGTAAATAAACCATAAAACCTTAAGGGTCAATTGGGATGAATTGTTTCAAGCACAGTGCACTTTGTAAATTCATTGCTTAACTAAAATCAAAAGGTGAGCATGTAAAGTCCTATGGCAGTATGGCACACATGTCACTGTATTAGCATCCAGATATATTCACCTAATCCATTTGTAAATACAAAAAAAAGACCAGCAAGTCTTGGATCAATCATGTCACACCACACATTCCCTGTCTGCATGATAGTATGATACTGACATCACCACTGGCCACTGACACAACCTTTGCTGCAGTTAAATTAGAACCACCGTGCTGATCTCCCAAATGCTTGATCAGCCATCATCTCAGGTTGCTTCCTGGTCTGAGTCAATATTGATGTTACTATCACCAATCATACATTACATCCACCGCCATCAATGTCAAGGCACTGATCTCAAGTTCTCAACTGATGTTCACTAAGATATATGTGCCCTAAGGTTTATACCAGTACCAGACATTAAACTCCCAAAATTCAATCTATCCAGTTTCCAGGTAAGTTTGGTCTTGGGTATGAAACCTCGAAATTAAACAGCCCAGACATGGACAGTCATCCCAAACTGTGTATTGGTATCAATGGTCCTAAAATTTTTGGTTCTAGAATGGTTACGGGAAACTGATGCAAACCCCTCTCCCACCCTCCAAAGAACAAGCCAACGTTGCTAGAGGCATATTGTTAGTATTATACTGTCATGCACTAGAAAAGCACACAAATTTGGAGAAACTTGTGTTTTTTCAAAAAAATAGGAAAACTGTTTTTTTTCTAAAACAATCTATTGCATAGAATAATCATTATAATCGCACTCATTTACCTCACATCCCCAGGGTAATGTGATGCCCCGTGTCATTACCCTAAGGGTAATTACACTTAGGCATACGGATTACTATTTATTTGCTCAGTAGAACACTGCTCTAACGAATAGTAAGCCTTTACCAGGGTTACGCAGCAGAACAATAAAATAGAAACTATACACCTTTATTACAGCAATAGCCACGCAAGGCTATGATTATTAATACAAGTCTTATACAAGTATCGAAAGAGACTTCTCCACTTCTCTCGCCACCCTGAAATACCGGCCGCCTACTCGTCCCTTGCGTCAAGTATGGCGCCCATCTCACCCGGGTTCTTGTAGTTAACGCCTTCTCCTCCTGCGGTTGCATCGGTACCTGCAATTCCTTCGTCCCACTCGGGATAGTTCCCGATCGAGCTAGGATCTACAAAGGAGAATACTAACAAGGTTGAGTACACGAGTGTACTCAAGAAGCATTAATAGCAAAGAATGCACAGATGCACTATTTCATTGGTTATCACAGGTTCTAAATCATCTCGTTTAGAAAATAACTCATTAAAACATTTAGATGGCAGATTTTAATATGAAAACACTACTAGTCACTCGGAGAGAAGATAGACCCCATGTGGTTCACATAGACTCCAATCTCGAGACCTGCATGAATTCATGATTTTATTTAGCATCTTGCAGCTTTGTACCACTTTACCCATAGCTATTTTGAGCTCTCTATGAACAGGGTCCACCGCATTGCCTTAGATGCGGTTCGAGATCGAATACGTAACGTTTTTCAGGTTACGTGAATTAATTTCTCCACCCATCACTTTCCGTCGGTGTCCCGAGCGCACCCAGTCCTGTTGGAATTTTCCTTGCTTCTCCTTATGCGTTGGACCCGCAGATCTCTATTCTCGACTTGACCCGCCAGAGCATATGATGGAACAACACCTAGCCTCGATACAGCAGCCCCTCTTCGCTTCTTTTTCGTCACGCTTGAGACAAGCAACGAATACAATCACAGAGAACGCAGAAACGAAACAATTTTTTTGTCTCGGAGCACTGCTGCTCCTTTGTATTTTCTATTTCTCTCCAACTCTTTACATACTGCTTGCTCACCAAAACCTGAATACATATGACCCTTTATAGTCACAACTATCGCCACAATACTTGGACTAGGACTGTTATAGAATCCGGCTCTTTTGCAAATGGGTTGGACTCGGACTCCATCTAAGAAACCAAACCGGACTCAACTTCTAAAAACGAGATTAATTCTAACAATCACCCCTTAATCTCGTTTTTTTACCTTGATCATGCCGATCTTCTCTCTCATCTGAATTTCCAAGTCTTCCACTTTTACCCGCACTCCGCGCGCGCTCCTTCTGGGCTAATATCGCCTCTACCGCTTTGTGCTTGCTCCATCCCGAGCCATGCACAAACCAACGCTGCCGCACCTCGCACTCGGACGTAACTCGTCCTTCCTTGCACGCCCGCTGGCTAGAGCACTGCTCCCACGACCACTGGATCGAGCACTGCTCCTACGATCGCTTAGATCGGAGCACTTGCTCCCACGACCACCTCGGGCCACATTACCGAGCCTCCGCTCCTCTCTCTTGGACCAAGTCTGTCCACTTCCCACAGACATCTTAGTTGAGGCTACACCGCCTCTCCTTCCTGCGTCAGCTTTATGTATGTCGCGCCCTTCATGTGCGTGGGACTCGCCGCCCCCCACAGTGCCCTGTGCGCCTTGCTGCACACCATCTGGACCTCCCAAGGCTCCGCCTGCTGTGCCACCTGCGCCAATTTCGTGCACGCCGCACCCTTCATCTACGTGGGACTCGCCGTCCCCCTGTGCCCTGTGCGCCTTGCTGAGCGCCGTTTGTGCACTCTTGCCGTGCGCTACGGGAGCCCACCGCTCCGCCGTGCAGCGCCGCTCTTGCGTCGTAGCAGCGCCCACGGCGCCGCTCCATTGGCACGCTGCCGCCGCCATGCCACCAAGCTACTCGTGGTCAACCATCCTTTGTCATGGCTCGATACCACTTGTTGGAATTTTCCTTGCTTCTCCTTATGTGTTGGACCCGTTGTATCTGTTCTCGACTTGACCCGCCAGAGCATCCGATGGAACAACACCTAGCCTCGATGCAAGAGCCCCTGCTGTGCTTCTTTTCAATCACGCTTGAGACAAGCAACGAATACAATCACAGAGAACGCAGAAACGAAACAATTTTTTTGTCTCAGAGCACCGCTGCTCCTTTGTATTTTCTATTTCTCTCCAACTCTTTACATACCGCTTGCTCACCAAAACCTGAATACATATGACCCTTTATAGTCACAACTATGCCACAATACTTGGACTAGGACTGTTACAAAGAATCCGGCTCTGTTTGCAATAGTGGGTTGGACTCGGACTCCAACTTCTAAAAAACGAGATTAATTCTAACAAGTCCTCCACCGAGTTCTAGCAATGTTGGTTGGGGGCAGCTTCTATCCTGCACCCAACACTCCACCTTAGCACTATAGCGCCTTGGATTCCCCACTTCCGGTCTCTCCTCACGGTTCTGAGTTCCTCCATCACACACACTCACACCTATTACTTACCCATTGTGGAGAGCATAGTCACGTAACAAGACAGCATTTTCTGCCCGCCGAAATGGGAAAATGGTTGGTACAGATTTTACGGCATCTGACCGAGCAATAGTTTGTTGATCCTTATATTTTAACCATATGTAAAGGGTCCCACTTCTGCCTCATTTCTTACCGCCAAAGGCCCCTTTACCACCATAATATCCTCAGACACTTTCTTTCATCATTCTTATCTCGCTCATCATTCTCATTTATTCAAGTTCATCTTAATCATCTTTATCTCATTCATTCAATTTAAGTTTTGGAAAACAATTTTGATGCAATAAACATAATTAGTGCAATATACGGTTTACATTTAAATTAACTAGATTTATGTTCAAGAGGATCGCTTGCCTTCGTATGCGTAGGATAGGTCGGTGCTGATGAAACTCGGTCAACTACTTCCGTCGGTGCTGGAACGTTGTCTGTAGCAATACGGAATACGAATAAAGGTATAAGTAAATACGTAGTGGATTTTTGAGTGATATAATAATTATCTAAGTTAGCGACTCCTAATTGTCAGCACAATTTAATTTAAATAAATATTTTTCGAGATCTACACTAAGTTAGCACTCCACAAAATAACCGTTCTACTAAAAACGCGCACTACGGTAGACAATGCGAGGTTCACACCTAACTGATTAACCTAACAGAATTAAATAGCTCAAGCTACCTGAATAAATACTGGTGATGCACAAGATTGCTACACAAGCTAGTTATTTTATTAATACCAGAATTAACGACTATTCGATCTATCTAGCAATTTTAATTCATAGGTTAATTGCAAATTAGTTAATTTGGCAAGACTCAAGTTGAATTGTTTAGCAGCAATAATTACACAGCTAACAGTTAATTAATTTACCAAAGCTACTGATTAAACACATTAATGCAACAACTAATTTAAAGGCTACACAAATCCTAATTCCTTCCTCAACAAAAATTCTAATCTCTAATCTACCCCCTAAACTCTCTCTCTCTATTTCCTACCCCTCGGCCGAAACACAACACACGCGCACACGCACAAAACCAACCCACACTTAACCCCACTGCTACTCTTCTTCTACCCCCAATCTCTCAAATCTCACTCCCTCATCTCTCAACTCTCTCTCTCACACTCTCCACTGCCGCCACCAAAGGGGGGGGTCCTCGGCTTGGCTTTGGCCCGTCGCTCTCATGCCTGGCTGGCTCCTCATTCCCTCCTCGCCTGCCGGCCCATGCCCTCCCATGAGCCTCTGCTGACGCTGTCGCTTGCTGCTCTTCAGCCGGCCGCCGCCTCCTCCTCCTCGGCAGGCCAGAGGCAGGCCACGCCGCCTCCTCGCTGGCTCACACCGCCACCCTAGGCCTAGGCCACCAACCCTTGACGCCCAGCCAGCGGCGCAAGCCAGCCCGCCACGGTCTCGGCCCGCCTGCCTTGGCCAGCCAGACCAGACGCCACCACGTTCCCTCTACGGCCCGGCTCTCGCTCCAGATCCGACCCCAACGCCCTCGCCTGCTGGTCCTCCCCTACGGCCCGGCCTTCCCAGGTTGCACTTACCTCAAGCCCACTAACTCAGAACATTACCTGATGAGCTAAGACCGGGATGGGTTTGGTTCAGGGGTTTTGCAGGGGTTGACGAAGATTGAGGGATGCTAATGGTGATGGATCGGGATGGAACTAGTTCTGCCGATGATCCCTTGCCTCCTTGTCGCCTCGTCGTCGCCGCTGCTCCTTGCTCCTTTCTTGCTACTGCTAGGTGGAAGTGGAGGTGAGAAATGGTGGACTGGATGAACTGTGAATGGAAAGAGGGGAGGGGGGATGTATGTTGATGCTGGAGGTGGAAAATGTGCTATGCTGCCAAGGGGGAATGAACGCTATGTTGGTTGCCTGGGGAGATGTATGCTATGTTGGTTGGGGGGAATGTATCTGAGCACCTTCTTTGTGGCTATGTTGTCATGGGCTGCTATATTGAGGCTTTTGAGGAGTGAGAAGCAGAGGAATGCTCTAGGGGAGATGAATGCTGGTGTTGCTGCTTTGACCAGATGAATAGGGAAGGAAGCAATGCATGGCTGTTGTTGAATTGTTATGCAATGCTGCCCTAAAAGGGATTACTACTATTCTCTAAATTGTTGGATGCAAAGATCCTATTGTAAATGATATGTACTGCTGATGGATGTATACTTGACTGCAGACTATGTATGCATGATGTGTTGATCAAATGAAAATGCAAATGCAAACTTAATTATGAATTGATACTATTGCTGCAAATGTTGACTAATGAATGCAATTGGTTACTTGCGATTGATTTTTGAGATTGAATGGGTGATTGCAATGAATGAATAATGCGATGATGCGATAATGGATTATCTGCTCTGCGACTAGAGGTGATAACGCTCGGGAAACGAAACCCACTAACTCAACACGCTGACTACTAATTAACGACTTAACAACGATCGACAAACTATCAACAGCGCACCGCTAATACGAGGGTTAATTAACGCTAACTAACGATTACTGCTACGCGATTAAATCTAATTACGCGGGTTCTCACAGGTAATCATCGGAACAAGATGAAGGAACATAGAAAATAACATATGGAACCTTCTGAGGAATAGTGGATCCCTTCAAGGAGGGAATGAAACCCATATTGGTTAGCTCACTGTGATGATCCGTGCTTCTAGTCTGGCCAAAAACTTTGCAACCTGGATGTTCCTATAGAATATGAAAAGTATATTTAATTAGACAAATTAACAATATAGCTTCAAATTTTTTATTCTCACCTTTGACAGAAAAGATTATGTTTAACAAGCTGATGTTGGACGGTGGTTCTTGAAGTTAAAAGGTAATAGAGAGGCTAGGTAAACTTGAGATATATCAACCGCAGCTAGTAATACCTTTTGCGATTTTTTTTAAATAATACATTTTTTAAAACAAATTACAAAACTAGGTTATCATCTCAAAAAATTGCAAAAATAGGTTCCTGTCGCCATTTCAAATGGCGACAGAACTCGCCAGCTGAAATGGTGGCAGAACCCCGTGCACTCAGGCGAGTTCTGCCGCCATTTCAATCAGGCGACAAATATATGAATTTTAAATATAGAAAATAAACTCAAAAATATAAAATTTTTGTGGAGTATACAGATAGAGTGTTCTTGCTTGTGTAATTATTCATAAGTTTATCAATTATGAATTTGTCTCTAAAATTCATTTAAGTATACTATTTGTAGAATTTGTAAATACACCAAATGAGGTCAAAAATTTATGAAATTTTTGTGAACGCTCCTTCCACTGTGTAATTATTTGTGTAATTTTTTCAGAATTTTATATGCTATAAAATTATCTCTAAAATTCTGAATTTAGGTTTCGATATAGTGTACTTAATTGTGTACCCTTAATTGTTGAGATAATTTCATAGCATCTAAAATTCTGAAACAATTACACCAATAAGTTCACTATGTAAGGAGCGTTCACAAAAAATTCATAATTTTGGACCTCATTTGGTATATTTACAAATTCTACAAATAGTATACTTAAATGAATTTTAGAGACAAATTTATAACTGATAAAATTATGAAAAAAATTACGCAAGCAATAACACACTATATGGATACTCCACAAAATATTTTGTAATTTTTTGAGTTTACTTGTTATATTTAAAAATTCATATATTCTGTCGCTTGTTGAATGGCAACAGAACCCCGCCTCAGCAGTCTGAGGTTCTGCCGCCATTTCAATCTGGCGATAGGTTCTGTCGCCATTTGAAATGGCGACAGGAACCTATTTTTGCAATTTTTTGAGATGATAACTTAGTTTTGTAATTTGTTTTAAAAAATATATTATTTTAAAAATTGTGCCACTTCTCAGCTACTAGTCGGCCAAGCACACTAGGGCCCACAATCAGTAAATCATTCTGGTCAACAATGTCGGTGCCAGACATCTTGGCCCCTGTATCGTGAGATACCCCTAGGAGCACCAAAGACCCGCAAAAAAGGGTCAGTTAAATGCAAGCATCTCTGTGGAGTTCCATATTTAGAGATACTAGTAGGGTGTTCGTGCGTTACGACGGAATCTCATATTTTGAACGAAACAATTTTTATATTGTGTGAAGCGTGTGTACAAAGCGGAAGCTTTCTGAATGAACTTTCACTGAAAATTTCCAGTAGTCAGGAATGCAAAACAATTCTGCATTGCATTCCATGGCTCAAAATTTGTTTGAACAAAATCTCGAACGGTTGTTCAAAGCAAACAAGAAACACATATTTATATTAAAAAATTGTAGATACACATTTGAAGTTAGACCAAACAGATCTTATAGCTTAAGTCATGCATACATTTGCGGTCAGAACTCAGAACTAATGATATTTTTTTAGGTAAACGAACAATAACATGTCGATGAATGAATTGATTCCCCGTATCATCGTGTCCTTGTTAGATACTCATGCGTTACAACGGATAAAAAGAATCGTATATGAGATGGGACACGCTCCACGAGAGCGAGCAAAAGTGGGAGGCTGCGGAGGAGCTGAGAGCCGCAGCGTAGGAAGGGGGGGGGGCGTGCGCACGACCGAAAGAGCGGTTACAGTGGGAGATGAGGAACGGCAGCCGCGTTGTCGTCGATGAGGACTAAAAGGTCCGAGTGCGTTTTCCGCGTGCGGCAGAGCTGGCCCTTGTGGATTTCTCCAGACGCGAGCAGCACGGATGCCGCGTGCCGGCGAGCGGTGAGGCGCTCCCAGTAGTGCACCCGGTCGACACTGTCGTAGATGACGTTAAACGCCGAGATGGCAATTTTGGTTGATACCGAATGAAATTGATAAGCTTAGTTTGGTCCCGTGTTCAGCTGAGGTGGGTACAATGGACTCTCGGTGATACCGCGAAGGAGCCAAGGACCCCGGCCACATTCGGCCGTTATCACCGCCTTGGAACCTCGCCGATTGGCGACCTCCACCGCCGCAGCCATAGGGCCCCACGCCGCGACGCCTTTAGGTGATTGTGAATTGGTGTTTGCATATATGGAAACCACCGTGTTTAAAGGTTTGTAACATCATGGTACCAGATTACTATGTAAAGATAGAGGACATGAATTTGTCTTTGTACGGATAAGGCTATAGCAAGCAATTAAAAAATCGGAACTGCTATACATCCGCTCTTGTTTTTGGCGATGATTTCATCGATTTTTTGGCCGTCGATGGCCTTTGAGATCCGTTCTTTTGTTGTGCTCATGATGTTTTATGGGCCCAAAGACCATGATGTTTTATGGGCTCGATGATGTTTTATCCAAAGGAACATGTGCCATGATGTTCTGTTTGGCAACGTGGAAGCAATCCAAGTTAACTTGGTTTTCATCCATTGGTCCAAAATCGATCGATTTGCTAAAAAATTCAATCGAACGTGATATAGACACTCCTTAAAAATATACCATATAAACTAAGAAATCATACGAGTAAGAGATTATAGATCGTTACCACTAGATACGCAGGCAATGGAAAGAGAGTTGAAGAAGTCTAGTCCAATGTCGTGCGCCGATGTAGTGACGATGAGTCGATCATCCAACGCCATTGCCCATCAATCATCTCCTCCAGCAGCCTTTCGTGTTCCTTACGTGCGTCGTGGATCGCCTTTGATCAACGCAATAGCAATCGCAACATCACCTCTACGGTATTCACATGTCCACGGATGGAACATCATATGTCGGTGTGCTAGCACCAAAGATGTACAAAGAAGGTCTTGGGGATGGCAGATTGGCGACTAGAGATTTGATGGGTGGTACAACTCTCTTCCCAAAAGCCCACGCCTCCTTATGAAAAGCCTATAACAGATCTAATCCGAACTAGTTTGTTCCAACCCGTTAAGTGTGTGACCATGTAGCTTCATACGTAATCGGCTATGATTTGAAAATTTCTTTCCAATCCACAAGTCGGTGATGGTACCTAGCAGGACATATCAACTTCCGAATACACGTAAAGATCAAATTGGACGAACCTTATACAATATGATCTGCGATCAGTCCTCATCACTCATGACCAGTTCAGAACTCCTTACGACCGGCCAGATCTGTTACGACCGCTCACATCTGGTTACAACTAGTTCGTAACACCTTACGACCAGCTTCACCAATCAGTTTGTGATCATGTACGACCAGCTCATAACTAGTCTCAGATCCCTATAAGACTAGTTCAGATCTAGTCGGACTAAGCGATATGCTTGCGTATTCTCCTTTTCCTTCACGATATCCGATTGAGCTCCGTGTGAGATACACGCCATTTATGGACTGCTCAATCTTTTCTCAATCTAGTGACGGATAACTTTGTATGGTCAACTCTTCGACTACTTGTGACACGGTCATGCACTTCCTTTACCCGAGCACATCGAGGGGCTCAAAGATATCTCTCTGTTATGCTAGGAGGAGCAAATCTCATATCCCACCGCCACATCCTCTCGTGTTTCATAGCATACCGAAGGCTACCTTTATAACTACCTAATTACGAAGTGGCGTTTGGTAATCCATAAGTGTATTGTTATACATGTAGGAAACCATGTTGATCTCAAGTCTAAGGATTATACATTATTATTGCTTGAGACCAACTGATAACATATAGAAACATAACAATCTCAACAAGGTCTCAAAGTGGATCAATCCAATATCATTTTCTCTAATATATGCTCACACTATTGATTTGATATTCTCCATATCTATGACCTGTGAAATATGATTATCAATCAATACATATGTTGTCTATAAATCACTAGTCTCCCAACCAGGATATTCACCAGTGATCCTCTTAGAATGATATCGCATAAGAAATAAAAAGTTTCATCAAGAAGTCACATACTTACTAATCTTTATAAATGATAACACATCCATAAGATATAATAATATTTATTTTATAATTCATAAATATAAACATGATACAATTGTCTCACGGCATATCACAACCTTCCCTTCGTTTCCCAACCTGCTGCTTCTATAAGGCCTACCCTCTCTTGACTAGATTTTGGTCCAACCTACTGTGAGGATCTCGTATTCCGTACATCGTCTTTTCTGTGTTCATGTGGTCCTGTGCCGTCGTGTTTCCCGGTCATTCTTAAGTGCTTCCACCCGAAGTGATAGCTTGACACGTTCTCTGTGGATTAGATGGTAGCGCTCCAGCTCACTAAAAACTGGGACAGCAGTGGTCCGCCGGCAAGCTCGCTGTGATCTTGGACACAGTACATTGGAATCCTGAAGCACCACCACAGTAAGGCGCCACCGGCCACCCTGCTGTGCCAGTGGCAAATCCAATTGAGCATTGCAAACAGAACTTGAAAATCGAGCTTAATTTGGTGCTTATTTCATTACTAAGTTTATATATTTTCGAAGTATTAGCGGGAAAATATATGGTACAAGGTTGCAAACTCAACACTCGATGCAATTGTTAAAAAGAACACGTTTCTGGTTAAGAGGGAAAATGTTGGAGCGCCATGCCCTGGTTTTGGAGGGAACTTTGCCCGCCCAACAAATTGGAAAGATGCAGCATATAAGCTCAATTCCAACTCAATGCGTGCTCATTCTTCTTCTTCTTCTCCCTCTCCTCATTTCCTCAACTCCATCTCTCCCATCACATTAATCCTTGCGCTTTCCTCTGGAACCTAACTGCCCTGAGCTCTTGTTCCTGCCTGCGGTATGTGTGCACCCACGGCACAGCAGCTTCGGGTCGCCCGCGACGACGAGGAGGAGAGGCGCGGCGCCTGTCCCTGTGGTGCCATGCCCCTGCTGCTCTGCTGACATGAGTGATATTCTGGAGAAGCTTGAGGCGTTGCATAGGAAGCTGCGGCTTGTACTCGCGATTACCTTGCTTTCGCTTATTCTCGCTGTGCTAGTTTTCAAGCGTAAGTGACGAACTCTGTCCTATAATGTAGTAATGCACTGATGTACTAATGCCATTAACTAGGGTGCAATGGGAGCAGTGTTCTATCAATTTTCAGCTTTTTCGATGCGCATGTGTAATTGTCTATGCAATGATGTTGTCCATTCGGCACTCGTACGAACAGAAATTACACGTTGAAGATCGTTAGATCAGAAATGCAGACTCAGTGAACTGTGGAGTTCATTAACTTGACACATACATGTTGGATATTATACATCCAAAATAAATATTGCCATTTACGCGTTGAAATGAGGTTTCGATCATACAATCCAAAACAATGTTGTTCTTCAACCATCTAAACCTACAAGAATATCAATTGTTGATTTACAGAGCAAATTATAACTATCTCCACAAAAAAGTTGCCAGTACTAAATTCTTCTCAGTGGAAATTCCCCTAGCTTCGTCGTGTAGCTAGGGCGCCATCAAAGACCGGAGGGTGGGATCGATCATCCATGGCTTTGGTCGTGAGAACAGTGCAACCTGTCAACGAAATACAATACAACATTCAGCTGAATCGAGCTGCAAAATAAATAGAAGAGTAAATTTCACTTTGGACTATATAATCTTATCTTGGTTTTATTTTGCATCATCCTTAGTAAATGTTTTCACTGTGCACTATTTATTTTAACCATGTGTTGCACTTTGCACTACATCTTCTTACTTTTTGTTTCACTTTGCACCAGGGGAACACCCTGTCAGCGGAGGAAAACATGAGAGGCGTGCAAGGAGCTTGTCGGCAGCGAGGCACGGTCGACGAGGTAGCGGCAACTCAAAAAATAGAGAGAGCGAGCCGTTTTGTCGTCGTCGCCATGCTATGGGCGCCACCGGCGATGATCCGGCTATTCTTCTCCGCTTTTGTTCCATTTCCTAGCCACATCTACCTCCTCTCTCTCCATCATGTGCCTCGCCGCCGCCTCCCGCACCGCCATTCAATGTCGGTGAGTACCAAAGAAGGCAACTAAATTCTTACCTTAGTGCAAAGTGCAACACATGTTAAGAAGAGGTGGTGCAAAGTGAAAATATTTGCTAATGGCAGTGCAAAGTGAAACCATGGTAAGATTACATGGTGCAAAGTAAAATCTACTCCGAATAAAAATTATAGCCAGTTTGGTTGACGATAACTTTACCACAACTAACCTTAGTCAGTGTGATTTGCCAAACTTTTTATGGCAACAAAATTCAGCGCCACAAGTATGGCAAACTTAGGCAAAAAAAACTAAGTCTACAACATATGGTTTATGGGGCAAAAAAAGTATGACAAGTCACATTTGTGACAACGAACCAAACACATGACTAAGAAACTGTAAAGCACCTAAGATTATGTGTGCCAACCTTAGGTTGCAAACCAAGCATGTCCTTTCACAAATCTACAACTCTAGTGTCAAAACTATCAGAGAACTGCATATTTAAGTTTCTGTTTCGCAAAATTACAGAATTAGCAAACGTTTTTTTCTCAGAACTACAATCCCATCACGAGAGCCACGTTCTGACAGGTCAACCTCCACACAGGGTGAAACCTCACCATTACATGCTGCCACACAGCAGTCCATGTGGATGGCCCACTCCTCCCTCCTCCCTCTTCGATGAAGGCCCACGCGAGAGGGCACTGCACCATGTCTTAGCGCCCCCGCGTTCAGCGCACACGTGGGAAAGTAGAGGAGGGCCTAGGCGACCTGATGAGGGGTAGGGAAGGGACGAAGGGCTAGGGCACCGTGGCGACTACCAAAATGTGTTGCAGGGGCGGAGGCGAGTAGATGGGTGGCGGCGGCATGGTTGGAGACGCACAGTGTCGTGCCGGCGACGGCGTGCAACGGCAAAGCTTGATGGCTTCCATGGCCACGACAACGTAGAGAGCTAGCAGCTAAACCAATCACGTCGTGAGCTATAAAGGAATACTAGGAAGCTATCTACTGTGCTAGCATGATGCGTGAGGTTTTCGTGAGGTCTGGCAAGGTAGTCAACCGGCGGAGGAAAAAGAGGAACCTTGCCGGAGGCGAGGAAGGGTGCCCGAGAGGATCCGCGGGTACCCTACCATCTTTTTAAGTTGCATAGCTAGCTAATGGAGAAAGGAATCGGACGGAGGCCTACCGAAGAGGGAGAACAACTCAGTGGTGGAGCTTTTGCCAGAGAGGGAGAAGACGGTGTGTTTCAACATCGAGGCTTTAAAGAAGAAGAAATTATTGGAACCAAGTCAAAGAAAAAAACGATCACACGCATTTGCGCCGGAGGCAAGTACTCGCTAGAAGCAAAAACACGTGAACATAGGAGAAACACACGCACATGCAGCGAATCAACACACACTACGAGATCACACCAGAAGCCGATAGAAGCACATGCTCAGGATCTTGTTGGTGCAAGCTAGCACACACACGCATGCTTATCACTTGGACGCACGCACGCACAACACGAAGGGAACACAAAAAAACATGAGACAATGAGAAGATTTTTTTTTGCCACTGCAACTTTTTCAGCGTTTTCTTGACTTCTTTAATATATATATATATATATATATATATATATATATATATATATATATATATATATATATATATTACATCCAACCAACTAACCGAGAGAAGATAACTATTGACTGATTACATGCAAAACAATTAACAGCTAACAGCCTAACAAACTAAAACAGCCATCACGTACGCAAGATTCACGCCAACAAATTACACGTACGTATTCAGCCTCACCCGGCCGGCCAGCTAGGATTGGCGAGATTAACGTGACACCTACCTGCTTGACTAGATAAATATGGAGCACGCTACGTAACACATCTCCTACAGTGCATAGCTCCCCAACGCGACTCAAACAAGAAACGGACTTGTGCGGCAAGCAGACACGGTTTCGTCTTGTGTCGAACGTATTCATGACTAGAGACGGTGACACAACTCGGATACATCTCGGACTACTCAACTCTATTACAAGATTAATTCTAACAGAAATAAAGTAGATATGTGAGCTCGGGTGGCGGGACCGGTGATGACGCAGACTAAAGAGGAGTGCATCATCGAGGCGTGAGATTTGGTTGATGGCGAATCAAGCGAGCTACGATCGTTGTTGGCTTCCCGCTTCGTAAGGTGAAGAAACGTGGGAGCGTGAAGAAGAGTTGAAAGCCGAGTTCCTCACCTTTTCTCCATTTAACTCAATCTCGGTCGAGATTCCTTTAAGGGGGAGGTTTGTAACATCCCAATTTTCGAGCTTTAAAAATCTTTTAAACAGTTGTAGTAAGAAAATTCACCATTTGGATTTAATTTAAAAGCTTAATATTGACTTTGAGTAACAAAATAATTTAATATGACTAAAGTCAACATGAACAGTAGTCAAAACTATTTTATTTGGATTCTATGTGCTTGGATATATTTTCTAGAATTTTCTGGAATTTTTCCAAGTTCATTTGTTATTTTCTATTGCCATTTGAATTTCTGCTATTTTTCTTAAAAGAAAAAGCTATTTAAATATCCTAACAGATTTGGGCCTAAACCCACTCTCTCCCACCCGGCCCAAAGATCGCAGTAGCCCACGCAGCTGCGCTCCACTGACGTGTGGACCCCAACCGTCAGTCTCTCTCTCCCTCCCGCGTGTTTACTTCTTCGATCAATGGTAGCCGTTGGATCGCATATGGACATCCCGATCTTGATTGGAGCGGTCCGAACGTCCCATTGCTTTTGAGCCGTGCGATCAAGTTTGGATGGTCCGATGGGGTTGTACTGTGCGGCTGGTCCGAACGTCACATTGTTTGTGGGTCGTCCGACTAATTGACGACCAGATCTCGCCCGCACGCGAGCGCCTCGCTCTCTCTCTCTCTGACGCGTGGGCCCGCTACAGTGTCATCGTCTCCGACACGGTCTCCTTCCTCGCGTGGCTCCGCGACTGTGTTCGCCATTGTCGTCTTCTAGAAGCTCCGCCCGCGGTCGTTTCTGCTAACTAAAATCCCCAGATTTCCGCACCAAACTTCATCCTTATCTCTCCCGCACTGACTCCGTTTGAATTTGAAATTCAAACTCGTCTCTATCCCGTTTATCCCATGCGCTCGTTTCAGGCGGTTTAACCTCCGCCGCAAGACGCCACCTCGAGCTCGCCTGCGCCTATAAAGGGACCCATCGCCGCTTTTGCCCCTTTCCAAAACCCCTCGCCCAATTCCACCCGAGAACCTCCGCATCGCCGCCAATTCGAGCTTTAAGGTTTTCTCGCCGCCGATGGGATTTCTTCGATTACGCCGCCGCTGCCGCCGCCGCGTCGTCGCGGAGCACGCCATCACCTCCTCTACCTCCCGGACCCTTCCCCAACGCCAATCCCTCGCCGGAGCGCCCGCCCGACAAAACCCGAAGCTCTCCGCCGCTTGAACCTCGCCGCCGGCCACCACCGTCACCCCTGATCACCCGGAGCTACCTCAACAGGTTCGCAATAACCTCAGCTACACACCTGTACCACCCATTCCCGGCGACGAGCCGCCGTTCACCGGCGACCATTGGGTCCAGTGCCGCCACCGCCGCCGTTGTCGTCCTCGCCGACGTGGACGCCAGGTCACCTGCCACCTCAGCGCCGTGCGTACGTGTCGTCCCTGGTGGTGTCGCGTTAGCGCCACGCAGCAGGGTGCGCGCCACCACTCGATCAGATCCAGAGGCTCTGTGGATTTGGTCCACCGTGAGCCGTGTCGCAGACGTGTGGGTCCCACACGTCAGATTTTCTTTTTATTTATCTTTTCCGGAAATTCCTTCACTAACGCAAGCATTGCGCAATAATCCGGGTTTTTCTTTTAAGAAATAATTCGGGAAATTCGCATAATTCAATTTTCTAGGGTTTTCTTTAGATTCAAACTTTTAAACCTCATAACTTTTGCATCCTAACTCCAAATCAGCCCATTCAAATTTCTAAATTCGTCTAAAATCAAGATTTACCTAATGGAGATTTTTATTTATTTTTTTGGAGTTGTTTTGCCTCTGTTATTTATTTATTTTATTTTTATGCTTCGTTTGCAAGTAGACTTTGACGCTGTTGGAAGAGTTAAAGAAGAAGGAGCTTTCCAAGACCAGACCAGCACCTAAACCTATTCCAAGGCAAGCTATACCCTTGACCATTTTGCTTCCCAGCTTTGAGAAAAGTATTTTAATTCAAATTATCGCATCTTAATTCAAGTATTTATTTAAATGTTTTGGGTGTAGTAGTTAATGCCAAATTGTTATGCCTTCCTTGTGTAATTGTTATGCCCGATCCTTTGTCACCCTAGTTAATATTTAGTTGGTAACATTGTAGCACCAACGCCGGTTGGTTAGTACGAGTAGATTGCTTAGCCATGCCACGAATCACTTATTCATGTGAGACTGCAATTATTAACCTGACTAAGTGAATATGCAATCCTATAATAATCTCTGTGTACTATGTGTCTTTGTGGCATGTGTTGCACTTAAATCAACTGGGTGGTAAAAAAGATTTGGACTAAGGCAAGGGGGTGGATACTGTGTGATATGGTGGAGCTGTGTGCACGGGCTTTATAAGCTGTGTGCTATTTTTGGTGGAGCTGTGTGCATGGGCTTTATAAGCTGTGTGCATAGGGACTTGTAGTTAACATGTGATAGTCTTGCCTTGGTCAATTAAGGACCTCACCATGTGCGTCATTGAACTGAGCCCCATCTCTACGACCACATGCCTGTTATGGGACGGGCCTAGCATAGTAAGATGAATTTCTAAAATGCTTTGTTATGATTAGTGCTAGCTACACTAGTTATATCTTGTGGGTAAAGTGTATAAACTCTGCAGAGTGTAATTTAATCTATTCGAATAGCCGCGTCCGCGGTCATGGACAATGCTCGGGGATTTCACACTAGGGGGTAGATCTTATTAAAACTGTGTGGGAAGGGAGCTGTGTGATTTAAATCATATAGCTATGTGAATAACCTGTTTAGGCTGTGTGTGTCTTTGTGAAATAAATTATTAAAATTATTGTTATATATTTGTTTTACTTGTTTTCAATCTATTAATAGTATTCAATTGCAGTTATCGCATTTCTGCAAAAGAACTACAAAATGCCTTTCCCTTGTAAAATGCCAGCATGTATATATTGCATTTCTGTGGTGTGGCTTGCGAGTACGGTGTGTAAACCAAGAAAATGACGTGTAACCGGCCGCACGACTGGTCGTGGTTCGAACGGCCCATAAGACAAAAGGGAGTTCTTGAACCCAAGCTCCTGACTGTTTTACTAACTGGTCGAATACTCGACGTTTGATCCCCTGCATTAGTATACCATTAGCTCGCTCAACTGCTTCGTTGCTCTGCGGATGAGCAACAAAAGCAAAATGTATTTTGATACCAAGTTCTTCTTAGAATTCTTGGAATTAACCGCTTGAGAACTGGGTACCGTTGTCTGTGATTATACAACTGGGTACACCAAATCGTGTGATCACATTTTTTGTGAGAAACCTCTTAGCGGCCTCAATCGTTGTTTTAACAACAAGCTCGGCTTCGATCCATTTTGTGAACATGTCAATCATGACGAAAAGGAATTCAAAGCCCCCGGGTGCTCTTAGGAAAGGTCCCAGAATGTCCAGTCCCCAGGTAGCAAAAGGCCAAGAAAGAGGAATGGTCTGCAGAGCTTGTGCCGGTTGATGTACTTATCGGCTATGAAACTGACATTGTACACACTTCGTCACGAGCTCTTTAGCATCATGAAGGGCAGTTGGCCAGTAGTATCCTTGCTTGAAGGCTTTACCGACCAGTGTTCTGTAGGAATGATGTGCTCCATAGACTCCTTCATGGATTTCGGTTAGCAACTTAATGCCATCCATTTGAGATATGCATCTCATCAACACCCCGTGAGATCCTCGTTTGTACAAGGTACGTTCGATCAGAGTGTATGATTTGGCTTTTCATGCTATACGATCAGCCTCTACATCATCTTTCGAAATTGTGTCTTGCTGAAGATAATTGTAGATCGATGTCATCCAATCTCTACCTTGATCGTGACAGCGCCAACCGTCAACGACCTGTGGAGCATCCAAATTCTCACGATCGGTTTTTACGACCTGTAAGGAATCATGTATGTTCTCGGAAGGCTCGACCACCGAGGGTGAATCGAGGTGCTCAAGAAAAACTCAAGGGACGGTCGACCTCGTGGAGGCCATCCGTGCTAACCGGTTCCGCCGTAAAAATTCCTTTCTAGGAATATGTTGATCCGGAAACCGAAGAAGTGCTTTTCGAGTTTTCGTACTTCTACCTAATAAGATGACATCTTGGTACTCGAGCATTGATACTCTTTCCCTACTTGATTCGCTACTAGTTGAGAATCGTCTTTCACTAGTAATCTACTTAATCCTAAGCTTAACGAGCCGCCGAGTCCCGCCAAGAACCTTCATATTCTGCTACATTGTTGGTGGCAGGAAAGTTCAACTGGATGGCGTACTTGATGTATTCACCGGTAAGGGATATCAAGACCACTCCAGCCCCCAAGCCCTTGAGCATCAAGGAACCGTCAAAGTACATTGTCCACTCGTCGTGGTGTTCGTAATCGGGCCCTTGGGTGGGTTCAGGGTTTGTCCATTCGGCAATGAATTCAGCTATTGCCTAGGACTTAATTGTTGTACGTGAGATGAAATGAAGGTCGAACATCCCTAGTTCAACCGCCCATTTTGCTATTCGTCCTAATGATTCCCTGTTTCCAAGGACTTGACCTAAGGGATACCTGGTTGGTACGACCACTTTGTGGGCCTGAAAGTAATGCCTTAGTTTCCTTAGAGCCATACGGAGACCATAGAGCAGTTTTTGTACCTGTGGGTACCTTTCCTTTGGTCCATGTAAGACTTCACTTACGTAATACACTGGTCGCTGAACATTATCACGCTCTACGACCAGTACGCCGCTAACTATGTGTGGCATTGCAGCCACATAAATTAGCAACGTTTCGTTCGATCGTGGAGAGACTAAGACTGGGGGACTCATAAGGTACTCTTTGATCTTTTCAAAAGCATCGTTTGCCTCATTAGTCCACTCGAAACTTCTATGCTTCCGAAGAAGTTTAAAGAAAGCCAATCCTTTTTCACCCAACCGTACTATGAAACGACTTAGCGCTGCCATACAGTCGGTTAGTTTCTAGACCTCTTTCTTCGTGGTCAGAGGGCGCATCTAGTCGATGGCCGATATTTTTACTGGATTTGCTTCGATGCCTCTAGCCGAAACTAGGAAACCGAGCAGTTTTCCAGCGAAAACTCCGAACACACACTTTTTCTGATTTAACTTGAGGTTATGCCTTCTCAAGTTATTAAAAGTCTCTTTTAGGTCATGAATGTGATCTCCAGCGTTGATGCTTTTTACGACCAGATCATCAACGTAAGCTTTTAGATTTCAACCTGTCTGTGGATTAAAGGTTTTCAACATTAACCTTTGAAAAGTTGCACCAGCATTTTTGAGACCAAATGGCATCTTAACGTAGCAGTAAGTGCCATATGGGGTGATGAAGGAAGTTATCTCTTCATCTTCTTTACACATATTAATCTGGTGGTACCCTGAATATGCATCTAAAAATCTTAGTAACTCACACCCGGAGGTAGAATCTACAAGTTGGTTGATGCGTGGAAGGGGAAAAATCATCCTTCGGACAAGCTTTATTAAGATCCGTAAAGTCAATACACATATGCCACTTCCCATTATTTTACCTAACCATTATAGGATTGGCTAGCCATTGAGGGTGGTTGACTTCACGAATAAATCCAGCCTTGAGGAGCTTGTCAATCTCCGACTGGATTGCTTCCTTCCGATCAGGTGCAAAACACCTTAGCTTCTGCTTGATCGGTTTTTTGTCAGGCTGGAGAGCTAGCTTGTGCTCAATTACCTCCCTAGGGACTCCGGGCATGTCGGACACCTGCCAAGCGAATACGTCCTGATTTGCTCGGAGGAAGGAGACGAGCGACTCTTCCTATTTGTGGTTAAGTCTTGCCCCGACCAGTATCTTTCGGGTAGACGAGTCAGTGTTTCCTGACCCAGGTGGCGACTTGGCGCTTTCCAGAGGAGCGCCCTTGTCGAGTGGTACCTCCTTTGTCTGGTCGAAAGGTTTTGGTGTCATCTTTGGCCTTGAGTGCTTGACCTGCACGGTAGATGGGTTAGCCTCTCTGGTCGGAAGTTCATCGACCAGCTCTAAGGATTTCCGATCACATGCATAAGACATTTTTTATCACCTTAAACCGTGATGACTCCTTTTAGTCTTGGCATCTTTAAACTTTGATAACCGTAATGCGTGGCTATCAAGAATTTTGCTAGAGCTGGACGACCAAGGATTCCATTGTATGCAGATTCAAAATCCACTATATCGAATGGAACCCTCTCTGTTCGAAAGTTATCTGGTCTTTTGAATGTAACCGGTACGGAAACCTACCCTATTGGTTTGGCGGTAGAACCCGGAACTATGTCATGCAAGGCATATTTCACTAGTTTCACCTTAGATTTGGGAACTTGCATTTCTTCTAAAGTTCCCGCAAATAAAATATTTAAAGAACTACCTCCATCTATTAAGACTCGATTAACCCTACAATTATTAATAGTAGGCTCAACAACAATTGGGAACCTACCTGATCGAGTCGAAGGGATGGGGCAGTCTTCTTTGCTGAAGGAGATTACACTTTCCAACCACTTTGATGGCTTGATGATGGACGGAGGCTCGACAAGATTGACCTCCTGCTCTGTGGCCTTCAGATGATGCCTTGAGTCGTATGAAGATGACCCTCCAAAGATCATGTTAACCGTGTGTTGAGGATCCTGGTACTCCATCTCTTCGTTGCCATCTTTGTCCTTCTTGGAACTCGTTTCTCTGAGTTCCTGTACTGAGGGGAGTGGACCTTTACCTGCATAGTAATCTTCTAGTCTTTTGTGCCAGACTCGACAGGTGCGCAAGTCGTGCCCGGCCTGCTGGTGAAGTGGACACCACTTCTTATTTTTTGTGTATCCTTCGGTCGGAGCTTTTGCTTTGCCTCGACCGGTATAATCTTTCTTACCCTTGGTGTACTTCTCAGGTACCACCAGGACTTCCTTATCGTCAGGCCTGTGGTTCTTCTTTTTCTTGAGAGCCTTCTTATTTTTCTTCTCTGGTTTGTCCAAGCCAGGTTGGGGAATTTTGTCTTTACGATCGATGGCCTCGCTCCATTCAACCGCTTTGCTAGCGGTTCCGTACTTGTCGGCCATGTCGAAAAGTTCGATAGTTGTCTTTGGAGGATGGATTGCTATGTCCTCTGTAAACTGCCGATTCCTCGGACCTGCTTTGAAAGCTTGGATAACAGAAGATTCTGCGACCTCCGGTATTGAATTATGAACCTGGCTGAATCTTTTGATGTATTGACGTAGAGTCTCGTTGGATCCTTGCCGGATTTGGTGGAGGTCATCCTCCTTTCCAGGGCGGTCGTACGTGCCTTGGAAATTTGCAATAAGGAGGTCGCAAAGCTGCTCCCAGGTGTAGATAGATCCGACCGGTAGGTTGAGCAACCACGACCGGGCAGAACCTTTGAGTATTGTGGGCAGATAGTTTGCCATCATATTTTCGTCACCACCAGCAGCTCTGATGGCGGTGGTATATATTTGGAGAAACTCCAATGGGTTCTGAGTCCCATTGAACTTGTCTATGTTGGCCGGTAGGAACCTGTTTGGCCAACGTACAGCTTGGAGCCTTACAGAGAAGGTTCGACAACCTGTAATTGATTTATGGTGCCTTCTTTGAACAGGTGCCGGATTGTAATCAGTCGGAGACTGGTTCCTCAGGTTGAAATGCTAGAGCTCCAGTGCCCCGATCCGGTCGTGGACGTTAGTGTGACACCTGTGACCACCTGCCTGGTTTAACTGATGATGAAGGTCATCAGGGCCAAGCGATTATTCCTCTCGACGAGGTGATGGAGTGGCCGCTTCAAACAGCCTTCTCCCCTCGTGACTCCTTGGTCGGAATCGTCGAGGAGGCCTTAGTATCTCTTGTTCTCCAGTCCGACCATGTTGCCCTCTGCTGAGGGAGGAACGTTGGGATGAAGTCATGGTTTGACTTCCTGAATTCCTTTGTTCTCGGTATGCTTCCGTTCGTCGCATGGTCTGCTGAAGAATCTCTGATACCTAGCCCACGAGCTGTACAAAACCTGGAGTCTCTGCTAGGGCAGGATTAGAGTTCTTCAAAATATCCTGAACACGTCGTAGGTTTTCTACTGTTACCGAAGGTCTCGGAGGGTTCATGCTGGTCGTAGGTGTTCGAAGACCTGATCCTTCCCCTGACCTTCTTGTTGGTTCCGCCCGACCCATTATTCTGGGTGGGGCAGAATTAGGTGAATTAATTGATGGACGTCCATCAGCTCTGTTACCTCCAAAATTTGGTGCCAGATGGCCTGTGTCATTTCCACCAGTACGTGGTGGCGTGGTAGATCGTGCAATACCGAGCATGGCATCTTGATTTGCATCTCCGATCGCATTGACCTCGTGTTTCCAGCAACAATCTTCCGACAAGCTTCCATCGTAACTAGTGGAGAGCCCTCCAAACTCCTTGCTAGGAGTTTCTGTTGGACCGAAAAGGCGACTAGAGGGGGGGGGTGAATAGGAGCACTCTCACTTTTTCACAAAAGATGGATTCAACCCAAATCTCACTCCAATAGCTATGGAAGCTATGAAGATCAATATACCAGTACAGCGGAAGACTAGTATTGAATCCAATCCAAAACCCCGAAGCAATAGATCAAAGAAGAAACAAATCAGAGGCTGAGCGATCAAATCGATTATTGTACGGCGGTCTGACCGGTGTTATGAGAGCGGCCTGACCGACGTTCTAAAATCGGTTTGACCGATTTTGTCCAGAATAGTATGAACATCCCGAAAACCAAAGCTCAAATCGATCTAACTTTTGATCTATGCGGTCAAACTCCACGAAACTTGACACACACCTTCTCAAAGATATTAGGAACCTATTCCAATCAAAGATCGCAGAGATCCACGCCAAAGTTCCTATCTTTTTCAGTTTGAGCGAAGGTGGTTCAAAAACCGAGCCAAAAACGAAATATGATCTAGAGACTTGCTCGTGGGTGATTGATGATCAAGATGATCCTAGATGGGTTCCCATAAGTCATAGCAAGTTAGATCACGCCAAGAAACCAAACAAAAACTCGAGAATCAAAAAGAGACACCAAATCACCAAATAGAGAGACAAAGAGAGAATAGATTCATCTTGAGAGAAATCTCTTTGGATTGATTTGATTGAGTATTGGTTTACAGCCACTCCACCAATGGAGGACAAAGACTCAATACATGAGCACGAAATCCAATCCAACTCTCTAGAACCCTAACCTCCACTAATCCTCTCCCTAAGCAAAACTAGGGTTTCAAACACAATGAAAGGGTTGAAGGGGGTGCAGCTACCTCCCACCTCTATTTATAGTGGGGGCTTAGACCTTCTAGAAGAGTAACCCTAATGGGCTCCCGTTAAGGCCCAAAACAAACGGGTCACATACGCACGCGTTTTAAAGCGCCGTCTTCATCTCTTGACCTAATCCACTTCACCTTGCGCCATCTTGCCCGTGACTTGGCAAAAGGTCACCAAGGCGGTATTTGGTAAAATTACCAAAATACCCCTCCTCGATCTTTTTGCAAAGACCGAGTCCCAACTGCGTGAAACACATCCATGCTTCACCACGTAGGTTGATCCTTCGACTCTCCATGTCGGCAAGTTCTCCCATCCGGCCCCACCGAAACCACCATGGCACTTGCACCGACCCCGCCGCTTGATCAAACCAACCGCACCGAATCGCTGTTCGGTTACCCTTGTCCATTCTCGCACCACACTTGAGTTCATTGACTCACCCAACATCGCCGATCGCTCGACCTCACTCTCCAAGCCTAGTTCCCATCATCCTCGCCGTTGACCGTCGTTGACCACCAAGCAACCTCGACAAAGAATAGACAAGCAAACGAATCCGGAACAAGTTCTTCACAACTTGACCCACGTTAGTCAAAACATGCATCATGCAACACATATGCATCAAACCCATGAACTTGACCTAACATCAAACATCGCCGCCACGGCGACGCATTTAAATAGTGAAACCGGTCGACCGCCAACTTGGCTTGCCTCGATTCCCTTCGGGCCGATCGCCACCAAAGGCGGTCGACCGCCACCAATGACTTAGCCAAAAATCCATCCCGAAATCAAACCTACTAGAATTTTCAAACCAATAGAACTTTTGCCCGAAGCTCCAAAATTATGAGACCAAGTGCGTAAGAACCCTCTCACTTGCCTACACCTCTATTTTTGGCCCACCCAAAATCCACAAGGATTACAATGGCGGTCTCAACGCCAGCAAAGCCGGTCCGATCGCTCCATCGCCGATCCGACCGCCACCGCCGGTCGCACCGCTAGCAACCATTTCAGAAAAACCACAGGCATGGCCGGTCTGGCCGCCACAAAGGTCGGTCAGACCGCCAGAAACCTGACAGACCTGAATCTTTGCCGAAAACACGTGATTCGACAAACCGTCAACGACATTGCCAATTATAACATCATCCTAAGATCTCAGGCATATCCCCATGATATCCACAATTTCCACGATGGAGAGTGGTCGGAGATGAGCACCTCCTGAGGCTTTTGTGGTTGTCTCAACCTGATTCGGCGGATTGCCGATCAAATGTTGAGTTGAATCATTCCCACTTGGCCCACGACCAATGGGAGCTTCATCAACACCATTACGAGATGTCGGTTGGCCCTTGGAATCGCCAGAAGCCGTTGGTGAGAACCGTTACCAGAGTATATCGATGTTCAAATTGCGATGCTGAGTTTTCGTCACCTTCTTTGCCAGTCGGAAGGACCCGGCTTGGAGAGGTCCTTGGACATTCCGAACTGGTCAGAATGGCTTGTTCCTTTGAAACCGCCACTTGTCGTAGCGGTGTATCCTCATCCATCCGGTCGATTTCGCTAAGGTCTGCGATATGCGAGCCGGCGGAGGAGGAGGATGATAACATGCCATTTTCCTGCATGGCACGGATGCATCCTTCCATATCAAGGTTGGAGTAGTCCGCCAGGTCGAACCAGTTCTCCTCGTCCCAAACTCCTACCATAGCCGCATGAGCGATTATGAGGAACGGGCGAGGATTTGATGAGCAAATAATTTCTTCAGGAAACTTGCGTCTTCTTCCCCACGGATGGTGCTAGCTGTCGACGATCGAGTCACCGATCTTACGAAAATATAAAGGAAAATGTTGCAGAATCTCCTGGTAGGGAATGGGGCTGCTCTTTTATTGATATGAACTGGATTTACAGGGGATGCTTTTAACCCAACTGGAGACTAATCCTAATTACACTGGGAATGATGCTTGCTATGCTACTTAATCAGACTTAAAGCATGGAATCAAGGCTGATTGCGCTGCTTTGTCTTCTATTTATTATCCACTGATCCATCGCTTAATTAATCGCCCTTTTGTCTTCTGTGCTTCAGCTTTAAATAACTTCCGAAGAGGTGGCAGTTACTCCTGAATAAGGCATCCCTGTTGAAGCGTCGTGACTAGTCAGAGCAAAGCAACAGTTGACAAAGTGTCAACTACTCTGCGGTTAAGTGTCTGTGAGATACTTAACCGTATGGTGGTTACTGTCAGTGTCTTAGGATTATGTAACATCGTGTGGGTTGGAATATACAGCACGTGTTCCATTCATCACACGGTAAGGATATACCTGGAGTCATCCAGATACCAGTTCGTAGCTTTTTCGAGCAGCTACTTGGTCGGAGGCTAGGCGCAGGACCTTGTCCGACCAGGGTACCCATTATGTAACCTCTGGAATCCTTATGACCAGTGAGGTCGTTAGCCTTAGGGGTTATGACCATGAAGACGTATGGTCTTTTATTATGTATTAAAATAATACATAGAGGTTTTAATCCTCATCAGCTAGGCTAACTAGAGAGAGAGAACCACCAAGTGCTGATGAAGATCCAAAATTACGACTTCCAAGAGTTACCGCACCGGGTCGGACTGCCTCAGGTGGACTTGAACATTTGGAGAGGGAACCCTCGCCATTCTCTGAGTCTGCCTTGGTACAGCCCTCGTTGTGGTCAGATAGACCCTTGTCCTCTGAGAAAGCTGGTTCCTCATCTGGACGCATCGTTGTGGGGGATAAGGATCCCTCCTCAACTCCATCGATGGTATAGTCTTCTAGAGAATGATCTCCAGAGGCGACATCACCATCGGATGATGCAGTACTCGGCTCGTAGTCGAAATCGGCATCCATGTCGATATCTGCGTAATTGGCCAAGTCGAACCAGTTCTCCTCGTTCCACTCTCCTACCATGAGAGCATGAGAGTTTGGAGGAAATAGAGGAAAGCTGATGACTTGAAGATCCCCACGGTCGGCGCCAACTGTCTGTGTTTTAGAACCGAACTTACATAAAGATTGTTTGATTCGGGGTTCCTCTCTCAAAATCACACAGAGATGGAGACATGGGGATTTTTATACAGGTTCAGGCCTTCTCTTGGGAGAATAACAACTCTACTCCTGTGTGTATGTGTTGAGTATGCTGGATTACAAGATGGAGCCAAAGACCAAAGTATTGTGCTTCCAATTGACTTCTGGCCCTCCCTATTGTACTGATGATCCCGCCTTTTATACAGTCCTCGAAGTGTACCGTTGTATCTCCGGTCTAAAGGCTGCTTTAATGTTCCAGATCGTGGAGCCATTACTAAAGGTTATTTTGGGAGTAGTAACGTTCCCACGTTGGTAGGCAGTTATCACCATAACAAGGAGTTTAAATCGTGCCATTATTCCAGAGAATAATAGCGTAGTTTACTGCCCCATATCCTTAAATATGGTGCGGAAGATTCCCTGGTCGACTAGGCCCACATGTCTGTAAACCCTATCGACTAGGAACTGGTCGTAAAAGAGCTTACGACCACAGACTGATCGTAGTAGAACTTACGATCATGGTATAGTCGTAGAAGGACTTACAACCATGGGGTAGCCGTAGGAAAACTTATGACTATGGGGTGGTCATAGAAGAACTTACGACCTCCAGCTTCTCCCTTATGAATATTAAGGGGTATACTCAAGGACCATATGGCGTCATTATTATCCATAATATAAATTATAGATAAATAATTAAATGAGGATTATTATATCCTCATCAGGTACATTTTGTTATGTCAAAATGCCATTTAGTCTAAAAATGCTGACGCTTCTTTTCAACACTTGATGCAATCGACTTTTTTACCTCAGCTAGGCCGAAATTTGGAAGCCTATGTTGACGATCTAGTCGTAAAAAGTATCAAACGGCTTGATCATGTTTCAGACTTGTAGGAGACGTTCGACAACCTCAGAAAACACCGCCTGAAACTCAATCCTGAGAAGTGTGTGTTTGGAGTCTCTTCGGGAAAATTGCTTGGATTCCTAAACTCTATACAAGGGATTGAAGCAAATCCCGAAAAAATAAAGGCCATTGTGCAAATACGCCCTCCAACCATGAAGAAAGAAGTCCAAAAACTCACAGGGTGTATGGCGGCTTTAAGTCGTTTCATCGCACGACTGGGAGAAAAAGGACTACCTTTCTTCAAACTTCTAAGGAAGCACGAGGGTTTCGAGTGGTCGGAAGAGGCAAACACTGCCTTTGAGGATGTCAAAAGATATCTTACGAGTGCTCCTATTTTGGTTTCTTCGAAACCAGAAGAGACGCTCTTAATTTATCTAGCTGCCACGCCACAGGCAGTGAGCGCAGTACTAGTCGTAGAACGTGAAAATGTCCAACGACTAGTGTACTACATAAGTGAAGTTTTACATGGGCCTAAGGAGCGTTACCCTCAGGTCCAAAAACTTCTCTATGCCCTCCTAATGTCTTCAAGGAAACTGCGATATTATTTTCAAGCGTACAACATAATTGTACCGTATAAGTTTCCCTTAGGAGTGATTCTCTAGAATATGGAAGTAGCGGGACGCATGTCTAAATGGTCAGTAGAACTTGGGGAGTTCGACCTCTATTTCGTGTCCTGAACAGCCGTTAAATCCCAGATCTTGGCAGACTTTGTCGCCGAATGAACAAATCCTAAATCTGTTCAGGATCCCCAGTACGATACCCATGACCAGTAAACGATGTACTTTGATGGGTCACTTACTTTAAGTGGCTCGGGGGGCTAGGGTGGTCCTAGAATCTCCTAACGGAGAGATCTTAAAGTATGTCATACAATTAAACTTTCAGGCCACTAACAACGTGGCAGAATACGAAGGTTTGCTAGCTGGCATACGAGCTGTGAAAGCGCTCACGATTCAACGACTACTCGTGAGAGGAGACTCTCAACTAGTCGTGAATCAAGTCAGAAAAGAGTACCAGTGCTCTAATCCGACCTTGCCTCGGTACTTATCGGAGGTTCGAAAGCTTGAAAAGCATTTTTTCAGTTTCAAGGTACAATTCATCCCTCGAAAGGATAACTTCTTCGCAGACCAGCTTGCTCGGATAGCTTCTTCCCAATCATAAATACCAAAAGGAGTCTTCCTGGAGCAACTCCAGAAGCCGTCTCTGGTGGAGACACCAGAGACATCTCCTATTGAGACAGCCTCTCTAGAATACGAGGATACTTGGATAAATCACATCTATGAGTATCTTCAGACGGGTTCCATACCCAACGATGATCTTGAGGCAGATTGTTTATCCCGAAAGGCCAAAATGTATACTTTGGTCGAAGGAATCCTCTATAAACGAGGCACTCAAGGGGTACTCATGCGATGCATACCGCGGAGAGAAGGACAAAAAATCCTTCACAACATACACGGGGGCATCTGTGGAACTCATGCTTCCTACAGAACGTTGGTCGAAAAAACCTTTCGACAAGGATTTTACTGGCCAACAGCTCTCTACGATGCCAAATAGTTGGTTAAGAAATGTGTACAATGCCAGTTTCATAGCAGGCAAATACAACAATCAACTTAGGCATTGCAAACAATTCCTCTATCTTGGCCTTTTACGACCTAGGGTCTCGATATCCTAGGACCATTCCCAAAAGCTCCAAGAGGCTTTGAGTTCCTTTTTGTGGCTATTGATACGTTCACAAAATGGATCGAAGCTGAACCTGTGACTGGGATAACAACGAAAACCGCAAAATGGTTCATTATGAGAAGCGTGATTACTCGGTTTGGAGTCCCAAGTCGAATAATCATAGATAATGGTAAACAATTTTCGAGCGCAAAATTTCAGAAATTTTGCGACGAGTTGGGTACCAAGCTATGTAATGGGGCGGTCGAACGAGCGAATGGCCAAATATTGCAGGGAATTAAAACTCGCGTCTTCGACCAGCTTGTTAAGCGCTCCAGAGAATAATAGCGTAGTTTACTGCCCATATCTTTAAATATGGTGCGGAAGATTCCCTGGTCGACTAGGCCCACATGTCTGTAAGCCCTATCGACTAGGGACTGGTCGTAGAAGAACTTACGACCAGGCGGTGGTCGTAGAAGATCTTATGACCATAGACTGATCGTATTAGAACTTACGATCACGGGATAGTCGTAGAAGCACTTACGACTATGGGGTAGTCGTAGGAGGACTTACGACTACAGGGTTGTCGTAGAAGAACTTACGACCTCCAGCTTCTCCCTTATGAATATCAAGGGGTATACTCAAAGACCATATGACGTCATTATTATCCATAATATGAATTACAGATAAATAATTAAATGAGGATTATTATATCCTCGTCAGCATTGTACTCAATCTTGCTTATATTGTTATTCAGAGTTCGAAGATGAGCCAATGCCTGACGATACGTTCTTCGCACCTGGAACCAGAGGGTTTGGTGACAGATCTATCTAGGCGTTGTTTCTTGTTAGTTGCCTGAGGGATTGGATGGCATGCCGCTGGAATTTTGCTATTTTTATTATTTCTTCCGCTACTACTTTTACTCTGATGATGACTGCTTTTATTTGGCCGGTCGGCCGTTGATGTAATAACATTACCGCTTAATTTAAGTACCATTTTCTTTACTTTTATACATGAATGTATGGATGTGAATGCCAAATGTTGTGAATGTGTGTACTAGCCACTGATCATGGGACTAGTACAATATACACATAGGGTCTTCGGGTATTCCACGCCCAGAGGTCCGACAGATTCTTGTTCTTGTTAGCTGAGAAGTTCGAGATTTTACAAATTTTGGCTGAGATTTAAATTTTCATTTTGAATTTGACATGCACATTTGAACTTTTTGGGAAAAGTTTTCCAAAAGTTTCCCATTTGCATGACATTCGTTTCTTTCGGGGTCCCAAAAAATTACTTCTATCAAGATTTATTTCCCTTGATCCAATAGCTACTTAAACGTGAAAATGGCCACCTCTTAAGTCTTAACTACGCAAATTATTCTCATTTGAGTGAAGACTCCTTAATTTGTGTTCAAACTACGCCACTAACGGGTATACTTACAGATGATTTCAAAGCAACGAAATGACGGCGAGCATGGCTTAAATAAACATTAAACATATCAGTTTCTCTCATCGTTGTAGTTGTGTGTCCTATGCAATTGTATGAGGCCAAAACCCCATAATTTCTTTGTTCCTTTCCTGGCCTCGCCTCAGCTGATGGGAGCCATGGTACCCGGCTGAGCAGCGAGGTTCCACTGTAAGATGTGCCATGGCAACAGCTTTCCTTTTTAAAAGAAAGAATGCAAGAGCTCTCTATAAACAAGTTTTAGCAGTCAGTCCAGAATAAAAAAAAAAAACGAGTGAAAATAACGACGGCCAAACACTAGGCATAAGTCTTAGCC
This sequence comes from Phyllostachys edulis, assembly GCA_036346405.1. Taxonomy (NCBI): domain Eukaryota; kingdom Viridiplantae; phylum Streptophyta; class Magnoliopsida; order Poales; family Poaceae; genus Phyllostachys; species Phyllostachys edulis. The sequence goes on along the minus strand of CM070545.1, from coordinate 96,823,886 downwards.
ACATCTTATAACAACAACAACATAACTCAACAAAATAAGAAGCCTGTAACCCACAGCTCGTTTCTTCCTTCCACATTCTACGTCTCTCCGGTTTTAATCATGTTTGCGTTTGGTTAATTAGCCCCAATCAGGTCATACATACATAAAGAACTAGGTTGGACAGCGTTGGTTTTCAACTTTTCTTTTCCTGTGCTCCTTCACTCGGCTACACATGCCCTATATATGTAGGGATGAAAACGGATTGGATAGATCGATCCGGACGGAAACGGATTCGGATTGTCTCGGATCGGAAACGAATTCGGATTTTTTTTTTGTCGGGGACGGAAACGAATAAGATAAGCATGCTATCACGGATACGAATACGGATTATCTGTATAAGACCAAGTCCGGATATCCGGATTTTAGCCCAAAAGAGAAAATGATATTTTAATTGATTTTTGAATTTCATAAAATGCAACAAATCAAATAGCTTTTTAGAAAATAGCAAATAGAGTTCAAAATTCTAGAAACAATCACAGAAATTCCTTGAATTATTTTGAACTTAATAAAATTAATTCCAAGTTAAAGTTGGTTTTATTTTTGCACATAAATTATTTTTAATTTCTGAAAAATAGGAAAAACCTTTTAAAATCTAGAAAATTCAATAAATTAATTTTTTTATTTTTCACTTTAAATCCAATAAAATCTCAAAAAAATATATGTTTGACATTAAAAACTAGGAAATTAAATAATTGACTTTATTTTATTTTATTTCCTTTTTAACCAAGAAAACTCTTTTAAATCTCAAAAAATACAATAAAATAATAACTTTATTAATTTTATTTTTGGTACCATACTTTGGGATGTTACAGTCATTTGCGTATAGATTAACCATTCAGCCCTGATCGATGTTAGTGTGAACTAAATTTTATGTATGTGATGAACTAAGTGTGAATGTGTGATGACTTATGACTTTGTGAGTTATGACTTATGAGCTAAATATGGTAAACTAAGTGTTATGTTTGGGATGAACTAGTTAATGCAGCTTGCTAGTGCCAATGTTATATGTGGTTGCTGAAAATATAAACAATTTGTGAATGTTTGCATCAAATAAACTAGTTATATGTTTTCGTTAATTTCTGGCATACAATTTAAGGGGTTTTCATGTTTCAAAAAATATCCGCGACCGTATTCGTTCCAATTCGTATTCGATATTATTCGTATCCGGATCTAAAAAAAATATGAAAACAAATATGACAGAGTCATTATCCGTCCGTATCCAATCCGTTTTCACCCCTGTATATATGTGCATAGCTAGTAGCATAACACCTGGCAGGCAACACACGAGCTATATCGACAAATCGGCAAGGCCAACGAATCTCGAGGAGCCTCCTGGGCCGCCGCTCGTTCTCGTCCCCCGGAGGGAGCAAGGAGACAGAGGTACGGCAATTCTGTGTGCATGTTTGGGTGATATATATGATGCGTCGATTCCTTCTCCATCCACTGATGAGATGCCAAGCGAAGTTTATTGGGCTGTTTGCTTGATGATCCACGAAAACCTTATCAATGTGTGTCAAATCTTAGTCATGGAATCCATGGCCCAAGTCTTGGTCAAATTTTGGCAACAAAATGAACTAAAGATACATTGGAAAAGGAATCTTAACAAAGTTTGGTAACATATCGGTTACAAACCAAATAATTGCCAAATTAATTTGGTCAAAGTTATCAATATTTGGTAACCCAAATTGTGGCATGCATAGGCCTGTATATTTCCTTTGTTTCTGTATACCTGCCATGCATCTGCGTTGATTTACCTAATTGTCTCTCTCCTTTTCTTTTCGAGGATCTTCCTTGCTTTTTTTACTGTAAAAGGAAATGCGCTCCTTTCTTTCTCGGAATAATTGAGGATTTGCCACTACTAAAGAGTGATATTTAGGATTTGCCACTCCATGTGAGGATGACATGTGGGTCCTAGGCCCACATGTCATCCTCACATGAGTGGCAAATCCTAAATTTCACATGAAAGTACAATGGCAAATCCTCAATTCTCCCTTCTTTCTCTATGACTGATGTGCTACGGATCAATCAGATTAATCAGATGTATGCATCAATAGGCGGGTAATCTACATCAAGAAAAAAGTGGCGCCGGTCTTCGGCAACTCAGCATGCATGTCGGCAAAAGGGAGCTCCAGTCCCGGGAGAGAACTTTATCGAGAGCATCGCAAGATATCCTGCTCATTCAGCTCTTGTCATCTTGTGCACACGACTTCCAAACAGAAAGATGTGTACACGTGAAATCTACAGCTGAACAGCCAGTCGTCACATGATCAAAAGAGAGGACAAAAGAACGAAACAACTCATGGCGAAGACAAGTTGGAATTGGAAAGGTGAGCAATTCCTGGACAGATAGATATCGTCGGCTCCATGCAATCGTCGACATGGCATCACCTTTAGGGCGTGTGATTCATCGCAACATTACCTCATCGAATCATGTATCGAAGATGTAACGCTATGAGCGGAAAAAATATGGCCTGGAGATCAGCATGTGATCCCCATCTGGAAATCTCTCTTCTTCTCATCCCTTTATGTATCCCACTAAATTTCGTAACAGTCAATACAATTCAGGTGGGATCCCGATTCAATCCACAATACAGGAATACATAGCGCCGTACAGGCCAAACGAAGCCACATCATTGTTTTTATTTATTAAAGAATTTGTCGTTGAAGATTGAAGATTATGTATATGTTCGTCATATATATACAAACTACCGAGCTAGCTTATCCAAAAAGAGAAAGGAAAACTATGTCAGAAATGACGGCTGATATGTCAGCCATAACGATCGACTCGAACAAACGTCACTGCTTTACAACTTTTGTTCCGATTATAAGATTAGAGGCGTGGGAAATGATGAGGAATGTGTTTGGTTCAATCGTACAATCGAGTTCGTTTGCGTACGCCGAACCAGCTCGGACTAATTACAAGATCCTACACCACCCAGGTTCCTTTTTATTCTCAGAGGATGAGAAAGAGAGGTCACTGGATCGAATCTTAGAAACCCAACAAATAACACATCGAATATGTAATGGATGAAAATCGAAATAAGGTCGTTAACTAGAAAACCTAAATGGAGTAGACCGGTAGAACTAAGTCTAACCAATGGTGCATGGTTAGATTTGTTTCGAAGTTTGTATAACTGTTTGATAATATATATTTACGTCTCTTGTAGGCTATTTAGACTTTGAAAATATCCTAAACATTGGAAACGACAATAGAAGCTTAAAGAAAATTGCAACGTGAGAAACATAATTGAAGTATGTGTTTTGACGAAAGAAAATAATTAAGCATAATAAATTGTTAGGGTTCTTAGAAACTAAACACTCTCCTTCGTGTATAGATCATGTAGTTGCATGTTCATATTCTTACTTTATTAGTTTTTTTTTCAAATTGTATACATGCACATGTAGCTCTATTTAATCTCAAGCAATACGTTGATTTTATGTGCGGCAAATTATCTTATTAGTTTACATAGTATTAGAGTACCTTGCTCACGCATACACCGATACACCATAGGCGACATACCTTGAACTTTTCTTCCATCACATACCGACTGCCCTACCAAACCGTGTGACTTCTATCTCTTCTCGTTGTCATAACTTTTTTGCTTCAACCTCCAACAGTAAGCCCAAATCTTGATCGATCTCTCTCGGTTGCTACCCAATCCAATGCAATACTTTATCACATAGTTATCTTCTACTTCTCCCCGATTATTATTTAATGCTAACCATTGCGACATCAACACGCATACACATACAACCGTCGCCAATTCCAGCTGGGGACATGTGTCATGCTCTCTCCGGTGACCTTGAGCATATTCCCTACGACTGCTCCATCTCTAATCCAAGCTTTTTGCTCCTCTGCCTCTATATGCTCACGCTTATATTCTTATGGATGCATGCATATATATACGCATGCATGATGTCATACATTCTCGATGTCCTCTTCTCTCGTGTCAGTCGCTCCTCTCCTTCAATATTGGCCAACTCAATGTTGTAGCTTTCTTACTAACCGTAGTGACCTCCCATCATCACTAATGTCAGCATGTTTGCTTTAGTTGTTGTCTAACGATATGAAGAATCTTTTCGCCATCGTTGGCAACGACGTAGCCCTCGCTGGTGATGCCACACTCCAAACTACCCGATGGCTCCATATCATCAACAACCCATCTTCAATGCAAAGCTTCATTTCCTCTCTGTCAGGGCTTCCCCATCATCGAGCTTCTTTGGTTCTTCAACAACGCCGAAGCTCACCACCTGTCATCGCGGCCCTTGGCTTCTTCAACACTGGACTTTCTCTTCAATGGCTCCAGCGAGCAGTACGATATTGTCCTCATCTTCGTCGTCGTCGCCTCGGTTCTTTGCTTCCTCGTGGGTCAATGTCTTCTTGTAGGACAGATAGATGCCATTCCACTCTTTCGTGGTCTCCTTTGACACCATTCGAGATATCATCCTTATAACTTGTATTTTTTAATCAAAATTTCAGTTATTTTATATTTTTATTCCATAGGAAGCAACAATAGAAACACGTGACCTTCAGAGCGAACGTGACGACTTCTTTTGTGTCTCTTCCAATACGATTTGTGCCATCCTCGCTATAAATTTTATTTTTATTCAACATTTTAGTTATTCTTGTTGGAGTTCGTGTACAAATCAAATTGCTAAATTTATTTAATTTGTTCTAAATTTTAGTTATCTATTGATTTTACTTCGGGATTAGTTTAGAAATCAAATTGCAAATTTTCTTTTATTTTTTATTCTGAATTTCAGTTCTTTTTTCTTTGAATTCGTATCCGAATCAAATTGCTCATTTTTATTCCAAATTACAGTTATTTAGAGATTTTACTTTAGAATTCATATTGAAATCGAATTGTTGTTGTTATTTTATTTTTATTAGGAATTTCAATTATTTTTGGTTGTATTAGGAATAAAAATCTAGTTGTCAATTATTGTTAATTTTTATTCGAATTATAATTATTGGAATTCATATTGAAATCAAATTGCTAATTTTATTTTTTATTTCAAATTTAGTTATTTTTTGTTGGATTTCATATACAAATCTAATTTCTATTTTTTATTTTTTATTCTGAATTATAATTATTTAGGATTTTACTTAGAAATTTGTATGAAAATCAAATTGCTAGTTTTATTTTATTTTTATTGTAAAATTCAGTTTTATTATACTTGACATTCTTTAACTTAGGAATTCGTATGGAAATCAAATTGCTGATTTTATTTTTTTTTATTCCGAGTTTTAGTTTTATTTCATTGACACAGACTCTTTCTTTTAATCTATATTGTTCTAATCTGGACCCACCACGATTGACGGTATAGACCTTTCCTTTTTTCCATCAATTAATGTGGAAATTTCTAACCCTTAAGAGCGAATGTGGTGGCTTCTTTTGACTCTGCTTTAATAAAATAATAGATTGATAGATTGACGACCAAACTAGCTAGCTAGCTAGCTAGACAAATCAGTTAGGTCCCACTATGTGTAGGGGGGTACCAAATAATTTTTGGAAAAATTATATGTCGCAGCATATTACATCTTCCTTACATCTCACTACAAAGTCAAAACCTTACCCTTTTATGTCACTGCCGTCAACTCAGTCAGATTTTTTCCCATTATATTTTTCAAAAATGACTATATTGCCCTCATCTTCTTCCTCCACACTCCCTATCCTCTCTCTTTTCCCCCCTTCTCTCCCTCTTATCGCCCAGATCCTCGCCACAAGATCGCCTCCCTCCTCACCGCCTCCTCTTGGCTGGTCGTCCCCTTCCTTCACCGGAGCCCGAGCACCTCACCGCCCCAACAAGGCAGCACACGAGCTGTAAGGCGGTGACGGTTGGCACAGTGATGGACTAAGTTGGCCGGAATAGGAGGAAAATTGTGGCATCCGAAAAAGGGGAAGCAACTCGCTGACGCCGAACCCTAGTGGCGGAGAGAAAGGAGGATGCGGGCACCACATTTTCTTGGCGATGGCAAATAGCCACCTGGCGATAATCCCCGAGTGCGAACACTCGGGAACATTTTCCGAAGCCGTCGGAAAAGAATAGCCATGTGGCGATCATTCCCGAGTGTTCCCACTCGGGACAGTTTTCAAGAACCATTGGGAAAGGATACACACGTGAAGAAAATCTCGGCGGGCAACGTGCCAAGCCAAAAAGGGGACATATGTTGAACTTTCCCGAGTGCCAAACACTCAGGAAAGTATTCTGTTACGTGTGGTTAAAAGCGTTACGCAAAATTTCTTCCGAGTGTCGTATTTTCCCCGAGTGTAAATCCGAACACACGGCGAATGTCTCGTGTCCGAAAAGCGACTCTTGGGAACGAAGTTTTTGCCCGACGTAACTACCCCGAGTGCTTTTTACCGACGGTCGGCCGTCGGGAAATATTAGCCCGAGTGTCTTCTCTCTGTTTTCGAGTGTTCATGGCATTGGGGAAATACGCGGTTTCTGGTAGTGAGAGATGGCGTTGGGGAGGTTGGCGACGACATCAAAATGAACTAAAGATGCAATGAAAAAAAGAATCTTAACAAAGTTTGGTAACATATTGGTAACAAACCAAATGAGTGCCAAATTTGGTTAAAATTATCAATATTTGGTAACCCAAAATGTGGCATGCATAGGCCTGTATATTTCCTTTGTTTTGGCATACCTGCCATGCATCTGCGTTGATTTATCTAATTGTCTCTCTCCTTTTCTTTTCGAGGATCTTCGTTGCTTTTTCTACTGTAAAAGGAAATGCGTTCCTTTCTTTCTCTATGATGTGCTACGGATCAATCAGATTAATCAGATGTATGCATCAATAGGCGGGTAATCTACATGAAGAAAAAGGTGGCGCCGGTCTTCGGCAACTCGGCGTACATGTCGGCAAAAGGGAGCTTCAGTCCCGAGAGAGAACTTTATGGAGAGCATCGCAAGATATCCTGCTCATTAAGCTCTTGTCATCTTGTGCACACTACCTCCCAATAGAAAGATGTGTACATGTGAAATCTACAGCCGAACAGCCACTCGTGACAGGATCGAAAGAGAGGAGAAAATAACGAAACAGCTTATGGCGAAGACAAGTTGGAATTGGAAAGGTGTGCAATTCCTGGACAGGTAGATATTGTCTGCTCCATGCAATCATGACGTCGTCTTTACGGTGTGATCCATAGCTACATTACCTCATCAAATCATGTATCGAACATGTGACGCTATGGTCTAGAGATCAGCATGTGATCTCCGTCTGGAAATCTCTCTTCTCCACATCGATTTATGTATCCTACTAAATTTTGTAACAGTCAATACAATTTGGCGGGGATCCTCCCCGGTGACTCCTTCCGAAAAAAAACTTTCCGGCTAACCCGATTCAATCCACAATACCGGTATACATAGCGACGTACAGGCCAAACGAAGCCACACCATTGCTTTTACTTATTAAAATGAATTTGTCGTTGAAGATTGAAGATTATGTATATATATTCGTCATATATATATATATATATATATATATATATATATATATATATATATATAAACTACCAAGCTAGCTTATCCAAAAGAGAAAGGAAAAATATGTCGGCCATAACGATCGACTCGAACAAACGTCACTGCTTCACAACTTTTGTTCCGTTTACAAGATTAGAGGCGTGGGAAATGATGGGGAATGTGTTTGGTTCAATCGTACAATCGAGTTCGTTTGCGTGCGTCGAATCATCTCGGGCTAATTACAAAGGTCCTACACCAACCAGGTTCCTTTTTTTTCTGAGAGGATGAGAAAGAGAGGTCACTGGATCGAATCTTAGAAACGCGACAAATAACACATCGAATATGTAATTGATGAAATCGAAATAAGGTCCTTAACTAGAAAACCTAAATGGAGTAGAGCGGTGGAACTAAGTCTAACCAATGGTGGAAGTTAGACGTTGTTTTAATTTAAATTGACGACCAAACTAGCTAGCTAGCTAGATAAATCAATTAGGTCCCACTATATATAGGGAGGTACCAAATAATTTTGGAAAAAAATTATATGTCGCTGCAAATATTCCGGATCTCTGATCTGTCATTGCAAAGTTACATCTCCCTTACATACCACTGCAAATTCGAAACCTTACCCTTTTATGCCTCTGCAGTCAACTCGGGGCGAGGAGGAGATGGTGGGGGTGGTCGGAGAGAGAGCATCAACCGGAGAGTATAGGGAAGGGAGTGAGAGACATGAAGAATAACAAAGGGGCAAAATAGCCTTTGCACAGCTCAGTCATGGCTTGTGTGGTCAACAATGGCATAAAAGGGTAAGGTTCCGACTTTGCAGTGGTAAAGACAGGTTAGGGATCTGAAACATTTGTTGTGGCATATAAAAAAATTCCAATAATTTTTCAATCAGAGCTGTAAGGTTGTATTCATACAACAAAAACACCACATCAACTTTCATAGGAACATCGAATATGAGACGACATTTACAAGGTCATGCTTGGAGCAAAGGCTCGGAAGTGGGCCCTTTATTTGTGTGTTTGTTTGCTGATTGGTTCATACGTCCATTCATTAATTTGTTCTTTGTTGTACCTGCGTTTTAAGGTGCGTACAGTTGAACTTTCCAAATTTTGAAATACGTTGGTAGATTGAAACAATGCTTGTTTGTGAATCAAAATAGACCTTGATTTTCAGTGCATATGAATAATGGTCTCTTTATCTTGTTCAAAGAATAATCAAATCCAAAATATTTATGGGAACAAGCAAGAAAAAAACCGGAAAAAATAAACAAAGAGAAGGAAAGAAATGCAAACATATATAACCCAAAGAAACATGTATATATAGATGTGCCGTATAATCTCTCTTTCTGATTGATTAGTTGGATACTTGTTTGGAAAACTCATTCCCGGACAGGATTCATATGGATAGACCGAGAATTTGAATTAAAATTCTGACCCATCCATGTGGATAAGTATAGATTTTCGCCCAACCAAACAAGCGCCAAAGAGCTAGTATACCCCTCTTTTTTGCAGTTCACTAGTACTGGTTTCGCCTACACAACGATTACCATTAAAAAAAACATCACCTATCAGGCTATCACCTCCGTGATACTTTGCCGATCAAACAAACATAGTAAAAAAAAGCTCAGCTAGCATGCTTGCTACTACAAAGGGTATGATATATTGACCAATGATGGAATCAAAGCATGGTGAGAGGAGGAAAGGAGACCTTCAACTTTTACATCATCCACACACGACGGTCCATGGTCAATCATGGTTTGCACGCCGGTCACCGGCGACCGTCCGATCCGTCCATCCACCGGCCGGGTCCATCCGATCAGTAGGACCGGTAGACGAGGTACGAGTTCCGGCGGGGCTGAGGCCGGTAGCAGAGCATGAGCAGCACCAGGGCAATCATCAGGGCCAGCAGGAACCCCTTGGGGTCGAGCCCGCCACCGTCATCACCGCCGCCTCCGCCTCCGCCGCCGCCGTTGCACCCCATGCAGCAGCAGGATCCCATGGTGTCCACTCCACACCACACCCCTTCCTTTTCAGAGAGAGGGAGAGCTCCGTCTGAATCTTGCGATGTGTATGTGTTGCTTCAACTTTGGAGAAAGGAGGGGCAAATGGTTGCTTAGGACCCAAAAGGAGAGGGTATAAGCTAACTGTTTACTACCAAGTCCAAGAAGACTGGGCCGGTGCAAGGACGGCCGTGTCTATGGCACGTGGGGCCCACATGTCAGAGGAGAGTTCACAGAAATTTCTTTCATCCCCCTTCCTGTTGCAAGGGTTGTAATGTTATATATCTTTTAACTTTATTAGTTGTGATGTCATTTTCAATTGTCATTGTAATTCCACTTGGCGAAGGGGATGAATGGTTTTGGCCCCAACCTTAGACGAGTCCAAAGTACTAGACTATTTCTTGCGATTAGTGCATGCAATGGTATCAGTTTGACCAAAATATCGAATTAATCAAAGAATTTTAGTGCATGTGAGGATACCAATGATCTCTACTTGTTCTATGGTTGTTTGGTGTGTTCCACTGCTGAGGGCTCTGAAAATGAAATGCATTGGATTATGGGGGCAACGGCGACTTGCAATTGAGAAATTCAGTTCTGTTCTAGAACATAGGATGTATGACCAGATGTTGAAAACCGACTCTTCGGTCCTACAATCATCGAGCTAAGCAATCGTGTTAACAAGTAACAACCCTGTCTTATGACCATGGTATTAGTGCATTAGTACCAGAAAACAAAGCTACACAATATGAATATACTGAACCAAGACATCAGAAATAAATAGAGCTTTCGGAACATATGTACTTGGAAAGAAAGATAAAATAGATGTTGAACCAAAAGGAAACCATCAGGACGCAGGTAGCAGCATATTTCAGTCAAAAACTCGCGTTCAGAACTCAATAGTCAGAAACTCAGAATGGCCAAATGAAGGCAAGCATCGAGCAGAGCAAGATATACACCTTCTTACCGTACAGAGTTTGCATAGTTTATGGAAAACTGCTGAGAAAGGAAAACGAAATCACTAGTTCGCACCATATCACACATTTCTACGGTCCCCTTGCTATTGCTATTCATTTGGAGCCAGAAGAAGTCTACGATATGAAAGAATGTTAATTGTTGAGACCAAGGAATTCTGTGAAGCTTGGCAGTGGCGGAGTCAGGATTTTGACGATAGGGGTGCGAACTTAAGACACATCCGTTCCAATACAAGTTCAAATGACATACTACATAAGCTCAAATGTGTCAAATTACATGTTCGCATCATGACCAACATCACAAAATATTTTAGAAAATTACAGAGCACGAAGTCACTAACCAAAGCACAGGAGGAGAGGGAGCAACCGAGCAGGATGGAGAGGCCGGCTGGCCGCCAGTGGCCGGAGGCCGAGCCGGCCGAGGCGGGCTGAGAGCGTCTTGGCGGGCGGCGCAGGAGGCCGACGGCGGTGCGGGCCATGACCGCGTGACGCGCAGCAAGGCGACGGCACTAGGCAAGGGGTGGGCGAGGCAGCGCCGGGCGCCAGCGGGCGCGCAGCAGGAGGCCGACCGCGGAGGCGGCCGACGCGGTGGCGTCAGATCTGGAGAGTGACAGAGAGAAATGCTGAAATGTCCAAATGGGGAGAGAGATAAGAGAAGAGGAGAAAGCATTAAGGGCTAAGGCAATGGCTAATGGGGCAATGGGCTTGCCGACCGCCGAATCTGTTGGAGAGACTTGGGCCGAATAAGAAATGGGGTGGGCTGCCGGCTGAGTGCATGTATATTGGCTGAGAACACGTATATTAATATGTCTAGTGTATACTTTATGTATATATTAAGGGGGGTATATATCATTTTTTTGTGTAAAAATTTTGGGGGTGCAACTGTACCCCTATGCACCTACTGTAGCTCCGCCCCTGAAGCTTGGGTGCTCGGGCTCCCAAACGATCTCAGCCCGAGTTTTCGAATTCTCCATCCTCTTCCCTAAGAGCATGTACAATGCACGTGCTTAGAGAGGTGTTTAGCACAGAAAAACTGCCACGTAGGACAGATAAGGTGCTTACTTTGTAGCATCAATGCTTGATTAAGCACCAGTGTTTAAGAGGTGGTTATGTATATAACTATATATAATTAATAGATAATGCAATCATCTAAGCACCTACAAAACAGATGCTTGCATTGGAGGAAACGACTTTTACATAGGTACTTGATGACATGGCTATATTCTCTTTTTTTAAGCACTTGTATATAAGCATCTCACATTGTACATGCCCTAATGGACCATCAGTACCTGCAGTCAAGGCAAATTGAAGATTATGCAAAACATGCTAATGCCTGTGCACTAAAATATGAAAAATCGGAACAGGTTGAAAACTAACCAGTGAAACCTTGAAACTTCGTGTCAAATTTTCCTCTTCTGTTGACAGAGTCCATTATCTCTTGTCCGCAAAGTTGAAATTCTTCATTGTAATTGGCAGACCAAAGTTACCCGTTGTCCTATCAGTACAGTCATGATACACAGACAGTCATGATACACAGCAAAATTAGCCTAGACGAATGTCATTGATGTAAACAAGCAGCTTAGCACTGACCTGGAAAGAGGCTTATTGTCACAGCCCAGAAAGATACGACCCTGAGGTTTCTTTTTCATTATGGCAATTGCAAGGAAGCAGCATCCTGCAAATAATATCACTTATACAATTACAACACATAACATGCTGATTGAACAGCGCTATATTCGCGCCCATGAAACTTCTCCGTATTTTACTAAAGTCTAGATGTTTTCCTTTTTCGATTAATGTGGGAATTTTTTGTTGTTTTTCTGATTAATGTAGATATTTCTAACCTATTTTATTTCTAGGATTAAGGTGGGGGCTTGTGGGAGGTCTCCAATTAGTATATATAAATCTAAAAAAAGAATGGATGATCAAGATGTTTTTTTTTTATTAATGTTGGAATTTCTAGCTATTATTTTCCTGGTTGATGTAGGAATTTCTAGCCCCCAGTTGGTATATAATTATGAAGATGGCAATATCTAACTTAAAGCAACCAAAAAAATAAATCATAAGTTTTAAAACTTGCCTCCTAGGATACAATAATGTAATATATATCAAGGCTTACTATAGACGATAATGTATAAATTTGACTGCATTTGCTTATTCATCAAACAAGTTAAATAAAAAGGTACCGACATTTGACAGATAGCAGCGATTTTGCACTGTGTTCATGCAGACGGATGAATACATGGCTATTAAAGAACTTACAAACAGTATAGCAAAATTGTAGTAATAATGTCGAATGATAAGATGGATAAATAAACAAGAGTATAAACAAGAAATGCATTTGAGATAAATATGTAGTTAATCTAACCTCATAATGAATCTGATTGATGATATGATCTGGTCGTGAGTCCAAAGTTCCTTTCCTCAACGTGAAAACATGAGCACCTCTATCTATTTTGTGTGTTCAAGTCAAGGTTTTACCAGTTTTATCCATCATAATGTAAGTTTGTATTAATTAATGCTTGCACTTTGGAATAACAAATAGTCACTTGCTGAGGATATATAAAGTCCTGCTAGCCTGAGAACACAGCCTCCTGCCTCAAGAACAACATTTTCTGCTTTTAGAAGGACATTACTACGAGGGCTCCTGCCAATTGGAACAGATGGATAATCCTATAAAAGAAAAAGAAAAATTATGATTAAAACAGTAACACTAAATTTTACAAGAGGTTAAGAGTTAGTTGTGCAATATTCCTAGATTAGAAAAGCTTTCACTGTTAAGTAAAATATTTATATAGTTTGGCTTGTTCATGTCTTTTTTTCATTTACCGAAATTTTATAACCGAAAAGAGCCAAAATAAGGAAAGGGTAGAGACAAAGTATGATCCCTGCAGAATGTGCAGACTAACTTTTATCACCAAAAACAGCCAAAAAAGAGGTTAGAGACAACAATGACCCCTGCAGAATATGCAGACTTGCAGTAATACCTCATTGCACAATTGGTTATCACTACAGTCATACAGAGCAGTACTTGATGTAAACAGGAAAGAGCCATCACCACTCCAATTTGAGGCTGCCACTCTGCACGCATTTTCTGAAATAAGGATTAAGGATGCATCACATGTCCATGATATGCAATTTGTTTAGCATAAGAAAGACGCATGGTGCATATCATTGCAACGAAACTATCTAATTTATCAACAATGGAAAAATCATACCAACCAAGTTGGTGATGCGCAGGTGTGCTGACATTAGAAAAGGCTGGTAGCACCCATCTTTATATAATAGCAACATCACTAGAACAGGTGTTTTAAATATAGCAAACCATCTCATTATCCTTTAATGGTTTTTGGTAAATAAACCATAAAACCTTAAGGGTCAATTGGGATGAATTGTTTCAAGCACAGTGCACTTTGTAAATTCATTGCTTAACTAAAATCAAAAGGTGAGCATGTAAAGTCCTATGGCAGTATGGCACACATGTCACTGTATTAGCATCCAGATATATTCACCTAATCCATTTGTAAATACAAAAAAAAGACCAGCAAGTCTTGGATCAATCATGTCACACCACACATTCCGTGTCTGCATGATAGTATGATACTGACATCACCACTGGCCACTGACACAACCTTTGCTGCAGTTAAATTAGAACCACCGTGCTGATCTCCCAAATGCTTGATCAGCCATCATCTCAGGTTGCTTCCTGGTCTGAGTCAATATTGATGTTACTATCACCAATCATACATTACATCCACCGCCATCAATGTCAAGGCACTGATCTCAAGTTCTCAACTGATGTTCACTAAGATATATGTGCCCTAAGGTTTATACCAGTACCAGACATTAAACTCCCAAAATTCAATCTATCCAGTTTCCAGGTAAGTTTGGTCTTGGGTATGAAACCTCGAAATTAAACAGCCCAGACATGGACAGTCATCCCAAACTGGGTATTGGTATCAATGGTCCTAAAATTTTTGGTTCTAGAATGGTTACGGGAAACTGATGCAAACCCCTCTCCCACCCTCCAAAGAACAAGCCAACGTTGCTAGAGGCATATTGTTAGTATTATACTGTCATGCACTAGAAAAGCACACAAATTTGGAGAAACTTGTATTTTTTCAAAAAATAGGAAAACTGTTTTTTTTTCTAAAACAATCTATTGCATAGAATAATCATTATAATTGCACTCATTTACCTCACATCCCCAGGGTAATGTGACGCCCCGTGTCATTACCTTAAGGGTAATTACACTTAGGCATACGGATTACTATTTGTTTGCTCAGTAGAACACTGCTCCAACGAATAGTAAGCCTTTACCAGGGTTACGCAGCAGAACAATAAAATAGAAACTATACACCTTTATTACAGCAATAGCCACGCAAGGCTATGATTATTAATACAAGTCTTATACAAGTATCGAAAGAGACTTCTCCACTTCTCTCGCCACCCTGAAATACCGGCCGCCTACTCGTCCCTTGCGTCAAGTATGGCGCCCATCTCGCCCGGGTTCTTGTAGTTAACGCCTTCTCCTCCTGCGGTTGCATCGGTACCTGCAATTCCTTCGTCCCACTCAGGATAGTTCCCGACTGAGCTAGGATCTACAAAGGAGAATACTAACAAGGTTGAGTACACGAGTGTACTCAGCAAGCATTAATAGCAAAGAATGCACAGGATGCACTATTTCTGTTGGTTATCACAGTTTCTAAATCATCTCGTTTAGAAAATAACTCATTAAAACATTTAGATGGCAGATTTTAATACTGAAAACACTACTAGTCACTCGGAGAGAAGATAGACCCCATGTGGTTCACATAGACTCCAATCCTGGAGACTGGCATGAATTCATGATTTTATTTAGCACTGCGCAGGCTTTGTACCACTTTACCCATAGCTATTTTGAGCTCTCTATGAACAGGGTCCACCGCATTGCCTTAGATGCGGGTTCGAGATCAGAATACAGAACGTTTTTCAGGTTACGTGAATTAATTTCTCCACCCATCACTTTCCGTCGGTGTCCTGAGCGCACCCAGTCCTGTTGGAATTTTCCTTGCTTCTCCTTATGCGTTGGACCCGCTGTATCTATTCTCGACTTGACCCGCCAGGAGCATCTGATGGAACAACACCTAGCCTCGGTACAGCAGCCCCCTGCTGTGCTTCTTTTCGTCACGCTTGAGACAAGCAACGAATACAATCACAGAGAACGCAGAAACGAAACAATTCTTTTTGTCTCGGGAGCACTGCTGCTCCTTTGTATTTTCTATTTCTCTCCAACTCTTTACATACTGCTTGCTCACCAAAACCTGAATACATGTGACCCCTTTATAGTCACAACTACTGCCACAATACTTGGACTAGGACTGTTATAGTAATCCGGCTCTATTTGCAACAGTGGGTTGGACTCGGACTCCATCTAAGAAACCAAACCGGACTCCAACTTCTAAAAATCGAGATTAATTCTAACAATCACCCCCTTAATCTCGTTTTTTACCTTGATCATGCTGATCTTCTCTCTCATCTGAATTTCCAAGTCTTCCTCTTTTACCTGCACTCCCATGCGCCGTTCCTTCCTGGGCTAATACCGCCCTACCGCCTGTGCTTGCTCCATCCTGAGCCATGCACAAACCAACGCTTGCCGCACCTCGCACCTGGACAGAACTCGTCCTTCCTTGCACGTCTGCTGGGCTAGAGCACCTGCTCCCACGACCACCTGGACTGGAGCACCTGCTCCTACGATCGCCTGGACTGGAGCACTTGCTCCCACGACCACCTCAGTTTCGTCATTACCTGAGCCTCCCGCTCCTCTCTCTTGGACCAAGTATGTCCACTTCCCCGCGTACATCTTAGTTGAGGCTACACCACCTCTCCTTCCTGCGTCAGCTTTATGTATGTCGCGCCCTTCATGTGCGTGGGACTCGCCGCCCCCCACAGTGCTCTGTGCGCCTTGCTGCACGCCATCAGGACCTCCCAAGGCTCCGCCTGCTGTGCCACCTGCGCCAACTTCGTGCACGCCGCACCCTTCATCTACGTGGGACTCGTCGTCCCCCTGCGCCCTGTGCGCCTTGCTGAGCGCCGTTTGCGCACTCTTGCCGTGCGCTACGGGAGCCCACCGCTCCACCGTGCAGCGCCGCTCTTGCGTCGTAGCAGCGCCCACGCCGCCGCTCCATTGGCCACGCTGCCGTGCCGCCATGCCACCAAGCTACTCCAGAGTCAACCATCCTTTGTCATGGCTCTGATACCACTTGTTGGAATTTTCTTTGCTTCTCCTTATGTGTTAGACCCGCTGTATCTGTTCTCGACTTGACCCGCCAGGAGCATCTGATGGAACAACACCTAGCCTCGGTACAGCAGCCCCCTGCTGTGCTTCTTTTTGTCACGCTTGAGACAAGCAACGAATACAATCACAGAGAACGCAGAAACGAAACAATTCTTTTTGTCTCAGGAGCACTGCTGCTCCTTTGTATTTTCTATTTCTCTCCAACTCTTTACATACTACTTGCTCACCAAAACCTGAATACATATGACCCCTTTATAGTCACAACTACTGCCACAATACTTGGACTAGGACTGTTACAGTAATCCGGCTCTATTTGCAACAGTGGGTTGGACTCGGACTCCAACTTCTAAAAAATGAGATTAATTCTAACAAGTCCTCCACCGAGTTCTAGCAATGTTGGTTGGGGGCAGCTTCTATCCTGCACCCAACACTCCACCTTAGCGCTATAGCGCCTTGGATTCCCCACTTCCGGTCTCTCCTCACGGTTCTGAGTTCCTCCATCACACACACTCACACCTATTACTTACCCATTTGTGGAGAGCATAGTCACGTAACAAGACAGCATTTTCTGCCCGCCGAAATGGGAAAATGGTTGGTACGGATTTTACGGCATCTGACCGAGCAATAGTTTGTTGATCCTTATATTTTAACCATATGTAAAGGGTCCCACTTCCTGCCTCATTTCTTACCTGCCAAGGGCCCCCTTTACCAGCCATAATATCCTCGTATTACTTTCTTTCATCATTCTTATCTCGTTCATCATTCTCATTTATTCAAGTTCATCTTAATCATCTTTATCTCATTCATTCAATTTAAGTTTTGGAAAACAATTTTGATGCAATAAACATAATTAGTGCAATATACGGTTTACATTTAAATTAACTAGATTTATGTTCAAGAGGATCGCTTGCCTTCGTATCGTGAGGCATGTCGGTCTTGTGATTTAAACTCGAGTCAACTACTTCCGTCGGTCTTTGGGTCGTCGTCAGCGTAGCAATACGGAATACGAATAAAGGTATAAGTAAATACGTAGTGGATTTTTGAGTGATATAATAATTATCTAAGTTAGCGACTCCTAATTGTCAGCACAATTTAATTTAAATAAACATTTTTCGAGATCTACACTAAGTTAGCACTCCACAAAATAACCGTTCTCTTGAAAACGCGACTACGATTAGACAATGCGAGGTTCACACCTAACCGATTAACCTAATGTAATTAAATAGCTCAAGCTACGAATAAATCTTGGTGATGCACAAGATTGCTACACAAGCTAGTTATTTTATTAATACCGAAATTAACGACTATTCGATCTATCTAGCAATTTTAATTCACAGGTTAATTGCAAATTAGTTTATTTGGCAAGACTCAAGTTGAATTGTTTAGCAGCAATAATTACACAGCTAACAGTTAATTAATTTACCAAAGCTACTGATTAAACACATTAATGCAACAACTAATTTAAAGGCTACACAAATCCTAATTCCTTCCTCAACAAAAATTCTAATCTCTAATCTACCCCCTAAACTCTCTCTCTCTCTATTTCCTACCCCTCGGCTGAAACACAACACACGCGCACACGCACAAAACCAACCCACACTTAACCCCACTGCTACTCTTCTTCTACCCCCAACCTCTCAAATCTCACTCCCTCATCTCTCAACTCTCTCTCTCTCTCACACTCTCCACTGCCGCCACCAAAAGGGGGGTCCCTGGCTCGGCCTGGCTGGCCGTCGCTCCGCCCGGCCCGCCCGCTCATTCTTGCTCCATAAGCCGCCTCGGCCCTTGCCCCATAGGCCTCCGCCCTGCCTTGCCGCCGTCATGTTGCTCTTCACGGCAGCCGCCTCCTCCTCCTCCCGGCAGCCAGAGGCAGCCCGCCACGACGCCCCCTCGCTCCGCCACTTGAGGTCTAGGCCGCTCGGCCCGACCCTTGACGCCCAGACGCCACCAAGCCGCCCACAGTCTCGGCTTGCCTCCCCCAGCCGGACCAGCCGCCCTACTGGTTCCCTCTCGGCCGGCTCTCGCTCCAGATCCGACCCCAACGCCCTCGCTTGCTGGTCCTCCCCTACGGCCCGGCCTTCCCAGGTTGCACTTACCTCAAGCCCACTAACTCAGAACATTACCTGATGAGCTAAGACCGGGATGGGTTTGGTTCAGGGGTTTTGCAGGGGTTGACGAAGATTGAGGGATGCTAATGGTGATGGATCGGGATGGAACTAGTTCTGCCAATGATCCCTTGCCTCCTTGTCGCCTCGTCGTGCGCCACGCTTCCTTGCTCCTTTCTTGCTCTTGCTAGGTGGAAGTGGAGGTGAGAAATGGTGGACTGGATGAACTGTGAATGGAAAGAGGGGAGGGGGGATGTATGTTGATGCTGGAGGTGGAAAATGTGCTATGCTGCCAAGGGGGAATGAACGCTATGTTGGTTGCCTGGGGAGATGTATGCTATGTTGGTTGGGGGGAATGTATCTGAGCACTGCTGTGGCTATGTTGCTGCGGGCTGCTATATTGAGGCTTTTGAGGAGTGAGAAGCAGAGGAATGCTCTAGGGGAGATGAATGCTGGTGTTGCTGCTTTGACCAGACGAATAGGGAAGGAAGCAATGCATGGCTGTTGTTGAATTGTTATGCAATGCTGCCCTAAAGGGGATTACTACTATTCTCTAAATTGTTGGATGCAAAGATCCTATTGTAAATGATATGTACTGCTGATGGATGTATACTTGACTGCAGACTATGTATGCATGATGTGTTGATCAAATGAAAATGCAAATGCAAACTTAATTATGAATTGATACTATTGCTGCAAATATTGACTGATGAATGCAATTGGTTACTTGCGATTGATTTCTGAGATTGAATGGGTGATTGCAATGAATGAATGATGCGATGATGCGATAATGGATTATCTGCTCTGCGACTAGAGGTGATAACGCTCGCGAAACGAAACCCACTAACCCAACACACTGACTACTAATTAACGACTTAACAACTATCGACAAACTATCAACAGCGCACCGCTAATACGAGGGTTAATTAACGCTAACTAACGATTACTGCTACGCGATTAAATCTAATTACGCGGGTTCTCACAGGTAATCATCGGAACAAGATGGAGGAACACAGAAAATAACATATGGAACCTTCTAAGGAATAGTGGATCCCTTCAAGGAGGGAATGAAACCCATATTGGTTAGCTCACTGTGATGATCCGTGCTTCTAGTCTGGCCAAAAACTTTGCAACCTGGATGTTCCTATAGAATATGAAAAGTATATTTAATTAGACAAATTAACAATATAGCTTCAAATTTTTTATTCTCACCTTTGACAGAAAAGATTATGTTTAACAAGCTGATGTTGGACGGTGGTTCTTGAAGTTAAAAGGTAATAGAGAGGCTAGTAAACTTGAGATATATCAACCGCATGACTAGTAATACCTTTTTATGATTTTTTTAAAATAATATATTTTTAAAACAAATTACAAAACTAGGTTATCATCTCAAAAATTGCAAAAATAGGTTCTGTCGCCATTTCAAATGGCGACAGAATCTCGCCATTGAAATGGTGAGGAACCCCTGCCTTTGGGCGGGTTTCGCCGCCATTTCAATCTAGCGATAAAATATATGAATTTTAAATATAGAAAATAAACTCAAAAATATAAAATTTTTGTGAAGTATACAGATAGAGTGTTCTTACTTGTGTAATTTTTCATAAGTTTATCAATTATTAATTTGTCTCTAAAATTCATTTAAGTATACTATTTGTAGAATTTGTAAATACACCAAATGAAGTCAAAAATTATGAAATTTTTGTTAATGCTCCTTACACTGTGTAATTGTTTGTGTAATTTTTCAGACTTTATATGCTATAAAATTATCTCTAAAATTCTGAATTTAGGTTTTCGATATGATTGTACTTAATTGTGTACCCTTAATTGTTGAGATAATTTCATAGCATCTAAAATTCTGAAACAATTACACCAACAAGTTCACTATGTAAGGAGCGTTCACAAAAAATTTCATAATTTTTGGACCTCATTTGGTATATTTACAAATTCTACAAATAGTATACTTAAATGAATTTTAGAGACAAATTTATAACTGATAAAATTATGAAAAAAATTACACAAGCAATAACACGCTATATGGATACTCCACAAAAAATGTTGTAATTTTTTGAGTTTACTTGTTATATTTAAAAATTCATATATTCCTGTCGCCAGTTGAAATGGCAACAGAACACCGCCTCAATGTCATGTGGTTCTGCCGCCATTTCAACTGGCGATAGGTTCAGGAACCTATTTTTGCAATTTTTTGAGATGATAACTTAGTTTTGTAATTTGTTTTAAAAAATATATTATTTTAAAAATTGTGCCACTTCTCAGCTTCCAGTCGGCCAAGCACACTAGGGCCCACAATCAGTAAATCATTCTGGTCAACAATGTCGGTGCCAGACATCTTGGCCCCTGTATCATGAGATACCCCTAGGAGCACCAAAGACCCGCAAAAAAGGGTCAGTTAAATGCAAGCATCTCTGTGGGGTTCCATATTTAGAGATACTAGTAGGGTGTCCGTGCGTTACGACGGAATCTCATATTTTGAACGAAACAATTTTCATATTGTGTGAAGCGTGTGTACAAAGCGGAAGCTTTCTGAATCTGCTTTCACTGAAAATTTCCAATAGTCAGGAATGCAAAACAATTTTGCATTGCATTCTATGGCTCAAAATTTGTTTGAACAAAATCTCGAACGGTTGTTCAAAGCAAACAAGAAACACATATTTATATTAAAAAATTGTAGATACACATTTGAAGTTAGACCAAACAGATCTTATAGCTTAAGTCATGCATACATTTGCGGTCAGAACTCAGAACTAATGATATTTTTTTAGGTAAACGAACAATAACATGTCGATGAATGAATTGATTCCCCGTATCATCGTGTCCTTGTTAGATACTCATGCGTTACAACGGATAAAAAGAATCGTATATGAGATTGGACACGCTCCACGAGAGCGAGCAGAAGTGGGAGGTCATGGAGGAGCCGAGAGCCGCGGCGGGGGGGGGGCGCGACGACCGAAAGAGCGATTCTGATGGGAGATGAGGAACGGCAGCCGCGTTGTCGTCGATGAGGACTAAAAGGTCCGAGTGTGCCTTCCGCGTGCGGCAGAGCTAGCCCTTGTGGATTTCTCCAGACGCGAAAGCAAAGACGGATGCAGCGTCTTGCGAAGCGGTGAGCGCTCCCAAGAGTGCACCCGGTCGACACTGTCGTAGATGACGTTAAACGTCGAGATGGCAATTTTGGCTGATACCGAATGAAATTGATAAGCTTAGTTTGGTCCCGTGTTCAGCTGAGGTGGGTACAATGGACTCTCGGTGATACCGGCGCAAGGAGCCTAGGACCGGGCCACATTCGGTTAATACCGCCTTGGAACCTGCCGATTGGCGACCTCCACCGCATGACGCCTTTAGGTGATTGTGAATTGGTGTTTGCATATATGGAAACCACCGTGTTTAAAGGTTTGTAACATCATGGTACCAATATTACTATGTAACGATAGAGGACATGAATTTGTCTTTGTACGGATAAGGCTATAGCAAGCAATTAAAAATCGGAACTGCTATACATCTGCTCTCATGTTTTTGGCGATGATTTCATCGATTTTTTACCGTCGATGGCCTTTGAGATCCGTGCTTTTGTTGTGCTCGATGATGTTTTATGGGCCCAATGACCATGATGTTTTATGGGCTCGATGATGTTTTATCCAAAGAACATGTGCCATGATGTTCGTTTGGCAACGTGGAAGCAATCCAAGTTAACTTGGTTTTCATCCAATGGTCCAAAATCGGTGATTTGCTAAAAAATTCATCGAACGTGATATAGACACTCCTTAAAAATATACCATATAAACCAAGAAATCATACGAGTAAGAGATTATAGATCGTTACCACTAGATACGCAGGCAATGGAAAGAGAGTTGAAGAAGTCTAGTCCAATGTCGTAATGCGTCGATGTAGTGACGATGAGTCGATCATCCAACGTCATTGCCCATCAATCATCTCCTCCAAAGACCTTTCGTGTTCCTTACGTGCGTCGTGGATCGTCTTTGATCAACGCAATAGCAATCGCAACATCACCTCTACGGTATTCACATGTCCACGGATGGAACATCATATGTCGGTGTGCTAGCACCAAAGATGTACAACAAGGTCTTGAGGGATGGCAGATTGGCGACTAGAGATTTGATGGGTGGTACAACTCTCTTCCCAAAAGCCCACGCCTCCCCTTATAAAAAGTCTATAACAGATCTAATCCGAACTAGTTTGTTCCAACCCGTTAAGTATGTGACCATGTAGCTTCATACGTAATCGGCTATGATTTGGAAATTTCTTTCCAATCCACAAGTCGGTGATGGTACCTAGTAGGACATATCAACTTCCGAATACACGTAAAGATCAAATTGGACGAACCTTATACAATATGATCTGCGATCAGGTCCTCATCACTCATGACCAGTTCGTAACTCCTTACGACCAGTTCGCATCTGGTTACGACCCGTTCACATCTGGTTACAACTAGTTCGTAACACCTTACGACCAGTTCACCAATCAGTTTGTGATCATGTACGACCAGCTCATAACTAGTCTGTATCCCTATAAGACTAGTTCGTATCTAGTCGGACTAAGCGATATGCTTGCGTATTCTCCTTTTCCTTCACGATATCTGATTGAGCTCCAGGTGAGATACACGTCATTTATGGACTGCTCAATCTTTTCTCAATCTAGTGACGGATAACTTTGTATGGTCGACTCTTCGACTACTTGTGACACAGTCATGCACTTCCTTTATCCGAGCACATCGAGGGGCTCAAAGATATCTCTCCTGTTATGCTAGGAGGAGCAAATCTCATATCCGACCAGTTACATCCCTCTGCGTGTTTCATAGCATACCCGAAGGCTACCTTTATAACTACCTAATTACGAAGTGGCGTTTGGTAATCCATAAGTGTATTGTTATACATGTAGGAAACCATGTTGATCTCAAGTCTAAGGATTATACATTATTATTGCTTGAGACCAACTGATAACATATAGAAACATAACAATCTCAACAGTGTCTCAAAGTGGATCAATCCAATATCATTTTCTCTAATATATGCTCACACTATTGATTTGATATCCTCCATATCTATGACCTGTGAAATATGATTATCAATCAATACATATGCTGTCTATAAATCACTGGTGTCCCAACCAGTGATATTCGACCAGTGATCCTCTTAGAATGATATCGTACAAGAAATAAAAAGCTTCATCAAGAAGTCACATACTTACTAATCTTTATAAATGATAACACATCCATAAGATATAATAATATTTATTTTATAATTCATAAATATAAACATGATACAATTGTCTCACGGCATATCACAACCTTCCCTTCGTTTCCCAACCTGCTGCTTCTATAAGGCCTACCCTCTCTTGACTAGATTTTGGTCCAACCTACTGTGAGGATCTCGTATTCCGTACATCGTCTTTTCTGTGTTCATGTGGTCCTGTGCCGTCGTGTTTCCCGGTCATTCTTTAAGTGCTTCCACCCGAAGTGATAGCTTGACACGTTCTCTGTGGATTAGATGGTAGCGCTCCAGCTCACTAAAAACTGGGACAGCAGTGGTCCGCCGGCAAGCTCGCTGTGATCTTGGACAGAGTACATTGGAATCCCGAAGCACCACCACAGTAAGGCGCCACCGGTCACCCTGCTGTGCCAGTGGCAAATCCAATTGAGCATTGCAAACAGAACTTGAAAATCGAGCTTAATTTGGTGCTTATTTCATTACTAAGTTTATATATTTTCGAAGTATTAGCGAGAAAATATATGGTACAAGGTTGCAAACTCAACACTCGATGCAATTGTTAAAAAGAAGACGTTTCTGGTTAAGAGGGAAAATGTTGGAGCGCCATGCCCTGGTTTTGGAGGGAACTTTGCCCGCCCAACAAATTGGAAAGATGCAGCATATAAGCTCAATTCCACCTCGATGCGTGCTCATTCTTCTTCTTCTCCCTCTCCTCATTTCCCCAACTCCATCTCTCCCATCACATTAATCCTTGCGCTTTCCCTCTGGAACCTAACTGCCCTGAGCTCTTGTTCCTGCCTGCGGTATGTGCGCACCCACGGCACAGCAAGCTTCGGGGTCGCCCGCGACGACGAGGAGGAGAGGCGCGGCGCCTGTCCCTGTGGTGCCATGCCCCTGCGGCTCTGCTGACATGGGTGATATTCTGGAGAAGCTTGAGGCGTTGCATAGGAAGCTGCGGCTTGTACTCGCGATTACCTTGCTGGAACTGTTGCTTATTCTCGCTGTGCTAGTTTTCAAGCGTAAGTGACGAACTCTGTCCTATAATGTAGTAATGCACTGATGTACTAATGCCATTAACTAGGGTGCAATGGGAGCAGTGTTCTATCAATTTTTCAGCTTTTTCGATGCGCATGTGTAATTGTATATGCAATGATGTTGTCCATTCGGCACTCGTACGAACAGAAATTACACGTTGAAGATCGATAGATCAGAAATGCAGACTCACAGTGAACTGTGGAGTTCATTAACTTGACACATACATGTCGGATATTATACCTGCAAAATAAATATTGCCATTTACGCGTTGAAATGAGGTTCGATCATACAATCCAAAACGAAGTTGTTCTTCAACCATCTAAACCTACAAGAGTATCAATTGTTGATTTACAGAGCAAATTATAACTATCTCCACAAAAAAGTTGCCAGTACTAATTCTTCTCAGTGGAAGTTCCCCTAGCTTCGTTGTCAGCTAGGGCGCCATCAAAGACCGGAGAGTGGGATCGATCATCCATGGCTTTGGTCGTGGGAACAGTGCAATCTGTCAACGAAATACAATACAACATTCAGCTGAATCGAGCAGCAAAACAAATAAAATAGTAAATTTCACTTTGGACTATGTAATCTTATTTTGGTTTTACTTTACATCACTCTTAGCAAATCTTTTTACTTTGCATCACATATTTTTGTCATGTGTTGCACTGCCATTCTGCATATCTTACTTTTTGTTTCACTTTGCATTAGGGGAACACCTTGTCAGCGAAGGGGAACATGAGAGGCGGGCAAAGAGCTTGTCGGTAGTGAGGCACGGCCAGCGAGGTAGCAGTAACCCGAAAAATAGAGAGAGCGAGTTATTTTGCCGTCGCTGCCATGCTATGGGCGCCGCCAATGATGATCCAGCTATTCTTCTCCACTTTCGATCTATTCCCTAACTCCATCTACCTCTCATCTCTCCATCGTGTACCTCGCCGCCGCCTCCTGTGCCACCATTCAATGTCGGTGAGCATCAAAGAAGGAAACCAAATCTTTACCCTAGTGCAAAGCGCAACACATGGTAAGACAAGGTGGTGCAAAGTGAAAATATTTGTTAAAGGTGATGCAAAATGAAATCACGGTAAGATTACATGGTGCAAAGTGAAATTTACTCCAAATAAAAAATGTAGCTAGTTTGGTTGATGCCTAACTTTACCAAAAACTTACCTTAGTCAGGTGTGACTTGCCACACTTTTTATGGCAACAAAATTCAGCGCTACAAGTATGGCAAACTTAGGCAAAAAAAAAAAAAACCTAAGTCTACAACGTGTGGGTTATGAGGCAAAAAAAAAAGTATGGCAAACCAAATTTGTGACAACGAACCAAACACCTACCTAAAAAGTTGTGATGCGCCTAAGGTTAGCCAACCTTAGGCTGCAAACCAAACATACCCTAAATTTCACAAATCTATAGTTTTAGTGTCAAAATTATCTACATATTTAAGTTTCTATTTCTGTAACGCCCCGTTTTCAAAATGGGAATAGTAATTATTTTCTGTTTTCGTTTTTCAGTCGTATTTCAAATTAGCAAATTATTTTCGAAAATTTCCTTTCTCCTCTTAGCTTAGGTTTGTGTTTCAAACCTCCTCAATTTTCCGCGTGCGGCAGAGCTGGCCCTTGTGGATTTCTCCAGACGCGAGCAGCACGGATGCCGCGTGCCGGCGAGCGGTGAGGCGCTCCCAGTAGTGCACCTGGTCGACACCGTCGTAGATGACGTTGTAAACGTCGTAGATGGCAATTTTGGTTGATACCGGAATGAAATTGATAAGCTTAGTTTGGTCCCAGGTTCAGCCTGAGGTGGGTACAATGGACTACTGGTGATACCTGGCGCAAGGAGCCAAGGACCCCGGGCCACATTCGAAGCCGTTAATACCGCCTTGGAACCCTGCCGATTGGCCGACCTCCACCGCCGCAGCCATAGGGCCCCACGCTCGCGACGCCTTTAGGTGATTGTGAATTGGTGTTTGCATATATGGAAACCACCGTGTTTAAAGGTTTGTAACATCATGGTACCAGTATTACTATGTAAAGATAGAGGACATGAATTTGTCTTTGTACGGATAAGGCTATAGCAAGCAATTAAAAAATCGGAACTGCTATACATCTGTCTCTTGTTTTTGGCGATGATTTCAGTCGATTTTTTGGCCGTGCGATGGCCTTTGAGATCCGTTCTTTTGTTGTGCTCAGTGATGTTTTATGGGCCCAGTGACCATGATGTTTTATGGGCTCAGTGATGTTTTATCCAGTGAACATGTGCCATGATGTTCTGTTTGGCAACGTGGAAGCAATCCAAGTTAACTTGGTTTTCATCCATTGGTCCAAAATCTGACTGATTTGCTAAAAAAATTCAGTCGAACGTGATATAGACACTCCCTTAAAAAATATACCATATAAACTAAGAAATCATACGAGTAAGAGATTATAGATCGTTACCACTAGATACGCAGTGCAATGGAAAGAGAGTTGAAGAAGTCTAGTCCAATGTCGTGTGCGTCGATGTAGTGACAGTAGTCGATCATCCAACGTCATTGCCCATCAATCATCTCCTCCAGCAGCCTTTCGTGTTCCTTACGTACGTCGTGGATCGTCTTTGATCAACGCAATAGCAATCGCAACATCACCTCTACGGTATTCACATGTCCACGGATGGAACATCATATGTCGGTGTGCTAGCACCAGCATGTACAGCAAGGTCTTCGGGGGGATGGCAGATTGGCAGCTAGAGATTTGATGGGTGGTACAACTCTCTTCCCAAAAGCCCACGCCTCCCCTTATGAAAAGCCTATAACAGATCTAATCCGAACTAGTTTGTTCCAACCCGTTAAGTGTGTGACCATGTAGCTTCATACGTAATCGGCTATGATTTGGAAATTTCTTTCCAATCCACAAGTCGGTGATGGTACCTAGCAGGACATATCAACTTCCGAATACACGTAAAGATCAAATTGGACGAACCTTATACAATATGATCTGCGATCAGGTCCTCATCACTCATGACCAGTTCGTAACTCCTTACGACCAGTTCGCATCTGGTTACGACCCGTTCACATCTGGTTACAACTAGTTCGTAACACCTTACGACCAGTTCACCAATCAGTTTGTGATCATGTACGACCAGCTCATAACTAGTCTGTATCCCTATAAGACTAGTTCGTATGTAGTCGGACTAAGCGATATGCTTGCGTATTCTCCTTTTCCTTCACGATATCTGATTGAGCTCCAGGTGAGATACACGTCATTTATGGACTGCTCAATCTTTTCTCAATCTAGTGACGGATAACTTTGTATGGTCAACTCTTCGACTACTTGTGACACGGTCATGCACTTCCTTTACCCGAGCACATCGAGGGGCTCAAAGATATCTCTCCTGTTATGCTAGGAGGAGCAAATCTCATATCCGACCAGTTACATCCCTCTGCGTGTTTCATAGCATACCCGAAGGCTACCTTTATAACTACCTAATTACGAAGTGGCGTTTGGTAATCCATAAGTGTATTGTTATACATGTAGGAAACCATGTTGATCTCAAGTCTAAGGATTATACATTATTATTGCTTGAGACCAACTGATAACATATAGAAACATAACAATCTCAACAGTGTCTCAAAGTGGATCAATCCAATATCATTTTCTCTAATATATGCTCACACTATTGATTTGATATTCTCCATATCTATGACCTGTGAAATATGATTATCAATCAATACATATGCTGTCTATAAATCACTAGTCTCCCAACCAGTGATATTCGACCAGTGATCCTCTTAGAATGATATCGTACAAGAAATAAAAAGTTTCATCAAGAAGTCACATACTTACTAATCTTTATAAATGATAACACATCCATAAGATATAATAATATTTATTTTATAATTCATAAATATAAACATGATACAATTGTCTCACGGCATATCACAACCTTCCCTTCGTTTCCCAACCTGCTGCTTCTATAAGGCCTACCCTCTCTTGACTAGATTTTGGTCCAACCTACTGTGAGGATCTCGTATTCCGTACATCGTCTTTTCTGTGTTCATGTGGTCCTGTGCCGTCGTGTTTCCCGGTCATTCTTTAAGTGCTTCCACCCGAAGTGATAGCTTGACACGTTCTCTGTGGATTAGATGGTAGCGCTCCAGCTCACTAAAAACTGGGACAGCAGTGGTCCGCCGGCAAGCTCGCTGTGATCTTGGACACAGTACATTGGAATCCTGAAGCACCACCACAGTAAGGCGCCACCGGCCACCCTGCTGTGCCAGTGGCAAATCCAATTGAGCATTGCAAACAGAACTTGAAAATCGAGCTTAATTTGGTGCTTATTTCATTACTAAGTTTATATATTTTCGAAGTATTAGCGGGAAAATATATGGTACAAGGTTGCAAACTCAACACTCGATGCAATTGTTAAAAAGAACACGTTTCTGGTTAAGAGGGAAAAT
Source organism: Phyllostachys edulis (assembly GCA_036346405.1). Lineage (NCBI taxonomy): Eukaryota > Viridiplantae > Streptophyta > Magnoliopsida > Poales > Poaceae > Phyllostachys > Phyllostachys edulis. The sequence goes on along the minus strand of CM070545.1, from coordinate 96,794,321 downwards.
GTTGGAGCGCCATGCCCTGGTTTTGGAGGGAACTTTGCCCGCCCAACAAATTGGAAAGATGCAGCATATAAGCTCAATTCCAACTCAATGCGTGCTCATTCTTCTTCTTCTTCTCCCTCTCCTCATTTCCTCAACTCCATCTCTCCCATCACATTAATCCTTGCGCTTTCCCTCTGGAACCTAACTGCCCTGAGCTCTTGTTCCTGCCTGCGGTATGTGTGCACCCACGGCACAGCAAGCTTCGGGGTCGCCCGCGACGACGAGGAGGAGAGGCGCGGCGCCTGTCCCTGTGGTGCCATGCCCCTGCTGCTCTGCTGACATGAGTGATATTCTGGAGAAGCTTGAGGCGTTGCATAGGAAGCTGCGGCTTGTACTCGCGATTACCTTGCTTTCGCTTATTCTCGCTGTGCTAGTTTTCAAGCGTAAGTGAGGAACTCTGTCCTATAATGTAGTAATGCACTGATGTACTAATGCCATTAACTAGGGTGCAATGGGAGCAGTGTTCTATCAATTTTCAGCTTTTTCGATGCGCATGTGTAATTGTCTATGCAATGATGTTGTCCATTCGGCACTCGTACGAACAGAAATTACACGTTGAAGATCGTTAGATCAGAAATGCAGACTCAGTGAACTGTGGAGTTCATTAACTTGACACATACATGTTGGATATTATACATCCAAAATAAATATTGCCATTTACGCGTTGAAATGAGGTTTCGATCATACAATCCAAAACAATGTTGTTCTTCAACCATCTAAACCTACAAGAATATCAATTGTTGATTTACAGAGCAAATTATAACTATCTCCACAAAAAAGTTGCCAGTACTAAATTCTTCTCAGTGGAAATTCCCCTAGCTTCGTCGTGTAGCTAGGGCGCCATCAAAGACCGGAGGGTGCGATCGATCATCCATGGCTTTGGTCGTGAGAACAGTGCAACCTGTCAACGAAATACAATACAACATTCAGCTGAATCGAGCTGCAAAATAAATAGAAGAGTAAATTTCACTTTGGACTATATAATCTTATCTTGGTTTTATTTTGCATCATCCTTAGTAAATGTTTTCACTGTGCACTATATATTTTAACCATGTGTTGCACTTTGCACTACATCTTCTTACTTTTGTTTCACTTTGCACCGGGGAACACCACACGTGAGGAGGAAAACATGAGAGGCGTGCAAGGAGCTTGTCGGCAGCGAGGCACGGTCGACGAGGTAGCGGCAACTCAAAAAATAGAGAGAGCGAGCCGTTTTGTCGTCGTCGCCATGCTATGGGCGCCACCGGCGATGATCCGGCTATTCTTCTCCGCTTTTGTTCCATTTCCTAGCCACATCTACCTCCTCTCTCTCCATCATGTGCCTCGCCGCCGCCTCCCGCACCGCCATTCAATGTCGGTGAGTACCAAAGAAGGCAACTAAATTCTTACCTTAGTGCAAAGTGCAACACATGTTAAGAAGAGGTGGTGCAAAGTGAAAATATTTGCTAATGGCAGTGCAAAGTGAAACCATGGTAAGATTACATGGTGCAAAGTAAAATCTACTCCGAATAAAAATTATAGCCAGTTTGGTTGACGCATAACTTTACCACAACTAACCTTAGTCAGGTGTGATTTGCCAAACTTTTTATGGCAACAAAATTCAGCGCCACAAGTATGGCAAACTTAGGCAAAAAAAACTAAGTCTACAACATATGGTTTATGGGGCAAAAAAAGTATAACAAGTCACATTTGTGACAACGAACCAAACACATGACTAAGAAACTGTAAAGCACCTAAGATTATGTGTGCCAACCTTAGGTTGCAAACCAAGCATGTCCTTTCACAAATCTACAACTCTAGTGTCAAAACTATCAGAGAACTGCATATTTAAGTTTCTGTTTCGCAAAATTACAGAATTAGCAAACGTTTTTTTCTCAGAACTACAATCCCATCACGAGAGCCACGTTCTGACAGGTCAACCTCCACACAGGGTGAAACCTCACCATTACATGCTGCCACACAGCAGTCCATGTGGATGGCCCACTCCTCCCTCCTCCCTCTTCGATGAAGGCCCACGCGAGAGGGCACTGCACCATGTCTTAGCGCCCCCGCGTTCAGCGCACACGTGGGAAAGTAGAGGAGGGCCTAGGCGACTCCGATGAGGGGTAGGGAAGGGACGAAGGGCTAGGGCACCGTGGCGACTACCAAAATGTGTTGCAGGGGCGGAGGCGAGTAGATGGGTGGCGGCGGCATGGTTGGAGACGCACAGTGTCGTGCCGGCGACGGCGTGCAACGGCAAAGCTTGATGGCTTCCATGGCCACGACAACGTAGAGAGCTAGCAGCTAAACCAATCACGTCGTGAGCTATAAAGGAATACTAGGAAGCTATCTACTGTGCTAGCATGATGCGTGAGGTTTTCGTGAGGTCTGGCAAGGTAGTCAACCGGCGGAGGAAAAAGAGGAACCTTGCCGGAGGCGAGGAAGGGTGCCGAGAGGATCCGCGGGTACCCTACCATCTTTAAGTTGCATAGCTAGCTAATGGAGAAAGGAATCGGACGGAGGCCTACCGAAGAGGAGAACAACTCAGTGGTGGAGCTTTTGCCAGAGAGGAGAAGACGGTGTGTTTCAACATCGAGGCTTTAAAGAAGAAGAAATTATTGGAACCAAGTCAAAGAAAAAACGATCACACGCATTTGCGCGGAGGCAAGTACTCGCTAGAAGCAAAAACACGTGAACATAGGAGAAACACACGCACATGCAGCGAATCAACACACACTACGAGATCACACGAAGCCGATAGAAGCACATGCTCAGGATCTTGTTGGTGCAAGCTAGCACACACGCATGCTTATCACTTGGGCGACGCACGCACAACACGAAGGAACACAAAAAAACATGAGACAATGAGAAGATTTTTTTTTGCCACTGCAACTTTTTCAGCGTTTTCTTGACTTCTTTAATATATATATATATATATATATTACATCCAACCAACTAACCGAGAGAAGATAACTATTGACTGATTACATGCAAAACAATTAACAGCTAACAGCCTAACAAACTAAAACAGCCATCACGCACGCAAGATTCACGCCAACAAATTACACGTCGTATTCAGCCTCACCCGCCGCCAGCTAGGATTGGCGAGATTAACGTGACACCTACCTTGACTAGATAAATATGGAGCACGCCACGTAACACATCTCCTACAGTGCATAGCTCCCCAACGCGACTCAAACAAGAAACGGACTTGTGCGGCAAGCAGACACGGTTTCGTCTTGTGTCGAACGTATTCATGACTAGAGACGGTGACACAACTCGTATACATCTCGGACTACTCAACTCTATTACAAGATTAATTCTAACAGAAATAAAGTAGATATGTGAGCTCGGGGTGGCCAGGACCAGGTGATGACGCAGACTAAAGAGGGAGAGCATCATCAGGGGCGTAGATTTGGTTGATGGCGAACTGGCGGAGCTACGATCGTTGTTGGCTTCCCCCGCGTTCAGAAGGTGAAGAAACGTGGGAGCGTGAAGAAGAGTTGAAAGCCGAGTTCCCCAGCCTTTTCTCCAGCTAACCTGAATCTCGGGGTCGAGATTTCTTTAAGGGGGGGAGGTTTGTAACATCCCAATTTTCAGAGCTTTAAAAATCTTTTAAACAGTTGTAGTAAGAAAATTCACCATTTGGATTTAATTTAAAAGCTTAATATTGGACTTTGAGTAACAAAATAATTTAATATGACTAAAGTCAACATGAACAGTAGTCAAAACTATTTTATTTGGATTCTATGTGCTTGGATATATTTTCTAGAATTTTCTGGAATTTTTCCAAGTTCATTTGTTATTTTCTATTGCCATTTGGAATTTCTGCTATTTTTCTTAAAAGAAAAAGCTATTTAAATATCCTAACAGTACTTGGGCCTAAACCCACTCTCTCTCCCACCCCGGCCCAGCACTGTGCAGCCCACGCGCGCGCGCGTCGCTCCACTGACGTGTGGACCCCAACCGTCAGTCTCTCTCTCCCTCCCGCGTGTTTACTTCTTCGATCAATGGTAGCCGTTGGATCGCATATGGACGTCCCGATCTTGATTGGAGCGGTCCGAACGTCCCATTGCTTTTGAGCCATGCGATCAAGTTTGGATGGTCCTATGGGGTTGTACTGTGCGGCTGGTCCGAACGTCACATTGTTTGTGGGCCGTCCGATCTGAATTGGACGACCAGATCCTCGCCCGCACGCGAGCGCCTCGCTCTCTCTCTCTCTGACGCGTGGGCCCGCTACAGTGTCATCGTCTCCGACACGGTCTCCTTCCTCGCGCGGCTCCGCGACTGTGTCCGCCATTGTCGTCTTCTAGAAGCTCACGCATGATGCGTTTACGCTAACTAAAATCCCAGATTTCCGCACCAAACTTCATCCTTATCTCTCCCGCACTGACTCCGTTTGAATTTGAAATTCAAACTCGTCTCTATCCCGTTTATCCCATGCGCTCGTTTCAGGCGGTTTAACCTCCGCCGCCGGCACACCACCTCGAGCTCGCCCTGCGCCTATAAAAGGGACCCCCTGCTTCGCCTTTGCCCCATTTCCAAAACCCCTCGCCCAATTCCACCCGAGAACCTCCGCATCGCCGCCAATTCGAGCTTTAAGGTTTTCTCGCCGCCGATGGGATTTCTTCGATTACGCCGCCGCTGTCGCCGCCGCGTCGTCGTGGAGCACGCCATCACCTCCTCTACCTCCCGGACCCTTCCCCAACGCCAATCCCTCGCCGGAGCGCCCGCCCGACAAAACCCGAAGCTCTCCACCGCTTGAACCTCGCCGCCGGCCACCACCGTCACCCCTGATCACCCGGAGCTACCTCAACAGGTTCGCAATAACCTCAGCTACACGCCTGTACCACCCATTCCCGGCGACGAGCCGCCGTTCACCGGCGACCATTGGGTCCAGTGCCGCCACCGCCGCCGTTGTCGTCCTCGCCGACGTGGACGCCAGGTAACCTGCCACCTCAGCGCCGTGCGTACGTGTCGTCCCTGGTGGTGTCGCGTTAGCGCCACGCGCGCGTGGGTGCGCCACCTCAGCCCTGACTCAGATCCAGAGGCTCTGTGGATTTGGTCCACCGTGAGCCGTGTCGCAGACGTGTGGGTCCCACACGTCAGATTTTCTTTTTATTTATCTTTTCCGGAAATTCCTTCACTGACGCCAGCATTGCGCAATAATCCGGGTTTTTCTTTTAAGAAATAATTCGGGAAATTCGCATAATTCAATTTTCTAGGGTTTTCTTTAGATTCAAACTTCTAAACCTCATAACTTTTGCATCCTAACTCCAAATCAGCCCATTCAAATTTCTAAATTCGTCTAAAATCAAGATCTACCTAATGGAGATTTTTATTTATTTTTTTGGAGTTGTTTTGCCTCTGTTATTTATTTATTTTATTTTTATGCTTCGTTTGCGAGTAGACTTTGACGCTGTTGGAAGAGTTAAAGAAGAAGGAGCTTTCCAAGACCAGGACCAGCACCTAAACCTATTCCAAGGCAAGCTATACCCTTGACCATTTTGCTTCCCAGTTTGAGAAAAGTATTTTAATTCAAATTACTGCATCTTAATTCAAGTATTTATTTAAATGTTTTGGGTGTAGTAGTTAATGCCAAATTGTTATGCCTTCCTTGTGTAATTGTTATGCCTGATCCTTTGTCACCCTAGTTAATATTTAGTTGGTAAATACTGTAGCACCAACGTCGGTTGGTTAGTACGAGTAGATTGCTTAGCCATGCCACGAATCACTTATTCATGTGAGACTGCAATTATTAACCTGACTAAGTGAATATGCAATCCTATAATAATCTTTGTGTACTATGTGTCTTTGTGGCATGTGTTGCACTTAAATCAACTGGGTGGTAAAAAAGATTTGGACTAAGGCAAGGGGGTGGATACTGTGTGATATGGTGGAGCTGTGTGCACGGGCTTTATAAGCTGTGTGCTATTTTTGGTGGAGCTGTGTGCATGGGCTTTATAAGCTGTGTGCATAGGGACTTGTAGTTAACATGTGATAGTCTTGCCTTGGTCAATTAAGGACCTCACCATGTGCGTCATTGAACTGAGCCCCATCTCTCGACCACATGCTGTTATGGGATGGGCCTAGCATAGTAAGATGAATTTCTAAAATGCTTTGTTATGATTAGTGCTAGCTACACTAGTTATATCTTGTGGGTAAAGTGTATAAACTCTGCGAGTGTAATTTAATCTATTGAATAGCGCGTCATGATCATGGACAATGCTCGGGGATTTCACACTAGGGGTAGATCTTATTAAAACTGTGTGGGAAGGGAGCTGTGTGATTTAAATCATATAGCTATGTGAATAACCTGTTTAGGCTGTGTGTGTCTTTGTGAAATAAATTGTTAAAATTATTGTTATATATTTGTTTTACTTGTTTTCAATCTATTAATAGTATTCAATTGCAGTTATCGCATTTCTGCAAAAGAACCACAAAATGCCTTTCCCTTGTAAAATGCCAGCATGTATATATTGCATTTCTGTGGTGTGGCTTGCGAGTACGGTGTGTACTCACGCTTGTTTTGACGAATCAAGCAGAAGAGGAGGAGTCTTCACGAGCTTTCGAGGACGAGTTTATCGAAGGTGCCTGATTGCGAGGTCTTGATCCCAGTCGGTTGCCTGTGGTGAATCGATGGGGTGCCACTACCGCTTTTGTTTCCGCTGCTTTATTTCTCTGTTAGCCCTGTGTGGCTTGAATAAATGTAAACTCGACCGTAAGGTCAAACCATTATTTATTAATCAAATTATCATTTATGCTATTATTCGCTTGTGTGGATCGATGTCCACCTTTGTTAACACTGTGTGCACTAGCGTGATCCTGGGCTAGTGCATTAAACACAGAGGGTCTCGAAGTGTAATTTTGGGTCTCGACAGAGGTGGTATCAGAGCCATACTGACTGTAGGTCTAGACCTTAGTTAGATCGGCCGCTTAAGTGTCCAAATTATTTTCTAAAAAGAAAATTAACCTGTAAGACTAAATTAATTGCTTAACTCCTCTCATATCTCTCTCGACTCATCTATTGCTATAATCTCTCCTCTTTCCACTATTTTAACTTGGTTCTTACCTCTTATGCACTGGGCGGATGCCGTACCTTGAGACCTTGGAGATCGCATAGCGGAGGACTTGCCGCAGAGTGTGGAAGCTGCTTGAGACACTTGGAGGCTTTGATGCCCAATGTACATGCGGCGGCAGTACATAGTCAATGGGCGAGATCGTGGTTTGGTCTGCCGCGTGACGGTCTACACTCAGAGGAACACCAGAGGCAGCCCGCCTTTGGACATCTCAGTCCGGAGGATCACCTTCACGTAGGGAATCCAGGAGTAGTCACGCGTGGCCATACTCCGAGTCTGCCACATCTACGCGGAGAAGCTGCGAGAACACATCTTCGCTACCATCCCAGAGCTGCTTCAGGGAGCTATCTGCGCGCTTTCTATCTACGACCGGGGAAGGCAATGCCACAGTGGTGCATCTTGCACGCGATTCGCATTGCTTTCGGCAGTCAGCTGGAGATGGCCGCCACCGAGCCGAAATCGCCTATCGAACGGGAAGAAGCCGAGGAAAGGATCGCCATCCTAGAGCAAGCTCTCTACGGTCAGCATGAGCTTGAGGATGATCAAGAGGATGATCCGGAAGAACCAGATGCACCAGAAGAGGATCCCGAGGAGATTCCAGAAGACCCAGAGGAGATTCCAGAGGATCCAGCAGAGGTTGCATAGCTAGAGGGACTAGTAGAGCCTACACAGCTGGAGGAGACAGCTGTACCTACACCCAGCACGCCTGCCCCAGCTGCACCAGTCCCGGGGCATCAGAACCAGTTCGTGAGGATGCCTGCTCACTTCAGAGTCTACACCAGGCAGGAGTGCCACCGTGGTTTTGGAGGCTTTCTCGAGGAGAAGTTCGTTTAAGTTCCAGTTTAGTCAGGCTTAGCCAGTTTCCCTTTCTAGAGTCGCCCTTTAGGCGGTAGCTTGTGTGCTTAGGTTCGCTTTATTTTCCTGTGTGCAAGTATGAGCTGCAAAGGCCCTTAGGCATTTGTTGAGCCATGCTAATAAGCTATTAATAAAGGTTATTTCATTTGAGTTTTTTGAGCTGTGTTCGTTGGGTTTAATCTATCCCCCTGTCTAGTTCTTAACTCACCTTGTGCTTGCTACCTTATCTAACCTATGGAGCTTCACCAGATGGTTCAGACTAAATCAGCTTGCTTTGCAAGTGGATCGCACCCACCGTCTGAAGAGAATGATCAACTCCCCGCAGGGACAGTGCCACCCCAAGCACCACCTCTTGACTTGCAGAACTTTGGAGCCTTTATGGCAGCACAAACGCAGATGATGTATACAATGATGAACCAGATGCAGGCCATGAACAACAACAAAAAAAATCATTAGGGAGGAGCCCCCGTCGCTCAGGGTCATCAGGGACCATCCAAGTTGGCTGAATTCATGAGGACTCGTCCGCCAACCTTCTCTGGCCATGTCTCGCTAGTAGAAGCTGATGATTGGCTTCGCGTAATTGAGAGGAAGCTGCTGATCACTCAATGCAGTGATCACGAGAAAGTTTTGTATGTCACTCATCAGATGGAGTGCATAGCTGCTGAGTGGTGGGAGAACTTCTGCGCAGCGCATGAGGCACCACAGAATATCACTTGGGAAGAATTCTCCGCAGCTTTCCGCCAGTATCATGTACCTGAAGGGATCATGGATTAAAAGAAGGATGAGTTCCGTGCTCTTAAGCAAGGAGCTATGTCAGTGACTGATTACCTGAATAAGTTTTCTTAGTTAGCTCGCTATGCTGCAGAGGACGTCGCTACTGACAAGGCTCGTCAAAGTCGTTTCTTGAAGGGATTGAACTCAGGACTACAGGTAAATTTGCTTGCCCACACCTTCCCGAATTTCCAGGAGTTGATTAACAAGGCGTTGGTCATAGAGGACAAACGCAAGGAACTGGAGGATCACCGCAAGCATAGGATAATTCAGCAGGGAAGCCACCAGCCACAACAGCAGAGGGCAAGGATAGTGCCACAGCAGTTTAATCGTTTCCAGCCGCAGAGTTCTTTCAGGACCCCTGCACCACCTTCAGCACCTCGTCCAGTTGCTCAGAATCCTCGCAACCCTACGCCAGTCAACCCCACCCTAGGGAACAATAGCCGGCAGAGTGAAACCAGAGTGTGTTACAATTGCCGTCAATCGGGTCACCATGTCGGTGTCCTCGAAGGAACTATCACTCGATCGCTTCAACCTTGGAGCAACACCTGCCAAGACCCCAGTGCAGAGCAACCAAGGAGTTTCTCAGGGAATCAATCAACCAGGAGGAACACCTCAGTCAGTTGTCAAAGGTCGTGTTAATCACGTCACTTTGAGAGGAGCCCAGGAAGCACCAGACGTCGTACTGGGTAAGTTTCTAGTAAATTCAGTACCTGCATCCGTTCTGTTTGATTCTAGAGCTTCGCATTCGTTTGTTTCTGGAAATTTTGCAACTAAGAACAAATTGGAAGTTATGCCTCTTAAGCGTACTCTGTTAGTCCAGTCGCCTGGAGCAGAGCTAAGTTCTAATATGGGTTGTTTAGGGGCTAAGTTACTCATAGCTGGAGTTGAGTTTCTAGCTAACCTAGTTATTCTAGACACCCAAACCATAGATGTCATCCTTGGCATGGATTGGTTAACCAAGCACAAAGCTGTGCTAGATTGTGGCCGAAGAGCTGTTACAATCGAGGATACCAAAGGAAACAAAGTGGAGTTTCTAGCTACCTCAATGCGTAATGGACATCTGCTAGTCAATAGCCTGAAGACCGTCGCTTTGGACGACGTGCCCGTTGTCCGAGAGTATCCAGATGTGTTCCCAGAAGAGTTACCAGGAATGCCACCGGATCGTGACATAGAGTTTGTCATCGATCTAGTGCCAGGAACAGCACCCATCTCGAAGAGACCTTATCGGATGCCAGCCGATCAGTTGGTAGAAATGAAGAAGCAAATAGAAGAACTTTTGGAGAAATGTTTTGTGAGGCCTAGTTCGTCGCCATGGGGAGCTCCAGTTTTGTTCGTCAAAAAGAAGGATGGAAGCATGAGGATGTGCATCGACTACCGGTCTCTCAATGAAGTCACTATCAAGAATAAGTACCCATTGCCCCGGATAGATGATCTGTTTGACCAGATGAAAGGAGCCGGAGTGTTCTCGAAGATCGATCTGCGATCAGATTACCATCAGTTGAAGATTTGTCCCAAGGATATACCTAAAACTGCTTTCTCAACACGGTACGGACATTATGAGTTCTTAGTCAAGTCCTTTGGTCTGACTAATGCCCCTGTCTATTTCATGAACATGATGATTAAGGTATTCATGGAATATTTGGACAAGTTTGTAGTTGTATTCATTGATGATATTTTGGTTTACTCCAAGTCAGAAGAAGAACATGCGGAGCATTTGAGATTAATCCTAGAGAAGCTCAGAGAGCAACAGTTGTATGCTAAGTTTAGCAAGTGTGATTTCTAGAAAAAGGAAGTGGATTTTCTTGGTCATGTGATGACAGCTGCAGGAGTAGCAGTTGACCCCAGTAAAGTTAAAGCAGTATTACATTGGGAACAACCCAAGACTGTCACTCAGATTCGTAGTTTCTTGGGATTAGCAGGATATTATCGCCATTTCATTGAAGGATTCTCATCAATTGCTAAACCTCTTACGCAATTGTTGAAGAAAGAGAGAAAGTTTACCTGGACCACAGCTAGTGAAGAAAGTTTTCAAGAATTGAAGAAGCGATTGACTTCAAATTTCATCTTGATTTTGCGGATATTTGCAAGGATTTTGATATCTATTGTGATGCTTCGCGTTAAGGATTAGGATGTGTCCTGATGCAAGAAGGAAGAGCTGTCACTTATGCGTCAAGGCAGTTAAGGCCTCATGAAGAGAATTTTCCTACCCATGATCTGGAATTAGCTGCAGTAGTGCATGCTTTGAAGATTTGGCGTCATTACCTCATCGGTAATCGCTGCGAGATATACACAGATCATAAGAACCTGAAATACATTTTCACCCAGTCAGATCTGAATATGAGACAGAGAAGATGGCTAGAGTTGATAAAGGATTATAATCTCGGAATCCATTACCATCTTGGTAAAGCCAATGTCGTTGACAATGCTTTGAGCCGTAAGAGCCACTGCAATGCTTTGGAAGTGAAAGAGCCTTGTTCAGAACTTCAAGAGGAATTCCAGAAGCTGAAGCTAGAAGTGGTATCTGATGGATTTGTGGCCAGTCTAGAAGATCAGTCTACTTTGGAGAAACAGATTCGCGAGGCTCAGCCAAAAGATTCAGAGTTTGCAGACATCAAGAAAAAGATGGCAGAAGGGAAGTTCAAAGAATTCACGGTAGATGATCAAGATATACTGTGGATCAGTGGACGTATCTGCGTACTAGATGTTGATGGGTTGAGACAGCTAATTTTAAAGGAGGCCCATGACTCAAAGTATTCGATTCACCCTGGTAGTGCTAAGATGTATCGGGATGTTAAGAATAAGTTTCGTGGCCAAACACAAGCGAGGCGTCGCGAGTTCGTTGCCTTGTGCGACGTATGTCGAAGGTTAAGCGAGCATCGAGACCAAAGCAGTCTGTTGCAACCATTGAAGATTCCAGAGTGGAAGTGGGAAGAAATCGGGATGGATTTCATTACGGATTACCCAAGACTCAATCGGGTTATGATTCGATTTGGGTAATAGTGGACCGTCGACTAAAGTTGCCCATTTCTGCCGGTCAAAACCACGCATCTCGAGATCGTCTAGCGGTGTATATGTCGAGATTGTTAGTTTGCATGGTGTGCCCAAGAAGATAGTGTCGGATCGAGGATCTCAGTTCACCTCCCGTTTTTGGCAGAGTCTGCAGGAAGCCTTAGGGACTCATCGAACTCGATCGCATATCATCCCCAGACAGATGGACAGACTGAAAGAGTCAATCAGATATTGGAAGATATGTTGAGAGCCTGTGCTTTAGCTAATGCTACCCGTTGGGATAAGAGTTTACCATATGGAGAATTCTCATACAACAACAGTTATCAAGCCAGTTTGCAGATGTCGCCGTTTGAAGCTTTGTATGGTCGTGCCTGCAGAACCCCGTTGAACTGGTCAGAAACTGCTGAACGTACAGTCTTTGGTCCAGATATTATTCAAGAAGCAGAAGAGCAAGTGTATATGATCCGGGAGAGACTAAAGAGAGCTCAGTCGAGGCAGAAGAGTTATGCCGATAATCGTCGTCATGATCTCAGTTTTGAGCCAGAGGATTTTGTGTATCTTGATTCGTCCCTCGAGGGTGTGAAAAGGTTCCATGAAAAGGAAGCTTGCCCCTCGGTATGTTGGTCCGTTTAAGATTTTGAATCGCCGTGGAGAAGTAGCTTATCAGTTGGAGCTACGCGATCGCTAGCGATACATGATGTCTTTCATGTCTCTCGGTTGAAAAAGTGTCTTGGCGTGCGGAAGAACAAGCCCGTTGAGTCAATTGAACTAAAGGAAGACCTCACCTACAAAGAACGGCGGTCAAGATTACGGATGTCGCGAACATCGACTCGAAGCAAAACGATTCGTTTTTGCAAAGTCTTGATGGAGCCACCATTTAGAAGGTGAAGCAACGTGGGGCGTGAAGAAGAGTTGAAAGCCGAGTTCCCGACCTTTTCTCCATTTAACACGAATCTCGGGTCGAGATTCCTTTAAGGGGGGGGGGAGGTTTGTAACATCCCAATTTTCAGAGCTTTAAAAATCTTTTAAACAGTTGTAGTAAGAAAATTCACCATTTGGATTTATTTGGATTTAATTTAAAAGCTTAATATTGGACTTTGAGTAACAAAACCATTTAATATGACTAAAGTCAACATGAACAATAGTCAAAACTATTTTATTTGGATTCTATGTGCTTGGATATATTTTTTAGAATTTTCTGGAATTTTTCCAAGTTCATTTGCTATTTTCTATTGCCATTTCGAATTTCTGCTATTTTTCTAAAAAGAAAAAGCTATTTAAATCTCCTAACAGTACTTGGGCCTAAACCCACTCTCTCTCCCACCCGCCCAAAGATCTGCAGCCCACGCCACAAGACCGCTCAGCGACGTGTGGACCCCACCCGTCAGTCTCTCTCTCCCTCCCTCGTGTTTACTTCTTCGATCAATGGCAGCCGTTGGATCGCATATGGACGTCCGGATCTTGGTGGCCGATTGGAGCGGTCCGAACGTCCCATTGCTTTTGAGCCATGCGATCAAGTTTGGACGGTCCGATGGGGTTGTACTGTGCGGCTGGTCCGAACATCACATTGTTTGTGGGCCGTCCGATCTGAATTGGACGACCAGATCCTCGCCCGCACGCGAGCGCCTCGCTCTCTCTCTCTTTGACGCGTGGGCCCGCTACAGTGTCATCGTCTCCGACACGGTCTCCTTCCTCGCGGCTCATGATCAGGTCGCCATTGTCGCCTTCTAGAAGCTCCGCCCGCGGTCGTTTCTACTAACTAAAATCCCCAGATTTCCGCACCAAACTTCATCCTTATCTCTCCCACACCGACTCCGTTTGAATTTGAAATTCAAACTAGTCTCTATCCCGTTTATCCCATGCGCTCATTTCGGGCAGTTTAACCTCCGCCGCCGGCACGCCACCTCAAGCTCGCCCAGCGCATATAAAAGGGACCCCCTGCTTCGCCTTTGCCCCCTTTCCAAAACCCCTTGCCCAATTCCACCCGAGAACCTCCGCATCGCCGCCAATTCGAGCTTTAAGGTTTTCTCGCCGCCGGTGGGATTTCTTCGATTACGCCGCCGTCGCGTCGTCGTGGAGCACGCCATCACCTCCTCTACCTCCCGGACCCTTCCCCGACGCCAATCCCTCGCTGGAGCGCCCGCCCGACAAAACCCAAAGCTCTCCGTTGCTTGAACCTCGCCGCCGGCCACCACCGTCACCCTCGACCACCCGGAGCTACCTCATCAGGTTCGCAATAACCTCAGCTACACGCCTATACCACCCATTCCCGGCGACGAGCCGCCGTTCGCCGGCGACCATTGGGTCCAGTGCCGCCGCCGTTGTCGTCCTTGCCGAGGTGGACGCCAGGTCACCTACCACCTCGGCGCGTGCGTCGTGTAAATCCCCAGTGGCGCCGCGTCGATGTGCTGCAGCAGCAGGTCGCCACCTCAGCCCCGACTCAGATCCAGAGGCTCGGTGGATTTGTTCCACCGTGAGCCGTGTCGCTGACGTGTGGGTCCCACACGTCAGATTTTCTTTTTATTTATCTTTTCCAGAAATTCCTTCGCTAACGCCAGCATTGCGCAATAATCCGGGTTTTTCTTTTAAGAAATAATTCGGGAAATTCGCATAATTCAATTTTCTAGGGTTTTCTTTAGATTCAAACTTCCAAACCTCATAACTTTTGCATGCCTGTTATGGGATGGGCCTAGCATAGTAAGATGAATTTCTGAAATACTTTGTTATGATTAGTGCTAGCTACACTAGTTATATCTTGTGGGTAAAGTGTACAAACTCTGCAGAGTGTAATTTAATCTATTCGATATAGCGTCATGATCATGGACAATGCTCGGGATTTCACACTAGGGTAGATCTTATTAAAGCGTGTGGGAAGGGAGGCATGTGATTTAAATCATATAGCTATGTGAATAACTTTGTTTAGGTCAGTGTGTGTCTTTGTGAAATAAATTGTTAAAATTATTGTTATATATTTGTTTTACTTGTTTTCAATCTATTAATAGTATTCAATTGCAATTATCGCATTTACGCAAAAGAACCACGAATGCCGTTCCTTGTAAAATGCCGGCATGTATATATTGCATTTACGTGGTGTGGCTTATGATGCGTGTACTCACGCTTATTTTGACGAATCAAGCGAAGAGGAGGAGTCTTCACCACTTTCGAGGGGCGAGTTTATCGAAGGTGCACGATTGCGAGGTCTTGATCGATCGGTTGCTGTGATGAATCGATGGGGTGCCACTACGCTTTTGTTTCGTTGCTTTATTTCTCTGTTAGCCTGCGTAGCTTGAATAAATGTAAACTTCGTAGTAAGGTCAAACCATTATTATTAATCAAATTATCGTTTATGCTATTATTAAGCTTGTGTGGATCGATGTCCACCTTTGTTAACACTATGTGCACTAAGCGTGATCCAGGGCTAGTGCATTAAATACTGAGAGGTCGAAGTGTAATTTTGGGTCCCGAGATAGCACAACCTCGCAAGTTCAATGGCTGAGAAAGTAAAATACAAGTTTGAGGAGCTAAGTGGCACAACGACACAAGTTAAAGGGACTGAGAAAGTAAAATACATATTCAGAGAGCTAAGTAGTATAACTTCGCAAGTTCAGTAACCCACGGTACAATTTTCTCTTATCCCTTGCAAAGAAGATAGGCCTGCCATGTGGGTCCATAGGCCGATATATAAATATTTACCCCTTTTTATTTCTTCTCCCACTGATTAGGATAGGATACCATACGAGCCAACAACAGTGATGCAGTCGCCACATAGCAAAACCCATTATTGAAACCAACGTAGCGGTGGAAAGTAAACGGTTTGGTTAGTTCAAGGGTGAAAAATAGATTTTTTTTCCATAACTAAATGCTGAAACAAAAGAGGAACCAAACTGCAATTTAGTGATAGCATCGTAACTAGGTAGAGCTCATGTTACAATGGACACAATGATCAGTATGATTAACTTATGAAATGACTGACGATACATGTACCATCTTATGATACAAATACGATGCTTACATACTTTTAACAAAAGAAAAAAAGGAATTTAAGACGAGTGAAACTGCGCGCGGGCGCCTCTGCTAGTCTGGTGCAGTGCATCACCAACCTGGTCTCCGTGGACATCTCCGCCAACGCGCTCCTCGCCGCCGGCGCCTCCCCCGCCATGCTCCTCCGCGAGGTCCCCGACTTCACCCCGCGCTGCGACGCCGTCTGCATCAACGTCGGCACGCTCTCCGAAGACTGGCTCCCCTCCATGCGCGCCGCCGCCTCCGCTGGCCGGCCATGGGTGCTCGACCCCGTCGCCGGCGCGGCCTCAGACTTCCGGATGGAGGCCTGCCTCTCCCTCCTCGCACTCCGCCCAGCCGTCGTCAGGGGAACGCGTCCGAGATCCTCGCCCTCGCCTCCCGCTCAGCCACCGCCTCCTCCTCCTTCAAAGTACGGTACTTTGTTATTTCTTTAATGTCCAATCCAAGCAAGGACTCACAAAATCTTAACTAGATCAGATGGATCGATTGTTTGATTGATTGATTGTGAATTGCAACGCGCTGCCAACAGTTAACCGAACTTCTTGTTAAAAAAAACAGTTGACTGAATAAAATGAAATGAAAAAAAAAGGAAATCTGCATTCTCCTCACAATCTTAAAACCCTGAATAAACATTTGCTATCACCATCCTTTTCTATGGACTGATTTGATCCACCTACTCCTGACACCATTTTTTTGGTCTCGACTCTTCACTCTTCAGCGTTCAGACTTTTTCGTATGCCATTATTATCCCAAGTGACCTATCGGAAATATATGCTGCCAGAGGCGGACCAAAAATAAAATTTTAGATAGGACGAGTCGCAAACGTTAACGAAATACCTCTAGTTGCCTTGCCTCGCCGGCACGCTGCACACCCCACGGCAGATGGCCCTGATTGACACTTGACTTGACAAGCCCCCCGCCGGCCTTGTCAACTCGCCAACACGAATAGTTGAACAATGAATACTACGATGAACACATTTCCTTCTCATAATGACAGATTGACAGTTTGACAAATTGACAATTGATAGTTTGACACAATGTTCAACTTGAAGTCTTGAACACAGCACACTTGAATAGACAGAACAGTTGAACTCATAGTCTCACTCTCGCAGAGTCA
The DNA here is from genome assembly GCA_036346405.1 of Phyllostachys edulis. Classification (NCBI taxonomy): domain Eukaryota; kingdom Viridiplantae; phylum Streptophyta; class Magnoliopsida; order Poales; family Poaceae; genus Phyllostachys; species Phyllostachys edulis. The sequence continues at coordinate 96,777,449 of CM070545.1, read as the reverse complement.
TAGTCTCACATAGTCACGTCTTATGACTGGATTGGATTACTTGGAATCTTGGATCCAAGCCAAGATTGGAACTCCAAACTTAAAACCAAAAGAAACGCACAAAGAAAGGAGAGAGAGCAAGAACAAGGTGGGTTACCATCTCCTTGAGGTCGTCAATTAACTATGAAGATTCTTTACAACATGTATAAGAATGTAGTGCTAGTCTACTAGAGAATGAAGAACATGCTATGTAACTCAGGAGATTCAAAAAGAAACAATTTACTTACTTGGAAACCCTCTTTCACCACGTCCAGATGGCGGATTGAATTCTAGGCCAAATGGGACCTCAGTTTGGGATCCCAGAGCATCGTGCTGTTGAATGCAAAACCCGACATAGCAACATGAAATCTCCGGAGCTTTTTGCCATCCTCACTTGTATGCCATGCCATCCCACAACTTGGTTCTGTTTACATCTGAGGGCCTTCGGCCTCATGCCATTTACGCTTTCGGATATCATCGGAACAAGCCATGTGCGAACCGCATAATCAAAGCGGTGTTTGCAACAGAAATAAGTTAGCAACTTGATTTCTATCACGATCCAACTTTCTCTGTGACACAAAACATAATAAGGATTCAATGCACCCAAATTGAATGTTTGCTTGCGGACTAGTCGGTAGTCGCTATTTCGAAAGAACTTTCTTAAATGGTGAATCAATTAACATATTGAATTACCCATGACAACCCGTAAAGCAAATTTATTGATGCTCTTGAGTTACGAATCGCAACAAAGGCGAATGGTAAGAATTTTGAGCCCATTGTCCACTCGGCAATATTTCAATGCCTTGTATAAAGTTTCAATCTTTAAGTAGATTCGGTCTACATGCCAGCAAAAAACATGGATCCTTTCCTTATATAACTAGATACCAAACTCGCTCTACCAAACTCGGATCTTAAGACAAGAACAATTGCAAAGATCTTTCGCACGCATAGCACTGAATTTGAATGAGAGAATTGAGCAGGTGGTTGATTAGTACCTGATTTGGCGGAGGCAGTCGAAGAGCTATAGGTAGTAGATGGCCTCCTCATCGGCGAAGTACAGTAGTAGACGATGCCGTCGAGTCGGTGGTTCTCTACCATCTCCAGGGCGGCATTCATCTGATGCTGGCGGTAGTCAACGGAGGAGGAGGTGTTGGTGGCGGCGAGCTTGTCGCAGCAGCCGACGTAGCGGTGCATCATGCCAGTAACTAAGTTACTTCTAGCATCTAGCTTTGAAAGGTTCATACGTGGAATTGTAATGACGAGACTTAGAGAAGTGCAGAATTCAGGGGGAGAATCTTCACGAACTCATTATTGAAACTTGATTACGAAGATCGAGTACCAAAAGAGGAAATCCTGGAGATTAAATGAAATTGGGTGGATTGTACTCTTTTTCCCTTGACGAGTTTTCTTGAAGTTTCTCGGCTAAAGTTTTTAATGAGGTAATTCGTGCAACGTAGCAGAACTTGTATCATGTGCTTTTTCTCCAAATTTTTCCCAATGGGTTTTTATGGAGTTTTGACGAGGCATGAACATGTGAGGATGGGTGCCCAAGGGGGAGTGTTAAGAAACTATGGACTTGGCCCAGAAGCCGACCCATGTATGGGCTCCCCATCCCAAACCCTAGCAGGGTCTCTAGCCTATAAATAGGGGGTGCTATTAACTGTAAACGATTGATCGATTGAAGAAGGAATATAGAGAAGCACGAAGCCCCCTATATCTCTGTGTTCAATCTACTATTCTGTCCTTATGTTTTTACATTGTTCTAAGCGATTCTACGCTTGCCTACGAGGTAATCGCTCGGACTGGACTCGCCAGCGATGGTTTCTCAACACGTTATTAGCACGATCGACTCTGGCCTACTTCTAGGACTACTTTACTTGGATAGAAAGGTAACCGTCGATGAACGACACTCGTAGATTGAATCGTACTTTCTAGATCGCTTTCAATTCTGCAAATTTGCTTTCTAAATTGATTTTCTACGGAGCAAATCTGTTCTAATCTACCGTGAGCCGACTTGAAGTCGCCGGCACAATGTCAAAACCTGGCACCAGTATGGAACCTTCAGAAAAGGTATACTAGAATTGAACATCCCCATGAAGGGAGACATCAGCATGGATGTGTGCGCACACATCGGAGCTGAAAAACTAAAAGGACTTGCCCCCGTAAATGAAAGCAGCGGTGAGCAAGTAGAAACATTAGAAGAATCGCCCTTTGAAGTAATAGCTATAAACTTTGTGACTTCGGGAGAATCTATGAATAAGACAACAGCCAATGTCGACATTGATTTTGCAAAGAAAATTGCCACAATCATCGATCTTGATCCAGAGCTTGTATCGCTCGTTGAAAGAAAGGATCAGATTAGGAAGATTGGAAGAAGGCAATAGAAGCATAATTATTATCTCTAAATAAAAAGAAAGGTGTTTGGGCCTGTAAGCCACACGCCTCCCTATGTGCACCCCATAGGGCATAAGTGGGTATTTGTTCGAAAGAGAAATAAAAATAATGAAGTAAAGTAAGGCTTGTTGCATAAGGTTTCACTCAACATCTAGGAGTTGTTTATGAAGAAACATATTCTCCGGTCATAGGCGGAACCACCCTTTAGATATTTAATCTCAATGGCAGTAAACTAGAAGTTAAAAGTGAAATTGATGAATATGGTAACAACAAACCTTTATGGAATATTAGATTCGGATATTTATATGAAGATACCTAAATGTATCCCTGTCCCGAACCAAGACATAGCAAATAGAAATCTGTACAGTGTGAAACTCAGAAAGTCACTATACGAAGTTAAGCAATCAGGCATAATGTGGTATAATCGTTTGAAGCGACTTTCTATGCAAGAAAGGCTACACGAACAATGAGAATTATCCCTGTGTATTTATACGACTATTCCAGGATGGATTTTGTATAATCTCAGTGTATGAAGATGATCTGGATATTATTGGAACCCTGGAAGGTATTAAAAAAGGAAGCTCTTACTTGGAGTCAGAGTTCGAAATGAAAGATTTGGGTAAAACCAAATATTGTCTAGGCTTGCAGCTTGAGCATGCCCCTGAAGGGATTTTAGTACATCAGTCAACCTACACTCAGAAGGTGTTAGAAAGGTTTGATTTTGAAAGGCATACCCTTTGAAATTGCCAATGGTCGGGAGATCTTTGCAGCAAGACAAAGACCTGTACAAACCTAAAGAAGAGGGGGAGGAAGTCCTAGGACCGGAATTCCTATACTTAAGTGCGATAGAAGCACTCATGTATTTAGCAAATTGTACTAGATCGGCCATTGCATTTGCCGTTAACCTATTAGCAATGTATAGTATAGAACCTACCAAAGGCATTGGTAGGGAATGAAGGACATCTTCCGATACCTCTAAGGAAGCAAAGAACTTGATCTGTTCTACAGAAAGAACCAAGACCTGAATATGAATGGCTATGCAGATGCCAGGTACCTGTAGAACCCGCATACAACCAAGTCGCAAACAAGCTATGAACTCCTATGTGGTGGAACTGCAATTTCATGGAAATCGTCTGAGTATAGTCTTGCATCGACTTCGACGAACCACTCGGAAATAATAGCACTATACGAGGCCTCATGAGAATGTACTTGGCTTCGACGGATGATTCACCACATCCAGCAGTCATGTGGATTGAATACCGCGCAAACCCCCACTATTATCTATGAAGATAATGCAGCTTGTGTTGCACAAGTGTAGATGGGTTATGTGAAGAGTCATCTCACAAAGCATGTCAACCCCAAGTTCTTCTATGCTCATGAATTGCAAAAGATGGACGAAATTAAAGTACTGCATACTAAGTCATGTGAAAATCTTGCAGATTTATTCACTAAGTTACTTCCAGCATCTAGCTTTGAAAGGTGCATCGTGGAATTGTAATGTGAGACTTAGAGAAGTGCGTAATTCGGGGGAATCTTCACGAACTCATTATTGAAACTTGATTGCGAAGATCGAGTACCAAAAGAGGAAATCTTGGAGATTAAATGAAATTGGGTGGATTGTACTCTTTTTCCCTTGACGAGTTTTCCTGAAGTTTCTCGGCTAAGGTTTTTAATGAGGCAATTCGTGCAACACAGCAGAACTTGTATCATGTGCTCTTTCTCTAAATTTTTCCCACTGGGTTTTTATGGAGTTTTGACGAGGCATGAACATATGAGGATGGGTGCCCAAGGAGGAGTGTTAAGAAACTATGGGCTTGGCCCAGAAGCCGGCCCATGTATGGGCTCCCCATCCCAAACCCTAGCAGGGTCTCTAGCCTATAAATAGGAGGTGCTATTCACTGTAAACGATTGATCGATTGAAAAAGGAATAAAGAGAAGCACGAAGCCCCCTATATCTCTGTGTTCAATCTACTATTCTGTTCTTATGTTCTTGTATTGTTTTAAGTGATTCTACGTTTGTCTACGAGATAATCGCTCGGACTAGACTCGCCAGCGACGGTTTCTCAACAAATAGTACGCTGGGGAGATTTCTTTTCAGTCACCATTTTATTCAGTGTTTGCCAAATTGACCAAGTCAAGGCTGCAAAGGTATAAATCACCAAATAGTTGTTGCCTCCACGCTCCAATCTCATCCAGTCGCTTAAATACAGAGTTTGGAATAATGCACAGGCTCACTTCACTTTTGTCAGTGTTTTGAATACCATGAAGTAGATCAAACTGGCCGTTACTCCTCCATGTATACCATATAAATACTCTGGTGACCTTCCGGAGTCCGAACTGTACTAAGTACATAGTTGTGATGCCCAAATTTTGTGCTTGACATGTGATGCACAGACGTAATGCACAACAAAATAAAGAATCTTGTTCTTGAGCAGCTCAAACAAGAAGTATAACTGGACGAGTGGTGTGTATGTCGCTGCTGGCATTTCTGGAGAGACTCTGAGAGTACTGAATGACCTCTGTTACATTGGTTTGTTGCGAAATTTTTTTAAAAAATAATATTTTTTAAAAGAAAAGTACAAAAATATGTAGTCGCCCCAAAAAATTACAAAAATATGTCCTTGTCGCCAGTTGAACTGGCGACAGGAACCAATGACCAGTTCAACTGGCGACAGGGACCCTGTTCCCGCCTGTCGCCGGTCCAACTACCTATCGCCAGTTGAACTGGCGATAGCTTTCCCTTCTCTGCCTAGTTTGCAAGTCTAGTTTACGTACTTGTGATTTTCATAAATTTTTAACAGTACAAAATCTATTAGTCTCACAATAACATTTTATGATCATCCTATGTTGTTTTAGTGCAGTGATTTTCTGTAGAATTTTACAAGCACGATTGAGGTATTAATGATTCGTAAATAGGAAGCTAAGTGATATTACGATGCTGCGAATAACACGGAAGAATGGAATACAAAAAGACGAGGAGATTTGATGTTGCGAATTAAAAAATACTTTATAACGAAGCTGAGAATAACACGGCGCATAGGGTTTGGTTACATGCGTAACAAATAGCATCATACACGATGCAACAAACCAAAGTACTTCTATGATACATATGCGCCTTTTTTGAATGGAAATAAATTAAACCTTCCGGGAACTAGTACGGAAAGGTGCCTCGCACTACCCACATAAAGTGTTCTCCAGTTGGGCGCCTCGGACGTGGCTGGCTGTCGTTGTAGTGGCACGCACATATGCAGCTAGGGTTGGCGTAGCAGCATGTGGGATCATAGGAACTTCCTATGTTCACGACCTCCTCTTACCCCTCTCGCGCTTCATCTGTTGGCGGAGGTTATCATTTTGCTCGTTGAGATTGTCAATTTGCGCCTCCAAATCAAAGATTTGGTTCTACAATATATCCACCTGCATCGCAACATGTCATTCATGGGGAGGATCGATCCAGCGGGTAAAGTTGCATTTCGCCATCTGCTGCAAGGGACGGTTAGTATAGAGGATGTATTAGCAGTAACATGAACAAAACTATTTACCCCAGAGTATGGGCATCAGAAGAAACGTTGTCCGCCATCGAAAGGGCCGTCTATGACCTGCACGATAGCGTCCTCCCCGTGTCCGCATTTCGGCCATACCGGTTGAGCACGCTTGTTCGGCATCAACCGGTAGTTAGGGCCGAAGTCCTCACTCCTTTCGAGGGGAAGGTCTTACTTCGGTGACCCCAGTTGGACTGGTCCGTGGGCTTCTGCTATGGTATGTTACTGTACGACAGAGAAGGTTTTTCTTCCTACGGTTTCAAGGATCGAGTGGTCCTTCCGAAGCGTGGGGCACACATTTTATAGCCCGCGGGGGGAAGCTAACAAAGCGGGTAATGTGTTAGGTTGTAGATGACAAGACCTGACGGGGCTGGCTGCTTTGCGCAGAGATAAGATCAAATGGGGCAGCTTTACGCAGTGACAACACCAAAAAAGACAACCTTGCGCAGTGATAAGACCGGACAGGGTAGCTTTTGCGCATTGACAAGACCACACGGAGCAGCTTTGCGTAGTGACAACCCTGACCGCCTCGCCAGCTTTTCAGAACGAAAAGACATGACTCTGCAAAGAAAAACGTAGAGTGTTGTCACATCGATCTGAAAACCTGGCGAGGGTCAGGGTTGTCCAATCGATCTGAAAAGCCTAAACCCTAAGCCTGAACCCTAACCCTAACCCTAAACCCCGAACCTAAAACCCTAAAACAGATGTTGTGATGTACGTGGATAGATTGTGGAACCAAACAATCATGCAAAAAAGAGTGTAGGACTGGAAAGACGCCTAGAGGTGGGGTGAATAGGATCTCGCCTAATTTTTCACCTCGTTCAGATTCAACACCAGGTTCACCCCAATAGCTATGAGAGCTATGAGGATCAACAGTAGAAGACTTGTGTTGAACTCGAACCAAAATCCCCAAAGAAAAGAACCAAAAAGACCAAACCCTACTTTGGTAAATCGGTCAGACCGCCGGCAAAATTTCGGTCAGATCGACGGGCGGTTTGACCGGCATTATGAAATCGGTCTGACCGGCCCTGACTAGAAACAGTGCAGACAGCCCAAAACCAAAACGAAAATTGGTCTAACTTTTGATCTCCACGGCCAAACTTGACCAAATTTGGAACACACATTCCTAAGGATATTAGGAACCTATTCCAAGCAGCGATTGAGTAGATCCACGTCAAAGTTTCAACCTTTTTCCATTTTACCGAAGGAAGGTTCAAAACCGGGCAAAAACGAAAACTTGATCCAACACTTGCTCGTGGGAGATTGAAGATCTAGATGAAGTTAGATAAGTTCCCACATGTCACAGCAAGGTAGAAGGGGGCACGAAACCATCCAAAAAGCAATAGATCAAAGAAACCTCCAAAATCTCAAATATAGAGCAAGAACACAAAATAGACTCATCTTTGGGGAATCATCCATAGATTGATATGAGGTTGAGAGGGTTTACAGCCACTCCATCCATGGAGGACAAAGCTCAATCCATGAGCACACAACTCAACTCATCTCTTTAAAACCCTAAGCCTCTCCTCTTTCTCTAATACCCTAACACCAAACTAGGGTTTTCAAATGAAGTGCTTGAGGGCTGCTTAACAGCACCCTCCTATTTATATGAGGCCTAGCTTCTAGAAGAGTTAATCGAAATGGGCTCCCGTTAAGGTCCAACACAAACGGGTCACACACGCACGCATTTTAAAGCGCCGTCTTCAACTCTCCTGACCTAATCCGCTTCACCACGCTCCGTCTTGCGCCACGGGTTGTCAAAAGGTCACCAAGGCGGGATTTGGTAAAATTACCAAAATACCCCTTCTCGATCCTTCTCCGAAGACCGAGTCCAAACTGCACGAAACACATCCATGCTTCGCCACATGTAGGTTGATCCAGTGGCTCTCATCGTGTCAGCAAGTCTCTCCCATCCGGCTCCCACCGGACCACTATGGCTCTTGCACCGACCCCCGCACCACTTGATCCAACCAGTAGCACCGAACTGCCTGTTCGGTCATTCTTGTCCATTCTGCACCACGCTTGAGTCCATTGACCTCACCCGGCATCCTCGATCATTCTGGACTTCAGCTCTCCAAGCTTAGTCTCGATCATCCTTGCCGTTGACCGTCGTTGACCTCCAAGCAACCTGCACACCAATAGACAAAGAAATCGAATCCGGGAACAAGTTCTTCACAACTTGACCCACGTTAGTGAAAACATGTATCATGCAACACATATGCACTGAAGCCCATGCCCTTAAGTTAACCCAACAAGCATCGCCAACACAACTCGACGAATCAAGTCAAAATCGGTCAGACCGCCGTTCTGGCCGGTCTGATCGCCCCCGGGACTTAGCCAGAATTCCCTCGAGGCTTGGCCGGTCTGACCGCCAGCAACCTGATAGAACAGAATCTTTGCCGAAAACTCTTGAATCGACAAACCACAAATGCCATTGCCAATTGTATCGTCATCCTAAGATCATGCACATATCCCCATGATATCCACAATCTCCCCCTTGATGAACACATTGGCAATTTCTCAAAAATGCAAAGTTTGAGGTTTGAAATGGTAATTACTCGACGTTTTGGCACAAAGGCACAACTTGGTCCAAATGCAAGAAAAAGCAATGGAAATGACCAAGCTGGCTCCAGAATAGCATAGGTAAGTGAGATAAGGCAAAAGAAAGCAAGAAAGCTTCAATTTTCAGAAAATTCCAAAATCTCACTTAAGGTCCATATGAAAGAACAATTGTTCTACTTGACCTTTGATCATTGTGAGTCTCAAGAATAGCAATTCAAATTCAGAAAAGGCAATAAGACCAAAAGAAAGCAAACAATAAGCTCCCCCTCACTATGATCATTCACATTTTCAATTTCTTCCCCCCTACAACAAAAAAACTCTTTTCAACATTTTTGCTAAAACTTCTCTCCCTTTGACAATGGAGTCATCAAGGAATCACAACTTCCTCTCGACCAGAGATACCAAATGCAGAAAGGAGAAAGAAGTATAAGAAAGAGCATGCATGAAATGCAATGGAGGGGCTTCAATTTTTTCATTTTTCAATTTTTGAGTGCAAGAAGCTTTGGAGATTACCCAAAAGAACAAGCTAGCATTTCTAATATTGCACAAACATCATATCAAGCCTAACAGTGCTAGCAAGATCATGTTAAGACATATAACAAAGCTACGCATAAAGGCTGAATATAAAGCAATGAATTTTAACAATTTAATCAAAGCTTCAGATCTCGCAAGTTCATCAACAGTGATCCTAAAATAATAATAGCCATGTCAAAATGTCATTGTGAGATCAAAAAGCTAATAAAGACCACTTTAAGAGATAACCAAGTCCTAAATTGAATCAATTTGCTCAATTTAGCTCAAACGCCCATTTTTCAACAAATTTTTCATTTGCAATGAATTTTGAAGTTGATTAATGGTCTATCTTAGTGAAGAAGATCCTGGACTAGGAGCCATCCACAAACTCTTCTTAAGCTTTGACCAAAAGGTATATCTTAGTGAAGAAGATTCTGGACTAGGAGCCATCCACAATCTCTTCCTAAGCTTCTACCAGGGTGACAAATCTTGAGATTCATGTCAATTTTGACATGCAGTCCCCATGAGATTGCCTGGATCATCAAACTATCTCCAAGTTCATGTCTTGGACATGCAGTCTCGTGAGAGTAGTTTGGCACATTTTATCAAGGAAAATCTTGAAATTTGATTTTTCTTTTTACATAAGAGCAGTTATAAATTCTCAGCAGAACAAGAAGCTCAAGTAATGATCAAAACTAGATTTAAGAGCTAATAAAGCAATTTTGACAGGGCCAGTGTCACAAAAGGGGCACTAATTGCGCAACTTCGCTAAAAGATCCATAAATTGCAGTTTTTAGTTCAAGTTGTTTTAATGTTCTATCTCATTTAGCAAGGACTTAGCTATACATGTGAAAGCATGATAATTCTAGCAAGTCAAAAAACTAGACATGGCATTGAGCAACAATTGAAATACTAAAGCTCAAAAGGGTAATAAGCAAAGCTTCATCAATTTAAAAGACAGAAGCATTAAAGCTTATATTACAATGCATCTTTTTGGATTTTCATATGAATGCAATATTATACAATGAGAAGCACAAAAGACTTAAAAATCTAAAAAGATCAAAAGGATCCAAAGAAGATACCACTTGAAGAAGGTATTAGAAAAGATCCAGAAAAGTTCAGATGAACAAGGAAAGTTCAGAAAAGAACCAACTCCCCCTCAAACTAACCCATAGGGATAAATTATCCCTAACTCGCTTCTCAAGGTGGCAAACCTTGTTGGGTCAAAAAGATTTGAGAGGATATCTGCCAATTGTGTCTTGGACTCCACAAAACTAGCACAAGGACTTCAAACTCCACAAGATCTCTAGGGAAAGCAACCCGAAAAGTTAGGAAGCGAAACACCAACACTAAAAAGCTTGCAGGCAGCTCAAAACCTGCTAAGAACTAGTGACTGGGAGACAAGCTCGATCTAGGCTGTGAGAAGAGTGCATCCTAGAAAACCATGGGATAAGAAGAGTGTCTAGAAAGGACACGTGCTAGACAGAGCCTCCTATCTACCCTGAACACAACAAGCTCAACACCTGACACAAACCAGATGCTATGCAAAGTAGACTAGGGATACTATACATAAATGTAAGGTATAGAAGCTCGAACCTGAGTCGCACTGCTTGGCCGTGAGATGTAGTCATGATGAATAAGTTCTATTCCTTGTATTGCTTGGCTCGAAGCTCCAGAAGATAGTTGCGCTCACCCATCATACTCATCTCAAATTCCTTTATCTCCAAGAAGTGATAGTCAACATCGAATGCACATATAAAGAAGAAGAGCCAACAGCTGGAGTCATGACCCACATTTACTTCTTCTCAACTGAAAAGACTACACCAAAGAGACAGAGAAAGTCTATGCCTTGGTACTGGGTTAGTGAAACATTATATAAGGAAACAGTACCAAGACACACGACTAGCAAAGATAGCAGTAGATGATCCAAAGCTCATAAAAGCATATAATTAACAATTCAAAACATGAGCAAAATGATAGACAAATCAAACGCAACACATGCTATCCAAGATGTGATAAAGCTCAAAATAATCTTAATCAACAATAAGGCACAGGAGCAAGCAAGCAAGCACATAGCATATCATACAACATACATCTAGTCAAGAGAAAAGTATGCTGGTGAAGCTAAAGCAAAACCCATGTATCCACAATACCATGAAAGCATAAGATATGTTAAGGAACAAATCATGGAAATCAAGTGAGCATGTGAATACACAAGGCAAAAATCAATAAGAGCAAGATGAAGAATACACAAAACAACACAAGCTCATGAAGACTAAACCAAGCTTATACATCCATGAAAATAGTGAATAACAATTATAATACATGGATATATAAACAAGATACACGCAAAGGCATGATGAAGAATATCATAAAAGAACACATGCCGATAAGATACAAGTGAGCACAAAGATAAGCACAACACGCCAAGAATGAATAATCGTGAAGATAAAGGCATGAAGGTGTAAGATAGTTCACAGTGCCCTTGGTTGTCATGGTCCTAGTAAAAACATCTCCAAATGTGATCAACTAGTTGCCGGATGCTCGTGTAAGAGAGGAGAACCATCTAGAATCTCCAGTCATGTGTCGAGAACACCCAGAGTCAATCAAGCCATATGTCCTCCTTCCTCGCACGACGGACCTACTGGGCATAAGCAGGAAACATCTATGCCTCGGTACTGGGGTTAGTGATAAGAAACTTTGGAATCCAGTACTAAGCCACACGATGTTTAGGAACAGCAGAAGAAGCAACAATAACATGGTTAGTGGAATAATCATAAGAATGCACACGAGCAACACCTAGACCTCTCCGAATCTACCTACCAAAAGATCGGTACTCCCCCTGTCTAGATGCTACCCGTGGTTTCTCCTCACAATATCCTAACCCAAAATGCTACCTAGAGCCACCAAAGGAGTCAAAGAAGTCATCCTCAAACTTAGGCCTATGTCTAGCAGGAAAGGCAGTCTACCTGAATCTAGAGACAGTAAAAGGTGAAGGAACTCCTCTAATGGATCTCAAAGCATGCACTCTTTCTTTCCTCTCACTCTTAGCTCTACGGAAGCAGAACTCAACTATGTGGCCATCCTTTTTGCAAAAAGTGCAGTGATACTTGACCTTCTGAGAGGTCTGATCTACTGATTTAGAAGCATCTGAATCTGTCTTGCTAGAAGGGTTTTGGGCAAAACCTGCAGATCTAAAAATTATCTTAGATGACTTAGGAGATTCTACCTCAAATAAGCCACTCGTAACAGCTCTCACAACCTTAGGTGGGTGATTCTTATAATTCTCTAAGGAATTAAATCCTAGGCCACTATTGTTCACACTCACCTTAGATTGATCAAGGATCATGTTTAGGTTCTTCTTCCTACTAGAAAATCTCTCAAGAGTCTTTTTGAGGTAATTATTTTCTTTGGCTAGGTCCTTACAGGTGACACACCTATTTGACTTGATTATCCTAGCAAGCTTTTCTTTAACAAGAGCTACCTCAACCTTTAAAGCCTCACAAGATACATAAGAATCAGAATCGACAACTTTCTTGGAAGCAGTCATGGACATGGATTGTTCAATTTTAGATTTCTCTTCTAGAGTCTTATTCAAAGCATCATTCTCAATTGTGAGTTTAAGACAGTTTTCACATGAAGCAGTTTTAGAATGAAGAACCATTTCAGTCATTTCTTTTATTTTAATGCTACTATCCTCACAATGAGAGCAAGTGTGACTAGCATCAAATTTCTGCAATTCCTTAGTAGCACTATCCAATTTCAACTCAAGTAAAGCACAATTTGAGAAAGATGAGGGAATAGCGTCTACTGAAGTCACATCTAGAGTAATAGCATCCAAGCAAACATGACTAGACTTAAGAGATTCTAGTTCACCTAGAACATCTTTAAGTTGATTAGCAATAGAGGAATGAGCAGATTTCAGAATTGCTAATTCATCATGCAAGCTAGAACAAGAATCACAATCATCAGCAGGATTAATGGATTTGAGTCTAACCACTTCTAGGTTCAAGTTGTCAATCATGTTATCCTGTTTCTTGATCATTTTAGCTTGCTTCGTCAGTTTTTGTTCAGCAGCAACCAAAGCTCGTTTCATTTCATTGAGTGAGGGACATACCTCGTCGGGATCGCTGAAGGGATCGTCGTCGTTAGAAGAGTCGACATTGTGGTTGTCCCTAGCCATGAAGCACATACCGGTGAAGTCATAGGCCTTCTTTTTGCCATGAGAATTATCCTCGTCATCCTCCGTCCCTGAGTCCACATCACTCATATCAACATTCTCAAGAGCGGCAAGGACCCGGTTGACGAACTTTCGGTAGTTGGGCTTCTTGGCTTTCGCATCCCGAGCTTGAGGACGCCTCCGGAAGTCCTTCTCCTCCTTGCCCTTCAGCTTGGGGCACTTAGCCCGAATGTGGTTTGGCTCACCACACTCAAAGCAGGTAACAGGGCCACCTCACTTCCTGAACCTCACCTTGTTGTAGGCTCTCGTGAATTTTGTGGATAGGAGGGTTAGGTCATCCTTAGGTAGCTTCTCTAGCTGCTCATCACTCAAAGAATGCAAAGCAGACAATGAAAATCCAGATGAGCCAAAATCTAAAGAATCAGAAGAACTACCCTTAGATGGGTCAACCACTAGAGCCATCGACTCTATCTTGAGGAGACGCGAGATGAAGTCAATCTCATGCATCATCAACCTTGAGTAGAGCTTATCCATGGTAAGCTCACTCATGGTAGTATTGTCATTGATGGAAGTGATCTTCATCCCCCAAACTCTCACATCAAGAGCACCCAAGAGCTGACATGCATTTTCAGATTCAGTGAACACAAGATCCACAGCACGTAAGTTATGAAGGATTTTTGAGAATCTTCCCCACAGCTCATCCAAAAATTCACTGGGCCTTTGTTCGATCTTTGAGTATTCTTTCTTGAGTTGGTTCTGTCTCACTTCCTTGATCGCAGTAGAGCCCTCGTGGTAATCACAGAGGGTCTTCCAGATCTCATGAGCAGACCTCAAATGAGCGACACGCTCAAACTCAGATCGACTAAGCCCTTGAATCAAGAAGTTTCGAGCCTTACTATTTGCCTCCACATCTGGAGTGATTACATTGTCATTGGCTGGCACAACATAAGGATTTTTTTACCTTAAGCCAAATTGTGTGCCCTTGAGCCTCGATGTAGGCATGCATGCGAGCCTTCCAGTAAGCAAAATCGACTCCATCAAACACAGGTGGTTTGGTCGAATACCTGTCAGACGCCATGGCTCCAAAGACCGGTTAAGATCTATGAGAAGAGCTAACCGGGCTCTGATACCAATTGTAGGACCAGAAAGGCGCCTAGAGGGGTGTGAATAGGATCTCTCCTAATTTTTCATCTCGTTCAGATTCAACACCAGGTTCACCTCAATAGCTATGAGAGCTATGAGGATCAACAGCAGAAGACTTGTGTTGAACTCGAACCAAAATCCTCGAAGAAAAGAACCAAAAAGACCAAACCCTAATATGGTAAATTGGTCAGACCACCGGCAAAATTTCGATCAGACGGACAGGCGGTTTGACCGGTGTTATGAAATCGGTCTGACCGGCCCTGACTAGGAACAGTGTAGACAGCCCAAAACCAAAACGAAAATCGGTCTAACTTTTGATCTACACGACCAAACTTGACCAAATTTAGAACACGCCTTCCTAAGGATATTAGAAACCTATTCCAAGCAGCGATTGAGTAGATCCACGTCAAAGTTTCAACCTTTTTCCGTTTTACCGAAGAAAGGTTTAAAACCGGGCAAAAACGAAAACTTGATCCAACACTTGCTCGTGGGAGATTGAAGATCTAGATGAACTTAGATAAGTTCCCACATGTCACAGCAAGGTAGAAGGGGGCACGAAACAAACCAAAAAGCAATAGATCAAAGAAACCTCCAAAATCTCAAATATAGAGCAAGAACACAAAAGAGACTCATCTTTGGGGAATCATCCATAGATTGATCTGAGGTTGAGAGGGTTTACAGCCACTCCATCCATGGAGAACAAAGCTCAATCCATGAGCATACAACTCAACTCATCTCTCTAAAACCCTAAGCCTCTCCTCTTTCTCTAATACCCTAACACCAAACTAGGGTTTTCAAATGAAGTGCTTGAGGGCTGCTTGACAGCACCCCCTCCTATTTATATGAGGCCTAGCTTCTAGAAGAGTTAATCCAAATGGGCTCCTGTTAAGGCCCAACACAAATGGGTCACACACGCACGCATTTTAAAACGCCGTCTTCAACTCTCTTGACCTAATCCGCTTCACCACGCTCCGTCTTGCGCCGCGGGTTATCAAAAGGTCACCAATGCGGTATTTGGTAAAATTACCAAAATACCCCTTCTCGATCCTTCTCCGAAGACCGAGTCCAAACTGCGCGAAACACATCCATGCTTCGTCATGTGTAGGTTGATCCAGGGCTCTCATCGTTTCGGCAAGTCTCTCCCATCCGGCTCCCACCGGACCACCATAGCACTTGCACCGACCCCCGCACCGCTTGATCCAACCAGTCGCACCGAACTACCCGTTCGGTCATCCTTGTCCATTCTGTGTCACGCCTGAGTCCATTGACCTCACCCGGCATCCTCGATCGTTCTGGACCTCAGCTCTCCAAGCTTAGTCCCGATCAACCTCGCCGTTGACCGTCGTTGACCTCCAAGCAACCTGCACACCAATAGACAAGCAAATCGAATCTGGGAACAAGTTCTTCACTACTTGACCCACATTAGTGAAAACATGCATCATGCAACACATATGCACTGAAGCCCATGCCCTTAAGCTAACCCAACAAGCATCGCCAAACAACTCGACGAATCAAGTCAAAATCGGTCAGACCGCCGTTCTGGCTGGTCTAACCGCCCCTTGGGACTTAGCCAGAATTCCCTCGAGGCTTGGCTGGTCTGACCGCCAGCAACCTAACAGAATAGAATCTTTGCCGAAAACGCTTGAATCGACAATCCGCAAATGCCATTGCCAATTGTATCATCATCCTAAGATCATGCACATATGATTTCGAAACACGAGACTAGCATAATAATAGTTGTACACATATTAATATTTACATGGCATGACTGATATTTGGAGGACCAAATATCTACTGGTGGCCCCTCTTGGGGCACACTCCGCGTGTCACCCCTGGCCTCGCCTTGCGACGGTCGGAGTATGTCAGAGGATCAGGCAGGATGACTGGCCGACCGACACGAGTAGTCCGAGGTGGTGTCGCGAGGGGGGCATCCTGTGTCAGTTGGGTCGGTGGCGGCTTACTTTGCAGCTGAGATGCCTCCAAGTTGAACGCGGGGTCACACGGGTCACCGAAGAAGTAATCGAGGGGTACCGATAGGTGTGCCTCGTCGTCCGGAAATGAACCGTCCTCCCAAGGCGTTCCTGTGAAGTATTATGTTACAAACGTAATCATGCCGAAAACACGAAAAAGAAACGTAATCATCCCAAGGTGGTCATACCTGCTGGCCCGGAGACGTGCTCCGACGACTCCGCGTACCCCTGCCCCGCATGATGGTGGAGCTCAGGACCTGAAAGAGAAGATTGTCGTTAGTAACTATTGGGGTTCGAAAGAAACAAGCATTACGTTCCGCAAGCAAACAGGGTGGTCATACTGGCGCCGCGGGCGTGCCCTATGACTCAGCGTACCCCCGGCGTGATGGTGGAGCTCGGGACTGAAAGAAGATTGCTATTAGTAACTATTGGGGTTCGAAAGAAACAAGCATTACGTTCCGCAAGCAAGCAGGGTGGTCATACCTGGTGGCACGAAAGCGTGCCCTGATGACTCTGCATACTCCTGCCCAGTGGTGCTCCCACCATGGTGCCACGATGACACGCCCGCCACGTCCGGGGCAGGAGCCTGTGGACGTGAACCACCTCGGCTGACCCCTCGTCCTCGCAATGGTCGGTCCACCGAGTCCCTTGGCGTGCGACAAGTTGCGATCTGGATGCCTCGTCTCGCCGCGTCCATGATCCGCTGCACGAGCCCTCTCATGTCCCCCTACATCCTCTGGTGCACGGTGGTTGCTACCTCGAGAATCTCCTGATGTAGATCCATCTACACAAGTAATGAACAAGTTGGAAACATAAATCTGGCAAGTTAAATACGAATTAAGGACCGTTCAATATGTACGGAGAGGTGGAAAGCGGAGTCCAGCTGAGTAGGGTACGTGTCAGACATCGCAGCCTCGTGTCGTGGTGGGTCGACCACGACCCGAACGCAGCGAAGCCTTGTGCGACTAGCGTACCAAACCATGTAATCCTCATACGTGTCGAGGTTGTAGGGCTCATTCCCACACTGGATGAGATCCTCGTGCGCGCCACTCCAAGCCTCAACCCAAGGCCTCATCCTATCCACCCAGGATATCGTGCCACGTACTCCCTTCCTAGTGTACCTATGGACAGCAACACAATTATTTGGTCAGCACATAATTACATTGTGTGAAAGAAGTAAAGATGTGAACTTACGCGTGGATGTGCGCCGGCACCCGCATCCCCTCCAAAGGGGCTGGGACCGCCTGTCGTAGACCGAACTGGTGTAGGACCCGCTGCACCTGGTACTCCTCCATGAAGACATCATGTACCAATGCCCTCCGCGTGTACCAGTACACGTGGTCTCACGTGCACAGGAGCGACAGTCTACCGGGCGCCCACTGCTGAAGCCTCTCTGTAGTGTACGGTGTCCAACTGACGCGGTCATCGGTCAGCTGATCGAACATCACGACGTACTCCGGGTAGGACCCCTACGAAGTGATCGGCGTGAAGGTGACCGACGCAATAGAACACCGCAAACTTAGCACACGAAATTGTGATTACAATACGAAAAATAATAAATGATCATAAAACTAACCCGCCGGTGGCACCAAACCGTGCCCATGGTGGGTCGGTCCACCACGTCGGCCTCAACATACAAGCTGACCGTGTACACTCCCAAGTCCAGCTGTGGTCGTCCGATCTGAAAGTGCTCGAAGGACCACAGTTGCAGAAGTAGTGGGCATCCAGAGAGGATGGAGTTGTCCTGGGTATGGTGGCACGCGTCGCCTGCAGTCGTGGTACGTCGCGCCAAGACGCGGACCCGAGCGTGGGAGGATCTCTCCAATCGGCAAGTCGGCCACCTCATGTGCGTACCGGACGTAATGCTTGTCGACGCTGTCGCCGTGGGACCCTAGGAACATGAACCACCCGAACAACCATAGCAGGTAGGCCTCGAAGTGCCTCCTAACAACGACGTCCCCTGCATCATGCGCCATATTCTCGGGTTGCAAGAAGACATGTACACATCAGCAAGGTTCACATACGAATTTTAGCGAGATGACAATAGTTACGAAGACTTATGTAGAACTGGCAAATCCACCTCAACGTCAGCATGTGCAGGCTGCTGAACTCGGTGTACCCGCTGCCCGGCGGTAGCACATCGTGGAACCTCGCTAGGAGGTCCGTGCGCCACGTGGACAAGATGTCGTACACCGCCAGGGGGGAGCCTGCGCATGGCAACCTGAGCAGCAAGGTCACGTCCTACAGCGTCGGCGCCATCTCCCTGCACGGAAGGTGGAACGTGTGCGTCTTTGGCCTCCAGCGGTCAGCCAACGCCGTCAGCAGCGCCCGGTCGTATGGAAAACACCTAGACGTACAACCAGAACCACGGTCCTAGTCGTCCTCCCACATTGCCTCCACCATCCTCGCTAGTGGAAGGAGGCCTGCCGCTTTCAACCTGCGTCGCCCTCCTAGGGGAGCACGGTACTGAGACGGCTACGATGACGTGCGTCAATCACTGGGTCAAGCAACTCATACTGGCCTCCGTCCGTCATATCTACAAATTAAGTGCATACATTATAAAGAGTATGAAACATGTTCTACAAAGTTATCACGCACAAATGGGATATTTGTAATAGCTGTCTTCCTATGTACGACGAACTACACTATACACATCTCAAATAATGTACGACAAACTACACTATGTCGCTATTCTACTTGATTCTATGTCGCTATTCTACTTAATTCTAGTCGCTATTCTACTTGATTCTATGTCTCTATTCTACTTAATTCTAGTCGCTATTAGACTTAATTCTATGTAGCTGTTCTACTTAATTTGACATAATGTACAAGGATGCAAAAAAAATAATATAATACATAATTTCACTACAATTATCTATTCTATTTAATTCTATGTCCCTATTCTACTTGATTGTATTGGCTATTCTACTTGATTCTATGTCGCTATTCTACTTGATTTTAGTCGCTATTCTACATAATTTGACATAATGTACAAGGATACAAAAAAATATACCTGCAAGATGGCCGACCTGCTCTCTCCTCCTGACGAACCAAAGAGAGCTTAGCTACCTTTTTCTCTTCCTCTCCTTCTCTCTTCTGTTTTTTTTTTTGGGAATTAAAATGAGGTTTGGAAGGATTTTTTCGGGTTTTTATAGATGGCATATTGTCGCCAGTTGAACTGGCGACAGGAAGACTGTTCAGCTTCCTGTCGCCAGTTCAACTGGCGATAGGTAGTTGGACCAGCGACAGGCGGGAACAGGGTCATATTTTTGTAATTTTTGGGGGCGACTATATATTTTTTTAATTTTCTTTTAAAAAATATTATTTTTTAAAAAAATTCGGTTTTTTGGGGAGGATCATATCATATTGAGTTAAGGCTTTAGTTAGAAGGCCTAGTGTAATTTTAGATGGCCGAGTTGGTCTAAGGCGCCAGATTAAGGTTCTGGTCCGGAAGGGCG
Organism: Phyllostachys edulis; assembly: GCA_036346405.1. NCBI lineage: Eukaryota > Viridiplantae > Streptophyta > Magnoliopsida > Poales > Poaceae > Phyllostachys > Phyllostachys edulis. The sequence goes on along the minus strand of CM070545.1, from coordinate 96,757,672 downwards.
TGGGTTCAAATCCACTCTCAACATGTTTTGACCTTTTTTTTCTTTCTTCCAGTCATCTGAAATTTACCCCAGAATAATTCTTTTTCCTGTCATTTGCTTATTTGTTCTGGTATTGCTTTGCCAAAAGGCCCAAGCTAGCTAGCCCCAAATCTGCCCAACAGTTCGGTTTTGGTTATATTATGTCAAAACCAGCCTCCCGTTTTTCCTACTAGCATCGTGCATGCAATTCTTTGCACATGTTCCTCAGACGCTAGCTACAAACTGAGAATGAAATCCTTTCCATGGCAGTTGAATAGCAGCGTGAGGTAGGAATGGGAATCAATCCAAAATTCCAAATGCACCGGTTGTCCTCTAATGAGTAATGAGATGCATTTAGATTTGAATTCGGATAGTTTTGTTTGGATGCTAATTAGATTGTCAGAATATCGTCAATTGGTTGCTAGTTTAACCGGTAAAGTTCCCCGCCTCGTGGATAATGGTCACAGTTGAGTCCATGTACATTACATGGATTTATTGTAGATTTTTCACGATTTGATCACATGACTCTTACAATCCTAATGATAGCCAACTCCAGCGTTCGAAAAAAAAATATGGTCACAATATATATGCTTTAGTCAACATGAGATAATGCATCTGGAACCAGGCCAGGCCAAACACATCTATGACCCAGCTAAGATTTTTATTCCAGTACGTGCACCTGGAAGAACGGGCCGAGAGCTGCACGCAGCATAGCTTTTGTACACATCTAACATGTGAACATATGTTGTTTCCTTTTCTTATTTCGGTAAAACATAGAATCCTTACGGAATTGCTATACAACTCGTTCGACTATTTTTTTTTTTAGATTTCAGTCGAATTTCTCATCGTTGGATGATCTTAAAGATTCATGTGTCCCGTAAACGGGGTTCACCTGCGCCGGACTTGAGGGAGGGAGGAGGCGAGGGTGGTGGCTCGCTGCGGCGGGGGCGGGGTGGCGATGGGGATAGGTGTGGGTGTGGGTGAGGTAGGGCTGATGAAGATGAGTAAAGTTAGGGATTCACTACTACACAAAGTATCATCACAGACGGTTCTAAACCGTTATCACAGACGGTTTTCTGAACCGTCTGGAATTATGTGACAGTTTTCAAACTGTCTGTGAAAAAAGCTATCATAGACGGTTCTTATCACAAACGGTTCTGAACAAGAACCGTCTGAATAGTTTTTTCTATTGCAAAAAAAACAATGGATTCCGAAGCATTGCTGGCAGCGACGAGAGGCGACGCGAATGCCATGACTGCGACAGAGAAAACAAATGAATTCATGCGATGACTCCAGGAAGAAACCACAATGCTATCGGTAGCGACACGAAGACCTATGGTCATTGGAGTTGTGCCGGCGATGAGCGGCAGCGGCAGCGGCGAGAAGCTAAATGGTGGCAGCGAGCTAGAAGGAGCGGGAATGCTATTTAAACCTCACACTTTCACTCACGAGGGTCCGAGAGCTCACGAAGGTGGATGACGATGACGGAGCCACTCCGGGACAGCTTGATGGCGGCAAGCGGATATGACGGAGCATGGTTCGCGGTAACTGCGATCTTGAGGCAGAACTAGGCAAGAAGAGACGAGTATTAGTATATAGAGGATCTAGAGATGATATAAAGCGAACGAATCAAACGATAACTCACCGGACGGGGAGAGACAAAGGAAAATGACGACGGCAGCCAGAAATGGAGCAGATGACGTGGCTAGATGAAAATATGCTTGAACTCCTAGTTAGCATCGCCCTAGCATGTCCCAGCCGGAAATATATAAGCACAGCCCCAAAAAATGTTGCCTCCCGCGCACGTGTTCAAAATTTTTTGAACTCTCGTGCTACCAATCACAGACGGTTTCAAACAAAAACCGTCAGTGATGACATATCACAGACGGTTTTTGATACTAACCGTCTGTGATACGTATCTCATCACAGACGGTTTGTATTAAAAACCGTCTGTGACTCTGATTTTACCATAGCTTGAAATTTTCATTACTCTGTGATTTTACCATAGCATATAATCCTCTGCCGTGGCAGCCAATCCTCTGCCGCGGCACACAATCCTCTGCCGTGGCACACAGTCCTCTACCGCGACAGCTAATCCTCTGCCGTGGCCGCTAATCCTCTACCGTAGCACACAATCCTCTGTTGCGGCAGCCAATCCTCTGCCGTGGCACACAATCCTCTACCGCGGCAGCCAATCCTCTGCCGCGGCACACATTCTTCTGCCGTGGCACACAATCGTCTACTGCGGCAGCCAATCCTCTGCCGTGGCAGCTAATCATCTACCGTGGCAGCTAATCATCTACCATGGCAGCCAATCCTTTGCCGTAGTAGCCAATTCTCTGTCGCGGCACATAATCCTCTGCCGTGGCAGCCAATCCTATGCCGTGGCAGCTAATCCTCTGTCGTGACATATATTCCTCTGCCGTGGCACATAATCCTCTGTCGTGGCAGCCAATCCTCTGCCATGGCACATATTCCTCTGCTGTGGCACACAATCCTCTGCCACGTCTCTGCCGTGGCGCACAATCCATGGTAAAATTCCAAATCACAGACGGTTTTTAATATAAACCGTCTATGATATATGGAGACATCACAGACGGTTTGTAAATAGAACCGCCTGTGATACTTCACAGACGGTTCTTAACAAGAACCGTCTGTGATGACTGAGATTATCACAGACAGTTCTTGAAGAGGATATAACAATCCTCATTTAATCATTTATCTATAATTCATATCATGGATAATAATGACGACATATAGTGTACCCCTTAATATTCTTAAGGGACAAGCTGGAGGTCGTAAGACCTTCTACGACCACCCCCATAGTCGTAAATCCTCCTACGACTACCCCCATAGTCCTAAGCCCTTCTGCGACTATACCATGATCGTAAGTTACATTACGATCGATGCATCGAAATAGCTCTTCTACGACCACCACCTGGTCGTAAGTTCTTCTACGACCAACCCCTAGTCGATAAGGCACGTAGACATGTAGGCCTAGTCGATCAGGAAATCTTCTGTACCGTATCCAAGGATATGAGCAATCAATTACACTGTTATTCTCTGGAATAACAGCACGATTTAACTCCCTGTTATGGTGATAATTGCCTAGCGACGTGGGAACGTTACAACTCCTGTAATAACCTCCAGTAACAGCTCCACGATCTGGGGTGTTAAGGTAATCTTTATACTGGAGATTCAACGGCGCACTTTGAGGACTGTATAAAAGGCAGGATCATCAGGACAGTAGTGGGAAAGAGGCCAATTAGGAGTACAATACTCTATTTTTTGGCTCTATTTTGTAATCCAGCATACTCAATACATACACATAGGAGTAGGGTTGTTATTCTCCTAGGAGAAGTCCCGAACCTATATAAAAATCCCCGTATCTCCATCTCTGTGTGATTTTGAGCCTAGATGAACCCTCGAATCAAACAATCTTTACGTAAGTTCAGTTCTAAAACACCGATAGTTGGCACCGACCGTGGGGATCTTCGAGTCATCAGCTTTCCTTCGTCTTTCCAATTCTCATACTCTCATGGCAGGAGAGTGGAACGAGGAAAACTGGTTCGACTTGGCCGATTATGTAGATGTCGACATGGATGCCGGTTTCGACTACGAGCCGAGTGATGCATCATCCGATGGTGATGTCGCCTCCGGAGACTTTCTCCAGGAGACTTTTACCACCGATGGAGTTGAGGAGGGATCCTTATCCCCTACAACGATACATCCAGATGGGGAACCGGCTTCCTTAGAGGGCAAGGGTCAATCCAACCACAATGAGGGCTGTCCGAAGACAGACTCAGGGCATGGCGAGGGTTCTCTCTCCAAATGTTCAAGTCCACCTGAGATAGTCCAACCTGGTGCGACAACTCTTGGAAGTCGTAATTCTGGATCTTCATCAGCATCTGGTGGTTCTCTCTCTCTGGTTAGCCCAGCCAAGGATGCAATCGAACATGCTCTTCCTGTGAGTTCGACCATCCCAATGCAGGGCTCACTTGCAGATGGAGATGGCTATAACTCAGAATTCCCCTTCCTGGAGGGGTTTGCTCCAAGTCGTCAGATGGTGTCATTTGACGACTCTTCAAGCGAGGAGGCCTCTAGCGCAAGTGGAGGTCATCAACGGGAGGTCTTTGTCCTTCCCTCAAGTTGCAATAACTCTCCTAGAGACAGGGCTGAGGACGCTCCCTGAAGATCACACCCTACGACCGCTCGTGGCGATGACAAGGACACCTTTGGCGATGAACAGAGTCAATACTCTGATGAGCGTGCAGGAAATTCTCGAGATCATCACACTTCACTAAAGCAAGCTCAAAGATCAGGTATGGATGATTCTGAAACAATCCGATGGAAATGAGTCGTGGCTCAGAGAAAATTGCCTGGGCGCACTCAATACCAGTCGGAAGAAGCTTAGGAACTTCAGCATATTAATGATCTGCTCGAGAACCCATCTCGAGAACTTGCCTAAGCACCTGGCTACGACCTCTTCGCTGAAGAGATCGCACGAAGGCTGCAGAGCATGATGAGCAAGCTTGAACGTCCCCGTCGACATCATTTTGGAAGTCGTAGCAGTACGACTCCATCAGCTTCCAGTCGTTCGAATAACTCACCGCATGGAGATCGCCACAAGTTGCATCGCTCCCCAAACCGGAAAAGAGTTCCTCAAACGCCTGATGACCAAAAAGCTCCCAGGAGAGGTGATCATTCACCACTCCGACCCAGAGGTCTAGAACAGTAGACAAAATACGAGGAGTATTACCCTAGTAGGATCGAGACTTATCACAAGTCATATTCACCAATTGCCGGGTGTTGTCGAGTACGATCACCTGGCGATGTCAACCCCTCTTTCCTACAAAGGAGGCGTTACGACGTAATTACTGGATGTCGAGCATTCTTGTCTGACCTCTGAGCAGTTCATTGGCCGTCGCGGTTTCGACCAGGGAACATGGAGAAATTTGATGGATCTCAAAATCTCATCGAGTTTCTCCAGATCGACACGACCGCTGTCCGAGCAGCAGGAGGAGGAGAGCGTGTCACGGTGAATTACCTTCCGACTGTGCTCGAAGGGTCTGCTCGATTGTGGTTATTAAACCAACCAGTCGAGTCGATCTACTCGTGGCAATATCTCTGCGACTAGCAGCTGGCCAATTTCCAGGGCACCTACCATCGCCCCGGAAAGGAGGATGACCTACATAGGATGCGACAAAATGACCACGAGACACTACGCCAATTCATCAGGCATTTTAGTCAGGTTTGCAATTCAATTCCTGAGGTTTCTGACTTATCTGTTATCAGAGCCTTCAAGCAGGGAGTCCGCAGCAGAAGGATCATAGAAGACATCGCTTTGAATCCTCCGACTCTTGTCATTGAACTCTTGAGATGGTGATCGATGCATAGCTGGCGATGGAGCGATCGAGTGGACCAAAATCATCGATCGAGATGACTAGCACCCTCAAGAGACTGGCGAAGGTGGCAAGAAGAAGGATAAAAAGGCCAAGAAATTCAAGAACAAGGCAAAGGACCAAAAGTTTCAAGCCAATGGTTCTAAGGAGGTCTTGGGCGTAAGCAATAAGGAGCCACGAAGTTCCAAACAATACCCCAATCGAGGGAAAGGTAAGCACCCCGAACGGAAGAACGATAAGCCTAGGTGGTGTCCTTTCCATAAAAAGGAAGGACATGACCTTCGCAACTGTCGGATTTTCCAACAGAAACTCAAGGACTACTACAACGGCAAAGGGACACTTCCTACCCTCGAAGAGGTAGGGCAAGCTAGTGGTCATACACAGTCGGACGACAACGAGGACATGCTGTTTCAAGATCCGGAGCACGCCATCGAGCAAATCTTTGGGGGATCATCGGCGTACGACTCAAGACGACAGCTTAAGGCAGTCGAACATGAGGTAAACTCCATTGACTCCCATCTTGTCAATAAAGTACCGAAGTGGTCGGAAGTCACCATCTCTTTCGAGAAGGTTGACTGCCTGACCCCTTCAACCCGACCAAGTCATTTTCCGATCATGGTCGAACCCACCATCAACAACTGTCGAGTAAATAGAGTGTTGATTGATGGTGGTAGCTCGTTAAACATTTTGTTTACGAATACCCTAGACGAGATGCAAGTACCTAGGACCAAGGTAAGACCGGTAAGATACTCTTTTCATGGTATTGTACCAGGGTCTTCGGCCAAACCCATTGGTCAAGTTTCTCTTCCTTTAATATTTGGTTCACTAAATAATTTTCAGGACGGAGAAGATCTCCTTTGATGTGACCGATTTCGATACGGCATATAACGCTATACTCGGATGACCAGCTTTGGCAAAATTCTTAATGGCAACTCATTATGGGTATTAATGTCTTAAGATGCTAGGTCCCAAAGGAGTAATCACAATTCATTGTGATAAGAAGATGGCGCATATGTGTGACCGTTGATCCCTCGAGATGGTTGGTCAGATACCAACTCGAGAAGAAAAAGGGCAGCATTCGACCAAGCAGTCGAAGCCTAAAGATGCACCTAAGTCGAACGACCAAGTCAAAAAGGCTCCCCTGGATCCGAAGGAGACATCGAAGACTGTTCACATCAGGGATACTTCCGACCCCAAGTAGGAAGACACCCTCATCACTTTCCTCACAGGCAAATCACGGATGTCTTGCGTGGCAAGCATCCGATATGCCCAGAGTCCCCGAAGTGATCGAGCCGCAGGCTAGCTCTGACGACAAAGTACCCGTAAAACAAAAATTACGAAGATTTGCCCCTGATCGACGAGATGCTATAAGGTCAGAATTGGACAGGCTACTTAAAGCAGGCTTTATAAGAGAAGTCGACCATCTAGAGTGGTTGGCCAACCCCGTAATGGTAAGGAAGTCTAACGGGAAGTGGCGAATGTGCGTAGACTTCACTGATCTTAATAAAGCTTGTCCAAAAGATGACTTCCCTCTACCTCGTATCAATCAGTTGGTTGACTCTACTGCTGGTTGCGAAATATTAAGTTTTCTAGATGCATATTCTAGCTACCATCAGATTAATATGTGTCTAGAAGATGAAGAACAGACTACATTTATTACTCCATTTGGTATATTTTGCTATGTCAAAATACCATTTGGTCTAAAAAATGCTGGCGCTTCTTTTAAACGCTTGATGCAATCGACTTTTTCACCTCAGCTAGGTCGAAATTTGGAAGCCTATGTTGACGATCTAGTCGTAAAAAGCATCAAACGGCTTGATCATGTTTCAGACTTGTAGGAAACGTTCGACAACCTCAGAAAACACCGCCTGAAACTCAATCCTGAGAAGTGTGTGTTTGGAGTCTCTTCGGGAAAATTGCTTGGATTCCTCGTCTCTATACGAGGAATCGAAGCAAATCCCAAGAACATAAAAGCCATTGTTCAAATGAGCACTCCGACTACAAAGAGAGAAGTCCAAAAACTCACAGGGTGTATGGCGGCTTTAAGTCGTTTCATAGTATGACTGGGAGAAAAAAGACTACCTTTCTTCAAACTTCTAAGGAAGCATGAGGGTTTCTAGTGGTTGGAAGAATAAGCGCTTGCCGAGGATGTCAAGAGATATCTTCTGAGTGCTCTGTTCTAGTTTCCCGAAACCAAAAGAGCGCTCTTAATTTATCTATTTGCCATGCCATAGGCGATGGCCTGATACTAGTCGTAGAAGCGTGGCGTCCAACGACCGATGTACTACGTAAGTGAAGTGTTGCCGCGGACATAAGGAGCGTTACCCTCGGGTCCAAAAGCTTCTCTATGCCCTCCTCATGTCTTCGAGAAGCTGCGGCATTATTTTCAAGCGCACAAGATAATTGTGCGTTTGAGGTTCCTTAGGAGTAATCCTCCGAGAATAGGGAAGCGATGGGGCGCATGTCTAAATGGTCGATGGAACTTGGAGAGTTCGACATCCATTCGTGTCCCGAGCGGCCATTAAATCGAGATCTGGCGGACTTTGTCGCCGAATGGATAAATCTGAACACATTGGGATCCCGATGAGATACCAACGACCGATGGGCGATGTACTTTGGTGGGTCACTTACTTTAAGTGGCTCGAGTGGGGTAGCCTGGAATCTCTAACGGAGACCTTAAAGTATGCCATACAATTAAACTTTCGGGCCACTAACAACATGGCGGTCTGAAGGTTTACTAGGCGGCATCACAGTACTGCGCTTCGCGATTTGTGACTACTCGTGAGAGGAGACTCTCAACTAGTCGTGAATCAGTCGAAAAAGAATACAGTGCTCTAATCAACCATGTCTCAGTACTTATCGAAGGTTCGAAAGCTTGAAAAGTATTTTTTCAGTTTCGAGGTACAATTCATCCCTCAAAAGGATAATTTCCTCGTAGACCAGCTTGCTCGGATAGCTTCTTCTCGATCACGAGTACCAAAAGGAGTCTTCTTGGAGTAACTCCAGAAGCCGTCTCTGGTGGAGACACCAGAGACATCTCCTTTTGAGGCAGCTTCTCTAGAATACGAGGATACTTGGATGAATGCCATCTATGAGTATCTTCGGATGGGTTCCGTACCCGATGACGATCTCGAAGCAGATCGTTTATCCCGAAAGGCCAAAATATATACTTTGGTCGAAGGACTCCTCTATAAACAAGGCACTCAAGGGGTACTCATGCGATGCATACTGCAGAGAGAAGAATTAAACTTCCTTCACGACATACACGGGGGCATATGTGGAACTCATGCTTCCTACAGAACGTTGGTCGGAAAAGCCTTTCGACAAGGATTTTACTGGCCAACAGCTCTCTACGATGCCAAAGAGTTGGTTAAGAAATGTGTACAATGCCAGTTTCATAGCAGGCAAATACACCAACCGGCTCAGGCATTACAAACAATTCCTCTATCTTGGCCTTTTGTGACCTGGGGTCTCGATATCTTAGGACCGTTCCCAAGGGCTCTAGGAGGCTTCAAGTTCATTTTTGTGGCTATTGATACGTTCACAAAATGGATCAAAGCCGAACCTGTGACTAGGATAACAATGGAAGCCACAAAACGGTTCATGATGAGAAGCGTGATTACTCGGTTTGGAGTCCCAAGTCGAATAATCATAGATAATGGTAAACAATTTTCGAGTGCAAAATTTCAGGAATTTTGCGACGAGTTGGGTACCAAGCTCTGTTACGCCTCTGTCGCCCATCCCCAAAGCAATGGGGCAGTCGAACGAGCAAATGGCCAAATAATCTGAGAATTAAAACTCGAGTCTTGACCAGACATGTAAGCGCTCAGGGGCTTGGGTACAAGAATTACCCTCAGTATTATGGGTAGTTCGCACGACCGCTAGTCGGGCAACAAGCGAAACACCTTTTTTCCTAGTTTTTGGTGCCGAAGCCATGCTTCCGCCAGAACTAAACATTAGGTCTACAAGGGTCAAGAGTTTCAATGACTCAACCCAAGAACAACATCGAGTGGATGACATTAACCTGCTCGAAGAGAAGAGAAATTATGCCTTAATCCGTTCGGCGGTCTACGGCAAGCCTGCGTAAATACTACCATCGTAAGGTCGACCTCGCGACCTTCTTTGTAGGTGACTTAGTATTGAGAAAATTCAATCGATCTGATCGGAACAAACTTTCCCCAAGTGGGAAGGTCCTTACAGATGGTCGAAGTTATCGTCGAGGTTGATCTGTTGGCAATGGAAGACGGCCGGATTCTCTCTAATTCTTGGAATCTTGACTAGTTACACAAATTATATATGTAAGCGACCAACCATTCAATAAAGCATCAGGTTCTTTCTATCTTTATTGTCTTACTTTGAGTAGTGCTTTGACATTTCTTTCAACCATACCCTGGTCGAAGGTCCACCTTCGACCAGTTCCTAGTCGTGAGCTTTTCCACGACAATACACTGGCCATTAGACATTCTGCGATCAATACCCATTTCATCTTTACACTGGTCAAAAGGATGATAACATCACCTAGTCGAAGTCTTTCCTCTCTGCACGTGGTCCCGCCCACTAGAAGGAACTTCCTAGTGTCGACACATTCCTCCCTTTTTGCTGCCAACACAAAGAGCTTGGGTTTAAAACATGGTCGAAATAATGTCAAACCGACTCTCAGTACCTTAATTTATTTCTTCATTAATCTTTTTGAAAAATAAATTAAGCCGAGTACACTTTTCCAATTTGCTCGACTACTTTCGGTAAACTCGGTTTTTTTTAACTGGTCGGAGGAAGTTGCAACACCTAGTTGAAGACTTTCCTCTCTGTATGTGGTCCTGCCCACTAGAAGGAACTTCCTAGCGTCGTCCTGTTTCTAACTCTTGCTTCCAGAGCGAACCTACTGAGTGCATTAAAATAAGTTGAACAAAATTTTAAAGAACTCTAGACGTTTATCTAACTCAAGTTGACAATTCTTGATTTGATTAATCTGGTCGGAGATGATAACATCAACTAGTCGAAGTCTTTCCTCTCTGCATGTGGTCCTTCCCACTAGAAGGAACTTCCTAGTGTCGACTCGTTCCTACTCTTTCGATCAGTGCATGATAATCGTGATCGAAAAACTACAAGTTAGCTAAACCTCTCTTTTTAAAGAAAACCCATTTCACACTATTTACTTGGTTTATCTAAATAAACCAAGTAAATAGTTGGGGGCTAGGATAACGTTATTAACTTGACTTCAATTCTTAGTCTTGCTCTTTTTCTACTCGTTCTCTTTTGAGTTACTAACTAGTCGACAAGATGATTTTTAGGAAGAAGGAAGGATATATATATATATATATATATATATATATATATATATATATATATATATATCAACAACAACATAAATTTGTCTTTACAGGACTTAGGACTTTGGTACAGACTACTCTAGCGAAGGAGATCTTATTTTCATATCCTCTGTGACTACATCGGCAATTTACTGCATTTTCGCCATTAACTGATCTACTTCTGCTTCAGAGCAGGGGAAGTCGTCTATGACGGGTTGCAGATTAAGGATGGGGTCACAAGCTCTAAGTTTTGCTAAGACAAATCTTATACTCTCTTTGACCGCATCCTTTATCGATTCGAATTGGTTAGTCTTCAGAGTAGTCACCAATTCCTGCAAAGTTCCGACTTGTTCTGTAGCTTTTCGAGTGGGCGGACGACATGTAGTCACGAGGAGTAATTCCTCGACATGAAGCCCACCGAGTACATTGTTGAAGTGAAGCGTTGTCTTGAAGATTGATCTTGAAGCCTTCATTTCCTCGATTCACGAGTCGAGCGTCATGATCGTTTTATTTGCTTTGCTTGTTACGAAAAGAATAAAACCGATAAGATAAGATGACCTCGAGAAAAAACACAATCAATCACGGTAAAGATTTTCTTACCAACTAGTCGAGAGTCCAACTTCTTGACTTCTTCAGCGTGAAAGACATTGTCCTTGAGATAGCACTGCTTCCACATCTAGACCTCTTGGTCTTTTTCTCAAAGGGAATAAGAATCAAAGAAAGAAAAGAAGGTCGAAAGTGGTCTTAGGTTCAGCACTTACCATTTAGTCATCCCTGCAACCTTTGGTTCGCAGAGTTTGCCTCCTGAAGCTTCTTCTGGAGGTCTTCAATCTTCTCACTTAGCTTTTTCGTCTCAGTTTTTTCATAGTCGAGAGAATCAGCTAAGGTCATCTCATCACTCTTGAACCTACAAAGGGAAAGTGTAGACGTCAGCATAAACCCTGGTCGTAAGTTCTTCTACGACCAGTTCATAGTCGTAAGTTCTTCTACGACAACACCCTGGTCGTAAGTCCTCCTATGACCGATGCCTAGTCGTAAGTTTTTATACGACAACCCACATTGTCGTAGTAAAAAGACTAGACAGTGGGTACAGGGTACCCTTTGTCTTGGGAATGGACCGGAGGGAGAGGAGCTAAAGACTTGTGTGTATGAATGCATTGCTCACGTGTTACATTGTGTGTATGAATGGAGGAAAAATCAGAGCTCTCTCTTACACATGCCCTTGGGGCTCTATTTATAGGAGGGCAAGAAGGGACATTTACCTTCTTGCCCTCACAATGTTAAGAGAGAGAGAGGGTATTTTGGTACAATGGCCTAATTATACGATACAGAGTAGGTTTGTATATGTATGGTATTCCTGATGGCACACCGGTATCCTTGACGACCCTAGGGTGCGGGGCACCCCTCAGTGCCCAGCTATGACAACTCCCTCGTCTGCGTGGTCCGAGGGTAGGTCCCGCGGTCCCGAGGGGTGAGCGGACGCAATCCTGTCGCCCCCAGCCCCTCGGGAGTTGGGATACCCCGGGAGACGTAGGTGAACCGGCAAAGGGGCTCCGAAGACGGCCAAAGGCGGAGTGCCGAGGGGGCTTCGGAGACGGCCGGTGGCAGAGCGCTTAGGGGTTGCTGGAGGAAGATCCGTGTCGGGGTCGCCTCGGCGGCGACCTCGGCGAGGCGGTGAGCAGGCGGGCAGGTGGGGGCGAAATCGTGGCGACCTACCTGCCAGGCGATAGCCTCGAGGCAGTGGTGAGCATCGGCGAACTCGTGTGGGCGAAGTCGGCCGGCCGCCATCCCAGAAGCGATTGCCTCGAGCGGGCGGTGAGCAGTGGCGGAGCCATGCGGAGTGAAGTCGACCGCAGACCGCCCGCTGAGGCGATAGCCTCGAGGCGGGTGGTGAGCATCGGCGGAGCCCGTGTGGGCGAAGTCGGCCGAACCACCTGCGGCGATAGCCTCATGGCGGGATGGTGTGGCCGAGCAGGCGGGGCGAAATCGTGGCCGCCGCGCCGAGGCGATAGCCTCGAGGCGGGCGGTGGCGATCGCGAGCCGCGGGAGGCGAAATCGGCCTTGAGCCGCTGCCGCAGGCGATAGCCTCGAGGTGGGCGGTGGCGTGGTGGAGCCGTGTGGGCGAAATCAGCGGGCGGCCATGCCAAGCGATAGCCTCGGTGAGGCGGTGAGCAGCGGTGGAGCCGTGGGGCGAGAAGTCGATCTTGAACCGCCATCTTGAGGCAATAGCCTTGAGGTGGGCGGTGAGTGGCGGCGGGCCCGTGGGAGGCGAAGTCGGCCAGGCCGCCTGTTGAGGCGGGCGGTGAGCATGGCGGAGCCCGTGGGGGCGAAGTCGGCAGGAGGCCACCATCTTGAGGCATGGCCCTCGAGGCGGGCGGCGCGTCGTGGCCGTCGTCGCTACCCTGGTATCTAGTTGCTTTGGTATGACCGTTCGCAGTGCTCCTATTGGGGGCCTGGTACCGTCCCCCCTTTGGCCGCTCTTAGTGGGTTGTGCCCACGACTAGAGTGGCGTGAAGGGTTGATGCCCGTCTGCTTAAGGAGGCAATTGCTTATTATGATCACGTTTGGGCTCATAGCGGAGCCAAAATGTGAAGGGCGAAGCCAAGAACCTTTGTCCCCAACTTTTTTGATTGGGCTCGCTTGCGGAGCCTAAAGCTAGCGACGGGGAGGCGAAGCCTCGCGCCGTCCCCCAACTTTTTTTTTATTGATTGGGCTCGCTTGCGGAGCCCAAAGCTAGCGAGGGTAAGGCGAAGCCTCGCGCCGTCCCCTAACTTTTTTTGATTGGGCTCGCTTGCGGAGCCCAAAGCTAGCGAAGGGGAGGCAAAGCCTCGCGCCGTCCCCCAACTTTTTTTGATTGGGCTCGCTTGCGTAGCCCAAAGCTAGCGAGGGGGAGGCGAAGCCTCACGCCGTCCCACAACTTTTTTTGATTGGGCTCGCTTGCGGAGCCCAAAGCTAGAGAGGGGGAGGCGAAGCCTCGCACCGTTCCCCAACTTTTTTTGATTGGGCTCGCTTGCGGAGCCCAAAGCTAGCGATGGGGAGGCGAAGCCTCGCGCCATCCCCCAACTTTTTTTTTGATTGAGCTCGCTTGCGGAGCCCAAAGCTAGCGAGGGGGAGGCGAAGCCTCGCGCCGTCCCCTAACTTTTTTTTTGATTGGGCTTGCTTGCAGAGCCCAAAGCTAGCGAGGTGGAGACGAAGCCTCACGCTGTCCCCCATCTTTTTTTATTGGGCTTGCTTGCGGAGCCCAAAGCTAGCGAGGGGGAGGCGAAGCCTCGCGCCATCCCCCTGGTGCTCTTTGGTCTTGGGACCGTGCTGTGCTAGGGTTAGCTTTGCGCGTCATCTTCGTCGAGGCAATCATGTCTGGATGGTAATGGCTTGCCCCGAGGCCGAAGGCCATGCGCGGTAGCTTTGTTTTTGTTGTGGCCTCTTGCTGCTTTCTTGTGCTGCCCTAGCTAGTGATGGTCCTTTCGTTGTGCTGAACGAGAGTGAGAGTAGCTTGGCTTTGTGAATGAGGGCTTGTGATATGACAGAATGGTTTATGCGGGGGAGGTGCTCCGAAACGACTAGGGGTTTGTGCGAATGAGCGCGAATGTGCGGGGTCTCTCCGCCGAGGTAGGGCACTCGAGGCGGGAGACTCCCTAGTAGCCGAGGCGGGGCCATCGGAGCGACTAGGGCTTTGCGCGAATGCGCGCGATATGTGAGGTCTCTCTGCTGGGGTTGGGCACTCGAGGTGGGAGACTTCCTAGTCGCAGAGGCGGGGCCATCGGAGCGACTAGGGCTATGCATGTTGAAGCGCGATTTGAGATGTCTCTCCGCCGGGGCGAGGCCCTCGCGGCGCGAGACTCCCTAGTCGCCGAGGCGTGGCCGACGGAGCGGCTAGGGCTATGCGCCTTGAAGCGCAATTTGAGATATCTCTCCGCCGGGGCGAGCCTCTCGCGGCGGGAGACTCCCTAGTCGCCGAGGCGTGGTCGTCGGGGCGACTAGGGCTATGCGCGTTGAAGCGTGGTTTTAGATGTCTCTCCGCCGGGACGAGGCCCTCACGGCGGGAGACTCCCTAGTCGCCGAGGCGTGGCCGTCAGAGCGGCTAGGGCTATGCGCGTTGAAGCGCGATTTGAGATGTCTCTCAGTTGGGGCGAGGCCCTCGCGGCGGGAGACTCCCAAGTCGTCGAGGCGTGGCCGTCGGAGCGGCTACGGCGATGCGCGTTGAAGCGCGATTTGAGATATCTCTCCGCCGGGGCGAGGCCCTTGCGGCGGGAGACTCCCTAGTCACCGAGGCGTGGCCGTCGGGGCGACTAGGGCTATGCAAGTTGAAGCGCGATTTGAGATATCTCTCCGCCGGCTGAGTTCTCATGGCGGGAGAATCCCCTAATCGCCGGCGTGGCGTCGGGCGACTAGGGCTTCTGGCGATTGAAGCGCGATTTGAGATATCTCTCCGCCGGGGAGAGGCCCTCGTGGCAGGAGACTCCCTAGTCGCCGAGGCGTGGCCGTTGGCGCGGCTAGGGCTATGTGCGTTGAAGCGCGATTTGAGATATCTCTCCGCCGGGGCGAGGCCCTCGCGGCGGGAGACTCCCTAGTCGCCGAGATGTGGCCGTCAGAGCGACTAGGGCTATGCACGTTGAAGCACGATTTGAGATGTCTCTCCGCCGGGGCGAGGCCCTCGCGGTGGGAGACTCCCTAGTCGCCGAGGCGTGACCATCGGAGCGGCTAGGGCTATGCGCGTTGAAGCGCGATTTGATATGTCTCTCCGCCGGGGTGAGGCCCTCACGGCGAGAGACACCCTAGTCGCCGAGGCGTGGCCATCGGAGCGGCTAGGGCTATGCGTGTTGAAGCGCGATTTGAGATGTCTCTCCACCGGGACGAGGCCCTCGCGGTGGGAGACTCCCTAGTCACCGAGGCGTGGCCGTCGGAGCGGCTAGGGCTATGCGTGCTGATGCGCGATTTGAGATGTCTCTCCGCCATGACGAGGCCTTCGCGGCTAGAGACTCCCTAGTCGTTGAGGCATGGCCGTCGGAGTGGCTAGGGCTATGGGCGTTGAAGCGCAATTTGAGATATCTCTCCGCCGAGGTGAGGCCCTCGCGGCGGGAGACTCCCTAGTCGCCAAGGCGTGGCTGTCGGGGCGACTAGGACTACGTGCGTTGAAGCGTGATTTGAGATGTTTCTCCACCGGGGCGAGGCCCTCGCGGCGGGAGACTCCCTAGTCTCCAAGGCGTGGCCGTCGGAGCGGCTAGGGCTATGCGCGTTGAAGCGCGATTTAATATGTCTCTCCGCCGGGGCGAGGCCCTCGCGGTGGGAGACACCCTAGCCGCCGAGGCGTGGCCGTCGAAGCGACCAGGGCTATGCACGTTGAAGTGAGATTTGAGATGTCTCTCTGCCGGGGTGAGGCTTTCGCGGCGGGAGACTCCCTAGTCGCCGAGGCGTGGCGGTCGGAGCGGCTACGGCTATGCGCGTTGAAGCACGATTTGAGATATCTCTCCGCCGGGGTGAGGCCCTCGCGACGGGAGACTCCCTAGTCGCCGAGACGTGGCAGTCGGGGTGCCTAGGGCTATGCGCGTTGAAGCGCAATTTTAGATGTCTCTCCGCCGGGGCGAGGCCCTCGCGGCGGGAGAATGCATAGTCGCTGAGATGTGGCCGTCGGAGCGACAAGGGCTATGTGCGTTGAAGTGCGATTTGAGATATCTCTCTGCCGGGGCGAGGCCCTCGCGGCGGGAGAATCCCTAGTCGCCGAGGCGTGACCACCGGAGCGGCTAGGGCTATGCGCGTTGAAGCGCGATTTGAGATGTCTCTCCGCCGGGGCGAGGCCCTCGCGGCGAGAGACACCCTAGTCGCCGAGGCGTGGCCGTCGGAGCGGCTAGGGCTATGCGTGTTGAAGTGCGATTTGAGATGTCTCTCCGCTGGGACGAGGCCCTCATGGCGGGGAGACTCCTAATCCCTGAAGTATGGCCGTCGGGCCGGCTAAGGCTATCTTGTGGCTGCGCGATTTGAGATGTCTCTCCGCCGTCACGAGGCCCTCGCGGCTTGAGACTCCCTAGTCGCTGAGGCGTGGCCGCCGGAGCGGCTAGGTCTATGGGCGTTGAAGCACGATTTGAGATATCTCTTCGCCGGGGTGAGGCCCTTGCGGCGGGAGACTCCCTAGTCGCCGAGGCGTGGCTGTCGGGGCGACTAGGACTATGCGCGTTGAAGCGCGATTTGAGATGTCTCTCCGCCGGGGTGAGGCCCTCGTGGCGGGAGACTCCCTAGTCGCAAAGGCGTGGTCGTCGGAGCGTCTAGGGCTATGCGCGTTGAAGCGCGATTTGATATGTCTCTCCGCCGAGGTGAGGCCCTCGCGGCAGGAGACTCCCTAGTCGTCGAGCCGTGGCCGTCGAAGCGACCAGGGCTGTGCACGTTGAAGTGAGATTTGAGATGTCTCTGCGCTGGGGCGAGGCCCTCGCGGCGGGAGACTCCGTAGTCGCCGAGGCGTGGCGGTCGGAGCAGCTAGGGCTGTGCGCATTGAAGCGCGATTTGAGATATCTCTCCACCGAGGCGAGGCCCTCGCGGCGGGAGACTCCCTAGTCGCCGAGACGTGGCAGTCGGGGCGCCTAGGGCTATGCGCGTTGAAGCACGATTTTAGATGTCTCTCCTTCGGGACGAGGCCCTCGTGGCGGGAGACTCCCTAATCGTGGCGTGGCCGTCGTGCGTGACAAAAACTATCTTGGCGTTGAGCGCGATTTGAATATCTCTCGTAGGGGTGAGACCCTCGCGGCGGGAGACTCCCTAGTCGCCAAGGCGTGGCCGTCGGAGTGGCTCGGGCTATGTGCGTTGAAGCGCGATTTGAGATGTCTCTCCGCCGGTGCGAGGCCCTCGCGGCGGGAGACTCCCTAGTCGCGGAGGCGTGGCCATCGAAGCGACCAGGGCTATGCACGTTGAAGCGAGATTTGAGATGTCTCTCTGCCGGGGCGAGGCTTTCGCGGCGGGAGACTCCCTAGTCACCGAGGCATGGCGGTCGGAGCGGCTACGGCAATGCGCGTTGAAGCACGATTTGACATATCTCTCCGCCGGGGTGAGGCCCTCACGGCGGGAGACTCCCTAGTCGCCGAGACGTGGCAGTCGGGACGCCTAGGGCTATGCACGGTGAAGCGCGATTTGAGATGTCTCTCCGCAAAGCTGAGGCCCTCAGCGGGGAGACTCCCTAGTCGCCGGCGTGGCGTCGAAGCGGCTCTGGCTATCTTGCGTTGGTAGCGATTTGAGATATCTCTCATGTGGCGAGCCCTCATGGCGGAGACTCCCTAATCGCCAGGCGTAGCCATCGGAGGCGGCTAGGAGCTATCTTGTGAAGCGCGATTTGAAATGTCTTTCGCCGGTCACGAGGCCCTCATGGTGGGAGACTCCCTAATGGCAAGGTGTCGTCGTCGGGCGTCTAGGGCTATGTGCGTTAAGCTTTGATTTGAGATGTCTCTCCGCGGCCGAGCCCTCACAGGGGAACTCCCTAATTGCGGGCGTGGCCGTCGGGCGGCGAGGGCTATCTTGGCGTGGAAGCCGCGATTTGAGATGTCTTTCGCGGTCTGAGGCCCTCGTGGCGGAGACTCCCTAATCGCCGAGGCGTGGCCGTCAGGCGACTAGGGCTATCTTGCGTTGAGCGCGATTTTAGATGTCTCTCCGTAGGCTGAGCCCTCTGGCGAGAGACTCCCTAGTCGCCGAGGCATGGCCATCGGCGCGGCAAGGGCTAAGCGCGCTGAAGCGCGATTTGAGATATCTCTCCACCGGGGCGAGGTCCTCGCGGCGGGAGACTCCCTAGTCGCCGAGGCGTGGCCCTCGCGGCGGGAGACTCCCTAGTCGTCGAGGCGTGGCCGTCAGAGCGGCTAGGGCTATGCGTGTTGAAGCGCGATTTGAGATGTCTCTCTACCGAGCCGAGGCCCTCGCGGGGGGAGACACCCTAGTCGTCGGGGTGTGGCCGTCGGTGCGACTAGGGCTATGCGCGTTGAAGCACGATTTAAGATATCTCTCCGCCGGGGTGAGGCCCTCACGGCAGGAGACTCCCTAGTCACGGAGGCGTGGCCATCGGGGCGACTAGGGCTATGCGCGTTGAAGCGCGATTTTAGATGTCTCTCCTTCGGGGGCAAGCCCTCGCGGCGGGAGACTCCCTAGTCGCCGAGGCGTGGCCGTCAGAGCGGCTGGGGCTATGTGCGTTGAAGCGCGATTTGACATATCTCTCCGCCGGGGCGAGGCCGTCGCGGTGGGAGACTTCCTAGTCGCCGAGGCATGGCCATCGGGGCGACTAGGGCTATGCGCGTTGAAGCGCGATTTGAGATGTCTCTTCGCCGGGGCGAGGCCCTCGCTAGTCGCCGAGGCGTGGCCGTCGGAGTGGCTAGGGCTATGCGCGTTGAAGCGCGATTTGAGATGTCTCTCCGTCGGGGCGAGGCCCTCGCGGTGGGAGAGTCCCTAGTCGCTAAGGCGTGGCCTTCGAAGTGACTAGGGCTATGCGTGTTGAAACGTGATTTGGGATGTCTCTCTGCCAGGGCGAGGCCCTCGCGGCGAGAGACTCCCTAGTCGCCGAGGCGTGGCCATCGGAGTGGCTAGGGCTATGCACGTTGAAGCGCGATTTGAGATATCTCTCCGCCGGGGCGAGGCCCTCGTGGCGGGAGAATCCCTTGTCGCCGAGGCGTGGCCATCGAAGCGACTAGGGCTATGCGTGTTGATGCGTGATTTGAGATGTCTCTCCACCGGGGCGAGGTCCTCGCAACGGGAGACTCCCTAGTCATCCTGTTTATAAACTTCACACCCGTGCCTGCGGAGGGCATCCGTGTGCGCCGGGGCTCGGGGCCATGCGTGGTGTCTTGTTTATACACCCGCAGGTGTGCACTAGGGCTCGGGGCCATACGTGGTGTCTTGTTTATACACCCGCAGGTGTGCACCAGGGCTTGGGGCCATGCGCGGCGTCTTGTTTATACACCCGCAGGTGTGCACCGGGGCTCGGGGCTATTCGCAGCGTCTTGTTTATACACCCGCAGGTGTGCACCGGGGCTCGGGGCCATACGTGGCGTCTTGTTTATACACCCGCAGGTGTGTACCGGGGCTCGGGGCCATGCGTGGTGTCTTGTTTATACACCCGTAGGTGTGCACCGGGGCTTGGGGCCATGTGTGGCGTCTTGTTTATATGTTTCTGTTTGGTGCCATTCATCCGAGGGTAATTGCCTGGAGGATGCTTGATTATGTGATGATTCCCAACCAAATTAAATATTGCAGCTCCCGAAGCATGAATTGAGACGAATGGAAATGCGTGGCTATAAACGTGAATGATGTGTAGCATGCACGGGCAAGAGCATTCAACAGAAGGAATAATCATGAGGACTTCCCCCAACCACCGAACCCTGCAGGCACTAGAAGCAGGTAAATCGCCCCTGGATCGAATGCTCCTTGGGTGGTTGGCGACAAGCAATTAGCGCGATGGTAAACTTCTGCGCAGCTATGCTATGTCATGGAATCATAGTGTGTGCGCTTCTGACTCTGACATCTTGTGTGTGTACATATGTTTTTTAAGTGCTTGTGTGCAGATGGCTGCCTGTAGATAATGCATTGCCCTTTGAAAGGACAGAACCATTGAAGACGTACTAGACAGCGGCACTTGCCTCTAGACTTTGGAGCAATCTCCTGTGTGGGGCGGCGCCCTAAGGCCTCGGTCTTGGGCGCTCGGAGGCTCTTGATCTTAGGGGTGCAGAGTCGTGCAAAAACTCGAAGGCTGCGAGGCCGCGAAGGCTCCGGTGCTCAGTGCTGCCGAGATGGTGGCCGGTCTGAGAGGTGGTCCCAAGGCTGCGTGGAGGTGTAGCCGGAGGCGGCCGAGTCTTGGTAGCGCAGTTAAGAGCAGCTCGGTCAGGCGGGTGACGCCAGGGGGAGTCGCCTGTGTGGCTAACGCCTGAAGAGTCTGGATGCTCAGGGCTTTATTCTTGCCGAAGGGGCTCGGGCTGACTCAG
Source organism: Phyllostachys edulis (assembly GCA_036346405.1). NCBI lineage: Eukaryota > Viridiplantae > Streptophyta > Magnoliopsida > Poales > Poaceae > Phyllostachys > Phyllostachys edulis. Next base: position 96,737,002 of record CM070545.1, on the reverse strand, counting down.
GGGGCAGGATGCTCGGAGGCTACTCTGCTTGAAGGGCTCGGGGTGGCGCCGAAGGGGCTCGGGATGCTCTGGAGGCTGGTGACACTTGGCCGAAGGAGTCTCCGAGGGGGCCCCGGCTTGGTGCAGAGGGGGAACCCAAGGGATCCTCCAGGCGTGGCGACGGGTGCTTCTTGGTGCTTCGGCCGAACGAAGAGCCTACTGTAGATGAAAAATATCAGCGCACCAAATGAAAAAGGTGAAGAGCACACACTGGTCTTTTGGCGGTCGCGAGGTGGAGCCTGGTGGCCCTTTAGGGTTTGCTCGAGAACAGCAGATTTGGTGTTCTTTGCTAAACGAAACAAGCGGCCCTTGACCAGCGTGAAGGCGGCAAGAGTTCTTGATAGGGGTGCTCCATGTGCGGATGGCGAGGTGGTGCTAGCGAATGTGGAGGCTTGAGGGGTCGAGGTGGTCTTTGGGGTCCCCATTTATTCTTGAGCGATCTTTGCAAAGGTGGAGGCCGAGGGCCCCGAGTGGTCTTAAAGCGGCAGCGTCGCTGTGATGGTGGAGGTGGTGTTGGAAGGCTCCAGGCGGACGGAGGTGGCTGCGTAGGTGACACCTACACGGAGGTGGCTGTGTAGGTAACGCCCGCACGGAGGTTGCTTCGGAGGACCTTCAGACCGGAGGTTACTTACGGTGGACCTTCGGACCGGAGGTTGCTTACGGTGGACCTTCCGACCAGAGGTTGCTTACGGAGGGCCTTCGGACCTGAGGCGAAGGGTGCGGTGGAGGACTCCGAGCGGAGGTGAAGTTCCCGGCCGCTCCTACCGAAGGTTTGTCTGGGCAGCCGAAGGGCCAGGCGACACTGCCGAAGGGGTGGGGGAGCTTCGGGTGATGGGATGTGTTTTTGGAGTTTTGGCCGAAGGTTGCTTTCGCTATGTTGGTGGGCTTCGGCCAGTGTGGAGGTGGCTTCAGCTCCTCCCGTTTGTAGCTTCTTGTTCGGTCTGCACGGACGGCGCCAACTATCGTAGTAAAAAAGACTAGACAGTGGGTACAGGGTACCCTTTGTCATGGGAATGGACCGGAGGGAGAGGAGCCAAAGACTTGTGTGTATGAATGCATTGCTCACGTGTTACATTGTGTGTATGAATGAAGGAAAAATGAGAGCTCTCTCTTACTCATACCCTTGGGGCTCTATTTATAGGAGGGCAAGAAGGGACATTTACCTTCTTGCCCTCACAATGTTAAGAGAAAGAGAGGGTATTTTGGTACAATGGCCTAATTATACGATACAGAGTAGGTTTGTACATGTATGGTATTCCTGACGGCACACCGGTATCCCTGACGACCCTAGGGTGCGGGGCAACCCTTAGTGCCCAACTACGACACTCGTAAGTACTGTGTAAGTGGTCAAAACACAAAAGGCTACGAAAAGCAGTTACTTACCACCTCCCTGCCTGCTTGCAGAGTTCCGCTTTTTCCTGTCGCAGTAGGACAAGTTGCCTGTTCAACAACAGTAACAATTTGCTCCAACGGTCTCTGCATAGAGAAAGATAGTTAAAAGCGAAAAAGAAAAAAAATATATATGAGTGCAAATACCAAGCAACAGGTACGTATTTAGAGGAATGACATCCTAATATAGTTTACTTGCTTGTATAGTTTTTTTCAAAACTGTATCCATTCTGATTTGTTCTCTAAAATTCATTAAAGTATACTATTTGTAGGACTTTTCTAATATATAAAATGAGGTCTAAACATTATGAATTTTTTTCAGGCTCTTTATACAGTGGACTTGATTGTATAATTTTTTTCAGAATTTTTTAAAAATTAATTCATGCAATTCCATAATATTTAGACATCATTTCATAATGTCCACTCTGTAAGTTGTCCAATATAGAAAATGAGGTCTAATTGCATTAATTAATTTTTGAAAAATTCTGGAAAAATTACACAATCAATTTCACCTTGTAAGGAGCCTAGAAAAAAATCATAATGATTGGACTTCATTTTATATATTAGAAAAGTCCTACAAACAGTATACTTTAATGAATTTTGGAGAACAAATCAGAATGGATAAAATTTTGAAAAAAAATACACAAGCAAGTAAACTATATCGGGATGCTCCACAAAAAAATTTATAATTTTTTGAGCTCATTTTCTATATTTAAAAATTGGCCAAATGGAAGTAACTAACGGACGGAATGTGACGGCGATGTCATTCGGCAGTATTTCTTTTCTTCGCGATGTTATTTTGCAGTGCCTCACGAACGCAATGTCATTCCTCTAAATACATCTGAACGCAATGTCACAGAGCTAATTTCCCCTACATTCATTGCCCTTCGTGTAAACGAAGACACTACCCTTGTGGGATTCTTCAGTTCATCAATCTCTCGGACTCGGTCCCACCACACCTCTTCGAGACACGCGTCATCGAAGACATCCCCTCCATCAGGAATATTTTTAGGGTGAGGGACACGAGCACGAGGTCTAAGAGCTGAAGATCCCACAATGGAGGACGGCCCGAAGAATTCAGAGGAAAAGTTGGCATATTCCTCCTCCTCTGATTTGGTAACGCCAGCTCCTCCTTAAGGACCTGGAGGAACGTCTGCGACGGCTTCCTTCCCGGCGCGATGGCCTGATGCCTCCACGGTATCAGACATCGCCTTTGCCTCGGTCTCTATGATCACTCCTGTGATCGTAGCCACTTATGACCCTATGACCACTCTAGTGGTCGTAGCTAGGTCAGCAACAACGGCATCTGCCACTACTCGGACGGTGGACGACCCTTCGACCACCAACACTGTCATTCCCCCGTCTGCCGGAGAAACAACAGTGGGTTCCTTAACAGGAATGTCCTCGATGGTGACAGGTGCCGGGCTAAGATCATATAAAGGAAAACACAATTAGGTGGTAAAAAGCAAAAGGTAAATGCTGGTCTTACACTTTTGTCTCTTTTACATACCTTCGAGTGTTGGACTTGATTTTGAATTTGGACAAAGCCTTCCCTAGGGAAGATTTCTTCGACTTCTTCTCAACCACGTCTGGTCGAGACTCAGGTTGGGAAACGGCCACGACCACATTTGGTCGTGGGTCTTGAACGAGTGCCATCGCCCCTTGAGCTTTTTGGCTCTCTGGATGTTCGGGACCAGTCTCGACCATCTCAAGGGCATTGCTGCCCTCGACCATAGGCGCTACTAGCGCAGCAGTTTCCTTCACAAAAGACATAAAACTCTTCCAGTTCTCCTTTTCTAGTTGTTTGACAAAGCCACGAGAGACAGAAACTGTGAAAGTCTTATTGTCATAATAGAAGGGTACCTTGGTCTTGGGGACTTTGTGCTTGAGGGGTTCAACCGCTTCGACTGCAATTTCCTTTGCAGCAGTCAGATCCGCAGCAAATTCTGCGAAAAGTTTGGTCGGATCAAAGGAACTCGAGCTTGCACCTCCCTTGTCCGCGACTTGCGCGACCGACGCTTCTTGGCCAGGGGAGAAACAAGCTACTCTACAGCTGCGCCAACAACCATTAGTTCGACTTCTTCATTGTCTCGACGGTTCTCCATGCCTACTTTCTGTAGAAATCAGAAAGAGAGATATTATAAAGCAGTCGTAAGTTCTTCTATGACAATTACCATGTCGTAAGCTTTTCTACGACAACCCACTGGTCGTAAGTTTTTCTACGATCAGAACCTGATCGTAAGCCTTTCTACGACCAGTACCTAGTTGTAAGTTCTTCTATGACTACAAAGTCCTAAAGATGAAATTAGTTCCTGATTACCTTTATGCGCTCCACCTTGTCCTCTGGAGACAGATCAGCCAGGATTGGAGGTGCAACCACATGGGCTGGCGGTTTCTCACAGATGAGTTTGACCTGAGCATCAATCTCCTCTTGAGAGAGGTTTGCATAGATAAGAAAACTTTCAATAAGCCAAATTCGAAATCAACGGAAAAAAGGCTTGACGAGGATATAACAATCCTCATTTTATCTTTTATCTATAATTCTTATTATTGGTAAATATGATGTCATATGGTCCCTGAATATACCCCTTAACGATTATAAGGGAAGAGCCTACTAGGTGGTCGTGAGTTCTTCCACGACCACCCCCATAGTCGTAAGTTATGCTACGACTATCCCATAGTCGTAAGCCTCGCTACGACTACCTAATGGTCGTAAGTTCTTCTACGACCAGGTCAGCTACGACCACCTTAAGATCAATAAAATCCACAGGCGAGTGGGTCCAATTGATTAAGGAATTCAAACAGTCATCATACGCTGTTACTCTGCGAAGTAATAGCACGTAATGCTCAATTATCCCTAATACATAGCTGTTAGGCGGCGTGGAGGAGTTAATACACGGTGATTCTGCCAACATGCGCCGTTCTGAGGATGTGATGAGCGTCACTTCACAGATAGCGCCACTCCTTCACATACTATATAAAGGCGGCAATCAGAGAAGGAAAGGGCGAGGAGATCGGGCCATCAGGAAGACAAGCACTATCATCTGTAATAGTCTTAGCTTTTCCCCTGATTGTTCAGAATACACTCAATACCATACACACACAGGAGTAGGGTTGTCATTCTCTCCGGAGAAGGCCTGAACCTGTATAAAAATTCCCGTGTCAATCTCTCTGCGTGATTCCAATCTAGGAGACCCCCCGAATCAAACAATCTTTACGTAAGTTCGGTTCTAAAACACCGACAAGGCTAAAGCTGGAAGTTTACTTACCCTGCTCGTAGTCCCTGGTCGGGTCTCGTGGCCCCGAGTACCTCCACATCTGATGATCCCTCTTCTTCAGAGGACTGATGCGGCGCGTGATGAAGTCCTTCACCACGTGCCACCCAGTAAGCCCCTCTTCCTTCAAGTCTACAATAGCTTGAATGAAGGGGGTGATCCGACCAAGATCCTTGGGAATTGAATCCCAGAAAGATATCTTCTCAGCCGGCTTCCCGACGAAGGAGAGGCTATCCTCATTGGTAATCTCCCAATAGAACCACCTCTTCTTCCATCCCGGTATGATGACCGAGTAAACATCGGAATGTACTCCTTCGAGTTCCCATCGTAGAGTTTCAGACTGCAGCTACCGGCAACTCTGCCTAGCCTGGTCATCCCATAGTAATACTGGAACAACTTCAGTTCTGCTGAAATCCCTAGGTATGCCTCACACAAGTATACGAACACCCCCAATATTGTGATAGAGTTGGGAACGAGATTAACCAACTCCACACAAGTGTTGAGTCGAGGTGAGAAAGAATATTGAACAATCGAAGGCCACACTCACAGAACGCCTGAAAGACAGAGATTTGCCCAATCTCTCCCAACAACCAATGCTACCCTCTAGCTTCAATCCATTTCACAAAATTCTTCTTCAGGATCTTCTCGACGGCGACCAAAGCCTTGATTTTGGCTGCATCCATCTCCGATTCGACCCACTGGGAACTGGCTCTAGCCATTTCTCTCAAAAGTCAAAGATTTGATTTGGAAAGATTGGAGGAGAAGGCTTGATTTGGTAGGCGGCGAAGAACTTGGAAGTTTGAACAGCGAGAGCGATTTGGAGGAAGGTAAAAGACCATATTCTCAGCCACGGTAAGTATATATAACCGCACGCCTGAAGTTAAAAAGACGTGGTGACCCAACGGTTGCCAACGCTTCGGGAACTGCTCCAACAAACAGGTCTGTGAGAGTCGATTGTGATTATTAAATTTGTCTGCTCAAGAAAACCGAGCTAGTCTTTACATCTCAAGCGAAATTACCTTCTTGACCAAGTCTCTTTCTGGTCAAATGCAACAGTGATCGGAAAGGTTCTGCTTCCGAACTAAAGTACTACGACCACTGTGTGATCGTAAGCTCTCCTACGATCACCTTGTAAGTCGTAAGTCCCTGTACAACCTTCTTGACCAAGTCAAATTCTGGTCAAATGAAACTCCAGTCGAAGGGTTTTTCCTTCAACCACCTTTCTACGACTATTTACTGGTCGTAAGACCATCTACTGCTCCTTTCCCAAGTAAGTTATTTTCTCTTGAAGCTGGGGGGCTAGATGACGAGGATATAACAATCCTCATTTAATCATTTATCTATAATTCATATCATGGATAATAATGACGTCATATAATGTACCCCTTAATATTCTTAAAGGAGAATCTAGAGGTCGTAAGACCTTCTACGACCACCCTCATAGTCGTAAATCCTCCTACGATCACCCCATAGTCGTAAGCCCTTCTACGACTATACCATGATCGTAAGTTACGCTCTGATCGATGCGTAGGCGTAAGCTCTTCTCGACCACCACGGTAGTAAGTTCTTCTGACTAGCCCCTAGTCGATAAGGCATCTTGAACATGTGGGCCTAGTCGTTCGAGAATCTTACATCTTGTATCCAGGATATGAGCAATCAATTACACTGTTATTCCTTGGAATAACGGCACGATTTAACTCCCTGTTATGGTGATAATTGTCTGGCGATGTGGGAACATTACAACTCTTGTAATAACCTCGATATGGCTCCACGATGCAGGCGTTAAGGTAATCTTTATCTTTGGAGATTCAGCGCGCGCCGAGGGTGTATAAAAGGCAGGATCATCAGGACAGTAGTGGGACAGAGGCCAATTAGGAGCACAATACTCTATTCTTTGGCTCCATTTTGTAATCCAGCATACTCAATACATACACATAGGAGTAGGGTTGTTATTCTCCCAGGAGAAGGCCCGAACCTGTATAAAAATCTCCGTATCTCCATCTCTGTGTGATTTTGAGCCTAGAGGAACCCCTAATCAAACAATCTTTACGTAAGTTCGGTTCTAAAACACCGACAGTTCTATTTAAAAATCGTCTGTGATAGTTGCAGATCACAGACGGTTCCACAAGAACCGTCTGTGATAATTTCATCACAGTCTGTGATGAGACGTTTTCTATAGCTTGTTTTGTAGTAGTGGTTATATCTGCTGCATTGGATCTCCATCCAACAGTAAAAAAAAGACTGATTTCTCAACCAAAATTACTTGACTTGATGTGTAGACACTCCCATCCCTTAAGCATGTTGTATGTCAGCATGCATGTTAACGAGTAAAGATATTAAACCGTCTCACATGCATGTGATATGTACTGTATGACTCACAATCTTGTTACTACTACTACTTGTACTAACCAGAGATGATCACACATCCATCGACCCCATGCATGCACCCGACGGATCGATCATTCATGGAAATTAATTAAGTTCACATGCCACGCTATCTCTAATCTCCAATTAATCAATCACCAGCTAGCTGGCTAGTAGTATGAGGAGCTCTTATGGATGGTGAGGATGTTGAGCATGAGGAGGACGAGGTTGACGAAGGCGCCGATCAGGGAGATGATGACGGCGGACATGGCGCGCCAGCAGCGGCCGTGAGGCGTTACACACCTTGCCCCACCGCGTGGGGAGTTGCGCGCTCCCCAGGATGCGAACTCCGCCCTTGGCGCCTACGCCGAGAACAGCAGCGCCATCACCACCAGGTCGCCGATCATCACCGGCACCACTGCGCTTCTGGCTGCGGCACGGCGCGAGAGCGCCGCCGAGAAGGCGCCGCCATCGCGTTCGCCACCACGAAGTACCTGCATGCATGTGTATTGGAAAATGAAATGGAAGACTAAGCTAACCATGCAATGCATCCTCTGAATCTCTGATTGATCGCTCACTAGAACGTACGACTGAATAAGAGAGTGTTTCGTTGATAGTTCATTTCGAATCGAATTCAATTCCATACATTCATGTATAGTGACATGAGCTAATTGAATTTTCAGTGCAACTTTTGGTTTGATTTGGTATATGTCCTTGTAGGAGTAATAAACAAAATCGAAGAATTTGTGCAAGTTTCGACCAAAATTAAAAGAGGTGCTTGCAGGGGACACGTCTCCCTACTTATCGTCTGATGATTGCACGTTGCAGATCAAACTCAGTGTGCTTTTAGAATGGCACTTTCCAAAATAAATACTACACCACATCAACTGCTACTAGTGGCTTATTGCAGTTACAGTTCGTACGCTACAGCTGCTAACTGACAATGAGGGCCATTAGTGAGTGTGTGGTCTTGCTAGACGTCTCTGGTTATTCTGAATGTTCAACGCATTCGTTGTATCCTACATCTCCGTCGTTGTCGTACTTATCTTTTGTCAAAACCAGTATAATGCCGAATCTATAATGCCCGCCTGTTACTAGTCCTTGAGATGATGTGTACTGACAACATCTTTAGTTGCAAAGATAAACTTGGGAAAATCCAGGCACTGGAGTCTTTTTTTTATAAGAAGACTGTAAACTTCAAGCTCGATCGCATGAGCAAGCAGCCTAAGCAATTATTTATACTCTATTGCCTATATGACTGTTGTATTGACAAAAGTCGGTGATTTGATGATTTATTAGTTCCAAGTAAAAGTAAGTGCGAATTGTAGAATAGTTAAGTAAGCACAATTAAATTAAGAAAAGGAATTAGATTGATCAGCACAGAGATAGAACGAAATTGTTATAATCGTAAGCATCGGGGAAAAAAATCACTGTTAACTTCATTCTCTTTGTTAAGCGGAAAACTGCTACAGCATTCTGTTTTTTTCGATTACAAGGAAGACACATACGCACCATTCGCACTCGCACCCTTAGCATACACTTAGAAAGACGAATGCCAGAGATAAATCCACATTCTCACAAAACAAGGCTGAATTTTGTTCCTTACCTTCAAATTGATAGTAAATCAATCCCTGTACTTTCAAGACTAGTTCACAATCCGTGTTCTAAAAAAAAAGTAGACCACAGTTGATTCTTTACGTGATTTTTTTTAGCCTGCTTTAACTTATATCATTGCAATCCATAAATAAGCACTGCCCTCTTCGCGTGTGTGCATTGATTTCAGATTGTTATGTGCAATGCGGATAAAAAGGCTGTTGTTTTCCCGGTTAATAATGGCCGAGCAACAAGCACCCACGTCATATCCAAGAGTACATCAAATCTGTACGCAACTACTGCATGATTGATCGAAGCGAGTAGACATCAGGAGGAATGGACGGGTGAGAGGAAACACATCTCTAATGGAAAGGAATCTAATTAGTGGATGCACCACCATTTGAAAAGGCGAGGAGGAAAAAAAATCAATGGATTGTTGTAATATGGGCCCGTTAGTCCGATCACGGGACGCTTTATCTAAACGTGGCTCATTAGTGGTTATGGCCTATTAAGGTCTATGACATATGGGAACATATCTGGTATACATGGGTATTTTAGTGGACATATGTACATATACGATCTGGCTCTTTGATTCACAAATCTACGGTCGAGATCGACGATACAATCCCACCTCCCACTTAAACTGAGTGTATTTCAATCTGGCGGAGGTTTTCGCAAAAGTGTGTTTAAGTGGAAGGTAGGATTGCATCGTCGATCTCGATCAATCATTGTGAATTGAGGCCGATCGCGATGTGCATATGTCACCAAAGCCCCATGTGCACCACATATATTCCCATGACACATGGCTGTCTACACTACTACAAAGCAGGCTATAGTAGGCGCCCCATCACGCAGACGGTTCCTTTGGAACCGTGCGTGATTAAATCGTCCGAACTGCTTGGCGGCGGAACAACTATCACAGGCGGTATTTTTTAGAACCGTCTATGATAGTCATCTATCCTGAGCGGTTGAGAAATAGAACAAATGCAGGAATTATCCTGAGCGGTTCTATTCACAAACCGTGCAGTGATAATCCCTAATCCTGAGCGGTTTTACGTTACAACCGTCTATGTAGTATCCTGAGCGGTTCTTATTTAGAAGCATGCGTGATACTGAATTATCCTGAGCGGTTCTAATTAAGAACCGTGCAGCGATATCCCTCTCTACCGCCTTTGCGTCATGTCCACTACCGCCTTGCCGCGATGGGCCATTGCCTTGATGGAGCAACCCGGCCGCCCCCCGCCGCTGGCTCGAGATCAACATACCTACACACTTCATGCCGATGGGATGAGGGCTCTTACTATGGGCAAATAGATATAGTAACTTCACCTCTAAACTTTTTTTTCATTTTGGAATTTTCATATATATAGCCAAACAACGTGGCGATTAAACTTACAAAAGATTAAAAAACTAGAAACCTATCTAGTGGCGGAGGTAGGTGCTATCTCCGTCTTCAATACTTCGTGGCGGCGTCGGGGCGGGCGGTTCATGATCGAACAAAGCACGAAATCGTCCACCACGTGGCGCTCGTCGAGTGTGTCAAGACCCTCGGACTATTGAACCAAGAAGAATTGAGCCCATAGGCTCTCTTCTCTTGCTTGAGGGTCTCGGCACAGTCGACTCGATCGCTTCTTTGTCTCGATTAAGCAGGTCAAGTGGCGACAAGCCTCACAGAGGCGTGCAACCGTTTTGGAGGACCACGTCGGCGACACGGTAAACTTCGCCGAAAGTGGGAGATCACCGGAAGACACGGCGGAGAGAATGTCAAGGCGGCGGAAGGTGGCGTCACCGCTCGGCAAATTCTCGGACGAGGGTGAAGACATTGTTGAAATAGTGTTCTTCCGGCCGCGATTCAACGTCTGTGAGAGAGTCTTGCGTCTGATGCGTGTCTGAAGAGGAGGCGACCATTAATTTACATTTTTGTGGAGAAAGGGATCAAGGAGGTTGTGTGAAATACATTGTAGAAGGGACACATCTATATATAGAACAAGTTCTAAAGCGGAGCGGAGGCGAAGAGATATTTGGGGAGCTGTGGCGGCGTTGGAAAATGAAGAGATGAAGCCGCGCCGTGTGATCGTGAGGCGAAGCTAGAGCATGCGGGAAAATGAAGATGAAGAGACACGCGGGAAAATGAAGAGAGTTATCACGAGCGGTTCCGTTGTACAACCGTGCGTGAAAAGAATCCTGAGCGGTTCTATTTAAAACCGTCGTGATACATCCATATCACGAGCGGTTGTAGTTAAAAACCGTCTATGATACGTTCCATATCACGAGCGGTTCGTTTATAGAACCGTCGTGCGCGATATAATATCCTGAGCGGTTCTCGTTAGAAACCGTCTGTGATATACTATAAAGGCGGAAGCGCTAGGGTTTTGCTCTCACTTGTCACTTCCTCTCCCGCGCCCCTTAGGCTCTCGCGCGCTCGTTCGCCTCCTCTAGGGTTTAGGGCTCGCCTGTAGTTCACCGCCGACTACGACCTCGGCGGCGCCGCCCCCGACCTCGGTGCCGCCGCCCCCAACCTCGGCGCCTTCAACCTCGGTGCCGCCGCCCCCGACCTCGGCGCCTTCGACCTCGGTGCCGCCGCCCCCGACCACGGCGTCCCCGTTCACCTCCCTGGCCGTAAGCCCCGACGTCGCCGCCTCCGACCTCGACACCGCCGTCCTCCTCCCCGTGTGGGCCTCCTCCCTCTGCACCGGCCTTCTCCCCGCGCCGTCCTCCTCCCCGTGTCGGCCTCCTCCTTGCACCATGAGTTCTTGTGCGGCATCCTCTCTGTGAGTATTGCTCCTCTGTGGCAGTTCGGCTTTGTTGATCAGTGGGCTTTGTTGACATGCTCTGTGATGAACTCTGTCTTATACTGAGATTGAATGTGATAGTTAGTTCATACTTGAGCTCTATTGTATTACTTACTACATCAATATGATCTCTTTATTAATTGGTTACTTTCGGTTGAGCTCATCGTTACATTGCAAATTGATCGATGGGCTTTGTTGACATGCTCTGTGATGAACTCATCTTATCTTGAGATTGAATGTGATAGTTAGTTCATACTTGAGCTCTATTGTATTACTTACTCTGTCAATATGATGTCTTGTTAATTGGTTACTTTCGGTTGAAAGCTAGTTATTACGATTCTTCATGTTGATTACATTGAGAGTATTCGGTTTTAGTTGGTAATCTAATGACTAGTTTGTGATTCTTCTAGTAGTCTGTATGAGCTCATTCAACTTTTCATTTGCCATCTTGATCTCTATAGTCAACCTCTGTTTGATTGGAAGTTTAATCTGTTTTAGATTAGATTGAGATCATTTGACAGTTAAGCAAAGTATTGTTTAGAGCTCATAGTTTGAATTTATATTATCATATTCATTTAATGAAGAGTATAGACAATAGGATTGAGATGGCAAAGATTTGTTCTTTAGCTACTCTCCTTCTGAGAGCACATAATATCATCAATCTAGAAAGAAAGTTTTACTTAATTCTATTTTGTTTCTATGTCTTCATTAAAGGCTAGTCTTCTGTACATGAAGTATTAAACCTTTGCTTAGCATTTTCTTCGTCGATCCTGACACACTTGAGTGTACCTTTGCTTCTTGCCAATCCTCCAAGGCAAAAAGCAAATGGTACACTCCAGTGTGTTAGGGTCGATAAAGTAGGCTCGGGCAAAGATAGGCTTGGGCAAAAGATTTGTATCACTAGTTTCTATCTATGCAAAGATCACAAGATCAGTGGGCTTTGTTGACATGCTCTGTGATGAACTCTCTTATCTTGAGATTGAATGTGATTGTTAGTTCATACTTGAGCTCTATTGTATTACTTACTCTTGTCAATATGATGTAATGTTAATTGGTTACTTTCGTTGAGCTCATAGTTCTATTGCAAATTGATCGAGTTCTATTGACTAGTTTGTGATTCTTCTAGTTGTTTGTATGAGCTCATTCAACTTTTCATTTGCCATCTTGATCTCTGTAGTCAACCTCTGTTTGTTGGAAGTTTAATCTGTTTTAGATTAGCAGTTGAGATCGTTTGACAGTTAAGCAAAGTATTGTTTAGAGCTCATAGTTTGAATTTATATTATCATATTCATTTAATGAAGAGTATAGACAATAGGATTGAGATGGCAAAGACTTGTTCTTTAGCTACTCTCATACGAGCACATAATATCATCAATCCGAAAGAAAGTTTTACTTGATTCTATTTTGTTTCTATGTCTTCATTAAAGGCTAGTCTTCGTACATGAAGCATTAAACCTTTGCCGTTGATTAAGGAGTGTTAGGAGTGTTAGAATAGGAGCGGGGAGGCGGCGAGCCCTACTGAGGATTAAACCTTTGCTTAGCATTTCCTTCGTCGATCTGACACACTTGAGTGTACCTTTACTTCTTGCCAATCCTCCAAGACAAAGAAGCATATGGTACCGGTGATTAAGGTGTCGAGGTCGATGAAGAGTATAGACAATAGGATTGAGATGGCAAAGACTTGTTCTTTAGCTACTCTCCTTCTGAGAACACATAATAGGAGTAGGGAGGCGGTGAGCCCTACAAGATTAAACCTTTGCTTAGCATTTCCTTCGTCGATCCTGACACACTTGAGTGTACCTTTGTTTCATGCTAGTCCTCCACGACATGAAACAAATGGCATACTCCAGTGTGTCGGCCTCGATGAAGTAGGCTTCCTTAGAGAAGCTAGTGGATTAAGGAATGTTAGTACTCTGTATGAGCTCATTCAACTTTTTATTTGCCATCTTGATCTCTATAGTCAACCTCTGTACTTCTTCCTAAGATTAATTGTTTCATATTTATGCTGGAATTATTTATGATTATTTGCTAATATTGCACATGTTGAGCATATTATTAAGTTTAAATGTATATGTTAATTTGGGACACTTGCAATCCATTTTATTGCATATATAACTTATATAGATAGCAAGTAAGCGAGATGGCGGAGGCATCGTCTTCGCCGTCACCGACGCCCTTGAGATGGAAGAAAGCGCCGACGAGGCAAACGACACCGACGCCCAGAGATGGAAGAAGCGCCGACGAGGCCGCCGTCACCGTCGGCGATAATGACACTAAGCGAGATGGCGAGGACAATCGAAAATGCCTCTGGGCCGGTGGTCATCACGGGTCGGTGACTTTGGGGTCCCTCTAAGTCCCAAGAGATCGTGGCGAGATTCCGGACCATCTGCGGGATACTTGCAAGGAGCGGGTCCTCATCACCACACCAACGTGGAAGGACCTAACGAAGAAGCGAAAGCGCGCTATGGACAGAACTTTCGAGAAGTTCACTATTCGAAGCACATGTGGCGCGCGTGACGGACGGCGATGCTCACGATGGGTAAATCGTGGAGGACCTTCAAGAGCATTCTTGTCACGAAGTCGTGAACACGGGTCAAACGCCTTCGCGCACAAATTCTTGGCGCGGAAGCATGGGACACCTTTGTGGCTATGAAAACGACGGCGAATTTAAGGAGCAAAGTCGCGGCGCACAAAGCTCTCGGACACGAAACACTCACCAAGACAGACTTCGGCACGGCTAGAGTGCAGCGGTAAATATGAGAATGGGCGGCGGAGAAGGAGAACCCGTTTCGATGTCACGCACCGCGTTCCTAAAATGGTTAAGCGAGGGCACAAGTCTCGTCTTGAGCGCATCTCCTTCACAAACCCGCAGACGACCGAAGTGTCCCAGCGTGTGGTAATATGTCGAACTACTAAGTTGTTAATAAGTCCATAACTTCATAGTGCCTATAATAACATGATGACCTCTTGCGGCGTGACTTGATGCCCAAGCTTCCCAAGGCTCCTTCCATGCGAGCGGGGAGAATGATATACTATCTCGGCCTTGGGAAACAAGGAGCACCAGTGCATCACGAGGCCTTGGGGTTAACGTACCTTGGAGTCATGGATTAGCGGACGACTCTGCGTATAAGACTAGGAAGAGATCCAAGGCGAGCACGACAACGGTTAGTACAGATGATTACTAACCAATTTCAAGTAGTGATGGCGGATTGCGAGTCAAATGGATATACTCATGAGCGGTGATGCATAAGCCGCCCGCTAATTCGGAGGCGGTCCTCCTCGGCGTCGAGATGGCGTCGCGTCACAAGATAATTGTGAACATGACGGCGTCCAATTACCGATAGAGCGACATCAAGGTAGCGTACATCTATGGAATGCACCAAAGATAGACCTATGGGGCGCCTTAGCTAATTGCGTGTCGTTTTGTAGGAGCCGACATACTGTAAGCTCAAGTGAGGATGGATGGGTCCTTTGTATTGAGGTCGCGAGGATGGTGTATCCATACGAGGAAGAAGCGGTCTGACCACGGTGCCAGGTGGCGCGCACGGTTACGCCAGGGTCCAGGTGGATATGGTACATGTCAATTTCCGAGCCGTCCCGCTGAAGATTTGCCCGAACGAAGAGATCACAACACTAGGGGATGCCGTCCTCTCTTTTATCCAGTGGCCCAAGAAGGACATCGCCCTGGACCCAGCAGTGCCGCGATCTGGACACGACCATTCCTCTCCAACGGGACCCTCGATGACTCCACCTCATGTTTCGCCTCATAAGGCCACCTCTTCGATTCCCGTGGAGAAGACGCCGAAGGAACAGCAAAAGCGTGCCGTCGTATCCGTTCCCGAGTCGTCTCACAAGAAGACGCTGCCAATCGCTAAGGCCAAATCGAAATCCACAAGCGTTAAGGCGCCTCCCAAGTCAGGAAGTCCGCGATGCAGAACTACATCATCGAAAACTATTGTGCTCGTCACGAGTAATGCCTGTTGGATATGGTTGTCGGGCTTTGCATGCACGGTATGGCGAACCCAAAAGAAGGGTGCGATCTTTGGAATCACCGTCGAATCTGAGGACAAGCATTTCTTCAGCGGACGAGGTACTTCGTCGTGGGCTTCAATGACTTATTTGAACTATTCAACCTCGTTGGCCTCGGCGTCTCGCTTCTCGATGTTGGACAATTTGTAAGTGCGTACAATCAAGTTCTACATTCATGTAATACCAATAAATATCACAACTCATTGCTTATGTATAGATACATCTTTGAAAAATGTCAGGAATGGAAAGAACCGATTGGGTTTCCTCGACCCACATGTGGTATCGTTGCAAACCATCCAACAAGACTCATCCTTCGTCGAGAAATACATAACGAGGTCATTGCTTCGTCAGATTTAACATGAAGTACATAGTGGTGCCCTACAACCGGGGTAAGTGTCACTACTTGCTATACAAATTTCATTTGTACTTTATCTGTGACCACGAACTTAGGTTTAATGACTATAGCGACATACATGAGTAGGTACCACTAGATCCTTTTAGTTAGTATACCCAAGAGGAACCATGTGATATACCTTGATTCCCTAAACCGCAACAAGCACGACTTCAGGACTCTAAGAGGAATACTCGAGAGGTATGCTCATTTCCTCCTTACATAACTCTATTGTAGTCTTCATTCGTTTGAAATGGCCGAGGATAACCTTTTTGAATCATGCGGGTCGTTCATCAATTATGTTGCCAACAAAGGAATATACAATGGAAAAGCGCCTAACTAACACAGGATGGATTTTCGGTACACGCTACAACACGATAATCTTATATCATACTTCATAATAACGCGTCTCGAATGACTATACCTATATATGTAATTCTATTTTTGCGGTCTGCCAAAAAAAAGATGATGAGTTATATGCAATCTCGTCTGCTATCATATGCGACTAATCCTTCTGACTAGGAAGAAGGATCCTGAGGTTTGTCAATCTCGAAATAATTATTTCCTAATTATAAATTTAAATATATATATCTTACCACTTTACTCTTGCTAGCGACAGGCCTTGAATTTACAATGTGATTCACTCGTTGCGGAAGAGATCAAGGACATTCGAGGGAAGCTCTGCGCCTTTATCAACACAGAAATCATTAACGACAACGGAGAGTTTCACTCCGTCGCCAACATAGAGCATCACCCCACTAAAACCTCTCAACATAAACAATTGTAATCTAGTTGTAACTATAGCGACAATACTTGAACAAATGCGATCTTTTGTAATTTATTTTGAGTAATGATCACTTTGAGTTGTCATGGCTGCTTGAATCTGTTTTTGTGAATGCTTGAATTTGTTTCTGTGAATGCTTGTTTTCAGAGGGCATGGCTAGCAATTCCTGAGGCTAGCCAGGAAAACAGCAAATTGTGGGCAGGGGGTGCGAGCTATCACGAGCGGTTTTTGTTAAAAGCGCTGCAGAAGGCAAAATATCACAGAGCGGTTTATTTTAGCAAACCGTGCGTGATAGGAGAATATCATAAGCGGTTCTACACAAAAGCCGTCGTGATATTGAAATCACGAGCGGTTTTTATTTAGAGCCGTCGTGATATTCTCCTATCACGAGCGGTTTTCTTTAGAACCGTGCGTGATATTCTCGAATCCTGAGCGGTTTTCGGTTGAAACCGTGCGTGATACTGACTTCCTGAGCGGTTTTTAATAAAACCGTGCGTGATATTCGTATCCGAGCGGTTTTGTACCGTCTATGACAATATCTGTTATCACAGACCAACAAACATAGGCGGTTCGGAAGCCGCCTGCGTGATGACGATTCGGCAACCGTGCGTGATGTCGGTTCTGTAGTAGTGCTAGTTTAGTCTCATATTACTTATTCTATTGAGAGAGCAAAGCACCCATGTGCACCGGATATATTCCCATGACACATGGTGTCTAGTTTAGTCTCGTATTACTTATTCTATTGAGAGAGCATACCTCCGTTCTCTATATAAGGCGGTAGGGGTTACTCATTGTACACACCTGCGGATCTCGTATCCATCCATCCATAAAGAGTTAGAGGATGTTGGGACTATTTCTTATGCTTTCAACTTTTCGTGTGATTGTTAGTCGGCAACGCGACCACTACTCTAACATGTCATCAACACGATAACGCTCTTGTGTAGGCCATCTGATACGTTGTCTACAACAAATCTATTTTAATTATTTTGCGGTGTTTATCTGGCCCTTTAGTCTTTATGATTTTATTTAATCACCGAAATTGTTTTACTGTTATGATTTTTCTATGCTTAGAAAATTAGCAAAAATCACTAGAAATTCACAAACTCACATTTACTAGTTAAGTAAGTTGTCTATATATTGTACTCACATGTTTTGACTCATGTGGCCTATTTCTGAGCCAACTAATTGTTGCTTTACATGATGTAGGCAACATGACCGAGAAACAATTCCGTGTGATATATAGTGATGGAAGGAATTATCAAGAATGGGCAAACAATGCTGTTACAACAACCTTGGAGATGCCATCAATACGGGCAAGGATCGTATCAATGCTACAAAAGACTTAGCCCGAAAGTTCATCTATGAAAGAATGGATATTATACTTCAAAGATTGGTTTGCATGTGAGAAATATCCGCTAGGATATGGGAGGTCGATGGAACATATTTACATAAGCCAAGGAAAATCTCACATGTAGCATGGTTGCCCTTCCCAAAAACCCCGACAAGAAAGGTAAAACCACTAAAAGAGGAAGGGACATTGATGGCAACAAAGGAGGCAACCAAAACAAGCCCAAACTCCGAGAAGAGGTTAATGGCGAGAGGAAAAGAAATTAGTCAAAGGGATATGAATGCAATATGTACTAGTTGTGATTGCCAAGGGCATACTGCCAATAGGTGCCACATAGTCAAACACCTAGTTGATGCATATCAAAATGCCAAAATGCAATCTGCTATTTTGAGTGGAATTTCAGATATCCTCTTCAAAAAGGGTGATTCATGCCACAATATGACACCAGCGACAGAACAAGAGTTATTAAGGGAGAAGATTGATTTCTATAACGCTGCTAATGGCCAGAGCATCTCGATACAAGATGTGTCAGATCTCAATATAGAAGATATCCCTATTGTAGAGGGGAAAAATATCATTCCCTGATGATGTCTTCGTTAATGAAGACAAGGACTTTTTTTTCTCGAAGTACATATCTGATTTAATTCATGTAATTAGGGTGGTGTTAAGATATAAAACAAAAGTTTTGCCAATCCTAAAAGTTAGCAATTAGGAATTAAAGATTGCAATATTTAAGTTTGAGTCATAATAAAGTTTTTTGGTTAGTGTGCATGATCTGTTTTGCATTTCTTGTATGCAATATCTTTAATCATGCAAAATTTATCCTCTGCTTATAGATTAGTGTAATCAATGGAAGGGGAGCAAGAAATTGGTCTTGTTGACAGTTGTGCCACGGACACTATCCTTTGGGATATTAAGTACTTCTAGACTTTTGAGCAAGAAAACATGCAATGTGATAACCATAATAGGCAACTATGGTAATAATATCGTCGGTTCAGGAAGAGCTACAGTTGTGTTATCGATGGGAACCCAAATAATCATCAAGGATGGATTATTGTTCCCAGAATCAACACATAATCTCTTAAGTTTCAAGGATATCCACAATAATGATTTACATTTGGAAACAAAGGAAGAGAATGGTCCTCACTAAGAGAGTGGGATATCAAAAGAAAATTATAGAAAAGCTTTCCAGTTGTTCATCCGGATTGTACTACTCATTCATCAAACGTGATGAACAATACATCGCGATGAATACACAACTCAGGGATCTAGACTTGTTCAAGATGTGGCATGAATGTCTAGGTCATCCTGGAGAGAATATGATGGGATCATCAAACATTCTGCTAGTCATCACTAAGAGTTAAGTGACATCCTTAAAACACACGAATTTGTGTGTGAAGCCTATGCTCAAGGCAAGTTGATTACGAGGCCCTTGTATCACAAGATCAAGGATGAACTACCTGATTTCATTGAAAGGATCTAGGGGAACATTTGTGAGCCCATGTCAGGGCCTTTCAGGTATTCCATGGTACTAATATATGCATCCACGCGATGGACATATGTGTGTCTATTATCCACTAGGAATCATACATTCGCCAAGCTGATTTCACATATTATAGCACTAAGGGCCAAATTTCCATATCGGAGGATCCAATCCATTTGCATGATAATGCTAATGAGTTTACCTTCAAATCATTTAATGATTATTCTATGGCCTTAGACATAGAAGTGGAACACTCTGTCCCACATGTTCATACACGTAATGGACTTACGAATTATTGATTAAGAGGATCAAGCTGATTGCTAGACCCATACTAATAAAGTATAAACTCCCCTCGTGTTGGGGACATCTTTATTACATGCCATATCATTAATACAATTTTGGCCATCTTCATACCATGAGTATTCATATTTCTGTTAGTGCGTGGAAAAGAACCAAATATTTCCCATCTCGTAAATTGGTTGTCTTTGTCTATGTACCGATCTCACCACCACAATGTACGGTAATGGGCCCTCGGTAGAATTGGGGAATTTACATGGGATCCGAATCTCTGTCTATAATCAAAAATTTAGAGCCCATGACAAGGGATGTGTTGAAAGCAAGATATGTTGATTGTGTATTTAATGAACAACTATTCCCAGCATTGGGGGGGGGGGGAGGGGAGGAAAGGACCCTAAATTGGAATGCTGAGAACTATCATGGCATGGTAGTAGTCCTCACAATATTGATTTATGCACTAAATAATCTGAATAGGAAGTTCAGATGATAATTGATTTGCAAAATCTTGCAACACAAGCTGCTAGATACATTGACGGATCACAAAGGAGTGACAACGTCGCATATACTAGCGGTGAATGCGTCTGTTAGAGTCAAACCACCCCAGGCTTTGGGTTCCACTCAAGAACCTCCTTCCTTGCGCAAGAATCAGATACCTCCTAGATAAAAAATCTCAAACCACGGAGATGTCCGCAAAGGAGACGTATCAAACAGGGGGAGACACTCTATGAACCAAACATGAATGAGGAATGTCCAATGGACATTGCACCCGTATGAGAGCTCAAGGGGATGCATCCTGTGCATGAGCACAAGGGGAGGTGCCTAGTGTAGAGGAGAGCGCACCTGCTAGCACTAGGGCAACAGAACACTCAGACTCTTTCGTACTGGGGAATCATGGAGAGCCGATTGATCTAAATAGTATGCTAATTGAATTGGATAAGGAATTCCCCACAAAATGTGTGGACACATGAGAAATATACTTGAGACAAGTCTGTGCTGATAGCAGCTGCTTCGCTTCTAGGGTTGCTTTTCATATCGAGAATTTAGATCTGGAACCTAAGACTATTGTAGAATGCAAAAGTCGCCTCGACTGGGATAAACGGAAGGACACAATGTAAGTCGAACTAAACTCACTAAATAAGAGGAAAGTCTTTGGACCTGTGGTCAAGACACCTCCAGACATCATTCCTGTTGGACACAAGTGAGTGTTCATAAGAAAGCAGAATGAATGTAATGAAGTGGCGAGATACAAAGCGAGATTAGTAGCACAAGAGTTTACGAAGAGACCCGACATCGATTATGATGAAACTTACTCTCCTATAATGGATGGCATTACATCCTGCTACTTGATATCAATGACAGTAGGCATGAATCTAAATACGAACTCATGGATGTTGCAAGCGCATATTTGTATGGGTCATAATTCGAAATCTTTATGAAGATTCGGTTGAAGGTCACATGTATGGCGTGAAAATCGCAACATGTATAGTGTGAAATTGCAAAGGTCACTATATGAGTTAAAACAATCAGGTCGTATTTGGTACAACCGACTGAGTGGGTTCTTTCTACAGAAGGTACATACTAATAATGAGGCATGTCCATGTGTATTCATCAAGAGATCCACTCATGGATTCTGTATCATATATGTATATGTTGACGATTTTAACATCATCGGAACTACAGAAGACATCCTCGAATCAGGCTCATACTTGTAGACGAAATTCAAGATGAATGATTTGGATGAAACCAAATACTATCTCGGTTTGCAGATTGAACATCTGTATGGTGGTATATTCATGTCCCAAACCGCATACAACAAGAAAGTATTAGAGATTTTATCTGGATAAATCTCATCCATTGGGTATTCCAATGATCGTTAGGTCACTTGATGTGGAGAAAGATCCATATGGACCTAAGCGTGAGACTAAAGAAGTATTGGGACCAAAAACCCCATGCTTGAGTGCAATTGGAGCACTATTATATCTTGTAGGTCTAACATTGCATTCACAATGAATCGTTTGGCAAGATATAGTTCCCAACCTACTTAGAGGCATTAGAATATGATTTAAGGCATTCTCAGGTACCTACAGGGTACTAGTGATATTGGACTCTTTTATCCTAAGAACTAAGACAATAAAATCGTTAGATACTTAGATCTTTGGCTATCTTTACGATTCGTAATGCGGATCACAGACTGGATATGTCTTTCTAAGCAGAAATACAACTATCTCTTGGAAGTCTGTTAAATAGTAATAGTTGCTACGTCAACTAATCATTTAGAGATAATTACATTATTTGAAACCATCCATGAGTGCATATGGCTTGAAAGATCGATTTATCATACCCAAGAGTCATGTGGTGTAGAGGTGGATAAAAATCCCCACAGTCCTCTATAAGGATAATGTTGCTTGCATTGCATAGATGAAGAACAGCCATGTCAAGACTCCGATGACAAAGAATATACTCCCTAAGTGTTTATATTCCGTGAGCGAGAGGAGAAAGAAAATATAGAAATCTGAGAAAATCCAAACATGTGAAAATCCTAGGGTTTATTCACTAAAGCCTTGCTAGTTTCTCGTTTATGCTACATTTTCATGTCATTGGCATGCGAAGGCTCACAGAGTTGTTGCCTTCAGGGGGAGACTGAAATCTTCATACACATTCATCCTTGAGATGAAGTGCTGTACTCATCTTTTTTTAATTAAGTTTTGTCCCAATGGGTTTCTTAATTGAATATTTTTAATGAGGCAACGTATGCAATAACAAAAATGCGAGCTACATGCTCTTTTCTTTTAACTTATTTTCCCACTAGTTTTTCGGAAGAAGTTTTTAACGAGGTATAAGCATGATGTTATCTAGGTGCCGGGGGGGTGGGTGGTGTTGTAATATCGACCCATCAACCTCGATTATGTGGACACTTTACATAAACGAGAAGTTGCTGATCTAGCAACACACCTAATTTAGCTAAACAACATTTTATACTAACTAGGTTGGTTACCAAACACAAATATTGAGTTAAACAAACATTCCAGGTTAGCTGAAGCCTAGTTATTTAACTCCGTACCAAACACAATTTAAAGACCTACTAGCTGCGATATCAAAATGAAAATATTGATATCTGAATTTATATTATGAACTTGTACATAATGTTACTAGTAGTAATATTTTTTTGTGATGGCTAACTAATTAACTGTTATTAACTTTCATTCTAAAATAAACCAAACTATTTTCTTGAGGAATAAATAAATTACACCCTTCACGTACATACTAGTTGCACGCCATGCTACTCTAGCTTCTATTCGACTTCATCCGATGAAGTGCAAATCTCAAAGACTCCGATGACAAAGCATATACTCCCTAAGTATTTATATTCCCGTGAGCAGCAGAAGAAAGAAAATATAGAAATACAGAAAATCC
Source organism: Phyllostachys edulis (assembly GCA_036346405.1). NCBI lineage: Eukaryota > Viridiplantae > Streptophyta > Magnoliopsida > Poales > Poaceae > Phyllostachys > Phyllostachys edulis. The sequence goes on along the minus strand of CM070545.1, from coordinate 96,713,804 downwards.
AAACATGTGAAAATCCTAGGGTTTATTCACTAAAGCCTTGCTAGTTTCGATTTTTTTTTTTAAATAATCTATTTTTTATTCGAAATATCAAAAATATTCCGTCGAATTTATTTTTACAAAAATATCGTCTGTCGCCCAATGGTTGGGCGACTGAGCGTATCGCATTGATTTGAAGCGGCTACGCAAGATCGCCGCCCAACCGTTCGCTTTTAAACTGCATCTGAGGCGGGCGGTTGGCGAAATTATTACGATCGCCGCACGGTTGGGCGATAGGTTCGATCGCCAACCGTGCAGCAACTCGATGTTCGATCGCCCAACGGTCTTGGATCGGTTTGCCTATATAGGCACCAGCAGCAGTCCCATGGGCGAAGTTGTTCGGCGAAAGCAGTCCGTCTGAGGGAAGAAAGAAAGAGAGGAGAGGAGAGGAAAAAGAGGAGGAGAGGTGGAAAAGGGGAGGAAAATAGAGAAGGGAGGGATTGGGAGAAGAGAAGAAATTTGGATTGCGAGAAGGTAAGTTTGATTTATTTTGTCTTGTATTTTTTAAGTAGGTATTTAGTTAGTTAAAATAGTAGGTATAAGTAGCGCTCGTGAAATCGTAGTTAGAAAAAAAAAAGTAGAAAATCGAAATGTTGTTGATTTATCGTAAGTGCGATTAATAGTGTAATGTAGTTGATTTGTCGAAGAAAATTTATTTTGTAGTATAATTTTTTGGATGCGTAAATAGTTTATTTAGTTAAATGAGTAGTATAATAGCACCCGTAGGAAATTGTAGTTAGAGAAAAAAATAGAAAATCGAAATGTTGTTGATTTATCGTAAGTAGTAGCGATAAAAACTTTAGTTAGAGAAAAAATTATGCGTGAGGGAGTATTATTAGTCTTTGTTTGTGAAATGTATTGTAGTAGTGTTTGGGTGTGTGCGTGCTGACTATTCTTGGGTGAATAATGCGTGACCGAGCGCATAAGGAGGATGAATTATTTGTATAAACTAATTAGTAGAAGTAAATTAGTATGAACTAACTGACTTAGGTAATTGGTAGAAGACCGGAATGCCACTTGTAGCATTTCGGGTTGCAAGTTAGCGTCCGAATCGGATAATGCCTGCTATGGAATAGCTCGGTTTTTAGGTTGAATCTAAATATCGTACGACACGTTCATTGCGGCCTCTGCCTTAGGGAATGAATGATGTCTTGATCATGCTGTCGTGTAGTTGTCGACGATAGGCGAAGGGCCTTACAAATGTAAATTACAATGTAGCAGTACTTGCATGTCGTGCGTTGCGAGCTAAGTAATTGCAATGTTGGAAATATTTGCAGCCATACAATAAGTCATGCCTGTACGCACTACATTGAAAGTGCATTACGGTGCTGGCACCGTTCGTGAAGGTCCGTGCGGTGTTGACTTGAGCAGTTTTCGGCAAGCCACTCTGGTACACCCGGACGGCGAGAATGCACGAATCGAAGATGTGAAGCACTGGCTGACCCGCAGCTTCTCTTTGGACCCTGAGGTGTGCAGCGTCGACATACAAGGGCTTTGGAGCCGGTCTTCCACGAACATTAGCTGGGAGTTGAGAGACCATGTGGAGGTCGTCCCGTGTGTGTGATGAGTAATTGACATAGGTTTAGGAAGTCGAGTTTGGTTTGGGTGGTTTGGACCATGTCGTTGCGTGGTGCAACAGGCTCAGTCGGTTTGGTCAAACTTGGTCGTATGGGATTAGGATGCATATTCTTTGATTCGACAAGTTTGGATTTTGTCATGGTAAGTATGTTGGTTTTACGCTTTCATGTATCGGCGGTGCTATTTGATGTGTTTCTTATGCGTGTATTGCGGGACATCGGGTGGAGTCGTGGCGAGACACGGTGGACCGGACTAGGTGCGAGTAGCGCCGAGGTCGAAACAGTCGGGATGTGTCGAAGGCAGCGTGGACTCGAGGTGGTTGCGAGGCGTCGAGACGAGGCGCGGAAGCTTCTCGAAGAAGGTGCGGGAGAGGCGAGCAGGGAATTTCGCAAAAGCACTGGCGGGAGCGAACTCCGTTGGTTTTAAGCGGGAATGTGGGGTGGAGACCCGTTAGCCATGGGCTATAAATAGGATGGAGGGGGTGCTGCCCAAATCTGAACACTCCAAGGGTTTTTGAGATAGTTAGGGTTTGCTAGGGTCAAAAGAGGCTTTAGTGGTTGTGTTGGCTCTGCCCTGCATATAAATGCAGAGGCTTTAGGTTTTAGGGCCTGTGGCTGCTAAGAAAAAGGTGTGGCGGCGGCCGGTGTTGAGTCCAAGAAAAATGAGTTGAGCTAGTGCGTGTGAGAAAAGAAATGGAGAGCGGCGGCGCCGTGTGAACCGAGAGAGAGAGATTAGCGACGCCATGTTCTCCTGAAGAAAAAGTAGAACTGGGGGCGGCGCTGTGTTTGTGGCGTCCAAAAACAATCTGGAGTTGGCGGCGTGTTTTCTAGCGGCCTGATGTTTGATCTGTGGTTTGATAAAAACAAGAAAGTGCCTTGTCTTTCTATTGAGTCAATCAAAGTCTGGTGGTTGATGATTTGATTTCCTGCAGTTTGCTTTTGACCGAAATTTCATTTACTGCCTTGGATGTTCACAGTTTTGTTTTTCTTATTGCTATCTATTTGCTGTGGCAGCCTTGTTTGATGTGATCTGCTCTGTTATTATTGCTTTGACTGCTTGTTCCCTATTTCTCCTCTGCATAGAAATCGTGCACTTGTTGGTTGTCTGGTAGAAATCAAAAGCCGGCGGCGCCCTGGTGTCCCTCTGTTGCGGCTGAGTTGCTCCCTGTGCTGGAGAAAAGTTTTGCTGCTGTTTTCTTTTGCCTAGGGCTATTCTTTGTTGCGACCGTTTCTTTTGGTTTGAGTGCCTGCGATTTATCTTTTTGGATTATTTTGGCTTCACCATTCTAGTTACTGCTGTGACCAAGTTCTTTTACTGCCTTATGCGATTGAAGCTGTCCTGTTTGATGACTTTGTTATTCGGCTGCTCAATGATGAGGATGAGGTATTTGTTTTTGGTCGACTGCGCAGAAATCGGTGTCCTGTTGTTTACTGTTTCAAGATATTTTTATTTGGGTGCCATCTGATTAGTTATCGACTCACATGCATCGTTTCCGATGAATCAAAGATGCCTTGTTTTATTTCTTAATTGCATCGATGCTATTACTGTTTCATCTCAGATATATCTGACAAGCTAGTTAGTCCTGCGTATCTTCCTATGTGGTTGTGAGATGTTTTTGGTTGTTTGCTTGAGGCGATTTTAAAAGAAACGACATTCACCCCCTCTCGTCGCCATTTTGGTCCTACAATTGGTATCGAGCGGTTAGCTCTTTTCAATAGATCTTAACGGTCTCAAGAGCCGATGGCGATGGACAAGTACTCGACCAAGCGCCCGTTTTCGATGGCATCGATTACCTTCGGAAGAGCGAATGGAGACATACATCGAGGCCGGGGTATGCCATCTGGCGAAAGGTCAAGGTTCGATTCATTGTTCTGCCGATGAGAACATCAATGCCGGAACATGGTTGATGTTGAGGCGAATGCAAAGGCAAGGAACATCATCATCCGTGGTTTGAGTCGTAGTGAGTTTGACCGCATATCTCACTGTCGTCGCCTCGATATCCGGGTGACCCTCGGCGCATACCATGAGGGCACCACCCAGATCAAGACGGTTCGGCAGACCGATTCAAACGAGAATACAACAAATTTGAGATGCTTGTCGGTGAGTCCCTAGATGAGTGCCATTGCGTTTTCACAAGATCTTGAGCAACCTCCGGCGGTCGGTCTCACATACCCAGACTCGGACAACGCTCGTCGGATGCTCACGGCACTTGATCTTCGTGTTTGGGAAATGAAAGTGACTACCATCAAGGACACCACGGACCTCTCGACCTTGACTCTTGATCTGGCAGTACTCGCGTCTCAAGACTCACGAGATTGACATTGTCTCTCGAAAGTCGAAGTCACGGATCGATGGCCTAGTCACCAATCGATTAAACCACGGTTCTCTTGCCGATTCGTTGTGTGGTTTCTCCTTGTCGCTCTCTGTGGCGTATCGATGATCGATTAGAGCACTCGAGGATGAGCGGTAGCCCTCCTAGCTCGGAAGTTTTCTCATGCTTACAAGAGGAGGAGGGACGAGAAGAGGAGGACCTGTGATTTGCTTCGAGTGTGGTGGCCCCAACCACATTCGACAAACCCCCAAAGCCGGAGAAGGGCAAAACGACTACGGCGGCTCGGGCAAGAACGACTACATCGACAAGAACCGCAACAAGAAGCCTCCACTCGGGCGCCCAAAGAAGAAGAAGTTCCGCAACTTTGGCAAAGCCAAGAAGCTCTTCCACCGCGTCCTCACGCTTCGGCGACCTCGACCTCGGCGAGGTGGAGGGATGGAGCGACGATGACGGACGGGTGACCAAGAGCCCAAGGATGGCGGCGGCGACTTCTCGGCATGTGCTTCATGGCCCTCGAGGGCGAACTTCGTGACAATGGTGTACTCCGACTTCGGACGAGGTAGATCCCACCTCTGAACAGCTAAATCATGCTTTTCTTAAGCTAGGAGGTTTTCATGCTAAAGCTAAGGCTAGGTGTCTTGAGTTAGAGAAGGAAATAGATAGACCGTCACTAGAGATTATTGCTCTTACATCTGCTCCTTCTAGTGATGATTGTGATACATGCTCGCTTTCTTTGGTTGATATGGAGAAGTTAAGGACCTCACATGATAGTGTGTCCTCCAAACTTGATAGTGTTAAGGTGGAGAATGTTAGTCCGCTTCTTTGAGTTAGAGTTGAGTAGGATGGTCATTACCCTACTTATTCTTGATGAGACTACTTCTCCCACCTCATGTGAGGGTAAGAACATTCTTTGCTAGAGGATCTTATGCCATGCTTCTTGATCTCGCTGAGTCTTGTGAAAATTGCAATAACTTGAAGATGAACTTAAAACAGGCGGATCATAAAATTCTTGAACTACAAGCTTCTTTACTTGAGCCGATTGTTTCATGCTTGAACTGTCCTAAGTTAAGCTTCTTGAACTTGAGGTCGCTCTCCAAACATTTCAAGATATGATTGATCATGAAAGGAAGTTGGCTCGGTTTGCTTCTAAGGACCTGTTAGCTCACCATGCATTAAGTGTAACAAACTAAAATCGACTTGATTGCTTTGGATGAGAAATGTGTGAAGCTAACTAAGGACCTTCTAGAGAAGCCACATTGTGCTTGCAATATGATTGTGGAGAAGGGGAGAAGCCTCGGGGTAAGGATGAGGCGCTTAGCAGCGTGAACCAAGCTGGCTAGCATGGGATGTCCCTTGAGTCGGTTTGTGCTTGCACAAGCCATTCTTCCCTCTCTTCTTGGTTCTTCTTTTGCTCCTTACCTTCTCATTGCTCTTCTTCCCCTGCTCTTCTTGCACCTCTCTCTTTGGAGTGTCGGTACCTTATGAACACTCTCGAGAGATTTGTAGGAGGCAAGAAGAAGCTCAATCTTATTCTAGACCAATCTAAGATTTGCAGATTTAATCGGGGTCTAGGATATGACCTCTTTGAGGACATGAGGAAGCATCCACCGCCGTGCTCGGACCCATAGCACTGTGTGATCGAGGCCGAGCCAGGACCGAGAAAGTCCATTTCAAGTCGGCGGGCTATGTCGAGTTCGACGATGAAGGTAATTTCACATGTCGCTTCTACCTCTCGGAAGGTGAAGTATCACCGCACCTTCTGTCGAAGGATGGACACACGATCGTCGATGCTTGGTAGCGCCAAGATCGCGTAGAGACCATGTTGAGTCTCTTAGGCGCATTCGTGGTCGGCCCGGACCTTGAGTGCACCTAAGACCAACACGAGGTCTAGGCTTGGTTCTTCGATGGGTTTGTGCGACATCGAGGACTTGGTTTTCCGAGTTTTACGGTTTTCGTCCTCATCTTTGCTTTCGATCGTGACTTCCGCCGTCTGAGGTAGATCTCGTTTTCCCCATCGAGATAGCTACCATGGCGTGTTCGATCTGTTGCGGTGCTCGACTTCGCTCGCCGTAGCGATCGGACTCGACTCTAAGAATGCCGAATCTGCTCTTAGACCTTCTGCTGTGAGTGACAGAGAGCGTAGGGTAGATAGAGGTCGGTCGGGCTTGACTACTTCATCTCGCCGGCGTGTTACTCGAAGATTGGGTGCCAAAATCATTGTTGATTTATCGATCTTGAGACTTTACTCTGTTTGACTCGGGTTAGCGGGTAGGGAAGGAGAAGGTTTGGCTTGTAGACTCGGTTGTTCTCGTCATATGACCGGAGACTCCGTTGGTTCTCTTCCTAGCCCGCGCTCCGGTGATGAGGCGATCACCTTCGAGACGCCGCAGGCAGCGTCATCGCCAAAATCTTGTGCGTATTAATGCTTCTTTTATTCTTAAGGATGTTGCCTTGGTTAGTAAGGCTGCGGTACAATTTGCTTTCCGTTTCTCGACTTCTGATGGCGGTTTCGAGGTGAGCTTTAAGAAAAACAATTGCAAAATTCTTGATTCTTGAGTAGTCCGGTTTATGGATTTCTCGTTATGGGAGGATCTTTCGTGCTGATTTTTCGATTCTTCCGTGATCCTCTCCGGTGTTTGGTTATACGAGTCCCGCGATCTCTCTTTACGGCATAGGAGACTTGGTCATATTGGATTTGACCATTTGACCCGAGTTAGCGACCATGATCTCATTAAGTGGTCTGCGAAACTCAAGATGGTCAAAGATCTTGTTTGCACTCCATGCCGACACGGGCAAGATGGTTGCCGCTTCTCATTCTCGGTCCACGATTACTATGACCGATGCAGAACATTTGCTCCACATGGACACGCTTGGACCAAATCGAGTCTTGATCGGCAGGAGGAAGTGGTATGTTCTTGTTGTGGTCGATGACTTCTCGAGGTACTCTTGGGTGTTTTCTTAGCCTCGAAGGGCGAGACATTTACACATTTCGAGGTCTTTTAGTAGGTCATCTGTTGAGCTCCGGGTGCCTTCGAGCGATCCGATGACAATGGCACGGAGTTCAAAATTCCTACTTTGAGAGTTTCTGCGGTGAGGCAGTGTAGAGCACCGTTCTCTTCTCCATCGTCCCTCGGCAAAATGGCGTTGTGGAGAGGAAGAACCGTACCTTAGTCGAGATGGCGGGACGATGCTTGATGAGTACTCTACAGGAAGTTTTGAAATGAGGCCATTGCGACCGCGTGCCATGTTTGAATCGAGTTTTCTTGGGCACTCTTGCACGCACTTCTTATGAGTGAGATCTGAGGCGAAAGCCAGCGTCTCTCATTTTCGTGTGTTTGGTTGCAAGTGCTTTATTTTGAAGTCCGGGAACCTAGATAAGTTCGAGTCACGTTCTGTGGCGGTATCTTTCTAGGCTACTCGACTTCTTGGCGAACTTATAGGTGCAGGCTGCGAGTCTAGTAGAATGGTAGAAACACGTGAGGTGACCTTTGACGAGGCGGTCAGGGACTAGGCCGATATCTCGTGTTCTTTAGAGCGATCCGAGACTATCTTTGTGGATGATGAGGGCGAGGGAGACGATGGTTGTTTACGATCCGGCTCCTCTTCCTTCCCTTGAGATGCCTTCTTCCACGGCACCTCAAGATGATCGTACCTGCCTTCCTGAGCTAGTGGCTCTGTCACTGCCTCGTCTGCACACGAGGTAGAGGCCACTTCTTCTTCTCATCCAGACCTCCTAGACATATCCGGAAAAGTCATCCTTGAGGCGGATTATTGGAGACCTTTTGAGCGTGTCACACTCTAAGTCAACTTTTCTCATTTCTGCTCTCCATTCGCCTTTGTTGCCTCCTTTGAGCCCAAGGATGTTTGTCACGCCCTTTCGATGAGTCTTGGGTCAATGCCATGCATGAGGAATTAGAGAACTTTGAGAGAAACAAGGTGCAGTGGCTTGTTGAGCCCCACGAGGCCACAATATCATTGGAACCAAGTGGGTGTTCAAGAACAAGCAGTGAGGATGGGGTAATCATCCCAAACAAGGCTAGATTGGTAGCTCGGGGTTTTCCTGTGTTGAGGTCTAGACTTGAGGAGACCTTTGCCCTGTGAGCTCGACTTGAAGCCATTAGAATCTCCTTGCCTTTGCGACTTCTAAGGGTTTCAAGCTTTACAGATGGGCGTGAAGAGTGCCTTCCTCAATGGCCTTATTGAGGAGGAAGTCTACGTCCGACGACCTCGTGTTTCGAGAACCCCAAATACCCTAACCATGTCTTCAAGCTTTCCAAACCAGTATGGACTCTATGAGCTCCCGAGCTTGGTATGAGAGGCTTAAGTCCTACTTGTTGAGTCATGGGTTTGAAATGGGTAAAGTTGACAAGACCTTGTTTATCCGTAGGCTTGGTAGTGACTTTACGCTTTCGTCCAAATCTATGTCGATGACATCATCTTTGGCGACTCTTCTCATGCTCTGGTTTCACAGTTCTCGGATGTCATGAGCACCGAGTTTGAGATGAGCATGATGGGTGAGTTGACATTCTTTCTTGGCTTCCAAATCAAGCGCACTCGGGAGGTACTTTTCTTCATCGGGGCAAGTACACTCGTGATCTCTGAGCAACCGACATGAGTGATGGTAAGCTCGTGTCGACTCCCATGGCTTCTCTGACCTATCTTGACCTGATGAGGATGGCGAGCCGCTTGATCAAAAGGAGTTTCGCGGCATGATTGGCTCCTCTTGTACCTCAACGCTCGAGACCGGACATACATTTTTACGTGTGTTTGTGTGCTCGTTTCGAGCTTCTCCTCGCGTTTCTCACGCCAGGTGATGAAGCGCATCTTCGATACTGCGAGCTACCATTGACTATGGTATCTGGTACTCTTCCTCATCTGTCTTTCCTTGAGAGCCTTCTCGGATGCGACTTATTTGGTCAGAGGATAGATAGGAAGAGCACTTCCAAGACTTTGCCAATTTCTTGGCACTTCTCTTGTTTCTGGTCTTGAGGAAGCGATCCGTGTTACACATCCACCGCAGAGGCGAAATGCGTTCTTTGCGCCGATTCTTTGTAGCCAAGTGCTCTGGATGACTTCGACCTGCGGGACTTTGGGTTAGTTATCGACGGTGTTCCACTCTTTTGTGATAACACTTCTGCGATTAACATTGCCAAGAACCCAGTCAAGATTCCGGACCAAGCACATCGATATCGCTTCCACTTCCTTAGAGACCATGTAGAGAAGGGCGATATAGTGCTCCAGCCAGGAAGTGACCACCGGTTGGTGACATTTTCACCAAGCCATTGGATAGTTCGAGGTTTTCACTCTGCGGGAGAGCTTGGGGTGGTTTGTCCTTATGGATTTGTAGTGAGGGAGCTTTGGGTTTCTTGCTTTACTATATTATTTATGCTCTTGCTCCTTACTATTGCATTGCATTTTGGGTGCATTTGGGATTAGTCCTCCTAGCATAGATTAGAGTGCTTCTTTTGTCTAGTTGTTTAGATTTACTGCTCTTATCTTGTGATTCTAGGATCTTTGCTTATTAGTCATTACTTATCTCACTAGGTTGAGCTCACTCACTTCTTGTAGGTTCTAGCGAGGTTGGGCCACCCTCGGGTAGGCAGAATGCGTGTTTGCTCCTAGGTGTGTTAAGTGGGCGGTTGATAGTCCTAGAGTCATATGGGGTAGATGAGAGTCGATCTGAGCCATAGTATTCTCTATATCTTATCTATGCTTTAAGGATCTTTGTTTTATGTTTTCTTTGCGACTTCTCGATTTATTGTTTTGGTTCAAGGGAGTTCATTTGGGAGCTTACGAGCTTAATATTGACATAACTCAACTTGAACTAAAAGTTGCATCTATTGTTGAGGGGAGCCGATCTTACGCATTTCTAGCATTCTCGCATTGTAATATAACTACATTGAGCCTTGATTATTATCCTGCTATGACATGTTTACAATGCTTTACACCTTGCCATGACTTGTGCTTATTTGCTAGATTTATCATGACTTCATATGTGTAGCCTAGCTTTTGCCATGATAAGTTAATTAAAATTGCTCAACTTAAACTAAAACTTGTCATGTTAGCACTCGAGATTAGTCTTTCTTGAGCTATCCTTTTATGATTCATGCCATGTCAAATAAATTTGGGTAGAGTGATGAATCTATATTGAGCCTTAGATTGAAATTGTTTTAGTCTCTTGATGATGCATGAGTTAGTACAACTTGTTAAAAGGCAAAAAGATCTCTTTTGTCTTGAAAAAACCGATCTCACCAATTCTCTCCTATGAGGCGGCTTGCCATTGCACTTGGCATGAACTTAGGGGAGTTTTGGGTGACCTAGACTATCTTCTTAAGCTTCTCGCTTGGAGTAGTCGCATAAGGCTTGAGACCTAGCACATGATAAAACAAAAATCTGGTTGGAAACCACCATGAATTTCAAAAGAAAATATGTTTCATGTGCTTAAAGCCACAAAAAGTATCAAGTACTTTAACCAATGTTTCAATCTTGAGCATAGCACTCTATTTGGTCTCAATTTAAGCTTCTTAGTTCCGCTTAGCTTATTGACATGGCCTGCATCATCCTTGGATATCTCTAGCGAGACTTTGCTCATTGATGACTTGACTTGCTCACATAATGTACCTCATTTTCAGATTGTCATCTATGTGTTCTAGCTAGCTTATACATATCTTGTCATGATCTAGCTAGCCTTTTTATTGAGTTATGGCTTGGTGTATTACATTATGGTCATATTGGATAATTCTCATGGCTCTAGCTCGCTTAGAATAATCAAACTTGACCATTTCATCCATTGACATGTCATTTCTCTCTTGAGCATTCTTGATGTGTTTATTGACAAAAGGGGAGAATAGAGAAGAAAAGCTAGTTGGGATCATTTTAGAGCTTTGGAGAACAATTTGCTCTTTTAGTTGTTGCTCTAGTGTTCCTTCCATCGACATGGTCATTGTTTCACTCTTCTTCTTTGGACCATGTTGGTTTCTTCAAACTCAAACTCAACTGCGTTTTTGGAGTTTGTCAATATACTCATCAAGGGGAGATTGAGAGACCATGTGGAGGTCGTCCGTGTGTGTGATGAGTAATTGACATAGGTTTAGGAAGTCGAGTTTGGTTTGGGTGGTTTGGACCATGTCGTTGCGTGGTGCAACAGCTCGGTCGGTTTGGTCAAACTTGGTCGTATGGGATTAGGATGCATATTCTTTGATTCGACAAGTTTGGATTTTGTCATGGTAAGTATGTTGGTTTTACGCTTTCATGTATCGGCGGTGCTATTTGATGTGTTTCTTATGCGTGTATTTGCGGGACATCGGGTGGAGTCGTGGCGAGACACGGTGGACCGGACTAGGTGCGAGTGGCGCCGAGGTCGAACGGTCGGGATGTGTCGAAGACGACGTGGACTCGAGGTGGTTGCGGCGTCTTGAGACGAGGCGCGAAGCTTCTCGGAAGGTGCGGGGGGGCGAAACGCAGAATTTCGCAAGGCTGCACAAGCGGGAGCGGGCTCCGTTGGTTTTAGCGGGAGTAACGGGGTGGAGACCCGTTAGCCATGGGCTATAAATAGGATGGAGGGGGTGCTGCCCAAATCTGAACACTCAAAGGGTTTTTGAGATAGTTAGGGTTTGCTAGGGTCAAAAGAGGCTTTAGTGGTTGTGTTGGCTCTGCCCTGCATATAAATGCAGAGGCTTTAGGTTTTAGGGCTTGTGGCTGCTAAGAAAAAGGTGTGGCGGCGGCCGGTGTTGAGTCCAAGAAAAATGAGTTGAGCTAGTGCGTGTAGAAAAGAAATGGAGAGCGGCGGCGCCGTGTGAACCGAGAGAGAGAGATTAGCGACGCCATGTTCTCCTGAAGAAAAAGTAGAACTGGGGGCGGCGCTGTGTTTGTGGCGTCCAAAAACAATCTGGAGTTGGCGGCGTGTTTTCTAGCGGCCTGATGTTTGATCTGTGGTTTGATAAAAACAAGAAAGTGCCTTGTCTTTCTATTGAGTCAATCAAAGTCTGGTGGTTGATGATTTGATTTCCTGCAGTTTGCTTTTGACCGAAATTTCATTTACTGCCTTGGATGTTCACAGTTTTGTTTTTCTTATTGCTATCTATTTCTTTGTGGCAATTTGTTTGATGTGATCTGCTCTCATTATTATTGCTTTGATTGCTTGTTCCCTATTTCTCCTCTCGCATAGAAATCGTGCACTTGTTGGATGTCTGGTAGAAATCAAAAGCCGGCGGCGCCCTGGTGTCCCTCTGTTGCGGCTGAGTTGCTCCCTGTGCTGGAGAAAAGTTTTGCTGCTGTTTTCTTTTGCCTAGGGCTGTTCTTTGTTGCGACCGTTTCTTTTGGTTTGAGTGCCTGCGATTTATCTTTTTGGATTATTTTGGCTTCACCATTCTAGTTACTGCTGTGACCAAGTTCTTTTACTGCCTTATGCGATTGAAGCTGTCCTGTTTGATGACTTTGTTATTCGGCTGCTCAATGATGAGGATGAGGTATTTGTTTTTGGTCGACTGCGCAGAAATCGGTGTCCTGTTGTTTACTGTTTCAAGATATTTTTATTTGGGTGCCATCTGATTAGTTGTCAGCTCCTGTGCATCGTTTCCAGTGAATGCAGTGCCTTGTTTTATTTCTTAATTGCATCCAGTGCTATTCTGTTCATCTCGTATATACAGCAAGCTAGTTAGTCCTTGCGTATCTTCCTATGTGGTTGTGAGATGTTTTTGGTTGTTTGCTTCGGGGGCGATTTTAAAGAGAACGACATTCACCCCCCCTCTGTCGCCATTTCGGTCCTCTGAGTTGAGAAGACGATCATGCCTGGCGGTGTGGAAGGGCTTTATAGAAGGATGTCGGCCAGTGGATATGAGTGTGTGATACTTGTGCAACCATGCCCAAAAGAAGTCAGTGCAAGACCCCACGGGATATCATCCGGGTGTTGCGAAATCGGGTGCCCAAAGATGTTGGTGTAGAAGAGGACCCGGATGGTCGTATTCTGAAGAGTTCGAGAATGTTGCTTGTGATGAGCCCGACGATGCGTCTGAGAGAGGAAGATCGGGCACCGCATGGTGAGCCTACAGAGACGGTGATGAAGGAGAGCATAGGGATTACATATTGCATCAAATGGAAGCGATGGCCGGATGGCCTTGGTGAAGAGGAAGCCTTACAAGAAGGCGACGAGGCGATTCGATGAGGACGGAGCTCCCATCCCCGGGAATGGAGCAGATTTGACACCGAGGGTCTATATACGCCTGACGAGCACGAATCGCCGTGGGAGTACCATGCCACGGAGGTTCGGTTGCACTCAATGTTTCTTGATAAGACATCCTTGCGAGATGCCATTAAGTTGTGGGCTATGTCTATGCAATGGACGTTTGGTCGTCAAATCTAGCCAAGAGCGATTACGAGAAATCGTCAAATGCGAGCAGGCCGTTGTCCTTGGCGAGTGCAGCGCATAGACCAATCTGAGACTCATTTGGATTGTCTCGAAGGTGGAGCCGCTCGTGCATGCTTTCGGCGTTGTTTTGTGCGAACATCGTAACATAACGTCGACATTCATAGCTAATTTGATGTATGGAGAGATAGTGGAGAAGAAGGATATGGAGGCCAAGCACATTATGGTGGCTATTGAGAAGAAATTCAAGTACAAGATCAGCTATGGGAAGGCGTGGCGTGCGAAGCAGAAGGCTATGGAAAGACGGTTTGGATCTTTTGAGGCGTCGACAACCTTCCTCGTATGCTTGAGGTCTTTGCAGAGAGAAACCCGCACGTACATTCTTGTGAAGGACATGCCATCTAAAAATCCGCGAGGTTTTTAGTAATGCATAGGACCTTCAGAGCCTTGATCCCCGTGCATCGAGGCTTTTAGGCATATCTTTTGTGATCTCGATTGACGGGACCTTTTGGCCGGAAATACAAGGCGAGATCCTTACGCCATAGGCATTGGCGGAACAATCAAATTCGCCATTGGCCATCGCATTTGTCGAATGTGAGAATTTCCACAATGGTTGTGGTTCCTTCAACATCTAAGGGTGGGAGTTGTTCGAGCTCGTCTCCGGTGTGTGCGTGATCCATGATCGCCACGCAGGGATGATGAAACCATAAAAACTTCAGAAGACCCGGAGGAGCCGTTCCTTGGCGGATATGACGAGTAGATGGTGTATTCGCCATTTGGGGCCAACTTCTTCAAGAAGTTCTCAAAGCAACCCTTGGTGAAGCTATTCAAGAGGCAAGCTATCACGAACCAAGAATTACAAATTTGACGCTTATGGTATTCGCCGAGCGAACACAAACAAGAAACACGTGAACACGAGGAACCAAGGAGCGAGTCTGAACTCGCTGGTCCGAGGCAGAGGACCTCGAGGAACATCGAGTGCTTCTCCCATCGGATCGAGGCCCGACCATTGGACAAGTGGTCTCTGCCGCATGACACAGGACGGGGCAAGGTGCGGCATAATGACCACTAACCTTGCGGAGGTGTACAACCCAGGTTCTTAGGGGCCTTCGTTCTCGGCCCTCGTCGCCATCGTGGAAGGTGTTACGCGCAAAGACTGTCGGGTATTTCAGGAGAGGCATGCAAATGCCGCACTTCATGCCACGAACCCTCAAACACCGTCTTGCTCAAAGATTACGGCATACATGGGGCGAAGACACGTAAAGGGCGGTCGCACGGTGTGCGTGATGGGCAATATGGAGCATCGTTTCGCGTGCTCTTGCGGGATAGAGCGGATTTGGGGCGGCTCGTTCTCTTGTCACCCACGAGGTATGCCTTGGAGATCATGTCAGCGAGCCTAGTTATGCGTGCAACAAATGAAGCTCTTACACAAGCCATGCTCTCATGTGCTCGCCGCATCTGGGGATCGTCGCGTATGGACCCTTTGAACTTTGTGTCCGAGTATTTCTTGAAGGAGAGGGTGGTGCGGCGTGGTCGGGCGAGCTTAGGGTTTCGGGGTTGTGGGTAACCGCCACCTTGGATATTGCAAATAGGATCTCGATTCGGATCATGACATCTTGAAGGGTAGCAAGGGTCGTCGTCGAGTCGTCAGATTACCAATGATATGGACGAAGCACAAGCCGGGCGTTGGGTAGACGCCGCGAACCTATGCGCCAGAGGGTCCACAACGCATTTATGCAAAGCAAAGGCCGGTGTAGGCAAACGCTATGGTTTATGCGTTAGCACTTCTTTCGGTGTGCAAAGTGGGACCGAAATTACCGTCGATGTACATTGTCATTTGTACTTTGTATTGTTTATGTAATCTGTTTTGCTACTACCCAATTTTCATTTCATGTAACGTAATGCCGTAAGACATGTATCGTATGTTGCACGTAATGTTTATTGAAGTGTTGTAGTACTATAACTTTTTTCGTAAGTTTTTGAAAGACATCCCGTAGCCTAGTACTCTTTTGATTTGTTTGTTTGCAAGTTAAATTTACTCATTCGTTACACTCGATGTTTCATTTCCGCGTTTTTGCTAACTTAAAGTTGTTTTGCAGGTATGGCTCACGGATCGGACTGGAGTTTCGGCCTCCTGGAGGAGCGCATTGACCGAGTACATCGCGCGTCGCGTCGTGTCCCTCATCCTCACGGGCCGCCGACGCGATCGTGTTGGGGGTGATCCGCACGGACACCTCGGGTAACTCGAGGCTAGACCCACGCCGACAGCGAAGTTAGTATACGTCCACACTATCTTCTCGCGAACCGTACCTTTTGTACTGACCTTTTGTTCCTTCGCAGGTTGAGCGCTGCTGGTCTACTACCTATCGCCCGGATGGTGCAGGCCACGGACGAGGACGAGCCGCAGTGCACCATGCGATCGGCGCAGCGGAGACGTCCATGCGGGCCGCGATCCACGATGCTTCCGTTTGACCGCTCCCTAATGACAGCTCTTGTGGACCGGTGGCGACCAGAGACTCACACTTTCCATCTCCCATTCGAGGAGATGGCCCCTACCCTGCAGGACGTCTCCCTGCTTCTTGGCCTCCCTATCGCGGGAGGTGCCGCCTTCCATGAGCGACCTCCGGACAAGCGGGCGCGAGACCTTGGCGAGTTTCGAGGAGTCCTCCCACCTGTTGGCGGCGGGTACTACGTTTTCCCGGAGGCACAGAGGCACGGCCGCCCTTGCGGTGGTTGTCGCGATTCCGCACGTGTTACACCGCCGTGCTCGTTGGTAGTGTCGCTATTTGTTCTTTCCGTCTGAGGTCTTACTATATTTTTCGTTGTGCCTGTGTCGGCGGATGGACCCTCACGCGACGACCGGCGGAGTGTCACGCCACCGAGGCGTACTTGTTGTGGCTGTTTGGTTGGGTCTTTGTTCACGGCGATCCGCAGCGACACCGCCGACGCGAGGCTTATCAGCGTCGCCAGGAACCGCCGACGGCGAGGAGGCCCCAGATCACCGGGGTTCGGCCGTACTTGCTGCCACCTATCGCGGCTTGTGCGATGCGTGCCTCAGGTCGAGACCGAACTCCATCCTCACGGGGTGTCCTCTCCTACTGCAGTTGTGGTCGTTTGAGCGCTTTAGCCTCGGACGGCCCTGATGAGCGATAAGCGCACCGTACGGGCTGGAGATGTACAACGCAGACGAGGTGGACCGGCCGACGATGGGCTCTCTCTGGTGCCGGCGACGGGTACATACTCTTTCCCGTGATTAATTTCTTCATATTACCGATCGTCCTGCCTAATATCTTGTGTTCGTTGCAGGTACAGTTCGCGCGCGTCACGAGTGACACGGCGTCTGAGCTGTTCGTGGAAGCGCCTCGACCGCCTCCACGGCGGGCGGCGTTATTGGGAGCCATACTCGCCTCAGGAGTTACTTTCCCGCGCTCCCCACGGCCTGTCCTCGCTGTGCTTGCGAGACCGAGAGTATTGGCTCACCCGCAGGGTGCTTGTCTTCGACGTCTTCGTGGAGGACTACGGGGCGCATCGTGTGATGCGCCAGATTCGACCTCTGGCAGAGGTTCGATACAGATTAGGCGTCGGTGCTGCGAGAACGCACTTTCGTGAGTACTCGGCAGACATGAGTTGTTTTTGTTGTCGTCTCTTACGCACGCATCTGCTAACTACATGTTACGTCTTGCAGCTTTAGTAGGAAGGGAGTCGCCGCGCAGCGAATCGGGGAGTAGGATGGGCCGTGGGTAGCGCGATGGGAGGGCGCACTACTGGGATGCAGGAGGACATCCCGCATCGACCACACGAGCTATGACGAGTACATTCGCCGGTACGCTCCGCAGACATGCGTACCGAGCTCGTGCTTCTGGCCGCGAGCCCGCGCCACGTCCGTCCCGCACCGACGGTACGCACTCGCGCATTTAGCGCAGACGGCACAACGCGATGCACGTTACGTCCAACTCCGAAAATTTCGCTTGTGTTATCCGCTATTACAGTTTTCACCATGTCTTCTTTTCGATGTAGGCGGGCATGGTTGCTGAGCTTGCGACGGACTGCGACTCGTGGCTGCAGAGGTTCACGGATGGTGTGGAGGGCACACGCGAGGACACGGCCCAGGTTTTCCGTCGTTTTCGACAGCAATGCGGACGTATTTTCGGCCTGTTGTCGTGCACCAGGCTCCCGGAGGTTGGCACGCTCCAGCCTGTTCACACTCCGTCCGTCCGCCGGCCCGTCCGGCAGCACCACAATGAGACGGGAGGTCGGCCAGACCACGCTCGACATCGACGCTTCGACCAGCCGGTACGAAAGGCCACCTCCCTGGCACCGACACGCCCGAGGAGGCCGGGTCGAGCAGACATGTCCGACATCGAGGCGCATCGACGAGGTTGCTCGGCGAAAGCACGCCCGACACCGGCGCTGCCGCGCTACGCCGTGCTACGCCCGTGTGGATGACTTTGTACACGCCATGGCGCTAGCCGAGGGTACGCCACGTCTCGCTGGTCGCAAGACGCTTGTGTTTTTTTATTAAGTAACAATATTTTGCTTTGTGCGGTACATTGCCATATGACGATGTGGGCGCGCATCACGTGGACGCCTGACGAGGACGCTACTTGGGCGAGGACGCCTTGCAGACTTTTTGGTGGACGAGCAGCACACACTCGGCCCACACCTCCGCCCACACCGCCGAGGTTCTGTCGGCTCCACGCCTTCTCGGTGCGCCAAGACTCCACACAAAGACCAAGTCTTGTCCACTCCTTTGCCGCCTCTCGGTCCTCGTCAGATCAGGGCTCCAGACCGTCTTTCCCTCTCGGGGCCGAGACCCAGACACCAAGCGCAGAGGAAGGCGCCGAAGCGAGCCCGTCGGGGAGGACGCGGAGGTGGATGGGCGGTGCCAACGCGAGGAGGATCTTTGGGGTGCGGTTGGGGGTAGTAGGGCCGTCTTGTTGCCTTGGTCAGACATTTGTTCTTTATGTGATACTTATATTTTGCACTTAATATATGATGCCTGGATTACTTTTGCGTTCTTCTGTATACTCTTTCATATAATGAATGTTTGTTCAATGCATATCAACGCCTATAGCTTAATGCACACGACACCTCGATGCAAAAGTCAACTCGATAAATGGCAATCGCAATGACGCTGCGTCCACCATTTACTTACATACGCTACGATTGAACGTAATTGCGACACATCGATACAACATGTCAATCTCGATAAAAGGCAACCGCAATAACGCTGCTTCACCATTTAGTTACATGCTTCATGAGATTCAACATAATTGCATACAAAAGGGGCGATGGCGGCGCACGAGCTTCTCGCCTCTCCCTAATTGTAGAAGCCTCTCGCAACCCACATAGAGTGTTCTCGGTTAGGCGCCTCGGGCGTGGTCGGTTGTCGTTGTAGTGGCACGCACATATGCACTAGGGTTGGCACAAAGAAGATGCGGATCATAGGAACTTCCTATGTTCACGACCTCCTCATTGCCCTCTCATGTTGCATCACATTGGCGGAGTCGCCATTTTGCTCGCTCGGATCGCCAATTTGTACCTCCAAATGAACGATTCGGTTCCACAATACATCCACGCATCGCACAACAGTCGTTCATGGGGAGGATCGATCCAATGGGTGAAGTTGCATTTCGCCATCCGCTATAAGGGGCGGTTAGTATGGACGATGTATTACCAAAGAATATAAACAAAACTATTTACCCCGAGTATGGGCATCGGAAGAAACGCCGTCCACCATCGAAGGGCCGTCTATCGCTTTGCGATAGCGCCCTCCCGATGTCCGCATTTCGCCACTTAGGTTGAGCACGCTTGTTCGGCATCAACCGATGGTTAGGGCCGAAGTCCTCCATCCTTTCGGGGAGAAGGTCCGGCTTCGGTGAACCCGGTTGGACTGGTCCCTGGGCGTCTGCCATCGTATGTTACTGTAAAACGGAGAAGGTTCTTCCTTCTACGGTTTGAAGGGTCGAGTGGTCGTAATTCGAGCGTGGGCGTGCATTTTATAGACCCGCGAGACTATCAAAGCGGTTTATGCGATGATAAGACCACACGGGGCACCTTTGTGCAGTGATAAGACGACACGGGCCAGCTTTGCGCAGCGACAAGACCACACGGGGCAGCTTTGTGCAGTGATAAGACAAAAGGAGACAGCTTTCTCCAGTGACAAGACCACACGGGGCAGCTTTGCAAACTCACAAGACCACACGGGGCAGCTTTACGCAGTGATAAGACCAAAGGAGACAGCTTTCTGCAGTGACAAGACCACACGGGGCAGCTTTGCAAACTGACAAGACCACACGGGGCAGCTTTGCGCAGTGATAAGACCGAAGGAGACAGCTTTGCGCAGTGACAAGACTACACGGCCCAGCTTTGCGCAGTGACAAGACCACACGTGCACTTTGCGCGATGATAAGACCAAACGAGACAGACTTTGTGCGGTTTAGGGTTTAGGTTTAGGGTTAGGCTTTTCAGATCGACTTGACAACCCCGACCACGCCGCCCGACTTTTAAGACCGATAAGACAAAGACTCATAAAGCAAGCCATGACTTGTCACCAGTAAAGTAAGAGGTGACAACACTATGCCTCGCCAGCTTTTCAGACCGACTTGACAACACTCTACCTCGTCAGCTTTTCAAAATTGAAAAACAGGACTCTCTACTCTGCATGAAATTAACCACACCATGCCAACCATGGAGCTTATAAAAGAGGGTTGCACCAAACCCAACTCTACACAACACTACACAACACATACCCAGCTATGGACTCTTCGGCAAACTTCTACGCGAGGTTGTTGAAGAAGCAAAAGTGGCTTACGCAGAAGAGGAATCAGTTACAATACCCAGATAACTCAATGAAAGATGCTCCAGTACCACCACGTCTTCCGATCCCGTAGTGTGTGTGTGGCGAACCGGCAGAGATCATTCAGTCCACACACCTGCATACACCGCCGGGCGTACTACATCATGGGCATCACCTCGTAAGTGTTTCTTTCAAGACGACGATTTTCGTCTCCCAACGTTCAATTCCTTAAATTTTTAACTTCATCCCCACGTAATGGCAGCCCGAGATGCGCTGCCACTTCTTCCAGTGGATCGACGGCCCGGAGATGTACGACAGGGCATTCATCCAAAGAAGTACATCTTGAACTACTCGATGCGGGCGAGAACTTCGCGGTGGAAACCTTACGTACCGGACCCTGTTCAGGAGGCACCGAAGGAGCCCAGTACTCGCCCGGGCATAATCCATATCGACGACGTCAGTTATCGATATTTTTACATCCTTATTACGTAAGATTTCCCTGTACGGTGTACTTACATCCATCATACAATCGCAGGACATGGACAACTTCGACATACCAGCCCGACGTGCACAGTCCCGCGACAAAGGCAAGGGAAAGGCTCATGCGGTTGACCCGGCCGCCACAAAGATATCTGCCGCCGGGCGTAATCCGTATGGACGACGTGAGTTACGAAGAATTTACATCATTCTTACGATTTTCACTATACGGTGCCCTTACATCACGGAATCGCAGGACATGGACGACTTCGACATACCAGCCCGACGTGGACAGTCCCGCGACAAGGGCAAGGGAAAGGCTCATGCGGCTGAGCCCGGCCGCCACAGCGTATCCGGTCGCCCGGGCGTAATCCGTATCGACGACGTGAGTTATGAAGAATGTAAATCCTTTTCACAATTTCAAATATACGGTGCACTTACATCATGGAATCGCAGGATATGGACGACTTCGATATACCAGCCCGACGTGGACACTCCCGCGACAAGGGGAAGGGGAAGGCCGCCGAGGAGTTCAACGCCAAGCTGGCAAGGAAGGGAAAATGGCCCCGGTCCACGCAGTAGGTCAGGTCATTACGTAGTAGTCCCCCGTCCTACCCCCATGTTTTTTACTATCCCCTAAAGGCATGTATACTTACATGGTCCGGATGCTTGTGTCACAATGTACCGTAGTAGTAGCGAGGATGACTAAAGCAATTAGCCGAACCATCATGCCATGTAACGTGCTTCTATACGCGGACTCTAATGTAGTTCTGGTTCCGGAGACCCATCAAAGCAAGACTATATTGCAAGTATGCCTCTTCTAGTGGAATCCCAAAAAGAACCATTCGCACCGACATTGAATCCTCCATATTTTAGGCCATCTTCATAATCACAATGAGCGTTCTCAGCCCCTTCACTTATATTCTGTATAAGCTCCATAAAGTACGACATCGACTACGTGCCTACATACGCATATACGTTCAGACGACTTCATCGAGGAGAGACTCCCTCGCGCATCGTAATATCACTTACCTTTGTATTTACATATCATTCTTGTCTCAATCGCCCTCACAAAATTCAATGTAAATTTACCGTACTACAACAATATACAATGATCACAAAATGTTATTGCGAGTCCGACAAATTTCGCACCCATGATATTGTACGAAAATAACAAATGACCAACCAACATCATGACAACACTATTATTTTCAAAATAAATAACATCATATAATCAGATTTGCTAAATTTAATTAACCTACCAAATGTAATATTCATTACAACTGAATTAAACAATAATTAAAAGGAAAAAAGCAAGTGGGG
The DNA here is from genome assembly GCA_036346405.1 of Phyllostachys edulis. Lineage (NCBI taxonomy): Eukaryota > Viridiplantae > Streptophyta > Magnoliopsida > Poales > Poaceae > Phyllostachys > Phyllostachys edulis. Next base: position 96,691,895 of record CM070545.1, on the reverse strand, counting down.
CTCCTATCGCCATAGGGTTGGGCGATCGACTCCTGCCGCCATAGGGTTGGGCGATCGACACATCGCCCGTGATTAAGCGATCGCGGCAATGCTCGAAATGAACCATCGCCAACCTGCTCGGCGATCATTGAAATCGCCCAAGCATTGGGCGACAGACGTATATTTTTGTAAAAAACAAATTTGCCGGAATATTTTTGATATTTCGAATAAAAAATAGATTATTCAAAAAAAAATCTGCCAGTTTCTACGTTTGCGCAGCATTTTCATGTCATTGGCATGCGAAGGCTCACAGAGTTGTTGCCTTCAGAGGGAGACTGAAATCTTCATACACATTCATCCTTGAGATGAAGTGTTGTACTCATCTTTTTTTTAATTAAGTTTTGTCCCAATGGGTATCTTAATTGAATGTTTTTAATGAGGCAACGTATGCAATAACAAAAATGCGAGCTATATGCTCTTTTCTTTTAACTGATTTTCCCACTAGTTTTTCGGAATAAGTTTTTAACAAGGTATGAGCATGATGTTATCTAGGTGCCGGGGGGAGGGGGGTTGTAATATTGGCCCATCAACCCCGATTATGTGGACACTTTACATAAATGAGACCCATTAGTGGCTATGACCCATTAAGGCCCGTGAGGTATGGCTGCCTAGTTTTGTCCCGTATTGCTTATTCTATTGAGATGACATGTCTTCTCTCTCTATAAAAGGAAGGGTAAAGATCCCGTATCCACCCATCGATAAAGAGTGAGGTTGTCACAACTATTTCTTATGCCTTCTACTTTTCATGTGATGGTTAGTCGGTCTCGTGATCACTACTCTGGCATGGATAACCTTCCATTTGTTGACAGAAACGAAATTATCGGATAATGATCTCGTTGAGCACGTTCTCCAATTCTCTATCCGTATCAATTTTCGCTTTTACAAAAAGGCCAAATCGGAGGTCGTTCGGTGCTATGATGGGGTGAGCTGGGAGAGCCTGAGAGGCATCATCTGTTCCTGCAATAATGCATGGTGCAGGGGAGCCACGTGGTGCACCCAAGGCGCGATATAAATGTAATAATGCGGAAAAAATGTTTTTTTTTTCCAAATTCTTCTTGGACGGAAAATTAGGAGAAGGTGCTGATCTAGACAACACACCTAATTTAGCTAAACAACATGTTATACTAACTTGGTTAGCTACCAAACACAAATATTGAGTTAAACTAACATTCCAGGTTAGCTGAAGCCTAGTTATTTAACTCCGAACCAAACCCAATGTAAAGACCTACTAGCTGCAATATCAAATTGAAAATATTGATATCGGAATTTATATTATGAACTTATACATAATGTTACTAGTAGTAATTTTTTTTGTGATGGCTAACTAATTAACTGTTCTTAACTTTCATTCTAAAATAAACTAAACTATTTTCTTGAGGAATAAATAAATTGCACCCTTCACGTACATACTAGTTGCACGCCATGCTACTCTAGCTTCTATTCGATTTCATCCGATGGAGTGCAAATCTCAAAGCAGCCCTACGATAGATCGATATATTAGCAAGCAAAGGGTTAACTTTAGTCGCCCAAAATCTAAAATTGTTCACAACTCTAATTTGTTGTGGCATCCTTGTCTACACGATAATATAAAAGGCTCTTTTTAGGTAGGAGAAAGAGAAGGCCTTGTTTGTACGTGGAATTGCGAGGCCAGCGGAAGGTAGGAATCAGGACGTGCGCGCACGGCGTTTCTTGCGTGTCATCACGCATCCATCTCGTCAAAAGTATTATGTTCGTTTCTCAGCCGCGTTCAGAGACATCGACGACGCTAGAAAAAGGAAGAACACGAATGGAAATCGACATGAACGGTGAAAGTCGAAGAGAACTCATGCTGTCTCCGGGACGGCTAAATAGGTAGGCAATGGTTCGGTTCGTATCGAAAACGTACGTATCTAGGTTGCTTTCTACAGAAAGGACACATATACGCTGTACGTATTGGCTGGAGTACAGACTAGGCCAGTGGTGGAGCTGACCACATGCCAAACCTTGGGTCAGCCTAGCTACTTAGTCTAAAGTTATATTTTACTTATTTTTCTAAATAGTTTTATATGAAAGCCCAATGCCCAGCTCCCCCCTGGACTATACAACATAGGCATGTGTGACATGTGTGTCTATGCCGGAATCGACACTTAAATCCCTTGGCGTTTCAAATTATAATTTTCTAAACAGATGTTAGTTTCGTTAGAAAATTCTGAAAAACCAGAGAGAGAGAGAGAGAGATCGATTTGGGTTACATACATAATATTAATTGGCAAGGCATGCATGTACTTAAATGTGCCCATTTTTGAAGCGTACGTACGTGATATCCTTATATCCTTTGTCCTATCTAACGAGTAGGCTAGCGTTGCATCATGAACAATAATTGCAAAATAAATAAAAAATTAAAAGAACAAAACCGAAAGAAAAGAAAGATGCAGAGAACAAGAAGAAGAGCGGCAGTGCACGTAATTAAGTAGCTAGAGACTTACACGAAGGCGGTGGAGTAGGACCACTTGGCCGTGACGGGCACCTGCAGCGGCGGCAGCGTGTCGGCGACGGTGACCTGGATGGTCTGTGTCTGCCGGTCCACGCCCATCACCACGGCGGCCACGAGCGTCGCCGCTAGGATGAACACGCGCAGCGCCACGCCGCACCCGTCCACCGGCGGCCTGCCCCCGCCCGCCGCCGCAGCCCCCATGTAGCCCCGGCGGCTGTCGGAGGCGCCGCTCACGCCCTTGAAGCCGGGCTTCAGCCGCGACTCCATCGCTGCCGCGCGCTGTGGTTGTTGTTCTTGGAATCTCGGGTAGGCGAGCAGAACGGTGTGGGTGTTGTGTTTATGGCGCAGAGAGTGTGTTCACTAGTTCTCGTTGAGAGAGGGAGCTAGGTACGGTAGGTCGCGGAGGTGTATGCGCAGAATGCGTAGGGGTTGGAAATAAATTCTACGAGACTTCAAATATTTGTTTTGATCTTTTTTTAATCACGACACGTAGACATGTACAGATGTGATTGTTGCCATGTGTTATAAGATTGAAAGGGTATCTCTAGGATTTGTGCAACATTTATGGTCGAAAGAGGTGAGGTCACCACGATCGGTATGGACACCGGCACACCACTCACAATTTTAAGGGTATGTACAATGATACTAACAACTGTTATTTATAGCAACTCTTCATATCACCTATAGACAGCACTAAAGACAGCTTATACAAGATGATAATATCTGGACCTTAGTGGCCGCATGGGTGCAATGTGATAATTTATACCCAATCCACTGGACTATTCAGCGGAAAATGGTGGATTGGTGGACCAACATTTTCCTCTCTGCAAACGGCACCCGTAAAAAAGGACAAGGCTCGTTGTTAATTCTCACATTGTGGCAGATCTGGAAAGAAAGAAATAGGCGGATTTTTCAGCATCTCAGACAGACGCCAATGGGGTTGATGGCGGTCATCAAAGAAGAAACCTGGGCATGGACACAGAGTGGTGCAATCAAGCTGCGGACCTATCTGCGAAATAGGGAGGCTACTCACAACGGCGCGCCAACTTAGGAGGGGGTAATCTCTATAAATAATTTGTGTGTGTGTGTGTCTTTTTCTCTCTCTTTTTGGGGGGTTCTTTAACCCCCCCCCCCTCCCTTTTTTCTGTTTTTATTTTGTGAACTTCCACTTTCTTTAATGCAATAACGGCATTCTTGTCGTTTCCTCAAAAAACAATGGATTGTCTTTTTTACTTGTCTTTATAGATCACACAATCTTTTAATGCTTTCATGGATAGCCTCCTTGGTTCTAGTGATACAATCGGTTTGTATAATTGTAGATAATATATTTCTTTCTCTTTATTCTCTTTTATCCATATTAATTTAAATCCTCGTGATGCGAGACTATAGACAGTTGATGTAAACCCATTTTACATGACCTAAGGGCTGGAAATAAATTCTACGAGACTTCCTTATCTTTAATATTTGTTTTTAATATTTTTAAATTATGACATCTAGGCATATAAAGAGATGGTTGTTGCCATACGTTGTAAAATTGGAAAGGTATAATATAGATCTAAAGATGATAATATCTTCTTGATTCTTGATTTTCTTTCAGCATTTATGGTCGAAAGAGGTGGGGTCGCCACGATCGGTATGGTCACCGCTCACGACCCTAAGGTTTCTGGGTATGTTGGAATTGACGGGAGAAGTTCAATACTAATAAAGGTACTAGCTAAGGGCACGGCTTGGGGACCGTCCGATACAGAATCAACGCGAGATCAAACGAGACAGAAAGTGAAGGCTTCTGAATTATCGCAAGATCGAACTGAAAGCATCTCGCATATATGCATCGGTCAAAACAGGCTCGATCCAACGATCCGATCCGAACCATCGTCTGAACACCGAACAGCACATTATCGTGCAAATCTACCTCTCCAGTACGCAGTCTTGCCTGCGAATGATACGATGGGTTCGGGAGATGCTCGGTTCCGAACCTGTCGACGATCAAGTCGTCGATCTTACGAAAATGAACGAGAAAAATGACGTGGAATATCCTGGAATGGAATGGGGGTCGCTCTTTATTAATATGAACTGGGTTTTACAAGATGTGGCTAAGTACTACCCTGAATTACACTGAATGGGGGAATGTCTAATCGGGTAATCAGACTTAGAATATGAGTCTAAGTCTGATTATCTAGTTTCTAATTCCACCGCTTAGGCTTCTGTGTATTCTTGTTGAACTGTCGTTGTTCTTGTCTTTGTTTGTCTTGGCCTTGTTGTCTCTCGTGGTTCATCCCTTCGCTCTTCTGCGCTTCACCTTTAAATAACTTCCAAGAGGTGGCGATTACTCTGGAGAAGACGTCCCTGGTGAAACGTTACGACTGGTCGGAACGGTGGAGGCGGTTAGCAACGTGCTAACTTCCTTGCGGTTGCCTGTGAAAAGCTTAACCGTAGGGTGGTTAATAGTCAGTGTCTCAGGGTTGTACCATCGCATGGTTTGGAACGTATAGCACGTGTTCCATTTATCATACGATAAGAAATACCAGTCCAGTAATTTTACGAGCGGTTATCTGGTCGGGGATTAGGCACAAAGCCTCATCCGACCAGGGTACCCATTAAGTAACCTCTGGAATACTAACGACCAGGGAGGTCGTTAGTCTTAGGGGTTACGACCATGAAGACGTATGATCTTTTATTATGTATTAAAATAATACATAGAGGTTTTAATCCTCGTCAGAACCCATCATATCATTCATGAATAACTGGTCCCATTAGGATTCGGAATTTTGTGTCTAAAAAAAGGCCTGATGACTCGGAATTTCAAGCGAAGGAACACATAAAAAGGGTAAGTTTTACCTTAATTTTATAGCTGCGTTTGCAAAAAAAGATGATGAATATGTTAAGCTTCATATGTGGTTTCGTACTAGTTAGTAAAGGACTATTTTTTTTGTTCCAACCATGCAACACAGTAACACTTCTCACTTTCCGGTGAAAATTACGTAAGGTTTAGCGTTTTTTTCCCTGTTTTGGCGAGGACATGCCATCTCGCGTTTATTAATACTGTGAGATGATACTAATCGTGGAAGGAACTAGCTAGCTACCGTGCTAATAACAACGAAATAGTCATGCATGCTCTGCAAATTGCTGGTGATCGATTAATTAGCCATACATGCAAGTACTATTATTAATTCCAAGTTCACTAACTGTTGGCTGAAGGGAACGACAGTGCATTTGCACTCAATTAAGTAACAGGTCCGTATCTTAGAATTTGAGGGCGCAATTACCAAACCAAAAAATATTTCGTTGAAAGCTGGACCCTAAAATTAGCTCGGTTCCTTTTTTTCCTTACGCTTTTCATAACTAGATTTATCTCCTGATCGCATAAGACATTATTAAAAACTAAAACAACGCACAGATGCACAAATGCAAGAAAACACAACAATAGTAGACATTAAAAATTTAAGAAAAAAGTCCATTTTCAACCCTCAACTATCGTAAGAGTCCGATTTTCATCCTCCAACTCCAAAACCGTCTAAAACGCAACCTCCAACTCTCAAAACTGTTCTTTTTTCACCCTTCCCACCCCCGGTTTTTCACTGATGTGGAGGCAGTTTTTGTTGACATGGCGGTGGTTTTTGCTGAGTACGGGGTGGGGTCCACATGTTAGTTCTACTTTTTCTTTCTTCCTCCTTTTTCTGTCTCTCTCTCCCCTCTCTGCGCCTCCACAACACCATCCCTTCCCTCCCTGTCTCCCTCTCCACCGCCCCCGCCGCCTCCGCGCCCCTCACCCTCCATGCCTCCCCCGAGTCGTCCCCGCCGCCTTCTCCTCCCCCCTCTCCATGCCTCCACCGTAATGCCCACCATCGACGCCTCCTCCCTCCCTCTCCATGCCTCCACCGCACCCCTCTCCTGCTGCCTCCTACTCCTTCTCCATGCCTTCGCTAAGCCGCCCCTACCGCCTCCTCCCCTCTCAATGCCTCCACTACGCTGCCCACCACCGTCTCCTCCTCCTCCCACCCTCTCCATGCCTCCACCAACGCATGATCTCCTCCTCCGGGCGCTTCGTCTCTGCACCTCTTCCACCTAGCGAGCCCCAGCGACGCCGATGACATAGCGCCCCTCCCCACGATCGTCTTCTTCCACGGCGGCGGGTTCGCCTCCCATTGCTTCCTCACTGGGGACATCGCCGACGGCAACATCACCTACCACATCTCTCGCCGCTACGCCACGAGCTCCTCCAACCCTTCTTTAGCACCGACTGGATGTGGCAAGCATTCCTTCCGCCTGGTGCGGACCGGACCCACGAGGCTGCCACTGGCTTCAACTCCCATGCAGTGCTCCTTGCCATTGAAATAGAGGAGAAGAGAGAGATGAGAGAGGAGGAAGAAGGGGAAGGGACTAACATGTGAGCTCCCATCTTTTTTTCATTTTCTAATTTGTTAGATGATGTGGCACACACGTGGTAGCCACATGGCACGAACCGGGTGGGAGGGGGTGAAGGGGGCAAAGTGGACGGTTTTGAGAGTTGGAGGTTGCGTTTTAGACTGTTTTGGAGTTGGTGGTTGAAAATCGGACTCGGGCGATAGTTGATGGTTGAAAAATGGACTTTTCCTAAATTTAATAACAAAACTAGGTTCCAGATTTCTAGTTTGGCAATAACGAGTGGCTACGTAATGAGACTAGAAAAATAGTTGACGCGATGCATATGGCGCCCGTATGCACACAAACTAGTTGAATTCACAAAGAAACACACAATAAATTGACGAGCATAGAGTGAGTTGATTCATTCGAAAGGTGGTTGTGTGGCAGCAAAAGGGGAATGAAACTGGACGACAGTGGTGGGGAAAGTGGTCAACCTTGGGAGGAAGTTCTTTGGAAGAAGGAATAAAAGAGCTTGCTTAATTCTATTTCATACCAATATTAAGTATAGAACATTATATTTTCTTGAGATACTAACAAGTAGTAATTAAGCGTTAGATAAAAATTAGGGGCCTGTGTAGTTGAGCACTTCGCTCATGCTCTTGGTATGGGCATGTTAAGTAAGTCTGTTCAACCTCGCTATTGCACTGTAATAAGTACTAGCACTACTACAGAAAAGGCCTTTACAGACGGTTCAAAAACGCCATCACAGACGGTTCCGTGAGCCGTCTGAGTTTATGGGTCAGTAATGCTAATGGTCATCACAGACGGTTTTGAACCGCTCGCAATACATGCTATCACTGAGCGATCAGAGATGCAACCGCTCGTGATAGTCGCTACCACCACGATGCAGCAGATAAAACCGCTCGTGATATTCGACTACCACGCACGGTCCGTAGATAAAACCGTCGCGATGATAGTCGCTACCACGCACGATGCAGTAGATGAAACCATCGTGATAGTGACTACCACGCAGACGGTCTATATATGAAACCGTCGTGATACACTACTACAGAACCGACATCACGCAGGCGGTTGGAATCGTCATCACGAGCGGTTTCGAACCGTCTATGTTTGTTGGTGCGTGATAACGAGATATTATCACGAGCGGTACAAAACCGTCGTGATACGAATATCGCTGAGCGGTTTTATTAAAAACCGCTCAGTGAAGTCAAAATATCACAGACGGTTTCAACCGAAAACCGCTCGTGATTCGAGAATATCACGAGCGGTTCTAAATAAAACCGCTCGTGATAGGAGAATATCACGCACGGTTCTAAATAAAAGCGCTCGTGATTTGTGACTATCACGCACGGCTTTTATATAGAACCGTCAGTGATATTCTCCTATCACTGAGCGGTTTGCGATCGAAACCGTCTGCATGATAGCTAATACCCCGCCCACAATTTCTTTGTTTTCTGGCTAGCCTCGGGAATTGCTAGCCATGCCCTCTGAAAACAAGCATTCACGAAATGATTCAGCAATCACAAAAGCAGATTTCACAATAACAGATTCAAGCGACCATGACAACTCAAAGTGATCATTACTCAAAATAAATTACAAAAGATCGCATTTGTTCAAGTATTGTCGCTATAGTTACAATTGTTTGCGTTGAGAGGTTTTAGTGGGGTGATGCTCTGGGTTGGCGACGGAGTGAAACTCTCCGTTGTCGTTAATGATTTCTGAGTTGATAAAGGCGCAGAGCTTCCTCGAATGTCCTTGATCTCTTCATAGCAACGTGAATCACATTGTAAATCCAAGACACATAAGCTACCAATTAAGAGTAAAGTGGTAAGCTATATATATTTAAATTTATAATTAGGAAATAATTATTTCGAGATTGACAAACCTCGGGATCCTTCTTCTTAGGCTGTAAGGATTAGGCGCATATGATAGCAGCGTAGATTGCACATAACTCATCATCTTTTTCTTTGGCCTTTGCAAAAATAGAATTACATATATAGGTATAGTCGATTCGAGACGCGTTATTATGAAGTATGATATAGTATTATTGTGTTGTAGCACGTCTTGGAAAATCCATCCTATGTGTTAGTTACGCTCTTTCCATCGTATATTCCTTTGTTGGCAACATAATTGATGAGCGACCTACATGATTCAAAAAGTTATCCTCGGCCATTTCAAGCGAATGAAGACTACAATAGAGTTATGTAAGGAGGAAATGAGCATACCTCTCGAGTATTCCTCTTAGAGTCTTTGAAGTCGTGCTTGTTGCGGTTTAGGGAATCAAGGTATATCACATGGTTCCTCTTGGGTATAATAACTAAAAGGATCTAATGGTACCTACTCATGTATGTCGCTATAGTCATTAAACCTAAGTTCGTCTTTGCGTATAATGTACAAATGAAATTTGTATAGCAAGTAGTGACACTTACCCACGGTTGTAGGGCACCACTATGTACTTCATGTTCCTCTGTAGAAGCAATGACCTCGTTATGTATTTCTCGGCGAAGGGCGAGTCTTGTAGGATGGTTTGCAGCGATACCACGTGTGGGTCGAGGAAACCCACGGTTCTTTCCATTCCTGACATTTTGCGGCATGTATCTATACATAAGCAATGAGTTGTGATATTTATCGGTATTAGATGAATGTAGAACTTGATTATGCGCGCTTACGATGTCCAACATCGTAGAAGCGAGGCGTCGAGGCCAACGAGGTTGAATAGTTCAAATAAATCATTGAAGCCCACAAAGTACCTCGTCCGTTGAAGAAATGCTTGTCCTCGTGTCGGCGGTGATTCGATGTCGGACCCCTTCTTTTGGGTCTTGTCCAAGTACCGGGCATGCAAAGCGACAAGCATGTCGGCGTGCATTATCTGCGCCCGAACACAACGGTTTTCCGATGATGTATTTCCGGTATCGCGGACTTCCGAGTATCGCGGACTTCCGGTATCGCGGACTTCCGGTATCGCGGACTTCCGGACTTCTCGGACTTCCGGACTTGGGAGGCGCCTTAACGCGTTCGTTGATTTGATTTGGCCTTAGCGATTGGCATCGTCTTTTTGTGAGACGACTCGGGAACCGATCGTCGGCACGCTTTTGTTGTTCCTTGGCGTCTTCTCCACGGGAATCGAAGAGGTGGCCTTTTGAGGCGAAACATGAGGTGGAGTCATCGAGGTCCGTTGGAGAGGAATGGTCGTGTCGGATCGCAACCTTCTTGGTTCGAGGCGATGTTCTTCTTGGGCCATTGGATAAAAGAGAGGACGGCATCCCTAGTGTTGTGATCTCTTCGTTCGGGCAAATGTCCAATGGGATGGCTCGAAATTGACATGTACCATATCCACTGGACCTTGGCGTAACTGCACCACCGGGCACCGTCTTTGCCTTGCCCTTCCTCGTATGGATACACCATCCCTGTGCGACCTCAATACAAAGGACCCATCCATCCTCACTTGGAGCTTACAGGCGTCGGCTCCTACAAAGCGATCGCAATTAGCTAAGGCGTCGTTAGGGTCTATCTTTGGTGCATTCCATAGATGTACGTTACCTTGATGTTGTCTATCGGTGTCGGACGTCGTCATGTTCTAATTATCTTGCGACGCGACGCTACTCCGACGTCGAGGAGGACTGTCTTCAAATTAGCGGGGCGGCTTGCGGCCGCTAGCTCATGAGTATATCCATTTGACTCGCAATCTTGCCATCTCTACTTGAAATTGGTTAGTAATCATCTGCACCAACCGGTTGTCGTGCTCGACCTTGGATCTCTTCCTAGTCCTATCGTGTAGTAGTCGTCCGCGAATCCATGAATCCAAGGTACGTTAACCCCAAGGCCTCGCGTGCGACCGGGTGCTCCTTGTTTCCCAAGGCCGTAGATAGTATATCCTTCTCCTATGCGCACGGAAGGAGCCTTGGGAAGCTTGGGCGATCAAGTCCGCGCCGCAAGAGGTCATCACGTTATTATAGACACTATGAAGTTATGGACTTATTAACAACTTAGTAGTTCGATATACTTACCACACGTTGGGACACTTCTGTCTGCGGGTTTGTGAAGGAGATCTTTGCCGAAAGACGAGACTTGTGCCCTCGCTTTTAACAATTTAGGGAGCGCGGGTCGTGACATCGAAAGCGGGTTCTCCTTCTCCGCCGCCCATTCCTCGTATTTACCAGCGTAACCAGCGGTGCGAGTCTGTCTTGGTGAGTGTTTCGATGTCTGGAGAGCTTTGTGCGCCGCACTTTGCTCCTTAAATTCGGCCGATGTTTTCATAGCCACAAAGGTGTCCCATGCTTCCGCGTCAAGAATCTATCTTTGCTGAAGGCGTCGACCGTGTTCACGTGCCGTGACAAGAATGCTCTTGAAGGTCCTCCACGATTTACCCATCGTGAGCATCGCCGTCCGTCGCCGCGTGCCACATGTATACGGAATAGTGAACTTCTCGAAAGTTACATCCCACAGTAGCGCCTTCGCTTCTTTCGTCAGTACCTTCCACCTTGGTGTGGTGATGAGGACCCGTTCCCTTCCAAGTATCCCGCAGATGGTCCGGAATCTCGCCGCTGATCTCTTGGGACTCAGAGGGACCCCAAAGTCACTGACCTCCGTGATGACCAGTCGGCCCGTAGGCATTTTCGATTGTCCTCTGCCATCTCGCTTCTGTGTCATTATCGTCGACGGTGACGGCGGCCTCGTCGGCGCCTCTTCCATCTGCGGGGTCGGTGTTGGCGGCCTCGTCGGCGCCTCTTCCATCTGCAGGGTCGGTGTTGGCGGCCTCGTCAGCGCCTCTTCCATCTGCGGCGTCGGTGGCGGCAAGAAGACGTGCCTTTGCCATCTCGCTTACTTGCTCTCGGGAAGAAATCAGAGGTTGACTATAGAGATCAAGATGGCAAATGAAGAGTTGAATGAGCTCATCTGAGACTACTAACATTCCTAACACTCCTTAATCCACGAGCTTCTATTCTAACACTCCTAACACTCCTTAATCCACCAGCTTCTCTTGTGATCTTTGTATAGATAGAAACTAGTGATACAAATCTTTTGCCCGAGCCTACTTCTCTAAGGAAATGCGATTGATGATATTATGTGCTCTCAGAAGGAGAGTAGCTAAAGAACAAGTCTTTGCCATCTCAATCCTATTGTCTATACTCTTCATGAAATGAATATGATAATATAAATTCAAACTATGAGCTCTAAACAATACTTTGTAAGCTGTCAAATGATCTCAACTGCATTAGCAAAAACAGATTAAACTTCGATCAAGCAGAGGTTGACTACAGAGATCAAGATGGCAAATGAAAAGTTGAATGAGCTCATACATACTACTAGAAGAATCACAAACTAGTCAATACAAGTGATCAATTTGCAATAGAACTATGAGTTTGAACCGAAAGTAACCAATTAACAGTACAACATATTGACAGTAGCAAGTAATACAATAGAGCTCAAGTATGAACTAACTATCACATTCAATCTCAGTATAAGATGGAGTTCATCACAGAGCATGTCAACAAAGCCCACTGATTAATTTGCAACTAGCTTGCAAATATATATATATATATATATATATATATATATATATATATATATATATATATATATATATATATATGCAAAGATCAACCGAACGCCACAGAGGAGCAATACTCACAGAGAGGATGCCGCACAAGAACTGGGGAGGCCGGTCAGGTGGGAGGAGGCCGATCTTGAGGAGGAGGGAGGCTGGGGAGGAGGTCGACACGGAGGAGGACGGCAGGGGAGAAGGCTGTCTGAGGAGGAGGCCGACACGGGAGGAGGACGGCGTCGAGGTCGGGCGCCAATGTCGGGCGGCACCGAGGTCGGCGGCGGCGACGCTGGGCTTCTGACTGGGAGGTGAGCAGGCGCCGAGGTCGGGCGGCGGCCCCGAGGTCGGCGCCTTGAGGTCGAGGCACCAATGTCGGGCGGCGCCGAGGTCGTGGTCGGCGGTGAAGGCGAGCTCTAAACCCTAGAGGAGAGCGTAACGAGCGCGAGAGAAGAGGCAGCGAGAGAAGTGAGAGTGAGAGTGAGAGAAAACCCTAGCGTTTCCGCCTTATAAAAAGTATATCACAGCGGTTGAAATGAGAACCGCTCAGGATATTAATATCCTGAGCGGTTCTCATTTGAACCGTCTGTGATATACTTTTTATAAGGCGGAAACGCTAGGTTTTCTCTCATTTCAACCGCTCGTGATATTATTTCCACAGACGGTTGTATAATAAAACCGCTCGTGATAGCCAGGCAACTGAGGCCAATTTATGATATCCCGACAAAACATCTTGAACACGGTGAGACATAAATATCCCGAGAAAAGCAGAGTGAACTTTCTTTGAGACAAGTATGATGACAATTATGACAAGTCCATATGAATTCTAACACGGTGACAAGTATGATGACAAGTTTATAACACATTTGACTTCAAAATTTTATATCTAATTCAACTCAACTCCAAATCAAGTGAAACCAATTTTGATACTCCACATTACAATGTCGTCCACACATTGACATTAATATCAAATATGACAAGTCCATAACAAGTTCATAACACATTTGACTTCAAAATTTCATATCTAATTCAACTCAACTCGAAATCAAGTATGATGACAATTTTGATACTCCACATTACAATGTCGTCCACATTGACATCAATATCAAATATGACAAGTCCATAACACATCAACACATGACAATTTCACGTTGACATCAAAATATATGAGAGATTACAAGTCCATAACACATGATGTTATGGAATAAATTAATTACATTGGAGTAAATTCTTAATTAAGATATAGGCCTTCGTGATGATCGACGCCAAGATATAGCTAGCTTCCTCACCGGGTTCTTCCTCGAGCCTAATGCCGTTTCGAAAGGAGCAACTCGTCAAATTGATTGTATTCTTCCTCGTCCACTACATTCTCAACTCCGACAATCCTCCTTTTTCCATGAAGAACTACGTGGCGCTTCTTATTTGCGGGTCGGTTACATAGAAGACTTGAACAACTTGGTTGCTTGATGACGAATGGTTTGTCTTTATATCCGACCGTTCGAGGTCCACGGTAGTGACACCGTATTTATCGACCTTCACTGTCGAGATGGACCCAACGGCACCAAATAGGGGATCTTGAAAAGCACGTGGTCGAGCTCCCATATCTCGTCTATTTGCCCATAGTAGGAGCTCCTCATCCCATCGATCTTGAATGCATCTATCACGGACACCGCTATTACGGGTATGCTCTTCCTATCTGGAGCCGTATAAAATGTGTACCCATTGATGTCGTATCCTTGCCATGTGACAATTGTAAATTGTGGCCCTCGTGCCAACCATAGCGGCGTATCATCACTTGATGACCTCCCGATGATTCGCACCTTTAACCATTCGTTGAGCAAGCGGTTGTGCTCTCGTGATCCAAACCTCCGAGCAGTGCGGATTACATTGGCGCACCATGTCTTTGTGCTTTCGTCGATATCTGGGGACACTTGGGTCATGTGTTGCAAGACCATGAAATGGGCTTGGCGTATGTATCGGATCGGGAGTTATTGATTTCCTTCCGATGGTCCCGATACCATCCAGTCTCCCCTCATGGCGAGATAGAGGCACACCTATCGGTTCCACGAGCCATGTAGTCGACGCAGAACTCAATGACCTCTTCGGTTGCATAACCTTCGATGATCTTGCCCTCGGTCGAGATCGATTCGTCGTAGGACTTGAGAATTCCCATGTACCTCTCGAGCGGGTACATATGGCGTAAGAACACAGGGCGCATATCTTTATCTCTCTCACAAGGTGAACAATGAGATGGACCATGATATCGAAAAATGGCGGAGGGAAATACATCTCAAGATGACATAGAGTGGTCACCACCTCGCCTGCGAGCATCTAGTCCTTGGGGATCAATGATCTTCGAGCAATTGAGTTGAAAAATAACACGACCTCAAGATTGCCACTCGGACCTTGTTCGCAAGATACTTCTAATTACAACAGAAGCATTTGTGTCATCGAGACATGACAATCATGAGACTTCATACCAATTAATTTCAAATCTTGCATAGAAACAAGGTTCTTAATGTTAGCGGAGTAACGGATGGGACTTTCACTCCATGCAAGCTCGCACGCGATTCATTTCTCTCGGCCTTGGATAGAGTGTAGCAAGTCAGGGGAAGGTACGTTAAATCTGTATCGGTCTCTACGGTGCTAACTCGATCCTTATGTTCATATCAACCAAGTCACGCCGCATGCGTTAACACCATCCTTTGTTTTGCCACTAATGTTCAAAGAAGAGACCAATCAAGCTATCACATACATTCTTCTCTACGTGCATGACATCGATGCAGTGGCGAACTTCTAAGTGCTCCCAATAAGGCAAGTCCCAAAAAATTGACCGCTTCTTCTAGATGTTCTTCTCACGGGTTCTTAATTTACGTCCCTTCCCAAGCACAACATCGATATCCTTAACCATATCATAGACCTCTTTCCCTCTAAAAGCCCTTGGAGCTGAATCGTTCTCCTTATTTCCGTCGAATTATTTTTTCATCTTGCGGTATGGGTGACTCACGAAAGGAACCTACGGTGGCCTTATATACACGATTTTGCGTGAGTTGTTCACCATACACTCTCTGTAGCATCTAAGCGGTCGACGGGCTTTGGCTCCTTTTGTCTTTGGCTTGACAAAGTTACCAAGGGCAGGAAAATCATTGATGGTGCGTAACAACATGGCGCGTAAAGTGAAGTTCTCTCGTTTATACGCATCCCATACCTGCACCCTTCGTTCCACAAAGTCACAAGATCTTCCAAAATGGTGCTAGGTACACATCAATATCATTCCCGTGTTGCTTCGCCCTTGGATAAGTAGTGACATCAAAATGTACTTCCGCTTCATACACGACCAAGGAGGAAGGTTGTACATACATAGATTCACGGGCAGTGCTATGTGTCGGTGCTCATGTTACCGAAAGGATTCATTCCATCTGTACTCAACCCTAACCTTATGTTCCTCGGTTCAAGACCGAACTCTTGAAGTCTCGATCGAAGTTTCTCCATCGCGTAATCAGCGGGTGTCTTAGCTTTCCATCTCTCTTACGCTCCTCTGAGTGCCAGCGCACAATCTTAAGCGTCCTTTGCGTTCGCAAATAAATGCTTCAAGCGTGGGATCATAGGCGATACCACAACATCTTAGCAGAGGTCCTTGCTTCACCTTAGCGATTTCGGCGCTTGTATCGGGATGCTTTGCACACAGGACATACATGCATGTCGCATACTCTTTACTGTAGAGGATACAATCATTCGGACATGCATGTATTCTTTCTACTTCCATTCCCAATGGACAAATAACCTTCTTTGCTTGATAGGTGGTCTTTGGGCAACACGTTTCCCTCCGGAAGGATGTCCGCTAGGAGACCTAACAACGCCGTGAAACTCTTATCGGACCAACCATTGCTTGCCTTCAATTTCAGCAGTTCAAGCACGGTTGACAACCTTGTATATTCGGCTTGCAACCAGGAACAAAGGTCTCACCGAGTCCTCCCTTAAGCCCTCGAATTTACAAAACTCTCTCTCAGTAGTTCTCTTACGCATCGCGTAGCATCCGATCCAGTTGTCATCGTGTGACATATCCTCATCAAAAGCAAGATCCACATCCGCGATCGTTGACTTCCTCGGCGGTGCCGTCATTACTAACTTCATGTGTAATAATCGCTCTTCACCGTGGTGGTCCAACATGTATACCCTTTTGTGAAACCCTTGAATCAAGTGCGCTTCTATTTGCGCCGCATTGTTAAACATCTTCAAATTACATAATCAATGCATGGACGATTACATAAAATTTATCTCCTTCTTCAACATATCACCTTTCGGTGGCTCTTCTAAAAGCAACCACGCCATTAATGTACTCTTGACTCACACGGTTCTGCTGTACATCGGTTTCAATCCATCTACACTCGCATGTAACAAATTAGTGTCAAAATTGATTAGCGATTAATTTATAGCAAATATAAAGGGTTATAGATCGTTACTCTCGAAGGTCACGAAGAAAATCGATTCCTCTCCTTTCCTTCTCCTCTCTAAGGTGGCGCAATGGGGAGGAGGTGGCGGGTGTTGGCGCTAGGGGCAAGGGTCCAACCTTCTCCTCTCTAAGGTGGCGAAGCGGATAATTATTGATTATCTGCATGATTGTTGATTAGATCGAGACAAAAGACAAGAGGAAGATCCTAATTAATAACTAGCAAGTTGGTCGCAGCGATTGCTTGTATATATCTGCTTTCATATAATTGAAACAATAAACCACCGTGATGGCGTTTCTTCATGGATATAAATGGAGGAAATATAAAATACATCATTGCACATGTGACTTATCTTGGTGTGTCATAAATTCTTCTTTTTAATCTGTTCTAGAAAACTACTCATGAAATTAGTTACGATTAAGACTTTCACTTCTTTGCGTACTTACTCGTTTTGTCTCATCGTTGCAAAAAGGAATTACACCAGATTAATTAAAGGCTACATGTTTTGCTTTTCATTTTCTACAAATAGGGTCCATCAAATTGAGAGCTAGATGTACGTCGTTTTGCCTTTTCCCATCAAGTAGTATTAATTGAAACCTAAACCCTATGCTTCCGATTAAGGAATACAACAAAAAAACAAAACATTAGCGTCTATGTACAGAGTAGCAAAGTCGGAAATTCACTAATCAATAGAGTGGAAAAGGATAATCGAGATTACTTCATCTGCTTAATTAGGGAGAAATCGCAGTTGGAGGAGCTAGGGAGGAAGTGGCACGCACTGGGGAGGAGAAGCTAGCTACGAGATCTAAGTGGAGCCCAAAGAGCAGAGGCGGCTTGTTGATTATATTTATCCAAACATGCCGCAGCGGAGAGAGTGGCAGAGGCACAGCGGTAGTCGGCGATGGACACAGCGGTGGTAGCGGCGAGAGGATGTGTCGCGCTCAATTTATACGCGATGGGCATATCACGAGCGGTTCTTAATAAAAACCGTCATGATAGATGATTATCACGAGCGGTTTGTAAATAGAACCGTCGTGATATTACCTGACGGTTCTATTCACAAACCGCTCGTGATAATCACCAAATCACGCACGGTTTGTAAATAGAACCGCTCAGGATATTGCATGACGGTTATTAAATAGAACCGCAGCGTGATTGGGTGATTATCACAGGCGGTTTGTGAATAGAACCGCTCGTGTAATATCACGATTTGGTTCTATTTACAAACCGTCTGTGATAGATGATCATCACGCAGCGGTTCTAAAAATACCGCTCGTGATATTCTTCGCGCCACCGCGAGTGCGGCAATGGCCAACACAGACGGTTCCAAAGGAACCGTCTGTGATGGGGTGTCTACTATAGCCTGTTTTGTAGTAGTGATAGTACTATCATAGACGGTTTCATATATAGACCGTCTGTGGTAGTCGACTATCACAGACGGTTTCATCTACAGACCGTCTGTGGTAGTCTTTTGCATTGCTAAATCTATTTCTGTTTATTGGCTAGCCTCAGGAAATGCTAGCCATGCCCTCTGAAACAAGCACATCCAATTCTCATTCATTTCAGAAGCACATCAAAATTGCATTCATTTCAGAAACAAGCACACATCCAATTCACAAATCAATTAACTAAATTTAACCATTAATGTATATTAATTTACACACATGTACCATTATGTTCAATCTATCTCAATCAAGTTCAATCTGCTACACTGTGGAAACTCCCATTTGGATTTATGACATGTCTGTTCAGGAATGACGCAAGGTGTGATCGAATTTTTATGAGCTCGCTCTGTTCCAACGCAGTTTCAGCGATGTTCGCAACTTTATGCGATATGAAGGTTAAATTAGGGCTTATATAAATTGGTAAGTATATATGAAATAATTGTTGAAAGATTGACAAACCTGAGGATCATTGGTGATCGCGGAACCGATGAGTAGTTGCATGTTGTGGCAAACATAGTATCCACAGACGCGTATGCCTTTGGTTCTTGGTGGCACCGCAAAAATAGAATTGGTTAGATCGAGAGGCATTGCTACGAAGTGTTATATAGGATTAATGTGTACTAGCTAGCAAGTCACCGGAATGTTTGATCATGTTGCGTCCTTCCTTGATATTCCATCCTTTAGCATGTAACACGTCGAACACCCACGTGACTCCAAGAAGTTAGCCTTAGCCATTGCAAAGGAAGGAAAGACTACAATAGAGTTTCTATGGAGGAAATGTGTTTACGATGATTAAACTCCGGATAGTTGTGAAGTTGTGAGTGGCCCTCAGAGGGAATCTAGGTATATTACGTATTTCGTTTTGGTATAATTACAATTAGAATCCAATGGAACCTACACAGTATGTCGGCATGGTCATTAAACCTAAGTTAGTGTTGCTTATAAAGTACAAATCAACAAGTATAGCCGATAGTGCAACACTACTTACTTACGGTTGTAGGGCAAAAGTATGAATTCCTTGTTGCGGTGAGCCATGAAAAAATCTATAACGTAATTCTCGACGAATGTTGCATTCGCCGTGATGCTTTGCTCGGAGACAACGTGTGGGTCGAGGAAACCTACCGGTGATTTCCTTCTTTCGGCTTCACAGATCATGTATCTATTATACAAAAGCTAGGAGTTATATATAACATTTATCGATATTACACGAACATTGACCGTGATTGTACACACTTACAGTGTCCAGCATCGTATGATTGAGACGTCGAGGTTGAAGAGACAGAACAAGTCGTCGAAGGTCACCGTGAAGACAGCGTCTTGATACATGTGGTTAAAATGATGCTCCTTGAACTTGACGGTGACACCCGAGCATCGTTGATCAACCGGCTTGTTGGACTGTTCCATGTACCATGCATGCAATTCCGTGCAATCCAAATCCTAGGGTAGGTCTGTCTAACTTCTCGAGCAGCGGCTCGCTGGCTTATTTCGGCCAACGGCAAGAAGGGATATTAGGAGAGGACTCGATCGTCTTGATTTGCCCTTGCCCTTGCTGCCTCGCTTTGTATAGGTTGACTTCACAAGAGTCGGTGAGCACGAGTGTAGATGCATGTGATGCAGCGGGCCCTTACCATGTCGGTCAGGGTAGCCGGTGCGGTCAGTCCGTGGACTTGATGCGTTGCGGACATTCCGTGAAGTTGACACCGGGCGGTAGCTCGAGCGGATGTCCTCCTTGGGCCATTGGATGAATGTTCCAGCGGCTTGCCCTAGAGTCATGACCTCATCGTTTGGGGAATTTTCACGGGGGCGGCCTCGAAATTGGCACAAACACCGTCCACATTCACTTTTGCGAAACCCGGCGCTAGATTTGCACGTGCACCAAAGCTCCGATACGGATGGATACACCGGCCCCAAGCAAAGATCTAGGGCAACAGAGACATATCTCACTTGGAGCTTGCGCCGTAGCCACCTCGTACATAACGATACAAAATTAGCTACTCCAACAGCCTATCAATGGATTGAGCATTCGGAGATAATAATTATTACCCGGATGTCATCGACGGAAAATCATCATCACCTATTGTGGTAGGGTTAGGGTTGGACGCTTGACTACTCGGATGTTTGGGGGCTGGCTAGCGGTATAGTAGGGTAGGGGCTTCCAACCGACTTGGCATTTGCAATCCCTTAATCCTTTCCTCAAAGGTCTCTATCTGCTTTTGCTCGAGCATACGAATCCTTTCCTCAAAGGATTGATTGAATTTTTTAGTGAGCTCATCTCCGAGGGATGCACGAAGATCCTCTCGTAGCTTTGCATCGTGCTCGGCTTTGGCTCTCTTCCTACTCCGGTACGATCCGGAGTCCGCTTGGAACCATTGTTCCCATGTAACAAAAACACCAGCGCCTCTCGTGCGACTCGGATGCTCACTGTTTCCTAGGGCCGCAGAGAGTATATCTTTCTCCCTATCTGCCTGGAATGAGCCTTGGGAAGATTGTGCACTCAACGTTATCTGCAATATAGCCCAACATGTCATTTCACTTCCTATGAAGTTATGGAGTAATTACAAACTAGGTAGTTCGATATCTTACCAGGCGTTGGGACACTTCCTGGTCTTCAGGGTTTGGAAAGTACACTTCCCCCGTAGGCCGAATACATAACCTCGCAAATAACCACTGTCGGGCGCAAGACATTAGTGATCTCGAAATAGCAGGAGAGATTCAAACCGCTTGTTCGTTGTTCCCGATCCTCCATATCGGGCTTTACCCGCATACCCAGTGCCGTGCCGAGTGCGTGGGGTGCTTGTTTTTGCTGGAGGGCCGTGTCGCCAGACTTTCACTCTTAAATTCATCTGTCGTCTTCTTAGCCACAAACTTCGGCCAGACTCTTCCAAGAATAGATACTTGTGGAAGGGCGGCTTCAGATCCTTCTCCACGTAGTTCTTGACAAGCGTGCTCTTGAAGTTCTTCCACGCTTTGCACGCTGTAGTAACGCGTGTCGTCGCCGCAGAGTCCAGAGTTCTTAGGGATCTCGAGCGATGCGAAATTTCCGCCAAAGATGGCGGTTTTCGATGGTCGGGCACCACCTTCCACGAATCATAGGTGATCTTGACCCGTTCCGTGCAACTATTCCGACCATTCTCCGGAATGCGACGCCGCTTTCGGCGAGGATTGATAGGGTCCCGGTGATCGACCTCCGTGATGGTAAATCGGCCCGTGGGCCTTTTCGATATTCCTCTTCTTCTACCGCGGTTGGATATTGTTCCAGAGGATGGTGCATCATCAGACACATGAGGTGGCGATGACTCAGAATGAGCGAAAGACATCTTCACAAGAAATAGAATTATCATTGCAATGTATTCCAGTAGCAGTATCAAAACAAATACCATATGAATAACTGACTAGAACAAATACAAATTCCTAAAACATGTACAATTATCATGAAGGACCATGACAGATTATTGATAGAAATAGTTAGGGAAAGGGGCATGGGGGTCGATCGGTAACTCGGCATTGGTTACCTTTGGGCGTCGACGAGACGGACGAGCGGAGGAAGACGAGCTGCAAGAGGGCGGCGCGTCGAAGGAGGTGCGCTGCCCTGGGGAGGAGGAGGCGGCGGGCTCGGGCAGGAGGCGCGGTGGGCTCGGGGAGGCGCGGGTCTGAGGAGGAGGCTCGGCGGGCTCGGGGAGGCGCGCGGGCCGGGCTGGAGGAGGCGGCGCGACGGATCGGGGAGGAGAAGCGCCGAGCTCGAGGAGATGGCGTCGAGGGCGGTGGCGGCGAGGCTCGGGGAGGAGGAGCGAGAGGAGTTGAGAAACTTAATCGTTTGAGAGTGGCGGTAGCAAAAACCCTAGCTAGAGTCCGAATGTAAATAGGGATGGACATCACAGACGGTTCTAAATTAGAACCGCTCAGTGATACCTATCCTGATTTGTTCTAACTTCAACCGCTCGTGATATCGATGTATCACGACGGTTTTAATAAACAACCGTCGTGATATGTGATGAATCATGCACGGTTTTAATAAACAACCGTCGTGATATATGATATATCACGAGCGGTTCTAACTTAGAACCGCTCAGATATATGATGTATCACGAGCGGTGTTAATAAACAACCGTCGTGATATATATGTAGCATGCGGTTTTGATAAACAACCGTCATGATATACATGTGAGACGATGCGTAGTTCAAACCGCTCGTGATATTATTTTGTATTGGTTAATATCTAGATCGATCTGCTTATTGGCTAGCCTCGGAAATGCTAGCCATGCCCTCTGAAACAAGCGAAAAAGACAACAAGTACATGTATATACATCCAATTCACATTCATTTGAGAAACAATCACATCCATTTCACAAGTACAAATCAATTAATTAACTCAAATAAACTAAAATTAACCATTCATCGTAATGTATATACATATACACATTGTTCAATTAATCTTTAAAAATTAGCCCTTCATGATGATCGACGCATATGTAGCTAGTTTCGTCATGTTCTTCTTCCTCGACCCTTATGCCGTTTCCGAAAGGAGGCAACTCGTCAAATTGATTGTATTCTTCCTCGTCCACTACATTCTCAACTCCGACAATCCTCCTTTTTCCATGAAGAACTACGTGGCGCTTCTTATTTGCCGGGTCGGTAACATAGAAGACTTGAACAACTTGGTTAGCCAGTACGAATGGTTCGTCTTTGTATCCGACACGTTCGAGGTCCACGGTAGTGACGCCGTACTTGTCGACCTTCACCTATAGGAGATGGACCCAACAAAGACCAAATAGGGGATCTTGAAAAGCACGTGGTCGAGCTCCCATATCTCCTCTATTTGCCCATAGTAGGAGCTCCTCACCCCATCGGCATCTTGAATGCATCTATCACGGACACCGCTGCTCGTTAGTGCTTTTTATATCCCGAGCTGCGTATAGAATGTGTACCCATTTATGTCGTATCCTCGCCATGTTACAAGCTGTAAATGTTGGCCCTTTTGCCAACCATGTCGAGATATCACTTGACGAGCTCCTAGCAAGTCGCTCCTTCAACCATTGGTTGAACCGCTGCATTGTGTTGTCTCGTGATCCAAACATCCGCGCGGCGGATTACATTGCTGTCAAGCACGCGTCCTTGTCTTTGGTCGATATCTGGGACACTTCACCATGTGTTGCAAGACCGTGAAATGGGCTTGAGCATACGCATCCATATTTGGAGTGATTGCTTTCCTTCCGATGGTCCCGATACCCTCGAGCCTCCCCTCATGGCGAGATCAAGGCACACCTATCGGTTCGACCTGAGCCATGTAATCGAGGCAAAACTCAATGACCTCTTCGGTTGCATAACCTTCGACGATCTTGCCCTCGCCGAGATCGATTCCGTACATATGACTTGAGAATTCCCATGAACCTCTCGAACGGGTACATGCTACGTAGGAACACGGGCCCGCACATCTTTATCTCCCTCACAATATGAACAATGAGATGGACCATGATATCAAAAAACGACGGAGGGAAATACATCTCAAGATCACATAGTGTCGTCACCACCTCGTCTGCGAGCATCTAGTCCTTCAAGATCGATGACCTTCTCGAGCAATTGTGTTAAAAAATAACACAACCTCATGATTGTCTTTCGGACCTTGATCGGCAAAATACTTCTAATTGCAACAGGAGCATTTGTGTCATCAACACATGACAATCATGAGACTTCATGCCAATTAACTTCAAATCTTTTATCGAAACAAGTTTCTTCATGTTGGCGAGTAACCGGACGGAACTTTCACGCCATGCAAGCACCGCACGATTCGGTTCTCTCGGCCTTGGGCAGAGTGTAACAAGCGGGGAAGGTACGTTCGTCCTTTATCGGTCCTTGTTGGTGCTAACTCAGTCGATGTCCATATCAACCAAGTCAAGCCGTGCGTTGACACCATCCTTTGTTTTGTCACGAATGTTCAAGAAGAGACCAATCAAGTCATCACATACATTCTTCTCTACGTGCATGACGTCGATGCAGTGGCGAACTTCTAGGTGCTCCCAATAAGGTAAGTCCCAAAATATTGATCTCTTCTTCCACATGTTCTTCTTACTTGTCCTCGATTTACATCCCTTTCCAAGCACAACATCTAAATCCTTAACCATATCATAGACCTCTTTTCCGCTTAAATGCCTTGGAGATGAACTGTCCTCCTTCTCTCCGTCGAATTGTTTCTTCATCCTGCGGTATGGGTGAGCCCTCCGAAGGAACCTACGATGACGCATGTACACGGTTTTGCGCGAGTGATTCAGCCACACACTCTCGGTATCATCTAAGCAGTGAGTACAGGCTTTGGCCCCTTTTGTACTCTGGCCCGACAGATTAGCAAGGGCAGGATAATCATTTATGGTGTAGAACAACAAGGAACGTAAAGTGAAGTTCTCTCGTTTGTACGCATCCCATACCTGTACCCCTTCAATCCACAGTATTTTTAGATCTTCCATCAATGGTGCTAGGTACACATCAATATCATTCCCAGGTTGCTTCGGCCCTTGGATAAGTATCGACAACAAAATATACTTTCGCTTCATACACAACCAAGGAGGAAGGTTGTAGATACAGAGCGTCACGGGCCAAGTGCTATGTCGGCTGCTCATGTTACCGAAAGGATTCATTCCATCTGTACTCAATCCAAACCTTATATTCCTCGGTTCCGCACCGAAGTCTGCAAACCTCCTATCGATGTTTCTCCACTGGGCGGAATCAGCAGGGTGTCTTAACTTTCCGTCATTCTTATGCTCCTCTGAGTGCCAATACAGCAGTTTTGCATTCTTTGGGTTCGCAAAAAACCGCTTCAAGCGGGAATTACAGAAGATACCACGCCACCTTAGCAGAGGTCCTTTCTTCACCTCGATTCCTCGTCGTCATCGATTGCTTCTTACGCTTGTATCGGGATCGTTGCACACGGACATACATGCATGTTTGTATACTCGTTACGGTAGAGGATACTGATCGTTCGGACATGCATGTATTCTTTCTACTTCCATTCCCAATGGACAAAGAACCTTTTGGCTTTGTAGGTGGTTTTGGGCAACTCATTTCCCTCCGAAGCATGTCCGCTAAGAGACCTAATGACTCAGTGAAACTCTTGTCGGACCAACCGTTGCTTGCCTTCAATTTCAGCGGTTTAAGCACGGATGACAACCTTGTGTATTCCGACTTGCGGCCAGAACAAAGGTTTCTCTGAGTCCTCCATCACGCCTCGAATTGAACATACTCCCTCTCATCACGGTTCCTTCGCATCGCTGAAGCATCTGATCTAGATTGTCATCGTGCGGCCTATCCGAATCGGAACCACAATCGACATCATTCGGCGATATCGTTGACTTCTATATAATATGCATATCGTTGACTTCTGATAATATGCTCTTCACCGTGGTCGGTCCAACATGTATAACCCTTTTGAAACCCCTTCAATCAAGTGTGCTTCGATCTGCGCTCGGTTGTTAAACATCTTGATTCTCGCAATAATGCATGGACAAGACATATATTCCGCCCCTTATTCAACATATCCTCCTCGGCGGCTCTTGTAAAAGGACACGCCATTAATGTACTCTTCACTCACACGGTTCTCGGTGTACATCCAACTTCGTCCATCACACGGTTCGTATTGAAAACCACGAAAATAAATAAAGGGTGATGACTTTCAAAGCGTATTTTACGAGGCTTAATTACGATTTTTCATTTTTACATTTTTTCGGATTTTATTAACTTACATGTGGGCCCTACTTGTCGCTGACTCATTTTTTATTTCATGATTTTATTTATAAAATCTATGGCGATCCCACATGTCATAGACTCGTTAGTTTATTAACTAAATGATTAAAAACAGAGGATTAATTTGAAGCTCAAACTGGGCTTAGGGTGACATCGCATTGCTATATAGTCGTGGCTCTCGGCCCTAAGGTCTCGCCGAGGCGAACCGACGGTGATGTCCCACATGGAGCGCTGAAACTAGCGATTTCAGTAAACGCCTAAAACTACTCAAATTAAAGGATGCTTATGCTTCAATATCTCACCTCGATCACGAGGAAGGTGTCAATGAAAGTCGGGGAAGGTCCTAAGGCGCGGCCGGGTCGTCGATCGGTGAACAGAGGCGACGGCGGCAAGCTCCTCGGCGACAATATACAGCTGAAATGGACTAGGCCGGCTCGGTGAGGTGAGGCGATGTACTCAAACCGAACGAACGGCGATGGACCTATCGTGGCGCCAGAGATATGGAGATCAAGAAGACTATATCTGTTTTGGCCGGGAGGCGGAGCTATATATATACGTCGTGATGAGTTAATTATCACGGACGGTTTTAACAAAACCCGTGCGTGATATTGGGCAATATCACGACGGTTCATGTTTGGAACCTTCGTGAAGTATCACAACGGTTCTAAAAACCGTCGTGATATTGGGTAATATCACGAGACGGTTCATGTTTGGAACCGTCTCGTGAAGTATCACGACGGTTCCAAACATGAACCGCTCGTGATATGACATCTTCATGAGCGGTTTTAGCGCGAGAATAACACGACGGTGGGTAACAAAACCGTTTGAGATTGTGTTTATCTGAGCGGTTTCGATGAACCATCTGTGATCAGGCGTCCAGTATTAGCATTTCTGTAGTAGTGTAGGGCTGCAAACGGAGAAGATAATTCCCGTCCGTCCGACCGACCGAAGGCTCGTGTAGTGAATACAGGATGGAGAAATAGATATCTGGCACTATCTGTGTCCGACTCCGACTCTGAGGAAAAAAATACAGAATAGGATACAAGATGAGCGATATCCGTCCATATGTGTCTGTATGTTAGGTGGTATGAGGAAAGCCTATTGTGACTTCACTTAGAAACAAGATAACATATAGGGGGTTGCTGCATCTGAGTTGGTAGGGGATACTGAGTGTTTTTCCTTCAACATCTTAGCGATTAGTCTCTTCGTGTTCGTTCTTATTGCACTCATACTGTCCAATGTCCTGTGTAGAGGTGCAAAAGAAGCAGATAATTTTCTTTCGATCAACCGACTGAAGGCTCACGGAGCGAATAACGAGATGGAGAAATGGATATCTGACACTATCTGTGTCTGACTCCAACCCCGAGAAAAAAAAATAGAATAAGATATATTATGAGTGATATCCGTCTGTATCCGCTCCGATTGCACCCCTACTTAGTACACCATATATAGTTTGGTCGCTAGGTAGTTGGGCACGTCGTGGTCAGTACGTTGGCCGCTCGCTAGATGTGTAAATAAATATGGCGTCGCGGTGTCAAAGGTGCAGCTAGCTAGCCATGCACATGTACAACACACGTAGCGTAGATTTTTTGGCCGTTTTGGCACTATTGCACCGTAGAAAAGCGAATCTAGCCTCTCCTCCGAAACAAGCGCAAAAATGTCATCGCGGACTTGTGCGGACCTGCCACGTAGCCTCTCCTCCGAACCGATGCCCCAACCAGGCCTTTCAATTCATCGACGGACAGCCTAGAACAAGTGACTCACTCATAATCGGGAGACCGGTCAAGAAGAAGACATCCTAGAGAGTGACCGTCATCTTTCCTCACCAAAAGTGGAAGGTGTGCGTCTCGGGTCTCCACCTGTCAATAAGTGCCGACATCAAATTGCCATCCAGGGTGAAGTAGCGTCCGACTAAAAGCATCCTCGCAAAGGGCAACAAGCCCATGTCCCAAAGGATTGGGACGCAGCGGGCGTCGAGCTTCCAGTAATGCTTCTCCAACCAAGTACGAGGATAGAGGGTTATCCGCGTCCCCGTGATCCACAGCTTGCTCGGTGATGCTCATCGAGAAGGGTTCGAGTAGCTCCTAGAGAGGTATGGCTTGCAAGAGATGAAATGCACAAATTATTAGTGAATAAATTAATAACGATGATGAATTACTAGAAATTAATAATTTATGATTAAATTAATTACGAGTAATTTAATACCACTAAATTAATTATGAAAACTTGATTACCACAAATTAATTGTAAATAAATAATATTACAACTAAATAATGACAACTAGATTAATTTCGATTAAATTAATTACGAGTTATTAAATACCAAGAAATTAATTACAAATTATTAATTAGCACAAATTAATTACGAGTAAATACAAACAACATAATTAATATATACTAATTAACTACGACTAAATTAATTACGACTAACTAAGTATGAGTAATTAATTAAGATTTAATTAATTGCGACAAAAATAATTACGACTAAATATTTAATGACCGCAAGTTGTGGACTCACGACATCGTTCGCAATTCGCGTCAACTTTGGTAAATATGGTATTTATCGATAGCGAACCAAAATAAAGTGGTATTTACCGATACCGAACCGTATTTTAAATAATATCGTATTTACCAAATTAGCAATACCATATTTACCGTATACAATCAGATTTACCCAAAAAACAAATGAACGTACTGACCTAGGGGCGGATGCGGCTTGTTCGGGCACGTGGGCGGCACCGGCAATGTGGCGGCAAGGGGTGTCTGCGCCCGGGAGTGGTGGAGATAGAATCCATGTGCGGAGACACGGATGTAGACACGTGTCGGCCTCCAAAGACTTTGTTGTACATTTTAGCATTACGACTCGGAATGCGGCCGGTTTAGTTAATAACGACCTTTGGTAATAGCGTTAGGCCAACAACTCACGTAAGACATACCCGACAGCACGGGCATTGAAGGCTCTAGTTTTTTCCACTTGAGCTGACCAGGAATTGCGGTGTACTTACGTGCTTCTTTATTAGTTCCATTCATTAATAACTAGCAGGGTATCCTGCGTATTTGCGCGGCTAGATTTGTTTTAAAGTTTTTAATGTCAAATGATATAACTTAGATGTTTGAGAATATATTTACGTATCTTGTAGCTATTTAGATTTTTAAGACATCGTAAACATTAGAAATGGCAATAGAAACTTGAAGAAAAACACAACTTAAGGAATGTAACTGATGTATGAGTTTTGATGGAAGAAAATGTCTAGCATAATAAATTAACCACTCTCCATCATGTATGCATCATGTAGCTGCATGCCCTTATTGTTTTCTCCACTGGTTACTCTTTTCCAAAATATTTGTATGCACATGTACCTCTGTTAATCTCAAGCAATACGTTGATTATATATACAACAAATTATCTTATTAGTTTACATAGTATTAGAGTATATTGCCCACGTATACACTGATGCACCATGGGTGACCCACCTTGAACTTATCTTCCCTCACGTCGGTTGCCCTATCGAACCGTGTGTCTTCTATCTCTTCTCCCCGCCATAGTTTTTCTGCTTCAATCTCCAACATCAAGTCCAATTCATGATCGATATCTCTCAGATGACACCCCTTCCGATGCAATACTCTACCACATAGTTATCTTCTACTTCTCTCCAATTATTGTCTAATACTAACCGTTGTGATATCAACACGCATACGTGCAAATGTCGCTGATCCTTGCCGGGGACACCCTCCGCACTCTCTCTGGTGGCCCCGAGCTTATTCCTTACTATTGCACCATCTCTACTTTGAGCTCTTTGCTCCTTTGTTTATGTATGCTCGTGTTTATATTCGTATGGATGCATACATGTATATACACATGACGATATTATACTTGCTCGATGTCTTGTTCTACCATGTTGGTCGCTCCTCTTCAACGTTGTCCAACTCAACGATGTGGCTTCCTTACTAACTACTATGACCTCCCATCTTCACTGATGCCGGTATGTCTGCTTTAGTCACTGTCTAACGATATGGAGAATCTTTTCGCCATCGCCGACGATGCCGTGTCACCAACGATGGCAGCTCCTAACTACGCGATAACCCCATATGGTCGATAGCTCATCTTCAATGCAAAGCTTCATCTCCTCTTTGCTAGGGCTTCCCCATCATTGCTTCTTTGGCTATTGACTTTTTTAACAACGCTGATTCTCACCACTTATCGTCACAACACTTGGCTCCTTCGACTCCGGCCTTTCTCTTCGGTAGCTCCAGTGAGTAGCACGACATTGTCCTCGTGAAATGGCTAAGGTGAGCAGCATGATATTGTTCTTATCTTTGTCGTTGCCATCATGCTCTTTCGCTTCCTTGTGGATCAATGTCTTTTTGCAGGACAGATCGACATAATTGCACTCTTTTGTGGTCTCATCCGACACCATTCGTGGTATCCTCATTATAACTTATATTTAATTTATTTGAAATTCTAGTTATCTAAGGATTTTACTTTGGAATTCATATGGAAATAGAATTTCAAATTTTCTTTTATTTTTATCCCTAATTTAAGTTATTTTTGTTGGAATTCATATACTACTTCAATTGTTAATTTTATGTTGAATTAAATTTATTTATGGATTTTAATTTGGAATTCGCATCAAAATCAAATTGCCAATTTTAATTTATTTTTATTCCAAATAGAAGTTATTTTTTGTTGAAATTGCACAACAATCCAATTGTGGTTTTTGTTTAATTTTTATTCTGGTTATATTTATTTAGGATTTTACTTAGGAATCAAGATGTAAATCAAATTGATAATGTTTTTTTCCTAATTTTAGTTATTTAAATATTTTACTTTGGAATTCATATAGAAATCAAATTGCAAATTTTCTTTTTATTTTTATCCCAAATTTCAATTACTTTTTGTTGGAATTCGTGTACTAATCCAATTGCTATTTTTTTTATAAAAATTATTCTAAATTACGCTTATTAGGGTTTTTATTTTGGAATTTGTATTGAAATCAAATTTTTATTTTATTTTTAATTCTGAAATCTAGGTATTTTTGTTGGAATTAGTATCAAAATCAATTTGCTATTTTTATTTTATTTTTATTCAATTCTAGTTATTTTTGTTGAAATTAGTGTACTAATCCAATTACTAATTTTTTCCTTTTTATTCTGAATTTTTTATCTAGTGATTTTACTTAGGAATTCGTATCAAAATTAAGTTGCTAATTTTATGTTATTTTTATTCTAAATTTCAGTTATTTTACGTTGTACTTGAGATGGACTCTTATTTCTATATTGTACCTGACATAGACTCTTTCCTTTAATCTAGATCGTTGTAATCTGGACTCATCATAATCAACGGTGTGGATAAATTCGTATGAAAATAGAATTTCAAACTTTCTTTTATTTTTTGTCCCTAATTTAAGTTATTTTTTGTCGAAATTGTATGCTAATCCAATTGTTAATTTTATGCCAATTAAATTTATTTATGGATTTTAATTTGGAATTAGCACAAAATCAAATTGCCAATTTTAATTTGTTTTTATTCCAAATAGCAGTTATTTTTGTTGAAATTCATACAACAATCCAATTGCGATTTTTGTTTAATTTTTATTTCGTTATATTTATTTAGGATTTTACTTAGGAATTAGTATGTAAATCAAATTGATAATGTTTTTTTGTTCCAAATTTTACTTATTTAAATATTTTACTTTGGAATTCATATAGAAATCAAATTACAAATTTTCTTTTATTTTTATCCAAATTTCAATTATTTTTTGTTGGAATTAGTATCTTGATCCAATTGCTATTTTTTATTAAAATTTTTCTAAATTACAGTTATTAGGGTTTTTATTTTGGAATTCATATTGAAATCAAATTTCTTATTTTATTTTTAATTCCATAATCTAGGTATTTTTGTTGGAATTCGTATACTAATAAAAACAATTATTTTGAATTATATATATTTTTTACTAATTTTACTTAGGAATTCGTATCAAAATCAATTTGCTATTTTTATTTTGTTGTTTTTTCCGAATTCGAGTTTTTTTGCTGGAATTGTTTTTTTTTTCCGAATTCTAGTTATTTTTTGTTGGAATTCGTGTACTAATCCAATTACTAATTTTTTATTTTTATTCCAAATTATGTTTATCTAGTGATTTAATTAGGAATTCGTATCAAAATTAAGTTGCTGATTTTATTTTATTTTTTATTCCGAATTTCAGTTTTTGTTACGTTGTACTTGAGATGGACTCTTATTTCTACTCTTTCCTTTAATCTAGATCGTTATAATCTGGACCTACCATAATCAACGGTATGGATGTTTCTCTTTTTTCTCCGATTAATGTGAGATTTTCTAACCCTTAAGAACGAACGTGGTGACTTCTTTTCTACCGCTTTAATAATATAATAGATAGATTGTGCCCTCCAAATAAGTAACGTACACTCCCTAGTTACTCTGCGTACTCAGGGTGGAGCTTAGCCTCATACTGCTGGGGCAACTGTCTAAGGCATAGAATAAAAGCTCATAAAAAATTCTTGAGAAATCATCGAACATACGAGTTCAATCCAATAACAGCTTGCCAGCTCCGCCCCTATTTGTACTCACGCGCTCATAAGTCATATGGCCGATTAGATCAGCTGTTCTTTATATTGTGAACGCATTAGATCAGCTCTTAGTCATGCAATGGTATGTTGTGAGTGGTTCCATTTCCGATCAAGTCATCTTCGATAATGGAAGTGATACTACCCGGCCGGCCTGGCGACGCCGTATACGTAGACGTGTAGCATCCGGTTGTGCGAACGGGAGGAGGGGCGTGGAACGCGGGGCGCGCGTAGGTGGGCGCGCGGAAGCATGGGCGAACCATACGATCCCATGCCGGCGGAGGTTGCCAGGTGCACAAGTAAGAGCATCTATAATAGTTTATTTTTTAGCTTGTTACTAACAGAAAAGAAAATGCACAATCTAATAAAAAGAAATAAGTTTTCTAATGGATTATTTCTCAAAATTGTATCTAAGACTTTAATTGCTACATATAAACTAAGTTTTTAGGTAAAAAGAAGTCTCTAATATAAAACTATTTTGTTGTTTCTTGTGTCTTGGTATCAACAACTTGCTTGTTTCTTCATCTAAAAATAAACTTACATTCTCTCCTTTACATCATATAAATACTGATGTGCTTATAACTTAGTAACAAATAACATGGACTGGATGCTTAATGCAAAACGGCGCTTCGTGTATTGCGTCCGAATTTAATGCAGGGATAAGCTATGCTACGTGCCTCTATCGCACATTGCAGGTCATCGTGTGCGACGGTAGCCGTCCATCTTTTCTCTAGGTAGCAGCTGGCTATGCATGTCCCTGGATTTCAATGGCACGTCCATGCCAGCCAGCTTGGAGCTGCACGCTTTGACGTCCACATGCACCCACCGAGACTTTGCAGTCCGCTCCTTGGCGTAGAGGTTCTTTTGAACGTATCAGGCCGGCGTGTCGGTGTGTGTGTGGCCCTCTTGGTACGGGCCTAGGGGGGCTTTCGTCATAGGATCTTATTTGCTCCAAGGCTCTGCTTACAATAGCAGTACGCAGTTTTCAAAAGTGATTTTGTTTTTTACATGCATGGATGGGTATAGTAACTACGTATAAGCAACTACTTAAGCTACAGCAGTAAAATTCTACTTTAGTCATCGCCAAATGCTAAAGTTGTCAAAAAGGAAAAGCTTATGCACAGCGGGCCATGTCAGGAACGGGCATTCCATTTCTTTGGGCTCGTTAATACTGCAGCAGCATAGACCATTAACTCCATCTTGTGCTATCTTCGTGGACTGCTCTCGCTTCCAATGTCCAATTCAGCCCTGGCATGGGTTTCAAGCCTCACCGCTGCCCAAATCTGGGACAACCGAGAGCCAGCCGAGGCAGATCCCAGATCCCACTCCCAAAACAACGCTCGATCACCGCTATTGCAAATCAGTGGTGCGCGCGCCAACGAAACCTCGCCTGCATGTAAACGAGCGGTGAACATGCTTGTGCTGCCGTGCACACGCCCTCCTTTTCTCTTATTGGATTCCTCGTGATCTCGCCTTGATTCGATCTGGCGCCGCATGCGCCAGTGGTTAGATCATGCGCATGTGCACTGCACTTGCTAGAGAAGTGATGCTGCTTGAAACACCTGCGAACAGGATTCGTCGACAGTCACGTCCATCCGGCGGCATTGCTTACCTTGCACGTCTAGATGGTTTTGGAACAGAGGAACTGTACCGGAGGGCCCGGCATGCTAAACAATTTAAGCTGGTCGTTTTCAGTTAGGATAATGCTATCTAGCTTACGTCCAATCCATCGGATGCTTTGTCTCCCTGCTTCATCCCTCGGGCCCCAACATTGTACATTTTTCCTATTCTCACCTTCTCATTATACATTTTTTCTATTCTCACTTTCTCTTCCATCCGTTCCTCACATTCTCTTCCATTCCACCTACATGCAACTCCTCCTCCATTCTTCATCTCAATCCTTCTCCATATGGCTCCTCCTTCACCCCTCCTCATTCCTCCTTCATTCCGCCTCCCTCTCCCTCTTCCTCTCCCGCTTCGCTTGGCTCCCTCTCTGCGGTCGGCGTAGCATCGTGCGCGGAGACCGGCAGAAGCGCGGGCGAAGCGAGGGGTCCCGCATGACAGGGTCAGAGCCGGTGGAGTCGGAGCCCACGATAGAGGGGTGTGGAGGAGGGTGAGCCCTCGGCGGTCGGAGCAAGGGTGGCCGCGAGGGGTCCGGAGCGACGGGTCCACGCGAAAGAGCCGGAGATGGCAAAGGCGGACGCCAGCAGAGGAGCGGGTTGAGCGAGGGGGGTCTGCGCGGAGGACAAAGCCCACACGAGGGTGCGGAAGGGGGAGGGGGTGAGCCTGAGACGACCGACGTGGGGGTAGTCATGCGGTGGCGGTGGCGGGGTGGCGGCCGGGTAGGCGACGGTGTTGGCCGCAGGGTAGGGCGCCCAGCCGCGTGCCGCTGTGCCCTACCGCGTGTCGTGCTTGCTCCAGACCTGAACCGTGTTCGTGTCGTGCTGAGCCCGTCGTGCCATGGGCCGGCCCAAAAAATCCTCGCCCATTGCCCAGGTCTAGTGAGTAGTGACCCCTGAGCTTCTTCTCCCCCTTGTCTCTTTCCTTGAATGGCTGCTCGCTCTCCTATGTTCGTGCTCCATAGCCACCCCAGTCAGTCATTCCCGGCCCCATCCCCTCCAACCCCCTCTCGTGCTTCTTCAACTCATCCTCCTCGGTTTCTCGAACAAGCCAACGACACGTTCCATCTCCCATTCTCTTCTCCTCACCATGTCCATTGCCGCCCTCCACTCTCTCCCTACCGTCTACAGCGTGAAGCTAGGCGGACGCCGGCAGGCTCGGCTCAGCCTTCGGGTGAGCTCCGTGGAGGAGGCAGTGGCAGTGAACGGGGAAGTAGGGGTGGTGGAGAAGAAGAAGGTCGAGGAGAAGAGGAGGGGGAAGGAGGGCATGACGAAGCGGAAGGTGGCGAATGAGATCGGACCGAAGGCTCTTTACGACGATGGGTTTGGGGGTTTGACCGTGAAGGACTACCTTGCGGCGGTGAGGGCCATGTCGAAGGAGGACGGCGGGCCGCCATGGTGATTCTGCCTCGTCAAGTCCGACAGCCTCACGGTGGACAAGGCGCCCTTGCTGTTCTTCTTGCTAGCAGAGGCGGAGACAAGGGGGGCTGGCAAGGGCCTGGCCCCCCTCATGATTTTTTACTACCTTTCATTAGCATGTAGGAGCATTAAAACTTTACTAAGACTAAGCTCTTACTAATTCAATTTATTGATTAAGTAACAGTTACGATGAAACTAAAAAACCTAGAAGTTAATTTGTGGCACATGAACTCATCTTATGTAACATCTAAATTCTGTTTTGTTCCCAAATTTTTAAGCTAGTATTGAGTCTAATTTATACCGTACAAGTTCCTGATATTTCATCTCCCTGCATGTTTAGAGTTTGATTAAGCACTTCTTCCTTGTATGTGGCTTTTGTCACACCTTCTGTGGATCGATGAAGTGTGCATGTGCACCAAACTCCACCAATCTCAAGTTATCATTCATCATGATCATTATTTGTTTTCTATTGCTTTTTTGATATAAAAAGTTTTTTCCTAAGAAAACTTATATTTTTATTCGAGAAAATTGAAGATTTGCCACTCCTAAGCACCTTGATTTAGGATTTGTCACATTTAAGTTTCTTCTTGAATAGGGAGGGGGTAAATGCGTCTTTTCACAGTTGACTTTGGTGCAAAATAAAAATAAAAATACCAGAATACGCCTAGGGTGTTAAATCACAGGTATTTGGTGCTTAGGAGTGACAAATTATCAAAAAAAAAACTTAAAAGTGACAAATCTTAAATCAAGAAACTTAAGAGTGACAAATCCTCAATTTTCTCATTCATAAGTAGCTTAAATTGGACTACAACAAATTCATATGTCTTCTCGAGCTGTCGGACCCCTATGGTCCAATTCTTGCTCCTCCCCTGCTTGCGAGGTCGATCGAATGGTTTAGAATTAATCACGTGTCTTCCTTTTCTTTTAATTATTATCCAACTGGTAGTAAAAAAACGATAATTTTGTATTTGGCAATGAATAGAATGATAAAAAGCTGCGTATCAGCGTGAGATAATTTCCATATTTCAGTACCTAAATGACAAACTGAGTCATTCTAGTCTTTCCTTTATCTGTGCTCTAACGCTGTTCCTTGAATTGACTGCACCGCAGGAACCGAAGGCGCTGGAATGGCCAAGCGAGTCTTTGCTTCTTAAGGTGTACGAGCGGACGCGACGCGGGGCGAGACGCGACTAGAAGTTCCAGCGAAGTCGTCCAAGGAATCGACGTGCAAACGACGAGGCCGCACGATCGCAGGCGCAAAACGCGATCGGACGGCTCGCGGAGCGAGACGACATGGCCACGACGAGAGATCGGCGATTCTACGTGTTTTAAAGAGTAATACTTCCTATGTTCTTAAATACATGACGTTTGATCAAGCGTGCAGTCAAACTTATATAACTTTGACCATTACTTTTCATATGATTTTGTTAGTAAAAAATTACAAAATTATTATATTACGAAAATATTTATCACGACAAATCTAATGGTACTACTCACTCATGATCAATCTAAATAGTTTTTCATATATTATTAGTCAAAGTTAGATAAGTTTGATTGCACGCTTAGTCAAACGTCATGTATTTAAGAACGGATGGAGTACATTGATATCAGTTCTTTTTCCCAATAGCTATCGCGTTTTTTGAGCGAACTTGCTTATCTTCGCTTTGCCAACTTTCTCAGCTTCCTTCCTTTTAAGTGCAATGAAATTTTGCTAATACTAATACCCCTTTTTTCTGTTCTTATATTAATCTACGAGTTTACGCTAGCACGTGCTGTCACCGATGGCGAAATTTTGCTAATACTAATACCCCTTTTTCTGTTCTTATATTAATCTACGAGTTTACGCTAGCACGTGCTGTCACCGATGGCGAAATTTTGCTAATACTAATACCCCCTTTTTCTGTTCTTATATTAATCTACGAGTTTACGCTAGCACGTGTTGTCACCGATGGCGAAATTTTGCTAATACTAATACCCCCTTTTTCTGTTCTTATATTAATCTACGAGTTTACGCTAGCACGTGCTGTCACCGATGGCGAAATTTTGCTAATACTAATACCCCCTTTTTCTGTTCTTTTATTAATCTACGAGTTTACGCTAGCACGTGTTGTCACCGATGGCGAAATTTTGCTAATACTAATACCCCTTTTTTCTGTTCTTATATTAATCTACGAGTTTACGCTAGCACGTGCTGTCACCGATGGCGAAATTTTGCTAATACTAATACCCCCTTTTCTGTTCTTATATTAATCTACGAGTTTACGCTAGCACGTGTTGTCACCGATGGCGAAATTTTGCTAATAGCGAAATTTTGCTAATACTAATACCCCTTTTTCTGTTCTTATATTAATCTACGAGTTTACGCTAGCACGTGCTGTCACCGATGGCGAAATTTTGCTAATACTAATACCCCCTTTTTCTGTTCTTAGATTAATCTACGAGTTTATGCTAGCACGTGTTGTCACCGATGGCGAAATTTTTTGAGCGAGCTTGCTTATCTTCGCTTTGCCAACTTTCTCAGCTTCCTTCCTTTTAAGTGCAATGAAATTTTGCTAATACTAATGCCCCTTTTTTCTGTTCTTATATTAATCTACGAGTTTACGCTAGCACGTGCTGTCACCGATGGCGAAATTTTGCTAATACTAATACCCCCTTTTTCTGTTGTTATATTAATCTACGAGTTTACGCTAGCACGTGCTGTCACCGATGGCGAAATTTTGCTAATACTAATACCCCTTTTTCTGTTCTTATATTAATCTACGAGTTTACGCTAGCACGTGCTGTCACCGATGGCGAAATTTTGCTAATACTAATACCCCTTTTTTCTGTTCTTATATTAATCTACGAGTTTACGCTAGCACGTGCTGTCACCGATGGCGAAATTTTGCTAATACTAATACCCCTTTTTCTGTTCTTATATTAATCTACGAGTTTACGCTAGCACGTGGTGTCACCGATGGCGAAATTTTGCTAATACTAATACCCCCTTTTTCTGTTCTTATATTAATCTACGAGTTTATGCTAGCACGTGTTGTCACCGATAGCGAAGTATCAAGGTCATTGCAGGTCAAGCAGCAAAAACTGTTCTCGTTTTTATTTTGTCCAGCTAAAGAATGCTACTTTTTTTATTTATTTAAACCTGCTAAAGAATGCTACTTGGCTCGGTGCAGTCATTATCTATGAAGTTATGACAAAAATAAGACCACTACTTGAACTCCAGTGATGGTTCATCTACCAGACGTTGATGATTTTTTTGTACTTCAGTTTACTTTTTTTTACATTAAAACTGCGCCATGTGACACAAAGTGGACTGCTTCTTTTTCATTACTGTTTTCTCTTCCATTTGTCTATGTATCTAGTACCTACTACTCATTAAAATACACAAGGAAATATAGTGAACCAGAGACTATTGGTTAATTTTCAAAAAAGTTTTTTTACTCTTACCACATTTTCCCTCCTTCAGATGCCACTATTGTTTCTGGCTGTCAGGAGCTTGCTGCATCACCAATCCATAATAACTTTTTTCCCTTCTTGAATTTGGAGGGTGTTTGAAGTTCGTTGCTTGCATATACCAGTAAATGATCGTACACCATTTGAAGGTACGAAGATACCCTTTTTCATCTAGGATTAACTGTTGTTATATAGCTATAATTATTTAAAGAACCAACTCACAGCAAAATTATTTTCGATGTTCGTATTTGCATTAGTTTGGCACGCCCATACCCTCGTGCGTACTTGGCCATTCTACTTGCTGTTATGAAAGCCAAAATACTAGAGATATTTAGTTATTCTAAAGATAAGTGTATCTTATCAGAACTTCGGGAGTGCCCATTATCCAACTGCGATTCCAGAAATTTGCAAAATTATGACTATGAACTCTGTTTGATTAATTGATTCTTAAAGAGACGTACTCCAAAAAATTCTCCTTTTCTAATGCATGTGAATATAAATGCATACAGGACTACTACAAATTGTTGAACAATCTATCAAATATGAGCATGATTTGTCACCAAATAGACCGATATACATTGTTGGAGATCCATTCGGCGGATGCCTGGCACTATCAGTGGCACCTCGTAATCCACAAATTGATTTGGTTCTCATACTGGTAAATCCAGGCAGGTAAAATTAGTTCTAATTTATTTAGCAAACATTCTTATTCATCAGACTTGTCTTTTGTGGAATATTGTAACATAACCTGCCTTTTCTTGTCAGCAACATCATTTGCAAAGATTGCATTGCAGCCAATATTGCCTCTTGGAAGCAATGCCAAGCAACCTTCATGTTACAGTACCATATCTTCTCAGCTTTGTCTTGGGTATACCTCTTCTTAGCTTGCTAATTAATTTATATTTTAGTTTATTTCTTCTGTGCATTTCGTTAAATTGTCTGACCTAGTGACCTGATATACTTCTAATAAACTTTCTTGTTATTTCCGTACGAACAAAAGAACTACCAATACATGCTGTTAGCTGTTATTTACTTTTATTGTGCGAATGTTAAGACTTCGGAAAAATTCATCTTCAGTATATCAACCACTAAAATTCAATTTGTTCTACAATTTTTATGATCTAAGGATGTGTTTGAACAGGTGAGTAGGTGACCCTCTGAAGATGGCTATGGTTAGCGTTGAAAACAACCTTTCTCCTCCAGAAACTGTCAAATAGTCTCACTTCAATGCTTTCTTTGCTCACGGTATGTTATTAATTCCTTTTTTACTTTTTTTTTGTTTGAGCTATCTCTCACTTTATTTACATAGAAAACTGTTCAGACTTGTGGAGTGTCGATATTTCTATGCTTTCGGGAAAAAAAATTAAGACTTCAATTACCAGTCCTCTATCTATCTATATATCCAAAGAATCATTTTAAACTACAACTTTCTGTAACTTAAACCTTTCCTGCTCAGAACTCAAGACCTGAGTCGTGAGAAATATTAACTTCAACACTTTTAGAAAAGTATATAGATTGCAATTGCATACTATAATAAAAGCTGGAGCAACCGGACAAGTCTGTGTTTCTTTTAGCTCATCTTGTAGCAGTCTTCCGTGTGTTGTTCTGTCATGGGCATCCCCAATAGGGGTAGGAGATCAGGCATATAGCAAATAAAGATTAAATAAGATTAGTTAGTTATTACTTTCCTCACTACCAGAAACAGGATATTTCCCGACTGCCAAAAACACTCGGGAAAAGAAGGTAAACACTTGAGAAATTTATTTCCCGAGTGTCACACTCGGGAAATAACACTCGGGATAGTTTAGTCGGGAATATAACAGTTTCCCGAGTGTTACACTCGGGAAATTTGACATTCCCGAGTGCTACTGTTTACACTCGGGAAACTCGCACACTCGGGAAAAAATCCAATTTGAACGCTTCGCACCAGAACGGAATATTTCCGAGTGTTGACACTCGATGCGCTGAAAAAACACTCGGGAATGTGTCAACGTTTGACCGACGAAACCATCGAAAAGTGACACCTGGCGATGTTCCCGAGTGCATAGCGAAAACGCCACTCGGGAAATATTCCGACAAATCCGGCTGAGAATTGCCACGTGTCATTTTTTCCCGAGTGTTTTGTCGTCTCCCCGAGTGTCGTTTCCCGAGTGTCGACACTCGGGAACTTTTTGGTTTATTTCCCGAGTGTCGACACTCGGGATATACTTGTCAAGTTCCCGAGTGCCAGAAACACTCGGGAAATGCAGAAAACACTCGGGAAAGCGACAAAAACAGCAGAACCAAATTTTTCACAAATTCATTTAAAATCCATTCCACAGCACAGCAATCAAATAATCCATCCATCCATTCCACAGCAATCAAATAATACATCCATCCATTCCACAGCAATCAAATAATCCATCCATCCATTCCACAGCAATCAAATAATACATCCATCCATCCATTCCACAATATATGTATATATATGTATGTATAGACATCATAACAGTTCCGAAGCTCACAACATTCAAGTTCAAGTTCGAAAATGTAAGCATCAGGCATTATACATATGACAGTTCGAAATAGTAATTTCATACTCTTATGTACATAAAAGAAAAGCAAGTATTAGTACAACCATTTGCATGCACAGAATTTCCTGCTTCAATCTTCTGCGCACAAAAGCATCATTTTGGGAGTTCTGCAGATAGAGCAAAACTTAATATTAGTGCCATCTTACAACAAAAGTTAGGAATTGATATTACATGAAAAGATAATTAAACAAACTATTGACAAAGAAAAAAAATTTCTTTAAATCATGATGAACAACCTAATAACATGGCAAATCAG
Organism: Phyllostachys edulis; assembly: GCA_036346405.1. Taxonomy (NCBI): domain Eukaryota; kingdom Viridiplantae; phylum Streptophyta; class Magnoliopsida; order Poales; family Poaceae; genus Phyllostachys; species Phyllostachys edulis. Next base: position 96,649,948 of record CM070545.1, on the reverse strand, counting down.
TTAAGAACATGAAAAGCACAGGTGCTAAAAATGTTAAACTCCAACTCTCAATATTTTGTCATTGTGAACTACTGATCAACATTTATGTTTCAAGCACTTATCATCAAATTCATAGAAAAGAGTGTAACATCCCAAATGTATAATTAGGGTTAATCAAGTATAATTATATGTGTAGAAATTAAAACTTTTTCTCACATCTTGAAAAACCCTAAAATCTCATGTGATTTTTGTCCAAGAGTTGTGTAATCCAAAAACACAAAGCTCTTGTTGACCAAAAATCAAACTCATTCTCCAATTATCTTAAATCTTGTGTCAAACATTTGGAATGTATTTTCCTTGGTCCCAAAACTGATATGGGACCCCTTCTGAAAAATATCATGAGTTATAACACTTGTTGATAATTTTTGGGAGGCAAAACAATCCTTTAAACAACCTTCATGAATTTCCTGAGAAAAATGCATTGTATAATAACCTCTGGAAATTTTATGCAAGGTTGACCTCATTGTCAGCAAGCTCCAGTTAAAATTTCATCAAATTTGGAGTTCATTTGCTATCTCAAATAATTCTGCTAAGTTTCAGCTGTTAAAAACTAAATTTAAAAGCCTGCACTGTTCCTTGGGCTAGCCATATTCAAAGTTGGTCCAGCCCAACCTGGTCTGCACCTCAGCAGACCTCATCTCCACCTTGATCAGGTCGCAGCCGTTGGATTTACATCCAACAGCCACGACCTCCTCCGCGGTCAACACCGCGAGGACCTCCCCACCTCATGAGGTCATTGCCGTTGGATCGGTGATCCATGGTCATGACCTCCCCTGTGTGTTAAACCTCAAAGACCTCCTCGAGCTGTTAAACCATCGCAGCGAGGTCATCCCACCTTGTTGAGGTCGTAGCCGTTGGATCAAATCCAACAGCCACGACCTCCTCCTCAACATACTCAGTCAGGTCATCCCACCTGCGTGAGGTCATAGCCCTTGGATCCAAGATGCATGGCCCTGACCTCCCCTCACTATTAAACTAAACAAACCTCCCACCTAACCTAGGTCGTAGCCGTTGGATCAAATCCAACAGCTCACGACCTCCTGCGCTATCCAAAGACTCACAACCTCCCCATCTTTTGTTGTGCACCGTTAGATTAAAATCTACGGTCCACGACCTCCTTTGTCTCATGCGCACTGACCTCCCGGTCATTGTGTGCCCTTGATTTAAATCCAAAGGCCATGACCTCCCTCATGTCTTTTTGATCGCGTGCGATTAAGTCCTCACCGGAGGTCCGCACTGCTGGATGGAGATCCAACGCTTTGGACCTCTGTCCCTTTTCCTCACGTGCGTTTTTGCGATTAAGAAATCGGAGGGCCACGACCTCCCCATCCTTGATCGTGTGGCTGGGACCTCCTCCCAGCCACTTAAAACATAACGGTTCGAAAATGAGATCCGATGGTTAGGACCTCCCCAGGTCTTATCCAACGGTCATAAGGACCTCCCCTGTTCTTCTCCTTCCTCTGGCGCGCATGCGTGCTCTGAGCGGTGGAGTTAATGTCCAGCCTGTCCACTGTGTCCTTTCAATGGCTCTTTCTTCGACCGCATTTAATGCAGTCGACTTTCCGCTTATCAGTCGGCCACACCGCCTGGTTGTCAACTTTAGGTCATGTCCATCCCATGGACCAACCCGTGGGCTAAGCTCACCATGGAGCTTAGCCCCAGTTCAAAACCTTCACTCAGGCTATAAAGTATCCTTTGGGATCCTCCCTTGGCTTCCGTTGCACACAACCGACCTCAGCCTTGCACTTGTGTGTGGCTGAGCTCCTCCTCCACTAACTCTCACTCACCTCCCATCTTGGCTGCCATTGTTGAAGTCCTTGGAGCTCATCAGTGAGACAAGGGTTCCAGTGGCTCCCTCTTTCCAACCTTTGCTCACTTTTGCTCCTAAACACCTCTTGGAAGTTAACCCTAACTTAAATTGTTTGGGCATTTTTCAGAGGTGGACAAAGAGGAGCTTGGAGCTGGAGCTTTGGCCGTGAGCTGCGAAGCTTCGTTGTCTTCCCCAACTCCGGTCATCACCTCCACGACCTCCCCAGCACCTTAGGACCTCCAGGTACTCCTCCTGTAGTCCTTTAGATGCTGGCACCCGCATGAATGATTTTTGGAGCTTTTCTTGGCACAAGCTTGAATGTTCTTGTGAGCTGCTTTTTGCATTTTCGTGTTTGGCCGTGCTGGTCATCTTTTGCCCTCTCCGGCTCGCCGGCGTTCAAAGCCGCCGTCGCCGTCGAGAGGAGGTCCACTGGGTGCGCAACGTTATTGTGCACTCAGTGGTATCATTGGACCTCACCGGCGAGCTCTACATCGCCGGCGAGGATCACTTCTTCACGCTCGGGATTTTGTCGGACGTCCCGAGCGTGTCATTGTCGTTTTAGGACATAAATTCACCGTTTTAAATGCCCAATCATCGCAATCATTGGTGTCTTAACTGCCATTAACCCTGTCCCCTTTGCGCGCATTAAAACCCCTCGCGCGCGGACCTCCTCGTGGTCCCGCGCGCATTTATCTCATGTCCTAAGCTCGTGCTCGTTGGGTCTGGGACGTCCAGACCTCCTCCGAGGAGATCTGGAGCGTCCAAGACCTCCCCTTGCGTAATCATGGCCGTCCAGACCTCCCTGGAGGTCTGTGACGTTAGGACCTCCCTTAGGACCTCCCCTAGGTTATCTCAGCCGTTCATGACCTCCCCGGGTAGATCTTGACCGTCAAGGTCCTCCCTCGGACGATCTGAACCATCGAGGACCTCCCTTGGAACATCTAGACCGTCCAGGACCTCCCCTGTGAGGTCTTGACGATGTAGATCTTCCTCGGGGAGATCTTGGTAGTTTAGATCTTCCTTTGGAAGATCTCAACCGTTGAGGACCTCCCCTTTAGATCTGGTCCGTTCCGGACCTCCCTTCTGTGTTGTGGTCCGTTGGATCTCCCATCTACGGCCACGACCTCCCCCTCACCTCGCGCATGTGAGTTGCTTGGAGGTCCAGGACCTCTGGACCTCCTGAGCGCGTGTGCGTTGTTCACCTGGGAGGTCTGAGCCGTTAGATCTATGATCTGTGGCTCACGTCCTCCCATGTCCTTATGGGTTTTAGAAATTCCAGTGAGCTCTAGTATAAACTGAATTAAGGTATAACTTTAGAATTTCATATCTCTTTCATTTTAATTCCAAATGAGGTCATTCAAATTGTGTTAGCTCTGTCTTGAACTTGACTTTAATCCAAAAATGATTGTAAGTTGAGTTCAGCTCCAGAGCACAGTTTGCCATTAGATTTTAAAACCAACTTTAAAATGTGCACTTAAATCAATGCTTAACTTGTAAAATACATAACTAATGCTCTATAGGTTATTTTTGGGTGAGACCAACTTTGTTGGTTTCCTCTCTTAGTGAACTCACTGTGAAAATTAGTTTTGAGCTTGTTGCTGTTAGGAAATTGAGGACTTGTGCATTATAATTTTGTTCAAGTTCTTGTTTTTGAAAATTTGTAGAGAGTGCAATATAGCTCCAAATGAGATGAACTCAATTGTGTTATTCATCTCATGAAGTGCTGGTTTTACAGTAAAAATTTCAGCTTCGCTGCTGTTCTAGAAAATGTTGCCTCATAATTAAATTAGTGAATAGTGCAGTTTGGTAATTAATAGGCTGAGCAGAATTGATTTCATCATATCTTTTGCATTGAGAATCCAAATCAATTGGTTCTTGTTGCTAAATTCATGATAAATCATTGTCTTGCTGCTGTAAAATTTTCAGAGAATTTGGAGTTCGTTTGTTGTGCTGTCTTTGTTGTGTTTCGTCGTTCTTATCGGTTCTTTCTCGCTTTTCCGTTAGGCCGACATTTGTGGTGATCCCAGAGCGACCCTCTGCCACAATTTGACCACCAGCAACAAGGCAAGCAGTTTGACCATTTCCATCATTGTCCCATTACTTTAAAGCTTAATACTTTGTTTTACTTCTATGTATGCATGCTACTTTGTGTTAAATGTCGCTAGCGAGCCTATAGTTGCATGATCTGTAGGAATTGTTTATCCTCTACTACCATGAGCCTAGGTTATTTGCTGTGGTGGGAGCTCGTTGGATGAGCTCTTATCACTTAGTAGTTTCGATGAAAATTGCTTAGACATGCCTAGTTATCGGTAGAATGGGCGATCATCGACTTAGTCGATGGTCTTGATCACTCAAAAATGATTATTACTCCTATATGTCCAGCACTTGTGCTTTGATTAATTGTAAAATCAAAACTGAAAATAAAAGATTGATTTAGACTTGGGCATATTGGATGGATGGTGCGGTTTTTGGATGTAGTGGTATGCCCGGGTCCCTAAGGACCGAGTACTTGGGTCACTAAGCCAAGCGATTTGGCGTACTAACCACGCTGAGGGCATATGGAACCCCTCTTGACTAAGTACTCTAGGAGGTGTTAATTATGAGCGAGCTCGGTTGGTGTGTTTTCAAAACAAATGTATATGTATAGTGTGGGAGGAGCATTAGCTTCCGGAAGGTTGTGATGTCTCCTTCTCCCGTGGGTTGTGCAGCTCGTAATTAGCATTCATCCTTTGGAAAGGTCTCGAGGACTTAGCTGTGCAAAGACACCTTCGGAAGTGTGCGTAAAGGAAAGGCGATGCGACGTGTGGAGTGCAGTGGTACACCTGCAGGGATAAAACTATTCAATAGCCTCGTCCTAGGTTATGGACATGCTTGGTAAGGTCGTTCAAGACTAGACTACAACCTTTAATTAAAACTTGACATGGTTGGTATGAGCGGGAGTTCATGCTATTGTTGTGGTGACTTGGGTTAGTCACTTCGTGATTGTTCTTGTTGTTGTTATTATGTTATTATCTCGTTGTTACTTCAACATTTAAAAATGCTTTGCCAAATTGCCTTCAATCTACTATGTTATTGCAAATAAATGTTGCTTTATGCTAAAATGAGTCCAAAGCCTCATCCACTTAAATAAAGCTTGCATGTAGCTATTTATAGTTCTGTTATCTCACACGTAAGTCTTGCGGAGTACTTTATGTACTCATCCGCCGTGGTTGTGGCAATTTTGTGGCTTTTGTTGCAGAGGAAGAAGGAGAGCTCCAAGAGCCTCTCTTTTGTGCTACGTGTTGCGCTTTCTTGACGACTAGCTTGGCGGTCGGTCGAGATGCCTAGGGGTTAAGGCACACCGATTGGCTTTGTGTTATAGCCATCTTTATGGCACTTTTGCTTCATTGTTATCTTTTTGTATTTATCGCTTTTTGGCCTAAGGGCCTCTCTTTTGTAATATCTATTCCATATTAATGTTAACTTCGGTTTGTTGCTTATGTTCTATGTGTTGTATGGAATTGATACATTCTTTTGTTGTGAGGTATGTATAACTTGCATTCAGGAAGTATACATCTCTCGAGACCGGGGTTTATTTGGTTGATAATACAAGGGTCAATCGGATGACTAAGTATTATGAGCCTAATAAACGTCGGGGTCTCACAAAGAGTGTACATACAAATTATTATATGTTGACACATTTCAAAAGAATTTATGATATAGATATAGAGAATTAGTTATATATGTAGCCATTTTTATCCATTTTTTAGCAATCACCTGATTGTGAATGTTTTCTAATATTGGTATCCTTTTAGTATATCATGAAAATAGCAAGCACCTGGTGGTGGCCTCTCGGTGATGGACGTCGTGTGAACATTAGGAGCAAGATCTTGACTTGAAATTAGCGGTAGAAGCAATCGATCCCGCCGTTCCCTACATTTTCATAAGAAATCGCATTATAAGAAATTTGCAGTAGCGACCAATAATTACATTGCATGTCATTGCAATGTCTTCTGAATCTAGCAGTCATAAGAGACTAACAATATAATAATCGATTATGCGCTTACTAACCGAGCGGATAAGTGAGGCGATGGTTCCCCGACGGAGAGACATTAAGTCGAGTCCGGTCCCGAGTGCTGCATATTTGTTTGCACATTGCATTTAGCCATACATTATATATATATATATATATATATATATATATATATATATATATATATATATATATATATTTGTTATTGTACTACCATGCTCCAACTAACCTCCGTGAGCATTTGCTCCAACATTTGCCTAGCCTCAATTTCTGTCGCATTTGCTACTGGAGCTCAAAACCGAGATCGGAAACATGTGATGGTTGCTGTCGACTTTGAAGGTGTACTTCATCCGTTGATGCAGCACTCGTGGATCGGACCTCCGAGAGGGTTGTCGGTGTGCTAATGTACCCGGCACCCATGAAGAAACGACTATGTTTCTTCCCCCTTCCAGCCTTGTACACAGCACTCGCGTCTAGTGGTGAATTCATGACGTCGTAGTCCGGGCCATGAATCTCCTTAGCAGCATCAGTATATGCAGCCTGTTGGACAAAATCATCAGGGAGCGAAAATCATTAGGGACAAAATGATCAGAAATCGTACCAAGTTCTCTGTCGCGCGCTGGCTGCACAGGTGCCCTCCTGATCACCCCTCCTAGCTACTACATATGCCTCCATATCGGAGACAGGTCTCTGCTTCTTCTTTTCCTGCAACCAAAAAAATCATGGCGGTCAATACATATGTATCTAAACATACAATCAATATGAATATGTTGACCTACCAGGTTCTTCTTGTAACGTGCCATGGAGGAGCTGCCTTGACGATGTGCTGTCCCGTCCATCAACAATCTCCGCTCCCTAGCTGCACGAGAGTTCTGTAACCATCGTTCGTTGCACCACCTGTCTTGGAGAATCTGCCGCCATGCATTTTCACACTTAAGGGCCCACCAAGGTATTGCCTAAATTAACCAAGTGTTAAATATGAATAAACTAGAATTGATTGTAATCAAGGACATCGTTTGTTCAGTTGGTTACCTGCATGTACTCGTCCAAAGTCATATTCGTTCGGCAAGCGTCGGCCCTATGAATTTGCTGTCCAAGGACTTGTGTGTCGTAGCAGATCACCGCTTGGATGCGTGCTTCGTAGAACATCTGTGGGATCAGCTTCTTAACACAATTACGCAAAGACTCTCCTAGAATCGACTTCCGTCCCTCAAATTTCATCGAAACCACCACTATAATCAAAGAATAAAGAATTGATAAAGAATAAGATGATTAAGTTAGTTGATGAAAGCGAAAAGGAATTGATAAAGAATAAGATGATTAAGTTAGTTGACATTTATTACTTGGCTACTAAACATCCAAAAGAAACACACACACACACACACACAAAAAGTATCCACCCTTCTAGTAGTTTAGCTCAGTTTTGCTTGCTTGTCCCAGAGCAATTGCAAAGACTCACATATTACTTTGACAATCTGTTGCTTTACATGTTCACTTTTAAGACAGATAACATTTTTTCTATGATTTATATGCACTCTATGAAATTGTCGATTTTTTCTTACAGTGATAGGCATGGTGCGTTATCAAGTTAAAAGGACCGCATACATTCTAGCACACCTAAGAAAGGATAATGCAAAATACTTGGTAAATTTATAATTATGCTTCTTTCCAATATATCTGTGTTGTGCTTTGCATATCAACCTACTATTGTAATAAAGATTAGATGGGTGAGATTGAAGGCTACATGTTCACTGAAGGCTGACGAAATATTATACATAAAAAACCATTCATTCAGCAGACACTAGTAGCCAAGCTAATTGCTTCCAAATTTTTACAAAAACCATCATTTTCATGGTTATGCATCATCTAGTTAAATAAATTAGAAACAATGGTTCTTTAAATCAAATGGGTACAACTCATTGCGACTCGAGAGTTGTGACCTAATCAACCCTAACATGCATAGGAACACATAGAAGCAGATTTGAATATTCAGTCACTTACCCAAAAACTTTCCTCCACCAAAGCAATTTGTCAAATGGAACCTCTCCTTCAGCAGCGGCGGTATCTTCAGCAGCCTTGTAGTGGCACCATGTCCATGCAGGCTCCCGCCTTCCTCTGTAGGTGACCAACCCAGGGAAGTGCCATCGAATCAACACGCCAATTATGCCATTTGGAAGTCTACATTTGTCACCCCCGCCTTCTTCTCGCCATTGCCTGCATATTAGTTTTTTTGAGGTATGCAATTAAGTGGGCTAAATTAGTGAAAGTGCAAACAGTTTCTTACGTGTCACCAACAGGAACGATGACAGTCTTCTCCTCCTCTCGGGTTGGTCATCGTGGCAGGTTCGCAGGTCCTCGCATCCAAAATTCTTGTGTCTCATGGTGCTCATCCTCCTCACCCTCCGCCGCCTCAGGGTACTCTTCCTCCTCACCCTCCGCCTCACGGTGCTCATACTCCACATCATCAGCACGCGAGGGCTACGGGTCTGAGGCTGATCTACTAGAGGTAGACCCCACGCCCCCTTGAGGGGCAGCGGCTGCCCTCTCCGCCTCGCCGAGGGCCGCGGCTGCCCTCCGCCTCGTCCGAGTGGCCGCGGCTGCCCTGTGCCTCCTGGAGGGGTCGAGGCTGCCCCTGTGCCTCCTGGAGGGGCCGCGGCTGCCCCTGTGCCTCCTGGAGGGGCCGAGGCTGCCCCTGATCCTCCTGGAGGGGCCGCGGCTGCCCCTCTACCTCCTGGAGGGGCCGTGGCTGCCCCTCTGCCTCCTCGAGTGGCCGCGGCTGCCCCTGTGCCTCCTGGAGGGGCCGAGGCTGCCCCTGATCCTCCTGGAGGGGCCGTGGCTGCCCCTCTGCCTCCTCGAGGGGCCGCGGCTGCCCCTCTGCCTCCTCGAGTGGAAAACAAGCGTCTACCTCGACTAGAGTATGCTGCCTCGCCACTCATATTTTGGTGTCCTGAAATGAAATGAAATAAAATAAATCAATTAATATAGCGTAATCAAGTAAGCTCATAGAAAAATGTAATATAACGTAATCAAGTAAGCTCATACAAAAAATTAAAAACATGCAGCAAATAAATGAAAGACATACAAGATCATGCTCAGAAGTAGTCATCTACAATGGGATCCTCCGCAGATGGGCCCTCCAAAAAGTCATCATCACTATCATGAGGTGTTGACTCAACCTCATCCCCTGTGGTGCCATCAATGTCTAAGCGATTAAGTAGTTCCAAGTCCTCTTGGTTTACAACCTCAGCGGCATCGATTTGAATATCATCCATGTGATCGTCCTCTTCCCCAATTATTATTTCAAAAGTCCCTGGTAGCCTATCTTCTTGAAAGAATAGGTCAACACCATTGTTGGTCTCCATGTTGTAGTCCTGCTCACTAGGGGTAGGTAGTTTACCATATGGTTGCACCTTATGTACTACCCACCAATCCACTAGACTACTCATAGTTTTGCATGGGTACGGGATGTAGTATACTTGGGTGGCTTGTTGAGCCACAATAAATGGGTCATTGCCTGGTAGGATTGATTGATGCGCAACTTCAACCAGCCCAAGTGATGTATCCCGTCTGACTCCCCTAAACGGATGGAACCAATGACATTTGAATAACATAAGTTTGAGAGGTTTGCTACCATGGAAATATAGTTCAATTATTTCTTCAATTACTCCATAGTATTCAACAGGTGTATCACTCTCATCTTGTCCTATAGTCACCACTCTACTGTTAATTGTTGTTGCATTAGGCCATTCCCTCTCATGTGTCGATGTTCGGAAGCGGTACCCATTCACATCGTAGGTACTATAGGACAGCACCCGAGTGTGGCATCCTTGAGCAACTTGCTTCAATTCACTACTCATAGACTTGTCCTTGAAACTCTACAGCATAAATAGAATAGGTTTCATGTATTAGTTCCTCTTTACTTAGTAAATATTATGTGCAAGGGGGAGTAGCTAATAGAGAAGTTACTTTCTGATAGAACCAAGTCGGGAAATTCGGTTTACAATTCCCAGCACCCTTCCTAAGAAGGGTCGCAACTTGTTTTTCGGATGGGTCTCGACGTTGCTTCCACTCGCTCCTAACAAATTCCCTATAGGCAACAAGACAAGTAGATTAAAACACTCATACATCAATTATTGGGAAAAAATAATTGTTGCATACCTAATGTAATCATCCACTTCGGAGAGGTTGGTAAAGACATACAACATCACAGTCAACCACTCATCCCGCGATAAAACTTTGGGAGTACCACCGCTTGAAGTGTCACCTCTTCCGGTGAAGAGGCTAAGTTGGCAATTATTTTGAGGGATGCCAATATTGTATCGTGAGGTTTGATTGTGCACCGTGCGAACATTGTCAGCAAAGTATATTGATGTGAAATGGGAAATTTCCTCAATTATGTACGCCTCCGCTATGGATGCTTCAACACGCGATCGATTTTTTGCTTTGCCTCGTAGTTCCTTTTGTTCCCTCTCAATTGGATACATCCACCGGTTTTGCACTGGTCCCCCCATCCTAGCTTCATAAGGAAGATGGAGAATCAAATGTTGCATTGGATTGAAGAAGCCAGGTGGAAAGATCTTTTCCAACTTACAAAGCAACACAGGTACTTCACGCTCCATAGTTGACATTACCATGGGATCTATCTCTTTCGCACATAGTCATCGATAAAAGAAGCTCAACTCCGCCATCACTTGCCAAACACACTGGGGCGTAGCCACGGATCATCACAGCAAAAGGCGTTCCATGAATATGTGGTAGTCATGGCTCTTTAGGCCATCGATGCGCATGGTAGCTAAATTCACTCCTCTCCTTAGATTTGCTGCATACCCATCAGGAAACTTTAGGGTCTGAAACCATTCCAAAATCTCCTTCCTCCGAACCCTAGTTAGGCAATAACTAGATCTTGGCTTCTCCCACTTGCCAGTAGCTGGCTTATGGATCATATTCAGCGAGGGCTGTTGCAAAGCTCCTCCTGATCAAGGCGAGCCTTCACATTGTCCTTCGTCTTGTCTGGAATGTCAAAGAATGTGCTAAATATGGCCTCTGCAACATTCTTCTCATTATGCATTACATCTATGTTATGGGGAAGAATGAGCTTATGGAAGTATGGCAGCCGCCACAAACTTGAAATGTGAGTCCAATTGTGCTCCTCACCATATTTCTCGAACCCATCACCATCATCAAGAGGCTTCAAAGCATCTAGCCGCACGAACCTCCTCACCGCCAGACGACGTGGTGGTCCATCATGGACAGCAATATTGGCCCTAAATCCAGTTGTGTCACTTCAATTCGTGGTCAATTGGAAGGAATTGACGATGACAATCCAAGAAGGAGTGCTTGCGACCATGCTTTAGCCAACAGCCACGCAACGTCTCCCTACAGATTGGGCATGGCATCTTCCCATGTACAAACCACCCACAGAATATCCCGTACGCCGGGAAGTCATGCATGGATGTGTGGTACGCGACCCTCATGGTGAAGTTCTGTTTCAATGCCCGATCATATGTCACTATGCCTTGTTCGCAAGCATGTAACAATTCATCCACCACCGGCTCCATGAATACACTCATATTCTTCCCTGGGTACTCAGGACCAGGGATTATCAAGGAAAGGAATATGTACTGCTTCTGCATGCAAACGTCGAGTGGGAGGTTAAGGGGAATGACAAACACAGGCCAACAGCTGTATGGCGCAGCCCCCATACCAAATGGGTTAAACCCATCAGTTGCAATTGCAATTCGAACGTTCCGAGGCTCCGCAGCAAACTCTACATAGTCTCGGTGCTTCCATGCTTCACCATCAGATGGGTGGACCATCTTGTCATTATGATACCGACGACCATACTTGTGCCATACCATTTGTTTGGCAGAAACCTCAGACATGTATAACCGTTGGATTCGTGGCACAAATGGTAGATAGCGAAGTATTTTTCTGCCAATAGGAAGCTGCCTCTTCTGACCATCACCGGAGTCAACCTCAACAAACCTAGACTCACCACTCTTATCACAGTGATCTTTGTCTACATTCTCATTCCTAAATAGCATGCAATGATTTGGACAAACATCTATCTTCTCATATGGCATATTTAGTGCGCTTATCAATTTCTTGGCCTCATACAAGTTAGCGGGCAGTTTGTGACCATCTGGGAGAAGGGTGCTAAACACGCTTAAGAATGCATCAAAGCAAGCAATGCTTGTGCTGAACTGAGACTTGACAGCAAGTAGTCGTGTGATGGCATCTAGTTGGGACACCTGTGTGTGCCCATGAAGTGGTTGACTCGCTGCGGACAACATATCAAAGAAAGCCCTTGTTGCAGGCTCCGGTTCTTCCTCAGCAGGTGGCCCATATGCATGACGCACATCATCTAGCATGTCTTCTATCCTACTCTCATTGTGGCCGCCATCGTCCGTTTCCTCCCTTAGCACATCTGATCTGCTATGTTGTGACTCGCCGTGATACACCCACACGGTATAGCCTGCCCTAAATCCGTACTTGCACAGGTGTGCGATCATTGTTGCCCTCGTTTGTGGCCGTGTGTTCGAACAACGAGAACAAGGGCACAACACACCCCGTCCATTACGCCTAGCAAATGCTCGATCCACAAAATCTGTCGACTTTTCCATCCATTCTTGGGTACAGTCACCCATCGCTCTCGCCCAAAGGTACATTCAACTACGATCCTCACCATCCTAGTGTACAAAACATAATGCATATTTTAATCCAACTTTTATTTATGTCAAAATTACAACTACTGAGCTAGCTAGAAGCTACCCTATGATGCATGCCCTATATATGTACACTAAAAGCAGATTGACATGAAGACAACATATATGATCAACAGAGCATAAAAACACTTTCTTTCAATATATATGAATACCTTTATTTATTAACACGTTAATGTAGCATTGTAATGACAGCATATCAATCCACCATAAATGGACAATACAAAAGAAAATAAGCAAACTTTATTTCTTTTTGCACTTATCCATTACCTTACAGTACTTCTTGGAGCTGAGGGAGCTGAGGGAGCTGCGGTGGGGAAGATGGCTGCAATTGTGTGTGTGGTGGAGGCGAGAGGCGAGGCGGCAAAGACTGTATTGAAAACCATGAGCTATATTAGGACAGAATCGGCACTTAAGCATTGAAATTTAGACAAAACAAAAAAACAAAAGGTCTTCAGAAAAGGGAGAGAGAGACCATGACCATGACCATGCATATGCCATTTTACACAAGATTGATCACAGAAACGGTCAGGCAATAGCTAGGCTGGTAAAAGGTCCATTTGAGAAGAGAATATAAACAAATGCGGATAAGAAAAAACAAAGGTTTTAAGGCCATATGGTGTAGACTGTAGAGTACATATGGATTTTGTTGCTGCATGAAAGGCTGAATTATCGTAAACAAATCGCGCTGCAGTTTAGCTAGAAGCGTAGAACTCCAACAAGTGACATGTTGACATGTTAAGATATTATGTTAGTATATCTATTAATAACGTTCCAGAACTAGTTAAATCACCTGCTGAATGAGCATGAAAGGTGCGTATGCTTTAGGCAAGAGGTGCATTACTTGGAATTGTACAGTGTAGAATGGTCGAAATCAACCTAGGTATAGCAGGCAACAACGATAATAACTATGTTGGGATCTGCTGTAGAGGCTAATTCTAGTAGAACTAATCTTATTTTAATGGCCCAAAAAGATAATTCAAGTAGTTAGTATAATAAAAAGTAACAAGATAGAAGTGCTTTTTAAAAATCACCGTATATCAAATGGAGCCTTAAATTGTTCATTTATATGCATGGAAGAAATTACACTGAGTTATGGTTGACTTTTACCTGTTTTTCCCGGATATTCTTTCGTGAAGTTAAATTGTTTGAAATTATTGTCTAAGCTGAGTTGGAGGCTTTCAAATATTTCAGCGCAATATATACAACCGCACTGTGGACAATCGCATACTCCGTATTTACAGTATCATGAGTTCACCTCCTAACGTCCGGTTTCCCTATAAGAAAACCAGCTCATGCTCAATGTAAATTATTGTCTTTTTGGAGTTTTGCCGTTCAAACCTATATGGACGTAATACAGGATTTCATGTGACCCACCATATCCTCAAGGCCATATAGAATTCACATCTCTAAGCTAGTACAGCCTTACCATTTCAAAACCATTTTAGCTGTTAAATATACAACAGACGCACATGCACACAGAGAGGGGGGGGGGGGGCGGGTATGCGCAAAGAAAATATATTAAAATAAAAAATATCAGCATGATGAAATGTGCCTTTTTTTTCTAGTTACCTACTAGCTAGATTGGTCATTTGAGCTCATGATCTAGTATTATAAATTATTTTCCTTCTGTCTTTATACTTTCAAATTGTTTGTTTAATTATTGTAATCAAGGTAGCTACCAATTTTGCTAGCTTAATATGATATGACTCAAAATCATTTGTTACAAGCAATGCATATAAACATCTCAATTTATCAAGTCGTTGCATTGTCATTACTTAACGTGGTGCTTGCTGCACGAACTGTAATGCCATTATTGCATGGTTCTGGGTCGTTAAATGTGTGATACCTTTTCTCATGAGTGCTGTTCCCTAGAGTGGTTACAAGTTATTGATACAATATATTGGCATTTTTGTAAGTGGTCTTTAGCAAAATTGATCACTTCCTATATATTCAAAATGTTGATGCTATCAGTGGTTCTTCCAATTTTATGACTGTCCTATCCTGCCTGCAGACTCTTCTAGGATTTATAAACTTCAAGCTTTACCATTCAATAAATGTAAATTATCCTCCTATTCTGGATCCTCGTCTGGAAGCTTTAGCTGCTGGTAAGTGCTAATGCTTCAACATCAGCTCCCAGCTAATGAACCTGGTGCACTAATGCACCTTGTAGAAGAATCAACTGCTGATGATGCAGAGGACAATAATGCTAAAGAATGCAGGAGTTTTTTTAAAAACTTGAAGTTTTACTTCGCGAGGTAGGTACGTGGAAATTGGCCTATTGCAAAACTATCATTTTCTGGAGGTAGATCAACTAAATACTTCTGGAAGTTGATGAGTGGCTCAAGAGGGGGTTCAACCTACCAGAGGAGTGGCGCCGGTCGGAGGAGGGAGCCGGGGGAGGCGGAGCCAACGGAGCCGGGGGAGACGGACAGTCGGGGGCGGCGCCGGCGGAGGAGGGAGCCGAGGGAGCCGGGGGAGGCGGACTCAGGCGGCGGAGTCTTGGCGGGCGGGTCTGTGGTCTTGTGGAGTCTGGGGCGGAGTCTGGCTGGTGCCTGGAGTGCGGCGGAGTCTGGCGACGACGGTGGAGGCGGCGGAGGACGGGGAGGGAGCGCGCGGGGGATTAGCTAGGGTGAGCAACAATGCGTCTTGCTGGGGGGTTTGGGGAACGGGGAACGGAGGAACGCGCGGGAGGGGGCGAGAATTGGCCAACTATTATTTAGCTCCCGAGTGTGCAGAATCGAACGACACTCGGGAGCTAATTTTTCCCCGTTGCTCCCGTCACAGTTTCCCGAGTGTCCGATCTGACACTCGGGAAAGTTAAATTTCCCGAGTGTTTTTCTAATTTCCCGAGTGTTTAATGAGGCACTCGGGAAGTTCCCGAGTGTCTTATTCAAAACACTCGGGAAACTTACTAGCACTCGGGAACTTCGACGAGATCGAGGCACACCTATCGGTTCGACCTGAGCCATGTAATCGAGGCAGAACTCAATGACCTCTTCAGTTGCATAACCTTCGACGATGCTGCCCTCTGGCCGAGATCGATTCCGTACATATGACTTGAGAATTCCCATGAACCTCTCGAACGGGTACATGCTACGTAGGAACACGGGCCCGCACATCTTTATCTCCCTCACAATATGAACAATGAGATGGACCATGATATCAAAAAACGACGGAGGAAATACATCTCAAGATCACATAGTGTCGTCACCACCTCGTCTGCAGAGCATCTAGTCCTTCAAGATCGATGTCCTTCTCGGAATTGTGTTAAAAAATAACACGACCTCATGATTGTCTTTCGGACCTTGATCGGCAAAATACTTCTAATTGCAACAGGAGCATTTGTGTCATCAACACATGACAATCATGAGACTTCATGCCAATTAACTTCAAATCTTTTATCGAAACAAGTTTCTTCATGTTGGCGGAGTAACCGGACGGAACTTTCACGCCATGCAAGCACCGGCACAGTTCGGTTCTCTCGGCCTTGGACAGAGTGTAACAAGCAGGGGGAAGGTACGTTCGTCTTTATCGATCCTTGTTGGTGCTAACTCAGGTCTGATGTCCATATCAACCAAGTCAAGCCGTGCGTTGACACCATCCTTTGTTTTGTCACGAATGTTCAGTAAGAGACCAATCAAGCTGTCACATACATTCTTCTCTACATGCATGACGTCGATGCAGTGGCGAACTTCTAGGTGCTCCCAATAAGGTAAGTCCCAAAATATTGATCTCTTCTTCCACATGTTCTTCTTACTTGTCCTCGATTTACATCCCTTTCCAAGCACAACATCTAAATCCTTAACCATATCATAGACCTCTTTTCCGCTTAAATGCCTTGGAGATGAACCGTCCTTCTCTCCGTCAATTGTTTCTTCATCTGCGGTATGGGTGAGCCCTCCGAAGGAACCTACGATGACGCATGTACACGGTTTTTTGCGAGTGATTCAGCCACACACTCTCGGTATCATCTAAGCGGTGAGTACGTGCTTTGGCCCTTTTGTACTCGGCCGACAGATTAGCAAGGGCGGGATAATCATTTATGGTGCGTAACAACAAGGAACGTAAAGTGAAGTTCTCTCGTTTGTACGCATCCCATACCTGTACCCCTTCAATCCACAGTATTTTTAGATCTTCCATCAATGGTGCTAGGTACACATCAATATCATTCCCAGGTTGCTTCGGCCCTTGGATAAGTATCGACAACAAAATATACTTTCGCTTCATACACAACCAAGGAGGAAGGTTGTAGATACTGAGCGCCACGGGCCAAGTGCTATGTCGGTTTGCTCATGTTACCGAAAGGATTCATTCCATCTCAGACTCAATCCAAACCTTATATTCCTCGGTTCCGCACCGAAGTCTGCAAACCTCCTATCGATGTTTCTCCATTGGGCGGAATCAGCAGGGTGTCTTAACTTTCCGTCATTCTTACGCTCCTCTGAGTGCCAATACAGCAGTTTTGCATTCTTTGGGTTCGCAAAACCGCTTCAAACGGGAATTACAGAAGATACCACGCCACCTTAGCAGAGGTCCTTTCTTCACCTCGATTCCTCGTCGTCATCCGATTGCTTCTTACGCTTGTATCGGGATCGTTGCACACGGACATACATGCATGTTTGTATACTCGTTACGGTAGAGGATACTGATCGTTCGGACATGCATGTATTCTTTCTACTTCCATTCCCAATGGACAAAGAACCTTTTGGCTTTGTAGGTGGTTTTGGGCAACTCATTTCCCTCAAAGCATGTCCGCTAAGAGACCTAACAGCTCCGTGAAACTCTTGTCGGACCAACCCTTTGCTTGCCTTCAATTTCAGCGGTTTAAGCACGGATGACACCCTTGTGTATTCCGACTTGCAGCCCAGAACAAAGGTTTCTCCGAGTCCTCCATCACGCCTCGAATTGAACATACTCCCTCTCATCACGGTTCCTTCGCATCGCGAAGCATCTGATCTAGATTGTCATCGTGCAGCCTATCCGAATCGGAACCACAATCGACATCATTCGGCGGCATATCGTTGACTTCCTGTATAATATGCATATCGTTGACTTCCTGTATAATATGCTCTTCACCGTGGTCGGTCCAACATGTATAACCCTTTTGAAACCCTTTGAATCAAGTGTGCTTCGATCTGCGCTCGGTTGTTAAACATCTTGATTCTCGCAATCAATGCATGGACAAGACATATATTCCGCCCCTTATTCAACATATCCTCCTCGGCTCTTGTAAGCGAAGACACGCCATTAATGTACTCTTCACTCACACGGTTCTCAGTGTACATCCAACTTCGGTCCATCACACGGTTCGTATTGAAAACCCTGAAAATAAATAAAAGGGTGATGACTTTCGAAAGCGTATTTTCTGAGGCTTAATTACGATTTTTTCATTTTTACATTTTTTCGGATTTTATTAACTTACATGTGGGCCCTACTTGTCAGTGACTCATTTTTTATTTCATGATTTTATTTATAAAATCTATGGCGGTCCCACATGTCATAGACTCGTTAGTTTATTAACTAAATGATTAAAAACAGTAGGATTAATTTGAAGCTCAAACTGGGCTTAGGGTGACATCGCATTGCTATATAGTCGTGGCTCTCGGCCCTAAGGTCTCGCCTGAGGCGAACCGACGGTGATGTCCCACATGGAGGCGCCTGAAACTAGCGATTTCGGCGTAAACGCCTGAAACTACTCAAATTAAAGGATGCTTATGCTTCAGTATCTCACCTCGATCACGAGGAAGGTGTCAATGAAAGTCGGGGAAGGTCCAAGGCGCGGCTGGGTCGTCGATCGGTGAACAGAGGCGACGGCGGCAAGCTCCTCGGCGACAATATACAGCTGAAATGGACCAGGCCGGCTCAGTGAGGTGAGGCGATGTACTCAAACCGGGCACGGAACGGCGATGGACCTATCGTAGCGCCAGAGATATGGAGATCAAGAAGACTATATCTGTTTTGGCCGGGGAGGCGGAGCTATATATATACGTCTGTGATGAGTTAATTATCACGGACGGTTTTTAACAAAACCCGTCTGTGATATTGGGCAATATCACAGACGGTTCATGTTTGGAACCGTCTGTGATATTGGGTAATATCACAGACGGTTCATGTTTGGAACCGTCTGTGAAGTATCACAGACGGTTCCAAACATGAACCGTCGTGATATGACATCTTCCTGAGCGGTTTTAGCGAGGAGAATAACACAGACGGTGGGTAACAAAAACCGTCTGAGATTGTGTTTAATACAGACGGTTTCGATGAACCATCTGTGATCAGGCGTCCAGTATTAGCATTTCTGTAGTAGTGTAGGGCTGCAAACGGAGAAGATAATTCCCGTCCGTCCGACCGACCGAAGGCTCGTGTAGTGAATACAGGATGGAGAAATAGATATCTGGCATTATCTGTGTCCGACTCCGACTCTGAGGAAAAAAATACAGAATAGGATACAAGATGAGCGATATCCGTCCATATGTGTCTGTATGTTAGGTGGTATGAGGAAAGCCTATTGTGACTTCACTTAGAAACAAGATAACATATAGGGGGTTGCTGCATCTGAGTTGGTAGGGGATACTGAGTGTTTTTCCTTCAACATCTTAGCGATTAGTCTCTTCGTGTTCGTTCTTATTGCACTCATACTGTCCAATGTCCTGTGTAGAGGTGCAAAAGAAGCAGATAATTTTCTTTCGATCAACCGACTGAAGGCTCACGGAGCGAATACGAGATGAAGAAATGGATATCTGACACTATCTGTGTCTGACTCCAACCCCGAGAAAAAAAAATAGAATAAGATATATTATGAGTGATATCCGTCTGTATCCGCTCCGATTGCACCCCCTACTTAGTACACCATATATAGTTTGGTCGCTAGGTAGTTGGGCACGTCGTGGTCAGTACATTGGCCGCTCGCTAGATGTGTAAATAAATATGGCGTCGCGGTGTCAAAGGTGCAGCTAGCTAGCCATGCACATGTACAACACACGTAGCGTAGATTTTTTGGCCGTTTTGGCACTATTGCACCGTAGAAAAGCGAATCTAGCCTCTCCTCCGAAACAAGCGCAAAAATGTCATCGCGGACTTGAGCGGACCTGCCACGTAGCCTCTCCTCCGAACCGATGCCCCAACCAGGCCTTTCAATTCATCGACGGACAGCCTAGAACAAGTGACTCACTCATAATCGGGAGACCGGTCAAGAAGAAGACATCCTAGAGAGTGACCGTCATCTTTCCCCACCAAAAGTGGAAGGTATGCGTCTCGGGTCTCCACCTGTCAATAAGTGCCGACATCAAATTGCCATCCAGGGTGAAGTAGCGTCCGACTAAAAGCATCCTCGCAAAGGGCAACAAGCCCATGTCCCAAAGGATTGGGACGCAGCGGGCGTCGAGCTTCCAGTAATGCTTCTCCAACCGAAGTACGAGGGATAGAGGGTTATCCGCGTCCCCGGTGATCCACAGTTTGCTCTGGTGATGCAAATCGTAGAAGGGTTCGAGTAGCTCCGGTAGAGGTATGGCTTGCAAGAGATGAAATGCACAAATTATTAGTGAATAAATTAATAACGACGATGAATTACTAGAAATTAATAATTTATGATTAAATTAATTACGAGTAATTTAATACCACTAAATTAATTATGAAAACTTGATTACCACAAATTAATTGTAAATAAATAATATTACAACTAAATAATGACAACTAGATTAATTACGATTAAATTAATTACGAGTTATTAAATACTAGTAAATTAATTACAAATTATTAATTAGCACAAATTAATTACGAGTAAATACAAACAACATAATTAATATATACTAATTAACTACGACTAAATTAATTACGACTAACTAAGTATGAGTAATTAATTAAGATTTAATTAATTGCGACAAAAATAATTACGACTAAATATTTAATGACCGCAAGTTGTGGACTCACGACATCGTTCGCAATTCGCGTCAACTTTGGTAAATATGGTATTTATCGATAGCGAACCAAAATAAAGTGGTATTTACCGATACCGAACCGTATTTTAAATAATATCGTATTTACCAAATTAGCAATACCATATTTACCGTATACACCGTATTTACCCAAAAAAACAAATGAACAGCCCTGACCCTAGGGGCCCGGATGCGGCTTGTTCGGGCACCAGGGGAGCGGCACCGGCAATGTGGCGGCAAGGGGGGTGTCTGCGCCCCGGGGAGTGGTGGAGATAGAATCCATGTGCAGGAGATACGGATGTAGACACGTGTCGGCCTCCAGCACTTTGTTGTACATTTTTAGCATTACGACTCGTGAACAGCCAGTTTCGTTAATAACGACACTGGTAATAGTGTTTAGGCCAACAACTCACGTAAGACATACCCGACAGCACGGGCATTGAAGGCTCTAGTTTTTTCCACTTGAGCTGACCAGGAATTGCGGTGTACTTACGTGCTTCTTTATTAGTTCCATTCATTAATAACTAGCAGGGTATCCTGCGTATTTGCGCGGCTAGATTTGTTTTAAAGTTTTTAATGTCAAATGATATAACTTAGATGTTTGAGAATATATTTACGTATCTCGTAGCTATTTAGATTTTTAAGACATCGTAAACATTAGAAATGGCAATAGAAACTTGAAGAAAAACACAACTTAAGGAATGTAACTAATGTATGAGTTTTGATGGAAGAAAATCTCTAGCACAATAAATTAACCACTCTCCATCATGTATGCATCATGTAGCTGCATGCCCTTATTTTTTTCTCCACTGGTTACTCTTTTCCAAAATATTTGTATGCACATGTACCTCTGTTAATCTCAAGCAATACGTTGATTATATATACAACAAATTATCTTATTAGTTTACATAGTATTAGAGTATATTGCCCACGTATACACTGATGCACCATGGGTGACCCACCTTGAACTTATCTTCCCTCACGTCGGTTGCCCTATCGAACCGTGTGTCTTCTATCTCTTCTCCCCGCCATAGTTTTTCTGCTTCAATCTCCAACATCAAGTCCAATTCATGATCGATATCTCTCAGATGACACCCCTTCCGATGCAATACTCTACCACATAGTTATCTTCTACTTCTCTCCAATTATTGTCTAATACTAATCGTTGTGATATCAACACGCATACATGCAAATGTCGCTGATCCTTGCCGGGGACACCCTCCGCACTCTCTCTGGTGGCCCCGAGCTTATTCCTTACTATTGCACCATCTCTACTTTGAGCTCTTTGCTCCTTTGTTTATGTATGCTCGTGTTTATATTCGTATGGATGCATACATGTATATACACATGACGATATTATACTTGCTCGATGTCTTGTTCTACCATGTTGGTTGCTCCTCTTCAACGTTGTCCAACTCAACGATGTGGCTTCCTTACTAACTACTATGACCTCCCATCTTCACTGATGCCGGTATGTCTACTTTAGTCACTGTCTAACGATATGGAGAATCTTTTCGCCATCGCCGACGATGCCGTGTCACCAACGATGGCAGCTCCTAACTACGCGATAACCCCATATGGTCGATAGCTCATCTTCAATGCAAAGCTTCATCTCCTCTTTGCTAGGGCTTCCCCATCATTAAGCTTCTTTGGCTATTGACTTTTTTAACAACGCTGATTCTCACCACTTATCGTCACAACACTTGGCTCCTTCGACTCCGGCCTTTCTCTTCGGTAGCTCCAGTGAGTAGCACGACATTGTCCTCGTGAAATGGCTAAGGTGAGCAGCATGATATTGTTCTTATCTTTGTCGTCGCTACTGCGGCTCTTCGTTTCCTTGTGGATCAATGTCTTTTTGCAGGACAGATCGACATAATTGCACTCTTTTGTGGTCTCATCCGACACCATTCGTGGTATCCTCATTATAACTTATATTTAATTTATTTGAAATTCTAGTTATCTAAGGATTTTACTTTGGAATTCATATGGAAATAGAATTTCAAATTTTCTTTTATTTTTATCCCTAATTTAAGTTATTTTTGTTGGAATTCATATACTA
Source organism: Phyllostachys edulis (assembly GCA_036346405.1). Taxonomy (NCBI): domain Eukaryota; kingdom Viridiplantae; phylum Streptophyta; class Magnoliopsida; order Poales; family Poaceae; genus Phyllostachys; species Phyllostachys edulis. Next base: position 96,627,369 of record CM070545.1, on the reverse strand, counting down.
ATTCAATTGTTAATTTTTATGTTGAATTAAATTTATTTATGGATTTTAATTTGGAATTAGCATCAAAATCAAATTGCCAATTTTAATTTATTTTTATTCCAAATAGAAGTTATTTTTGTTGAAATTGCACAACAATCCAATTGTGGTTTTTGTTTAATTTTTATTCTGGTTATATTTATTTAGGATTTTACTTAGGAATCGAGATGTAAATCAAATTGATAATGTTTTTTTTCCTAATTTTAGTTATTTAAATATTTTACTTTGGAATTCATATAGAAATCAAATTGCAAATTTTCTTTTTATTTTTATCCCAAATTTCAATTACTTTTTGTTGGAATTAGTGTACTAATCCAATTGCTATTTTTTTTATAAAAATTATTCTAAATTACGCTTATTAGGGTTTTTATTTTGGAATTTGTATTGAAATCAAATTTTTATTTTATTTTTAATTCTGAAATCTAGGTATTTTTATTGGAATTCGTATCAAAATCAATTTGCTATTTTTATTTTGTTTTTATTCAATTCTATTTATTTTTGTTGAAATTAGTGTACTAATCCAATTACTAATTTTTTCCTTTTTATTCTGAATTTTTTTATCTAGTGATTTTACTTAGGAATTCGTATCAAAATTAAGTTGCTAATTTTATGTTATTTTTTATTCTAAATTTCAGTTATTTTACGTTGTACTTGAGATGGACTCTTATTTCTATATTGTACCTGACATAGACTCTTTCCTTTAATCTAGATCGTTGTAATCTGGACTCATCATAATCAACGGTGTGGATAAATTCGTATGAAAATAGAATTTCAAACTTTCTTTTATTTTTTGTCCCTAATTTAAGTTATTTTTTGTCGAAATTCGTATGCTAATCCAATTGTTAATTTTTATGCCGAATTAAATTTATTTATGGATTTTAATTTGGAATTCGCGTCAAAATCAAATTGCCAATTTTAATTTGTTTTTATTCCAAATAGCAGTTATTTTTTGTTGAAATTCATACAACAATCCAATTGCGATTTTTGTTTAATTTTTATTCTCGTTATATTTATTTAGGATTTTACTTAGGAATTAGTATGTAAATCAAATTGATAATGTTTTTTTGTTCCAAATTTTACTTATTTAAATATTTTACTTTGGAATTCATATAGAAATCAAATTACAAATTTTCTTTTATTTTTATCCAAATTTCAATTATTTTTTGTTGGAATTAGATAACGATCCAATTGCTATTTTTTATTAAAATTATTCTGAATTACGCTTATTAGCGTTTTATTTTGGAATTCATATTGAAATCAAATTTCTTATTTTATTTTTAATTCCATAATCTAGGTATTTTTGTTGGAATTAGTATACTAATAAAAACAATTATTTTGAATTATATATATTTTTACTAATTTTACTTAGGAATTAGTATCAAAATCAATTTGCTATTTTTATTTTGTTGTTTTTTCCGAATTCGAGTTTTTTTGTGGAATTGTTTTTTTTTCCTAATTCTAGTTATTTTTGTTGGAATTAGTGTACTAATCCAATTACTAATTTTTTATTTTTATTCCAAATTATGTTTATCTAGTGATTTAATTAGGAATTCGTATCAAAATTAAGTTGCTGATTTTATTTTATTTTTTATTCCGAATTTCAGTTTTTGTTACGTTGTACTTGAGATGGACTCTTATTTCTACTCTTTCCTTTAATCTAGATCGTTATAATCTGGACCCACCATAATCAACGGTATGGATGTTTCTCTTTTTTCTCCGATTAATGTGAGATTTTCTAACCCTTAAGAACGAACGTGGTGACTTCTTTTTCTACCGCTTTAATAATATAATAGATAGATTGTGCCCTCCAAATAAGTACGTACACTCCCTAGTTACTCTGCGTACTCAGGGTGGAGCTTAGCCTCATACTGCTGGGGCAACTGTCTAAGGCATAGAATAAAAGCTCATAAAAAATTCTTGAGAAATCATCGAACATACGAGTTCAATCCAATAACAGCTTGCCAGCTCCGCCCCTATTTGTACTCACGCGCTCATAAGTCATATGGCCGATTAGATCAGCTGTTCTTTATATTGTGAACGCATTAGATCAGCTCTTAGTCATGCAATGGCATGTTGTGAGTAGTTCCATTTCCGATCAAGTCATCTTCGATAATGGAAGTGATACTACCCGGCCGGCCTGGCGACGCCGTATACGTAGACGTGTAGCATCCGGTTGTGCGAACGGGAGGAGGGGCGTGGAACGCGCGCGCGTGAGGTGGCGCAGCGAAGCATGGGCGAACCATACGATCCCATGCCGGCGGAGGTTGCAGTGCACAAGTAAGAGCATCTATAATAGTTTATTTTTTAGCTTGTTACTAACAGAAAAGAAAATGCACAATCTAATAAAAAGAAATAAGTTTTCTAATGGATTATTTCTCAAAATTGTATCTAAGACTTTAATTGCTACATATAAACTAAGTTTTTAGGTAAAAAGAAGTCTCTAATATAAAACTATTTTGTTGTTTCTTGTGTCTTGGTATCAACAACTTGCTTGTTTCTTCATCTAAAAATAAACTTACATTCTCTCCTTTACATCATATAAATACTGATGTGCTTATAACTTAGTAACAAATAACATGGACTGGATGCTTAATGCAAAACGGCGCTTCGTGTATTGCGTCCGAATTTAATGCAGGGATAAGCTATGCTACGTGCCTCTATCGCACATTGCAGGTCATCGTGTGCGACGGTAGCCGTCCATCTTTTCTCTAGGTAGCAGCTGGCTATGCATGTCCCTGGATTTCAATGGCACGTCCATGCCAGCCAGCTTGGAGCTGCACGCTTTGACGTCCACATGCACCCACCGAGACTTTGCAGTCCGCTCCTTGGCGTAGAGGTTCTTTTGAACGTATCAGGCCGGCGTGTCGGTGTGTGTGTGGCCCTCTTGGTACGGGCCTAGGGGGGCTTTCGTCATAGGATCTTATTTGCTCCAAGGCTCTGCTTACAATAGCAGTACGCAGTTTTCAAAAGTGATTTTGTTTTTTACATGCATGGATGGGTATAGTAACTACGTATAAGCAACTACTTAAGCTACAGCAGTAAAATTCTACTTTAGTCATCGCCAAATGCTAAAGTTGTCAAAAAGGAAAAGCTTATGCACAGCGGGCCATGTCAGGAACGGGCATTCCATTTCTTTGGGCTCGTTAATACTGCAGCAGCATAGACCATTAACTCCATCTTGTGCTATCTTCGTGGACTGCTCTCGCTTCCAATGTCCAATTCAGCCCTGGCATGGGTTTCAAGCCTCACCGCTGCCCAAATCTGGGACAACCGAGAGCCAGCCGAGGCAGATCCCAGATCCCACTCCCAAAACAACGCTCGATCACCGCTATTGCAAATCAGTGGTGCGCGCGCGCCAACGAAACCTCGCCTGCATGTAAACGAGCGGTGAACATGCTTGTGCTGCCGTGCACACGCCCTCCTTTTCTCTTATTGGATTCCTCGTGATCTCGCCTTGATTCGATCTGGCGCCGCATGCGCCAGTGGTTAGATCATGCGCATGTGCACTGCACTTGCTAGAGAAGTGATGCTGCTTGAAACACCTGCGAACAGGATTCGTCGACAGTCACGTCCATCCGGCGGCATTGCTTACCTTGCACGTCTAGATGGTTTTGGAACAGAGGAACTGTACCGGAGGGCCCGGCATGCTAAACAATTTAAGCTGGTCGTTTTCAGTTAGGATAATGCTATCTAGCTTACGTCCAATCCATCGGATGCTTTGTCTCCCTGCTTCATCCCTCGGGCCCCAACATTGTACATTTTTCCTATTCTCACCTTCTCATTATACATTTTTTCTATTCTCACTTTCTCTTCCATCCGTTCCTCACATTCTCTTCCATTCCACCTACATGCAACTCCTCCTCCATTCTTCATCTCAATCCTTCTCCATATGGCTCCTCCTTCACCCCCTCCTCATTCCTCCTTCATTCCGCCTCCCTCTCCCTCTTCCTCTCCCGCTTCGCTTCGGCTCCCTCTCTGCAGTCGGCGTAGCATCGTGCGCGGAGACCGGCAGAAGCGCGGGCGAAGCGAGGGGTCCCGCATGACAGGGTCAGAGCCGGTGGAGTCGGAGCCCACGATAGAGGGGTGTGGAGGAGGGTGAGCCCTCGGCGGTCGGAGCAAGGGTGGCCGCGAGGGGTCCGGAGCGACGGGTCCACGCGAAAGAGCCGGAGATGGCAAAGGCGGACGCCAGCAGAGGAGCGGGTTGAGCGAGGGGGGTCTGCGCGGAGGACAAAGCCCACACGAGCAGTGGCGGACCCAGGATTAAATCTTAGGTATGGCGGTGTCGCTTCCTCGCTGGACACCGCCTCGACATGCATCGCTAGGGTTTGGTCGCTTGGTCCTCGCTCGATGGCTTGAAGCATTGCGTTGAGTTTTTGTTCAATTAAACTCTTTTTTAGAGAAAAAACGCTCAATAACTAATAAAATGAATCCTTTTGGAATACTCAAACATCCTAGACGCATTAAGCACTCATATTACTCTATGTACATCTTTTCATGGTTCTTATGAAATTGTGATCATGGTTTAGGATGATTGCTTAGTATAAATCCTAAAAGAACAATTCAAAGGGAACACCATGCAAGTACTTCATCGATGCTTCACCGACACCGCCTCGCCCCCCTCGGCCTCGCATAGATCATGTATCTTTTCTGAATCTACCAAAGACAAGAAAACATATGTGTTACCATCCCATGAATTATTGGATCATATCTTGCTCAATATTTAGGATTCGGACTCCTGTGTTGTTATACATACATGCATGCCTACTTGTCAATTAGTTGATTGGATGGAAACTTTGATCTCCATATACAAATTAAGAATAGAAAACAATACTACAAATAATGGGGAAATATATACCATAACAAAACCTTTAGCAGGGTGTTGTGAGATGATGAACCTGCTAAAGGTCATGACAATTTTTTTTAGGCATTTCAGTTAAATTAAACTAGTTGTGTCAAAGTTTGCGCTTCGCTTGTTAGTCGGATAGCAAGTTTCATAAGCAATTCGATGTTAATTCTTTGTTTGATAGATGTTAGCTAGTATAGCTTAATGAGTCAGTTTGTTTCAGTTAAGAGTCAAAGTCGAACTCGCTTTCTTCGTCGAAGCGTAAGAGGTTTTGAGTCTTGTACCTATTCAAACCGACTCAAATCAGAACTTCAAAGTGGCTATAAATAACAAAGAAAAGAAACAAAAAGATCGCAATGGTTGCAACGCAAACTACTGCCTCGATTCCATATTGTTCCTCCAAGCATTGGTCGATCTCAACCGGTCTCGAACTTTCGAAATCGTTGCTTGTCCGAATTTTCAGATTCGGTGGAATTCGTCATTTTCGCATGCTAGTCTCATGAGATTAACACGCACTGAAGATTGTTTTGAAGGAAACAACAAAGAGCACAAGTCAGTCAATCTAGAATGAAATCTTTAGAATTAAGATTGTTAATTTACATCTGCTCATCTTATCTGCAGACGCATTAGTGAGCAATTCAGAGGAAAACTGTATTATACAAAGCTGCATCTACAATATAAAATTCTCACGGTCTCACCTCACACTTCAGTCCGCAGTTGGCAGTTCGGCTCACCGGCTAGATCGCTCCTCGCCCATTGCTCCACCACACGCCCACGCGCCAGGTGTGCCACCGCCACACGCCGCCTCGCCGCTTTCGCCGCCGCCTTCACCCTCACGGTCCTGCCACCATTGCGTGCCCGCCAAGGCCACCTGCCACGCCTTCACCTTCTTCACCTTTCTGCTGCGTCGCTGCTTGCGCGTGCGCCGCCGCCCGTCTTGACGCCGCTACCTAGGTTAGAAATTGGGGAATAGAATGGGGACGCCATCGCGACGCCCACACCGCCCATTGGCCGGGTTGCCGCCACGAGTCCGGAAGGGGGTTACACGCCGGCTACCTCGGCGGCCGCCACCGCCTAATTGTTGGTCCGCCCGCACACGAGGGTGCTTGAAGGGAGGGTGAGCCTGAGACGACCGACGTGGGGGTAGTCGTGCGGTGGAGGTGGTGGGGTGGCGGCCGGGTAGGCGACGGTGTTGGCCGCAGGGTAGGGCACCCGGCCACGTGCCGCTGTGCCCTACCGCTTGTCGTGCCTACTCCAGACCTGAACTTGCCATGCCGGCTCAAGCAAGGCATGTTGTGCCACCCATTGTGCCTGGGATCCAGGCTCGACACGATCCTCTACTTCGTGTTGTGCCGACATGGCCTGAACCGTGTTCGTGTCATTCTGAGCCCGTCGTGCCATGGGTCGGCCCAAAAAAATCCCCGCCCAGTGCCCAGGTCTAGTGAGTAGTGACCCCTGAGCTTCTTCTCCCCCTTGTCTCTTTCCCCTGAATTGTTGCTCGCTCTCCTACGTTCGTGCCCCACAGCCACCCTAGTTAGTCATTCCCGGCCCCATCCCCTCCAACCCCTTCACGTGCTTCTTCAACTCCTCCTGCTTCTTCAACTCATCCTCCTCAGTTTCTCGAAAAAAACCAACATCACCTTCCATATCCTATTCTCTTCTCCCCACCATGTCCATTGCCGCCCTCCACTCTCTCCCTGTCGTCTACAGCGTGAAGCTGGGCGGCCGCCGGTAGGCCTAGCTTGGCCTCCGGGCGAGCTCCGTGGAGGAGGCGGTGGCAGTGAATGGGGAAGCAGGGGCGGTGGAGAAGAAGAAGTTCGAGGAGAAGAGGAGGAAGAAGGAGGACGTGGCAAAGGGGAAGGTGGCAACGGAGAGCGGACTGGAGGCTCTTTACGATGATGGGTTCGGGGGTTTGACCATGAAAGACTACTTCACGGCAGCGAGGGCCATGTCGAAGGACGACGGCGGGCCGCCGCGGTGATTCTGCCTCGTCGAGTCCGACAGCCTCGCAGTGGACAAGGCGCCCCTGCTGCTCTTCTTGCCAGCAGAGGAGGAGACAAGGGGGGCTGGCAGGGCCTGGCCCCCCCCCTCATGATTTTTACTACCTTTCATTAGCACGCAGGAGCATTGAAACTTTACGAAGACTAAGCCCTTACTAATTCAATTTATTGATTAAGTAACAATTACGATGAAACTAAATAGCCTAGGAGTTAATTTGTGGCACATGAACTCATCTTATGTAGCATTTAAATTCTGTTTTATTCCTAAATTTTTAAGCTAGTATTGAGTCTAATTTGTACCATACAAGTGCATGATATTTCATCTCCCTACATGTTTATAGTTTGATTAAGCACTTCTTCCTTGTATTTGGCTTCTGTCACACCTTCCGTGGATCGGTGAAGTGTGCATGTTCACCAAACTCCACCAAACTCAAGTTATCATTTATCATAATCATTATTTGTTTTGTATTGCTTTTTGATATAAAAAGTTTTTTTCCTAAGAAACCTTATATTTTTTATTAGGAAAAATTGAAGATGTACCACTCCTAAGCACTTTGATTTAGGATTTGTCACCTTTAAGTTTCTTTTTGAATAGGGAGGGGTAAATACGTCTTTTCACAATTGATTTTGGTGCAAAATAAAAATAAAAATACTGGAATACACCTAGAGTGTTAAATCACAGGTATTTGGTGTTTAGGAGTGGTAACTTATCAAAAAGAAACTTAAAAGTGCCTAACCCTAAATTAAGAAACTTAGGAGTGGCAAATCCTCAATTTTCTCATTCATAAGTAGCTTAAATTGAACTACAACAAATTCATATGTCTTCTCGAACTATCAGCCCTATGGTCCGATTAAAGCTCCTCCTCGCTTCGGCGGTCGAATCGAATGGGTTAGAATTAATCACGTGTCGTCCTTTTCTTTTAATTATTATCCAACCGGTAGTAAAAAAACGATCATTTTGGACTTGGCAATGAATAGAATGATAAAAGCTGCGACGTCGTGAGATAATTTCCACATTTCAGTACCTAAATGACAAACTGAGTCGTCATTCTAGTCTTTCCTTTATCTGTGCTCTAACGCTGTTCCTTGAATTGACTGCACCGCAGGAACCGAAGGCGCTGGAATGGGGCTCATTTTCCACCACAAAGTCTTTGGCCAAGCGAGTCTTTGCTTGAATTTTTTTTAAAATAATATTTTTTAAAAAAATATTTACAAAACTAGGTCATCATCTCAAAAAATTGCAAAAATAGGTTCCTGTCGCCATTTGAAATGGCGGCAGAACTCTACTACTAGGCGGAGTTCTGTCGCCATTTCAACTGGCGACAGAAATATATGAATTTTTTAATATAGCAAATAAACTCAAAAAATTACAAAATTTTTTGTGGAGTATTCAGATATAGTGTTCTTGCTTGTGTAATTTTTTCATAATTTTATCCATTATGAATTTGGCTCTAAAATTTATTTAAGTATACTATTTGTAGAATTTGTAAATATACTAAATGAGGTCCAAAATTATGAAATTTTTTGTGAACGCTTCGTATATAGTGAGCTTATTTGTGTAATTTTTTAGAATTTTATATGCTATGAAATTATCTCAACAATTAAGGGTACACAATTAAGTACATCAGACGTCGAAACCTAAATTCAGAATTTTAGAGATAATTTCAGAGCATATAAAATTCTGAAAAAATTACAAAAACAATTACGCTATGTAAGAAGTATTCATAAAAATTTCATAATTTTTGGACCTCATTTGGTATATTTACAAATTCTACAAATAGTATACTTAAATGAATTTTAGAGACAAATTAATAATGGATAAAATTATGAAAAAATTACACAAGCAAGAACACTCTATCTGGATACTCCACAAAAATTTTGTAATTTTTGAGTTTATTTACTATATTTAAAAATTCATATATTCTTGTCGCCAATTGAAATAGCGATGTAAACCCCGCCTCAGCAGGGGTTTCTGCCGCCATTTCAAATGGCGATAGGTTCCTGTCGCCATTTGAAATAGCGACAGGAACCTATTTTTGCAATTTTTTGAGATGATAACCTAGTTTTGTAATTTGTTTTAAAAAACGTATTATTTCAAAAAAAAATTCGTCTTTGCTTCTTAAGGTGTACGAGCGGACGCGACGCGGGGCGAGACGCGACTAGAAGTTCCAGCGAAGTCGTCCAAGGAATCGACGTGCAAACGACGAGGCCGCACGATCGCAGGCGCAAAACGCGATCGGACGGCTCGCGGAGCGAGACGACATGGCCACTACGAGAGATCGACGATTCTACGTGCTTTAAAGAGAGTCAAACCTATATAACTTTGACCATTACTTTTTATATAATTTTGTTAGTAAAAAATTACAAAATTATTATATTATAAAAATATTTATCATGAAAAATCTAATAATACTATTCACTCATGATCAATCTAAATAGTTTTTCATATATTATTAGTCAAAGTTAGATAAGTTTGACTGCACGCTTGATCAAACGTCATGTATTTAAGAACGGAGGGAGTATATTGATATCAGTTCTTTTTCCCAATAGCTATCGCGTTTTTTGAGCCAACTTGCTTATCTTCGCTTTGCCAACTTTCTCAGCTTCCTTCCTTTGAAGTGCAATGAAATTTTGCTAATACTAATACCCCTTTTTTCTGTTCTTATATTAATCTACGAGTTTATGCTAGCACGTGGTGTCACCGATGGCAAAATTTTGCTAATACTAATACCCCCTTTTTCTGTTCTTATATTAATCTACGAGTTTACGCTAGCACGTGCTGTCACCGATGGCGAAATTTTGCTAATACTAATACCCCCTTTTTCTGTTCTTATATTAATCTACGAGTTTATGCTAGCACGTGTTGTCACCGATAGCGAAGTATCAAGGTCATTGCAGGTCAAGCAGCAAAACCTGTTCTCGTTTTTATTTTGTCCAGCTAAAGAATGCTACTTTTTTTATTATTTAAACCTGCTAAAGAATGCTACTTGGCTCCGTCCAGTCATTATCTATGAAGTTCTATCAAAAATAAGACCACTACTTGAACTCCAGTGATGGTCCATCTACCAGACGTTGATGTTTTTTTTTTGTACTTTAGCTTACTGTTTTTTTACATTAAAACTGCACCATGTGACACAAAGTGGGCTACTTCTTTTTCATTACTGTTTTCTCTTCCACTTGTCTATGTATCTAGTACCTACTACTCACTAAAATACACAAGGAAATATAGTTAACCAGAGACTATTGGTAAATTTGAAAAAAAGTTTTTTACTCTCACTACATTTTCCCTCCTTCAGATGCAACTATTGTTTCCGGCTGTCAGGAGCTTGTTGCATCACCAATCCATAATCAAACTTTTTTCCCTTCTTGAATTTGGAGGGTGTTTGAAGTTCGTTGCTTGCATATACCAGTAAATGATCGTGCACCATTTGAAGGTACGAAGATACCCTTTTTCATCTAGGATTAACCGTTGTTATATAGCTATAATTATTTAAAGAACCAACTCACAGCAAAATTATTTTCGATGTTCGTATTTGCATTAGTTTGGCACGCCCATACCCTCATGCGTACTTGGCCATTCTACTTGCTGTTATGAAAACCAAAATACTAGAGATATTTAGTTATTCTAAAGATAAGTGTATCTTATCAGAACTTCGGGAGTGCCTATTATCCAACATGTGATTCCAGAAATTTGCAAAATTATGACTATGAACTCTGTTTGATTAATTGATTCTTAAAGAGACGTACTCCAAAAAATTCTCCTTTTCTAATGCATGTGAATATAAATGCATACAGGACTACTACAAATTGTTGAACAATCTATCAAATATGAGCATGATTTGTCACCAAATAGACCGATATACATTGTTGGAGATTCATTCGGCGGATGCTTGGCACTATCAGTGGCACCTCGTAATCCACAAATTGATTTGGTTCTCATACTGGTAAATCCAGGCAGGTGAAATTAGTTCTAATTTATTTAGCAAAAATCTTATTCATCACTTGTTTTTGTGGAATACTGTAACATAACCTGCCTTTTCTTGTCAGCAACATCATTTGCAAAGATTGCGTTGCAGCCAATATTGCCTCTTGGAAGCAATGCCAAGCGACATTCATGTTACAGTACCATATCTTCTCAGCTTTGTCTTGGGTATACCTCTTCTTAGCTTGCTAATTAATTTATATTTTAGTTTATTTCTTCTGTGTATTTCGTTAAATTGTCTGACCTAGTGACCTGATATACTTCTAATAAACTTTCTTGTTATTTCCGTACGAACTAAAGAACTACCAATACATGCTGTTAGTTGTTATTTACTTTTATTGTGCGAATGTTAAGACTTAGGAAAAATTCATCTTCAGTATATCAACCACTAAAATTCAATTTGTTCTACAATTTTTATGATCTAAGGATGTGTCTGAACAGGTGAGTAGGTGACCCTCTGAAGATGACTATGGTTAGCGTTGAAAACAACCTTTCTCCTCCAGAAACTCTCCAGACATTGTCAAATAGTCTCACTTCAATGCTTCCTTTGCTCACGGTATGTTATTAATTCCTTTTTTACTTTTTTTTTGGTTTGAGCTATCTCTCACTTTATTTACATAGAAAACAGTTTAGGCTTGTGGAGTGTCGATATTTCTATGTGTTAGACCATGTGGCTTTGTTGTGATTTTGCTAATGAATAATTGACTTATGAGTTGCTTTGGAATTTCCGGTTGCGAAAGTTTCGGGTGGTCGGTTGTTCCCTGTGATTCTAAGGAGGTAGTCCAGGACCTTCCCCTGGATCAATCTCGTCCATCCAGGACCTCCCCAGGTGTAATCTCGACCATCCAGGTTCTCCCTTAGGAGAACCAACGCGTATCAATCTGGACCGTCCAGGACCTCCCCAGGAGAACCAACGCGCATCAATCTGGACCGTCCAGGACCTTCCCAGGAGCATCAACGTGGATAAATCTGGACCACTCAGGACCTCCCCATGAGCACCAACGTGGATCAATCTGGACCACTCAGAACCTCCCCATGAGCACCAACGTGAATCAATCTGGACCACTCAGGACCTCCCAATGAGCACCAACGTGGATCAATCTCGACCACTCAGGACCTCCCCATGAGCATCAACGTGGATCAACCTGGAGGTCTTCCGAGCATCAGATGCGAGGAGGTCTTCCAGTCTTCAGAGCTCGAGTCTGAGTTCATCAAGCATCAGAGCGAGGAGGTCTTCAATCAGAGCGAGGAGGTCTTTCGAGTACTGAAGCTCCGATACTATTCATCGCGGGTACTGTAGCAAGGAGGTGGTCTTTGCAAAAAGGACAAGAGGGTTGTCTTTGCAAAAAGGATGTTTTCTCAGGACCACCTGGAGGTCATCAAGGACCTCTTAGAAGTTTTTCAAAGACAACCCCGGAAGTTTTTTAAAGACCACCCAGAGGCCTTTCAGGAGGTTTTCTAGGACCACTCACGAGGTCTTCCAGGACCTCTCAAGAGATCTTTCACGAGGTCTTGCAGGACCACCCGGAGCTCTTCACAAGACCACCCTATTCATCCCAATTACTGTATGCTTCGAGTGCTACGGTGCATGGTCATAGACTTGGTGAAGTGGTCGTGGACATCTTGGAGGTGGTCGTAGACATACTGGAACTGCTCACAGACCTTGTTGAAGTGGTCATAGACTTCGAGGTTGTTATGGATAGTGTTAATTGCTGTTTGAGAGTACATGATATGCGTGTGTGAACTGATATTGGTCAAGTTGGAGAACTTATGCGGAGAATATGTTCTTTGGTCTTTGCATGTACAGGTTGAGCGTGAAGACGACCATGGTCGATGACAAGGAGGACTGGGACTAGGATGGGGAAATCTGAGGTTCAGGTGGTCGAGGATGTCACGAGGTGGTCATGCTTATGTTGGAGCACGTGGAGATCAAAGGTAGATGATGATGCACGGAGAAGCTTCGGGAGGAGTAGTCCTGAAGGCTTACTATGCATGAGGAGATATGGAAGGTGTTCCATATCTGGAAGGTTTAGAGATATTGGAAAAAACCCGTGTTTGGACAGGTTTCGGGTCCCTTGGTTCTCGGAAGAGATAAGGTGTTTGTATCCGTGTCGTTGAAGATACGGATGAGTATCTGCCTATAAAAGGAGGCAGAAGGGAAGTGTTTTCCGGTGGCTTTTGGAGATGTGGCTTTTGCGGTAGAGCTAGAGAGGTCTTTCGGTAGAAAGCTTTGAGGGGTGCTTGAAGAGCACTTTGTAGACACATAACAAGTTTGAGAAATAAGAGATCAGATTTATTCAAGAAGTTCTTGTTCTCTTTGGCGACGTGGTTCCTTGAGCATTGTCTCAAGATTGTTCTTGTTCGAGCAGTGCATGTGCACGGTGAGTACGACTGATTTGTGAGCAAGAAATCGGTACAATCATTCACCCCCCTCTGATTGTGCTATACGATCCTACAAGTGGTATCAGAGCAAGGTTGCTATGGCGTCAGAGATGTATGTGAATCGACCTCCCATGTTAGAAGGTACTGATTTTGCTTTTTGGAAGTGTCGTATGCAAGTTTACATCGAGGCTCAAGGTAATGATGTTTGGAATAAGGTTTCTAGCCCTTATGTGGTTCCTGCTGCTGTTACTAACCTAAATAAAATAGATGTTGATCTGAATGCTCAAGCTCGTAACTTGTTGTTTCAAGGGATTTCTCGTAAAGAATTTGATCGCGTAGCTCATATTAATTCTGCTCACTTAATATTGAAGACTCTTTGTGATTATCATGAGTGAACCACTAAAATCAAGAAAGTGTGTAAAAATCTTTATCAAAAAGAGTATTATGATTTTGCTATGAAATCTGGTGAATCTATTGATGATCTTTTTGCTCTCTTTGAGAAGATACTGAGTAGTTTGCGTGGCGTTGATGTTATTTCTACTGATGAAGATAATGCATCTAAAATTTTGAGATCTTTAGGTTCTGAGTGGTTGTTGGTTGTCACAACGATCAATCAAACTATCGATCTAGATACTTTAATCATAGATGATCTTTACTCTAGATTGAAAACCTATGAGATGGAAGCTGTGCCATCCAAGATTGATAAATTTTCATCTTTAGCACTTGTGACTAATCCCATGCAGGCTGCCTCTTCGAGCTATTTTCTTGTGTCTGCCTTGTCTTCTTTTTCAGATGAACAGCTCGAACAATTCCCTGAAGAGGACTTGGTATTGATCTCCTCACGAGTATACAAGGCACTCAACAACATGAGGATGAGGAAGCGAGGAGGCTTCTCAAGTTCGATCAAGTGCTATGAATGTGGCGAGCCAGGTCACATTAAGGCTGAATGTCCCAAGATCAAAGGGAAGGTGATCAGAGAAGAAAAGAATTACCGTGGTCAGTCATCCAAGAACAACAACACTAAGGGTGAAAATTTTCATCGAAAATTTGCTAAAAAGGTTCTTTCGGCTATTGAGCAACTTGGTTTGAGTGATGTGGAATATGAGAGCCGCGACGACGACAACCATGGCAATAATGATCCTAAAGATAAGAAGAATGACAACGATGACTTCACGGGGATGTGCTTTATGGAAATAAACAACGACGACAACGAAGATGACAATGATCCCGATGAGGTAAGACCATCCTATGATGAACTTGAAGATTGTTTGATTAAACTTGCTATTGAATTAAAAAAGACAAAAAAGAAACTGAAAGAAAATAATGGTCTTGTTGAAAACTTAACTTCTGAAATTGAAAAGCTCAAGTTCTGTGCACCCACTTGTTTAGAGTCAAGTATGTTAAATGCCCAAACTAAAACTTACTCTAATTGTGGATTGCTAGAAACTAGACTTAATTCATCTCAAGAAACAATTCAACAGATGCTTCATCATGAGATAGCTTCTTGTTCTAATTGTCCTAAACTCACAATAGAAATTGAAGCTTTGACCAGACAACTTGCTGATTTTGCTGAAAAGGAAAGGGCGGCTCAGTCTAGCACTTCAAAGAAAATCTTGAATGAATCTGTCAAATGCACAGCCTGTCCTAATCTGGCTAAAGAAAATGAGTATCTTAAGGATACATTAGAGATATTTTCTTTTGGCAAGAAAATTTGAATATGATCCTAGACAAGTCAAAAGTGAGTGTTAAACATCATGGTCTAGGATTTAACTTTGTTAAGCATGCCAAGAACAATCCTCCTAAGATTGTTAAATTTCTTGAACCTGAAAAATTTGAAGCAGAATCTGAACCTAAACAAATTATTTTTAAATCTGCTGGTATTACAACGAACTCATCTACCCAAGTGAGTACTATAAAGGCAAGAGATACAACTTCTCATAAATTCAAATATCATTGCACTCATTGTAGCAAAGAGGGTCATTTGGTTCAATTATGTTTTCAGAAAGCAAAGCAAAGAAAAGAAAGACAGGTTTAGAAAAATGTCTCATTTAGGAAAGAAGGTTGGTCAAGCTCCTTATAATCAGTCTGCAGCACCAAGATGGTGCCTCGATCTCAAACCTCACCGTCGCCCTCGATGACATCAAGGCCACCACCATGACCATAGAGAAATTGATGGCGGAATCGACGGAGGTCGTGATGGAGGCCGTGATGAAGAAATCAATAGCCCAGATGAAGGAGCTACTGGAGGCAACACATGCTGCTCCAAGGGCTGCACTACCATCCTCGGAGTCGGCACCACCGCTGGTTCTGCTGCTGCCATCCCCATGGGCAACACCACCAGAACCAACCGTGGCGCTGCCACAACCTACCTTGGAGCATCCACAATTTTCGCCATGCTTGCTGCGGGTGCCGCATCACCTGATGCTATCCTCAGTGTCGGCACTACCGATGGTTCCACCGTTGCCATCCCCATGAGTGACGTCACCGCAGTCAGCCTTGGTGCGGCCGCCGCTCATTGGCATGGTCACGCTGCTTAGGTTCAGAGCCATCTAATCCTAGCATATACCACGTACGATTGTTTTCTTCTCCCTCAAGAATTCTTCATACAATGAACACAACTCAATCCCCATCAGTGCATGATAACCCACAAATAAGACAGGACCACGGCCAGGAACACCAGCAAGGCCACGGACAATTTTTCCGTTCTTCAGAGTGGACATCATGACTGGGCTCAGTGCAAGGTGAAACAGTGCAGAAGTTTAAGTTTGACACTTACTAGTTAACATATCTATGCAAATAACATACGAACGTAGAATGGCACTTTCAGAATCTGGATACGTACCTGTTATCTTCTTCAAATGTTTTCTTGAACTCACTTAATATTGGGGGGGGGGGGGGGTCATCAGTCACGAAGTCCCGTTTTTGCCACGGCTGACACCATGCTCCTGCGCAAGTACAGTATGAATTTCAGAATCGCACTATTAAACAAAACACTACTTGGCATAAATAAATATTATAATCAGATGAAAACACAGGAGTGACTCCAAAACATATAGAAGAATTGCAAGCGTGAGGCTATTCAGTATTCACCAAGAGTAGCGTGTGGCCATTGTCCTTAAAGTATCAGACTGCAGTTCTTCAGAGCCTTGAAGAGTCGATCGACTTCTTCTCCACTCGGCAGAAGATTGTCATTGCCACTAAGTACAAGTATATATACAGTATGAGATCAAACTTGTGAAGATTAAAAGTCAACAGAGACTCTGGAACTGAGTATATGCAGGAATTTATATTGCAATGTACCTGGCAAGAAGTAGAACCTCAGCTTGTACAGCATGAAGCAGAGAGTTGGCATAGGCTGCGCCTGATTTAAGAAGCTTGAGCTTCCACAGAAGAGTATCCCTTGGTATTATGTCTGCCAATTCCTGAGAAATAACAAGCATGAAGTCTAAAAGAGTAATATGAAATGTTTTTGCAAAGATTAACTAGGTTTGTAAGGCTGTCAAAAAATTAACTGATTTCAGCTAGTAGGAAGAAAGAACATGTCACGTGCTAGGATTTGGTGGCCCTGAACCCAAGAGACGTGACCATGTGAAAGCATTTAGACTTCTAAAAATTGTTTTGGTAATTAATGATAATATGTGAATACGGGATTAACGTGTTTATTGAGTATTTACAAGGTTAAGTTCTATTGGTGAGTTTGATGACTTGAAGATGCATGCTAAAGAACAACATGAAGATCTACATAGCTCAAAGATAAGGTACAAGTAGACTAGGATTCTTTTATGGTTTACCGGTCTTAGGAGAAATGCTTGAAAGACCGGATTATAGGTTAAATGCCGTACTATTAAGAGGGATCGTGACTAGTAGCTTGATAGCTTGTTCTTGTGCAAATTGGATCAATTTAGGATCATACATGCATTTGAATTTGCTTTGGAAAGCCATCTGTGCAATTGTCAGGCCAATCGGTAGTACCGGAAACTACATGGCGGAACTACCGCTTAGTGGTATGACCGCATATCCTTTGGCGGTACTACCGGTGGACGTTCGGACCGTCCGAAATCGTGCGGTTAAAACGGTGGTCCGAACAGTCCATTGAATTTGAGCCGTCCACGTAATCAGTCCGATCGGGCTAAGCTGATCTGGTCGCTTAGAGGTACGACCGGCTTGTGGTGCGGTAATACCGCAATCCGGTCGTTCCGATTTCTAGTTGGCGGTACGTAAAAAAAAGAGAGACATCGTTTTTGGTTCGGTGCCTCACCCTGGAAACGGTAGTTCCGGGCTTTACTTGGCGGTACGACCGCAATGCGGTATAACCGCATGTTTAGCGGAACTACCACTCTTCGGTTGTTCCGTTTTCTAGATGGCGGTATGTAAAATCCAGAGAAGCGACTTTTCGGCTTGAGTTGGAAACCTTGCGAACGGTAGTACCGATCTGTTGTGCGGTATGACCGGCCCAAGCGGTAGTACCGCACCTTTGTTGGCGGTAGTACCGCTCTACGGTTTCAAAGGCTATGTTAGAGCGTTTAATGCGTTTGATTATAGCCGTTACTGTGCTTTGTCAGGGGTGCGGTAGTACCGCATTTTGCTGATAGTTAGGGAATTCCTCCCTAACGGTCGTATTTGTTGGTGGGGGTATAAATACCCCTCCAACTGCTCAAGGACAGCATGCTAGACCATATTTAACATCCTTAGAGCCTTGAGCATCTTTTCAACTACTCAAATACTCTTGTGCATTCATTGTGAAGTAGTTGAGCCAATTTAAGTGCATCATATTAGATTGATCCTTTGCACTTGAGTGCCATCAAGCGAAGATCGTCGATTCTTTACTCTTGGTGTTTTGCCAAACATCTAGACGGCTTGGTAGATGTTGCACGGTGATCTCTTCAAGAAAATTGTGAAGAGGCCCGGTGCTAAGATTGTGAATGGCTTGGAGTTAGCCATCTCCGGAGCGGAGGAAGAACTACCAATAGTGATCGAGGGAAGGTTTAATTCGTTCAAACTTTCTCAACGTGGACTAGTGAAGACCGGCAAGTCTTCGATACCATGAGAAAAACTTCATTGTCTCATTTATGGTTATTTCTTGTCTTTACTATTTCCGCATTTACATTTCTAGCTTATATCTTGTGTTGATTTGCTTAGCTTGAATTGTATCTAGTTTAGACTTAGTTCTTAATTGACTTAAATTGTTAATTAGTTAAAAAGTTTAAAAACCTCCTATTCACCCCCCCCTCTAGTCGGTTATCCTTAATCCTACACCATGCCAAGGCCGGCGGCCGCACCCCAAAGGCAGGGATAGAGGAGATATAGGAACTCTTGATATATTTCTTGATTCAAAAAGATACAATACTATCCTTATATTATATAGGGATGGCTTGACTTGACACTTAAGAAACTAATCCCTAAATGAAAGGAAACAATATGATCTAATCTAATCAAATCTTTATCTTAAGGAAAGTAATCCCTAACCAATCTTATTTAATCTTTATTTGCCATGTGCCTGATCCGTACCCCTATTGGGGATGCCTATGACATTTCTCCCTCCCTTCGAAACAGCTCATCCTCGAGCTGTGGTGGTGGCCAAAGTTGTAGCCCTTGGTAGCCCCATATTGACGATAGGCTACGATATTGGTATGGATCCTTGAAGAGCATGGCCTCCATGTGTCGGTGCAACAAGCTCGATGACAGCGGTAGCAACCACGTCAAGCATGGTAGCAGTTGGGCGCCATGGCAGGCTGCAGTGGCGTTGTCCATGGGGGTGGCAACGGCGGAACCAACGGTGGCGTTGACACCGAGGATGACATCAGGTGATGCGTCATCCGCAGCAAGCATGACGACAGTTGTGGACGCTCCAAGGTAGGTTGTGGCAGCGTCACGGCTGGTTCCGGTGGCGTTGCCCATGGGGATGGCAACGGTGGAACCAGCGGCGGCGCTGACTCCAAGGGTGGTGGTGTAACCCTTGCAGTGGCACATGTTGCCTCCAGTAGCTCCTTCACGGCCTCCATCGTGACCTCCTTCGATCCTGCCATCAATTTCTCTATGGTCGTGGTGGTGGCCTTGATGTCGTCAGGGGCAACGATAAGGTTTGAGATCGAGGCCCCCATCTTGGTGCTGCTGGCCTTCAACTCGACGTAGGGAGATAGTGCGGCACCGGAAGCCATGGTGGTAGGTAGTGCCACTGCTGGCTTCAGTGGCGTTGCCCATGGGGATGGCAATGGCAAAACCAACGACGACGCTGACATTGAGGATGATGCGAGCATCGCTCCTGCCACAGCAGCAAAAGCCATGGGTAAGGATCGACTACTCTGATAACAAATTGTCACATGCTAGGATTGGATGGCCCTGAACCCAAGCAGCGCGACCATGCCGATGAGCCGCCGCCGCACCACAATGGCAGGGATATAGGAGATACTTTGAACTCTTGATATATTCTTTGTTGATTCAAGAAGATACAATGATATCCCTTATATAGAGATGGCTTGACTTAACACTTACGAAACTAATCCCTAAATGAAAAGAAACAATCTGGTCTAATCAAATCTAATCTTTATTTTGAGGAAAGTAATCCCTAACCAATCTTATTTAATCTTTATTTGCCATGTGCGTGATCTCATACCCATATTGGGACAGATACAGTTTCTATGTACGGTGGATTACCAG
This sequence comes from Phyllostachys edulis, assembly GCA_036346405.1. Taxonomy (NCBI): domain Eukaryota; kingdom Viridiplantae; phylum Streptophyta; class Magnoliopsida; order Poales; family Poaceae; genus Phyllostachys; species Phyllostachys edulis. Next base: position 96,607,469 of record CM070545.1, on the reverse strand, counting down.
TGTAATATCCCAAATTTGCATTAGGAAGATTCATTGAATTATAGAGTGAATTAGAGGAATTTAAAAGGGGGAAATCGGAATTGTTGGAAAACCTGGACCTTGGGCCTTCAACCCACGGTGACTCGGCCCAAGAGGGGGCCGGCCTTAAGAGGGGTCAAGGGGGGTGGCATCCTAACCCTAGCCGCCTGTCGGGACCCGAAAATGCATCTCAGGAACCCTCTGTGTTTTTCGAACTAGTCCCAGATCAGTAGCTAGCTCACACAGGAAACAGTGATGAAATACCATTCATTTATTCGATTTAACTAAAAAGATCTTAAAGTAACAAATAATAATAATAATTGGACCTTATGGTCAACGTTTACTTAACTTGCCACGCAGGGCTAAAGAAATAAATAAAACTCTTGCAGCGGAAACAAAACTCTTCAAATGGCCATTCAACATGCCCACAGGCAATCGAGTGGAGAACGCTTCCTAATCCGCAAAACCTTCATAGTCCTCCTACGGAAGAACTCATGGGCGACTTGATATTCTTCAACCGCTGATTTAAACAGAGGGCACAAGCCATGAGTACTTTTGAATGTACTCAAAGAAACCGTAGGGAAATGTATGCAAATAATATTCATGCATGGCTTGACAAGGTTAGTCAGATAGTTCTTTTCGAAAAGCAAAGATTTACGATAAATACAATAAATAGATTGAAATGCGTAGTTGAAAACAATAATAAGTAATAAACAATTTCTTTGAAACGACTAGTGAACTTCCCATTCACTTCCCAACCAAACCAAAGATAAGTGAATCCCCAATTCACCAATCGACACAAACCACCAAGTGAATGACATGTTCACCAAACAAACATTATATTCATCAAGTGAACTTCCCATCCACACTCCGACTCATTTTAAAGAAACTCTATCTCCCGTGTGAAATCCCCGAGCACGTCCATAACCGCGGACACGGCTATTCGAATAGTTTGACACTCTGCAGAGGTTGTACAGCTTTCCCCACAAGAGATTAATCAACTCAAAGAGTCTGACCACACTTCCTTGGGTGTGCGACTTAAGTGATCATCACAAAGCTTTTACAAAGCTCCTTCTTAACCCAATTCTGTCCACTAAGGTTTCAACACTGAATGTCTTTCCGACCAGACAGGGCCCCCCTCTTGCGCCTGTGAGAATACGTTTCCCGTAACTCACGCTCCCCACGACAGAATCGAAATGAAGACATTGCTAATTAGTCAGCCAGATTCGTCCCATACCAGACTTGTGGTTGTACGGTTAAGGCCCAGTTCAATGGCGCACAAGATTAAGTCCTTGACAAGTTACTCAGGCGAGACTACCACAAACCCAATCCATGTTCCATCCACACCCCCACTATCCACCAACCACTCGCCCAAGCGAAAACCATTTTGTTTAACCAAGACCCATGGCTCACCCCGTCATGGTACCCACAAATTTTAACAAGAGTGGCTCACCACCACGATTCCATATATCATTAAGTCAAGATTAATCATTATGACATATGTGATGATAAACCCATCGTATCTAAGCTGAACTAAGCATCAATACGCTACCCATGTTGGCAATATAAATATGTCCAACTAAAATTGTCCACGCTAGGGTGACAAAGGATTCATGGCATTCAAATAATCAAAGGAGGTATAATGACAACAGGTAATAACTAATCCCGAAACAATTTGTATAGAAATAGCATGCAATTGTATAAAACAATATACTTTTGAAATCATAGGTTCAATATGATCAAAGGTCTAAGGCTTGCCTTGGAATAAATCCTGGGATTGATCTTGATCTTGGTAGACTCCTCCTTGCTCAAAGCTTCCCGAAGTATCAACGTCTAATCGCAAACAAGCAAATAAACAAAATAAATAAATAACAGAGAGCAAATAAACTCCAAAAATTAAATAAAAATCTCATATAGATATATCTTGAATTTAGATGAATTTAGGAATTTGAATGGACTCAAACGGAGTTCGGATGCAAAAGATATGGGCTTTGGAAGATTGAAATCTATGAAATAACCCTAAAAAGGATTTATGGATTAATCCGAATTATTTTCCTATTGGAAATTCCGGAATTATGACGCACAGCTGACGTCAGCGAAGGTTTTCCGCCAGAAAGAAAAGATAAAGGAAAAGAAAATCCCCCCTGACAAGTGGGACCCACTTGGAAGAGAGATGGCTCACGGTGGACTGAGTTCACCGAGCTGGGCGGTTGGGTTAAACCCGATGGTGCCACGCAGATGCTGACGAGGCGGACACGTGGGCGACACGCAGTAAACCGGTGACACGGCGCGACGTGATCCGACGTGGGCGCCGGTGAGGTGGTGGCGGCTTCGGCTCCGACGAAACCGTGAACGCGGCGGCTCAACGGCAAGAAAAGTGCGGGGTGTAGAGGCGAGACGGGAACTCGCCGGTGTGCTTCCGGGTGCTTGGAGACCTACGCAGCGACCGGCGGCGAGGATTAGGCGGCGGCGAGATCTCGGGTCCGACGGAACTGGGGCTGCGGTGAGCTTACGACGAAGCCAAGGTCACCGGGAGGTAGCCCTCGTCGTTGCGAACTCGACGGAGGCGGCATCGAGGCTTGATCGGCTCCGGTGGCGAAGAGCGAGCTCGCCGAAGTTGCGGGTGGAGGATAGCTTCGAAGGCCGGATTCGTCGAAACGGCGGTGCGGGACAAGGGGCGGCCTAGGGTTTTGGAGGAGGCGAGGTGGTGCGGTCGCTTTGACGCAGTCGCGGCCTTACGTAGCCATGGGAGAGGGGAGTTCGCGTCCGAGACGGCGAGGCACCGCGGCGGCTTCGACACGGACTCAAGAATCCGCGGAGAAGACGAAGATGACGTGGCCGAGGGGGCCACAACAATGGCGGCTTAAGGCGAGGCGAGTCCGCGCGGCGCGACAAAGGACTTCGCAGTGGGGCTCACGCCATGAGAGAGAGAGGAGCGAGCGGCTGCGGCGAAAACGGCCGAAAGCGGAGATGGGCCGATGACGAAGGAACAGCCGCACAGAGGAAGCAGGCAGCATGAAAGGATCTGGTTTCGCCCAGCCACTATTCTGAGATTTAATAATAGTTTTTTTTTAGAAAATAGCAGCAAATCCAAAAAGACTCGAAAAATACCAAATGAACTCGGGAAAAATTCTAGAAAATTCTAGAAAATATATCCAAGCACATAAGATCCAAATAAAATAGTTTTGATAATAGTTGATGTTGACATTAATCACATTAAATTGTTTTTGAACTCTGAAAATTCCAATTAAGCTTTTAACTTTACCAGGAAAATTCAAATGGTTCTTTTTCTTTTAAAACTTTAAAACAGACCAAATTTTTGGGATGTTACACCGCCACCCCCACACTCTACTGCAGCCTCCCTCTCCCACCCCCTTGCGCCGCCCCCCACCCCTGCTGCTCCCAGCCCTTTGGCGCCTCCACCTCCCTGCCATCTTGCCATGGCCGCAGCTCCCTGTGGTGATGCCTTGCTGCTGGCTAGAGAAGGAAGATGGGAGGAGGATAGAGGGTTTCAGCCAGCAAGAGGAAGGGAAGGAAGGAGGAAGGGAGAAGAAGAAAAGAAAGGGGAAAGAGAGAAAGATTCGCGGGTTCTCTTGATCAACTTCGTGTTCTTCAAGGATAATCATTGTTAATCCCTAGAATTACCTTGGATTAGTTGCTGTACATTTTGTAGATCATTTTTCCCAAGGGAATATTAGTTTTCAGTATGCCCTAGTTCGTTGAGGTTCGACACAGAACCTTGCGTGGGAAATTTGAGGTATATAGGCTCGGATTTAGAGTTTCGTCCAATTAGAAAAGATGTAGATAATTTCGTTAGCTTTCCAGGAGGGTATAGAATACTATATTCAGAGTAGCGAGCAAAAATTTACGGCCTCGAGAATTTCCCTGTCCAAAAATTGGGCGTCGTTGGCAGATGTTGTGTAGATGGCTGTTTTCCACTAGTAAATGAAAGAATTAAAATTTTATGGTAATTTTAATAAGCTAGGAAATTTTGAGTACTTTCCAGAATTGGTATTTTTCATATCTTTTCAGGTTTTAGAAATAAAGATACGAAATTGTGAAGCGGTCTGTTATGACAGATTCTGGGACAGTCTACGGAGAAGGAAACAGGGGAGAGAATGGTAGAATCAGAAGTTCGTCATAACTAGAAAATTATAGGAAATTTCGTAAGGATTCAAGAAAGTGTTGGTTTGATACATTTGGAGTTTAGATGAATAAGTTAGAGCATTTTTACTACTCGAATAGCAGGTAGTGCGTCTGGTAGAATTGGGTTAATTGTGTCATTTTGGCGTAGATATGTGAGGGCAATTAGTGTAATATTTTGGTGCTGTGATGATGTGATTTGGGCACTATTTTGAATTATTTGTTCTTGGAGTGTGGCCTCTAGTGCCTGTGGCCTCTAGTGCCTTATCACCGCCTCGCTATACGGCTCCAAGGGGATAAAGAGGCAAGTGCATGGTAGACATTGATCGATGGTTGATCGTTGTATTCTTTATCACTCATTACCATTATATTGTTTATGCTTTTACTTTGTTTAATTGCAAGCAATGTGAATGATTATGATATTAGTCGTGTTGATGAAGTCATGAATGCTGGACAATGGAACTATTGATGAACTTATGTTAAATTGTGTATTCATAAGCATCATTGCATAAAGAGAAGGTGATCATAGTGACCGGATATCTACCTCATTGGTAGAGACTCCAAGGGAGTGGAGAGGTCCCCAATCCTTTGAGGACGGGCTTGATGAAAGGGTGAATATTATCACGAGTGTTCACTCATGCTATACCGGTATACACGATGAAATGAGCATATGGACATGTAGTGTAGAGATATCTTGCATATAATGAAAAGTGAATTTGTTTCATGAGTATGAGAAGAAAGAGGAGTAAATAGCTGATGTTGATGATGATATTATTTATGGTTGATTAATCATTCTTCATTGTTTATTATTGTGCTTGTTGAGTTCTGGACCCACTCTTGCTCTATTGTTGTTTTTATGTGACCATTGACGACATTTCACTTGGGAAGGGCTAGCGCACTTGGAACTACATATTACACTCAAATATTTGTTTCTTTGGTCATGAGAAGCTTTTTAGAGTGTGATGATTTATATTTAGGACTTGTTGGCATTGAATAGCTTTAGACAATAGGTTGGAGTTCATTATTCTTTCTATAGAGTTTATTCAATTGGTTTTGCGTTGATTTTGGACTATTATCTAGCTATGCTATTGGGACCAGATCTCTGAATCACCATCTGTGTATTTCTGCACCAGTTCCAGATTAGTAGCTAGTGCACAAGTAGAAACAATGTTGATAACAAGTTCGAATCATGAAATAACATTAATAAACAACCGAGTACCGGCCTTATGGCCACTTATTACAAAAGAGGTCAAAAGACCTTGAGTCTTACAGCAGCGGAAACAACAAATGATAAACTCCGAGTGGTGGCCCATCAAATTGCTCACCGGCATTCGACTGGGGAGCGCAACCTAGTACTCCGGGTATCCTTCGTCAAAGCCACATGCGAAGTAGTCGTAGTCGTCCACAGCATCATTGAAGGCTTCTGATATTTATTTTGAGTGTAGCATGTGAGTACATAAAGTACTCCGCGAGTCTTGGGAAAAATGCATATGCATAGCTTTAACAAGTGAAGCTTATATGGTTCTTTTTCACAAAGCAATATTTAAACTTTAAATAGTTTTCATAAATCACATTTGACAAATGAAAATTAAATAATTTAAACACTAGTGGAGGTTCTAGCTACCAACCACTAGTATCAAGGCTCTAGCTGCCAAGGTTTAAAGTATAGGGCTTAAGCGGCCCAACAGACTCTAGCTCCCATAAAAACTACCTAAGAGTCTCAACTACTCCCGGGTTCCCAAACTTTACCCCTTTGAAATCAAAACTAAAATATACCATGTGACAACGCACCTTGCCCACCCTTGACCATGGGCACGACTATTCGAATAGTTTTACACTCTCTAGAGGTTGTACAGCTTGACCCACACCAGATAATCAACTTATACTGTCCGCTTCACACACTTCCAAAGATGTGTGACTAAGCGATTATCACAGAGCTTTTACAATACTTTATTCTAACAATAGCCCGCCCGATGAGCTTAACCCCAAGTCATGGACATCATTTACCATCGACCTAGAGCTCACCGTTGCGGGGGATAACCTCTTCGAACTTGGACGTCAATTACCAACGCCCGGCGCAAGCCCGACAGACATGGACGTCCTTTACCATCATATGCACTACCCAGGTAACACCTACCATCTACAGCCTGCAAGCTAAATGTCCGTACTTAGTAAATTAATTAGCCAGGTCCTTTCCATTTAGGGCATGTGGTTGTATGGTATTGCTCAGTTTGGATAGTCACAAGCGTTAGTCCTTTATATGACTTGGGCGGAACTTAACACAATGCAAGTTCTCGTGCTCTAGCTGCACCCGCCTGAACTTACCATTCGCCCAAGTCTAAACAGATTTTCACCAATTTATTTTATTTTTCAAATACTGATATTACCTAATGTCGTACTGTTGGACCGAAAAGGCGACTAGAGGGGGGGGTGAATAGGAGCACGCTCTACAAGATTCCAAACTTTATTTCTTTCAAAATTCTCTAACTCCTCATGCATGGCATTGACCCAACTAGCATAAGATAAAGCATGTGATATATCTTTGGGTTCAAAAGAAGCTAGAAATGCAGAGTGAGAGAAAAGACTTGGATTATGATACCTGGAGCGAGTGACTCGCTCATGAAGATTACCAATCATTTGATCCGGAGGGTGTTGCTTCTGAATGTGCAAAGGAGCTGGGGGAGATAGCGTCTCCTCGACCTCCGCAGTATCTTGACGAGCGAAGATGCAAGCAGAGCCTCAATTGGAGGTGAAGCGATAAATCACGGGTTCAGAACTTGGGCAGCTTGGATAGGAACATCGACAATGTGGAGGAGCGAGATCAAGTTCATCCTCATCTTCTTCAACAAAAATGCTCTCTCGTCACCGTAAGTCACCTAAAACATCGGATCTAGCTCGTGGCTAGTCTCATCAAAAGTGACATTGCATGTCTCTGGACAATGTTAGTTTCAACATTAAAACCCGAAAACCCTCGAATGAGCGGGTAACCTGAAATAAACCATCACAAGTTCTTTATTCAAATTTATCTAGGTTCCTGTCTTGAGAATAAAACACTTCGATCCAAAGACTCGAAGTGAGAAATGAGGGTTTTCTACCAAAACGCAGCTCATATGAAGTCTTGCCCAAAGACGGTCTCAAAAAGACACGGTTTGAAATATGGCAAGTCAGAGAAATAGCTTCGCCCAAAACCTCCTCGGTGTGCTATACTCATCCAAAGATCGTTCTAGCCATCTCGACTAGAGTCTGTTCTTCCTTTCCACAACGCCATTTTGTTGAGGGACGTGTGGAGAAGAGAACGATGCTCAATACTGCGCAAAGCACAAAAAGAGGCAAAAAGTATTCTTGAACTCCGTGCCATTGTCATGCGGATCGCTCTCAAGGCACCGGAAGTTCGAAGCCAAACAAAGAACAAGGTCATGAAAATGATCAAAAGCCTCATCCTTCAAGCAAGAAAGAACACCCAAGAGTATCTCGAAAAATCATCGACTATGACAAGAATGTACTAATTGCCACCGACCGATCAACCCTAGCAGACCAACAAGATCCATATGAAGCAAGCCGTCCCGGTGATCCATAACCATAGTCAATGAAGGGTGTGAGGCGGCAACTTGCTTGCCATGCCTACTGTATACATCTGACATCCTTGATGACTTTGAGTTTAGGCAAACCTCTCATGAGATCAAGGTCGCTAACTCGTGTTAGATGATCAAAACCAATGTGCCCCAAACGTCGGTGCCAAAGCCAGATAACAGAAGAAGAAGCAATTAAGCACTTAAGGGATCCAGCAAAAGATTCAGAAAAATCAGCTCTAAAAATTCTGCCAACTCTAGAAATCCCAAAAACGAGCTCACCAAAAGAATCAAGCACACGACAAGCATTCTTCTTAAAACGAGTCTCATAGCCATCATCAAGAAGTCGTGGAGACGAAAAGAGATTGTACCTTAGCTTAGACACAAGCGTGGCGTCGTTGAGAATGAACTTGTCGCTCACCCCGATCACTCCAGTTCCTTCAATGCGCCTTGTGTATCATCTCCAAAGGTGATGAAGTCATCACCGGTTGATCGCGTGAAGGAGGTGAACCATCTTGAGTCTCCGGTCATGTGGCGTGAACACCGAGTCGATTTAACCATGTGTTCTTCCCCTTCCGCACCAATCACGAAAATCAAGGAACAAAGAGCGATGTGTCTCAACATGGGGTTAGTTAAAAGCGATTTGGGAACCCAAGATCGAGACACTCTGTCTGAAAGTAGTATGCAAAGCAGATGTGCTATCCTTGACTTTATTAGCGCTTCTATTATGAGCAATGGTAACGAGAACATGAGATGCATCTTGTCTAGGAACATGGTGATGAGCATGTGCAACAAATCCTAGACTAGGGTTCTTCTTTTATGCGTGACCATGTCTCATAAAAGCTCTAGGTTGATTAGATGACATTCTAGCAATATTTTTCTTAGTGTTCTTCAACCTCACGCCAGAACTCAACCAAATGTCCACTCTTCTTGCAATAGGTGCAATGGTATTTTGTACCACTGGGAGAAGCACCTTTTGCCTTAAAAGAAGGTTGGACAAACCCTGCAGATTTAAAAACAGTTTTTGCAGGTTGGGTTTTAAATTCAACTAAGCCATTTTCCAAGACCTGAATGACATTAGGCTTAGACATGTCCTGGGCAGAGTTGTATCCTAAACCTTGCTTCTTAAAAGGAGTTTTAGATTTATCTAGAATCATGTTTAACTATTTTTCACCATTAGAGAATCTTTCTAAAGTTTCCTTGAGATAGGCATTCTCTTTTTCAATATTAACACATGATTCACAAGTCTTGCCCTTAATGGCTCTAGCATGTTTCTCCTTAAGATGAGCAACTTCAAGCTTATAGGTGGCACAAGAGGCACAAGATGTAGAATCAATTGAGTCCTTAAGCTTGGCAAATTTAGCTCTAACTGCTTCTAGAATATCCTTAACTTCATGTTCACGTTCTAAGCAGAAAGAGCAAAAGCTAGATTTCACATTGCCAGAAGCATCCAACTTGCGGACTCTAAGCATTTTTCACATGGAGCAGATTTAACATCAATTAGCTCAGTTCTAGCATTTTCAAGTTGATGCAAAGCAATATCTTGAGCAGATTGTAGTTTAGACAGTTCGGAGTGCAAAGCATGGCAGGATGAACATTCATCAACATCTAGACTCTTAGCATTCACAAGCTCTAATGTCAAATTCTCGACTTGTGACTCTAAATCCTTGTTCCTAGCCATGGTGAACTCTAAAGCCTTATCTTGACTAAGCAATTGCTCATACATGTTATCACATCTAGCAGAAAGGACATCATAGGATGGAAGTACCTCATCGTTATCATCGGCGTCGATGGAGTCGGCCATGAAGCACATGCCGGTGAAGTCCTTGGCCTTCCCCTTCTTGTCTTGAGGAATCTCCTCCTCCTTGTCCTCCTCGCTCCCGGAGTCCACATCGCTCATGGATTGATCTCCAAAAGCGGCAAGGACTCGGTGAGCAGCCTTCATGAGTTTGGCAGCATCATACTTGGGCTTTGCCCCCTTTAGGCTTCTTCCAGGCAAGCTTCTCATTCTTATGGTTGCCCTTACCTTTCAACTTAGGGGCGATTGGCTTGATGTGATATAGCTCTCCACACTCATAGCATGTCACATGGCCACCTCTCTTTCTGTTTTTGACATTGTTATATGCTCGTATAACTTTCTTGGCTAAAAGAGCTAAATCAGCCTCAGAAGACTCTCAAACTCTTCTTCTTGAATAGCGAGATAAACACGCAAGAGAAAAACCGTAAGAAGACTCGGAAGAACCATCAGAGTCCTTTGAGAGGATCAGCCACCAAAGCCATGTTATCCTTCTTAGGATTACCGCCTCTCTTGATCTCATGAGTTTTTAGCTTGCTATAAAGCAGCTCCAAAGTGAGATTAGAGAGATCGACATTCTCCTCTATGGCAGTTGCCTTCATCTCCCACTCCTTGGTGTTGATTGCGCCAAGAGGTGGGTGGCATTCTCAAATTGAGAGTACTCAATGTCAACACTCTCATCCGATTGATCACCTTGTTAAAGCGAGTAAAGACGCCATCGATGCTCTCACCAGACGCATCTCGAATTTGTTGTACTCTCGCTTGTAGACATTCTCGACGCACTTGCTTGATCCGGGACGATCCTCATGATAAGTTTCGAGGTGTGCCAAATCTCATGTCTTGATCGCAAGATTGCAAATCCTATCGTACTCTTGCCTACCAAGCCCAACATATAGAAGGTTCTTTGCCTTGTTGTTGTTAGCCAAAAGGGCTGCTGAAGCCGGCGTAGCAACTTCGGGCAAAACAAGCGGGGCTCGAACAACCTTCCATATAGCTTGTCCTTCGCTCTCAAGGAAAACTCGCATGCGATTCTTCCAATAGGCATAGTCGAGCCCATCAAAGACATGCGGCTTGGTCGAGTACTTATCCATCGCCAGTTCGAAGGACCTGTTAAGATCAAGATTGAACTAACCGGCTCGATACCACTTGTTGGACCGAAAAGGTGACTAGAGGGGGGTGAATAGGAGCACGCCACTTTTTCACAAAAGATGGATTCAACACAAATTTCACTCCAATAGCTATGGAAGCTATGAAGATCAATATATCAAGACAAATGAAGACTAGTATTGAATCCAATCCAAACCCCAAAGCAAAACACCCAAAAATGACCAAAACTCAAATCTCAAAGTGTTGGGCGGTCGACCTCTCACAGGCGGTCGACCGGTTTGCCTAGCGGTCGACCTCGGAATGGGCGGTCGACCGCTCCGATAGTGAACAGGAAAATCAGCAAAATCAGCCCGACAATCCAAAGCAAAACGACCTAACTTTTGATCCGTAAGGACAAACTTCACGAAATTTGAACCACACCTTCCTAAAGATATTAGGAACCTATTCCAATCAAAGATTTCAGAGATCCATGCCAAAGTTCCTATCTTTTTCAGTTTGAGCGAAGGAGGTTCAAAAACCGAGCCAAATGCAAAATATGATCTAGAGACTTGCTCGTGGGTGATTGATGATCAAGATGATCCTAGATGGGTTCCCACATGTCACAGCAAGTTAGATCACGGCAAGAAACCAACCAAAAACTCGCGGATCAAAGAAAGACTCAAAATCATCAAATAGAGAGAAAGAAAGCAAACGAACTCATCTTTGAGAGAACTTTCTTTGGATTGATTTGATATGGCATTGGTTTACAGCCACTCCATCAATGGAGGACAAAGACTCAATACATGAGCACGAAATCAAATCCAACTCTCTAGAACCCTAACCTCCACTAATCCTCTCCCTAAGCACAAAAGCAAAACTAGGGTTTACAATGCAATGAAAGGGTTGAGGGAGTGCAGCCACCTCCCTCCTCTATTTATAGTGGAGACTTAGACCTTCTAGAAGAGTAACCCTAATGGGCTCCCGTTAAGGCCCAAAACAAACGGGACACATACGCACGCGTTTTAAAGCGCCGTCTTCATCTCTTGACCTAATCCGCTTCACCTTGCACCATCTTTGCGTCGTGAGTTGGTAAAGGTCACCAAAGCGGTATTTGGTAAAATTACCAAAATACCCTTCTCGATCTTTTGCAAAGACCGAGTCCCATCTTCGTGAAGCACCTCCATGCCGCCACATGTAGGTTGATCCAATGCTCTCTTCATGTCGGCAAGTCTCTCCCATCCGGCCCCACCAAACCACCATGGCACTTGCACCGACCCCCGCCGCTTGATCAAACCAGCGCACCGAATCGCCTGTTCGGTTACCCTTGTCCATTCTCGCACCACACTTGAGTTCATTGACTCACCCAAAGATCGCCGATCGCTCGACCTCGACTCTCCAAACCTAGTCCCGATCATCCTCGCCGTTGACCGTCGTTGACCACCAAGCAACCTGCACAGCAATAGACAAGCAAACGAATCCGGGAACAAGTTCTTCACAACTTGACCCACGTTAGTCAAAACATGCATCATGCAACACATATGCCATGAAACCCATGAACTTAACCTAACAAGCAACCATCGCCGCCACGAAGGACGACGAAACACATCAAAACCGGTCCGACCGCCACCTTGGCGGTCGACCGCCTCCTGGGCCGATCCGCTAGCCAAAGGCGGTCGACCGCCATCATGACTTAACCAAAAATCCAACACGAAACCCGAACCTTCTCTCGAAATTTCAATCAAATAGAACTTTTGCTCGAAGCTCCAAAATTATGAGACCAAGTATGAAGCACCTTCTCACTTGCCTACACCTTCTATTTTTGGCCCACTCAAAATCCACAGCTCAAAAAGTGGCCGGTCGACCGCTCGAGCAAAGCTTCTCGAGACCGCTCCATGGCGGCTCGATCGCCACTGGCCGTCGAGACCGCCATACCATTTCGAAAAACCAAGTCAAGGCATGGCCGGTCAGACCGCCAGAGACCTGACAGAACTGAATCTTTGCCGAAAACACGTGATTCGACAAGCCGTCAACGATATTGCCAATTGTAACATCATCCTAAGATCTTAGACATATCCCCATGATATCCACAATCTCTCCCTTGATGAACACGTTGGCAATTTTTCACAAATGCAAATTTAGAGGTTTGAAAAGTAAAAACACGTCGTTTTCGCTCAAAGGCACAACTTGGTCCAAATGCAAGAAAAAGCAAAGGAAATGACCAAGTCGCTCGAGAATAGTATCGACAAGTGAGATACTGACAAAAGAAGGCACGAAGCTTCAAATTCCGTAAAGGAGTCAAAAACTCACTTAAGGTCCATATGAAAGAACAATTGTTCGATATGACCTTTGATCATTGTGAGGATCAAGAATTGCAATTCTATTTCAGAAATGACAATAACACCATAAGAATTCAAATAAGAAACTCCCCCTCACTATGATCTCAAATTTTCAATTTTTCTCCAAGAGCTCCCCCTTTTTTTCAAACAACTTATCCCCTTTACACATTTTTAACATTTCTTCTCCCCCTTTGACAATGGAGTTATCAAGGAATCACGCCTTCCTCTCGTCCAGAGATGACAAATGCAGAAATAGGAAAAGCATAAGAAGGAGCATGCATTAAATGCAATGGAGTGGCTTCAATTTTTGTATTTTTCAATTTTTTGAAAACAAGAAGCTTTGGAGATTACCCAAAAGAACAAGTTAGCATTTCTAAAGTTGCACAAACAACATATCAAGCCTAACAAATACTAGCAAGATCATGATAAGACATATATAACAAAGCTAAGCAAGAAGACTCAATATAAAGCAATGAATTTTAGCATTTTAAGCAAAGCTTCAAATCTAGCAAGTTCATCAAAACAACGAATGCACAAATCGGGTGTGGTGGCCGACGTTCGGGAAAAAGAGAAATATGACGTCGTCAGAGCTCCAGGGGTTCTGAGATTTTGAGAGAGTGCCAAGGGGTAGAAGAGGTGTCTATGTTCCAATTTATAGCCTCTCCCATGGTTTGAATCGCTAGGAACGTGAGTGAATGTCGACGCCATTCACGGGCTCGGTTTTTAAACTGAAGGAAACAACAACAAAAGCACTGATGGAGCTGCGTAATCGAGGCATTGATAGCACAGAGGTAATGCGCGTGATGATGACGGCTTTGAAGGTGACGACATCTGGCCTTTCTAAAACGAGTGCATTTTTTGTAATTAAGGTTATATATCGCATTTTGATAACAAGTAAAATTAGTGTATTTACAACATTCTTTCTGCATTTGGAAAGAACATTCCCTACCTTCGGGAATGGATAGAGTCAATCAACCAAGAGGCTCAAAGAGTGAGGTCCGACTTCTATTCCGTTCATATACATTATATTTCACGATCCAATCTTATCTTCACGCAATTACTTGGTCAACACAAGTTTTGTTCATTTACGGTGTGCACATTCTTCATTTCAGGACAGACATCAAAGGAGAGGATGGGAATCAGATCTGTGCTGCTGCACTTCTCCCCAAAGTACCGGTCGATTCTACTACCTACTTGGCCAACCGATCGAAATGAAAGTGACGAACAATGTTCTCAGAGATAGGAAGAGCGCAAACGAAGTGTATTTACATATTAAGTCGGAAGTGGAGAACATAATGTCATATTTGAAGAGGAAGAGGGAGGAAGATCCTTACAGGAGTATAGCGCAGCGCGCTTTGTACCAAGCAACATTGGGTGTTCCTGCTCAAGTTCCAACTTTTGAACCATGAAAATTAGGTGTAGATATATTTTGGTTATAGTGTGATTGCATATTGGCAATTTTGGCGTAAACAAAAGATAGAAGAGCAGATATTGTTTGTTCTTAGGACAAGATTTCGGCAAGCCGACTTGCAACTCGTTGGTCACCGTAATGCATCCGTATGAAGATACCATTATACCAATTATACAAGAGAGTACATAATGTATACGTAACAAATGCATCTGAACACTACGTGATATGTTATGACCAGTGTATGTTACTCATTGATAGTGATACACCAGTAAGTTATTGATGATTGGAATTCTTGTTCAAACAAAGGTCCTTCAATCTTCCTGTAATACATTATTGATTGTTTCATGCTTTAAACTTCAAAGGGTTCCCTCAACACTAATAACTGAACAAGCTCTCATGGTGTACTTGAAGTTCTTGCATGGTGGTGGGGCTTCGACTTCAAAGGATTTCACTCCGTCGGCGTCTTTTCATGGTGGTCGACCAGCTCCGGTCACCAATCGATCGCCATCACCACCTCGATCTGGTCATTTTGGGAATTCCAAAGAAATGGCAACTAAACAACATTTGGATTTGAATTTGATTAAATTCTACCTTAAAATTCATAGGTCATCGAAACACTAGAATTGGAACCACAAACTAATTCCAATGCAAGTAGTTTCAGCCCTGACCCAATTCAATTCAGAGAACATAGGGCAAGAAATGGGGAGAACAAAATGGCCATTATTGTCATTTATGTATTATGCAAGCCGCCAGAGGAGTCGGTGAAGGAGAAACGCAATGCTTGACCAAGCATCACCAAAATATTGATGAGTATCAAGTTTATAAACACTCAACAAAGGCTTAACCATCGATACCACTAGGATATCTCGTCAATAGCTGATACCATGTCTTGCGGATCGAAAATCACTAATCGATGAAATGCAATGAGTCAACAAGATTGATTTTGGGTAGGAAACATTGTAGATTCTCCAAAAAACATACAGAAATTTGCGGTGGTATAAGATATAGCTCCAGCAGTTGCGTAAAAAGGAGAGAAGAAAGGATAAGTTAAAACTTTGACATTTGCATGTGCTCTCAAGTTCAGTAACTCTCATGCCGATTAGCAAGTCAAGCTGGTTCAAAGATAACTTCACTGATTCTTCCCCTTCGCATAAGTAGAACTTCATTCGACATCAAATCCCTTCTCTTGGAGCTCTGTACAACCTCGTTCCTCATCCGAAACCAGAGCTTCTGCGCTTCTGCTCAAACTTTTTCGACCGCAATTGATTACGCATGTTATCGAGTCCATGTTGGCATCGTGAAACCTTTGGGTCCAATCGTGGTGCCTAGAGCACCTCCACTTTTATGAACTCCTCAACAGACCTCTTCATCACCGGATAGGGAAATTTCTGCGCTCATAAAGATGGGCCATTTCTCTTTCTTCCTGAATAATATTGAAGATAACCAATCGAAAGGATAAACCTAACAAGGGCGAGAATAAGTGAAATGGTAAGTATTAGGAGAGATGGTCAAAGGCTATTTACCACAATGTTGCAAAAAATATGTTTACCTCTTTACTAATGGATATTTATATTTTTCAGAGAGATCATGGGAATTATTTTGGTGCTACATAATTATAATTTACAAATGGACAATCCACCCTTCCACAGTTTCTTTTCAACTTATTTTTTCATGCTGAGAGTTGACATGTATCTAGGTGACATATCAGAAAGTGCTTATCAATTTATAACAAAAGATCCATATTTAGTTCAGTAAAGCCTAACGAGGCATCTGCAAGATTTGAAGATCACAATATTATCAATGCATGCCCAACCCTCCAAAAATTCCCTGATTTGTGTCACACCAAAATAATAAATGCTTGCAATCAATTGCTTGGCCAAAATCACTGCTGACTACTTAGGGCATCTCTAATGGTGTATCTATTGTCGTCTCTTAGCTATACCACGTCAACAAAATCCTACGTGGAGGAGAGAGGGAGAGGGGAGAGAGCACAAGTCGTCTCTTCCTGAAGAGACTGTCGTGCACGCGAAACAAGACATGATACATTAATCTACTCTAGTTGACATATAGGCCCGTTTCAAAGAAAAATTATAAAATATAAATGTTAGGGAGTATGATAGAGACTATCTATTGAAGATGTTGTCTCTAAAGATGATATAACATATGTTAGAGACAAGATTATCTCTAACTATTGGAGATACCCTTAAAAGCTTGTGAAGTTGATTTTTTTTACTGCAGTTCAGTATTAAAGGTGACATAGTAATGCAACTAGGGAAGAAAATCCCGGCTGGTAACCGCCGGTTACCGGCCGGGCTCGGCTCCAGAAAAAAAAATCCCAGCCGAAATTTTTTTTGGCTTGTCCAGTGGCATGTGAGTGTACTGGATTTCGCCCCCTATTGCTGTTGGCTTTTGGATTCCCTCCCCTGGCTTGTCCCATGTGCATGTGAGTGCCTCCAGCTTGTCCAATCTGTTCTTTGTCCCCTCTTGTCTCCTCCTCTTGTTCCTTGTTGCCTCCCTCTTGCCTCTCTCCTCCATTTGCAAAGAGGCCAAAGAATGCAACCAAAGAAGCAGGAGGCAGAGAGCACCGGGGAGAAGCAACGGCATGGCGAAGAAGAGACGCCGGTAAGTATTCTTTCTTGAACTTTTACATTCTTGGTTGTGTGCATAGGGTGTTTGGATAGGTATTATGAAATGGAGGGAGTAGAAACTAGAAAGGTGTGCTTCTGCCATCCATTAGCTATCATTGTGTGTGTGTGCGTATGATACTAGTCACCAAACTTAGCAGGTTGTTAGGACATGTTCTTCAAGGCCTCAATTAATAAGAAGAAATCAAGAAAGTTATGGCGAACTCGACGCCCAAGAGCCCCACCGCATCAACACGTAACTCATCCCAACCTGCCCGAATCATAGCCCATCCCGGCAAAGGTGGACCCACCGTCATGCTCACTAAGATCGCTCTCGCCCTTCTCTTTTTCCCTTTCCTTGTTCCTTCTTTACACCTAAATGGCACCGATCACTCGTCAAACTAACTTGGCAAAACAAGAACAATGAAACAAATAAATTTGGGGAATTTCTCCCGTGGTAATAAATTTGGGGAATTTCGACGCACCAAGGCCAAGAAACCGCCGATTCACGGGTCCTCCACCAAATTCGCCGTGGAACGCCTGAATTGGGGAATTGGGGACGCCAGTGCGGCTCGGTAAGCAAGATCGAACTTAAGCCGCCAAGAGTTCGACGGGGAAAGATTTGTGGGTTGGTGTTTTTGTGGCTCCCGGTGAGTCATGCGGAGAGAATGAGAGACCTCCTTCGCTGGGTCCGCTCGGTGCATGGGCAAACGCGCACGGTTTGAGGCTGCGGATGGACCGGGACCAAGCCGAGGAAAGCAACGTCAGAGGTCGTGAACGGCGCGCCGCGAGACGCACCCCACGCACAGAGCAAGTGCACTGGCCAACGCGTACAGGAACCGGTCGAAAAGGCTAAGGCACGACAACGCAGACAACCGCTAGAGATCTTGAACCGGAAACCTCACCGGGGTTCTGTTGGATTCGAGGAAGCTAAGGCTCACGAGAGCACGCGGCGGCACATGACAGGAGGACTTATTGTACGGAGCGCGCGAGAGACCTCCATTTCCATCGCGCTTAATACTAGGTAGGATTAGCAACACTAGCAATCCCTAGATAGGATACAAAGAAGCAACTTTGTTAAAAAATCAGAAGAACGGAAACAGGTGTTCTAGAAAGCAGCCTTCTAAACGTCTTAAGAGATATAATATAGATACATTTGGCTTAAAAGAAATGAAACAATTCCTCAGGACAATTAGCACTGAAATCAGACCGAGCATTAGCTTTCATTGTATCACTATCTTTCATTTCTGGCCATATCAAGGCAAATAAAAAATGGTAGATCAAGAATTCCATATCAGTTTGGAATTTTGGATTTTGCCATAAGGAGATGACGAAATGACCATTCTATAGAGTTCAATAGCATGAATGACGAACATAACAAAAATAATAATTAAGAAACTAAAATAAACTCACTGATTTAGCAGAGGTCCGTCATGGTTGAGTTAGTTATTTGAACGACAGTATTCATCCAGTTTCTGGGACCTTGACGGTGATACAATACATACCAAATAATGTTGAAGGGTTTTGACCAGTGCTAGCTGCCAAATTGTAACAAAACACTAAGCAACATAGATAGCAATATTTGGAGTTTTTCAAGCCGTTGTTAACAAACTATGCCTTGTACTCCTATATTGCTTTTGAATTGACCCATTTTTTATCCTGTATGGATTATTGTAGGTGATGGCTCCTAAATCTATCAATGTTTGGGAGCATGGAGAAAGAATAGGAGGTGCTGGTTAGAAGTGTAGATATTGTAATCTAACAAAATCAGGCGGAGGTGTCACCTGTCTAAAAGAAGATCTTGTTGGGAGACACAGAGATGTTGTTGCTTGCAGTGGGGTTTCGGCGGAAGTCCGAAGGCTCATGCTGGCAAGTCTTGAAGAAGTGAAGGCAAGAAAGAAAGCTATTAAAGATGAACGACTACGAATGAAGCTAGCTGCAGGAGAGCCTGTAGCTCGTGGGCATCATCTCAAGATGTCTTCGATGATGACGAGGAAATGCAGATGGAATGGGCTCACCGAGAGTCGTTGGAGGTACACCGGCTCCAACAAAGGGCAAAGTCAGGGGTGGAACGTTTGAACATGGTGGTGGCAGTGGAAGTGGTAGCGGAAGCGGCAGAGGAAGTGGTGCCATTTCTAGGATGTTTGGCAGGTCACAATCCGTGAGAGTTGATTCTGATATTTTGGCAGGTTAGGCACCCCTCCAACCCCGCATTGATACAGCACTACGTGGAGATGCAAAGTCAAAATTTGGGAAAAATTGGTCTAAGTGGTTCCATAGTAATGACATTCCTGAAAAAAATATAAAGTGTCCTTATTTTCGTGCTGCCATCAAAGAGACAAAAAAAACTTGGTCAAGACGTGGTGTCACCAAGAGGCCATGAAATCGATGGGCCATATCTTGATGCTAACGAACAAGAAATAAAGCAGTATGTAGCACAGTTCCAAGATGACTGGGGTATATATGGAGTCTCTATCATGTGTGATTCATGGTTAGGACCTACACAGCTGAGTATTATTAACTTTATGTTGTACTACAATGGAAGAATGTTTTTTCATAAGTCAGTGAATGCAACCGGTGAGATACAAAATGCTGACTTTTTGTATCGTGAGATACGTAAAGTTGTGGAAGAAATTGGAGTTCGACATATTATGCAGATTGTGACTGACAATGGTGCAAGCTACCACTACTACAAAAAGGCTAATACTGGACGCCTCATCACAGACGGTTGACCAAAACCGCTCAGATATATTCAATCATAGACGGTTTTGGTTTAGAGACCGCGTACTCATCGGGTCATGCTAAAAACCGCTCGTGAAGAGGCAATATCACGAGCGGTTCAAGTTGAAAACCGTCAAGTATCACGAGCGGTTCAACAAGAACCGCTGTGATATTAATCAAGATCCTGAGCGGTCCTTAACAATAACCATCTGTGATAATATCGCTCCAGTAGCGAGTTTCTTCATCGCCGATCGTCTCGTTTCGCCGCCATCCGCCGGCTCCCGATCGTCTCTTCATCGCATCGATCCGCTTCGGCTCCCGATCGCCTCTTCGCCTCACGCCCGAATTTATTCCTTATTTTATAAAAAAGGATCATCCGCCATCCAAGATGATCATCCCCACATACTCATAAAAAACAGTAAATGGTCGCCTCTTCCTTGTCGCCGCCTTTGTTGGCCTTCTGGCCCAACTGCATTTGAGCACCTCTCTCGATGTAAGTTGAACCGTCTTTGCGCAGAAGAATACTTGTTTGATCAACAAGGTCTTCACTCCTCTGCCATGGAGAATTTGTCGAGCAGTGGCGGCCACCTTCCGCCGCCTTGACATCCTCCTCCGCCATGTCTTCCGGGTGATCTCCCACTTTCGGCGAAGTTTATCGCGTCATCGACGTAGTCCTCCAAAACGACGCTGCACGCCTCGGGAGGCTTGTTGTCACTTGACTGTAATCGAGGCGGCAGCGGCGATCGAGTCGACGGCCGAGACCCTCAAGCAAGGGAAGAGAGCCTATTGGCTCAATTCTTCTTGGTTCAACGACCGAGGGTCTTCGGAGACACTTTCGAACGAGCGCGTCAATCGGTGGACGATTTCAGCTTCATTCGCCGATGATCGAGAACTGCCTGATGCCGACACCGCCGCCTATGAAGTATTGCGATGGAGATAGCACCTACCTTCGCCACTAGAAAAACCTTGTTTAATTATAGGTTTCGCTTTTTTAATATAAACATGTAATTTCTTCATGTCATGTAAGTGTATATACTTGAGAAAAACCATTTCACGCATAGCCCATTATGGAACCGTCTGTGATATGGGACATATCACGGACGGTTCCATAATGGAACCATCCGTGATATGTACCATATCACGGACGGTTCTATTATGGAACCGTCTGTGATAATTATCACTGACGGTTCCATAATAGAACCGTCTCTGATAAGTCTCTTTATAAGTAGGAGCTAGCCCAGCGGCCGCTAGGGTTTGCGCTCTAACTCGTCACTCCCCAGCGGCCTTACTCTCGTCCGTTCCCCTCCCCGTCGCTGCTGACGCCGCCATTCTTCCCGTCGCCGACGGTTGTGGCATACGGTGACACTGCAAAAGACACTCGTACGATAAGAGTGTCTTTTTCAGCGTCACCATTGTGCCACAACTACGGTGATGTCCAAACTCTCGTCACTCCCCAGCTCCGCTAGGGTTTGCACCCGCCCTAACTCCGTTCCCCTCCCCACCTCGACGCCGCTCGACCTCGTCGCCGTCGCCGCCCGACCCCTTTGCGCCCCGCTAGGGCCCTGGCCGGGCTTTGCTTTCCCCATCCTCCCTCTATTCTCCTCTAGATCTGTTAGCTTAATGTCTTTTGTTGAGTTTGATTTTTATGCATGAGCCTTAAGTTGTATCCTGATGTTTGTGTGATTTATGCAAGGTAAAGGAAATGGATGAGGGTTGTGCTGGTGGTTGCGCTGTACTAAGGTCCCTCTCTGTCTCTACCCTCCTTGCTCTGTGATGAAAATGGCTAGCTAGTGCTCTGCGATGGATGCCGAGGGCTACTACTGGTGTGGTGGGTTTGGACACCCTTGGTCTTGTTCTCTTGCTGATGAACTGCTCAATGATGTTAATAGTCTTATGCTGAAATTGAATTGATAATTAGTTCATATTAATAGTCCCCTTGCTCTGTGATGTAATGATGTAAATAGTCTTATGCTGAAATTGAATTGATAATTAGTTCATATTAATAGTCCTCTTGCTGTGTGATGTAATGATGTCAATAGTCTTATGCTGAAATTGAATTGATAATTAGTTCATATTAATAGTCCCCTTGCTCTGTGATGTAATGGTGTCAATAGTCTTATGCTGAAATTGAATTGATAATTAGTTCATATTAATAGTCCCTTGTTCATGCGGTCAAGTTCTCCTACCTCTTGCGTGCAGATCGTCCTACCATTCTATTCATAATCTCTTCTCTATAAAGTCTCCAGCGTTGGTGCTTGTGCCATTAAAACAGCATCATATATATATTATATATATATTATTAAATAGTCCTCGACCACTTTCGGGGTCGTCCACGCAACATGAGAAGAATGAGGCGGTATCCACGGGCAACCTCATTGAGCCCTGTAAGTTTAAAAGTATGGATGCAAGGAGGCGTCAGACATCCAATTACCGGATTGGACGTCGCTATGTTCGAAGTGACGTTGATGCGCAACTACTCCGACTGGGAAGTGGCATCATGTATTTTGTTGAGTATGTAATTGTCTTTAAAGCCAACAAGAACACCAAGCAACAAGTTGAGAATTCTTTTGAAATATGAGAATGGTTGCTTGGTGTTCTTGTTGGGTTTAAAGACGATTACATGCTCAAGAATGGTTGGTTGCTAATATATGATGCCACTTCCCACCGGAGTACCGCAAGATCAACTACACTTTCAACATAGCGACGCCCAATCCGTAATTGATGTCCCGACCGCCTCCTTGCATCCATACTTTTTAAACTTGCAGAGCTCAATGAGGTTGCCCGTGGCTACCGCCTCATCCTTCTCATGTCGTGGTGGGCGATCCCCAAAGTGGCCGAGAGATTACTTAACAATATATATATAATATATATATATGATGCCGATTTAATGGTACAAGCAACCACCGCTGGGGCTTTATAGAGAAAGTCATCACGCATTTGTCACCACAAACCGTCTATGATATGTACTTATCACAGACGGTTTGTGGATGAAACCGTCTGTGATATTACTTGTCGCAGACGGTTTGAACCACAAACCGTCTGTGAAAGTATACATGACAGACGGTTCAAAACCGTCTGTGATGACCTCATGTCATCACTGACCCATAAACTCAGACGGCTCATGAAACCGTCTGTGATGACGTTTTTGAACCGTCTGTGAAAGCCTTTTCTGTAGTAGTGTACAAGAAAGCATGTTAACTAGTAATGGAAGACTATCCAACTTTAGTCTGGTAGCCGTGTGCGGCGCATGCCGTCAACCTCATGTTGAAGGATATTAGCCAGTTCAAGGAGGTTGCTAGAGTTGTGAAGGCGGCCAAGAGGATTTGTCGGTTCCTATACAGCCACGGTCGCCTCCATAATGAAATGCGAGAACATATTGGAGGAGCGATAGTTCGTCTAAACGCCACAAGGTTTGAAACGACATTTGTTTTCTCTATTTTGTAACCCTTTTTTTTTTTTGCATATGTGAGGTTGATGCATCACCTTTGATGCAAGATTACGAGAGCTGGCTGTTTATAGGCATTTGTTGAAACTGGTCTATCAAGTCATTGGGTGCCAGAATAGTTAAAAAGATTTAAACATTGTAAGATGTCTTAACAGATTATAGGTGATTTACTATGTTCATTGACCTCATATGTTACTTCACAACCAAACCGAGAATTGAGCCCTGTTGCTTGATTGAAAGGAATTTAACTTGGATTTACTCAATTAAAGCTTGAAGTTGTATTCTAAAGCTTCTTGGTTAGAGTATATGCATACTATATACCTTCTTGAATCAGGCTTAACTCATACAAGCTATAATCATTGTTACAAAACATTATATAGTTAGCATTGTTATTAACTAATTACCAAATTTCCTTTGATTTCCGGTTTTCCCGGTTTTTCGATTCGCTTCAGAATCGGACAGAACTCAAATGGGGATTTTGAATTCAAATTTCACCTTATGAATTTCATCCGGTTTTTCCTTCTGGTCGTGAACTGCTATCGCCCCGAGCGGGATTTTGCCCGGTAACGGTTCTTTGATCTTTGAATGCAACTATGCAAGGATGCCGTACAAACAAACTTGTAGAATTAAAGAGGCCTGGATTCGTTTGTGTCTCAAATAACAGTAAGCAGTGGATTGAATTATTATTCTGAACAGAAATCTTGCAGTGAAACAGGTCACAGCAATTTATTTCCACCTCTTGTGATAAAGGAACGAAGGGTTCACTTTTGTTATGAAAAAAATACCCCCCAGCTTAATTTCATTGCAATATGACAGAATTCTAACCCAAACTAGTGTTTTGCAACAAGAATCGGACATGAATACGATGTCATGTGAGTTATATTCTTCCTAAGAGATCTGATTATGAAGCCAGGGCATTTGAGGAGCTCAACATAGGGAAGTCCTATGGGACAAGTTCACATAAACCACTCCTTCATGAACAATGAATCGGTAATTATCTCAAATGTGAAAATGGCACTTCTTTACAGAGAGTAAATACGACATATGAAATTTCCTAAACATAAGATGAAAACAATATTAGCAAGGCTCAATGACACCCTTAAGGTGTTTAGAAGTCTGGGGAAGTGAACTGAGAGAAGAATATGAATATGCAGCACTCTTATATTACTCGGTGCTAGCGCTTTTACAATAATAAAGGAAATACGCAGTTGATCATGATATCAAGATTACAAAACACCGTGAAAAACAAATAATCTCGCTCGCTCATTTTTATTTATTTTTCTTCCTTTTCTTTTGCAAGGACCTCATCGCTCAATATATTTGTATAGAACAATTTAACATTCCATTTGCTGAAAAAAGGGAGAATTTCAAATATAATATGAAAAATAGGCCACATCCAATTAATTCATATTGTAAATTATACCGTCCAACTATGAGGAATTTACTCAACGCAAAGATCACATATATGATATATCTATCCATATGTTTAAAGTCTAACTACTGAAATAGAATTGTACTTAAAGAAGAAAGATCACCGAAATAGACATATGGAAATGAATAATCGACACGGGAAGAAACCAAATGGCCTTGCAACCGAGATAGCGTTCTCGTAACACGAGCACAAGACATCTGATCTAATTGCACATAAATAACTTTGCAATCTAACGAATAAGAATGTGGTATGGTAATCGGTCGACCTTGGGGCGCGGCTTGAGCGCCCACCACCAAGCGGCGACGTCTCGTTCCACACCAAAGCGAGGCCAAAAGAGTGTAGGTGCAGAGCATACCCTTTCCCATCTGCTTCAGTAGGCATCCTCCTTCTCAAACCCCATCCTCCTGAACCCCCAAACACAACAAGAAAAGAGACCAACATCAAGAATAAAACCGTACACAAGCCAAGAAACAGGCGAGAGGGGAGCCGTGGAAGGTAGGATCACGCCACCGAGGAGCCTCCGGCTGAGGGAAGCCGCGCAACATCGCGTCAACTCAAGGGAAAAAAGAGCAAACGGTGAGGTTTGGTCGGCGTTCGTCGAACAGTAGGCGTATGTCACCGGGGGGCGGGCGGCCTCGTTCACGGAGGCGATCGGGAGTTCGGGACTCGGAAGAGGCGGCGTGGCGCGCGGACGGGGAACAACCGCACCGTTGCGCACGGAGGAGAGGGTTTTGTGAAATTTGTGATATATTCTCTTTTTTAAATTCAGAGTTGTTTGATGAGTCAAATTTTGTAGAAATCAGTCCAATTTCTCATTATCGAAGGTGCTTTAAGATTCATGCGCCGCAACTACACTGGCTCAACGTGCCACCACTACTCTCGCTCAACGACCTTGTTGTCGACAACGAATAGACAACCCTCTGCCATGGCCAGATCGCGACCTTGTTGCCCTACAACGAATAGCTTTATGTTAAGCGACAACCCTCTGCCATGGCAAGAGGCGGGTCTAGTACAGTGACATAGGTGTACAGATATACATCAAAAAATATAGCAAAAAATTCAGTATTTATTAGATATATATACTGATAAGTGGGCTTAAAATACAGATTTGAACCTCTAGTGATTTCAGCCCGTTCCACCCACTCTCTTCTGCTCTATCCGCACGGCCTAAGTGATAAAATTCACGGTCCAAGCAACCAAGGCCCAAGCGGCAGTCGGCAGGCCAAGATGGCAAGTGACCAAGCCCACCCCACGCCTAACGACTCCCGGCTAACCCTATCCGCCTCTCCATGACTCCACCTCTCGTGTTTCTCTGTGTCGGCGGCGGCGCAAGGACACGCGGCGAGCTGGTGAGAGGCGGGGTAGGGGGCAAGCAATGAGCTGAAGCCGGGGATGGAGGGTGCGGCACGTGGCGAGCGGTCGAGGCAGGGCAACCCTATGGCATGCGGCGAGTGGCTAGGGCAGGGCAGCCCTGCGGCGCGTGGCGACTGGCAGGGGCAAGGTAGCCCTACAGCGAGCGGCAGGGGCAGGGTAGCCCTACAGCACGTGGTGAGCGGCGGGGTAGCCACCGGTGCAAGGAGTGGCGACGACGCTCGATGAGCTCTTCTCTACTGCCTCTGCAGTTGTGCTTCATGGATTGTTGGATTTTGAAGCAAAAAAAAAACATGTAGGCATCTTGTGATACTGTGATTGATTCATTGCAATTGAATATGTTTGCTATGAGGTTGAGATATTGATGATGAATGGATTATATTAAGTGAGATTTACAAATTGCAAATCCTGTATGATGAATGGATCATTTAGTACATATATTTCCTATATGATGAATGGATCATTTAGTATAGATATTTCCAAATTGCAAAAATTATTTCCAAATTGAGTGAGATTTACTCAATTTGTGAGATCATAGCTATAACCATGTTTGTAGTATTGCTTTGAATACTGCAGTGAAGCTTAATGTGGGTATAATTTTTTGAAGAGAATACAATTGCAGTTCTAGACTTCTAGTAGCATATAATGACTAAAATCATGCAACAAGTTAATGTTGCATTCTTAATAGCACATAGACAATGTAAGATCTAAGGCAAAAGAAAACAATGCAGTATGAACATTTTGTTTCAGAAATCATGATTTGAGAAGTGTACTTGCTAGAATTATTAGTCTCATATGGTAATGTAAAATTATTAAAATATAAATGCATAACACTATGTCAATGTTCTTTAGCAAAAGCATTTCAAATTGGTTTGGTACCACAATGAACAAAACGATTCACTTTAATACCACTGCATTCTACCGGTTCACTTTAATACCATCGCGCCTTCTCTCCGTTCCGCTCAATGCCACACCCGTGACCTCCCCTGGCTGTGCCGTTAGCTCGCCTATGAAATGACAAAATTACCCCCAGAAAATTAGGTTTTGGAAAGGCTCTCTCCCCCGTTTGTCCCTATTCGCACTCACCTCCCCTCGTATCTCGCTCCTCTTCCTCCCCTTCTCTCGTTCGTCCGACCTCCTTAGGTAGCGCCCTCCTCCCTCTTGCGAACCAGAAATCTCTCCCGAAGAGCAACGTGTCGGAGTTCCCGCTGGTGAGATCTCCTACCTCCATCCACAAATTTGGTGTTTTGGTTTGCATTTGTGGCAGCAAATCTAACCCTAGTTTCTTGCACAGTGTAGAACATGTAGTGGGAGGATTAAGGAGGCATGGATCCGTCTGGAGTTGCTCATAGGTAAGCAAATAATATGTTTTATTTCCTTTTTGTTGTCTGCATATTAGTCATGAGGGATTTGGGTCTCGATGAATTTGGTTATGTATGGAGTTGGGGTTGTATGATTTGGGGATGTATGGATTTGGGGTTGATGTGAGAGCAGTGATGGATTGGAGCTGTGGAATGTGACTGCAGTGATAGCACAAAGATGCATTTGAGTCTCATTTTTTAACAGTTTAAAATTTTGTTTTTTAACTGTTGTAGGGAGGATCCAAAGACAATATATAGTGTAGAACTTTGCGTCTAATCTTACCTCACATGCAAGGATGGCAGACAAGAGTACCAAAAGGGCAGAATTTTGAGATTGGATGTGGGATCCGATGAGATCTCACTTGTGGATTTGTTGAGGTATGTGGAACCGTACTACTCTTGGGGCAGTGACGAGGAGGTGACATTTTGGTATGTTGGGAGGGAGACTACCTTGGTTAGAGCGGCCAGTGACGCACTTTTGATGGAGGCTTTCATTAAGAATAGTGTGTATAACGAAGTGAAGCTATTCATGTCAGTTGGCAAGTGTGAAGTCAATGAGAGTTAGGTAGTGAATGAGAGCCAGGTAGTGAATGAAAGCCGGAGAGTGAATGGGACTCAGGGAGTGAATGAGAGCAACTTCTCGCATGACAGTGCAACAGTGCCAGTGACAGAGAGTCCAAAAGTGAGTAGTCTAAAGCGAGTGAGAGACATTTTCTACATGACAGAGCACTAGTGGCAGATATTCCAGAAGTATATGAGAGTCAGGCAGTGAATGAAAATACCCCTTTATAGCTACATATAAAACACCCTTTGGTACAAAATGCAGCATCTTGGCTGGAAGAGTAGCCTGACAGAGACCCTGATGAGGATGACACTATTTGGGTCGATGAGGAGTGGAGGTACATCCCTAAAGACAATGAGGCAACAGAAGAGGTCCCAGAGTAGGAGGCTGTGCACCATGATGATGAAGCAGATGTGGATGCACCAGAGCATGAACCTCTCTCAGTTCTAGATGACAATGTCACAATGGATGCTTGCTTTGCACCACAGACTGTGTAGGATAGAAATGACCCTCAAATTAAGGTGGGAGACACATTTCCTGACGGACATGCGTTCAAGCTCATTTTGAGGCAGCATGTAATAAAAGGGGAGTTTGAGATGAACATGCAACATAGTGACAAAAAGATTTAGAGCCATTTTCCTGTCAAAAAATTGTCCATGGAGGATATATGCAAAAAAAGATTCATGGTAGCCCTACATTCATGGTATATGTCTGTGTAATACAATTGTGTTTAATGATTTCATCATGTTTTACCAGGTTTATGGTTTCCTATTATTTCTAGTTGTTTATGGTTTGTTTACTATGTGCAGGTGATGACCATGGTGTCTGATCATACGTGCGCAACAACGAGTAAGACGCGGGGAAGCATGGCCAACAAAGCATGGATAGCAGATAGAGGCAAGGAATTATTGAGGAAGGATTCATCACTTGGTGCAAAGAAGCTACAATAGAGACTTCAAGATGAGCACAATGTGACCTTATCATACAACAAGGTATGGGAAGGGAGGAAGGATGCAATGGTTGAGTTGCACGGCACTTGGGAGGAAAGCTTAGACATACTGTGGAGGTTCAAGCTAGAGTTGGAGAAGGTGAACCCAGGTAATATTGTTGAGATGGACTGCAAGAGGGTTGGTGGTAATTAAGGTCTACTTCAGAAGGATGTTTGTGGCCCTCAGAGCATGCATAGATGGTTTTTTGCTAGGATGCAGGCCATACTTAGGTGTTGACTCAACCCACCTTACCGGGAAGTACAATGGATAATTTGCGACAGCCAGAGGAATAGATGGGCACAACTGGATGTATCCTGTTTGCTATACCATATTTGACAAGGAGACTTTAGATAATTGAGAATGGTTCATGGTCAATCTTAAGAGAGCTATTGGTACTCCCTATGGATTAGCTATACACATAGATGCATGTAAGGGTCTCGAAGCAGCTGTACACAAAGTATTTATTAGTGCAGAGCATAGAGAATGCTTTAGACATCTACTAAACAATTTCAGAAGAATGTTCAAGGGCGATGTACTAAAGTGGGAAGGAAAGGCAGGGAGATTAAGAGGGCCAGCAAGGGAGAGGAAGAGAAGGAAGGAAGGAGAGGGGAAAGAAGAGAAGGAAAAGCTAGGGTTCATGACCGTCGTTGATTTTTCATGGGTAATGATATGATAATCCCTAGATTGATATTAGGGTAATGTTTAATCACATTGTAGATTAGTTTGGTCGCAGGAGGTAGATGTTTTGTGATGCCCTTAAGCTGTGTGGCAAAACCTTACCGGGGGGATTTGGGGTATCTAAACCCAGAATCAAGATTTCGTCGGGTTAGAAAACTTGTACATAATTTCCTTACCTTTCCAGAGAGTCCTAGATCATTTAATTTGGATAAGTGAGTAAAACGATATGGCCTCGGGAGTACTGCTATCCCAAAATCTGTTGCCAGTGGCAGCGATCGTGTAGATTGGTTAATTATGTGCATTAGATGGAATAATTTAATTGTGGTCATAACTAGGATTACCTAGATAATTCTATGAAGATTCCATAAATATTATGGTTTGCTATTTTTCATGTTATAGAAAAATAGTTACAAAAAAGTGAATTCAGATGTTCTGTTAATTTCAAGTATGACCTTCGGGGTTGGAAACGGGAACCTACATGGCAAAATAAGAGGTTGGGCTTAACTAAGATAATGTGGGGAACTCGTGTAGATTCTAGAAAACATATAGTTTACTATATTTGGTGTCTAGAAGTGAAAGTTATGATCGTTTGATCATTGGGACAACATGTAGGTTGTCCTGGTGATGATTAGTTAAGAGCGTCGGTTTTGCGTGTAGGTGCGCTAATATTTTGGTTGATGATTTGGTTCTATGGTGGCATATTTTGAGTGCATTATTGATTGTTTGTACGAGCAACGTCGCCTCAACATTTGCATCACTCGGTTTATAGAGGTTAAAAGAAAAGTGCTTGGTAGAGCGGTGGGCATCGGTTTGTCAATGCTTGTCTCTACCATTGAATTAATATTATATTTATTTATGCTATCTATTGCTTAATTAAATGCCATGAGGTTATGATGATAATGATTCAATGAGTTTATGACATGAGTTATTGCTGACATGAGATGTTGATGATTTAATGAGATGATGATATGAAGTTGGAATTACCATGGGGGATGACATGGTAATGTTAATAATGATAAATGAACATTATTGCATCATATATTGCATATGAGCCAGGGCGGTGAGTAATGTCATGTCTATATCTATTCCAGCATGCTCCAAGTTAAAGTCTTACAGAGGAAGGGACCCCACCCTAAAGAAGGTAGGGGAAGAGTGTGTCATCGACGGGTGAACACTCCGCTATACCGGTATCAGCTGAAAGAGTTGCATCATTGGCATTGCATACATGAATATATGAGAATGATATTGATGATAATTGAGTACATGGGAATTATTGATGATAATTGAGTACATGGGAATGATGTTGATGAGACTTGAGAACATGAAAGATGAGAACGATATTTATGATATTTAAACATGCTTATGTTAATTATGATAATTTAAATATTTAAATAAATTGTTTGTTTATCATTCTATCTCGTACTTGATGATTCATGAACTCACTCTTACTTTGTTGTTGCTTTTAGGTAACTGTTGACAGCGACATGCATGGGATGGAGTACCACACGAACTTCACA
Source organism: Phyllostachys edulis (assembly GCA_036346405.1). Taxonomy (NCBI): domain Eukaryota; kingdom Viridiplantae; phylum Streptophyta; class Magnoliopsida; order Poales; family Poaceae; genus Phyllostachys; species Phyllostachys edulis. Next base: position 96,576,411 of record CM070545.1, on the reverse strand, counting down.
TGAATATATATATAGAGAGAGTTTGCTCTATATAATCTAGTGACATGATTATCACATTCAGGACTTATTCATGTTGGGACTTGATTATCTTGGTTGGACTTATTATTAGTTCGATTCAGTTTGATCCACTAAATGCTTAGCTTATTGATGTGATTCTTATTCGCTTTAATTGTAGTTGATTATTATTATTGTTGTTATCCTATGTACCGGGAGTATGGATTCAGCGTGACTTGGGTGCGACATCCCAAGAGTTTCTCGTGTGCGGTATCCCGGACATTTCTTAGGTGTGAGTGTCCTGAGCCTTCTTGGTAACATGTTACCAAGATGTGAAATTTTATTATTGTGCGGTTACTTCGAGTTAATATATCTCTTGTGACCCATTGATGGGTTTTTACTTTATGCATGTTTGCTGAAATTTATTATAAGTTAAGGTTTAAATTGGTAGCTAAAGTAGTTTATGTGACATTTTGGGCTCAATGCTGGACCAGGGTGTTACAGAAATGATGCTCCTATCACAAAACAAATGCTCTAGTTAAGTTGAAAGTATATAAAGTTAGTTGAATATTGTGCAAGTTTTTAAACATGTATATAGGTAAACATGTAAAATTGATGACCTACGCTTGAAGCGGTGGTGGTAGCCACTCTTTTTCTTGCCACATGACATGGTGTGATAGATAGAAACATGGAACCATCAACCATCCGTAGAATTGGGTTTTGATAAATCCTAATAATACATGATGCACCCGGAGATTATGGTGCATTACACTACAGGATTCCTGCCTACCGTCGATGGAGAACATAGGCTATGAGATCTTTACAACGGACGGTCTAGATCGCGTGCACGTCGGCTTCAAGAGTCCAGAGCCCAATTGAGCTATGCAACGCACGAGCAGTGCCGTGACGGTGGTTGTAATGAACATGACATAGACATCTTTGAAGAAAGTTCAGAAGCCAATTTCCTCGTTTAGACCATGGCAGTACGAGATAAGCATCCACATCAAAATCACACGATCCCCTCCTTTCTTCTGATTTGATTTGGTTTGGCTCCCACTGCTTTGCTTGCATGTACATATTTGTCCGGTTCCATTGCATCACCACACTCACTGCACTAGTTCGAAAATTCAGTACTGTTGCTTGAGTACTTAGAACACCACTGCCGGTTTTCCTTTGAAGATCGATGGAATGCTTAGATTTGGCATTCTCACCACCACAAGTCAGGAGCTTCGTGGCGCTGTCATGGAGTTCCACTTGGCAAAACGAAAAAAAATACTTGTCTTGCACGTCACTTGTCTGCCGGTTAGAGCTCCATGTTCAACAAGCGAAGTGGACTATTTGTATTTACATGAAAGATTAGAATTTTGGTATCATTTTGTTTTGGTAAAATTGGTTACGTGACACCATAAATATGTTGCATTTGCCATTGTACATTCTAAAATCGGTAATAATTCCTCCACATCGTGTGCAGACCTATCAGCCTTCCGCATGGTCGCTTGGTCGCTCAATCCCAGTAAAATCCCCAAAGAAAAATCGGTGATCATTACAGAACCGGACTTCCTCCCTGATGGCTCCATCCTAGAGCATGGCGTTCAAGTGTTCTCCAAACCTTCTAGCTCCAGGGAATCAAGGGAGGCTTTGAGCTACAATGTTATCATTCATATCCACAGCGTAGAAGACTTTGCTCCGTCTAGCGATGACTCAGGTTTCGGCGGTCTCCCCGGCAGCGGCTCCGACGATTTTGGGCCACGCTGTCACGCCTTCCGAACCACGCCGGACGTAGTTGATGGCAGCTTGAAGCTCGCCGAAGGTCGGGAAGAAGGGGGCACGAAAAGTGGAAGGAACGCAGTTTCTCCCGTGAGCTCCTAGAGACTCCCGCCACTGGCTGCGTTGGGTCCCGCGCCAACTAGGGCCCCGCTGTCCTCGCGTCATGGCGTGTGCGGGAAAGGGGGCGCCGAACGTTGCCTGCCAAGACTTGTCAGGAGGACCTCACCAGCGCCAGCTAGTTCAAGCGGCCGCTTGCCATTTCGGGATTCAAAACATAGCAAGCATCGTCATCTCGGCAAACAGTCAGGAGAGCAGCAGCCCATTCTCGGCATGCAGAAGAGTGTTAAACCGGGCCATGCATTGAATGCTCTTGCAGAGCCTTTCAGCCCGGTCAGCCACAGTTTGAAGCTGCCTCAGCCTCGGACGGTTGTGGACAAGCTATCTCAGCTGGGGGTCGGCCCCAGCACGCTGTCTCCTGCTCCCCCCGGGGAGGCTACTGCTTTTGCTGTGACACCGCAAAGTCCATCCCAACAGTATCTCAACATCCTTTCACCTTGCAACTCGAGCAGTGCTACATGTGCCATGCAAAACGGGTATTCCTTCCATCAATCGGCCAGTCACTCTTAGCGGCTCTTTAATCGACCAGCCTGATAATCTTGACCGCGACCCACCTGCAGCCCAGCTGGCTGCCGAGTGTGCTCCGTCGTCCCAGCAGGCTAATGGCGCAGCCTTGGACCTTCCCACGACTTCCTGCCCATCCAATTCTGTTGCCACAACTCCAGATCCTGGCGCCCCAGCCTTGGCCGCTAGAACCGAGCTGCTTTCCTACTCAAGAAGGGTAAAATGTCATCTGGGAAAACCATTGCTGCCACTGCCGGATGTGCAAATGGACCGTTGCAATCAATAGTCGGCTCTCATCCCACGGCGTAGCATACGTCTGGCAGCTAAGCGCCACAAAAGACTCTCAGGAGACCAGCGTACACAGCTTATTCTAGCAGAACGTCTCGGCCTCAAACAAGACAGTGGGTCGGATGATCAGACAACACTCAGCAAATTTTAGAAATTCTTCGGCACGCAGCTTTCCAGTGAGCACATCATAGCCCTGGCATCGCTTCTCTGAATTGCCGTCCCGGAGGACCTCCCCCAAGACGCCGTCGGTGGCGCAGTGGTCGACTTGAACCCCACTGCCCTCGTAGCTTCTTAAGTAGGGTGACCCAGGTCGTTGGTCGCGTAGCTGCTTCTATGAGTGTATGTAATATCAATTTCGTTAGTTGGAACATCAGGGGCTTAAACATGAGGGCCAAGAGAAACGTGGTGAGAGAGTCCGTTGTCGCTTCTCAAGCGGCGGTCGCGTGTATTCAAGAGACTAAGCTCCGTGTAATAGACCTGCCCATTGTAATGGAAACCCTTGGACCATCCTTTGATGGTTTCTCCTACTTTCCTTCGTCGCAATCCAGAGGTGGTATACTACTTGCTTGGAACAGCAGTAAGGTCTCAGAGGTTACGAAATCATTCCATCACCGCTCAAGTCCTTCTCCCTGATGGCTCATCCTCCTGGGTCTCGGTAGTTTATGGACCTTCCGAGGAAGCACTCAAGCCGGAGTTCCTCCTGGAACTCGCGAGATTCAGGACATCTGTCTGATCCGTGGTTGATTATTAGTGACTTCAACCTAATCTTGAAAGCCAGTGACAAAAGCAACGTCCGTTTATGCAAACGACATATGGGTAGTTTCCGAAGGGTTTTAGAAGACCTGCAGCTTAAGGAGATTCACCTCAATGGTCGTTCGTTCACCTGGACAAGTGCTAGAGAAAATCCTACATTGGAACGCATTGATCGAGCTTTCGTCCCCCCCCCCCCGAGTGGGACTTGTTGTACCCAGGCAGTTTTCTTAGGGCATTACCCTCCACGGCATCCGACCACTGCCCCCTGTTGTTGTGCACAGCCTTCTTGTTGGGGGCAAAAAAACGATTCCATTTTGAGTCCTTCTGGACAAAGATCGAAGGGTTTTAAGAAGCAGTTTCTGAGGCATGGAAGTGTGACAGCATGCAAGTAGACCCGTTGAGACACCTTCACACTCTTCTCGCATCTACTTCTCATGCTTTGCAAAGATGGAGCCAAGGCTAACGCGCCAATCTTGGCGCCAAAGAATCGGGATGGCTAAGGAACTGCTCTTTCAGTTTGATTTGGCTGAGGAAACTAGGCCTATTTCTCCTTGGGAGCGCTGGTTATGGAGGGAGCTCAAAAAGAAATTGCTAGGTCTTTGCTCCTTTGAACGAACAATTGCACGTCAAAGGTCGCGTATTAGATGGTTGAGGGAAGGAGATGCGAACACGCGCTTCTTTCATCTACATGCAAATCACCGTCGACGCCAAAATTTCATAGCAGGTGTAAAGGTCGTTGGATCCTAGGTTCAAACTCGGGAGGGGAAGAGGTCTTTTATGATCATTTCGTCAACCTCCTTGGCAAGTCGATCGACCGTGCTCATTCACTAGACCTGCCCCCCCCCCCTCCCCGAGAAGGCTCCGGGCCCGGATGGTTTCAGCGCACTCTTCTATCAGCGTTGTTGGGGCATAATCAAGCAAGACATCTTGGCAGCATTCCATGCTCTAGCTCTCTTGGCGGGGGAGAATTTCAAGTTGCTCAACCGGGTGTTATCAACATTATTACCAAAGAAACAATCAGCTCAGGAGGCTTTTGACTATAGGCCGATCAATCTTCTCCATAGTTTTGCCAAAATTTTCTCCATAGTTCTTGCCCGAAGGCTCGCATCAGAACTGCCAAGGCTAGTTGCTCCAAATCAATCAGCTTTCATCAAAGAGAGATCTATACAAGACAGTTTCCTCTTGGTTAGGCAGTCTGCACGTAGGCTTCATTAGCAAAACAAACCGACACTCATGCTGAAACTCGACATTGCTCAAGCTTTCGACTCAGTGTCCTGGTCCTTTCTGTTGGAAGTTCTACGTCACAAGGGTTTTGGCCCAAGGTGGTGTTCTTGGATAAGTATCATGCTCAGGACTTCATCTACCAGAGTGCTGGTTAATGGGCAACTGGGGAAGTTGATTTGGCATGGTCGCGGGCTCCGTCAAGGAGAACCTTTATCGCCGTTGCTGTTCATCATTGTCATGGACATTCTTAACAGCTTGTTCCTCGCAGCAAAGAGTGCGGCACTGCTGCATCCGATCGGAGGTCGCCAAGGAATACCGCATCGCCTCTCGCTTTATGCAGATGATGCGGTGGTGTTCCTAACTCCAGTCCAGGTGGACCTGCTTACTACCAAAGAAATTCTGCAACTCTTTGGTGAGGCATCAGGTCTACGGACCAACATGGCCAAGAGCTCCTTCTCACCTATCCATTGCAACAACCAAGAAATTGAACTCATCTCTGACAGTTTGCACCACAACATGGTCTCTCTCCCATGCAAATATCTAGGCCTGCCCCTCACCTTGCAAAAACCTTCAAGAGCGGATTTCTAACCCCTTTTGGACAATGTTGCTAACCGTCTGCAGGCCTGGCAGGTCGGTATGCTGTCACAAGGAGGACGACTAGTGTTGGTCAAGACAATGTTGTCGGCCATGGCGGTCTACAGTTTCATGGTCCTCGACCCCCGCTCTCTCGGTTATTAAAGAAATTGACAAAATACGTCGAGCATTCCTTTGGAAAGGTTCTCAAAGTGTGGCCGGGGTAACTACTTAGTGGCTTGGTCCACAGTTTGCCGCCCCATGCGCTTGGGAGGACTCGGCTTGCACAACTTGGTCATGTTAGGGCGAGCCTTGCGCATCAGATGGCAATGGTTGCAAAGGACCTGGACGGCGAGGCCGTGGGGAAGTCTGCACTCAGAATCTAGCCGGGTGGAGGAAGCCATGTTCAAGGCTTCGATCTTGGTCACAATTGGGAATGGCAAGAATTCCTTGTTCTGGGAGGACCGTTGGCTCGATGGTCGCACAATTCTAAGCTTAGCGCCGTCAATTGCCAGGATGGTTAAACTTTCGATAAAAAAGAAAATGACAGTAGCTCAAGCCCTCACAAATGGTACCTGGATTTCGGATATTTCGGGGCAGTTTGACATTTCGGTTGTGGAGTTCATTCGGCTGTGGAACAAGTTGCTACCAATTCGGCTCCAATAGGGAACCGAGGGCTCAGTTATTTGGCATTGGGAGACGTCCGGTCGCTACTCAGTCAGGTCGACTTATATGGCTTTCTTCAAAGGATCGATCGGTTTCCCATGTGCGGAGGCCATTTGGACTGCTCATGCACCTCTTAAATGTAAAATCTTCATTTGTTAGCAATTCGCCATCGTTGTTGGGCGGCCGACCGCCTCCAACGTCCAGGGCTGCCGAATCAGGGCGTTTGTGTTTTCTGTGGCCACCAGCAGGAGACTATTGATCATCTTCTTGTTGGTTGTGCGGTGACGGCATAAGTTTGGGCGAGGTTTTTAATTCAGGTCGGCTCACCTTGCGCTATTCCAGTCGACCAGCCAACATTACAAGACCATTGGATAGCCGCTCGGAATTCGGCCACAAAGGTCCGTAGAAAGGAGATTGATGCGTGTGTCATTCTCATCTCCTGGGCGATCTGGAAGGAGCGCAATCAAAGGATCTTCAATAAGGTGGTGGCAACTAGCGATCAGCTTCTCCAATCTATGCTTGACGAGCATTGCCAATAGCGATTGGCGGCCGCCGCTAGTTTCGAGTCGCGCAGCCGGCAGGAGTAGTCTTTGCTTTTTTCTTTTTGTGTCGGGCTGGTCACCATGTCTCCGTTTTTCGGTGATCAGTGATCGACCCAGCTCGTTTTGCTTTATCCCTCTCTCTCCCTCTCTCTGTAATGGAAACTGGTTTGTAGGCCCCCTTTTTCTTAATAGAATGATGTGCAAAGCTTTTGCACTTCCTTGAAAAAAAATCAGTAATTAGCTAACAGGACCCAATGTGTGTTCTATAATAATATTATATTGGCAGAGAGAGAGAGAGAGAGAGAGAGAGAGAGAGAGAGAGAAGGGACACGGAAGGTCTATTTTGCCATTGGTGCTATGAGTGTCACTTAAATTAGGGACCGGTGTGAATTGTTGGGCGAATAGCCACAAGAGTGGTAAACTGGTACACTGAACCATAATATTTGGATTTTTTTTCTCATCTTGGCACAATTTGCTGAATGGGTGCAATTGCAACGAAAGGTTTAGGGGTGCCGGAAGTAAATTAAGGTTTTTTTCTCTCCAAGTCAACTGGATATATTATTATAATGGTGGGGGTGTGTTATGGCAAATGACCACTATTTTGGAGTTTTCGCTAGCTAAACTCTGCTTCTAGGGTGTGCTAGGGTAAACACCACACATTTGTGGTCTCATATAGCCAATTTTTCCTTATGTTTTATAGTAATACACTAGTAGAAAATTTAGTTTATAATACTAATAAATCACTTTCTATGATCAATCTAGCAATACCATTTTTGTGTGACCAATATAAGTATTTCAACAAACATTGATTATCCAAGTTTCAGAAGCTTGACCGCACATATACCTTTAGTTTTTACAGTTTCTTGCGTCATTGGAAACTTAACAAAATCCATCACTAATTTTTCATTATTTTCTTTTCCCAACTAGCTGAGTAACCTCTTGTAGTTAATCTAATCATCCATTCAACATATAAAGTGACCCCTCCCACCACAATTCAAATAGCCCTCCAAACAAACGACTACGTTACACATAACATCTCCATTTCCATTTCCATTCAATATACGTGGTCACTTATCGTTCTTTTTTTTAAGACTCGTCCCTGTTTCTTGAACTCTTCTGTTCCTCGAACCATCCTCTTCTTTCCTTCTCAGCTTCTCATCACCATGTCCATTGCCATCCACACCCTTCTGCCCCACTTCGGCGCAAATCTGGGCGGCCGCTGTCTTGGACGGCATGCCCAGTTCATCCTCCGTGCGAGCTCCGTGGAGGCGGCGGCGGTGGCAGTGAATGGGGAGAAGGGGCTGGAGAGTACGAAGAAGAGGAGGAGGAAGAAGAAGAAGGTGGAGGAGAGGGGGTTGGAGATTCTGTACGACGATGGGTTTGGGGGTGTTACCATGAAGGACTACTTCGAGGCGGTGAGGTCTATGCCCAAGGACGACGGCGGGCCGCCGCGGTGGTTCTGCCCCGTGGAGTGCGGCCGGCCGGAGGTGGACAAGGCGCCGCTGCTGCTCTTCTTGCCAGGTTGGTCCAAATGGTGCGTTCGGTCGGTTGTCTCGGCGACAATTGTTGACTGGAGAAAATTTTCTGTTTGGTTTAACTATTGACTGAAGAAAATTTTTACCAGAGGCTGATTGCTAATAGGCTGTTGTAGTGTTCCTCTAACCAGTATGAACAACTCAGGTTCAGAATTGATATCAGTTGTGCCAAGAGCAGCCTGAGTTCTGCCAATCTGCCTTGTCAGGAAATGATCTGCATCCTTAGAAATGTTAGGAATAGGATATAGTCATCTAGTCTTTCCGGTGTTTTCAGCCTAATGCTGTTTGTCGATTTGTGTGGACTACAGGAATCGATGGTGTTGGAATGGAGCTCATTTTCCACCACAAATCTTTGGGCAAGTGAGTATTCTTTTTTATTAAGATACATCCAGGCATTTACCAAGTTTGGTTATCTGTTAAAGACTTGTATCTAGGAAAGTAGTAAATATCTGACAACCATACTTTACCAAGTTTATCAATTTCTTTGCAGCCAAGGGCGGTAGTATTCTCATCGTATTTCCTTTGTAATCTATGTGCTTGATGTATTTGGGCTGTGTGCATCCTCGATGCAAAGGCTGAGAGAGATTTTTTCTCTTCTATTATCTAAAAAATGTGCTTGATGTAGCATGCAATTTGAGTATGTCACCATGAAGTCATGTAAGGTAGCAAACGAAGCAAAGTATCAAAGTTATTCCAGGTTATCGCCAAAAAAGAAAAAAGAAAAAAAGAAAAGCTATTCTTGGTCATGCAGGAAATACTACATTTACTTTTTGCTTTCTCGGGCTCAAGAATGCTACTAGGCTTACTGCCGTCAATATATACTAGATGTTGATGTTTCATTTCACATTTTTCTTTTTAATTTTTCCGCCCCACATAACAGAGAGATTACCCATTTTCTGTTTTTTGTTTTTCCATGCACTAGTTTTTTCATGCTCCAGTAAAGTACAGTGACTGGAGATGAGTTGCAAATGGACAGTAGGAGTAAATTTTGGAAACTATTATTACTTGCATAGCATTTTCACTGAGATAAAGTTGTAACGCAGAGTCCATGCAATTTAGAGTTTTGGACCATGATAATCCTGTGTCTTATATGTCACTGTCACTTCTGGCTCTTGAGAAAATTGTTAAGTTCAATCTATACTTTAATTTCTCTCTCCTTTTTATCCACAGGGTATTTGAGGTCCGCTGCTTGCATATACCAGTGAATGATCGTACACCATTTGAAGGTACGAATAGATGGCTTGTTTCAGATATTATCCCTCTGTTCTTTTTAGATATTATAATGCATGCAGTCAACTTTTCAAAACTTTGACCTCTAATATAAAAAAAAATATCTGTATTTGTCATGTGAAAATGGTATTACTAGATTTGTCATAAAAAAACTTTAATATCATTGTATTTTTAATAATTCTTGCTAACATATAACTAGAAAAAGTAATGGTCAAAGATGTGTATTAGAGACCGTGTCTATGTCCAAAATGACAAATGAAAAAAAGAACGAATATAGTATTATTTGCATTAGTTTGGCATGTCCATGCCCTCAGAGGGATTAGACCACTTCTGCTTGCTATAGAGAGACCTTAAATCTTAATGTGGGAGACACACATGTGGCCTAATGGTAGAGAACATGGTTATGATGGTTGAGGTCATGTGTTCTGTTTATTCTTGCTAAATCCTAAATGGTTTAATGATTGTAAAAATTTAAGTATTGTAATTAAAAGGTGTAAAATAAAAGTTCTTACTTCCAAATTCTGGTATCTATGGACCACCTTTGTAGCTTCCCCTTCAATAACATCTGTTGATTGAAATGCATACAGGGCTATTACAAGTTGTGGAAGAATCTGTCAAATATGAGCATGCTTTGTCACCAAAGAGACCAATATATATCACTGGAGATTCTTTTGGTGGTTGCCTGGCAGTTTCAGTGGCATCTCGCAATCCAAAAATCAATTTGGTTCTTGTACTAGTAAATCCAGGCAGGTTAAAAACTTTTGAGTTCTACTTTAATTTGTAGTGGCAGCTTGTAAACCAAAAACCAATTTGATTGTTACACTATCGGTTTTAGAATATTATAATTTAATCTGTTTTTTCAGCAACATCATTTGCAAAAACTCCATTGCGGGCAATATTGCCTCTTTTGGAAGCAGTGCCAAGCAACCTTCCGGTTAGACTTCCTCACCTTCTCAGATATTTAATTGGTACATTTCTCTTAACTTGTGAATTATGTCCCTGTTATTAAATATGACTATATGAGTCCCTGTGCTTCGATTGCAGTAATTTTTTTAACTTTAACTCTAGATATATGTTTTAGATTCGGTATATGAAAATGATACCAATAGATTTGTCATCGAAAGCGGATTATTTTCAAGATAATATGTACTTCAAGTTTTTGTTAACAACTGATGGTCTAAGTTGTGCATTGCATAATGTAAAAAGTCAATAAAGACTTATTTAGGTTCAGTGGATGTACTTGCTTTGTACTTAAGGTTAGTTCTTATCTGCATTTTACCCAACTATCCAGGATCGCAAGGGAAATCAGTACGTAAACTCAACACATTCTTTACAATAAAGTTATAGGAGCAGGAGTGAAATATATAAATGAAAATGGTTTCAACAAACATCAGTTTTTAATTCTTTAGGCAGAACATTTTATTCGTCATTATATGAGCTACTACAGTTCATATCTTATTTTACAGTTTTTTGGTTAGTCTAAAAATGTTTCTGAATTCTGGCTACTTTAGTCACTTTGAGAAATCAGCTTCTCCTAAAAATGTTGTTCTTTTGGTGAGATAGGTGACCCTCTTAAGATGGCTATGGTTAGCATTCAGAACAATCTTTCTCCTCAAGAGACTCTGCAAAAATTTTCAGACAGTCTCACTACAATGCTACCTTTACTTTCAGTAAGTTATCATGTCCTTCTTTTTCTATTTTTATCTATCCTTTAGTTGTGCACAAATAAGGATTGAAATTTGTGGAAATTAAATATTTATTTTCTTTTATAGCAATAATATTTAGCTTTTAACAGCAATCTTCATCAATGCAATTACGCATTCTAAACTATGAAGTGCAATTGCATGGTATGCAATAAGCTAATGAAAGATTAAAGAAGCTTGTCGTCCTTGTTTTGATGGCCTTATGGAACAAAAATAATACAGCGAAAACAGATCATCATATTATCCTTTCAGATTTCACGCCTCTTACTTTTCAGGAATTGAGAGATATCATACGAATGGATACTCTTGTGTGGAAGCTCAAACTTCTTAAGTCAGGTGCAGCCTATGCCAACTCTCGTCTTCATGCGGTACAAGCAGAAGTTCTACTTCTTGCCAGGTACTTTTATATAACAATATCACACATTTTGTAGATTCCTAGTCTCTGTTGAATTACAATCTTTACAAATTTGATCGCACACTGTAAATATATTTGGATTTAGTGGCAATGAGAATCTACCGCCAAGTGGAGAAGCAGACCGACTGTTTAAGAAGCTGAAAAATTGCAAAGTTCGATACTTCAGGAGCTGGGGTGATAGACTACTCATGGTACAGAATATCATGCTCACCATTCTCCTAATAAATGTTTCACAATCACTTTTTAGTTTTCACTTGATTAGTTGATCCTAATACTTATGCCAAGCAATGTACTATTGTTTTACCTTATGTATTGTCCAGTAGAAGAATTATGATGGCCCTATGGCACTTCCACAGGAGGATGGCTTCAATCTGCTAACTGTCATAAAAGGAGCCAGCATGTACCGTCATGGCATACAACGGGACTTCGTGACCGATTTCCTCCCACCTACATTAAGTGAATTTAAGAGAACATTTGGTAAAGATTTCAAGTATGTATTCAAATTCTCGAAGATCCATTCTACTTTCGTATACCATTTTATACAGACGATTGAACTGATCAGTAGCAAGCTGAAACTTCTGCAGACCACTTCATCACTTACTGAGCCCAGTCATGCTTTCTACTCTGAAGAATGGAAAAATTGTTCGTGGCCTCACTGGTGTTCCCGACAAAGGTCCTATCTTGTTTGTTGGTTATCATGAACTCTTGGCGATGGAGTTGACTTCATTAGTTGAAGAGTTCTTGAGAGAGAAGAAAGCAGTTGTTCGAGCCGTGGCCCATTCCGTATTTTTTGTTGGAAATTTTGAGACTTTGCGTCAGGAGCTGTCTCTGTTTGATATAGTCTCTATGTACGGCGGAGTACCGGTCACTTCGATGAATACATATAGGTTGTTCGAGAGAAACGAATTTGTTCTCCTCTATCCAGGCGGTATTCGGGAAGCTCTACATAGGAAGGTGTGCTTTAATTGAACATTTTCTTCTACTACAGAAGAATTTCATGATCTCTACAACTCTGCATATTTGCTATTGTCTCCATCTATATTTATTCCATTGAACTTGGCAGGGTGAAGGATACCAGTTGTTTTGGCCAGATCAACCAGAATTTGTAAGAATGGCAGCAAAGTTTGGAGTTACTGTCATACCATTTGGTTGTGTAGGAGAAGATGACTTTTTAGAGGTAGCTTTCTGTGCCTTTTTACACTGAATCATCTGAAGCAACATGATTGCTACATGCCATTTATGATTTATCATGATCTACATATTGTAGTCGATATTATATTATACATTTTTATGATTAGTAGAATAAATTGTATTTATGTCTTTTTTTTAGAATGAATGTATTCGTGCATTCTTTGTTCTTTCTGCAGATAGTTCTGGATTACAATGATCAAAAGAATATCCCCTATGTCCGAGAATGGATAGAATCATTCAATGAAGATTGTCCAAGAGTAAGGTCAGATTTCTGTTATCCCTATCTATTTTTCCTTATAAAAAAAGAAAGAAACAATCAAGTCTTCCCCTTCACAAAACTACTTGCTCTACACGACCCATGGTCAGCTATGGTGTGCACACTTTGTTTGTCGTTTCAGGGATACTGTCAAAGGAGAGGATGGGAATCAGATCTTACACCTTCCAGCTGTTCTTCCTAAAGTACCAGGTCGATTATACTTCCTATTCGGAAAACCGATTGAAATGAAAGGAATGGACAATGTCCTCAGGGATAGGAAGAGGGCAAACGATGTATATTTGCACATCAAATCGGAAGTGGAGAACACAATGACTTATCTGAAGAGGAAGAGAGAGGAAGATCCTTACCGGAGTATTACGCAGCGCACATTGTACCAGGCAACTTGGGGTGCTTCTGCTCAAGTCCCGACTTTTGAACCATGAAAATTGCGTGTGAACTATTTTTGCGATAGTGTGATTGTATTGACATCAGCAAGGATGCCGAAGAAGATCATGAACGACTTTTTTTACAACAGTGTTTTTCAGAAAGCCAACTGTAACTATTGGGTTCAGTTGGCATGTGCATTAACCATGAAAAGCAACCATGATAGAATTATGTAGTATCAACAAATAGGCCCTAACACGTTACTGATGCGTGGATTTCTTGTTTGAACAAAGAGGAAGCTTTAAACTTAGGGCCTATTTGATAGGGGGATTTGGATTCAAATCCTTAGGAGTTAGTTCAAAAAAAATTACAGAGAAATCCCCCTCACCCAAAGAGCCCCTTGCCGTTAGTGTAACCTGCAGCATGTCACCACAAAATTACTTTTACAAGCACGACAAAGTGTATGAATGTTATCTTTTTATACTATTCTTCTTTGGGGAACAAAGAGAAGATAAAAAACAAAAATGGGCAAGGGGAATCCTGAGCTTGGGCGTGCGTTAATGGCAGACGGGGCGAGAGGAAGAAGAAAGAACTGACACGCAGGCCCGACTTGGCAACAAGACAGAGAGAGGGAGACAGAGAGTGGGGGCGGGTGCGCCGTGCGGAAGGCGTGGGACAGGCGCAGACAAGGGGAAAATGGGACGGAGAAAGAGGATTTCGGCCCACAAGCGAAATCCAGATTTTTAAAGCTTTTCCGAATTTCATAAATTACAAGAAATCAAAAGGACTTTTAGAAAATAGTAAATAGAGTTCAAAAATTTTGGAAATATTCATAGAAATTCCTTGAATTATTTTGAACTTAAATAAATTATTTCCAACTTAAAGTTGGTTTTTATGTTTGCACATAAATTATTTTAAATTTCTGAAAAATAGGAAAAACCTTTTTAAATTCCAGAAAATTTAAGAAATTAATTAAATTTTTCTGTTTAACTTTAAAACTAAGAAAACCCAGAAAACTCAATAAATTTTCTGTTTTTTTACTTTAAAATCCAGGAAATTCCAGAAAAACTGAGAAAACTCTTTTAATTTCAGAAAATCTAATAAAATAATAATATTATTTTTGGTAACAGAACTTTGAGATGTTGCAACAATCTAGGACCAACCACATTGACATTAGGTATCACTTCCTTAGAGACCATGTTGAGAAGGGGGACATTGTACTAGAGTTTGTGGAGTCCGATGCTTAATTGGCAGATATCCTCATTAAACCCTTAGATCTTGCTAGGTTTGACACCTTGAGAAGTGAGTTGGGGGTAGTTTACCCTTATGGGCTAATTTCAAGTGGAGTTGATCTTTTTTATCTTTTGTTCAACAAGTGGTTTTCTTTGACTTTTGATGTTTTTTCATGTATCTCATTGTATCACATTGCATTCATATGAAAAAAAAATAGATGCATTGTAATATAAGCTTTACTGCTTCAACTTTTAATTTGATGAAGCTTTGCTTATTACTCCTATTGATGTAGCTAGCTTTTGATTGATGCCATGCTATTGTCTGTATGCTTGGCTTAGCATGATTTACTTGCTTAGCTACTTGTTGATGCCTCGGCATGTGCCTTAGAGCTAGAAGGTCTAAGCTTAATCTTTAATTGCCAAGTGCTGCATAAATTTAGCTTTGTATGAGTCGAGCTAGGCTTTTATGTCTTTTGAGATCTTGCTCATGCTTGTTGAAATGCTAACTCTTGTTGAGTGCCAACTTGGATTACTTAGCTTATCTTGAATCTGTCTTGAACTTAAAAGAAAATCTTTGACAATTCATGGTTTTGCTCAATTTCAGTGCTTTAGGGAAAACCCCCTTATTTTTCACAAAAAAACATCATGTTGTATCATGAAAAGAAACGAACAGAAAACGAAAATGAAAAACAAGGGAGTGCATGCAAACAATCTGTTACATGCCTAGAGCACTCCTAGCTCAAACAGTGGTTTGTTCTCCACTAGAGCTATTTCATGCTAAAAATGTCATATCTTTGTTCGCAAACGGCCTGTTGCACCCCAAGAGCAAAAACTGTAAAATCAAGTGAAATTGAGCAAGTTTTCTAAGTTGTAGTCTTTGTGATCCTTCTAGTAGTCAATGGTTGTTTCACTATCTTGAATTACATGCTTGCTATTGCTTGGTTCATACTTTTGTAGTCCATATGATTATCCACTAGTGATTTCACTTATTCACTAGACTAGATGGCTTTTTGATATATGTCTTGATGTCAATGTGTAGCTTGTCATTCATGATATGCTAGCTTTCGTACTTCATACGTATTGTGCATTAGAAGTTGCTAGCTTCTTCATATTGGGTAATCTCCAAAACTTCTTGTTCATAAAGATTGAAAATCCAAAAAATAAAGTCACTCCATTGCATTTCATGCATGCTTTTTCTTATGCTTCTTCCCTATATCTTTAGAACTGAAATAATGGATGAGATGATGACGTGATTCCTTGATGACTCGATTGTCAAAGGGGGAGAAAATGTGGTAAAAATGCTCAAAATGGGCTTTGCATGCTTTCAGGGGGAGAAAATGCAAACAAATGGAAATTTTCAAAAATTGGTATATCTTAGTGAGGGGGAGCATCTCATATGCATTCTTGAGCTCTAATGTCTATTTATTGGTTGAAGTTGCAAATTTGAAATCTCACTATGATGAAAGGTCAAATTGGACAATTGTTCTTTCATATGGACCTTGAGTGAATTTTTGAAGCCATCTCTAGATTTTGAAACTTTTTTGCACTCCTTTCCCTCTACTAGTTTGCTTATGTATTCCTCAAGCCAACTTGGTAATTTTTATGACTTTCTCTTGCTTATGGACCAAGTTGAGGCTTTACGTAAAACCGAGTGAGTGTTTTTCAAAACAACCTCCAGTTTGCATTTTTGGATAGATTGCCAATGTGTTCATCAAGGAGGAGATTGTGGAGATCATGTGACATGATCCTAATCTTAGTGTGTTGAACAATTGGCATAAGTGTTGAGGTGTTTAGGAGAAACCCTCGATTTAGCGGAGTGTTGCAGACTATCAGACTACAGGGGGTCAGAGCGGCCCAAGGTTGGCGGTCAGACCGGCCGAGGTAGGTGATTAGACCGGTCGTGGCCGAAAAAGTTGAATTTTGAGGAATGTGATCAAACACTTGTGTGGGAGTGTTTAGATGTGTGTTTGTACAGGTTTTATGGAAAATGGAGACTGGACACAAAACTAGATAGAGTTTTACCGAAATATCCAGAGAGAGTGTTTTCCAGGAGTTGGGACGAAATTAGAGAGCGGTTTGACCGGCCAATGGTTGGCGATTAGACCAGCCAGGGTGCAATCATGCACGGTGGGATGCAATGATCTTGTGGAATTGGCCAAAGTCATGGGAGTCAGTGCATAGGTGTTGCATAATGCATGTTTTGGCTAACATGGGTCAAGTTGCTAGGAACTTGTACCTGGGATCGATTTCTTAGTCTATTATTGTGCAGGTGGCTTGGACTCAACTACAGTCAATGGCGAGGATAATCGGGACTAGGCTAGGAGAGCTGAGGTCTAGAACAATCTAGGATGTCGGGTTAAGTGGTTGGAGTCATGCATAGTGCAAGATGGACAAGAACGACTGAATGGGGAGTTTGGTGCTACAGGTTGCATCAAGTGACTTAGGGGTCGATGCAAGTGCTATGGTGGTTCCGGTATGAGCCGGATCAGGGAGACTTGCTGACAAGAAGAGAGTCATTGATGAACCTATGTGTGGCGAAATATGGGATTGCTTCACGTTGATTGGACTCGGCCTTTGGAGAATGATCAAGAAGGGGTATTTTGGTATCTTCACCACAAAACCGGGTTGGTGATCTTGGAGAAACCGCGGTGCAAGACGGCGCAAGGAGAGACGGTTTAAGTCAAGAGAAGATGAAGATCATGAAGAGAAGGATTTGGGAGACCTGGTTCGTCATCCACTTCGAGAAGCGTCTATGAGTGTAGACTCGTTTGTGTGTGGGCTTAACAGGTGTCCGATAAGGTTTTCTCTCTAGACCTAGCCTCCACTATAAAAGATGTGAAACCTAGGAGTAACACCCCCAGATTCTCTATGTATTTTACATTAGTTCCTGGAACAGTAGCTAGTATACACAGTAAAATAAATATGGTAACATCCCCATCTCGCACAATGCTATTAACATAATTATCAGAGTTTTACAAGAACGGCTTACAAGCCAATAATAAAAGAACACGGCAGGAGACGAAGTAGTAGTAGGGCCTAGCAAATCTGCCATAGGCAATCAACTAGGGTAGCGACCTAGTCATAGAGATCCTCAACTAAGGTCCAGACTTTGTTTATTTCAAAATTTTCAAGTTCTTCATGCATGGCATTGACCCAAGAGGCATCAGAAAGAGCATGGGTGACATCTCGGGGTTCAAAAGACGCGACAAAAGCAGAATGTGCATAAGAATCAGGAGAAATAAACCTAGAGCGAGTGACTCGCTCATGTAGATCTCCAATAATCTACTCAGGTGGATGCTGTCGCTGAATGCGAAGAGGTGCTCCTGGTGCAGAAGTGGCTTCTACCTCACGGTCTGTGGAGGTAGGAACAGAGCCACTTTGATCGTCGGTGAAGGTAGGAAGATGTTGCTCATCTGAAGCTGGTGTAGTGGAAGCAGGCTCTCCAACCATGTCAGAAGGGACTTGAGGATGGATTGGATCCTCATCCTCAGAGTCATCATCGACGAAGATGCTCTCAGAAACCTGTGTACCTACATCATCGGGTCTAGTACCAGGACTAGCCTCATCAAAAGTGACTTCGCAAGTCTCAACAATTTTGTTAGTGTCAAAATTAAATACACGATAGCCACGAGAGTGAGCAGGATATCCAAGAAATATGTCATCAGAACATCTATATTCAAATTTATCAAGGTTACCATGTTTAAGAATGAAGCACTTGCAACAAAAAATCTTGAAATGAGACACTTTAGGCTTATGACCAAATCTGAGCTCATAAGAAGTCTTACACTCTTACCAATAACAGATCTCAAGAACATCCTATTAGAAATATAACAACAGTAGAGATCGCCTCAGCCCAAAACCTCCTAGGTGTGGAATGCTCATCTAGCATGGTCCTGGCCATCTCTATAAGGGTTCTGTTCTTCCTCTTTACAACACCATTCTGCTGGGGAACTCTAGGAGAAGAGAACTGGTGCTCAATTCCCCTATCAGTGCAGAAGGTGGCAAAGAAAGAATTCTTGAATTCTGTCCCATTGTCACTCCTAATGGCTCTCAAAGCTTCAGGAAGATCAACAGCCAGTCTAAGGACCAATTCTCTAAAATATCCAAAGGCCTCGTCCTTAGAAACCAGAAAATAAACCCATGAATACCTAGAGTAATCATCCACAATCACAAGCACATACCATTTTCCACCAGAAGACTGAACTCTAGAAGGACCAACATTGTCTAAGTGCAAAAGCTGACCAGGTCCACCAGTCATCACTATAGTAAGAGGTGGATGAGAAGCAGAAACCATCTTACCATGTCTACAGGGTGTGCACACAAGGTCTCTAACAGCCTTCAGCCTAGGCAAACCTCTAATCAAATCCTTGCTACTGACTCTAGACAAGTGGTCGAAGCCTATGTGACCAAGCCTACGATGCCACAGCACTAGATCATGGGAGTCAGAAGCTACAAGACACCTAGGGCTAGAACCAGAAGAGATACTGAAATCAACACAAAAGATCTTCTCAAACTTAGAGATCTCAAAGACAAGCTCACCCGAGGAATCTAGAACTCTACACTCACCACTCTTAAATCTCACCTCTAGACCCTCATCAAGCAACTGAGAAACAGATAGTAGATTATACCTCAGCTTACTTACCAAAGCGACGTCCTTGAGCATGAACTTGTTGTTGACGCGCACTGTGCCTTTGGCTGTCACAGTCCCGGTAGAAGTATCCCCAAATGTGATCAATTCATTACCGGATGCACGTGTGAGGGAGGAGAACCATCTAGAATCTCCAGTCATGTGTCGAGAACACCCGGAGTCAACCAGCCATATGTCCTCCTTCCTCGCACGACGGACCTACAAAGCACGAACAGGAAACATCTGTGCTTCAGTACTGGTGTTAGTGATAAAAGACTTGGGAATCCAGTACTGAGTCACACGATGCTTGGGCAAAGCAGTAGAAGCAGCAGTAAAATGGTTAGAAGTAAAATCATAAGAATGCACACGATAACCACCTAGACCTCTCCGAATCGACCTACCAAAAGGTCGGTACTCCCCCTATCTAGATGCTACCCTTGGTCTCTCCTCACGATATCCTAACCCAAAGCGCTGCCTAGAGCCACTAAAGGAGTCAAAGAAGTCATCTACAAACCTGGCCCTATGTCTAGCAGGAAAGACAGGCTGCCTGGCTCTAGAGACTACAGCAGGTAAAGGAACTCCTCTAATGGTTCTCAAAGCACTCATCCTCTCCTTCCTCTCAATCTTGGCTCTACGGAAGCAGAACTCAACAATGTGGCCATCCTTCTTGCAAAAGGTGCAATGGTACTTGACCTTTTGAGAGGTCTGACCTGATAAAATAGAAGCACTTATCTTGCTAGAAGGGGTTTGGGCAAAACCAGCAGATTTAAAGACTATCTTGGATGGCTTAGGGGGTTCTACCTCAAACAGACTATTCTCAACAGCTCTAACAACCTTAGGTGGATGGTTCTTGGAATGCTCTAGGGAATTAAATCCTAGGCCACTATTGTTCACCCTCACCTTAGATTTGTCTAGAATCATGTTGAGGTTCTTCTTCCCACCAGTAAATCTCTCAGGAGTCCTGTTAAGGTAGTCATTTTGTTTGGCTAGCTCATTACATGAGGCACACTTATTTGACTTGCTAGCCCTATCAGACTTTTTCTTATAGTGAGCTACCTCGGCTTTCAAAGCCTCACAAGACACACAATAGTTATCTCTAATCCTATCCAACTGCTCTTTGAACTTAACTCTAAATGCTTCTTGTATCTTATCTACATTATGCCCAACATCAATACAAAGAGTACAAGAATTAGAATCAACAACTTTCTTGGAAGCAGTCATGGACATGGTTTTTTCAATTTTAGCTTTCTCTTCTAGTGTCTTGTTTAGAGCTTCATTTTCAATTGTGAGCTTAAGGCAATTTTCACATGATGCAGATTTAGAGCGAAGGACCATTTCAGTCATCTCTTTCATTTTTATCTTATTATTCTCACAATGAGAGCAAGTGTGATTAGCATCAAATTTCTGCAATTCTTTCATAGCACTATCCAGTTTTAATTCAAGCAAAGCACAGTTTGAGCAAGGTAAGGGAATAGCATCTACAGCAGTCATATCTAAAGCAATGACATCCATGCAAACATGACTAGGACTCGACTTGAGAGAATCAAATTCATCAAAAGCATCTTTCAGTTGATTAGCAATAGAGGAATGAACAGATTTCAGATTTGCTAGTTCATTAAGCAAGCTAGAGCAAGAATCACAATCATCAGCAGGATTAATGGATTTGAGCCTAACAACTTCTAGGTTCAAGTCATCAATCATGGCATCCTGTTTCCTAATCGTTTTTGCTTGCTTATTCAGTTTTTGTTCAGCAAGGACTAAAGCACGTTTCATATCAGCAAGTGAAGGACGTACCTCATCGGGATCGCTGAAAAGGTCGTTGTCGTTGGAGGAGTCGACGTCGTGACTATCCCTGGCCATGAAGCACATACCGGTGAAGTCCTGGTCCTTCTTCTTCTCATGGGAGTCATCCTCGTCGTCCTCCGTCCCCGAGTCCACATCGCTCATGTCAGCATTCTCAAGAGCGGCAAGAACCCGGCTGACGAACTTGTGATAGTTCGGCTTCTTGGCTTTCACATTCCGAGCTTGAGGACGCTTCTTGAAGTTTCTCTCCTCCTTGCCCTTCAGCTTGGGGCATCTGGAATGAATGTGGTTTGACTCACCACACTCAAAGCAAGTGACCGAGCCTCCTCTCCTTTTGTTCCTCATCTTGTTGTACACTCTGGAGAATTTTGTGGATAGGAGGGCTAGGTCATCCTCTGGTAGCTTCTCTAGTTGCTCATCACTCAAAGAATGCAAAGTAGACAATGAAAAACCCGATGAGCCAAAATCCAAAGAATCAGAAGAACTGCCCTTAGATGGGTCGACCACCAAAGCCATCGACTCTGTTTTCGGGAGACGCGCGATAAAGTCAATCTCATTCGTCTTCAACCTGGAGTAGAGCTTATCCATGGTAAGCTCACTCATGACAATGTTATCATTGATAGATGTGATCTTCATCCCCCAAACCTTCACATCAAGAGCACCTAAAAGCTGGCGTGCGTTCTCAGACTCAGTGAAAACAAGATCAACAGAGCGAAGATCACGAAGAATCTTGGAGAACCTCCCCCACAGCTCATCTAAAGACTTACCAGACCTTTGCTCGATCTTGGAGTATTCTTTCTTGAGCTGGTTCTGTCTCACTTCCTTGATTGCAGTAGAACCCTCGTGGTAGTCACAAAGGGTCATCTAGATCTCGTGAGCAGACATCAAATGAGCCACATGCTCAAACTCAGATCGACTAAGATCTTGGATCAAGAAGTTGCGAGCTTTGCTATTAGCCTCAACATCTGGAGTGATCACATCGTCATTGGCTGGCACGACATATGGATTTTTGACTTTAAGTCAAATAGCGTGCCCTTGAGCCTCGATGTAGGCATGCATGCGTGCCTTCCAGTAAGCAAAATCAACTCCATCGAAAACAGGTGATTTGGTTGAATACTTGTCAGTCGCCATGGCTCCAAAGACCGGTTAATTTCTATGAGAAGAGCTAACAAGCTCGATACCACTTGTAGGACCTAAAGGCGACTAGAGGGGGTGAATAGGAGCTCAAACAATTTTTGCAATCCCCAAAGAGCAGCAACAATAAATTAGAACCTCTACTGCAAAATACCAAAATCGGTACTACCGCCATTATGGGCATGGTACTACTGCATGACGGTACTACCATTGTTCATGGTGCGATATGTCCGATTATCCTGACGAACTTGCTGACAGTAGAGAAAAGAAACCCAAACGATTGATCAACTTGAGTTTTAACCAACCAAAACCAATCAAACTTGAAACATATCATCTAGAGAATAGCAGGAACCTATTCTAATCATCTATTCAACAGATCCACGTCAAAGACTTGACCTTTTTCAGATTTGATAAAGTTTGGTTCAAGAACAGGTCAAGAACACAAATCTGATCCTAGGCTTGCTTATGGTCTATTGATGATCAAGATGACCTTAGATGGTCTCCCATAAGTCATAACAAACATAAGCAACAGAGAGAATCGAGAGAAAACCAGTGGATCATCAAAATCACAAAAACTTCCAAAACAGAAGACAAAGAGCGAAAAAGACTCACTTTCACAAACATGATTGGATTGATCCGAACATATGGTTGATGTTTACAGCCTCTCCATCTTGGAGGACAGAACTCAATACATGAGCATCAGATCAAACCATCCCTAAACCCTAGCTCTCCACAAACCCTAAGAACCACTCTCATGTTTCTCTACGTTCAGTTCTATATCACCTTCCAAAACAGAGAGCACCAAGTGCTTATATAGTGGAGGCTAGATTCTAGGAATATTCCATTAGGGCACCCATTAAACCCTAACACACAATGGGTTAACTCATGCACGCATCTCAAAGCATCGTCTTTGACTTTGATTGACCTATACCACTTCTTCAAGCGCCGACCCGCGCCGCGGTTTAGTCAACAAGTTACAAAGGCGGTATTTGGTGAAATTACCAAAATACCCCTTCTCGATCCTTCTCCGTGGACCGAGTCCAATCCTGTCGAAGCAATCGCCTGCTCCGCCATGTGTAGGTTGATCAACGGCTCTCATCATGTCGGCAAGTCTCTCCCGTCCGAATCCCATCGGAACCTCCAAGGCACTTGCACCGATCCCCGCGCCGCTTGATCCAACCAGCTGCATCGAACTGCCCGTTCGATCAACCTCGTCCATTCTGCGCCATGCTTGAGTCACTTGACTTCACCCAGCATCTATGATCGTTCTGGACCTTAGCTCTCCAAGCTTAGTCCCGATCCTCTTCGCCGTTGACCGTCGTTGACCTGTAAGCCACCTGCACAGCAATAGACCAAGAAATCGTCTCCGGGAACAAGTTCTTCACAACTTGACCCACATTAGCTGAAAACATGCAATATGCAACACATATGCAATGACAAACAAGGATATGACTTATCCCCAACTCAAACTTATAAGAGAATCAGCTTTTAGTCCACATGCGGTACTACCGCCAAATAAATCTCAGTGCTACCGCTTCACGGTAGTACCGCTTCCAGCATTGCGGTCGTATCGCTTTCGAAAGATCCCCAAAAACTCCTAAAAACAAGCTCTCTGGAATTTCCATACCGCAAAAACCACAGTCATACCGAATTGCGGTATTACCGCCAAGCAAGTTGCGGTCATACCGCTCCACAAGGAAATCCAAGACTATTTTGTACTCGTTCTGGTTTGTCCATACCGCTTAATAGCAAACGGTCGTATCGTTACGCGGTAGTACCGCGGCTTCCAAGCCGGTACTACCGATACCAGAAAATTGCCACGCTCTCACAAAGGCCTCCGGTAGCACCGCTCTACTTATACCGGTCATTCCGTAATGCGGTATTACCGCGGTTAACACACCGGTACTACCGATTATCCTGACACTTTGCTGAAACTTTCTGAAAAACAGGAATTCCAACAAACCTTCAACCAAATTGCCAATTGTTACATCACTTAGGATCATGAGCATATCCTCATGGTGTTCACAGATGTCATTGAGGAAAATGAATTTCAGCCGAAATTATTTTCTAAAGGAAAAATAGGAAATGAGTCACTGACAAGTGGGTCTATTGACCGGGTCCACGGAACAACGCTGGTCCACGGTGGACCGAGCACATCACACAACGGCTCGCCACATCAGTAGTGACATGTGGGTGGGTGATTGGGGCAGAGAGGCTGAGGTGACGTGATGTGGCAGCAAGGTCACAAACAGGTGGCCGCCACGTCAGCTCGGGATGGCGGTGGCGCTCGGGACCCAATGGATCAGACGAACGGCAGCGTGGCGGCGGACGACGAGGGTCACAACGGAGAGAGCGAGGGACGGGGAACCTAATGGACACGGTCGTGTTTCCTAGGTCCCGAGGTGGCAGCACGTTTGGGTCGACAGTGGCGACGACATTCGGGTAGCACTCCGGCGAAGACGAGGCGAGCACTAGGTAGAACACGGAGCCACGCTGACAATGGTGAGGACGATGTTGCCAGAGATCATTCGGCGGCGATGGAAATGACAGCGGCACGGTTGCAGGCCAGCGAGGAAGAAGCTCCGATTGTGGCGAGATGAGAGGGAGAGGGAAGATGAGCTCGCAGGTGGAGAGATGAGGGAGAATAGGGGCACCTAGGGCTCCCTTTTGTAGGGGCGGAGGAGCACGGGGAAGGGATATCGTCCATGCGGCGTTACTCACTGGCCTGAGTGGCGACGAAAATGCGGTGTTAACACGAATAAAGGAGGGAGAAACAACCGAGTGAATGTGGGTGTGAGTGCGGGATCTTCATTGGCTTTAATGGCGCATGAACATGCGAAGAAACAACATCATCAAAAGCATCGCGGGCATGCGGCAATGGCGACAATGCGAGGAAAAAGAAGACAGGAGGAAGGAGGAGGCTGATAGGCGGGCCCACTTGCAGTGAGAGGGAGAGAGAAGGCAGGAGAGCAAGCTGGCACGAAGAATGGGTCGGATGGCCTGCTTCCGCGGAAGGGGAAAGAAGATGGGTCGACTGAGGGAAAACGAAAAAGAAAAGAAGAAAGAAAGGAGAGATGGGTTGTGGGCCGGGAAAGACGAAATGGGCCACAGGAAAGGAGAATCAGCCCGAGGGAGATTTTGGGATTTAAATTGATTTTTTAATTTCAGATGTTACAAGAAATCCAATAAGCTTTCTTAAAAAAAAAAATACCAAATTGAGTTCAACAATTCTAGAAAAAATCACAGAAATTCTCTAAATCATTTTGAACTTAAAGTTGGTTTTATTTTTGCACATAAATTAGTTTTATTTTCACGATGATAAGAAAAACCTTTTTAAAATCCAAAAAATTCAAGAAAACTCTTTTAAGTTTTAGAAAATCCAATTAAATAATAATTTTAATTTTAGTAACATAACTTTGGGATGTTATAAAAGAGTAGGGTGCAGGATTAGCACCTTCAAGACTTGGAACCCTAATTTGTGATTTGGGGAAAGTGGAGGAAATAGTAGAGGCTAGAGTGTGAGAGAGATGAATTGAGAAATTAGGTGCTCAAGTGTGAGCTTTTGTCCTCCATGGTGAAGTGACTGTAAACCTACAATCCCTCTAGTCAATCCAATCAAGATTGCCCTAAGATGAGTTCTATCTTGTTCTCGTTCTCTCTTTGATGATTTTGTTGTTTTTGTGTTTCAAGGGTTTTGTCTGGATCTTTTGCTGTGATCTAACTTGCTAGGACTTATGGGATCTGATCTAAAGTCATCTTGAGCATCTCCACTGTGAGAACCCGAGTATTTAGACCTAATCGAATGGCAGTAATCGGTAATTAGCGGTAATTACTTCATCTTAGAAGTGAGCTAAATGTAGTGCCAGGTCGTTATTAAGCAACCGAACTAATATCAACTCGTTAGCATTTTCGGGTTTCCTTTCTCAATCATGGCATTAAAATTCGTCAGAACCATTATCCCGACATCCGTCAACCCCAGCATCCAAAACACGAACATTTTACAATCACCGGTAAAGCAGTAAAATCGAAGTCGTAATTAAATTACAACATCCATTTCCATCAGAACATCGTACAAAAATTCACCGCAAGCGACATTAGAACAATAATTCAATATTTGAATTGCTTACAAGAGCATTCTACAACCAATCAAGTTATAAGATTACATCATTTAATTGACAGCACAAGCTACATCTCCGCATTTTTCCCTCCCCTCTATTCTTCACTGCATAGCATGGGCAGCACAGTCAAGCCATCCCTTTTTGCACCAACTTCATGCCTCCTGCGGTTCCTCACAGCCACATCACAGATGGCGCAAGCAGCAGCCGAACTGTGACTAGTAGTGTTTTCAGTATTAAAATCTGCCACCTAAATGTTTTGAAGAGCTATGTTCAGAAATGAGATGATATAGAAACTGCGATAACAAATAGAGATAATGCATTCTGTGCATCTTTTGCCATTAATGCTTACTGAGTACTTTTGTACTCAACCTTGTTAGTATTCTCCTTTGTAGACCCTAGTTTGGCCGGGAATTATCCCGAGTGGGACGAGGGCCGTGCAGGTACAGATGAGGCTGCAAGAGACGAGGATCCTTACTATGAGGAGCAGGGCGAGGTGGACGCCCTATTCGACACCTGGGATGACTTGGAGGCCGAGTAAGCATGGCAGGCAAGAGGGGGTTATAGTCTCATTTTGGAAATGTAAATTACTATGTGTAATGTAAGACCTTAGTCCTGCGTGGCTAACTGTTGAAATAAAGAACAATTTCTGTCTTGTTGTTTTGCTGCGTCAAATCTGGTAAGGCTTGCTATTCGTTGAAGCGGTGTTCTACCGGGCAGACGAATAGTAATCTGTTTTCTTAAGTGTGATTACCCTTTGGGGTAATGACACGGGGTGTCACAGTTGGTATCAGAGCAATAGGTTAGGGCCACGCTAATACAATAGAAACTGATGCAGAACCTAAGTATGTCCCTCTGCTTGCTATATGGATCAATTTAGGATCATGCATGCATTTGAATTTAAACATGAAATCAAATTAAAAAGTATTAAGTTCTTTTGTCCAAAATCGGTAGTACCGTAGTTATAATTGCGGTCGTACCGCTTGGTGCGGTATGACCAGACTTTACTTGGCGGTAGTACCGCATTTTGAAGGGAACAGCCAACTAAATGCTCAAGCGGAATGACCGGCTCCTTGAACGGTCGTACCGCATGGCGGTCATTCCGAATTTTAGTTGGCGGTTCAAGAAAACCAGAAGTGATGCAATTTGCATCAGAATCACTCATGGAAATCGGTCGTACCGCCCGTGACAATCAGTTGTACCGATGTGCGGTCGTACCAAAATTTGTGAGGCGGTTCAATAAAAACAAAACAAGTGCAAATCTGCTCAAAAACTCTTTTTGGAAATCGGACGTTCTGCGCTAGGGAACGGTCGTACCGGCTTGCGGTCATTTCATTTTTTATGTGGCGGTACAAAATTTCCAGAACGCTTGCAATCTTCAGCGTTTTGTGAAACCCTACAAACGGTCATACCGCTCGTAGAATCGGTACGACCGGGGCAAATCGGACGTACCGCTTGTTTGCCTGCGGTCGTTCCGACTGGGCTGTCCAACGGCTAGTTTGTTCTTTTTTAGTATCTGTTTTAGCCGTTGACCGAGCTCAGTCAGAAGTGCGGTCTTACCGCTCGGATGCTTGCGGTCGTTCCGATTTTCTCTGAGAAGTTGGGGTTTCGTCCCCAACGGTCATAATTGTTGGTGGGGGCTATAAATACCCCCCCAACTGCTCTTGTACAGGCTGCTAGTGCCCCCCATTTAACATCTCTAGAGCCTTGAGAGCATTTGCATTCACTCAACACTCAAAAACACTTTTGTGCATTCATTGTGAGCTTGTTGAGATTCATTCAAGTGCATTCATACTCCTAGTTGATCCATTTGCACTAGAGTGCCATCAAGTGAAGACCGTTGGTCTATTACTCTTGGAGTGTTGCCGCACTCCTAGACGGTTTAATGGTGGAGCACGGTGATCTCTTCAAAGAAGATTGTGAAGAGGCCCTGCAAGCTTGTGAGTGGTTCGGTGTTCACCATCTCCGGAGTGGAGGAAGAACAACCATAGTGAATCAAGGAAGGCTTAATTAGTGGAGCCGGCTTGAGGTGTCAAGCTTCCTCAACGTGGACTAGTGAAGACCGCAAGTCGTCGATACTACGGAAAAACATCGTCGTGTCCTTGTGGTTATTTCTAGTCTTTACTTCGCATTTATATTTCTAGCTCGTTTATTGTGATTGAATTGCTTAGCTAGAAGTATAATTTGTTTAGACTAAGTTATTTATTGACTAAAAGTGTTAAATTGTTAAAAATTTAAAAACCTCCTATTCACTCCCCCTCTAATCGGTTATCCTTGATCCTACAAGTGGTATTAGAGCTTGGTCTCTCATTAATTTAGACTTAACCGTCTAAGAGAGAAAAGGATGGCTAGTGAGGGAATTGCAATAGGAAAGGCTCATTTATTTGATGGCTCAAATTATGCTTATTGAAAAATTAGAATGTCAATTTATTTAAAGGCCATGAGTCCAAACATATGGAAAATCGTAAATGAGGGTTACGTTATGCCTCTTAATCCACTAGCTCCCACGGATCAAGAGACGCGTAATGCTCATTTAGATGCCCAAGCTATGAATGCTCTTTTTGGCGCTTTGAACGCGGATGAGTTCAATAGAGTGAGCAATTTGGAAATCGCTCATGATATTTGGACCACCCTCTCGAAAATCCATGAGGGAACATCCACGGTCAAAGAAGCCAAATTGCATAGGCTTCGGATCAAATATGAGACATTTATGATGTTGCCTCATGAAAACATCAATGAGATGTATTCAAGACTCAACAACATTGTGAATAAGCTCAAATTCCTTGGGACTAACCTTCTTGATGTTGACATTGTGCGCAAGATGCTTAGGGCTCTCCCAGACAAATATGAGACGTTGGTGACGCTATTTCTCAACTCTCCTGAGTTGCCAAGGATGACACCAACGGGGCTTTTGGGCAACCTCATCACAAATGAGTTGTTCAAAAAGGACAAGGAAGAGCTCTTGGAGACATGTTCCTCAAAGAAGAAGATCACCGCTTTCAAGGCCAAAGCGGAATCAAGTGATGATGAAGATGAAGAGGAAGATTCCGATGAGGAGTATGCACTCCTTGTGAGAAGGATGAAGAGGGTCATGAAGAGACACCCCAATAGAAGCTATAACCCGACAAGTACAAGAAGGGCAATCCTCAAGTGACAAGAAGCGTTATAGCAACATTCGGTGCTATAATTATGAAGAGAAGGGCACATTGCTTCCCATTGCCCGAAAAGAAGGATGACAAGGGCAAGTCATTCAAGAAGAAGGAATACAAGATGGCAAGAAGAAGCTCTTCAAGAAGCTTCAGAAAGACGGCAAGCATGAAGCCCACATTGGAGAATGGGATTTAAATAATGAGTCAAGCGACTCTGATTCCGATGAAGAGGAGTCCCCCAAGAAGAAGGGACTAGTTGGGATCACCATCAAGGAAGCTCCATCGCTATTCTCCACTCCTACTTGCCTCATGGCAAAAGAAGATAAGGTAAAATCCATTATTAGTGATGAACCAACTTATGATGAATTAATGGATATGCTTGATGATTTAAATGAATATCTTGGAAAAGAAAAATCAAAATATAAGGTCTTAAATAAATAATACAATACTCTAAAAGATTCTTATATGGAGCTTAAGGAAGCTCATAACTTGCTTATCCAAAAATATTCACATAAGTCTTGTTCTAGTGTAGGAATTACATGCAATATTATTGATAAAATGCCTAGTGTAGAAATTGCTAAGACTAGTGCATCTACTTCATGTGATGACCTACTTGCTATGCCATGTTGCTATAATGTTGATGCTAATCATAATATTGTTGAGAAAAATGATTCAAAGCTTGTTCATGAGAACAATGAGCTAAAAGAACAAGTGACCAAGCTAAGCAAGAGCTTGGAAAGATGTTTCAAGGGCAAGGCCACTCTTGACAAACTTTTGAGTGAACAAAGGTGCTCATTCAACAAGGAAGGTCTTGGTATGTGCCTAAGAAAGGTAAGAAGCCGGCAAATATGCCCACAAGATTTGTGAGGCAAAATGGTAAGTATTGCCATAAGTGCCAGGAAATAGGACATGTGCAATAAAATTGTCCTAAGGGTAAGACTCCATCTATTGGTATATATGATTCTTGCTATATGCTTAGAAAGACTAAAGATGGTAAAGTAATTGCTCATTTTGTTGACACTTCAATTTTAGGTGCTAAAAAGAATGCCATTTGGGTGCCTAAATCCTTGGTTACTAATCTCCAAGGACGCAAACAAATTTGGGTACCTAAAAGAACTTGACTTTTGTTTTGTAGGTAAACTATAAAACCGGTGGAAAACATTGGGTGCTTGATAGTGGATGCACACAACAGATGACCGGTGATAGAAAAATGTTCACCACATTCGAGAATGGTCAAGGAATGGAAAAGATCACTTTTGGCGACAATAGCAAAGGAAAGTTATTAGGATTGGTTAAAATTGCTATCTCAAATGACCTTTCCATTTCCAAGGTTTCTTTAGTAGAATCATTAAACTTTAACTTGCTATTCGTTGCTCAAATATGTGATCTTGGACTAATTTGTTCATTCTCTAGTGAAGGTGTAACCATTTCTAATGCAAAAGATAGCTCTTTAGCTTTCAAAGGCTTTAGATTTGGAAATGATCATCTTGATCTAAATGAGGGAGGTAAACCGGTAGATTTAAAGCTTTATAGATCTATGATTGGTAGCTTGTTTTATCTTACCGCATCTAGGCCCGATATCATGTTTAGTTTTTGCATGTGTGCATGATTTCAAGCAACTCCAAAAGAGTGTCATTTAATGGCCGTTAAAAGAATTCTAAAATATTTAAAGCATTCCTCTAGTATTGGCCTTTGGTATCCTAAAGGTGCTAAATTTGATTTAATTGGATATTCGGATTCCGATTATGCGGGTTGCAAAGTGGATAGAAAAAGCACCTCGGGTAGTTGTCAATTCTTAGGAAGATCTTAAGTAGCATGGTCATCCAAGAAACAAAACTCCGTAGCATTATCCACCGCCGAAGCCGAATATGTTTTCGCGGGAAGTTGTTGTGCTCAATTGCTATGGATGAGGCAAATATTGATGGACTATGGAATTAAAATTGATAAAATGCCTCTTTTGTGTGACAATGATAGTGCGGTGAAAATTGCTAATAACCCTGTTCAACACTCAAGAACCAAGCATATAGATATTCGCCACCATTTCTTGAGAGATCATGTGAGCAAGAGAGATATTGAAATTAGCCACATAAGAACCGAGGACCAATTAGCGGATATTTTCACCAAGCCATTAGATGAAGGCCGTTTTTGCAAATTGAGGAATGAGTTAAATATCATAGACTATTCAAATGTTGTTTGAACTCTTGCCTCATGTTTTGTGCTCCTTTTTGATGTTATTTGAGTATTTTATGAAAGCATTTTTCAAATCTTTTATTAAATATAGCTATGATCATAAAAATTATGTTCCTATATAGACAATAGTCTATTCTATGCATAATGATCCTTAATGATAGTTATTTGAGTACAAAACTAGGGATCATTTGCAAATAATCTTAGTTCTTAAGAAAATCCAGAGTTTCTCCTGAAGCTCCAGGATAATCGGAACAACCGGCGTTATACGCGCGGTACGACCGTCGTTATAACAGCGGTATGACCGGGATGCGGAACGACCGGTGGCATTTGGTCGGTACGACCACGACGGTTTGTGAAGGGAAATTAACTCCCAGCAGTTACTATTTCCTTTACCTTAACTGCTTTGAAGCGGTTCATCCGCCCCCCTCGTCTGTTTCCTTTCCTTCGCTCTCTCTCTCTTACTCAAACCCGTGCGACTCAACTCATCTCCAAATCCACTCAAAATCTCGATATATTTGATTCCTTCATGTTGCCAGCCTCTCCAGGATTCAACTCCTCCCGATCTCAAGGTAAAACGTAGTTTAATTTGTGTTTTATCACCTTTTGGAACCCTAGGTTGTCCCTTTTAGGGTTTATTGAAAATGTGATTGATTTCTGTAGTTCTAATTGGGCAAAAGTAGTTATTTGGTGTCTAATGATGATTGCGCATCAGATCCATGGATTCAATCCATGAAAAATCACCAAATATGCAAAATTTTGATAGCCCTAGAACTCGGTTAGGAAAATCGGAACGACCGGTTCTTGAGCGCAGACGACCATGATCTTGATCGTCATCGCTAATGAACGGCGATGCGTCCGATTGTCCCGACGAAAATGTAAACTTCAATTCTTTTTTACTAAATTCAATTCCAATTCCTTCTTTGAATATCTTGTAACCTATCCTATCTTTCTAAAGATGCCTAGGATGAGGGTTGCGACGAGGAAATCTCATGGACCACCTAGAGGACAGTCATCTCCTCAATCCTCTGTCGCTCCAGCGCAACAACCTCAATGTCGTCGTCCGGCAGCTCCTGTGCAGCAATCTCGCTCCATTCGCCAGAAGGTTGTGCATGGCAAAGGGAAAGGGCCAGCATCAGCATCTGAAACAGAAGAAAGTAAGGAATATTATTCTGATGATGAGACTCAGTCAGAACCAGATTCTCCAGAATGTACTTTTGATAATTTGGGAGATCCTCCAGCGTCTCCAATTGATTTACGCCTCCTGTCAGCAGATGATTATGCCATCAAATGGCATGTAAATCAATATCTCTTAAAATCAGACAGCGTACACCCTGGTTTTCACACTGTCTTCCAAGAGAAAGTATATGAGCAGCTGTATGGTCGTAACAGAAAATTCGTAGATCATAAATGGATCAAGTGGACCCATTTAAATACTTTGGACAATTACAGTGGTATTTATCAGCTCTTTCTTCAAGTAGGTCTTCATGACCTTGTTGTACTGAAACAGAACTATGACAACAAGCTTATCAGACAGTTCTATGCCACATTGCATGTCTCTCCCGACTTGAAATCTATCAGATGGATATCAGCTACTAGGTATGTGGAGAGCACTAAGGAAGAGTTTGAGCAAGTTTTGAGGGTTCAGTCCGGAACTTGGGATAAAGTTTTTGAAAGGCTTGCTTTATTGTGTCCTGCTTGGTCTGATTACTATGATTCTTCTGTCAAAAATAAGTCAGGCACAATCACTGGACTGAGACCAATTCCTAGTATGATCAACAGGATTATTAACCATACCTTCTACCCCAAAAGTGGTAATTTTGATGCAATCCGTGGTCACGCATGGAATATTATTGATAATATTATGAGGGGGATCAAATTTGATGTTGTGGATGTGATACTTCAGGGCATAGTTTCCTCTAAGAATGACAGGATTAAAAGGATTTATTATGCTCCATACATCATGGCATGGATAACAAAGAAAATTGAGTATCATGGTGGATTGGGATCTGTTCACAAGTCCTACAGGCCACGAGACGGTCTTCCTCCACGTCGTGATAGTACTGAGGATGATGCCGGTGAGGCTCCTACTATTGCTACTACTGCTGATGTTCCTGCTGATAGCACTCTTGCGCAGATTCTTCAAAATCAACAGCTCATTCTTAGCTCTTTGCAAGAAATCAAGGCTGAACAAGCTGAATTTCAGAATGAGACTCAAGGCAGATTACTTGAGATGGAGCAAACTCTGAATGATTTCTTCGATGAGTCTCATAAAAGAATGTCTGCACTGATGGAGAGCATGACTGACTTAGAAGGGATTTTAAGGACTCCTCAGCGTTACTCTCGTCGCCCTCCTCCTTCTAGGACATCCTCTGTGCCACCCGTACATCCTCCAGCTCCAGCTGTAGTGCCAGCATCTCAGGCTACAGTTTCTGCTTCAGCTCCTATTGCACCCATATCAGCGCCAGCTCCGGTGTCCACTCCTCTAGCACCAGCTACTGAGATAGTGACTCAGGATCCAGTCCCAGCTACAGAGTCAGCATCTTCGGATCCGGCACCTATTGCTTCAGTTTCTTAGGATCCGTCATCAGCTCCTCCTCCAGAGCAGACCACCGCTTCTTAGGACTCCGCTCCTCCAGCCCTAGAGTCTCAGGATCTAGCTCCAGCTCTAGCTCTAGCTCCAGCTCCTACTCCAGCACAGGACCCGGCTTCACAGGACCTCGTCCCTCCTCCTCAGGATCCCATCGTCTGAGTTGTTTTTGGTACCTTGATGCCAAAGGGGGAGAGAAGTGAGAAGACATAGCTTTAGGGGGGAGCAAGCGCAAGCTTTTGCTATTATATATGGACTTATATGTGTTAGGTTCTATGTTGAACTTATATGTGTCTTGTTGAATTTATGTGCTACCTATGTGCTTGTAATAGTTTAATTCTTCGTCGTTTATCTTGTTGAACTTGCTGGATGCTATTATGTTTAGGTTATCATCTCAAATTCAATTTCAATTATTGTAATATCTTACTATTGCATTTCCTTAAGTTCAAATATGCTAAAGAAACTCCACCCAAATTTCTCAAAATTTCTACAAGTGCTTGCAATATTTTCTACCCTTTAATATGCACATGTTTAGGGGGAGCTTTCTTTAAATGAGACTTAACAAGAAAATAATTCTCTTTCATTCATTTGTGCTTATTGCAAGAATTGTTTTATTGTTAAGCCATCAAAGGAATATACAATTATAGTATATTCAAACCAATCTTTCTCACATATTATTAGTGTTGTCATCAATTACCAAAAAGGGGGAGATTGAAAGCATCTAGGACCCTAAAAATTGTTTTGGTAATTAATGATAATATGTGAATATGGGATTAACGTGTTTATTAAGTATTTACAAGGTTAAATCCCATTGGTGAAGGTGTCGTGTTGATGCAAAGTGGCATGCAAATGGACTACACGAAGATCTCTTGGCTCAAAGACAAGGTACAGATAGTCTAGGTTCCTTTTTCTATTTTACCGGTCTTAGGAGTTTTGGATGGAAGACCGGATTATAGGATAAACACCGTACTATTAAGAGGGATCATGGCTAGTAGCTTGATAGCATGTTCTTGTGCCACATGGATCAATTTAGGATCATGCATGCATTTGAATTTAAATTTGAAATTAAATTGAAAAGTATTAAGTGCTTCTGTCCAAAATCGGTAGTACCACAGTTATAATTGCGGCCGTACCACTTGGTGCAGTATGACCGGACTTTACTTGACGGTAGTACCGCATTTTGAAGGGAACAACCAACTAAATGCTCAAGCGGAACGACCGGCTCCTTGAACGGTTGTACCGCATGGCGGTCATTCCGAATTTTAGTTGGCGGTTCAAGAAAACCAGAAGCGATGCAATTTCTCTCAGAATCACTCATGGAAATCGGTCGTACCGCCCATGACAATCGGTCGTACCGAAATTTCTGAGGCGGTTCAATAAAAACAGAACAAGTGTAAATCTGCTCAAAAACTCTTTTTGGAAATCGGACGTTCCGTGCTAGGGAACGGTCGTACCGGCCTGCGGTCATTCCGTTTTTTATGTGGCGGTACAAAATTTCCAGAACGCTTGCAATCTTCAGCGTTTTGTGAAACCATACAAACAGTCGTACCGCTCGTAGAATCGGTACGACTGGGGCAAATCGGACGTACCGCTTGTTTGCCTGCGGTCGTTCCGACTGGGGTGTCCAACGGCTAGTTTGTTCTTTTTTAGTATCTGTTCTAGCCGTTGACCGAGCTCAGTTAGAAGTGCGGTCGTACCGCCTGGATGCCTACGGTCGTTTCGATTTTCTCTGAGAAGTTGGGGTTTCGTCCCTAACGGTCATAATTGTTGGCGGGGGCTATAAATACCCCCCCAACTGCTCTTGTACAGGCTGCTAGTGCCCATTAAACATCTCTAGAGCCTTGAGAGCATTTGCATTCACTCAACACTCAAAAACACTCTTGTGCATTCATTGTGAGCTTGTTGAGATTCATTCAAGTGCATTCATACTCCTAGTTGATCCATTTGCACTTGAGTGCCATCAAGTGAAGACCGTTGGTCTATTACTCTTGGAGTGTTGCCGCACTCCTAGACGGTTTGGTGGTGGAGCACGGTGATCTCTTCAAAGAAGATTGTGAAGAGGCCCGGTGCAAGCTTGTGAGTGTTTCGGTGTTCACCATCTCCGGAGTGGAGGAAGAACAACCATAGTGAATCAAGGGAAGGCTTAATTCGTGGAGCCGGCTTGAGGTGTCAAGCTTCCTCAACGTGGACTAGTGAAGACCGGCAAGTCTTCGATACTACGGGAAAAACATCGTCGTGTCCTTGTGGTTATTTCTAGTCTTTACTTCCGCATTTATATTTCTAGCTCGTTTATTGTGATTGAATTGCTTAGCTAGAAGTATAATTTGTTTAGACTAAGTTATTTATTGACTAAAAGTGTTAAATTGTTAAAAATTTAAAAACCTCCTATTCACTCCCCCTCTAATCGGTTATCCTTGATCCTACAAGTGGTATTAGAGCTTGGTCTCTCATTAATTTAGACTTAACCGTCTAAGAGAGAAAAGGATGGCTAGTGAGGGAATTGCTATAGGAAAGGCTCCTTTATTTGATGGCTCAAATTATGCTTATTGGAAAATTAGAATGTCAATTTATTTAAAGGCCATGAGTCCAAGCATATGGAAAATCGTAAATGAGGGTTACGTTATGCCTCTTAATCCACTAGCTCCCACGGATCAAGAGACGCGTAATGCTCATTTAGATGCCCAAGCTATGAATGCTCTTTTTGGCGCTTTGAACGCGGATGAGTTCAATAGAGTGAGCAATTTGGAAACCGCTCATGATATTTGGACCACCCTCTCGGAAATCCATGAGGGAACATCCACGGTCAAAGAAGCCAAATTGCATAGGCTTCGGATCAAATATGAGACATTTATGATGTTGCCTCATGAAAACATCAATGAGATGTATTCAAGACTCAACAACATTGTGAATAAGCTCAAATTCCTTGGGACTAACCTTCTTGATGTTGACATTGTGCTTAAGATGCTTAGGGCTCTCCCGGACAAATATGAGACGTTGGTGACGCTATTTCTCAACTCTCCTGAGTTGCCAAGGATGACACCAACGGGGCTTTTGGGCAACCTCATCACAAATGAGTTGTTCAAAAAGGACAAGGAAGAGCTCTTGGAGACATGTTCCTCAAAGAAGAAGATCACCGCTTTCAAGGCCAAAGCGGAATCAAGTGATGATGAAGATGAAGAGGAAGATTCCGATGAGGAGTATGCACTCCTTGTGAGAAGGATGAAGAGGGTCATGAAGAGACACCCCAATAGAAGCTATAACTTCGACAAGTACAAGAAGGGGCAATCCTCAAGTGACAAGAAGCGTTATAGCAACATTCGGTGCTATAATTATGAAGAGAAGGGGCACATTGCTTCCCATTGCCCCGAAAAGAAGGATGACAAGGGCAAGTCATTCAAGAAGAAGGAATACAATGGCAAGAAGAAGCTCTTCAAGAAGCTTCAGAAAGACGGCAAGCATGAAGCCCACATTGGAGAATGGGATTTAAATAATGAGTCAAGCGACTCTGATTCCGATGAAGAGGAGTCCCCCAAGAAGAAGGGACTAGTTGGGATCGCCATCAAGGAAGCTCCATCGCTATTCTCCACTCCTACTTGCCTCATGGCAAAAGAAGATAAGGTAAAATCCATTATTAGTGATGAACCAACTTATGATGAATTAATGGATATGCTTGATGATTTAAATGAATATCTTGGAAAAGAAAAATCAAAATATAAGGTCTTAAATAAATAATACAATACTCTAAAAGATTCTTATATGGAGCTTAAGGAAGCTCATAACTTGCTTATCCAAAAATATTCACATAAGTCTTGTTCTAGTGTAGGAATTACATGCAATATTATTGATAAAATGCCTAGTGTAGAAATTGCTAAGACTAGTGCATCTACTTCATGTGATGACCTACTTGCTATGCCATGTTGCTCTAATGTTGATGCTAATCATAATATTGTTGAGCAAAATGATTCAAAGCTTGTTCATGAGAACAATGAGCTAAAAGAACAAGTGACCAAGCTAAGCAAGAGCATGGAAAGATGTTTCAAGGGCAAGGCCACTCTTGATAAACTTTTGAGTGAGCAAAGGTGCTCATTCAACAAGGAAGGTCTTGGGTATGTGCCTAAGAAAGGTAAGAAGCCGGCAAATATGCCCACAAGATTTGTGAGGCAAAATGGTAAGTATTGCCATAAGTGTTGGGAAATAGGACATGTGCAACAAAGTTGTCCTAAGGGTAAGACTCATCTATTGGTATATATGATTCTTGCTATATGCTTAGAAAGACTAAAGATGGTGAAGTAATTGCTCATTTTGTTGGCACTTCAATTTTAGGCGCTAAAAAGAATGCTATTTGGGTGCCTAAATCCTTGGTTACTAATCTCCAAGGACCCAAACAAATTTGGGTACCTAAAAGAACTTGACTTTTGTTTTGTAGGTAAACTATAAAACCGGTGGAAACATTGGGTGCTTGATAGTGGATGCACACAACACATGACCGGTGATAGAAAAATGTTCACCACATTCGAGAATGGTCAAGGAATGGAAAAGATCACTTTTGGCGACAATAGCAAAGGAAAGGTATTAGGATTGCGTAAAATTGCTATGTCAAATGACCTTTCCATTTCCAAGGTTTCTTTAGTAGAATCATTAAACTTTAACTTGCTATTCGTTGCTCAAATATGTGATCTTGGACTAATTTGTTCGTTCTCTAGTGAAGGTGTAACCATTTCTAATGCAAAAGATAGCTCTTTAGCTTTCAAAGGCTTTAGATTTGGAAATCTTTTCTTAGTTGATTTTAGTTCAAGTGAATCTTTTTTAAAAACTTGTTTAATGGCAAAAACCTCATTGGGTTGGCTTTGACATAGAAGGCTAGCTCATGTTGGAATGATTCATCTTAAAAAGATTTTCAAATATGATTTAGTTGTTGGCTTGAAAGATGTGAAGTTTGAGAAAAATAGACTTTGTAGTGCTTGTCAAGCCGGTAAACAAGTCGCTAATTCTCATCCTTCCAAAAGTATCATGTCAATTTCTAGACTATTGGAACTCTTACATATGGATTTGTATGGGCCAACAACCTATAAGAGTATCGGAGGTAATAGCTATTGTTTAGTCATTGTGGATGATTACTCTAGATATACATGGGTATTCTTCCTAGATGACAAAGGTGAAACCTCCGGGATTTTCAAAATATTTGCTAAAAGGGCCCAAAATGAATTTGATTTCAAAATAAAGAAAATCTGTAGTGATAATGGTTCCGAGTTCAAGAATACTAAAGTTGAAGACTTTTTTGATGAACTTGGAATAAAGCATGAACTTTCCACAACCTACACTCCGGAGCAAAATGGAGTAGTAGAAAGGAAAAATCGTACATTAATTGAAATGGCTAGGATAATGCTTGATGAATATAATACTTCCGATATCTTTTGGGCGGAAGCTATTAATACCGCTTGTCATGCCATAAATCGTCTTTATTTGCACCGTCTTTTGAAAAAGACTTCCTATGAGCTTCTTGTAGGAAGAAAACCGAACATCTCTTATTTCCGAGTTTTTGGTTGCAAGTGTTATATTTTAAAGAAGGGTGTTCGTCTTTCAAAATTTGATAGTCGTTATGATGTTGGTTTCTTGCTTGGTTATTCTTCAAATAGCAAGGCTTATCATGTCTTTAACAAAAACTCCGGTTTAGTTGAAGAAAGACACGATGTGCAATTTGATGAAACTAACAGCTCTCAAGAAGAGCATGAGAACTTGGATGATGTAGGTAATGAAGCCTTAAGAAAAGAAATGGAACATATGCAAATAGGCGATGTCAAGCCCGAAGATGATCCAACATCTTCCACTCAAGTTGAACCACCCACCTCTTCCACAAATCAAGTACAACTTAGTGAAGAGGACAACAAAGAAGATGATCAACCATCCAACCTACCACCAAGAATCCACAATGCAATTGCAAAGGATCATCCAATAGATCAAATATTGGGTGACGTAAGTAAGGGTGTCCAAACTCGCTCTCGTGTTGCTTCTTTTTGTGAACATTACTCGTTTGTCTCTTCTATTGAGCCAAGGCATGTAGAAGAAGCATTTGAAGATCCGGATTGGGTGAATGCTATGCATGAAGAACTCAACAACTTCACCCGGAATGAAGTATGGACTTTGGTGGATCGACCCAACGAATACAATGTCATTGGCACAAAATGGGTCTTTAGGAACAAACAAGATAAAAATGGTTTGGTTGTTCAGAACAAAGCAAGGTTGATCGCTCAAGGGTATTCACAAGTCGAAGGTTTGGATTTTGGTGAAACCTTTGCTCCCGTAGCTAGGCTTGAATCAATTCAGATATTACTTTCTTTTGCATCATGCTTTGATATTAAATTATTTCAAATGGATGTTAAAAGTGCATTCTTAAATGGTAAAATATCCGAACTTGTCTTTGTTGAACAACCTCCCGGTTTTGAAGATCCTAAAAACCCTAATCATGTCTATAAACTCTCCAAGGCGCTCTATGGCTATTCGAATAGTTTGACGCTCTGCAGAGGTGTATAGCTTTACCCACATGACGTGATTTCTCTAGTTTGCTTGGCATCCGTCGATTCCACCACTCACTGCCGAAGGTAAGTGGTCTAGAGCTCATGACAAGGCCTTTACAGTGCATCATTCCACCGCAGTCCACCCTCATTAAGGTTTCGCAAATTCCCCCCCATTGGATAGAAACCCGCCGGGTTAATGGGTGCCCCCTCTTATGCCAGGTGGGTACAATAGTCATGAAGGACTTTGTCAAAAAGAAATGGCCATGAAAGACCGCCCACGTACAAACAGGATCAACTGCGATGGAAGTTTGCAAATTAGTTGGCCAGGTCCTGCCCATTCAGGACATGTGGTTGCACGGTGAGGCATGGCAAAATACACTCGAAGACCGGTCCTTAACTGACCTGAGCGACTTCCAGTGAACCCTGGGCCTCGTCCATAGAAATGGGCGACCCCGTGCATGAACATGCGCCCATCCAAACAAACAATTCGCCCAAGTCTAAATCCATTTTTCCTTTATCTTTCCTTTTCAAAAGCATTTACAAATTACCATGACAACCCAATGTCATGGATTATAATATTTTAGACAACATTGGTCATTTGGTAGTAAAACTCCCAAACCAAGAATTTGGTCTAAGCATGACTAAGCATCAAATTTTGCAGGACATGCTAGTTCATACTAGTGTACCAGCTAGCTTTTACTACGGTGACAAGGGGTGATCAGTTTAGTAATCAAGATTGGTTGTACAACGGAATTAGGAGTAACTACAAAGTTAAACAGGAATTGAAATACTTGTATTGAAATATGCATGCAGTAATACTTGAAACAATACATAGATAATTTGAAATAATGGGTGCAACATGGTCAAGGGTGTAACTTGCCTTGCTCGAAGGCTTGAGTGTCCTCTTCTTCCTCAAGGAACTCGGGCTCTACAGGGCCTTCGCAATCTACATGGGAGAAAACAAAGCCAACTCAAATAGAGCTCAAGCAAGAACCAAATGAACTCCAACAAAACACCAAAACAAAACCAACAGAGCGACTTCGACGGGTTGGAGGAGGTCCCAGATGCTGGTTGAGGAAGATCCGACAGTTTGGAGGGAGGTCCAAGAACTGGTCGGAGGAGCCTGAGAGCTAAAATGAGGAAAAATAGTAATGATAGAGAGATGCCCCAGCTTATATAGCCAGAACTGCTGGGAATCCCAAGGGCACACGGGGGTACAAGGTAGGTGAGCAACAGGACAGGGTACACTCAGGTGTGCGCAGACAACTGACCGGAGATACGGCGGGTCAAGCGGGGAAGGAGCAAAACGGTGAGGCGTCATTTAATGTGACCCAACTTGGCATTAAATGCACGAAGACTTATGGGTGCCAATGGTACGGTCAGAGGAAAAAGGAAATGAGCATGACTGACAAATGGGGTCAGTCAAAGCTCAGGGAGAGGTCCTACGAAGACTTGGAGGAGGTCTCGCAGTGGTCAAAGGAGGTCTCCACCCGCACAGGTGGTTTTTGCAAAAGTGCCGGAGGTCCTGACCACAAGGTGGTCTCAACCCGCAAGGGGGTGGTCTTTGCAAAAAGGAACCAGGAGGTCCTGAGGACAAGGGGTCTTGAGGAGGCCTGGACCAAAGGGTCAAGGGAGGTCCGACCCACCAGGGTGGTCTTGGCAAAATGACCACAGGGGGTGGTCTTTGCCAAAGGGACCACGGAGGGTGGTCTTTGCAAAAAGACCACGGAGCCGCAAGGAGGAGGAGGTCCAAAGGACTAAGAGGCCCAAAGGAACGGGGAGGTCCCGAGGACAACGAGGTCCTAAGGATAAAGATCCAACAGAGGAGATCAAAAGAGTGAACTCCAAATGAGGAGATCTGGACGGCCAAGATCAAATAGGGGAGGTCTTGACGGTCACGATCAATTAGGAGGAGGTCTGGATGGAGGAGATCCAAACGGGAGATCTAGAGGGGTCTCGAGGAGTCCCAGGTGCTCCCAAGGAGGTCCTGGCGATCAGGAGGAACCAAAGGGAGGTCCTGACGGTCAGGATGAACTCGAAGGAGATCCTGACGGTCAAGATGAGATCAAAGGAGGTCTCAGAAGGGGTGGGACGTTTGAATCAGCCGAACGTGCCAATAGGATCGGGCCGTCCGATACAGATCGGACGGTTCCAAACGAAGGCGCAGAACTGAGTTGCGCGAGGAGGTCCAACCCACGGGGAGGTCTGGGCCCTCGGATCCAAGCGAAGGGAGGTCTGGACCATCAGATCCAAACGAAGAGAGATCCATGGAAGGTGGTTCAAAGGAGGTCCAGACGGTCGAGATACGATCAACGGGAGGTCTCAACGGTCTGGATGAAGAGCGAAGGAGTTCTTGACGGTCAGGATGAACTCGAGGGAGGTCCTGATGGTCAAGATGGAATCAAAGGAGATTCTCGACGGTCCAGACCAACGCTGGGGAGGTCTCAACGGTCAAGATGAAGCCAAAGGAGATCTCGACAGTCAAGACCAACACAGGAGGTCTCAACGGTCAAGATGGAGCCAAAGGAGATCTCGATGGTCAAGACCAACACAGGAGGTCTCAACGGTCAAGATGGAGCCAAAGGAGGTCTTAGCGGTCAGGATGAACCCGAGGAAGTCCTGACGGCCAAGATGAAGTGCCAAGGAGGTCCTCACGGACCCAGGGAGGTCCAAAAGAACACAGGAAGGGGCAAAGGGATACCGGGAGTTTCAAATGAACACAAGAGAGGTTCACATGAATACAGAAGGGATTCCAATGAACATAGGGAGGTCCAAAGGAACACACAGAAGGTTTTGGTGAACACAGGAGGTCTAAACGAACAGGAGGGAAGTTCAAGTAGACACTGGGGGATCCAGATGAACAGAGGAGGTCCAAACACTAGGGAGGTATTAAACCGAAGGGAGAGCTGGACTGAAGGGGAGATCTAGACCTGAGGAGGTCTAAACCAAGGAGGAATTAGAGAGGAGGTCTAGACCTAAGGAGGTTTGGGCCAAAGAGATTCAAGCCAACAAATAGATCTGAAGAGATTCAAACCAACAAAGAGGTCTGAAGAGATTCAAACCAACAAAGAGGAGGTTTAGACACAAGGGAAGTCTAGATACAAGGGAGATTTAGACACACCGGAGGGTTCTAGACACAAAGAGATCGGGACTCAAGGAGATGGCCGAACAAGAGGGAGGTCTGTCCACAAAGGAAGTCTGGACACGAGGAGAGGTCCAAACTTAAGGAGGTCTGGACAGAGAGAGCTGGGCTAAGAGAAGAATGGAACTAACAGAGAAAGGGAGAGACTACTCCAGAGCACGAACAACTCCAAATAAACCAAGCTTTAGGATTAGTTGAAGTTTGATTTAGTCATTTTAAACACTTCAAATTCTGAAAACTTCAGGTTAAGCTTTGAAATTTCAGCAAAACCAAATGGTTCTTTTATTTTGAAAATTTCAAAAAGGCTCAGAAAATTAGGGTGTTACAACACCTTTCCTGGAGTTCTTCCAGGATACTATCACCGTGGACGGCACCGCCTTAGTAGGAGTCATAGTCACAGGGATTCCCTTGAACCCGGTTTATTATGTAAAGTATACGACAGAGTGGTGTTCGTCCGCCGACTACAAACCATTACAGGAGGCAGCCCGTAAGGCCATCCACGCCATTATAGCCCATTTTAGTAACTAGTTGAGGGGATCGCAGTTTGGAGGGATACCATCCATAGCCCCAGGGGGGCTTGGTTTACAGTTTGGTCCCAGCCACACTTCTAGCTACCCATATCCACCACTCTCCCTAGCCACTTTAGTTGTGCAACGGGATACTACCGACACGATGCTATTGGCTAGTACCATGTTGTATGACTCAACCCGGGGAGCCTTAGCTAGAGCCGAGGAGAGCTCTGACCTCTG
Organism: Phyllostachys edulis; assembly: GCA_036346405.1. Lineage (NCBI taxonomy): Eukaryota > Viridiplantae > Streptophyta > Magnoliopsida > Poales > Poaceae > Phyllostachys > Phyllostachys edulis. Next base: position 96,532,026 of record CM070545.1, on the reverse strand, counting down.
GCAACAGCGGTTCCATACCTTACAGGCTCTCCAAGAGACCCGCCATACCCCTACTCTTGATGCTCCACCCTACCATCCCACTTACTCCACCTCTGACCCAGGGCCCAGTTCCTATACAGCTCCACCATCAGATCCACCCATTTACTCAGCTGCACCCCCACCCCCTACCTTCTACTCTTTTATAGCTGATGATTTTAACCCAGTACCTCCAGCAGTTCCTATCCCTGATCCATTCTACGACCCTTACCTTCCCATTCCTTCTCCTCCTTACCCCTATCCCCATGTCCCTACCCCACCACCCTAGGGAGACTTAGGAGATACCACAGCTCCGCCACCAGATTGTCCACTTCCCCACCGTTTGAGACCGGAGTTCCGTGGTCCCTGCATCACGGTGCACCCAGACCTTGTTAGAGACACCGCCCTTCTTCATGAGATTTTCCGCACACATTTTGGAGACCCCAGTAGCAGTCATGCAGCTGGTGGAGGCGCTAGCCCTAGTCAGGAAAATGAGGACAGGGAGGAGAGTGACCCAAAGGAGTGGTAGTCAGAGACCCTTTAGTTATGTCGACTCAGGAGTAGTCTGGTGTTAGCTCAGAGTTTTATTTGTTGTACTTGCTTTTACCGTTAGTTTGTATCTTATGTGTGCCAGTTGGTGTTGTATCAGGATCTGTTATGCTTTTATGTTCCAGTGAAAGTTCAGTTTCGCAGTTCAACCTAGGATAGAAGGCTTGAGACCATAGGCGATGGGGTATCAATATAAGATCATAAGTTTCATGCTTGGGCTAGAGGCATGTAGTAGAACTCTGGTATGGACCTACTTTTCCAATTTCTGGATAATTTTGGACCATACTCGTTAGCTTCTTCATCTTTATAACCAAAAGGACCCGTTAGCATCTCAAGTAAATCCATAACTACTTAAAGAAAATAAAGAAAATGGCTGACGGTGTAAAAAGATGCCTTATCCCACTTCTGCACATCAGTTTTCCTAGACGAGTGGTCTGTGGCACTCCGAGCGTGTAGCTCTGGCGTACCCAGGAGCGAGTTCAGGCGTACTCGAGAATGAGCCTGGCGTTTCCCAACACGTGGTTGGGCGGTCTTGAAGCACGGATCTTGGCGTGCAGGCGCATGGATCCAAGGTAGTGTATGTCGCACTCAGAGGCAAGCTCTGAGCGGTCCTAAACACGTGTTTTGGGTGGTCTTGAGAACGTGATCTAAAGTGTGACTGAGCACAAGAGACTTAGGTAGTATAGGATTTGAATCTTTTTGTATCTCTATGTTTCTTGGTGTTATTTGGTTATCTGTATATGGATTAACACAACTCACCTGTAGGGTAACTCTGTCATATAAATACGATAATTTCTTCCCTACCACAAGCTACTGCTGAATCATGAAAAACTAATATAACCAACAAAAAGACTCACCAAAAGTATGAATTACCACAAGTACAACACCTAATACAACATTTTCTTAACATCTTTTCCCCCACAGGATGGAAGGTCAAGGACACGAAGATCAAGGACTGGGACTAAGGTTGGGATTACCACCACCAGATACACCAACGGGAGATCTACCAGTATACCTCAATGAGTCCGCACCTGGCTAGTCCAGAACCACAGCATTACCAGAAGCCAGCCAACCGACACTCACCAGAGCCACAGATCCGTTATGAGTAATGGCTGAGGTTTTCTGATTCCTTGAAAACTCCAGGAAGGAAGCTAAAAACTCCAGAAAGGAAGCCCAGGAAAACCAGAACCGCTTCATGGAAGCGCTCCTAACTCGAGTAGTCCCTACCACCTCGCAGCCAACTCGTGGGGTTAGTCTGGGCACTTTCTCCAAACTCGCCCTCCCACCTTTGCCAAGGCCACTGATCCATTGGACGCCAGTGATTGGCTAGTGGAAGTGGAGAAGAAGTTGGACACGGTCGGATGCTCTGATGTAGAGAAGGTTGATGCACGCCGCACTGCCTAACGGACCCAAGACCCGTGGTGGCTCAACTACAACCGTAACCGTGTTAGTGAGCAACCCATCACTTGGGCTGAATTCAAGATACGTTTCACTGAAACACATGTGCCTACGGGAAGAATGGAACTAAAGAAGCGAGAATTTAGAGCTCTAACTCAAGGCAGGAAAAAGATGGTTGAATATTTGAGTCAATTCAATGATCTTTCCCGCTACGCTCCAGCCGGCGTCGACACCAAAGAGAAGAAAATAGAGAAATTCCTGGGTGGAATGCAACCCTATCTGAAAATGCTCCTATCCATCCACAAGATAGCTGAATTACAGGACCTGGTCAATGGAGCCATAATTCTTGAAAATGAACATTCCAATCTGACAGAAGAACGAAGAAAGAAAGCTAAGATAGATCACCGTCCACAGAATATTCAGAGGCCTCGTCCCTATCTGCAGCAGCAACCTCCACCTCGATTTGGGCCACCCAAGCCTAGACCCTTCAATCCATCTTTTTAGATACCCGCAACACCGAGACAGCTAGTAGCGGTAGCACTGAAATGTGCAAGGTGTGGAAGAAGCCACTTGACGAAAGACTGCCTGAGAGGCATAGGGGCATGCTTCAACTGCGGGAAGCCCGGTCATCGCAAGATCGATTGCCCTCACCCACAGAGAACATCTAGGACTCCACCACAACCAGCATTTGTGCCCAGACTACCTGCACCAGCACCGTCTCAAGTCAACCATATGAGCCAGCCCAGGGGCAACCCTCCAGTCATAGGAGGAGCCGGAAGAGGAGGACCAATGCATCTAACCCATGTGACGGCCGAGCAAATTAGAGAAGCTACCAATGTGATCACGGGTAAGCTGTTGATCCCACCTGCTATGGGTACTGTTCTTTTTTACCCTGGAGCAACTCACTCTTTTATTTCTTGTAAGTTCCTAGTAGAACACAAATTGACATCTGAACAGTTGGAGAAACCGATGGGGGTTAGTACACCTGTTGGGACGCTAGCAGTGACATTAATTAGAAGGGATCAAGCTATTACAATGCACAATACCAAGTTCCTAGCCAACCTCTTTGTAATCAACCTGAGTGGTTTAGAAGTAATCCTGGGTATGGACTGGTTATCCGCCCATGGAGTAAACATAGACTGTGAAACCAAACAAGCCTCAATCAGAAAGCCCGATAGAACCCGCCTGCAATATATTGGGACAAGAACTCAACAGAAACCAACTGACCCCAGCTTAGCCAATCTTTAAGTAAAAGAACTAAAAGACATACCAGTAGTAAAAGACTTTCAGATGTATTCACGGAAGAACTGCCAGGTATGCCACCAACTAGGGAGATCGATTTCACTATCAACCTAATTCCTGGAACAGCCCTAATCTCCAAAAGGCCCTACCGAATGAATGCAGAGGAACAAATAGAACTTAAGAAACAATTGGACAAACTTGAGGCTAAAAGATTCATTAGAGAAAGTACCTCACCATGGGGAGCCTCGGTCCTTTTTGCACCGAAGAAAGACGGGGGAGTAAGGTTGTGTACAGACTACCGGGAGCTAAATAATGTTACTATAAAGAATAAATACCCGCTACCCAAAATCGACGACCTCTTTGACCAACTGAAAGGGGCACGGGTATTTTCGAAGATTGACTTGAGATTTGGATACCATCAGATCAAAGTCAACCCTAGTGACATTGAGAAGACTGCTTTTGTCTCACGGTATGGGCATCATGAATACACGGTAGTTCCATTCGGAATGACCAATGCCCCTGCCGTATTCATGAATCTAATGAATAAATTGTTCATGAAATATCTAGACAAATTCATTATTGTCTTTATTGACGACATCCTGATCTATTCAAAAAGTGAGGAAGAACATGTGCATCACCTCACTGTTGCCTTGGAAGTCCTCAGAGAAAATGAACTTTTTGCCAAGTTCAGTAAATATGAATTCTGGCTAGACCAAGTAGCATTTCTTGGACACATTATCTCCAGGAGAGGAATCAAAGTGGATCCCTCCAAAATTGAAACAGTTACCTCATGGAAATGTCCAACGAATACCACAGGAATCCGGAGTTTCCTGGGATTCGCGGGATATTACCGGAGGTTCATAAAGGGATTCTCTCAAATCACTTCGCCCCTCACAAAACTCCTGAAGAAAGATGCGAAATTTGTATGGACGGAAATGTGTGAGAAGAGCTTCCAGGAGCTGAAGAAACGCTTAACCACTGTACTGGTCTTATCCCTACCCAAGGAAGGAATTGACTATGTGGTTTATTGCGACGCATCGAAGTATGGGCTAGGATGCGTACTAATGCAGGAAGATAAAGTCATTGCATATGCTTCTAGACAATTAAGGCCCCACGAACTAAATTATCCTACTCATGACTTAGAACTGGGAGCCGTAGTGTTTGCCCTGAAAATTTAGAGACACTACTTGTATGGATCTAAGTGCACATTGTACAGCGACCACAAAAGCCTCAAATACATCTTTACCTAGAAAGAACTGAATATGAGGCAAAGAAGATGGTTAGAACTAATTAAGGATTATGATCTAACCATAAATTACCACCTTGAAAAAGCTAATGTGGTAGCTGATGCTCTTAGCAGAAAATCTCAATGCCATCACCTGTCTACTGAGAGCCACGCTCCTAACCTAATTCAAGCTTTGGCCAGAATGGAGATAGAGGTGAAAACTACTACCTCTGAAGCTATCATTGCCTCTATGGTATTCCATCCCACCCTTCGTGATCAAATCCAAGAACACCAACTCTCAGATCCCTTCATCATCGAAGAAACCCAACGAATCAAGTCAAGCCAACCCTCTGAGTTCCAGATAGACGACTATGGAGTCTTATGGCGACAAGCTAGGATATGTGTTCCCGACCAACCCTAAATTAAGGAGACCATCCTACGTGAAGCCCATGATACTCAGTGCACTATACATCTGGACAGCACGAAAATGTACCGGGATTTAAAGGAAACTTTTTGGTGGCCAAACATGAAGCGAGCCATAGCAGAATATGTAAGCCAATACGACACCTACCAAAAGGTCAAAGCTGAACACCAACGTCCCGCAGGACTGCTAAAACCACTAGAAATACCCGAATGGAAATGGGAGGATATCTGTATGGACTTCATAACAGGTCTTCCTCTCACAGTCAAGAAGAAAGATGCCATTTGGGTTATCGTGGATCATCTTACCAAGTCGGCCCACATCATTACCACTAACCAGACATACTCAACTAATAAACTCGCTGAACTATATATAGAAAGAATAGTTACTCTACATGGAGTACCGAAGACCATCACATCAGATAAAGGACCAGTGTTTAATTCTGGTTTCTGGAAGAGCCTACATACTTCCTTGGGCACCACCCTCAATCTCAGCACGGCCTACCATCCACAAACTGATGGACAGACTGAGCGGGTAAATCAAATCCTAGAAGATATGCTAAGAGCATGTGTGTTGAACTTCGGAGAATCCTGGGGAAAATGTCTAGCCCTGGCGGAGTTCGCATACAATAATAGCTATCAGTCTAGCATTCAAATGGCCCTGTACGAAGCCCTCTATGGCAGAAAGTGTAGATCACCTATCTGCTGGTATGAAGTTGGAGAAAGACCTCTACTAGGACTTGAACTTGTACGGGAGAACGACGAGAAGATTCAGCTAATTCGAGAACGCCTCAAGATTGCCTAGAGTAGGCAAATGATCTACACTCATAAGCATAGGAAGGACCTCCAGTTCGAAGTTGGGGATTCTGTATATCTAAAGATATCACCTATACACGAGGTATGCCGGTTCGGATTAAAAGGGAAGCTAAGTCCACGGTACGTTGGACCCTTCTGGATTTTAGAGCGTAAGGGCACCCTAGCGTATAAACTGGAACTACCAACCCAGCTATCGCGGATTCATGATGTATTTCATGTCTCTCAACTTAGAAAATATCTGAGAGAACCCTCACAACATATAACCAACCTCGACATACCCCTGCAAGATGGTTTGACTTACAAAGAATGCCCGGTGAAAATTGTAGCGACAGAAGACCGATAGTTAAGGAACATGATGATCCGCTTCTGCAAGGTACTATAGAAGAATCACTCCATGCGAGAAGTTACATGGGAGAAGGAGGAAGAACTGCGCGAAGTCTACCCCAACCTGTTCAAGTGAGATTCTAATTTCGGGGGAGAAATTGTTTCCAAGGGGGGGGGGAGGATGTGAGAACCCGAGTATTTAGACCTAATCGAATGGCAGTAATTGGTAATTAGCGGTAATTACTTTCATCTTAGAAATGAGCTAACTGTAGTGCCAGGTCGTTATTAAGCAACCGAACTAATATCAACTCGTTAGCATATTTGGGTTTCCTTTCTAAATCATGGCATTAAATTCATTAGAACCATTATCCCAACATCCGTCAACCCCAGCATCCAAAACAGGAACCTTTTACAATCACCGGTAAAGCAGTAAAATCAAAGTCGTAATTAAATTACAATATCCATTTCCATCAGAACATCGTACAAAAATTCACCGCAAGCGACATTAGAACAATAATTCAATATTTGAATTGCTTACAAGAGCATTCTACACCCAATCAAGTTATAAGATTACATCATTTAATTGACAACACAAGATACATCTCTGCATTTTTCCCTCCCCTCTATTCTTCACTACATAGCACGGGTAGCACAGTGAAGCCATCCCTTTTTGCACCATCTTAATGCCTCCTGCAGTTCCTCACAGCCACACCACAGATGGCGCAACCAGCAACCGAACTCCAAGGCCAGCCCCCCCCCTTCACTCTCTTTACAGACTCTATCTCCCTCTATTTACAGAGCCACATCACCCATTCTTCACAGGCAGCACAGCCCCCAGCACACCGAGCCACCCCCCTTGCGCATGCTCTGCTTTCCTATTCTATTCCTTCGGGACACCTCACCACTCACGGGCAGCACAGCCATCCTTCCAGAGCATTCCTTAGCCTCATTCATTCCCCCTCCCTTCACAGACTCCCAGCGCACTGCCTCTTCATCAGTCCATTCCCTCTCCACCTAGAGCCTAGAGGAAGAAGGAAGCCGAGAAGGAAGGCAGGGGAGCAAGGCGATGCTAGGACCAGCAAGAGGGCGACCAATCCCCACCGCCGGCATCACCACCCTGAACACCACTGGCCACCATTGCTGACCACTGACCCCAAAAACGACACAATCCCCACCCATCAGGTAAAATACATTAGCATATTGAGCTCCCTCAGTAGCAGTCTAGCTATCTTTTGGGCATCACAGAGCAGTAGGGGAGGAGTAGAGAGGGAGATATAGGTGAGTTCATACCTCAGTACCAAGCATCCTCTAGTAGCCACCTCCATCTCCAATCAACCCGTTGAACATGCATACATAAAACACCAACTAGCATCAATACTTGACTCATGTGTGAATATTAAGAAAACAATTTAACAAAGAACATAAAGGAAAATGGAAAGGGGGAGTTCTGAGCCACGACGCCGACGGCCGGGAGGCTGAGCCAACCGGGCTAGAGCCCACTGGACCGGTAGATCGAGGCAACTGAGAGGCCAGGGAGGCCGAGCTGAGCCAGCGAGGTGGCCCTGGCCATCCAGCCGCGCCGGGAGAAGAAGGCAACCGAGGGTGAGCTAGGCGGGCCACCATGGAGGAGCTGGGACGAGCCGGGAGGAAGCGGCGTTAGGGGAGCGGCGGACCAGGACCAGGCCGAACCTCGGAACCGAGGGCGCAGCGAGCAGATTAGCGGCGAGTAAGCTAGAGGCAGGAGAATCGGGAGGCAGGGCGGCCGAGCGAGGTAGCAAGGCAAGGCAAGGCAAGGCGGGAGGATGGAGGAGAGGAAGAGCATTTGGGGGAGGAAGGGAGTGGTGTGAAGAGGGATGCGTGGGTGGTTGGGTCAACCGAGTTAAGGGAGAAGGAGAAAAGGGTTAGGAAAATTAGGGAATTAGGTTTAGAGGGATTAGGTTTAGGAAAAATTTTAGGGAAATGTGTAAATTCTAATAAATGATTATTATTAATGTATGTAACAATGGCAATTATCAATAAAATAAATAGATGTAGCTGCGTATTTTTGTGAGCGAACGAATTCACTTGGGTCTTATCAGGCGAACCAAACTTAAAATCAGTCCGTCGAATAATTATTAAAATAAAATGAGATACCGTTAATTCTGTTAATAAAAAGTTAATTTGTGTGCGTAGCAAACCTATACATCGTTGGCAATTAGTCGGACAAATTGAATCGTTTTAATCATGTTAATTTAATTAGTTAAAGCGATCCCGAGCCTTTGTAGAGAATTAATTAAACGCGTGCGGATTTAAGTAAAATCAATTAGGCGTTTATGCTTGAATAAAATTTATTATATTTATTGATTGTGAGTGCGAGTAGTATTTCATTTTCCTTTCTTCCTTCATCCGTTAAAACGCGAACTTCAGGATTTTCAACCATAGAGCAAATAGACAGTAGAACGACTATAATGGGGAGTGCTAACTCAGCAAAGGACTCGAAAAGCGTTATTTGATTAAATCGTGCTAACAAATTAATATCTACTAACTTATGTACGCGTATTATCACTTAAAATCAACTAAGTATTTATTTATATTATTATTCGTGTTGCCGCTTTGCTTCAGAGGACGAATCAGCACCGACAGGAGTAGCTGACTAGTGATTCGTCGACACCGACCTTTCCTGCATTTACGAAGGCAAGCGATCCTCTTGAACATAAATATAGTTAATTCAAATGTAAACCGTATATTGTTGTATTATATGTATTGCATCCAAAATTGTTTCTCCAAAACTTAAATCCAATGATTGAGATGAAAATGATTAAGATGACGATGAAAGAATTGAGAATGGTAAAAGGAAAGTGATAAAGAGAATAATATGGCTGGTAAAGGGGGCCTGTGGTAGGTAAGAAATGAGACAGGAGGTGGGACCCTTTACGTATGGGTAAAACATAAGGACCAACAAAACTCTTACTCGGTCAGAGGCCGTAAATTCAGTACCAACCATTTTCCCATTTTGGCGGGCGAAAAATGCTACCTTATTACGTGACTATGCACTCCACATTGGGTAAGTAATATGTGTGAGTGTGATGGAGGGACCGAGGACTAGTAGGGGGAGTCCGAAAGTGAGGGATCCAAGGCGCTATAGCGCTAAGGTGGAGTGTTGAGTGCAGGATAGAAGCTGTCTCAACCAACATTACCAGAACTCGGTGGGTGATGAGGTCAACACCGACGAAAAGTAATGGGTGGAGAAATTAATTCACGTAACTTGGAAAACGTTCTGCATTCTGATCTCGAACCCGTATCAAAGGAAATGCGGTGGACCAAGTTCATAGAGAGTTCAGAATAGCTATGAGTAAAGTGCTACAAAGTCTGTGCAGTGCTAAATAAAATCATGAATTCATGCCAGTCTCCTGGATTGGAGTCTACGGGAACCACTTGGGGTCTATCTTCTCTCCGAATGACTAGTAGTGTTTTCAGTATTAAAATCTGCCACCTAAATGTTTTAATGAGCTATGTTCATAAATGAGATGATATAGAAACTGTGATAACAAAGAGAGATAATGCATTCAGTGCATCTTTTGCTATTAATGCTTGCTGAGTATTTTTGTACTCAACCTTGTTAGTATTATCCTTTATAGATCCTAGTCCGGTCGGGAATTATCCCTAGTGACGAGGGTCATGCAAGTACAGATGAGGCCGCAGGAGATGAGGATCACTACGAGGAGCAGGGTGAGGTGGATGCCCTATTCAACACCTGGGATGACTAGGAGATTGAGTGAGCATGGCAGACAAGAGGGGGTTATAGTCTCATTTTGGAAATGTAAATTACTATGTGTAATGTAAGACTTTAGCCCTGCGTGGCTAACTGTTGAAATAAAGAACAGTTTCTATCTTATTGTTCTGCTGCGTCAACTCTGGTAAGGCTTGCTATTCATTGAAGCGGTGTTCTACCGGGCAGACGAATAGTAATCCGTTTGCTTAAGTGTGATTACCCTCCAGGTAATGACACGAGGCATCACATCCACCCATGAAAGTTTTTGGCTTAAGTTTTGGTTTTTCCCAGTTTTTGTGCCTTCTTGACTTCATTCAAGAAATTCATTGAATCTTGGCTTCAATCGTCGATTGGAATAGGTTTATGATATTCTTGATAAGCTATGTTTGAAATATCAGGGGATTTGGATTACGGGATCAAAAGTTAAGTCGATTTGTAGATCTCTTCAGGCTGCAATTCTTGCAGCCGTCGGTCAGACCAGCCTCCTAGCGGTCAGACCAGCCAGCCAGACAGTTACATCAGCCAAGAGGGTGTGAGTTCGGGATTTTTCGGATTCAACGCAAGACTTTCGTTGTAATCTTATAGCTATAATCTTTATAGCTTTCATAGTTATTGAAGTGATAAAGAAGTTGAATACCGTAGAGGTGAAAAAAATAGGTGCTCCTATTCACCTCCCTCCAGTCACTTATTCGGTCCAACAGTAAGTCCATAGAGGAAAATAAGAGTGTAATTGTTATAATATTTCTACTCTCTGCCTCTACTTTAATGCTGTAAAAGACGTTGAATAGTTGTATTGTAAAACCATTCCAGAACAATGTTTTCCAACGACAAAGGGACTGTCTCCCTCCAAAACTCCCCGGAAACCTAAGATGCGGAGAAGTGAGGCATGTCGATAGCTATGTCCTTCCTACATAGAGAAGTTTGCAATGCCTTAAGTTGAGACAGAAAGTCATGATGCCTTTAGGAATTGGAGGCACTAGAAACAGAGATTTGCAAACCAGAGTAAACAGAGTATTCTGCAAGTCTTCAGCAGCATGCAACGTCATTGAAATTTTTAGCTGCTTCATCCCTCAGAATGGAGCATCTCCTTGCTAATAATCTTCCTCCGACTCTGCAAGAGAGAGAACATTATGAAGATATAGGCTCATCAGCTTTGTTATGAAAACAAAATAGTGATGATTAGTCATAGACATCCCAGCTTTCCGGGCAGCATCAACCATAAGCAGGATCATATCATGGTTGTTGCAATTATACAGTTATCTCACAACAAAATGTAGAGCTATCCTGCTAATTCAAATAAATAAACCGTCCAAGAGCAACCCTGACAAAGCACCTCAAGATTTGAGGTTACTAGCAGAAGGAAAAGTGAAGAACATGGTCAGCTGTCTCATCCTTCCCACATAGCTTCCACTGCTTGTCACCTTCCTAATATCTTCTTTAATTTGAGGTTATTAGCAGAAGGAATAGAACTATGGAAAAGAAGTTATATTTCGCTCTAGTTTTCCACAAAGTATGAAGTTTCCTTGTTTAACATCTGAAAAATTCAAGTGATCATAAGTTCTTTTGGAATTTTTTGTTTCTGCCACTATGTAGAACCCCACCTCTGTAAAACGACACTTGTTTTTGCAACTTTTCCGTTAGGCTCTTTTTTTTCACAGCTGTTTGTCTCCTTTAGGCCAACACATTCTCACTGCCCGATTTTTGACATAAATTCTAGGGAAAATTTTGTTTCTGTCACTGAAAATATGCGCAAATTCAGTTCTACCACTGAAAATTTGACCATTTCGTTTATACCACTGAATTTTTTGGCTCTATCACTTTCGTCAGCCAATGCCCCCTTACCGTTACGGGACCTAACCGGCGTGGTAAATTGACAGCTTTGTCCTGACTCATTTATTTTGTTTTTGCCGCCCGGTGATTGAGTTCACGTAATTATCCATCAAATAGCTCACGCCTGTGGTAATGCTGATGACTGATGGTTGCTGACCGGGACCTAACCGGCGTGGTAAATTGACAGCTTTGTCCTGACTCATTTATTTTGTTTTTGCCGCCCGGTGATTGAGTTCACGTAACTATCCATCAAATAGCTCACGCCTGTGGTAATGCTGATGCCTGATGGTTGCTGTCAAAACGAGTCTATTCCAAACAATTGCAAGCTAGCTATGCTGAGCATTGACAGATGGAAGCCATGTGATCAGTTACCGATCCCAGCTGCCTGGCGAGCACGTCGGCCACCGTGTGTCCGGCGCGCACCGATCGATTAGCACGCACGGCGAGGTTCAACCTCCTAGCGGCGCCGGGCCACTTGACCACGCAGCGAGGCGGAGCTGATCGATTCAAAGCGGAGTAGGCCGTAGGTGAGCACCGCATGTCGCACGGATGCGATGAGTCATGCCGCTCTTGTCAAGAATCAAGATTGTATCGTGAGAGCTGAGCGTAGCTCAGTTGCACCCGTCCGCCCGCGTACGAGCTATTAGTTAACTGCACGTACCTTCTGAATCGCTAATCACTGCCACGGTCCATTAGTTAACCGCTTGATCTTACTGCTGACGACCGTTGATCGATCAATTAACTACTAATTGTTGGATTTTTACATAGCTTTCAACATTTATTATGGTTATTGTCTACTTTAACTCAATGTGGAATTATTCATATTATTTATGTATGTGATAGGGAATAATCTGATGCGGAATTTAACTCGAGAAATTAATACCCGAGATGTTGAGGACAGCTATGCTGTAATATGGTAGACATATTTATTGAGATTGAGTCCACTAGAATTTAATATACATACGTATGATTAATCCGGATACAACACAGGGCGGAATAGCTGAGTTTGTTTTGCAGGATCGGCTCTGCAGGCTGTTGGCCCACATGATCAGATTGGAATTGATCTCGTAAACAATTTGATCATGGCGCGTGACTCACACATGTGTACTAGGGACTAATATATTTTAGACTCGTAAAACTGGCATGTCTAATCGTGGTTGGTGACATGGTTCATGAGTCTCACAGTGTATCGGAAACAAGTAGGTCAATATGTAACACCTGGAAGTGAAGTATATAAACAGGTCCCTATCCTCTAGCATTATTATGCAATTGTGAATAGCACCACGGAAAAGGCGGAGAAATAGAGGGTAGACCAAAAAACATCCACAAAATCAATTTAGGACTTGTTTAGAAACTCAAATCTCAGCCAGGATCCTGGCCAATTCCCAGGGATGGAAACCCATGGGGCAAGTTTCCTCGGGTCAGCTAGAAGGCCCGTTTGGATGCCCACAAGATAGAGATTTCACCCCCAATCTACGCCATTTTCACAAGAAAAAAACCTTAACTCCCCACATCGAGAAAACTCTCCCCGTCGCGTCGCCTCTCCTTGGGCGCACCCCATCTCCGCCTTGCGACGACGCCCGCAGCTCGCTCGCTCGCGATTGCAGCCACCACCGCAGTCCACAAATTTCACTTCCGTCCCCTTCTCTCCTCTTCCTGCGAAGCGGAGGAGAAGAACACCAACTCACCAAGAAGCCGGGTTAATCGGGGAGGAGATGGCGTGGCGATCTTGGCGAGGCAGTGCTTGGCGGATCTTTGTCTTTGCGGCCGCATGCCCCCGGGGCGGCGGTGTTCGCGTGGAGGGCGTATGCGGCAGGACATGCCTCAACGTTGGATGCTTCCCCTCCAAGGTGGTGGATGATGCCCTCCCCTCCCGTTCCCTCTCCCCCCATTGCTGTGTCCTCTCGATTCGTTTGTTCCCTTGTGACCTGATGCGATAGATTTGTGAGGGCCTTGCAGTTTGGGGTCAATTAGGTGATTCGCGCTGGCTCCTAATGTTCTTGTTGTTGTAGCTCATGTTGTTTGGGTGGTTTCTTGACGCTCGCAGCTCGCTCGCTCACGATTGCAGCTCCTCACAACCTTAGGAACTGGAGGAAGAAGACATTACAGGAGTTTCTGGCCCGTCATGTGTCGTCGCCGCTCCTGGAGTCATCGTCATCCGCCCGATTCCAGCCGCCACTGCATCACCACTCTGGGTACTTTCACCTCCTGTGCCTTTGATTTTTTTTCTCTGGTTTATGTGATTTTTCCTATATTGTTTTGAATTTACAATTTTTTTTTTGGAAATATTGGATGCAGGGGTTTTTTTTTTATCCCTACCCTCACCTCTCTCCTCCCAAACGATGAGACAGATAATTATCTTCAGGAGATTAAATTCCATGGGCTCTCAAGAGCAAAAATCCCTACAGAGGTTAATCTCCCGTGGAATATTTTATCTAACTTAACACTGGTATCGAGCGAAAGGTTCAGAGGCGGCGGCACTCTCGGCGGATGTCCGCGTCCGGAGCCAAGTCGTCTCGTTCGACGCACGACGATCGTCCGCGTCGGAAGAAAGTCTCGTTCGTGGACGTCACATCAAGAGCGACGTGGTGGCCGTCTTCGCATTTTTGTCCGCGCCCGAAGCAAGACGTCGAACGAGCATCGTTGTTCATTGATGGAGTTCCAACCTGTCGCGCTACACTTGATGCATTGTCCTCTCGGAAAAGGTCCTTGGTACAGCAGTTTTGCTGTTCCACATTTTAATTCGGAGCATTCGACGAATGGCGATCGTCCACGTAGGAAGAAAGACTCGTTCGTGGACGTCACATCAAGAGCGACGTCGTGTCCGTCTTCTCTTTTTTGTCCGCGTCTGAAGCCAAGACGTCGAACGAACGTCGCTGTTCGTTTTTTGTTCGCGTTCGAAGGCAGGCGACGTCGGAATCTTTGGTGCAAATAGCATTCGGGAGGTTTTATTACGAAAGTAGCGTAGACACAACGAAATTGTAAATCTGACATGGTCATTGACCGAACGAGATATCCACACGACACGCTCGTCTGGTCGGTTATGGACCGGATGCCCCATTTGAAAACGTCATGACCCGTGACGTAACCAAACTGTATGGCCATATCACCTACCGCAGCATGGCTAAACTAGTCACAGGCCGCTCATCCATTTTTTAAATGAGTTATGTCACGTCACGAACCTCGGCGTGGCAAAACGAGTACTATCACGCCACTCCTTTTGGCGTGATAGAATTTAGCCTAAAAATAGACGTGTGTTGGCTCGAAGGGTTGTCATAGCAGATTTGGCTACGCCGTGGTAGGTAACGTGATAGCACAGTTTAGTCACGTCATAGATTATGGTGTGACCAAATGGGGCATCTAACACATGACCAGCCGGACGAAGCGACGTGCTGTATGAACATCTCGTGCGGCTGGATGAGACGTCATATTTGCAATTTCGTTTCCTTCGTCCTCGGTCCGTGGAGGCACGCGCCTGCCTTGTGCTTGTCAGCGCAAACACGAGGAGTTGGCGGTGTGCATCCGCATGGGTGCAAAGGCTGTCGATCTGGTGCATCACCGCATGCGATCCAGCCATCCAGGTTTGATGGCGTCGGTTCGGCCCGTCTGCGGATAGTGACACGTGGACCGTGCTAAGCACGAACTAGCAATGCCGATGTATGAACGAACGAAATAAACACGGGGCGCCATGTGTGAAATCTCTAGTGATATGACATACAGGACATACAAAACGAGCAAGATGGACCACCGGCGGTAAAAATGAAATAAATGAGCCAGACCAAATATGTCAATTTACCACGTCCGTTAAATCCCATGACAGTCAAAAGGGCATTGACTGACGGTAGTGACAATAGCAACATAGAGCTAAAAAATTCAATGGCATAAACGAAATAGTTAAATTTTCAGTGGTAGAACCGAATTTGTACATATTTCCAGTGACACAAACACAATTTTTCCTAAATTCAAACAAGCCCTCAGCATGCTTTGTCAGACCCAGATTCTGAGAATCCAAATCCTCTGTGAAAACACTGTGCTATTCCCTAGATCAGTAGATAGCACTCACAGATACGTCACTGAATCAACTCATACATGGCGTAGATGAAACCATACCATTTATTAAACAACACATCAGAGCTTTACATAGACCGCATCGGGTCAAGTTTTACAATAAGGGCCGAACAGGCCAAACTGAGTATATTACAAAAGTAGTGGAAGCGACAACGGAAGCAAAAAGGGGTGAGAGTACATCTCTCCACAGGCAAGTGACTGGGGAAACCCGTGTGCGTACAATATTACCCAAAGACTCAGATAAATAGGATGCACACAAGCACCAACGGAGTCAACTAGACTGGGGCGAGACTAGGACAACTAAAAACTAAACTACACTTCATTATCTCCTGGGCTTCCAGCTTCTGGATCCTTGTAGAATGCGTAGTCTTCAAGAATTCCTGCTTCTGAGGGTTTTTGGGGGGGGGGGGGGAAGAGCGAGAATGAGCACAACTTCTGTGCTCGCGAACCAACACACAATGCAATAATATACATGCAAGGCTTAACAAAGATGGCTCAGGTTCTTTTATTTGCTAAAGCAATGTTTTGAATTATCATAATTACAAATTCCTATCACTTAGCATTTTAACAAATTGTATTTTATTAAATAGAGTAATTGTGCAATATTTATTTCAGTAGAGGTTCCCTCCGGCGGAAACTCTACCTTATGCATCTTTTTAATTGGAGCTACCTCCAATTACCACCATCGCTGAGGTCGAAGACTCAGGTAAAATCCAACACAGGGCTAGGTGAGCCCTTCCACACTTTCATACCACCCACAAAGGTTTTTGAAATAGAACTAACTTGAGTAAAGTTCCTATGTCCGTCTTTGACCGTAGGCACGACTGTTTAAACAGTTTAGACTCTGCAGAGGTTGTACACTATACCCACAAGAGATAGTCATACTCATTACCCTACACGATTCCTTAGTCATGTAGTAGAGCGACCGTCACAGTAACCTTTCAAATTACCTCGCCCCTTCCATCATCTTACCCGTATGGGCCACGCTTGCGGTGGGTCCCATAAGTTTGTGCGGGATGTCACCCCTATGACTAGTCGTAGCAAGCACTTCACCCTTCCTTGGTGTCCCATTCAAGCTGGCCGCATCCACACTTGCACAGTTCTTTAGTGCGATGACTTTCAGGGTTTAATAAATTTACTATGCCAAGTTGCACTTTGCAGACTTGTGGTTGTACTTGTTTTACACAGGAGGTCATGACAAGTCCTTAGGGGTTATCTGGGCGGTTTATTTTATACACCAACTCTTTGGGCTACATTAGCACCCTTCAACATTATATCATTCACAACCAACATTCTTTGGGCTACATTAGCACCCAACCACATTACACCATTCATCATATCATCCGCCCAGATAGGAACAACAATTAGGGTTTTTGAGGAGTAAAAATACATCAACTCAACCATCTCAGTCATTTCCCCCGCAAAACCATTTTCATGTTTAAAGGATGACGATTGGGACATTTAATGTCCCAGTACTTAAGCAAGACTAGCATGTCACTTAAGTACAACCTATAACTAGTATTACCATATAGATTACTAGGGTGACAAGGATTAAGGGATTCAATTTGTTAAGGATGGCATATTAATTATTAATCATCAAATGGGTATTTAACTACCTTAAGCTTTAACATACATTTGATTAAAGAATTAAAGCATGCAATTTTGGTAATTTAAATGAATATAATTTGCATAAAATGTAGGCTCAATATGATCAAAGTATTGACTCGCCTTGGATATAGGTAAGAGGATCTTGATATTCTTGTGCTTGATCAATCGGGAGATTCTCCGCGTCTTCAAATCCCAATCGGGCGAATATACCAGAAAAGGCACAACGGCAAAGAGAGCAAATAAATACACAAGAATAAACAAATGAACTCCAAATTGAACAAGACCTATGCCATTAGCAAGATCTTGAATTAACAAATTTTTAGAAACAAATCTCATAATTTTTGGAGCTACAACGAGGGAGAACGAGACTTCCGAAGATTGAAAAGGAATTAAACCGGAAAATAGAAGGGAGAGAGAGAAAATGCTGGCCGTGGGGCCCACGGGGCAGTGGCATTGGCGCATAAGGGCGCGTGGGCCAAACCAAGGCTAGGCCCACAAGGCAGCCGAAGGTGGGGGATTAAACCCAATGACATGGGGGGCCACACAAACCAAAATCCCCCATTTCAATTTCATTCGGCCAAAGCTGAAGGAAAGCAGAGGGCGGCGCTTGGGGAATGATGGCGGCACCGGTGAGGTGGGCGGCAGGGTGGCCGGTGAAGGGCGAAAGGGGGACCCGGTGGGGGCAGGGAGACCTCGAGTGGCGGTGGCGGTAGAAACACAGAACAGCGGCGGCAATGGCCCAAAGGGCGGCGGCGGGCGCACGGGTTGTGCAACGGCGCCGGAGATAGAGTGGCGGAGCGCCGGAGCTAGTGTGCACATGGGCAGCGCGGGGGTGTGGGGAAGCCGGAAGGGTGGTCGGGGCGGTTTGAGAGGGCTCAGCTCGAGCGGCGTGGCGGCAGCGAAGAGAGGAAGAAGCGGCAAAGCTCACGGCGGCGGGGAGGGAGGAAGGAGGAGGGGAATGACATCCTCGCGTCGTGGGGCAGCTCGTGACGCGGTTGGCCGGGGCGGCGATTCATCGGCGTGGCTGTGCGGCGGAGCGGCTAAGGCGGGAGCGGCGGCCTCGGCTTCGGCTCCGGCTGCGAGAAGGAGAATGGAGTGGAGGAAGGGGAAGAAACGGGGAGCAAGGGGGAGCTCGGGGCCTTCTCTTATAGCCATGGGGGAGGTCAAGGAGCCGTTGGAGGTGTTGGTGCTCGCGCATGGTCCCGAGGCCTGGTGAGCGCAGGGCAAGAGGATGGGGCAGAGGCAGGTGGGAGCACGAGGGCGGACGCAGATGCTGGAGTCAAGGAGCAGGTGGCGCAGCGGGCGGCGGCACGATGGCCACGAACTTCTTACGCTGCTGGCGATGGTGGCGGCGGTGGGTGACGCGGGCACTTGGTGCGGACCGAGCAACTCCGAAGCGGCGAGGACGGCATGGCGTCACGACGCGTTGGCGATGGCGGGCGTGCGCTGCGCTGTGCGTGCAGAGCGGCGTGGGCTGTGGCGTCACCATGACAGGACGGGGCGAAGCGGGCTGACGGCAGCAGCGACTTTGGCGGCTTGCGGCAGGTGGGTGGCAGCAGGGAGCTCGTGGGGTGACGACCGGGTGCAGGCGGCTCGTGGCGATGGCGTCACGGAAGAGAGAGGGAGAGGCACGGTCAGTTGACCGAGGAAGAAGATGACCCGGCGAAGGGGCGGGCCAAAGAAGGAAAGCCGGAGGCAGCGCTGGGCTAATCGGAACGGGGAGGAAAAGGGCAATGCGGTTGGGCCGGGAGAAAAAGAAAGGGCCGGCCCAAAAGGAAAGTGGGCTGAGCCCAAGAAAGAGAGGAAGCCCGCTGGAGGAAAAACCCGGAATTTCAAAAGAGGGAAATTCAAACCAGAATTTGAATTTTAGGTTTCAAGGATATTTGAAACACAAACCCGAGCTTAAGGAAGAAAGAAGATTTTCGCAAATAATTTGCTAATTTGAAATACGAACGAAAACCGAAAATAATTACTATTCACCGTTTGAAAAACGGGATGTTACATGCTTCTTCTTGGCCTGGCGAGTGAGAAGAGGAGAAGAAAATCAGTACATGGTTGGAATGGGTATTTTCCCTCTATTTCAGTGCCCTAATTTATGGAGTTAGAACAAAATGGCAAAAACAAGCATGAGTGTAACAGAAGAGTGGCCGAACCAAATTTAAGGTTGCACTTACTGACAAAAACAAAACTTTGCATAAAGAGGATTGGGTGTATATGCATGATCAGAATACTAACATACTAATGCAATGATATGCATCAAGTTCCAACAAAATCATCTTGTAAATATTTAACATGTCATTCCTGGCCACGAGGGAAGAAAGTTCAACGTTGGAGGAGTGAGAACGGAAAAGAATGGAGAAATATTTAACATGCACTTTGAATAAACGGAAACATGATACACATTAAGTCGTGATCTAGATCACTAGATGTGAACAGCACCAAGCAATTTCTCCATTCTTTTCCGTTCTCACTCCTCCAACACTTGACGTGTCTCGCAGGGCATGTGATCTTTCACGACTTAAGATTTTTTTTCTCTGCCAGACTATCACTAAAAATGTATCCAATCGTCACCTAGTTTTGCTTCATGCTGTGTGTATAAGAAGGCAGTGAATGATCCCCTCATGAGTCATCAGTATTCCCGTACCCTCAAGCTCCAACCAATGGAAGGTTCCCATTTCCTCCACACTCTTCATCTCCTCCTTTTGTGCTCACTTTCCTTGGTTCTCCCAGTCAAATCAACAACAAACGAAACTGATCTATTGGCACTTGTATCCTTCAAGTCCCTCGTATCAGGTGATCCACTGAAGATACTGTCATCGTGGAATGGCTCCGTCCACCACTGCCGGTGGCCCGGAATCAGGTGTGGTCGTCGCCATCCTGACAGGGTCACTTCTCTTGTTCTAAACTCCAGCCATCTCTCAGGTCAGATATCTCCAGCTCTATCCAACCTCACCTTTCTTCAGGAGTTGAGCCTCTCGGATAACCAGTTCACCGGAATCATCCCAGAAGAGCTAGGGCAGTTGAGTAGATTGCGCTCCATCAATCTGTCTCAGAATGCCCTTGGTGGTAACATACCATCAACTCTTGGAAACTGCACCAATCTAGAGTATATAGGAATGGGGAAAAATAATCTGCAGGGCACAATCCCTTCTAGTATTGGATTTTGCAAAGACCTTATTCACTTGTTATTGTACTCTAATAACCTTGTAGGAAACATCCCACCAAGCCTTGGCAACCTAACTAGCCTGCTATTATTTCGTCTAGATGTGAATACTTTGACTGGTCCCATCCCTTCTAGTATTGGATTTTGCAAAGACCTTATTTACTTGTTATTGACCTCTAATAACCTTGTAGGAAACATCCCAGAAGAGCTAGGGCAGTTGAGTAGATTGCGCTCCATCGATCTGTCTTGGAATGCCCTTGGTGGTAACATACCATCAACTCTTGGAAACTGCACCAATCTAGAGTATATAGGAATGAGGAATAATAATCTGCAGGGCACAATCCCTTCTAGTATTGGATTTTGCAAAGACCTTATTTACTTGTTATTGTACTCTAATAACCTTGTAGGAAACATCCCACCAAGCCTTGGCAACCTAACTAGCCTGCTATTATTTCGTCTAGATTGGAATAATTTGACTGGTCCCATCCCTGCTTCTCTCGGCCAGCTTCGTGTCCTTCAAATCATCTGTGTTAACAACAATAACCTTTCGGACGAGATACCACATTCCTTGTACAACATCTCATCCATGCAGGTCTTTCAATTAGACTTCAACCAGCTCGAAGGAACCCTTCCTTCTGATATCGGTTCTTCTTTTCCAAACTTGTTGTCACTAGAGATATTTGTAAATCAACTACAAGGACATATCCCAGATTCCATATCTAACTGTTCGGACTTAGGTATGTTTGAGGTTGGTATTAACAAATTCACAGGTTCAATACCTTCTAGCTTGGGAAACTTACAAAATCTATGGTTTTTTAATGCTGGTGGCAATCTACTTGGGGCGAAGACAACTAGTGATCTGAGCTTTATTGATCGATTAAGCAATTGTACAGAGTTGAAAGTGTTAGATTTTAGTGGTAACCAACTCCAGGGCAATATACCAAACTCGATTGGAAATCTTTCTAGTAAGCTACACTATCTTAGTATGGAAACCAATCCAATTTCAGGAAGTATCCCTGCTGTAATCGGTAAGCTAGTTGGCCTGACTAGAATTGAGCTTGAAAACACACTACTTAGTGGTACCATACCCCAAGAAATTGGCAACCTCTGGAGACTCGAGCTATTAGATCTGTCAAATAACACCATATCGGGGAAAATTCCATTGACTTTTGGAAACCTTACCCGAATTACTAGGCTCTTTCTCCAAAGCAATGAACTTGAAGGGAATATACCGGTGCAGATGAGTTCTATGCAAGCCCTAGAATCCATGAACCTTTCAAATAACAAATTAGTAGGAAATATCCCCAAGGAAATAATGTATCGTTCTCTTTCTGTAGCCCTAGACATGTCCCATAATTACCTGAATGGTTCATTGCCACTGGAAATCAGTAAATTGAATAATATACAAACGATCATCCTATCAAATAACAAATTATCTGGTGAAATTCCTAGCACTATCGATGGATGCCAGGTATTGCAGGCACTTTATCTTGATAGAAACATGTTTCATGGGTCCTTTCCATCCTCTTTTGGTAACATGAGAGCGTTGCAAGTGCTTGATCTATCCCACAATTCTTTTTCTGGTCAAGTACCACAGCTCATACATGAGATGAACCTCCAATATTTAAATATTTCTTTTAATAATTTTGAGGGAGAACTACCCAAAGGAGGAGTGTTCAATAATATTACTGCAATTGATGTAAGAGGGAATCCTAAACTTTGTGGTGGAATACCACAGTTGAAGCTACCAAAATGTATCACACATATCCAAACACACAAACACCATTCCCGGAGAATCATGGTGATTTTATTTTGCATAGCTGGTGCAGTTGCATGCTTTTGCATAGCCATATGTTTCTTGGCCAGTCGATATTGGAGAAGATCACAAAAAAACCCAACATCCAGTTATGCAATGAAATTTGAACACAAGAGGGTGTCATACAATGACATTTTCAAGGCTACAGATGGTTTCTCTTCGGTTAATTTAATCGGAAGAGGCACATTTGGAGCAGTATACAAAGCTACCATGAGCTTTGAAAATCTGACAATCGTCGCTGTGAAGGTCCTAGATCTTAAACAACATGGTGCTTCTAAAACATTCTCGACTGAATGTGAAGCTTTGAGAAACATACGGCACCGAAACCTTATTAAGGTTTTGAGCTCATGTTCTAGTACGGATCACAATGGTAATGATTTCAAGGCTTTAGTTTTTGAGTTCATGCCGAATGGTAGTTTGGAGACATGGTTACATCCTAGAGCATGTATTGCTCGACCATTTAATGCTCTAAACCTTATCCAAAGGATGGACATTGCAATAGATGTTGCCACAGCATTAGACTACCTCCATCACCATGGGACTGTGGCAATTGTGCATTGTGATTTGAAGCCTAGCAATGTACTTCTGGATGGAGAAATGATTGCACATGTGGGTGATTTTGGATTAGCGAAGTTTTTGGTTCAACCAGATACCATCCTTTCTCATTCAGCAAGAAGCATTGGGATCAAGGGTACTATCGGCTATATTCCACCAGGTACAAGCTTTCTGCTAAGAAATATACAGTATCTTTAGTATACCCATTGGTAAAATTTTACCGTGTCATCAGGTTTTTTTAGAACAATTACTTGTCTAATTTGTTTGAGAAAGGTCTAATTCCTATGTACTTGAGCATTTCTAACTTAACGCTTGTTGAATCTTTACTACTTAAAAAGAACCCATTGGTGAGTGGTAAGTCCACGATCGTTCTACTTAAGCATTAGGTCTACTATTTTTAATTTATTAGGTTCCCAGGGTTAAAAACTTCAACCGAAGTTAATGGTGATGACCCTTCGGAGCATCCGTGTGAATCTGCTGAGCATTCCGGCTTGCTTTGGATTAAGGAAGTAGACATAGATGTGAATGATTTGACATATATTTGGCTGGGTATTTTGTTTTGATAAATACAATTGGCAATTTGAGACCAAAATAATTTATACAAGATCATGCAGGTGGAGCACTAATGACATGAATACGTTAACAAAAATAGATGTAATTAGGTTTTATAGCATGTAATACTATTTTATTTATCCGTAGCAAAGCACAGACATTCAACTAGTAAAGAATAATTTTCCTAGTTTTCATGGAATGGCGGTAGGGCACAAACACAAAAACCACAAACCATTTTGAAGTCTGATTCTATTATTGCTAGCACACCATGTGTGACGATAATTTCCTATTTTCAGAATACGGCATGGGGGATCAAGCATCTGTGCAGGGAGATGTATACAGCTATGGAATTCTTCTTCTCGAGATATTCACTGGAGTGAGTCCCACCGATGAAAGATTTAAAGATGGGATGAGCCTTCCAAAGCTGGTTGAGATGTCTTTTCCTGAGAAAGTTATGGAAATAGTCGATGACAAATTGTTCTTGACTAATGGTCAAAATGAGACAGGAGACAATACCAGTGAACCCGAGAATGTTCATGAATGCTTGCTTTCGGTGATACAAAGTGGACTCATGTGCTCCAAGGAGAATCCAAAAGACCGCATCGGTATAAATGATGTTGTCAAAGAGCTAAGCTCAGCAAGAGAGAAGCTACTGAGTTGGGAAACGTTTGAAATTATTGGTTGATGCATTTTGCCTTTCTTGAGTACCGATGGCACTTAGAAGTTATTAAACTTTTTAAAGTTTCATGTTGGCTATGTTAAGTTTTGTGTTAAAGTGCGGAGTCACTGTGCTACATAGGAAGTGATGTACAATTGTTTGGCCTTTCTTTATCACGATTGGTTGGCACTGTTTAAACTATGGGAACCGCCTGCATGTTCCAGTTGGCTTTCCATTCCTTTGCGAGCTTCGCCGCACCGGAATTTAAACACATCATGTTTTATGGCATAACATGCTATACTCTCTGTATGATACATAAATCTGTAAATGTTCATTTTTACGTATACAATGCAACACAAATCTGTACATCTCTAAAAAACCAAATGTGCCACTATATTTCAGCATTGCTACTCCAATCAAAATAAAGTGGGAACAAAGAAGATGCTTACCCTTTAGCACTGTCTGCTCTGTTGAAATCGACAATTCTACAGTGCGTGTTCAATATAACATAACAACTTTTCCCTTGAGTTCAGCAAAACAGAGTAACATAAAATGCTCTGGGGTGAAAAGACAGCACAGGTTAATATGATTGTTTCTGCATAGAGAATGAATAGTGAATACTCAACTCAAATGCACAAGCAACAATTCTGACAATTCACGGAACATCTCATTGTTCTCTGCTTTTCTTTGGCTTCATGATACAACTAGTGCACAAATTAACATTGCGTAAAGATACAGCAAGGTAAAAAAGATATTATAGCATTCCTATAATTGGAACATGCTCTTCAAAACAGGAAAAAGAAAATCAAAGAAAAAAGTGTGAACCTTGATAAGAGCATTCGAGCTGCATATATAATTAGAGGACAATTGAAAATATACCACCCAATAGAACGGTCTTCTCATCTTTGCCATTATGTAAATTGCAATCTATTATTTGCCACTCCATACAATTTTCAATCATTATTTTGCCACTTTGGAGTTTTTATTCTATTTTCCATTTTTCAGCCATTTATACCCACCGGAAGTTACCGAAATGCCCCCACTTCTTCTCTCCCCCTCTCGCTTCCTCAACCTCCTCCCCAGTAGGGATGGAAACGGATCGAATACGAATCGAATAGTCCCGAATACGAATACGAATCCCTATTTTCAAAACGAATCTGAATCTGAATCTGAATCCCTATTTTTAAAAGCGAATCTGAATCTGAATTCAACATTCTCAAATCTGAATCTGAATCGAATGTAAATCGAATCTGAATTGAATCGAATATGTACTCAATTCGATCGAATGCGAATATCCTACAACTTTTATGACAAATCTCGGTAGAACAATAGTATTCGTATTCGTATCCGGGACAAAAACAGAAGTATTCGTATTCGTTTTTCCCGGATAGTATTTGTTTTTTTGGATACTATCCGGGTTTTTTCCCGGATACGAATAACACTGAATATGGATACGAATACTATCCATTTTTTCCGGATACGAATAACACCGAATATGGATATGAATACTATTCGAATGTGGATTTTACTTACCACATTTGCGTTTTCCCGGATATGAATATCAGATAAAACGGATTATCCTTTACCAATTTCCACCCCTACTCCCCAGCTCCGCAGCACTCCATTCCGCTGCCCCCACCACTAACCTCTACTCCCCTCCTCTCCTCACCGCACTCCGCTTCCTCTCATCCCCGCCTCCAACTCCGCAGTGCGCCAGCGACCACACCCCTCGTCGTGGCGGAGACTTTTTGGGGTAGGGCGCCATGATCGGCGTAGCCATGCTCGAGTTCGCTCGCGTTCAAGACCAAGACCATCGAGTTCTTCGCCGAGGCGAGGATAAGGACGCTGATGCGTTCTTTGCGTCGGTGAACCGCCTCTAGGCCGCTCGACGCCAAGGGCGCCAGAGTCGCCGAAGCTACACGGGAGCACGCGGCGATGGAGGGACAGCAGCGTGGCTTCGCCGCGCGCTCAACCGCGCCCTCACGCCACCGCCAGCGGGCGGCGGCGACGCCGTCGGCGCCATCTGTCATCGCGGGCGTCTTCGACTCCGTCCTCTGCGATGCACTCCGCTTCACCCGCGCGCTCGTCGAGCTCCTCCAATGCGGCGGGCAGATGCGGTCGCCAGACAAGGCGCACAAGTCCACCGTGGGCGTTGTCGCACATGGATCCCAAAGCAACCACCACCACCACGACTCACCGCTGACCGCGAACGGCACCGTCGTCGGCGAAGCTAAGCGTGGGCGCTTCGAGCTTCCGGATCTACATCTGCCGTCAGCGTAAGGAGGAGGACGACTTCTTGGCCATGAAGGACCAAGCGCCCAGCGGCCCAAGAAAAGGGCCAAGAACGTGGACAAGACGCTCCAGGTAAGCCCATCTGCCTCTGCAACCAACTGATCCGATCTACTTCCCTGGGTGTGTTGATCACAGAATTAACATATGTTTGTGTTGCTTCTGCTGCGATGTGTGCAGAATGTCTTCCCTGGGATGTGGCTGTCAGATTTGACGAGAGGCCGGTATGAGGGAATCTTTTTTTATTTTGACCCCCTACGCCACTCAATTGCAAAAATAGCTCTCGTGCCGTTTTATTTGCAAATCTAGCACCCTTCCCTCTCTTACCGTGGTCGGTGAGCGCGGAAGATGAGTAATCAGCACGAATCTCCGTAGAAATAGATGGCGACCGCGGAATCGGGGGCTTTCCACGCTCGGCCACCGCGGAAAGGCCCTTCCCGCACTCATGCACCGCGACAAGTGGCCGGTCCCACGCTGGGCCAACCTCCCGTGCCTTTCCGCGCTCCCCGAGTGGGGAGAGTGACCTTCCCCACTCTCCGACCGCGGAAGGTGAGGGAGGGGGGCTAGATTTGCAAAAAAAAAAAAAAATGGTACAAGAGCTATTTTTGCAATTGTGTGACGTTAGGGGGCTAAAATGAAAAAAAATTCGGTATGAGGTGCGAGTTATAGGGGCATTTCAGTATTTTTTACATATCTGAAAAATGAAAAATAGAATAAAAACTCTAAAGTGGTAAAATAATGATTGAAAATTGTATGGAGTAGTAAATAACGGATTGCAATCTACATAATAGCAAAGATGAGAAGATTGTTCTATTGGATAGCAAATTCTCGATTGTCCCTATAATTGGTGATATAAGAGCACACCCATGATCAACAAGTGTCATACCAGGGCAAGAACGCAACAGATCAAAAGGATTATTTTTCTTCTTACAAATTGAGCTTCTGTAAATAGTAACATATATACCACATTAGCAGAGAGTGGAACTCACGGACGTCCAAAAAAATTTTGACTTGAAAAAAATGATCCCAAAAAAAATAATGAGAAAAAAACAGTCGACAAAATAATTGGGATTAAAAAAAACAGCTGAGAACAAAAAATGATACGAACTTTTTTAGAAAAAAAATCGACGTGAAAAAGAAAATAAAATGTTCGCAAAAAAAATGGTTCTCCTCGCTGTATCTAGCCGTGGCGCAGGCTGGCGGTGCGGCGGTCTTTCGGATCCGACGGTGGCGTAGGCCGACGGCGGCGGCACGAGGGCCACCGGAGCAGGAGGAGGAGGATTGCGTTGTCTTCCTGGGTAGAGGAGGGTGGCGGAGAGGAAGAATGTGCTGGCGGTGGGGGTGGAAGGAACGCGGCGGGGACGAGAGCGCGTCAAGCAAAATGGGGCGTGTGTGAACCGCACTCGGGAGTGGGCAATTTCTCATCATAACCCACAGGCCAGAGACACCTGGAGTGGGTTTCCTCGATGCATCCAGCGGCTCCTATTTGTTCCAGGGTGGATCTGACGGTGTAGAAGTGCGTCCGTTACTTGGACAAGGCAAGGGTGTCCGTTTTTTAGCAAAAAACGAAAAGCTAAATCCTTTGACACGATCAAGGGATTTGTGAACCTATGGTACAAAGAATATCCAATGAAAACACACAACTGTTCTACAATTAATAGAGAGCAAGTTCTTGGAAAGTGGAAATCTTGCGAATATTTTGGATTCAATGTTGCAACGAGACACCATTTTGTGGCACACTCAGTTTTCCGGGGTGTTTTTTTTTTTTGCTATTTTGGTACTGTTTCGCGTTTAAATTGCAAATATAGCCATCTCCTGATTGAAATGTCAAAAAAATCACCAGGCCGTGCTGACTAGCGAAATGTATCACGTGTCGTGCCCCCATCGCGTGGCACCGGCCTACCGCGGCCCATTGCCTTGCACCCCGCCTGTCGCACTCTAGGCCTCTTCACCTCCCTACCGCGCATCCAGGGCCCTGTAGGCTCCTGCTGTGCCCCCGAGCCACTGCAACGCAAGAGCCCATCCGCACGCTGGCAACATATACTATCACTGTTTCTCCACTGTTTTCCACTGTACATATTTTTAACACTGTTTTGTGCACACTGTTCAGTCACTATTTACCTGTGTGAGCTTATGTTAGTGTTGTGTTCACATTGTGGACAGTATTTTGTGAGTGACCCAACAATACTCAACAGCGTGTCTTTGCGATATCTCAGATGCAAACATCAAAATATTTATTATAGCTATTGGTCTTGGTCTTTGCTTTTTAATCGGCGGTGAAGATCGCTTCCTAATAACTTGCACTCAAGATTCTTTATATTGAATCCTTCGATCTGAGAGGATCCATCTCGTGGGTGTGTGAGTGGGGACACCGCATGTCTAGAAGGAATGATGGAGAACTAGCTCTAGGACGTAAAAAGGAAGCAACATGAAGCTAATACTTTTCTGATTTCTGGTCGGGTACTACAATGTTTGTTGGATTTGTCTTTATCGTAACACGTACTTTGTATTGCCAAGTTATGAACTCCACGAAATGAGGTAGGAATCCGAGTCAAGCGCCCTCCGAGACTTGGTTGGGTTTTTCGACAATGAACACTATCCAAAATCCTAATAGCAGGCTACATCATAAGCCCAATGGCGACATCTGCAACAGAGAGCCCATTGCATGTTTGTGACGACCACATTTATGAGTTAAATCAAACCGTTTTACAACTACCCAGATGTCCAGGTTGCAAAGCAAAAAGTAGCATCACAAGCAAACTTATGTTTACAAAAAAAGCAAACCTTTATTACAGAGATTAGGGCTTAACACCGGTTTGGGCATAGCGAGGGCATCAAGCCCAAAGATAATATATTACAATAGGAAAGTACTTTAGTGGCAATGAGAATCTACCGCCAAGTGGAGAAGCAGACCATTGTTTAAGAAGCTGAAAAATTGCGAGTTCGATACTTTAGGAGCTGGGGTGATAGACTACTCATGGTACAGAATATCATGCTCACCATTCTCCTAATAAATGTTTCACAATCACTTTTTAGTTTTCACTTCATCAGTTGATCCTAATACTTATGCCAACCAATGTACTATTGTTTTACCTTATGTATTGTCGATAGAAGAATTATGATGGCCCTATGGCACTTCCACGGAGGATGGCTTCAATCGCTAAGCTGTCATAAAAGGAGCCAAGATGTACCGTCATGGCATACAACGGACTTCGTGACCGATTTCCTCCCACCTACATTAAGTGAATTTAAGAGAACATTTGGTAAAGATTTCAAGTATGTATTCAAATTCTCGAAGATCCATTCTACTTTCAGTATACCATTTTATACAGATGATTGAACTGATCAAGAGTGTCAAACTTCGCAGACCACTTCACCACTTCTTGAGCCCACCATGCTACTCAAAGAATGGAAAAATTGTTCGTGGCCTCACCGGTGTTCCCGACAAAGGTCCTATCTTGTTTGTGGGTTATCATGAACTCTTGGCGATGGAGTTGACTTCATTAGTTGAAGAGTTCTTGAGAGAGAAGAAAGCAGCTTGTTCGAGCCGTGGCCCATTCCGTATTTTTTGTTGGAAATTTTGAGACTTTGCGTCGGAGCTGTCTCTGTTTGATATAGTCTCTATGTACGGCCGAGTACCGGTCACTTCGATCAATACATATAGGTTGTTCGAGAGAAATGAATTTGTTCTCCTCTATCCGGTATATTCGGAAGCTCTACATAGGAAGGTGTGCTTTAATTGAACATTTTCTTCTACTTCTCTGAAGAATTTCATGATCTCTACAACTCTGCATATTTGCAATTGTCTCCATTTATATTTATTCCATTGAACTTGGCGGGGTGAAGGATACCATTGTTTTGGCGGATCAACGAAATTGTAAGAATGGTAGCAAAGTTTGGAGTTCTTGTCATACCATTTGGTTGTGTAGGAGAAGATGACTTTTTAGAGGTAGCTTTACGCCTTTTACCTCGAATCATCTGAAGCAACATGCTTGCTACATGCCATTTATGATATATCATGATCTCGTATTGTAGTCGATAACTCGATATTATATTCGACATTTTTATGATCGAGAGAATAAATTGTATTTATGTCTTTTTTAGAATGAATGTATTCATGCATTCTTTGTTCTTCTATGCAGATAGTTACGGATTACAATGATCAAAAGAATATCCCTATGTCCGAGAATGGATAGAATCGTTCAATGAAGATTGTCCAAGAGTAAGGTCGATTTCTATTTTCCTATCTATTTTTCCTTAAAAAGAGAAAGAAATAATGAAGTCTTCCCGTCACAAAACTACTTGCTCAACACGACCCATGGTCACTATGGTGTGCACACTACGTTTCGAGGATCTTGTCAAAGGAGAGGATGGGAATCGGATATTACACCTTCCATTTGTTCTTCCTAAAGTACCGGTCGGTTATACTTCCTATTCGGAAAACCGATTGAAATGAAAGGAATGGACAATGTCCTCGAGGATAGGAAGAGTGTAAGCGATGTATATTTGCACATCAAATCGGAAGTGCGAGAACACAATGTCTTATCTGAAGAGGAAGAGAGAGGAAGATCCTTACGGTATTACGCAGCCGCGACGTTGTACCGAACAACGTGGGTGCTTCTGCTCAAGTCCCGACTTTTGAACCGTGAAAATTGCTTGTGAACTATTTTTGCGATTGTGTGTGTAACGTCCCATTTTCGGTCGGCAAATAGTAATTGCCATTTGGTTCTTGATTTCAAAACCTTATTTCAAATTAGCAATTATTTTCAAAACTTCTAAGCTTTAGCTAAGCTCGGGTTTGTGTTTCAAACCTTTTCGCCGATTCTCGAATTCAAACTGGAGTTTGAATTCCTCTTTTTCAAATCTAAGCCTTACTCAAATTGTGCCCTCCCCTTGTTTGGGCTCAGCCCAACTTCTCCCCTTGGGCCGGCCCGACTTCGCCCGGCCCAGCCACCACCTGGCCTTTGGCCTTTACCCCAGCTCCTTCCGGCTCGGCTTGGGTGGCTCCTTCCTTCCTTGTTTTTTTTCTCAACCGCGCCGCTGCTTCAAAGCACCGGCCACCCCCACCGCGCCATGCCCGCCCACGCCTTGTCCCATCCAAGGCTCCGCGCCCGCCGCTCCCGCTGCCCTTACCACCTACTCTCGCCTGCCCCACCATCATGGTCGCCCGGACCGCACCAATCGTTGCCACGCTCGCCCCGACCATGCGACGTGCGCACACAGCATGCGCCCATCCCGCGCGCCCGCCGCTTCTGCCGGCGCCCTGTCCCCTCCCCATGCTCCATCAAGCCGCAGCGGCTCCTCCTTGCTGGCTATAAGAGAGCCTCCAAGTCTCCCCTTGACCTCCTGATTTGCTTCCCATCCCCATTGGTAAGTTCTCCAGAGAAAAGCCGCCGCTCCCGTTTGTTGGCCGCGCCGCCACTCTAGAGAGCCCCTCGCCCGGCTGACCCCGTCACGAGGAGCCCTCGCCGCCAAGGGTGCCGTTCCCCATCTCCATTCACCCTCCCCACCGCCGAGACGAGCCACCACCATGGCCCCTTCATCCTCTGTCCCGGTCGTCGCCGTCGGACCGCCACGGCCGCCCCTGATCCACCCAGCTCCACCTCCAGCTTCCCCACACCACCGCGCAGCCGGTGCGCTCGCCGCCCTCCTCCTTGTGTCGCCGCTTCGCTGGCGCCGCACAAGTCCGTGAAGCATCGCCGCCTCCTTGCTCCGCCGCCACCGCTCCCGCCCCTCTCCAGAGCTGCCGCCACCTCCAGTGGTTTTGCCGCTCTCTTGGGACCCCGTCCCACCCGCTCGCCGGCCGCCTCCTGCCTCCTCCTGCTGGCGTCGCCGCCACTCCGTGCTGCCCCAATGCCGGCCCCTGCGCCCTCTCTCTGTGAACCGAGTGGGAAAGGGAAGGAAATGGCCAAGGGCCCACCCGTCATATGCTTGAGCCCCCCTCCCTTTGGCTGCCAGTGAGCCCCACAGTGCCCTATGCTGTGGACCAGCCGCCCCCTATGCGCGTAAACCGAGTCTACACTGTGCTGTGGACTGCAGCTTTCTCTCTCTCTTTTTCAATTCATTTAATCTTTGTAAATTCTTTTCTCCTCCGTTATAACTCCAAAAATTATGACATAAATTTCTAAAAATTTGTTAAATCAAGATCTTGCTAATGGCATAGGACTTGATTAATTTGGAGTTCATTTGTGTATTCTTGTGTATTTATTTGCTCTCTTTGCCGTTGTGCCTTTTTCCGGTATTGTCGCCCGATTAGGATTTGAAGACGCCAGAGACCCTCAAGTTGATCAAGACCAAGAGTATCAAGATCCCCTTGCCTTTAACCAAGGCGAGTCAATACTTTGACCATATTGATCCTACATTTTATACAAATTATATTCGTTTAAATTAGAAAAATTGCATGCTTTAATTCTTTATCAAATGTATGTTAAAGTTTAAGGTAGTTAAATATCCACTTGTTGATTAATTAATTTAATATGCCATCCTTGATAAATTGAATCCATTAATCCTTATCACCCTAGTAACTATATGGTAATACTAGTTATAGGTTGTACTTAAGCGACATGCTAGTCTTGCTTAAGTATCGGGATATTAAATACCCCAATCATCATTTCCTTAAACATAAAATGATTTGGGTAGTCATTGGTGGTCCATTGGCTAAAAGGTGTGAAAATAACTTGGTTTACTCCTCAAAACCCCAATTGCTAGTTCTATCTGGGCGAATGGTGTGGCGGTGGGTGCTTGGGGAGCACGTGGTTGGTTGGTTTGTGGAATGAACCGCCTAGGTAACCCTAAGGACTTAATCTTGTCACGACCTCCCGTGTTAAACAAGTACAACCACAAGTCTGCAAAGTGCAATTTGGCTTAGTAAAGTTATTAAACCCTGAAAGTCATCTCACTGGAGGGGATCGAAGAACGTACAAGTGGCGGAGATACTCCGGCTTGGAAGGGACACCAAAAAGGTGAAGTTAAGGGACACCAAAAAGGTGAAGTTACCAGCTGCGCTAGTCGTTGTGGCCGGGGCTAGCTGCGCTAGTCGTTGTGGTGAACATCCCGCACAACATATGGGCGTAACACCGTATGGGTGGAATGACAGAAGGGGCGAGATATCTAGAAAGGTTACTGTGACGGTCGCCCAACTACATGACTACGGAATCATGTGGGGTAACGAGTATGACTATCTCTTGTGGGTAAAGTGTGCAACCTCTGCGAGTCTAAAACTGTTTAAACAGTAGTGCCTCTACGGTCAAAGCGGACATGGGAATCATAACTTGAGTTAGTTCTATTTCAAAACTTTGTGGGTGGTATGGAAATGGTGGAAGGGCTCACCTAGCCCTGTGTTGGATTTTTCCTGAGCCGTCGAGCTCAGTGGGTGTGGTTATTGGAGGCAGCTCCAGTTAAAAGGATGCATGTGTAGAGTTCCGACGGATGGAACTTCTACTGATATTAATTATTGCACTTTACTCTCTTTGTTAAACTGCAATTTGTTAAAATGCTAAGTGATAGGACTTTGTAATTATGATATTTGAAAAGCTTGCTTTCGCAAATAAAAGAACCTGAGCCACCCTTGTTAAGCCTTGCATGTATATCATTGCATTGTGTGTTGGCTCACGAGCACGGTAGTAGTGCTCATCCTCGCTTCTTCCCCCAACCCTTCAGATAATGAAGACGAAGGAGACTATGCTTTCTATGAAGGCCCAGGAGATGATGGACAAGGCTATGACGAGGAGTAGCATAGTTCTGTAGTTTAGGTCTCGCCCAGTCTAAAGTTGACTCGCTGGTACTCGCGTACAACCGATATTATCCAGCTCTTAGTTAATATCCGTCGTACACAGGTCACCCCAGTCGCTTGCCTGTGTGAGATGAGCCCTACCTCACCTTTTGCTTCCGCTGTAGTTTACGTTGCTTTTATGTGATGTAATCAATTTGGCCTGCTCGGCCCCTTTTGTAAAAAACTCGACCCGACGTGGTCTATGTCACTCAGTTGGTTGTAATATTTAATATTTCAGTTCATGCTTGTGTGAATGATTCAACAATGTGTACTGTGAAGTGCTAGCTACTGATCCAGGGAATAGCACAGTGATTTCACAGAGGATTTGGAATCTTGGAATCCGGGTCTGACAATGTGATTGTATAGACATCAACAAGGATGCCGAAGAAGATCGTGAACGACTATTTTTACGATAGTGTTTTTCAGAAAGCCTACTGTAACTATTAGGTTCAGTTGCCATGTGCATTAACCATGACAAGCACCCATGATAGAATTATGTAGTATCAATAAATAGGCCCTAACACGTTCTTGATCGTAGATTTCTTGTTTGAACAAAGAAGCGACTTCAAACTTAGGGCCTATTTGATAGGGGATTTGGATTGAATCCTTAGGATTTAGTTCAAAAAATTATAGAAATCCCTCACCCAAACAGCCCCTTGCGTTAGTGTAACTGCGACATGTAACCACAAAATTACTTTTACAAGCACGACAAAGTGTATGAATGTTATCTTTTATACTATTCTTCTTTGGGGAACAAAGAGAAGATAAAAAATGAAAATGGGCAAGGGGAATCCTGAGCTTGGGCATGCGTTAATGGCGGATGGGGCGAGAAGAAGAAGAAAGAGCTAACACGAGAGCCCGACTTGGCAGCGAGACAGCGAGAGGGAGAGAGAGAGTGGGGGCGGGTGCGCCTAGCGGAAGGTGTGGGCCAAGCACGAAAAAGGGGAAAATGGGACGGAGAAAGAGGATTTTGGCCCACAAGTGAAATCCGGATTTTTAAAGCTTTTTCGAATTTCATAAATTACAAGAAAACAAAAGGACTTTTAGAAAATAGCAAATAGAGTTAAAAAATTCTAGAAATATTCACAAAAATTCCCTAAATTATTTTGAACTTAAATAAATTATTTCCAACTTAAAGTTGGTTTTATGTTTGCACATAAATTATTTTAAATTTCTGAAAAATAGGAAAAACCTTTTAAATTCTAGAAAATTTAAGAAATTAATTAAATTTTTATGTTTAACTTTAAAACCAAGAAAATCCCAGAAAACTCAATAAAATTTCTTTTTTTTACTTTAAAATCCAGGAAATTCTAGATAAACCAAGAAAAGTCTTTTAATTTTAAAAAATCAAATAAAATAATAATTTTATTTTTGGTAACAGAACTTTGGGACATTGCAACAATCTAGAACCAAGCACATTGACATTAGGTATCACTTCCTTAGAGACCATGTTGAGAAGGGGGACATTGTGCTAGAGTTTGTGGAGTCCGAGGCTCAATTGGCAAATATCCTCACTAAACCCTTAGATCCTGCTAGGTTTGCCACCTTGAGGAGTGAGTTGGGGGTAGTTTACCCTTATGGGCTAATTTCAAGGGGAGTTGATCTTTTTTATCTTTTGTTCAACAAGTGGTTTTCTTTGACTTTTGATGTTTTTTCTTGCATCTCATTGTATCGCATTGCATTCATATGAAAAATAAAAAAATGATGCATTGTAATATAAGCTTTACTGCTTCAACTTTTAATTTGATGAAGGTTTGCTTATTACTCCTGTTGATGTAGCTAGCTTTTGATTGATGCCATGCTATTGCCTGTATGCTTGGCTTAGCATGATTTACTTGCTTAGCTACTTGTTGATGCCTCGGCATGTGCCTTAGATCTAGAAGGTCTAAGCTTAATCTTTAATTGCCAAGTGCTGTATAAATTCAGCTTTGTATGAGTCGAGCTAGGCTTTTATGTCTTTTGAGATCTTGCTCATGCTTGTTGAAGTGCCAACTTGGATTACTTAGCTTATCTTGAATCTGTCTTGAACTTAAAACAAAATCTTGGACAATTCGTAGTTTTGCTCAATTTCGGTGCTTTAGGGAAAACCCCCTTATTTTTCACAAAAAAAATCATGTTGTATCATGAAAAGAAACGAACAGAAAATGAAAATGAAAATGAAAAACAAGGGAGTGCTTGCAAACAATATGTTACATGCCTAAAGCACTCCTAGCTCAAACAGTGGTTTGTTACATTCCACTAGAGCTATTTCATGCTAAAAATGTCAAATCTTTGTTCGCAAACGGCCTGTTGCACGCCAAGAGCAAAAACTATAAAATCAAGTGAAATTGAGCAAGTTTTTTAAGTTGTAGTCTTTGTGATCCGTCTAGTAGTCAATGCTTGTTTCACTATCTTGAATTACATGCTTGTTTCACTATCTTGAATTACATGCTTGCAATTGCTTGGTTCGTACTTTTGTAGTCCATATGATTATCCACTAGTGATTTCACTTATGCACTAGACTAGATGGCTTTTTGATATATGTCTTGATGTCAATTTGTAGCTTGTCATTCATAACATGCTAGCTTTCATACTTCATATGTCTTGTGCATTAGAAGTTGCTAGCTTCTTCATATTGGGTAATCTCCAAAGCTTCTTGTTCATAAAAATTGAAAATCCAAAAAATAAAGACACTCCATTGCATTTCATGCATGATCTTTCTTATGCTTCTTACCTGTATCTTTAGAACTGAAATATTGGATAAGATGATGACGTGATTCCTTGATGACTCCATTGTCAAAGGGGGAGAAAATGTGGTAAAAATGCTCAAAATGGGCTTTGCATGCTTTCAGGGGGAGAAAATGCAAACAAATGGGAAATTTCAAAAATTAGTATATCTTAGTGATTGGGAGCATCTCATATGCATTCTTGAGCTCTAATGTCTATTTATTGGTTGAAGTTGCAAATTTGAAATCTCACTATGATGAAATGTCAAATTGGACAATTGTTCTTTCATATGGACCTTGAGTGAATTTTTGAAGCCATCTCTAGATTTTGAAACTTTTTTGCACTCCTTTCCCTCTACTAGTTTGCTTCTGCATTCCTCAAGCCAACTTGGTCATTTTTATGGCTTTCTCTTGCTTATGGACCAAGTTGAGG
This sequence comes from Phyllostachys edulis, assembly GCA_036346405.1. NCBI lineage: Eukaryota > Viridiplantae > Streptophyta > Magnoliopsida > Poales > Poaceae > Phyllostachys > Phyllostachys edulis. Next base: position 96,494,838 of record CM070545.1, on the reverse strand, counting down.
CTTTACGTAAAACCGAGTGAGTGTTTTTCAAAACAACCTCCAATTTGTATTTTTGGGTAGATTGCCGATGTGTTCATCAAGGGGAAGATTGTGGAGATCATGCGACATGATCCTAATCTTAGTGTGTTGAACAATTAGCATAAGTGTCGAGGTGTTTGGGAGAAATCCTCAGTTTAGCGGAGTGTCACAGACTGTCAGACTATAGGGGGTCAGACCGGCCCAAGGTTGGCGGTCAGACTGGCCGAGGTAGGCGGTTAGACCGGTCGTGGCCGAAACGGTTGAATTTTGAGGAATGTGATCAAACACTTGTGTGGGAGTGTTTAGATGTGTGTTTGTACAGGTTTTATGGAAAATAGAGACTGGACACAAAACTAGATAGATTTTTACCGAAATGTCCAGAGAGGATGTTTTCCAGGACTTGGGACGAAATTGGGGAGCGGTCTGACTGGCCAATGGTTGGCAATCAGACTAGCTAGGGCGCAATCATGCATAGTGGAGTGCAATGATCTTGTGGAATTGGCCAAAGTCATGGGAGTCAGTGCATAGGTGTTGCATGATCTATGTTTTGGCTAACATGGGTCAAGTTGCTAGGAACTTGTACCCGGGATCGATTTCTTAGTCTATTCTTGTACAAGTGGCTTGGAGTCAACTACAGTCCATGGCAAGGATGATCGGGACTAGGCTAGGAGAGCTGAGGTCTAGAATGATCTAGGATGTCGGGTTAAGTGGTTGGACTCATGCATTGTGCAAGATGGACAAGAACGACTAAACGAGGAGTTTGGTACAACAAGTTGCATCAAGTGACTTAGGGGTCGATGCAAATACTATGGTGGTTCCGGTATGAGCCGGATGAGAGAGACTTACTGACAAGAAGAGAGCCATTGATGAACCTACATGTGACAAAGCATGGGATTGCTTCGCATTGATTGGACTCGGCCTTTGGAGAATGATCAATAAGGGGTATTTTGGTATCTTCACCAAAATACCGGGTTGGTGATTTTGGAGAAACCGCGGCGCAAGACGGCGCAAGGAGGGGCGGTTTAGGTCAAGAGAAGATGAAGATCACGAAGAAATGGATTCGAGAGACCTGGTTCGTCATCCACTTTGAGAAGCGTCTACGAGTGTAGACCCATTTGTGTGTGGGCTTAACAGGTGTCTGATAAGGTTTTCTCTCTAGACGTAGCCTCCACTATAAAAGATGTGAAACCTGGGAGTAACACCTATAGATTCTCTGTGTATTTTACATTAGTCACTGGAATAGTAGCCAGTGTACACAGTAAATTAAATATGGTAACATCCACATCTCGCATAATTTTATTAACATAATTATCAAAGTTTTACAAGAACGGCTTACAAGCCAACAATAAAAGGACACATCAAAAGACGAAGTAGTAGTAGGGCCTAGCAAATTTGCCATAGGCAATCAACTAGGGTAGCGACCTAGTCGTCGAGATCCTCAGCAGTGGCAAAGTCCTTCTCTTCTGAACAATATTTTATTAAGGGTGGGTACAAAAATATACCCCGCAAGTTACACCCATAACAGAATTCTAATGCATGCAGGGATAATATCAAAGGAAGGCTTGTATGTCTGTTTTTGCATAAAGTGGGGTTTGACATTTTAAATATATTTACTAAGTTCCAAAGCAGTTATACTATATCTAAAATTGAATTTGATTTTAAATGTCAAGTTAGTGCAGGATACACTTCTGGCGAAGGAATAACCCCTTAACACCAAGGCTAACTAGCCACTTTCCCACATGAAATAAATATCCATGAAATCATTTGATAAAACCCAAAACCAAAGACTAATCCTTGAACGGCTTTGCTCAGCATGCCCATTATGGTGGGCACGTCTATTCGAATATATTTACACTATGAAGAGGTTGTACCACTTTACCCACAAAACATAATCATCTCATATTCTCTCCGGAATAGCACACTTCCTTTGGTGTGTGGCGGAGAGACATGACAAGGCTTTTACAATGTGTCATCCCAAAGTAGTCATGCCCGCTAAGGTTTCACCGTCGTAAGGTTTCACGCCAAATGGAAGCTCCCTCTTGCACCATGTGGGCAATAAAAATAGGTCTTCACAACACCCACACAACCGAATGCACGACCATAGTGGGAATTTGCAAAATTAGTTAGCCAGATCTGTCCAATACCAGACTTATGGTGGTACGAAAGGGCTTTGCATGACGTGGCTCGTAGATCAGTCCTTAACCGACTTGGGCGAATTCTAAAATATCCCTTGGTCTCGACCATTCACTGAATCGATTCCGTGCATCGACTTGCACCGACCTACTATCAATTTCTCCCAAGTCTAAACCAGTTTTTATTTTATTTTAAAGACATTTGTAAACTTCCAAAGCAAACCAATGCCATAGATACATTTTTAAACCACAGTTGATCTTTGGCTATAAATTCCCAAATTAAATATTTCAGGTCTATGCTTGACTAAGCCTAATTTTTCCCAAAATGATATAGTCAATACTATTATACTAACTATTTTTTTATCTAGGGTGAGAAGGTGTGGTGATTCAATGTCAAAAGTTGGCTATACAAGTGTACTGGGATTAGCTACAATTTTAAGATAGGAATTTAAATTACATTGAATAAAACTAAGCATACAATAATAATTTAAAACATAATATAAATAATTTAAAATAATGGGATCAAACAAGTTCAAAATATGTAACTTGCCTTGCTCAAATAATTATTGTTCTTCATCGATGAAGTAATCTGGCTTTTTGGAGATGTCAAAATCTATATATGAAAACAAGCCCAATTCAAATAAAATGAATCGGAGTTTGAACGAAGGAGAACGGGCTCTCGGAAGATTTAGTTCAAAGAAAAAGAGAGAAAACACTATTTGGGGATTTTTGAAATTTTTGGGATTTTCTTTCTAAAGGGAATTCTGGATTAATGAGCAAGGATGACATCATTGAGGAAAATGAATTTCAGCCAGAATTATTTTCTAAAGGAAAAATAGGAAATGAGTCACTAACAGGTGGGTCTATTGACCGGGTCCACGGAACATCGCCGGTCCACGGTGGACTGAGCGCATCACACAATGGCTCGCCACATCAGTAGTGACACGTGGGCGGGTGACTGGGGTAGAGAGGCTGAGGTGACGCGATGTGGCAGCGTGGTCATGAACAGGTGGCGGCCACATTAGCTTGGGACGGCGACGACGCTCGGGACCTAAGGGATCAAGCAAATGGCGGCGCAGCGGCTGATGACAAGGGTCACAACGGAGAGAGGGAGGGACGGGGAACCTAATGGACACGGTCGTGTCTCCTGGGTCCCGAGGTGGCAGCACGTTCGGGTCGACGGTGGCAACGACGTTCGGACAGCACTCCGGCAAAGGCGAGGCGAGCACAAGGTAGAACGCGGAGCCATGATGACAATGGTGAGGACGATGTCACCAGAGATCATTCGGCGGCAGTGGAAACGGCGGCGGCGCAATTGCGGGCCAGCAAGGAAGAAGCTTCGATTGTGGCGAGATGAGAGGGAGAGGGAAGATGAGCTCGCAGGTGGAGAGATGAGGGGGAATAGGGGCACCTGGGGCTCCCTTTTGTAGGGGCGGAGGAGCACGGGGAAGGGATATCGTGCATGCGGCGTTACTCACCGGCCCGAGCGACAAACGAAATGCGGCGTAAACATGAATAAAGGAGGGAGAAATGGCTGGGTGAATGTGGGGGTGAGTGCGCGATCTTCATTGGCTTGAATGGTGCACGAACGTGCGAAGAAACAACATCATTAAAAGCTTCGCGGGCGTGCGGCAATGGCGGCAGTTCGAGGAAGAAGAAGACGGGAGGAAGGAGGAGGCTGACAGGCGGGTCCCACTTGTAGTGAGAGGGAGAGTGGAGAAGGTGGGAGAGCAGGCCGGCACGAAGAATGGGTCGAATGGCCTGCTTCGGCGGAAGGGGAAAGAAGATGGGTCGGCCGAGGGAAACGAAAAAGAAAAGAAGAAAGAAAGGAGAGATGGGTCGTGGGCTGGAAAAGAAGAAACGGGCCACAGGAAAGGAGAATCAGCCCGAGGGAGATTTTGGGATTTAAACTAATTTTTGAATTTCAGATGTTACAAGAAATCTAATAAGCTTTTTTAAAAAAATATCAATTTGAGTTCAACAATTCTAGAAAAATTCACAGAAATTCCCTGAACCATTTTGACCTTAGGAAAAATTATTTTGAGCTTAAAGTTGGTTTTATTTTTGCACATAAATTAGTTTTATTTTTAGAAAAATAGGAAAAACCTTTTTAAAATCCAAAAAAAATCAGGAAAACTCTTTTAAGTTTTAGAAAATCCAATTAAATAATAATTTTAATTTTAGTAACAGAACTTTGGGATGTTACAAAAGAGTAGGGTGCAGGATTAGCACCTTCAAGACTTGAAATCCTAATTTGTGATTTGGGAAAAGTGGAGGCTAGAGTTTGAGAGATGAATTGAGAAATTAGGTGCTCAAGTGTGAGCTTTTGTCCTCCATGGTGGAGTGGCTGTAAACCTATAGTCCCTCCAATCAATCCAATCAAGATTTCCCTAAGATGAGTTCTATCTTGTTCTCATTCTCTCTTTGATGATTTTGTGGTTTTTATGTTTCAAGGGTTTTGTATGGATCTTTGCTGTGATCTAGTTTGCTAGGACTTATGGGATCTGATTTAAAGTCATCTTGGGCATCTCCACCTGTGAAAGTTTTTTGCTCAAGTTTTGGTTTTTCCCAGTTTTTGTGCCTTCTTGACCTCATTCAAGAAATTCATCGAATCTTAGCTTTGATCGTCGATTGGAATAGGTTCATGACATTCTTGATAAGCTATGTTTGAAATATTAAGGGATTTGGATTACGGGATCAAAAGTTAGATTGATTTGTGGATCTCTTCGGGCTGCAATTCTTGCGGCCGTCGGTCAGACCAGCGTCCCAGGCAGTTAGATCGGCCAAGAGGGTGAGTTCGGGATTTTTCGGATTCAACACAAGACTTCCGCTGTAATCTTATAGCTTTCATAGTTATTAGAGTGATAAAGAAGTCGAATACCATAGAGGTGAAAAAAATAGGTGCTCCTATTCACCTCCCTCCCGTCACTTATTCAGTCCAACAGTAAGTCCATTGAGGAAAATAAGAGTGTAATTGCAATAATATTTATGCTCTGTGCCTCTACTTTAATGTTGTAAAAGACGTTGAATAGTTGTATTGTAAAACCATTCCAGAGCAATGTTTTCCAACGACAAAGGGACTGTCTCCCTCCAAAACTCCCCGGAAACCTAAGAAGCGGAGAAGTGAGGCATACCGATAGCTATGTCCTTCCTACATAGAGAAGTATGCAATGCCTTAAGTTGAGATAGAAAGTCATGATGCCTTTAGGATTTGTTGGCACTAGAAACAGATATTTGGAAAGCAGAGTATCCTGCAAGTCTTCAGCAGCATGCAACGTCATTGAAATTTTTAGCTGCTTCATCCCTCGGAATGGAGCATCTCCTTGCTAATAATCTGCAAGAGAGAACATTATGAAGATATAGGCTCATCAGCTTTGTTATGAAAACAAAATAGTTGTGATAAGTCAGACAACCAAGCTATCCCTGCTAATAGTCTGCAAGAGAGAACATTATGAAGATATAGGCTCATCAGCTTTGTTATGAAAACAAAATAGTCGTGATTAGTCAAACAACCAAGCTATCCCTGCAACATCAACCATAAGCAGAATCATATCATGGTTGTTGAATTTAGAATTGCAGAATAAGTGTTTACTTAGTAAGTGGCTTTTTAGCCTAATGAATGAGGATGGCATTTGGCAACAACTGTTGCGTAATAAGTATTTGAGGAATAAATCAATTGCACAAGTGGATTATAAACCAGGTGACTCTCAGTTTTGGGCAGGCCTTATGAAGGTTAAGACTGAATTTCTAAGGCTTGGCTCTTTCACCTTGCATAATGGTTCTCAAATCAGATTTTGGGAAGATGTTTGGTTGGGTCAAACTAAGTTTAGTCAACTATATTCATCTTTATATAATATTGTCTATAAAAAGCATGCTACGGTAGCGGAAGTTTTAGGTTCTACACCTATTCACATTTCTTTCCTTAGAGCTTTAGTTGGTGATAAGTTAGTTGCGTGGAATGAGTTGGTCCTAAGATTAGCTTCCATTCAATTAACAGAGGGCCAAGATACCTTTCGATGGTCTTTACATTAGAATGGTAAATTTTCTGTCCATTCGATGTATAGAGCATTGATTAATGGTATGGTGTTCCCAACCAATCGCTACCTATGGAAACTTAAGATTCCTCTAAAAATTAAGGTCTTCTTATGGTTTCTGCTCAATGGAGTAACCTTAACCAAGGATAATCTAGCAAAGAGACAATGGAATGGTAGTACCAAATGTTGTTTTTGTAGTATGGATGAAACAATACAACATTTATTTTTTGATTGTCATTTTGCTAAGTTTATTTGGCGTGTGGTACATATTTCAAGTGGTATTAATCCGCCTTCAAGTATTTCTCATTTGTTTGGAAATTGGCTTGTGGGGATTAACCGTAAACTTATGTATCTTTTATTGGTTGGGGCGAGTGCTCTTTGTTGGGCCATATGGTTGAGCCGTAATGATGTGGTGTTTGACAAGGTGCGAGTTTCTTCTGTTATGCAGGTTATCTTCAGAGGTACCTCTTGGTTTCGCTTTCGTCGCCGCCTGCAGAGGAGGAGGATCGCCTATCCTTCGTGACATGGGCCTACACTGAAACTTCTGCTTTGGAGATTTTTGGCAACCATGGGTGGCAGTTTAGTACTAGGCTTTGTCTTTAATTTTTAGACTTGGCTTGGTTGTAATAAGTTACTCTCAGTCACATCTTTTGATGTTGACTAGCCATATGCATCTTGCTGTGCAGAGGCTGGAATAATATATATTCCCTTTTCCAAAAAAATATCATGGTTGTTGCAATTATACAGTTATCTCACAACAAAATGTAGAGCTATCCTGCTAATTCAAATAAATAAACCGTCCAAGAGCAACCTCGACAAAGCACCTCAAGATTTGAGGTTACTAGCGTATGAAAAGTGAAGAACATGGTTAGTCGTCTCATCCTTCCCCGTAGCTTCCATCGCTTGTCACCTTCCTAGTATCTTCTTTAATTTGAGGTTATTAGCGTATGAATAGAACTATGGAAAATAAGTTATATTTCGCTCTAGTTTTCCACAAAGTATGAAGTTTCCTTGTTTAACATCTGAAAAATTCAAGTGACCATAAAGTGTTTTGGAATTTTTTGTTTTTGCCACTATGTAGAACCCCACCTCTGTAAAACGACACTTGATTTTGCAACTTTTTCGTTAGGCTCTTTTTTTCACAGCTGTTTGTCTCCTTTAGACTAACACATTCTCACTGCCCGGTTTTTGACATAAATTCTAGTTAAAATTTTGTTTTCGCCACTAAAAATATATGAAAATTCAGTTCTACCATCGAAAATTTTACCATTTCGTCTATACCACTGAAGTTTTTGGCTCCATGTTACTATTATCACTATTATCAGTCAATGCCCCTTGACCGTCATGGACCTAACGCCAATTGACAGATTTGTCGTGACTCATTTATTTTGTTTTTACCACCGGAGATTGAGGTCACATACCTATCCGTCAAATAGCTCACGCCTGTGGTAATGCTGATGACTGATGGTTGCTGTCAAAATGAGTCTATTCCAAACAATTGCAAGCTAGCTATGCTGAGCATTGACACATGGAGGCCATGTGACCACCACCGATCCCAACATGCTGGTGAGCACGTCGGCCACCGTGTCCCGTGGCACCGACACACCCAAGGCGAGGTTCAACCTCCACGACGGCGCCGGACCACTTGACCACGACGAGGCCAGAGCTGATCGAGTCAAAGCGGAGTAGGCCATAGGTGAGCACCTCACGTCGCACGGATGCAATGAATTATGCGGCTCTTGTCAAGAATCAAGGTTGTATCGTGGTCTGCAAAAGTCAGAGGCGAGCCCATCCATCCATGGTATCCCCGGCATGTGTCAGAGCTCCTGCACTGCATGTACCTTCTGAATCGCTAATCACTGCCACTGCCACGGTCGGCGTATACAATGGTACAGGCAATCATGTCTCTAATATCTCTCTATATCATTTATAGACAACATTAAATACAGCTTTTATAATAAGTTATCTTTTTTATATACACTACCAGAATCGTCTAATTTCCCGAGTGCTCATAAGTTTCCCGAGTGTTTTGAATAATACACTCGGGAAATTACTGAGTGCCTCATGAAACACTCGGGGATACAATAAAACACTCGGGAAAGTTTAATTTCCCGAGTGTCCGATCGGACACTCGGGAAACTTTGACGGGAAAATGATCTCCCGAGTGTCGACACTCGGGAGCTAAAACGCACAGTCCGCTCCATTTCCCACACCCCCGCGCGCGCGTTTGTAACCCCATTCTCATCCCCCCGCGCGCCGTTTCCTCTCCCCAATGCCCCCCGCGCCGTTTCCTCTCCCCCAATCCCCCCCGCGCGCTGCTCTCCTCCCCGTCCTCCGCCGCCTCTACCGCCTCTGCCGCCTCCACCGCCTCCCCCCCCGCCGCCTCCTCCGCCTCCCAGCTCCCTCCTCCGCCATTAACCCCCACAGTCTGCACCCCACAGACTCGACTCCGCCTCCCTGGCTCCCTCCTCCGCCCCACTTGCCTTCCGCCCCTCGACTCCGCCTCCCCGGCCCCTCCTCCGCCCACCACCAGCCCGCCTCGAATCTGCCTCCCCGGCTCCTGCTCACGGCCAGCTCAGTCCTCCTGGCTTGCCCCACTCCGCCTCCCGGCTCCCTCCTCACTTGGCCTCGCCCGGACTCCGTCTCCCGGCTCCCTCCTCTGCCGCGCCGCCCCGGCTCCGCCTCCCGGCTCCCTCCTCCTGGCCCTGCCCAGCTCCGCCTCCCGGCTCCCTCCTCAGGCCATCGCGCCCCTCCGGTGAGCATCCATTGTAGTCCTTGCTTGAGATTAAAATATGCATTTTCCATATATTTGATACATATGATCGAGTAGTTAGACTTATTGATCTCGCTTGAACAAATAAGCTCAAAAAATGGATATATACCATAATTGAGCTCGAAGCATGGGACATTGTACTGTGAACTGCAAGTGCAAGTTTAAATCTGCTTCGGGCTATGTAAAATCATGGCAATTCCATCAACGTTGAAAAGACATAAAGGAGTACATCATCTCTGACAGTTCATGCATGTTGAAGCAGATAAAATTAATCTTTTTTCATATCGCCTTAAGAAAAAAAGGGCAAAATTTGACATGTTATGATGTTTGACTCTTTTTTTAGATATATAGGATGCTTGTCTAGAGTTCGAACATGTGAATACAAACTGGAAAATATGGACAAGAACTAGGGACTTCAATTAATCCTCAGGGGCTTTCAGCTCCCAAATGAGTGTGTCGTTAATGTGCAAAACCTTGATATAAACCGGATGCGCTCAAGGATTTGTAGTTCATTTATTTAAGCACTCAAAGTAAGTGTTGACTAATATAATGAAATCCTATAAACTCAACTTTCTACAAAGACATGAGGTGTGGTTAATACATAGCTAGTTAATTTATCCTTCTTAACTTTCTATTTCGGATTAAAAGTGTTATACTTGGAGTTATATTAATCTAGCTTCACTACAAGTGTGATAGTGTTGATGAATCTACGAGTAGAATCCAATACGCACATGCATTCATTAGTTATAGAGGTTGAAATGGCTTCAAATTTATAGTTTTTGCATCAAATTAAAGTTATATCTTGAAGTTTACGCTGGCAAGCTATACAATAAAAAAGGTGGTTGTCATTGTCACAATAAACTCATACGTAATAATATGATATGTGCCCAAATGAATATTACTTAGTGTAGTTGTGTTGTGTTCTTTATAATTCTTTGTTTTGAAAATAGATATTTATAATTCTTTGTGTCCATTGCTTCATTGCTTTGCCAAGATGCAAAATATTGTACTGAAAGTCATATGTATCTACATGTGTGAGGATATAGAAACACCTTGGTTGATACAATATCATTGGAGAGCCTTACAAATATACCAAAAGACTTGAGAAGTTGGGGATAGCCCAAAACCCACTTGAAAGTCTCCACAGCTTTTATGTCATCCATTCCAACAAATGACGACATGCTAGGAAGAAGGTCGCAACACTTCTCATTGAAACTTCGAGATGTTCGCCATTGTTTTCGCACATAATCTTCATCACGCCATTTTAGTTCTTTAATGTATGCCTGAACTAATTGCTTCCACTGCATTGAATATGAAAATCATTTAGCATGTTCATATAGTTGCTAAAAAAGTATCAATTGCATAGTAGAAACTAAGATCTTGAAGTTTATATGATATCTGTTGTGCTTGTACATGATTGTTAGATAAGTTCCATTGCTAAAAAAAAATCATTAATTATATTTATGCACGTTAGAAAGTTTTACTAGGGAATATGGCCTTTCATGCAAAGATCAATTTCTACATGTATCGAGTGGAAAAGATCAAATAAAGTTGCGACCAATCAATATATGATTTATAAAGAACTCAGAGATGCAAAGGATAAATACTGATTATTGCTCCTCAAAAGTAACATAAAATTGAGTTTTCATATATTAAACCTTGAGAAACTTTAAAACATGCGGTTTTATACTTTGATACCCATCATATCTAGTTTAAATTTATTTCATGAACAAATTTACGTAATATGCAATTCTTTACTTGAAAATTGGTTCCGGTCTTCACTTTATGTCAGTAACACACAATTGAATTCAGAAGAACATAACATTTCTACAACTATATCATTGTGATTCTATCTTTGCAATGCCCAATCATAAGATACTCCCTCCATATTCGATTACTTGACGCCGTGATGAGTAAATAATAGTTGTCCAGCGACAACTATATAAAAACGGAGGTAGTATTTATTAGATGATACACATTACTGTTTTTAGAGCATCTATTTCGAAACAATCGACTAGTCTGGTACGATCAAATAGAATACTTGCCGCTTCTTTTAGATAAAACACACGGTATCTCTCCTCTGGTCCTAACTGATCCTCAAAAGAATGAAATGTCTCCAATATATATAAACACAAATCCTTCATGTATTCTGGAAGCAGAGCTATTGCACTTTCATCCCACCTGCATTTTACTATGTTAGAACCTAATGCTTGTGGTAAAGAAATATCTAAGCTGTAATGAAAACTGTATCTAGAAACATGAGAAACAAATTTTTTTCCTTAGAAAACAAGGATATTGTTGTCTTTCATGGCTTCATTTAATTTGGTTTCATACTTTGTGCACTTATCTGTTATTACTTTTCATACATATGACTGCACCATTACATTAAATGAACTTGTCTTGCATGCTTCTCAGCCCATGGATATATGTACCATTTGTTGGCATGTTGCCATGACATTTAAGTTGCTATCCTCTATGGATATTGTTGCTTACTTTGTTTTCAATACTGACCCCTAGTCAAGACATACTACAGTTAAGCTTGATTGTTTTCTCGGTACTTGCCTCCTGATCTTCTTGCCGCCTCCTCGGCAGCCGCCGTCGCCGTAGATCTCAATTCACTTGGCACTTCCCCTCGTCGACTGCCTCGACCGACACACAGCTGCAGCCATCTTCCCCACCGCAGCTCCCTCAGCTCCAAGAAGTGTTGTAAGGTAGTGAATAAGTGGATTGATATGCTGTCATGTATATTGTCTTCATTTCATGTCAATCTGTTGTAGTGTACATATATAGGACATGCATCCTAGGGTAGCTTCTAGCTAGCTCTATAGTTGTAATTTTTGTTTTGCATTATGTTTTGCATTAAAATATGCGTTATGTTTTGCACACTAGGATGGCTGAGGATCGTAGTTGGATGTACACTGGGTGTAGAGCGATGGGTGATTGTACCCAAGAATGGATGGAAAAGTCGACAGATTTTGTGGATCGAGCATTTGCTAGGCGTAATGGACGGGGTGTGTTGTGCCCTTGTTCTCGTTGTTCAAACACACGGCCACAAATGAGGGCCACAATGATCACACACCTGTGCAAGTACGGATTTAGGGCAGGCTATACCGTGTGGGTGTATCACGGCGAGTCACAAGATAGCAGATCAGATGTGCTAAGGGAAGAAACGGACGATGGCGGCCACAATGAGAGTAGGATAGAAGACATGCTAGATGATATGCGTCATGCATATGGGCCACCTGCTGAGGAAGAACCGGAGCCTGCAACAAGGGCTTTCTTTGATATGTTGTCCGCAACGAAGTCAACCACTTCATGGGCACACACAGTGTCCCAACTAGATGCCATCACACGACTACTTGTCATCAAGTCTCGGCCAAAGACAAGCATTGCTTGCTTTGATGCATTCTTAAGCGTGTTTAGCACCCTTCTCCCGTGATGGTCACAAACTGCCCGCTAACTTGTATGAGGCCAAGAAATTGATAAACGCACTAAATATGCCATATGAGAAGATAGATGTTTGTCCAAATCATTGCATGCTATTTAGGAATGAGAATGTGGACAAAGATCACTGTGATAAGTGTGGTGAGTCTAGGTTTGTTGAGGTTGACTCGGTGATGGTCAAGAGGCGACTTCCTATTGGCGTAAAAATACTTCGCTATCTACCATTTGTGCCACTTAATCCAACGATTATACATGTGCGAGGTTTCGCCAAACAAATGGTATGGCACAAGTATGGTCGTCGAGACCATAATGACAAGATGGTCCACCCATCCGATGGTGAAGCATGGAAGCAATTTGACCGAGACTATGTAGAGTTTGTCAGGAGCCTCGGACGCTCAATTGCAATTGCAATCGATGGGTTTAACCCATTTGGTATGGGGCTGCGCCATACAACTGTTGGCTGTGTTTGTCATTCCCTTAACCTCCCACCCGGCGTTTGCATGCGTAGCGAGACATATTCCTTTCTTAATAATCCACGGTCCCGAGTACCCGGGAAGAATATGAGTGTATTCATGGAGCGGTGGTGGATGAATTGTTACATGCTTGGGAACAAGGCATAGTGACATATGATCGGGCATTAAAACAGAACTTTACCATGCGGGTCGTGTACCACACATCCATGCATGACTTCCTGCGACGGGATATTCTCGTGGGTGGTCTCATACATGGGAAGATGCCATGCCCAATCTGTAGGGAGGCGCTATGTGGTATTGGCTAAAGCATGGTCGCAAGCACTCCTTCTTCGATTGTCATCGTCAATTCCTTCCAATTGACCACGAATTGAAGTGACACAACCGGATTTAGGGCCAATATTGCTGTCCGCAGATGGACCACCACGCCGTCTGGCAGTGAGGAGGTTCGTGCCCGCTAGATGCTTTGAAGCCTCTTGATGATGGTGATGGGTTCGAGAAATATGGTGAGGAGCACAATTGACTCACATTTCAAGTTTGTGGCGGTTGCCATACTTCCATAAGCTCATTCTTCCCCATAACATAAATGTAATGCATAATGAGAAGAATGTTGCAGAGGCCATATTTAGCACATTCTTTGACATTCCAGACAAGACGAAGGACAATGTGAAGGCTCGCCTTGATCAGGAGGAGCTTTGCAACAGGCCCTCACTGAATATGATCCATAAGCTAGCTACTGGCAAGTGGGAGAAGCCAATAGCTAGTTATTGCCTAACTAGGGTTCAGAGGAAGGAGATTTTGGAATGGTTTCAGACCCTAAAGTTTCCTGATGGGTATGCAGCAAATCTAAGGAGAGGAGTGAATTTAGCTACCATGCGCATCAATGGCCTAAAGAGCCATGACTACCACATATTCATGGAACGCCTTTTACCTGTGATGATCCGTGGCTACGTCCCCGAGTGTGTTTGGCAAGTGATGGCGGAGTTGAGCTTCTTTTATCGACTGACTATGTGCGAAAGAGATAGATCCCATGGTAATGTCAACTATGGAGCGTGAAGTACCGTGTTGCTTTGTAAGTTGGAAAAGATCTTTCCACCGCTTCTTCAATCAATGCAACATTTGATTCTCCATCTACCCTATGAAGCTAGGATGGGGACGATTGCAAAACCGGTGGATGTATCCAATTGAGAGGAACAAAAGGAACTACGAGGCAAAGCAAAAATCGATCGCGTGTTGAAGCATCCATAGCGAGGCGTACATAAGTGAGGAAATTTCCCAATTCACATCAATATACTTTCTCGACAATGTTACGACGGTGCACAATCAAACCTCACGATACAATATTGGCATCCTCAAAATAATTGCCAACTTAGCCTCTTCACTAGAAGTGGTGACACTTCAGCGGTGGTACTCCCAAAGTTTTATCGCGGGAGGAGTGGTTGATGCGATGTTGTATGTCTTTACCAACCTCTCCGGCGGATGATTACATTAGGTATGCAACAATTATTTTTCCCAATAATTGATGCATGAGTGTTTTAATCTACTTGTCTTGTTGTCTATAGGAATTTGTTAGGAGCGAGTGAAAGCAACGCCGAGACCCATCCGAAAAACAAGTTGAGACCCTTCTTAGGAAGGGTGCTTTGGGAATTGTAAACCGAATTTCCGACTTGGTTCTATCGTAAAGTAACTTCTCTATTAGCTACTCCCCTTGCACGTAATATTTACTAAGTAAAGAGGAACTAATACATGAAACCCATTCTATTTATGTCAGAGAGTTTGAAGGACAAGTCTATGAGCAATGAATTGAAGCAAGTTGCTCAAGGATGCCACACTCGGGTGTTGTCCTATAGTACCTACGATGTGAATGGGTACCGCTTCGAACATCCACACATGAGAGGAACGGCCTAATGCAACAACAATTAACAAAGGATTGGTGACTATAGGACAAGATGAGAGCGATACACTGTTGAATACTATGGAGTAATTGAAGAAATAATTGAACTATATTTCCATGGTAGCAAACCTCTCAAACTTATGTTATTCAAATGTCATTGGTTCCATCCGTTTAGAAGTCGACGGGATACATCACTTGGGTGGTTGAAGTTGCACATCAATCAATCCTACCGGCAATGACCCATTTATTGTGGCTCGACAAGCCACCCAAGTATACTACATCCCGCACCCATGCAAAACTATGAGTAGTCTAGAGGATTGGTGGGTAGTACATAAGGTGCAACCATATGGTAAACTACCTACCCCTAGTGAGCGGTGACTACAACATGGAGACCAACAATGGTGTTGACCTATTCTTTCAAGAAGATGGGCTACGAGGACTTTTGAAATAATAATTGGGGAAGAGGGCGATCACATGGATGATATTCAAATCGATGTCGATGAGGTTGTAAACCAAGAGGACTTAGAACTACTTAATCGCTTAGACATTGATGGCACGAAGGGGATGAGGTTGAGTCAACACCTCATGATAGTGACGATGACATTTTGGAGGGCCC
Source organism: Phyllostachys edulis (assembly GCA_036346405.1). Lineage (NCBI taxonomy): Eukaryota > Viridiplantae > Streptophyta > Magnoliopsida > Poales > Poaceae > Phyllostachys > Phyllostachys edulis. Next base: position 96,479,457 of record CM070545.1, on the reverse strand, counting down.
ATCCATGAGGATCCCATTGTAGATGACTACTTCGAGCATGATCTTGTATGTCTTCCATTTATTTCTTTGCATGTTTTTAATTTTTGTATGAGTTTACTTGATTACGTTATATTACATTTTCTATGAGCTTACTTGATTACGCTATATTAATTGATTTATTTCATTTCATTTCATTTCAGACACCAAAATATGAGTGGCAAGGCAAAGATACTCTAGTCGAGGCAGACGCTTGTTTTCCACTCGAGGAGGCAGAGGGCACTGCCACTCTCGAGGAGGCAGAGGGGCAGCCGCGGCCCCTCCAGGAGGCAGAGGGGCAGCCTCGGCCCCTCCAGGAGGCACAGGGGCAGCCGCGGCCCCTCCAGGAGGCACAGGGGCAGCCTCGGCCCCTCCAGGAGGCACAGGGGCAGCCGCGGGTACTCGACGAGGCAGAGGGGCAGCCATGGCCCCTCGAGGAGGCAGAGGGGCAGCCGCGGCCCCTCGAGGAGGCAGCGGGGGTCTAGCGGTCGGGCTCAGACTGTGCCCGACCCTCGCGTCTTGATGATGTGGAGTATGAGCACCGTGGAGGCGGAGGTGAGGAGGAAGAGCACCCTGAGGCGGCGGAGGGTGAGGAGGATGAGCACCCTGAGGCGCAAGAATTTTGGATGCGAGGACCTGCGAACCTGCCACGACGACCAACCCAAGAGGAGGAGAAGACTGTCATCATTCCTGTTGGCGACACGTAAACTGCTTTACACTTTCACTAATTTAGCCCACTTAGTTGCATACCTCAAAAAAACTAATATGCAGGCAATGGCGAGAAGAAGGCGGGGGTGACAAATGTAGACTTCCGAATGGCATAATTGGTGTGTTGATTTGATGGCACTTCCCTGGCTTGGTCACCTACAGAGGAAGGCGGGAGCCTGCATGGACATGGTGCCACTACAAAGCTGCTGAAGATACCGCCGCTGCTGAAGGAGAGGTTCCATTTGACAACTGTTTGCAGCGGGTGGAGGAAAGTTTTGGGTAAGTGACTGAATATTCAAATCTGCTTCTATGTGTTCCTATGCATGTTAGGGTTGATTAGGTCACAACTCTCGAGTCTCAATTTAGTTACTATACTAACTTACCACACAAATCCCAAATAATATGTACTTCTACAATTGAAATATATTTTCTACTTTGTGACTAGATGACTAGATGAGGCATAAATGTTTGGGTAAAATAATGGCCCCAATGTTCAATCACCTATCTAAATTCTGACTTCCAACACATTAACCTTTTGCTCATAGAAGTGTTGATATTAAAGTAGTCGACATGTTTAATTTACCTCTTTTGGATGTTTAGTAGCCAAGTAAAAATGTCAACTAACTTAATCATCTTATTCTTTATCAATTCCTTTTAGCTTTCATCAACTAACTTAATCATCTTATTCTTTATCAATTCTTTATTCTTGGATTGTAGTGGTGGTTTCGATGGGCTGAGGGACAGGAAGCTAATTCTAGGAGAGTGCTGCGTAATTGTGTTAAGAAGCTTATCCCACATATGTTCTACGAAGCACGCATCCAAGCGGTGATCTGTTACCACACACAAGTCCTTGGACAAAAAAAAGAGGGCCGACGCTTGCAAACGATATCACTTTGGGCGAGTACATGCAGGTAACCAAGCCCGAACAAACGATGTCCTTGATTACAATCAATTCTAGTTTATTCATATTTAACACTTGGTTAATGTAGGCAATACCTTGGTGGGCCCTTAAGTGTGAAAATGCATGGCGGCAGATTCTCAAGAGATGTGGTGCAACGAGCGATGGTTCTGAGGACTCTCGTCTTTGCTAGGGAGCGGAGATTGATGATGGACGGGACAAAGACATCGTCAAGGCAGCTCCTCCATGGCACGTTACAAGAGGAACCTGGTAGGTCAACATGTTCATATTGATTGTATATTGCAGATACATATTTATTGACCGCCGTGGTTTTTTTGGGTGCAGGAAAAGAAGGAGCAGAGGTCTGCTCTCGATATGGAGGCATATCTAGCAGCTAGGAGGGGTGATCAGGAGGGCACCTTGTGCGGCATATACGACAGATAACTTGGTACGATTTCTGATCATTTTGTCCCTGATGATTTTTGCTCCCTGATGATTTTTGCTCCCTGATGATTTTGTCCAACAGGCTGCATATACTGATGCTGCTAAGGAGATTCATGGCCCTGACTACGATGTCATGAATTCACCACTAAACGCTGCGGTCTTGTGTACAAAATCGAAAGGGAAGAAACATGGTCGTTTCTTCATGGGTGCCGGTACATTAGCACACCGACAACCCTCTCGGAGGTCCGATCCACGAGTCTTTGCATCAACGGATGAAGTACACCTTCAAAGTCGACAACAAACATCACATGTTTCCCGATCTCGATTTTACGAGCTTGGTAGCAATGCGACAGAAATTGAGGCTAGGCGTGTTGGAGCAAATACTCCTACTGAGTTAGTTGGGCGTGGTAGTACAATAACAAAGTAATATGCAATATATATATATATATATATATATATATATATATATATATATATATATATATATTTTGGCTAATGTATGGCAATGTGCAAACAAAAAGCATATGGCACTCGGGACGAGACTCCACTTAATGGCCCTCCGCCAGAAGAACCATTGCTTAACTTATCTCCTCCTGTTAGTAATCGCATCTTGATTATTATATTGTTAGTCTCTTATGAGTGCTTGATTCGTAAGACATTGAAATGACATGCAATGTAATTATTGGTCGCTCTCGCAAATTCCTTATAATGTGATTTCTTATGAAAATGTAGGAAGCAGCGGGATCGGTTGCTTCTCTTGCTAATGTTGAAGCCTTTGGTGCTAATGTTGAAGATCAGTCGCCGAGAGGCCACCACCAGTGCTTGCTATTTTCATGATCTACTAAAGGATACCAATATTACAAAACATTCACAATCAGGTGCTTGCTAAAAAATGGATAAAAATGGCTACATATATAACTAATTCACTATATCTTTTGAAATGTGTCAACATATAATAATTTGTATGTACACTCCTTTCTATGAATTTGATGATAAGTGCTTGAGACATAAATGTTGATCAGTAGTTCACAATGACAACATATTGAGAGTTGGAGTTTAACATTTTTAGCACTTGTGCTTTTCATGTTCTATATTGTTAGGTGCTAATAAGCACGTCAACATATGAATTTGCCAGAGCTTTTAAAAGGTACATCATACAAGTAGATTCCATGCATGTAATTATATATCTAACAAAATATCACTCCTCGCACCTCTTAATTAAGTCCATATATAGTTTCCGCTCATTCCTTTTTACAGTAGTACATCATTATACTAAAATTTCTCTTGCATATGCTGTAGATGACATAAGTAAATGATCAATTAGGCCACAAGCTAGCTGGCCCACACCCCAGGCATGCCCTTAACTGATTTGCCATGTTATTAGGTTGCTCATCATGATTTAAAGGATTTTTTTTGCTTTGTCAATAGTTTGGTTAATTATCTTTTCATGTAATATCAATTCCTAACTAATATTAAGTTTTGCTCTATTTGCAGAACTCGCAGAATGATGCTTTTGTGCACAGAAGATTGAAGCAGGAAATTCTGTGCATGCAAATGGTTGTAGTGATACTTGCTTTTGTTTGATGTATATAAGACTATGAATTTACTATTTCGAACTGTTATATGTATCATGCCATATGCTTACATTTTCGAACTTGAACTTGAATGTTGCGAGCTCGGGAACTGTTATATCTATCACGTCTTTTGTTTGTGGAATGGATGGATGGATGGATTATTTGATTGCTGTGGAATGGATGGATGGATGGATTATTTGATTGCTGTGGAATGGATGGATGGATGGATTATTTGATTGCTATTGAATTGCTGTGGAATGGATTATTTGATTGTTTGTTGAATTGTCAGGGAATGGATTATTTGATTGCTGTTGAATTGCTGTGGAATGGATTTTTATTGAATTTGTGAAAAATGGGGTTCTGCTGTTTTGTTGTTTTCCCGAGTGCATTTTCCCGAGTGTCGACACTCGGGAAAGAGACCAAACATTTCCCGAGTGTCGACACTCGGGGAAGAGACCAAACATTTCCCGAGTGTCATTTTTTGCAATGCACTCGGGAAAAAGAGCCACGTGTCAATTTCCTCGGTTTCGTCGGACAAACATTTCCCGAGTGTCATTTTTTGCAATGCACTCGGGAAAAAGAGCCATGTGTCAATTTCCTCGGTTTCGTCGGACAAACATTTCCCGAGTGTTTTTTAAGGTTATTCCCGAGTGTCGACACTCGGTAAAGATTCCCGTTACGGGTCCGAAGCCGTTCTGCAGGGTTTTCTCCCGAGTGTATGAGTTTCCCGAGTGTATAAATATACACTCGGGAAAGTTATATTTCCCGAGCGTTACACTCGGGAAACTGTTTTTGTCCCGACTAATCTATCCCGAGTGTTGTTTCCCGAGTGTGACACTCGGGAAATATATTTCCCGAGTGTTTCACCCATTTTCCCGAGTGTTTTTGGCACTCGGGAACAATCCTGATTCTGGTAGTGATATCTCTATAGACAACTCCTTTATGTACAATATGTATCATTTCTCATGTTACAATTGACTACTACATGAGAGATGATTCAATTCTCCATATGTACTTTCTACTCCACATTATCTCACGTCATACATGTTAAGATTTACAGACAGCTGATGTCATATCATTGTATATGCTCTTAGTTAACCGCTTGATCTTACTGCTGATCGATCAATTAACTACTAATTTACCCACATAGCTCATTAACTAGTGGAGATGGTCAACACTAGTACTCCCTCTGTTCTTTTTTAATTAACGTTTTAGACTTTTTGCGGTCTTCGAGATGCGGCTTTGACCGTTACTTTTTATAACTTTACATTAAGATGTAGTAAAAAAATTATAATATTACGATAGTATTTTTAACGACAAATCTAATGATATAATTTTTATATAGTCAATCTAGATAGTTTTAAATCTATTGGTGATCAAACTTTAGAAAGTTTGACGGCACGGATCCTAAAAAGTCAAGTAGAAAAGAACAGAGGGAGAGGAAGTACTACATCACCGCATGCGATCCGCGTTTGATGGCGCTGGTTCGGCCCATCTACGGATAGTGACACGTGGACCGTGCTAAGCACGAACTATCAATGCTGATGTATGAACAAACGAGATAAACACGGGACGCCATGTATGCGCATCTCTAGTGATGGGACATACAAAATGACTAAGATGGACCACCGGTGGCCAAAACAAAATAGATGAGCCAGCACAAATATGTCAATTTATCACTTCCGTTAGGTCCCATGACAGTCAAAGAGGCATTGACTGGCGGTTGGGACAATAACAATAGAACCCAGAAATTCAAAAACATCCCCAACCAAGCCTCGCGTCGTCCCCCCCGGGGCGACTCGGGGCGCCACACCCGCCGCCTAGCGTCCCCCCTCGTCGCACCCAGCCAGACCGCCGCCACCTTCAATGACACTGCTCCGTGGCGGCCCCCCCTTCCCTTCTCTCCCCTCCTTTTCTCCCTCCTCCTTTCTCCTCCCGTCGCGGCGGTCTTCTCTCCGTTCTGCGGTGTTAGCCCACGGATCCGCTCCGGCCGGCGGATCGGGTCTCCCGACAACCGGATCTGCGTCTTGGCGGCCAGCTCACCGCGGATCCACGCCTCTCTGGTGCTCCGGCGTGGTGGTGGCAGCGCGTCGTCGGCTCCCCTCGCCGGATCTACTAGGCGGGCGAGGCGGCAGCCACGCAGCAGAGAGGAAGGACGAGGTGGTGCAGAGGCACACGACGCGACGAGCTCCGCCCACGAAGTCGCCACCGAGGCCGCGAGCAGGCCGCCGGCGTCTGGCAAAGAAAGCGCGCATGGCGGGTCCGACCGCCCCGCTCTCCGGTGCGGACTGCGGCTTCCACCGCTGGGTCCCCTTCCCAGGCCACGCGGGCGCAGGAGCCCTGCCGCCGCTGTAGGTCGCCTTCACACGAGCGCCAGTGCTGCGGCAGGTGCTTGCAGGGATTGACGGGGTCGGGGCTCGTGTCTCGCCGCCGGTGTGGAGCCCTGCGTCTTTGTGTGGGCGTCCCAGGTGGCGTCGTGCACGTGGTTGTCCGAGCCGATACGGTGCTATGCCGATGCTGGTGCTGCTGGGCGAGGGTCGCTTGGCCGGTTTCTCTTTTTGTGCGGGTTTCTGGGGCGCGGAGATGCGAGCGAAAGCTCTGCACGGCTTGCTGGTGCAAAGGTCGTTGACGCCCTTGGGCGCCATTTCCTCCCTGGAGGCGACTCTTTCACGTCTCCACCCTAGTTGCTTCTCCGGGTGAAAACCCTATCCGGGTGTCCGGATGGGCGACGACGGCATTGTTGTTGTTACCTTCCTGAAGGCGTCGCTTTGAGAGGCCCCTGCTCTCTTCGTTATGAGCCACCGGTTTCTTCTTCTGTAGGTTTACCCCAACGTCCTCGATTCACGGCGGCTCTTCTTTCTGGTTTGGCACTTCACGATAGCTTTCCGGTCCAATGCGCGCTCCTCCGAAGCGACGTGCTACCGCCTTGTGTGGCAGAGAGAAGCGGCGTGGGAGCTGAGCTCCGCCGACAGAGAGGTGCGGCGTGGGAGCAGGGCTCCGCCGACCGAGTAGTGTGACAGTGTGGAGCGGTGTGGGAGCAGGGCTCCGCCGATAGAAAGGCGCGGCATGGGAGCCGGGCTCCGCCGTCCGAGTTGTTGGGTTGGTTGGTTAGCGCACGAGTTGAGTTGGGTTGGTCTTGCCTGTTGTCTGGTTGTGCCTTTCGGTGAGAGTATCGTTCTGTTCGAGTTAAGGTCGTTTTGTCATCTCGGGGTTAGCTGCCGGTTTTCCTCTCTGAAACCGTGCATTTGTTAAGGTTTTCGGACCTGGTTTTCCTTATAAACTGGGTCAATTCTCTTCTTCTTTATATATAAGCTCGACTGGAGCTCCATTCAAAAAAACAATAGAGCCCAAAAAAACAGTGGTATAAACGAAATAGCTAAATTTTTGGTGGTACAACTGAATTTACATATATTTCCAGTGACACAAATAAAATTTTCCCTAAATTATAACAAGCCCTCGGCATGCTTCTTCTTGGCCTGGCGAGTGAGAAGAGGAGAAGAAAATCGGTACATGGTTGGAATGGGTATTTTCCTTTATTTCATTGGTTCTAATTTATGGAGTTAGAACAAAATGGCAAAAACAAGCATGAGCGTAATGTAAGAGTGGCGAACCAAATTTAAGGTTGCACTTACTAACAAAAACAAAACTTTGCATAAAGAGGATTGGGTGTATATGCATGATCAGAATACTGCCATACTAATGCAATGATATGCATCAAGTTCCAACAAAATCATCTTGTAAATATTTAACATGTCATTCCTGGCCACCAGGGAAGAAAGTTCAACTTGCTATTCAATGCACTATGAATAAGCGGAAACATGATGGGGACTTAAATTACTGGTACAAAGCAAGCATTAAGTCGTGGTCTAGATGTGAAGAGCACCAAGCAATTTCTCTGTTCTTTTCCGTTCACTCCTCCAACACTTAACGTGCGAGAGCAGGCCACGTGAGAGAGTACCACACTACCGCATGCCTGCCTGCCTAACTCAGCAAATCAAGGAAGAGTCAGAGACAGAGAGCACTTTTCATTAAAAAAAGAGAGAGAGCACTCGCACGGTTGAACTCCGCGCTTCTCAGGTGCCGCCTGCCTGCCTGCCCGCCTAGCTCGGCAAATCATGCATGAGTCAGAGATAGGGAGCACTTTTCATTCAAAAAAAGAGATAGAGAGCACTCGCACGGTTGAACTCCACGCTTCTCACGTGGCGCCTGCCTACCTGCCTGCCCGCCCGCCTAGCTCGGCAAATCATGGAAGAGTCACAGATAGGGAGCACTCGCACGGTTGAACTCCACGCTTCTCACGTGGCGCCTGCCTGCCTGCCCGCCTGCCTAGCTCGTCACATCATGGAAGAGTCAGAGATGCAGAGCACTCGCACGGTTGAACTCCACGCTTCTCACGTGCCGCCCGCCTGCCTTCCTAGAGGTGGGAGTCGGGCCGGGCCATTCCGTGCCCACCCGAGGTCCGGCCGCTCGTGACGCCCGAGCACGCCACGCGGGCGGGCGGCCGCACGACACGGACGGCGGGTCGGGCTGGCCCTCGAAGACGGCGCGACGGGCGGCAACGGCACGACCTAGTGTGGTGTGTGCGTGCTCGGCCAGCCCGGCACGCCAAAGACGGCCAACACGACCGCACGCTCGGACGCTCGGCACGCCCGGCACGCCACACAGGGGAGAAGAGGAGAGCCAGGGAGGAAGGTGAGAAGTGGGCACTGCCATGCGCGGAGGACCGAGGCGGCCGGCGGCCGGAGGCCGAGCCGGTGCACGTAGGGCCGAGGTGAGGACAAGAAGGCGGCGGGTTCGGCGATCCCGGCGATGAGAAGCTCCAGGTGTTCTTGTCGGAGGCGGAGGCGGCCAAGAGCGAGATGGTCGCACAAGGCGACGACCTCTGCCTGGCGCACCAGCGCCCCGCAAAACCACGAGGCCACGCCTCTTGGCTCCGCGCCTTTCGCTTCCTCCGCCGCGCCTCCTCGCCTCCCGCCACGCCGCTCGGCCTCCAGCACCGCGCCTCTCGCCTCCCGCCCGCGCCGCTTCGGCCGACCGCCTCATGGCTCTGGTGCCACAGTGCTCGTGACCTAGGAGGGCGGGGAGGGCGAGAGGGCACTGGGAGGCGGCAATGGCCAAAGCCGGCAGAGGCGGAGGCGAGCCGAGGCGCCAGGCGGCGTGGGCACCAAGGGAGGCAATGATAGGGTCTTTGGAGCCTAGACCGGAAAAGTGAGGAAAGGATGAGAGAATGAGGAGATTGGGGAAGGAAGTGGGGTGGTAATGTGCTGGGTCCTCTAAAAAAGTTAAGTATACTGGGATGCAATGCAAGAATCAATAGAAACTTGAATTGACAAGTTTCCACGGGATTGGGTATCCATCGGAGACCGGGGATTGACGTGCATTGGAATATTGGATTCCCAAATAAAGCTGCACTCTATCTGCTTTCTCCAACGGGTGACTGGTGAGGAGAGGATGATGCTTTGCTGAGGAGAGGACCGATGCTTTGCTTTCTTTTGAATCGAGAGAGATAGGCAGAGGGAATCCAGGGAAAAAGCGAGAGACAATGGGCAAACAGAGAAGCAACGGGCAAGCACAGAGAAACATGATACGACATAAAATTGATGTGATAACGGGTCATTAGCAACATTCACAAATGCAGAATCGCGAGAGACAACAGCTCTACCGTGCGACCGTGCCTATAAAACGATGCTCATTTCTCATTGATTCATCGATTCTCATCTCAGCTCATTTCTTCATCATTCATTTACTCTCTTTGTTTCTTCAACAGCCATCTACTCTCCCTATTTATTCATCACCCATCCATTATGCTGCCAAGGAGTCGGAGCACCAAGGAGCTCCCGAGCGGTATGCTATCGAGGAGTCAGAGCATGAAAAGGACAGCAGGGCGACTTAGTGTAAGCTCTCGCCGCCGCTCTCCTAGTCCTCCTCCGGCTCCGACTCCTATTGATGCTCGCCAGTTCTCGCCAAGCATGGGAGACTACGGTATGGATGACCGTCATATGGACGGTACGGAGGGCTACGAGGAGTACCAGGGCAGTCCGGAGCCAATGGGGGCTCCAGAGTTCTCGCCCGCATCCACAGACGGCAACATTTGTGGGTCTGGATGAAGGGCGAATTGCTAGAAGCACATGACTTGGAGCCAGAAAATCCAAGAAGGCCAAACGGTAGATATCGCAACAGGTAATTATTGCCAAGCTAAATTAACTGCTCGTACAGCTGCAGGGACAGGGCACTTGAACTGGCACTACAAGGCATGCTTGCGCAAGATCGGCACTAAACTTTGAGGCCGATGGCTCTGTAAGTACTTGGGTATACAACTCGCTTTCTGCCCGTGAGGAAATCGCTAGATATATTGTTACGGAAGATCAACCGACTAGGATGGGTGAAAGCCGCGCGTTCGAAAGAATGGTCCAATGTGGCTTTTGCCCACAGTACCAACAAGTTAGTAGGAGAACCACTACATCTGATATTTTACGGCTGTATCATAAGGAACTAGCAGAGCTAAAAGAACAATTCCTACAAGTTCAATTCTCTTTTGCTATAATTTCAGACATTTCGACATCATCACACCAAAGAAGTGATTACCTTAGTGTTCTAGCCCATTATTTAGATGACAATTACAAACTAAACAAGAGAGTCATAGGGTTTAAGACAATTAATGAATCACACACAGGAGAGGCCATTGCCGAGCGTATAGTACACGTACTTGATGATTTTAAGATAGATAATAAGATTGCTTCTATAACTCTTGATAACGCATCAGCAAACACGACTGCTATGAACATCCTCACCCTAAGATCGCAGACGTATATTGGTGGTTATGTTCTCCACCAAAGATGCATATGCCATATCTTGAACCTTGTTGTTCAAGACGGTATGCAAGCGATTGATGGATATTTGAACAGTGTCTGCGACGCCGTTCGCTACCTCACAAATTCTCCACAAGTGGCGCCTGTGTTCATGAGTATCACAAGCACCAATGGGAAGGAGCCAAAAAATTCGGTCTTGACATGAAGGTGAGGTGGAACTCGACCTACATCATGTTAAAAAAGTTACAAGGGTACGAACATGTTATATCTGTTTTTGTCAATGCTAACTCTCAAAACAATGAATTGGTAGTTACCAATTCAGATTGGTAGATTGCTAGTCATTTTCGACAGTTTTTACAACCTTTTTATAAAGCAACAAAGATGTTATTTGGTGTTTATTACCCTACCTCTTGCTTACTTATAGAATTTATCTGGTTAATTGTAGACAAGATTGCCAAATCTAGGGAGGATCCCCTTTTAGGTCATGCTGTTGCACTAATGGAGGAAAAGTTTATTAAATATTTTAGTTCTATTTCACATGTGTATTGCTTTGCTATTATTTTCAATCCTACGAAAAAGTTGCCAGGTTTGCAGATGGGTATGGAGGGAATAGGTGAATGCCTTGGTCTTGATTACTCAGAAGCTTTTGCACATGTCAAAGAGGAGTTTTTTCGTGTTTTCCGCATGTATCATGACAAGTTCGGCAGCAGCGCGAGATTAGAGGCCGCACAGCAGACGCAACAAGGAAAGAAAAACTTGACATCCGCCTCCACCGTCAATAGTTACTTAGGGCTGGGCTTGGGCTGGCATGGCATGACCCCGGCACGACGGGCTTTGGGCCGTGCCTGGGCCTGGCCGAATGCGAGGTGGACCGGCACGGCACGACACAGCGGGGTGACTGGGCCGAGCCGGCATGGCACGACGCGGCCTGAAGCACGGTGGGCCCGGGCCGTGCCGGCATGGCACAGCCCAATTCCCAACTCTATGCTTGCCTGCCTAGCTCGGCAAATCATGGAAGAGTTAGAGGGAACACTCGCACGGTTGAACTCCATGCTTAGAGCATGCACAATAGTGTGACGTTAATTGTCTATAAGGCTTGACATGTAGGACATTGGATGACGTGAATGAGAGAGAGGAAGCATAGAGAATTCTACCGTCTCTCATGCAGTAGTTGACTGTAACACGAGAAATAAGACACATTATATATGAAGGAATTGTCTATAGAGACATGTAAAAAGATAACTCATTTTAGGAGCTGTCTTTAAATGACATGAAGATGTACTATAAACAGCAGTTGTCTATACTATTGTTCATGCCCTTAGTCACTCTGATTGGGCCAACAATTGTGTCCTGATCCCAGGTCGCTCCATAGAATTGGAGAAAGGTTGAACTCCATGCTTAGTCTCCTCTAGTGTCAAGCAACGCCTCCGCCTCCGGCCAAGACGCCCTGGCTAAACGCACGGCCGTTCCGCCCGGCTACTATTCGTGCCGTGCCGTGTCGGGCTGTCCCACGAGCCGGGTGGCGACCCAGGCATGGCCTGTCAGGCATTCGTGTCGTGCCGGGCCAGCCTGAGCCCGTTTAGCTCGTCGGGCCAGATGTGGCCCGTTTGGGCCGTCAGAACAAAAAAAATTCAAAAAAAATCCAGAAAAATTAGAAAAATGTGTAGAATTCAAAAGTAGACATGAAAATAAAAAAAATGAGACAATCATATTGAAAATGTAATAAAGAGCTTTATTAATGTCCAACTGGTTGCCTCGTTAAAACCTTCGCCAAGTAAAAATTCAAAATGAGAAAACCTTGGCAAAGAAAAAAGAGTACAGCCTATAGCTCTACAATTCTACATACATGATACATCTTTGTTCTATGTGTCGGTGTCATTGTCTAAGTATAGATTTTCGAACACCTTCAACAACTCTGGATTTTCCATAGAGTGTTGTGTTCGTGTCATCTTGTTCCCAATCCTTCACAGTTAGAAGGATCTCCACCATCTCACTTGTGAGACTTGTTCTTCTCTCCTCCAATATTCTTCCAGAAAGACTGAAAGTAGACTTGGAGGAAACCGTAGAGACAGGAACAGTTAACACATCACGTGCAAGTATGGATAGCACGGGATATGTTAACTTATGGGCTTGCCACCATTGCAAGATGTCGAAGCCTTCTAAGTTGAAATCCATCGTATCGTTGCCCAGATAGGTAGATAGTTCTCCGCTTCTTGTGGGTCTTGGCTAAGCAGGCATTGGTGTAGAAGAAGAAGAAGAAGCCTTGGACCTGGACCTAAAGGAAGAGGCACCAAAGATCGTGCCCCACATATTTGTCTTCCCACTTGAGGTGGGGGCTACTGGAGGTCATTGCGAACAGACTCCCCGGAACCTATTTTCATACTTTTGGTAAACCTCATATAACCGAGAACGAACTTCGCAAAATAGTCAAGATAGTCTAGCCCTCAGAGCATCACTAAGAAGATTAAGTACAAGACCAAATGCATCAATTTTAGCCCTAGGATCTAAAAGAAATGCAAATGCATATAGGTAAGTGATTTCTCTCCAATATTTAAGGTATTTAGATTTCATGGAAACAACAGCATCGCGTAAAACTAAGTCATTTTCAAACATTTTCAATTGAGTAGCAATCCGTAAAATAGTATGCACAATGATAGGAGATGTTGGATAGTAGACAGCGGACAAAGCAACAGTTGCCTCATAATTTTTTTTTTAAAAATGACAGTATCTTCTCAACAACGAACCAATGTTGCTCAGTTAATAGTATAGTACCGTCAGTGCTAGGATAGTGCGTTTGAATAAATACAGAAAAAGTGCTCTTGTATGGCAAAAGATTCTTAAGCATGAGGTAATTAGAGTTCCACCTTACCTCCATGTCCAAACCGAACTTTCTTGGACATACACCCATCGCCCTACAGAAGTTCTTATATTGTGCTATTCTTATGTTAGAATTATTCAAGAAAGAAATCGCATTGCGAAAAGCTTTAATATACGGACTCAACCTCTTCAAACCACATTTGACTATAAGGTTGATAATATGACAAGCGCATCGTTGATATAGCAAGAAGGAATCGACATATGTACTCAACACTGGAGTAAGAATGTCCATGGCCCTGGAGTTTGAAGTGGCATTGTCTAAAGTAATTGCGAATATTTTGTCCGTAAGACCAAAGTCTTCCATGACTTTGATAATACAGTTCGCAATATTCTCCCCCGACTACTCCATATGTCCAAGGTCAGGGCCACCGAAAATGTGCACATACTAAATAGTTCCTTTATTTTATTACGACGTTCATTATAGTATTTCATTAGATCCCTAGTTGTTGTCTATCTAGAAACAGAAGAAAATCTAGGATTATGTGCAGTCCTAATATAATTTTCAAAAGAAGCTGACTTGCCAAAGCCTAACGGTAAATCCTCAAAAGCAATTAAACGATAGAGAGATTGGCAGGCTACCTGAGGATCGTAGTCCCACCTAGATACCGTACCGTCGGGGTTGTATTCAGCTGTGTCTACCTCATCATCAATCCTTGCTTGGTTCGACATCTTGTAGCATGTCTAATCAAGTGCCCCATTCCACCTGTAGACTTTGCAGACAATTCATGGCGACAAATCTTACAAATAGCATATGGTACCTCATTTCCCGCTGCGTCTTGCTTGGTTGTCCTGTCGAAATTCTCCCAAACTCCCGATGTAGACGGCCTCAACCTGTTTGCTCCGGTTGCCATGGAGCCTGATGCTGACATGGAGCCTGATGACGGAACTCCACCTTGCTCCTCCGGTGAAACCTCCGGTTGGTTTGAGGCAGCCGCAGCCGCCTCCATAAACGCAATTTCCTCCGATGAAAGTTCGTAATCACCAAGAGCAAAGCTATCGTAAGGACTGTCCATAACAAAAACTACAAAATCGAAACTAACACTATTACTACTTTCATCTTAGCATAACAATAACTAACAATAAAAGTATTACAAAAATAGTATTGTACCTCTTTCACTGACTTGCTGACGAAAATTGAAATTTCCAAATTTTGGCACAATTTTTTTGAATTTTGCCAAATTAGCTCACCACGGATTTGAATTTGCACAACACAATTTCAAAGAGAGAAGGGAGAATGAAGGGGTGCTAAATGAGGGGGGGGGTATGGTGGCTATTTATAGAAAAAAAATCGGATTTTTTTGAATTTTTTTGCTAATTTTTAAGACCCCAACGGTCAAAATGGTCAAAAAACCCCCTAACGGCCGAATTTTTCAGGCTGTGCCATGCCGGGCACGGCCCATGGGCATCACACGGCCCATCTCGCTCCTGCCCAGCCTGCCCGCGCCCGTCCTTCTTCTCCCCCAACCCCCTCCTTCGCCCGAGCCGTCCCGCGTGCGGTAGTGCCGCACGGCATTGCCGCATAGCTCCTGGCCGACCCCGCCGCCTCCTCGCCTCCCCACTACCTCCTCGCTTGCCCGTCGCCTCGTCGCCTCCTCGATGCTCGCTGCCTCGTCGCCTCGTCGTCGGCTCCGCCTCCTCGACACCCACCGTCGCCTCCTCGACGACAGCCCTGCCGCCTCCTCGACGGCCCCGCCGCCAACTCGTCGCCTCCTCGACGGCCCCGCCACCTCCTCGACGGCCCCACCGTCGCCTCGTCGCCTCCTCAACAGCCGGTCCACGTAGGCGCAGCTCCGTGCGCCGCGTCGCCACCTGGGCCGCCTCCTTGCCTCCTCTCCTTGGTCGCGCGCCCACGTAGCTCCGTGCCTCCGTGCGATGCCCTCCTCCTCCCTTCGCTCCGGCGGACCGCGTAGCACCGTGCACTGCGATGCCCTCCTCCTCCCTCCGCTTGAGCGCCGCCACCTCCCCTTGATCGTGCCTCCCGCCACACGGCCGTGTTTAGGCCGCTTCAGGTTCGGCATGGCTCGCACTATTCATGCCGGGTCGGGCCGGCCCACCGTGCCGAGGTGGCGGCCTAGGCATAGCCCGGGGTCTCGTGCTGGGCCAGCACAGCCCATGAACAGTGTGGGCCGTACCGTGCTTAGGCTGGGCCTACAGTGTCGTGCCTCATGCAGGTCCGGTAGGCCCGGCCCATTTGGCCAGCTCTAGTCTCCTCTGGTTTAAAAAACTATGACCACCAGTCCTTCAAATATTAATTACCTTGATCTTTCACGACTTAAGATTTATTTTTCTCTACCAGACTATCACTAAAAATGTAACATCCCGTTTTCAGCTTTTGTAAATGTCGGACCCCCGGACGAGGAATACCTGAAGACTCTATGTGTATATTGTACTAGTCTCATGATCAGTGGCTAGTACACACATTCACAGCATTGGGTATTCACATCCATACAATCGCAACTAAAAGTAAAGAAAGGGGTACTTACTTAAGCTATTACAAGTTATTACATTCACGGCTGACCGGCCAAATGAAAGCAGTCATCAGAGTAAAGTATAGCAACAGAAAAAGTAGTAAAGTAGCAAAAGTCCAGCGGCATGCCTATCCAATCCTGTAGTTAACTGACAAGGAACAAAGCCTAGGTAGACCCGTCACTGAACCCTCTGGTTCCAGGTGCAAAGAACGTGTCATCTGGCATCGGCACATCTTCGATCTCTGAATAACAATATTAGCAAGATTGAGTACTTGTGTACTCAGTAAGACTTGTAGTGTATCGCAAAATTATATTAAATGCAAGGCTATCAAAGGATAAGACTCTACTCTACAAGTTACTATGCTTAAAGCCATTTTTATTTGCAATATTCATAAGTAGTAATTTGCAATGGAATTTGAAAGAGCAGTTCAAATATGTACAGGGCAGTAAGTAAAGAACTGAACAAATAATAGCAGCATCTTGTAATCCTTCTCAGTTACGAGCACAAAAAGAAGTATAACAACAACTCGCAACCCTCCTCGGCTGCGAGCCACATTTCATGTTCAGCCATATGTTGGGTCACGGGTAGGCTACGATAGCTACAAATAAAAATTCTACCACGCAAACCAGGAAGCCATGCAAGTAGATGATCATAGATCGTTACCACCAGACGCGCAGATCAGCGGAAGAAGGGTTGGAGCAGCCTGGTCCAACGAAGAGTGCGTCGATGTAGTGGTCGTAGTCGATCGTCAACGCCCAAAGAAGTCGATGCAGCAGTCGTAGTCGATCGTCTCCTCCAAAGAACGTCTCGCGGCTCCTTGTTAAGATCGCGGATCGTCCTCAAGCGCAACAATCGTAGTAGCGCCTCTACGGTATCCACACGCCCAGGATGGAACAACCGAACGCCGGTGTGCGGCCGACGAAGTCGCCTGATGGAGCTCTCAAGAAGATGGCGGCAAGGGTTTTGGTGGTGTTTCACGCATCCCTCCCAACAGCCTCATGCACCTCCTTATATAGTGCTCGTGACGGATCCTATCCGAACACGCCATTTAATCGATTCGACTTGGTTTGTTCCAACCCGTTAAGTGTGTGACCAGAGGTTCATGTGTAGTTCGGTTGTGAGTCGGAAACCGTTTTCGACCACAAGTCGTAGCGGCTCCTAGCAGAGCATATCGATTCCCGAATACACACAAATTATATCGGACGAACCTTAATGCAATATGATCTACGACTAGGTCCTCATCACTTACGACTAGGTCCTATCTATATATGACCAGTTCGTATTTGATTACGACCAACTCGTAACTCCTTACGACTTGGTTTCGACCACTCTGTGATTACGTTCGACTAGTCTACGACTTGCTTGTATCTCTATACGACTAGTCTGTAGCTGTTCGAACTAAGCGACCTACTCGTGTATACTCCCTTTGCCTCACGATGTCTGGTCGAACTCCAGGTGAGATGTTGTGTCATCCATGGACTGTTCAATACTTTCTCGATCGAGTGCCAGATAACTTTACGTGGTCGAACACTTCGACTACTAGTGGCATGGCCATGCACTTTCTTTATCCGATCACAACGAGGGGCCCAGAGACATCTCTCCTGTTATGTTAGGAGGGGCAAATCCCATATCCGACCAGTCACATTCCTCTCTATATTTCAGAGCATACCCGAAAGCTACCTTTATAACTACCCAGTTACGGTGTAGCGTTTGGCAACCCCTAAGAGTGCCCTTACACATGTAGGAAACCATGCTGATCTCAGGTCTAAGGATTATACATCAACATTGCTTGAGACCAACTAACGACACATAGATTCATAACAATCTCAATAGTGTCTCAATGTGGGTCTTATCCAACATCATGTTCTCTAACATGTGTCCATATTATTGGTTTGATATCTCCATATTTATGACTCATGAAACATAGTCATCAACCAATACATATGCTAGTCTATTCATATGTGTCCTCATATGTTTACGACCAGGGATCGTATAAGAATAATTATTGCAGGAATATAGAGTTTCACAACCAAGTCACATACTTGATAATAAATATTAACAATATTATTCTAGGAACAAGATAACACATTATCCAATGTCATGAACATAATGAAATATAATCATCTCTATGATTGCCTCTAGGGCATATTTCCAACACCATAGACATGACAGTTAACTCAACAAAAAAAACCCCCATGTCATTGCCTACGGTTTTGTGACAAAATGGTTATTGGAAAACAAAGCTACAGCTATACCAGCCACACTAAGCACACTCATGACCGCGAGCACAACTATTTAAATATATTTCCACTCTGTAGCGGTGTACAACTTTACCCATAATACACAGATATTCCAGTCATCTTGTAATTCTCTATATCACTGCTCACTACCATAGCTAAACAGTCTAGAGCTCACAATGCAGCCTTTACATCATCTAGTCCTAGCCTTGCACTAGCCCAACGAATGTCTACTCACTCACCCGGATACCCTCTGTTGAGTGAGGCCCTCACTTACCCGGATACCCTCCGTCAAGTGAGGCATTCACAGTTGTGTCGTCAAGCTTTGTTCCCAATTCCTCGGTGAAGGGAGCCCCTTTAGACATGCCTAACCAGTCATGCCCGCACTATACGCCTTACCTACGTGCAAGGCTAGTTTTTCGATGACTTAGTTAGTTACGACTATCTCATACTAGCACATATAGTTGTACGATTAGGTCTTAGTCCCGGAGTTGCTAGCTTCAGTCTTTAACTGACCCGGGCAAGGATCTCCACCCTATCTATTAGTGAGTCACAATCCCCATTCTTCTCAAAATACATTATAACTTGCCCAAGTCTAAAACTAAGTTTACATTTTATTTTCACATAGAATAACAGAGGTACCCCCTCTAGACATTTTTCAAAATCTCCTAAATTCACAAATTAACATATTATCCTTTTAACTGCTTTTCGAAAAATCTATCGTTCTAGTTGTAGTTGTGTGGTAATCGCACTAAAAAAATTCTCAAATGACATTATATATTGTCTAGCCAATATTCTAATGGCTACAACAGTAAGGGATCAATATTCCAAGGAGTGATATGCAGCAAATAGGATTACAACTACCAATTTCTCATTCATAGAATTTTCATACAAAAACATGCACGCATGCATAATACATTTTACAAAACAAAGTACAATAAGTAAAATACTAGGATAACATGTTCAAAGGAGGTGCTTTCCTTGCTCTTGCTGTTCTAAAATATGGTTGGTTGATCATCAAAATAATCACTCGAGCAATCGGCGTCTAATTCAAAAGAGCCGGAAACGAATTAAATATCACCAATAAATATAACAGTAACCAAAATAAAATATTTTTACATATTCTGGTAGTTCATGATTTTAGATGAATTTAGAGACAAATATCATTTGATTTGGCATTTTGTAGCAAAAGCTATTAAGGTTTGAATTCCATTCGATTTGGAAAATCCAGATAAAATGAGAAATACGCTTTCCAACAGAGAAAGTGTATTCTCTCTCATGCACTAATGAGGTTTACGCTTTCCAGTAAGGGAAGCGTATTCTCCTCAGAACTAAAAGCGTATTTTATATTTTTCTTTTGATTTTCTTTTAAACCGACAAGTGGGGTCCACTTGTCAGCGACTTGGTTCACGCAATAGCGTGTAGACCGAAGGTCCATACGCTCGAAGCACGGGTTCGCCGATGTGGTGCACTATGCACTTAAGTGGTCATGGGACCCGCATGTCATTGACACATTAGGGAATAACGATTCGTTTTAGATTTCTTTTAATCTTTTGCTCGGTCCCACATGTCAGCGACATATGCGGTCATTAAATCAACGATAATGATTGCTTTGTCCTAATCCGACAATGATGTCATTTAATGATGATGCTACAATGCTGTCTCGATTAGACAGCGTAGAGCCGCGTGATGGCGCTCGCGCCCGCGCTCGTCGCCGGCGCGGTGGTGCTCGGCTGTGCCAGAGAAGACCCAAAATGGGTTCTCCGTGCTATTGTGCACCTATTGGTATCGGCGGCGAGGCCTAAGGTGGCTCCTAGCGGTGGCGCGCTGGCGTTGAATGGCAGCGTTGCGACGGCAACGAGCAATGCTCAAACCAACAACGCCCTCAATGAAATGATGTGTGCATGAGCATCTACAGGATACTAGGGTCATACCGAAAGCGAGAGGAAGCTCGGAGGTGGTCGAAGGTCGCTTGTCGATGGTGAGCTGAGGCGGCGAGGTGAGCTCTGCATGGAGAAAGAACTGAAGGTGATGAGGGAGCTTGGGATGCTTGGAGAAGCTCGGAGACGTCCTGGTGATGCTTCTAGTGCGAGGAATCGGTCCAAGGTTCAGTGAAGCTCTAGCGGCGACTGCGACGGTGTTGTCTGCTGGAGGCGAGGAAGAAACATAGATTCGGGAGCTTTTGTGGATCAACGAAGCAATTGAGTGAGGGGAAAGGATTAAGAGGCTCTAGAAAATGATATGACGCGAGAAGAGCGACAAGAAACCATTCTGAATGGCTGGAGTGGCGGTGGCTGCTCACGGCCAAAAACAGAGCTCAGGCTCCCGAGCGATTGAGCTCAATTGAGGAGGAGAAAATAGAGGAGGAGCTGCGCACTGGTGAGGAAAGGAAGGAATGGAGCTCAAGGCTGCTTTTTATAGCCAGAGGGGCAGAGTAGAGCAAGGATGAGCTCGGGCAACCATGGGCAGAGTGGCGGAGCTCTTAGCGGCGTACGAGTAGGAGTGGGCTCGGCCGGGGCTGGGATAGGCACAGAGGAGACGGGCGACGCGACACGGTTGGTTGGACGGCGGCAAAATGGTGGGCGGTGAGGCGAAAACCGCGGGTGCACAGCGATGCGCTCATGGGCGGTTCGCTGGTGTGGCCAGGCACGAGGTGGATGAAGGTCCCTGCGCCTGGGGTCCACTGTCAGCGAGAGGTGAGAGGAGATATTAGGTTTAGTTTTTTTTTATATTTTTCTACTGATTTATTTTCTAATTTTATTTACCAAGCAAATGGCTTTAGAATTTTATGAAAACTTTTGTGAAAGCTCTGTACCTAATGTAGTTTCTCCTGTAAATTTTTCAAATGTTTCTACCTTCTGTGAATTTCTCTAAAATTCATACAATTTTATGTTCTTGTGTTTTGTATTTGTTTTTCTAAACAAGTTTTCACATAAAAGTTTTGGTGAATTATTCCTGAGTGATTGTGCCCGAAATAATTCTCTTATTTAATATTTTTACTTTTTTATGCAATTTCTTTTGAGTACATATTTGCTCGTATTTCATGTTTTGTTTTTGAATCAAAATTCAAACAAGGGTATATTTTCATGTGCAAAATGATCAACACAGTTTTTCCTAATGCATTTATAATACATATTCCCTGATGCGACAATAGGTGTCCCGATCTTTCGGTGAGGAGGATAACTCGATTTGGTGGAGACGACTCTCACAATTCGGCTACAAATCGTACACGACCAACATGCCTAGCAATCGCTGAACCAACTCCGAAATCGTTCTCGACCTTGCTAAAAGCATGATCAACCTGACCACGAAGGTCTATTTCTGCATGTAATCGAAGAACAAGCAAGAACAAGATAAATAGCAATCTGAAATTGCAAATAGGATTGAAATATTTGATAAAGTTGGGATTCTATAGCGGTGTTATGGTTGGTCTAATCGATACAAGCCAATACACGAAGTTGGAATAAAACTAACTTTTAACTAAACAAACTCCAAGGAAACTAGAGGGGTGCGACCTCCTTAAATATGGGAGGGGGAGCTGCATATAACTAAGAAATAAGGTGGTGGTACTATTCATGGCACTATTTATGTGAACAGTACAGCTGTGAATAGTATGGGCCAAGAGAGGGGGCGCCTTCCCCTTGGGCCCAAACAATACAAGGCTCAATTTGGCCTAAACAGGTGGTGCAGTACCTTTTTTTAGTGATCGTAGTGCACACAGAAGGAATTTGAATGGGAGACTAGATCCGTTGGAAAGAGGACGAGATAAGCTTTCCATCAAGTACTTGTAAACCTCAAACGGACTCTGTATGTGAAAGTTATGCATATTTGAAGTCGGTGCTGTCTCCGGCGGCCGAATTGGATTCCATAACGTGTCCAGCTTGAACTCTTGCTTGGTATATGGACTAGTGGTCGTATCCAGAGGGTTGATGCCCTCATCATTCCCAGAATTCAGATTTTAGGATGTTACTATTGGGCTGCGGATAGGCTACGATAGCTACAAAATAAAATTTTCTACCACGCAAACTAGAAAGCTAAGCAAGCAGATGATCACAGATCGTTACCACCAGACGCGCAGAGCAGCGGAAGAAGGGTTGGAGTAGCCTGGTCCAACGAAGAGCACATCGATGAAGTTGTCGTAGTCGATCGTCCAGCGTCCTCGCGAGTCGATCATCTCCTCCAACAACCTCTGATATTTCTTGTGAAGATTGTGGATCGTCCTCAAGAGTAACAATCGCAGTAGCACCTCTACGGTATCTACAGGTCCAGGGAAGGAACAACCGAACGTCGGTGTGCTAGCACCAAGTCGCACGGCAGAGCTCTCAGGAAGATAGCGGCTAGGGTTTCGATAGAGTTACTCACGTCAACTTGTGCACCACTGTCTTTTCCAACAGCCTCATGCATCTCCTTATATAGTGCTCATGATGGATCCTATCCAAACACGTTTGATGAATCGTATCCATACTGGTTTGTTCCAACCCGTTAAGTGTGTGACCCTATAGGTTCATGTGTAATCGGTTGTGACTCAGAAACCCTTTCCGACTACGAGTCGTAGCGGTTCCTAGCAGAACATAGCGATTCCTGAATACACACAAATTATATTGGACGAACCTTAATGCAATATGATCTATGACTAGGTCCTCATCACTTATGACTAGGTATTATCTCTATACGACCAGTTCATATTTGGTCACGACCAGTTCGTAACTCCTTACGACCAAGTTTCGACCACTCTGTGATTTCGTTCGACCAGTCTACGACTAGCTCGTATCTCCATACGACCAGTTCGTAACTGATCGAACTAAGTGACCTACTCGTGTATTCTTCCTTTGCCTCACGATGTCTGGTTGAACTCCAGGTGAGATGTTGTGTCATCCATGGACTGTTCAATACTTTCTCGATCGAGTGTCGGATAACTTCACGTGGTCGAACATTTCAACAACTAGTGACATGGCCATGCACGTTCTTTATCCGATCACAATGAAGGGCCCAGAGACATCTCTCCTGTTATGTTAGGAGGGGAAAATTCCATATCCGAGCAGTCACATTCCTCTGCATGTTTTATAGCACACCCGAAAGCTACCTTTATAACTACCCAGTTACGAGCAGCGTTTGGTAACCCCTAAGAGTGCTATTACACATGTAGGAAACCATGCTGATCTCAGTTCTAAGGATTATACATCATCATTTCTTGAGACCAACTAGCGACATATAGAATTATAACAATCTCAATAGTGTCTCAAGGTGGGTCTAATTCAACACCATGTTCTCTAACATGTGTCCATATTATTGGTTTGATATCTCTATATCCATGACCTATGAAACATAGTCATCAACCAATACATATGCTAGTCTATTCATATGTGTCCTCATATCTTTCCAGGCCGTGGAGCGTTTAAGAATAATCATCGCAGAAATATAGAGTTTCACAATCAAGTCACATACTTGATAATAAATATTAACAATATTATTCTATGAACAAGATAACATATTATCCAATGTCATGAACATAATGAAATATAATCATCTCTATGATTGCCTCTAGGGCATATTTCCAACAGTTATAGACCTACCACCCTTACAAGGAAACTCAACCTCGAGATTCATATGACTCGGTAAAGAAGTAGGGGAATTCAGCTCTAAGGCAATCTTCGCGTTCTCACGTAGCTTCGTCTTCAGTGTGGTTGCTCCACTGGATTCTCAACATCTTGACAGAACTGTTACATGCATGATGCGTGGCTTTGTCTAAAATTCGAACCGGGTGCTCTCGATAAGAGAGATTCGGCTGAAGGTCAATGCTCTCCAACTGAGTGAGTTCAGTCAGAGTTCAGAGACACTTCTTGAGTTGCGATATGTGTAAGACGTCATGCACATCTGAAAGTTGAGGTGGCAACTCCAACTAGTATGTTACCTCGCCTTTCCTTACGAGAATTCGGTAGGGACTGATATACCGAGGCGCCAGTTTCCCATGGACTTAGAAACAGTGGATACCTCTCAGTGGTGAAACCTTGAGATAAACAAAATTGTTTACTTCAAAGCTAAGCTCACGGCAACGATAGTCGGCATAACTCTTCTGTCACGACCGTGCTTCCTTCAGGCGTCTTTTTATCGCATTGACTTGTTCTTGTGCTTCTTGGATGACAGTGGGTCTAAAGAATTATCGTTCTCCGACTTCAGACCAGAACAAGGGTGTTCTGTACTTCCTCCCATAAAGTGCTTCAAATGTAGATATTTGGAGACTAGACTGGAAGCTGTTGTTATAGAAAAATTCGGTAAACACCAAGCATTTCTCCTAATTCGTGCTATAGGAAAGCACGCATGCTCACAACATATCTTCCAGAATTTGATTGGTCCTCTCTGTTTGACCTCCTGTTTGTGGGTGGAATGCCGTGCTAAAGTATAGCTCGGTTCCTAACATTTTATGTACACTATCCCAAAATCGAGAACTGAACTGAGGTTTTCGATCAGAGGTTATGATCTTTGGCACACTATACAGACGAATGATATGATCCATATAAAGTTCTGCAAGCTTGGCTCCAATGTAGGTGGTGCTAACTGAAATAAAGTGAGCCATCTTGGTTAGGGGATCCATGATAACCTAGATGAAGTTGTGCCCATTTCGGGTCTTTGGTAACCCTGTGATGAAATCTATACCGATTTCATCCCATTTTCACTCGGGGATATTCAGGGGTCAAAGCAATCCTGCTGGACGCTGGTGTTATGCTTTCACATGCTGGCACACGTCGCAAATGTCAACTTGCGTTGAGACGTCTCGCTTCATACCGGGCCACCAAAACTATTTCCGGAGGTCTTAGTACATCTTGGTGCTTCCAGGAGGAATGGAGAGAGTGGAGAATCATGAGCTCCTCTAAGGATTATCTCCTTCATATCACTATCATTTGGAACACAGAGCTGCTGTCTGCCCATAACTAATCCACTCACGTTCTCGGAAATTTCTGATTTTCCACCATCTCGTAGGTCGAGCTTGATTTCGACTATTGCCGGATCTTTGAGCTGAGTGGCTTGGATCTATGATTCGAGAGTAGGTTGCAGTGCTAGAGCAACAATATTACCTTTCTCAACCACTTCTAAGTTGAGTTTTCGTGATTCTTCATGCAACATCGGTTGATTTTCTTCGATCGATGCACTCATGCAGTGAAGTTTCCGGTTTAGAGCATCAGCTACTACGTTGGCTTTACCAGGGTGGTAATGAATGCCTAAGTCATAGTCTTTGATCAACTCAAGCCATCTTCGCTGCCCCAAGTTTAGATCTGGCTGAGTGAAGAAATACTTCAGGCTCTTATGATCTGAGTATATCTCACATCGATTGTCAATTAGATAATGCCTCCAGATCTTGAGAGCATAAACCACAGCTGCTAACTCCAAGTCGTGGGTTGGGTAATTAGCTTCATCTGGCCATAATTGACATGAGGCATAGGCCACTACCTTGTCTTCTTGCATCAGCACACAACCGAGGGCGTGGTGGGATACATCGCAATACACAACGAAGCACTTGTGTATGTTGGGCAGAGTAAGCACTAGGGTTGTTGTGAGCCTTTTTCATAACTCATGGAAGCTCTTGTCACATGAGGCTGACCATTCAAACTTCTTCTCCTTCTTTAGAAGTTGAGTCATTAGTCTTGCAATCTTGGAGAAGTTCTCGATGAACCGGCAACCGGTGGTAATATCCCGCTAGACCGAGGAAACTTCGGACTTCAGGAACAGTGCGGGGCTGCTTCCAAGCTAGGACATCTTGTATCTTGCTCGGGTCCACTGCCACACCGCCTTCGGATAGAACATGGCCTAGGAAGCTAACTTCCCTTAGCCAAAATTCGCATTCGCTGAATTTGGCATATAGCTGATGTTCCCGCAGCTTATCGAGCACTAATCGCAAATGCTGCTCGTGCTCTTCTGTGGTCTTTGAGTAGATAAGGATATCATCGATGAAGACCACTATGAATTGATCCAAATACTCCATAAATGTCTTGTTCATAAGATTCATGAAATTTGCAGGAGCAGTGGTGAGTCTGAATGGCATTACAGTGTACTCGTATAGACCGTAAAGCGTGGTAAACACAATCTTCGGAATGTCTTCTGGTTTGATCGTGAGTTGAAAATATCCAAGCCTCAAGTCAATCTTGGAGAAGATACATGCGTCATTCATTTGATCAAAGAAATCATCAATCCTCAGGAGAGGATATTTGTTCCTGATGGTGACTTCGTTTAGAGAACGATAGTCGACGCACATCCGCAGACTGTTGTCTTTCTTTGTCACAAACAAAGCGGGGCTTCCCCATAGAGATGAGCTAGGGTGAATGAATCCCTTGTCCAAATACTGATTGAGTTGTTTCTTCAATTTGGTAAATTCATCAGATGCCATTCGATAAGGTCGCTTAGACATAGGTGTTGTCCCGGGTATTAAATCGATGATAAATTCCATGTCGCGATCCAGCGACATCCCTGGCAATTCATTCGGAAATACGTCGAGATACTCGCATACCACGGGCATCTAACTAAGCTCTGGAATTGAGACGAAATTGAGCTTGGGCTGCTGCGTTGGAGCGGCATAGGCGAAGGAATAAACAACATGTTCCCTGTCAGAATTGAAGAGAGAAATAGCTCGTGTCGCGCAATCAATTACTCCTTGGTATTTGGCTAGCCAGTCCATTCCAAGAATTATGTCTAGCCCAGTTGTATCTATCACGATAAGGTTGGCCTTGAATCCTACTCCATTAATTTCAATATGAGTGTCTAAACAACTGAGTTTCGCCTTCAGGACAGAACCGGGTGAGTAGACTATCATGATGCTTTCTAAAGGTGTAGTCTTTAAATGGTATTGTGTGACAAACTTTTTAGAGATGAATGAATAAGAAGCGCCAGAATCAAATAGCGCTAATATAGGTACAGAATGTACGAGAATCATACCCGCCACCACATCTAGCGATGCTTCCTCCTCTTCAGCGGTCGTGTAGTTCAAACGGTCACGTCCGAAGCCTTGTACCGGCTTGGGCACTTGCTTCCCTCCTTGACCTCGAGCGAAGCCCTAGGGTCACTACTAGACTCCAAGAGGTTGAGGTTGAGGCGCTGGAAGCTTCTTCTTCAGGCACATACTGGCATAGTGCCCGCATTCTCTGCAACTGAAACAGGTCACGTCTGCTGTCCGGTTTGGTGTACCAGATGGCTGACCACCGCGATCATATTGTTGAACCGCTACTGGTTGAGGGCGGGGAGCTGGTGCTTGGAACCTCGAAGGTGGTGGTGCCAAAGGACGTGCGTTTGACAGTTGCCAAATGCGAGGTCTTGGCGGACCGCTGCTTGCGGATTTCTGCGCAAGCTACGTGCGCTTACAGCTCTTCATGATCGTCTGAGTGCTATCTTCGACCTGGATCGCCTTGTTGATCATGGTCTAGAAATTAGGGATGTCGTGGGCAGCGAGTGACCACTTCATCTCATCATTCAGGCGCTCCGGGAATAAGGTGACCTTTCTTGCTTTGTTCGGTATCTCAGACGCAGCATAGCGAGCGAGATAGTTGAAGCAGTGTAGGAACTCCATCACTGTCAGGTTCCCTTGCCGGAGTTCATAGAACTCCTGTCTCTTGATGTCCATAAGACCTGAGGGGACATGGGCATCGCGGAACGCTTCTTTGAAAGAGGCCTAAGAGATGGTCTGGCCTTCTGGAATGATGGCCTGATGGTTCTCCCACTGTCGAACTCGGGAGCGAAGGATCCCGAATTCTCTGTGTTCATACATTAGTCCAGGATAGCTAATGTACACAGTCAAACAAAAGTGATAATCAAAACATATCACGCATTTTATTAATATTTATTCAGAGTTTATTACAAAGGGCCTGAGGCCAAATAAAGTAAAACACAGCGGAAGCAGAATAATAGTAGTAGACCCAACGATTCGCCACAGGCAATCGTCTGGGGGCGCAGCCTAGGCGTCAAGATCCTCACCGTCTTGATAGATATCTTCTCCTGAATAAAGATTATTCAGCAAGAGTGAGCACTACTACCGTGCTCGCAAGTTACACCCAATATGGAATTGATATGCATGCATAAGGTAGACAAAGGATATTGGCAAGGTTATTTTATGTAAAATAGCTTTTAATTTATATAATCATATTAGATTACAAAGCCATTTTATACAATAATCTAAATCACCATTTTAAATAACAATAGTTTATTGTGGATAACCTCCATAAAAGATGATGGATATCCTCCAATCACAAAGGCTACCCGCCCAATTTTCCCACAGGACTAACCATCCTGAAATTATCTGTTGAAATCATTTTAAAACCAAAAACAAAACTAACTCTGAGTGGCTTTGCTAGCATGTCCATGACCGTGGACGCGGCTATTCGAATAGTTTTACACTCTGCAGAGTTTGTACAACTTTACCCACACGAGACATTATACTCTTTGTGTCGGCCAATCCACGCTTCCTAAGGCGTGTGACAGAGCAAACATCACAAGGCCGTTACAATGTTCTACCTCAAAGTACTTGTGCCCGCTAAGGTTTAACTTCCATTGGACCGACTGTCCTCAAAAAACCCCTCTTGCGCCAGATGGGAAAACTGTCTGCCCGACACCCATACATACAACATAGCACAAATAACTAAGAGGTATTACAAATTATTTAGCCAGGTCCTGCCCATACAGGACATGTGGTTGTACGATAAGGCATAACAAAATGCGCTCAAAGACCGGTCCTCAATTGACTTGGGCGTCATTCAATTTAAACCACAGGTCTTAATCTTAACGAGACTAAGCAGGTGCATAAACTCGCACCCACCATTCATCCTTTTAGCCCAAGTCCAAACCCTTTTTATTTTATTTCTATAAAACCATCTTTACAAATTCTCTATGGTAAAACAATACCATAGTTTTAATTTTCAAAGACAAATTTTATTGAGTTGGCTAAAATTCTCCCAAAAACATAAATCATGATCTAAGTATTTGCGAAGCATTTGATTATTAAACATAATAATTTATCTAAAGTGACAAAGGAATGACATGGCAACATCAAAATTTGGCATACAAGGATAATAGGAATAACTAATTATTTAAACAGAATTTGAAATACTTGAATAAAATTATGCATGCATTTAATAATTTAAAAACTGAATTTAATTAACTTTAAAATAATAGGGCAAAATGGTCAAAGTATAACTTGCCTTCGTTGCGATCTGGAAAATCTAAGTCTTGAGAAGTATCTAATTCCCGGAATCGTCAAAGTCTAAACGTGAAAATAAGGCAAATCAAATAAAATTCAAACAAAATTCAGAAATACAAAATAAACCAAGTCTAAATATAATAATTTTATTTTATTGAGCTAGATAATCAAATTATAAAATTTTAGAAATTTGTTTCACTAAATTTGGAGTTAGGATTCAATTATTATGAATTTTATAAATTTTAATCCTAAATTTGATATTTAAAAGAATTCTAAATTCTAAAACAGAACCAAAATGAACTCTAAATTGAATTATTATATTTTATTTAGTTAGACAATAATTTTCTAAAATTTTAGCAACTTGAATCATCTAATTTGGAGTTATAATGCAAAAGTTATGAATTTTACAAATTTTAAACTAAATCATTATTTAAACAATTTCCTGAATTATTTTTCTAAAGAGAATTCTAAATATTGCGATGATGACGTCAGCGATGATTTTCGAATTTAAATGAATTTGAATTAATTTTTCGACAAAGGGGCCCAGTGACATAGGCTCGGCTCACATGGACCATGTCCACGAGCCCTAGCCCGGAGGTGTGGTGGTGTCGTGTGGCGTGGCATGCCACGCAGTGCCCACGTCGGAGCTTATGCTGAGGTGGCGCCAGCTGGCTCCGAGGTGGTCAGGCCACGTAGGCCCGAGCGCGGTGACTCTCCGGTGAGGACCTCGCCGGAGCTACGAGCCTCGGCGAAACGAGTGAATGATTGCAACAGAGAGAGCGGAAGATGCTGGTCACGATGCTCACCGGAGTTGCATGAAAACGCGGCGGAAAGACGATCGAACGAGGTTGGCGGCGGCGGCTGGCGACGTGAGTAGAGGCTCCGAGGGTTTCCGCAAACGGATGCACGCACGAGTGTCGCGGCTGTGGATTTATGTCGTGAGACGTACTCAACGAGGTCGGGCGTCATCTTGGCGGGCCGGAATTGAAGAAAAACCAATTCTTCCCGCCGGCGAAGAACTCTAAAATTGGGGCTTCACAGAGGAGGAAGGGAGATGTGAGTGGTGGTGATGTGTTGTGGAAATGGAGGCGCTCCCGAGGCTCCCTTTTATAGGGGCCGGGGCAGGCGATGAGACGGAGATCGTGTGCGGCTTCAATGGCGGCGGCGAAGTGGAGAATAAAGAGGGTTAAAGAGAGGAAAAGCGACGGAATGGAAGCGAGAGATCGTGGATTTGAATGCGCATTTATCGCGTGAAGTAAGGAGGCATAAATGGCGCGTTTAAGAGCTTCTACGAAGAAGCGGCAATGGCGGCGGTCTTGGAGCTGGAGGTAGAAGAAGACGGGAGAAGAAGACAGGCGGAGCGTTGGATTTGCATCGGGTGGCTAGAGAGTGTGTGCGGCGTGGCGTTAAGGTCGTCCGATGCACATCTGACGATTCTGAGAAAGGGTAGGCGGGATGAGAGGCGGTCTTGTGTGGGCGGCTTGGGCAGCACAGAGTAAGTGTGAGTAAATGGGCGAGCCAAGTTTCGCCCAATTGTTGTTTTTCGATTTTCTTTTCATTTTCTATTTTAAATATTCAGTTTAATTCATTTCACTTTAGAATATAGCAAAATAATTCCAAAAATTCTAGAAAAATTCTCATAAATTATTAGAGACATTTTATACTTAATAAAATTATTTCCAACTTAAACTTGATAATAGATTTTGTAGTTAAATTTATTTTAGCCTTAACTAATTAAGAAAAAGTTTTAAAAATTTGAATTTCCACAAAAATAAATAGTTTTAAATTTTCTCTGAAATTGAAATTTTGGGCTGTTACAAACCTTCCCCTTAAAGGAATCTCGACCCGAGATTGATTTGGCCACAAGAAGATGGGGATACTCGCCTTAAGATCTTCCTCTCGCTCCCGGTGGCTTCACTTTACGGTGGTGGCTCCAATCGAACTTTATATGATCGGATGATCTTGCTCACAGTAACACGCTCTGCGGCGTCTAAAATCTTGATTGGTTGTTCTACATAAGTGAGGTCTTCTTGTAGATCGATACTCTCTAAAAGAGTCGATCCTCCGCACTCGAAGGCACTTCTTTAGTTGTGACACATGAAAGGCGTTGTGTCGCAGACAAGGAGGTTGGCGGTTCAAGCGATAAGCGACTTCACCTCTCTTTGCCAAAATTTTGTAAGGACCCACAAATCTGGGTGCGAGTTTTCCTTTAGTTGAAACCTTCTTACTCCCTAAGTGGAGTAACTCGAGATAAACAAAATCTCCTATTTCAAATGTCAATTCTCTTCTTGATTGTCGGCATAACTTTTACGTCGGGTTTGAGCTACTTTCAGACGTTCTCTTATTGCTTTAACCTTGCTTTCAGCGTCTTTGATCAATTCCGTCCAAGAATTGGTGCTCTCCTACTTCATCCCAAAGGAGCGGAGTTCGCATTTTACGCCATATAAGGCTTCAAATGGAGACATCTCAAGCTAGCTTGATAGCTATTGTTGTACGAGAATTCTACAAAGGGTAGATTCTTGTCCCAACTTTTTCCATAATCTAAGGCATGTGCTCAAGCATGTCCTCAAGAACTTAGTTGACGCGTTACATGTCGACCATCCATCCGAGGGTGATCTGTTTATCTTGAAGTTGAGTCTGGTTCCTAAAGCTTCATGAAGACTCTTCCAAAATCGGGATGTGAACGGGAACCTCTATCGAGACAATCTTCTTGGGTACACCATGTAAACAAACAATCTTGGCCACATATATTTGGCTAGTTTGCTACTCGATAGGTGGTCTTGATTGGAATGAAATGGGCCACTTTGGTCAATCGGTCAATTATCACCCAAATGGAGTCACATCTGTTTGGGTCCTAGGAAGTCGATAATGAAATCCATACCAATTTCTTCCCACTTCCATTCAGAATCGGTAGTGGTTGCAACAAACCAATGGTCTTTGGTGCTCTGCCTTAACTCGTTGACATATATCGCAATGTGCATTTAACTTCGTGATTTCTCGCTTCATCTTGACCCACCAATACTTCTCCTTCAGATCTGGTACATTTTGGTACTTAGGGATGAATGGAGTAGGGTGATTCATGAGCTTCTTTTAGAATTGATGTTTTAATTCCTGGCGATTAGGCACACAGATCGATTTCCAAACCATCTTGTTCCTTGCTCATCCTCGAGAGAATCACGGGCTTTGCCTCTTCTCATATTCTTTTGATTTCTTTGATGTCTTCGTCTTCTAACCTGTTTTTCTCTAATCGACTCTGAAGAGTGGGTTGAACTTCAAAGCATTGACACATCCTTGGTTGACAATCTCGATTTAGATGCTTGAGTTCTTCATACAATTACCGATTCTTCCGAACCAGGATGGTATTGCAATCGCCTTTCTACTCGGGGCATCTGCAACTACATTTGCTTTACCCGGATGATAATGAATTCCAAGGTCGTAATCTTTTATCGGCTCTAGCCATCTTCGTTGTCCGAGGTTGAGTTACGATTGAGTAAAATGTATTTCGACTCTTATGATCGTGAAAATCTCACGGTGATTACCAATAAGATAATGCCGCCAGATTTTTAGAGCATGCACAATTCTCGCTAACTCGAGATCATGAGTCGGATAATTTCCTCGTGTGGTCTTAATCGGCGAGATGCATAAGCCACTACTTTACCTTCTTGCATAAGTACACATCCAAGTCCTTGACGGGATGCATCACGAAGATTTCAAAATCCTTATGAATATCGAGCGAGATAACACTTTGGTGCAGACACTAATCTCTTCTTGAGTTCTTGTAAACTCTTTTCACGAGCCTCTGTCCATTCAAACTTTTTCTCCTTTTTGAAGTTGAGTCATGGGTCTTGCTATCTTGGAGAACCCTTCAATAAATCTGCGGTAATACCCGCTAATCCAAGAAACTTCTCACCTCTGAGACAGACTTGGGTTGTTTCCAATCCATTCGGCTTCAACTTTGATGGATCTCTGCAACTCCTCCTGTGACACAATATGTCCAAGGAATGCCATTTGACTTAGCCAAAATTCGCACTTGCTAAATTTGGCATAAAGCTGATTTTCTCTGAGTTTTCCCAAAATTATTACGAGATGATCCTCGTGTTCTTCTTCATTCTTTGAATAAATGAGAATGTCATCGATGAACACAACCACAAACTTATCCAGAATTCCATGAACACTTTGTTCATCATATTCATGAAATAAGCGAGGCGTTTGTCAAACCGAACGACATCACTGTGAGTTCATCTGATCCATATCTGGTTGTGAATGCAGTCTTGGGATATCTTAAGTGCGATCTTGATTGGTGATAGCGGATCTCAAGTCAATCTTGAAAATACACTTGCTCCTTTAATTGATCAAGCGGATCATCGATCCTAGGTAGCGGTACTTATTCTTGATTGTCACTTCATTAAGTGATCGTAATCCACACACATTCTCATACTATTGTCTTTTTCTTGACAAATAATACTAGGTGCTCCCCAAGGTGATGAGCTTGGCAGTATATAACCTTTTCTGCTTTTAGTTCCATTATCTGCTTTCTTCATCTCGCCAACTCATTGGCCAAGATTCAGAGGGTCGCTTTGAGATTGGGGCGGTCCACAGGACTAAGTCAATTATAAATACTACGTCCTGTCGGGTGGCATCTTGGAGTAGTTCATCGGGAAAAACATCAGGAAATTCTTGTACCATTGGTATATCTTCAAGCTTTAACTCTTTCAAGCTGGTTAGAACCGATCTTCCTCGGTACTAGTCTTGGGCTTGAATTCCTTGAGATTCCTTGCTTATTGGTAAGAGCAATAGACCTATTGGCACAATTTATTTGTCCTTGATTCTTGGCTAGCCAATCCATTCCAAGAATCACATCAAACCTTGAGAATGCAAAACTATCAAATCTGCTAGGAAGGTTACTCAGGATATTTCAAGGGTAAGGTTTGGGCAAAGATAACTAGTTCTCATTTACGAGCAGGGAGTGAATTATCATAGGATTATCTAAAGGAGATAGGTAACCCATGTTTTCCCACAAATTTATTGGAAACAAAAGAGTGCGATGCTCGGAATCAAATAGAACTAATCTTTGTCTTGAATTGATTGGAAGCGTACCAAGGGCGACATCATCCTCTTTGCTTGAGCTTCCTCTGCATAACGTGGTTCACACGTCCTTCAGTATCTTTGATCGCGGCTTTTGATTGCCACCGTGGTTGGAACTCTGGTCTTGGCCTAGCGGTGGTGCACCTTGCGACTTCTTAGGGCATCTGTTAGCATAATGCCCGTCTCGTTCTGATGGGAAACAAGTCACTCCGATTCTTGATGAAATCGGATTCTTCTGCTGAGGCCGACCTCCGTTGAGTTACTACTGGCTTTGAAGTATTGGGGCGCTGCGTTGGTCTTGGAGCTCGAGGGTGGAAGATCGAAATCCTCCTGTTGTGGTGGTGGAGGCCGTAACGCGAGGCTTGGGTTGTCCTCGACATTGTACTTCGAGCGGCCATCCTTAACTATGCTTCTCCATCTGCAGATGTTTGGCCTCTGGCGAAAAGCTTTATTCACTAACTTTTGGAAGTCGGTGTAGTCATTGGAGACCACTGGTGAGATCTCATCGTTTAAACCATCCATGAACCTTTCTGCCTTTCTTCATCACTAGCCACATCTGCTTTGGGGCATAGCGAGCAAGTTGGTTGAATTTGTGCGAGTATTCCCCCTTGTCTTGGTTGCCTTGTTTGGCGCGTGGAACTCTTTCTTCTTTAGGGTCATTATCCTCGGGAATATGTGCATGGCGAAAAGCCGCACAAACTCCTCCCAAGAGATAGTCTGCGCATCGGCATGGGAGATGTTATAGTTATCCCACCATTACGATGCGGGACCGGTGGTGATGAGAGGCAAGCAGGACTCTCTCACGATCGATACATTGAGTGATATCCGGCTTCTTCCGATAGCATGGATCCAATCATCGGCATCCATTGGCTCTGTCTTTCTTTGAAGGTCGGTGGGCGACATCGCATAAATTCGCCATGGTCAATCTTTGTGCGGTGGAGGTGGTGGTGGTGCTTGGTGGTGTTGCTTGGTTGATGTTAATGGACTGAGCTAACAGGTCTATCAGATGTGTTTGATTGGCCATCATTTGGCGCCAATCAGGCCCTTCTGCTGGTGGAGGAGGTGGTTCTTTGGGCGAGGGTTTTCTGTGTCTGCGTTTGGATTTCCTTGGCCTTGGCGCTACCACTTCTTGGCGCGTGTGGTAACCATCTGTGGAATCTTCTAAAGACTCAGAATAGAGTATAGAAATAAAGTTCTAAGGGAATAATATTTTTAACAGCCCAAGAACTAACAAGCACAAGACAAAAGAACCAAATTTTGCCAAAAATAGTCCTTTTATTATTTTATTTTATTGTTTGATTATGGCTATCACAAGAGACATTGATAGCTCATAATTCGCATCTAACGATCATATGAGATCTGACTAAGGTGTAAGAGGGTATAATCGGCTGCAAGTACTACCCTCTCTGCCTTGTATATAGCCACTCTTCTTCCATTGCTTTGGCCTTTCTTACGCATCTAGCGGTACATTACGAGTATTACGCAGTTCATCGAGTGTTCCGTGAGGCATAATCCATTGCCTTAGACAGTCCACTTGGTGAGTAAGCTCAGAGAGTCCTCATACTCAGCGAGACGAAAGGTGCTATCGGCAAATTTAGCGGAATGTGCATGGGGTGGTAGTGAAACTTCGAGTCCTCAAAATAATTGTTGTAAATATGGCATAGGCGACGTGTTGCCTCTCTGGTGCATCCTCAAGTCCATCAACGAAATTATCACGTCTCATTGGGCGTCGAAGATGTGGTGGTTTGTGTTTGGTTGAAGGTTGGCGTAGAGGATTACTTCAAGTCTCCAACGCTCTTGGTTCCCCACTTTATACATGTACCCTTGATAAGTTGGTCTCTGGTTGTAACCTAAGTGTTGCATCATCTTCCATAGAAGTGCAGCCCGGTGTCCCTGAAAATTCCATGGGAAATCCGGGTTGGTTGTTCAGCCATCTACAATTTAGAGAATAAGATAAGTTGATAACCATTTTAAAAAGAAGTGTTGAGAAGACTCTTGAATAGACTCAAAATATGTTTAGTTTTTGAAAAATAAATCCTTAAGAAAATTCTAAAGCCACGACCTCACGATCGATATGGCTCGATACCACTTTTATCGAACTCGGGCGAAGGATCCCGAATTCTCTGTGTTCATACATTAGTCGGGATAGCTAATGTACAGTCAAACAAAAGTGATAATCAAAACATATCACGCATTTTATTAATATTTATTGAGTTTATTACAAAGGGCACGAGGCCAAATAAAGTAAAACACAATGAGCGAGAATAATAGTAGTAGACCCAGCGATTAGCCACGAGTAATAAATGCGGAAGCGCAGCCTAAGCGTCAAGATCCTCACCGTCTTGATAGATATCTTCTCTGAATAAAGATTATTCAGAAGAGTGAGCACTACTACCGTGCTGCAAGTTACACCAATATGGAATTGATATGCATGCATAAGGTAGACAAAGGATCTTGGCAAGGTTATTTTATGTAAAGCGGCGGTTTTAATTTATATAATCATATTAGATTACAAAGCCATTTTATACAATAATCTAAATCACCATTTTAAATAATAATAGTTTATTGTGGATAACCTCCATAAAAGATGATGGATATCCTCCAATCACAAAGGCTACCCGCCCAATTTTCCCACAGGACTAACCATCCCGAAATTATCTGTTGAAATCATTTTAAAACCAAAAACAAAACTAACTCGAGTGGCTTTGCTAGCATGTCCATGACCGTGGGCGCGCTATTGAATAGTTTTACACTCTGCAGAGTTTGTACAACTTTACCCACACGAGACATTATACTCTTTGTGTCGGCCAATCCACGCTTCCTAAGGCGTGTGACAGAGCAAACATCACAAGGTCCGTTACAATGTTCTACCTCAAAGTACTTGTGCCCGCTAAGGTTTAGCTTCCATTGGGTGACTAGTCCTCAAAAACCCCTCTTGCGCCAGATGGGAAAAGCTGTCTGCAGACACCCATACATACAACATAGCACAAATAACTAAGAGGTATTACAAATTATTTAGCTGTCCCTGCCCATACAGACATGTGGTTGTCTGATAAGGCATAACAAAATGCGCCAAAGACCGGTCCTCAATTGACTTGGGCGTCATTCAATTTAAACCACAGGTCTTAATCTTAACGAGACTAAGCCCGTGCATAAACTCGCACCCACCATTCATCCTTTTCGCCCAAGTCCAAACCCTTTTTATTTTATTTCTATAAAACCATCTTTACAAATTCTCTATGGTAAAACAATACCATAGTTTTAATTTTCAAAGAAATTTTATTGAGTTGGCTAAAATTCTCCCAAAAACATAAATCATGATCTAAGTATTTGCGAAGCATTTGATTATTAAACATAATAATTTATCTAAAGTGACAAAGGAATGACATGGCAACATCAAAATTTGGCATACAAGGATAATAGGAATAACTAATTATTTAAGCGAGAATTTGAAATACTTGAATAAAATTATGCATGCATTTAATAATTTAAAAACTGAATTTAATTAACTTTAAAATAATAGGGCAAAATGGTCAAAGTATAACTTGCCTTCGTTGCGATCTGGAAAATCTAAGTCTTGAGAAGTATCTAATTCCGGAATCGTCAAAGTCTAAGCGTGAAAATAAGGCAAATCAAATAAAATTCAAACAAAATTCAGAAATACAAAATAAACCAAGTCTAAATATAATAATTTTATTTTATTGAGCTAGATAATCAAATTATAAAATTTTAGAAATTTGTTTCACTAAATTTGGAGTTAGGATTCAATTATTATGAATTTTATAAATTTTAATCCTAAATTTGATATTTAAAAGAATTCTAAATTCTAAAACAGAACCAAAATGAACTCTAAATTGAATTATTATATTTTATTTAGTTAGACAATAATTTTCTAAAATTTTAGCAACTTGAATCATCTAATTTGGAGTTATAATGCAAAAGTTATGAATTTTACAAATTTTAAACTAAATCATTATTTAAACAATTTCCTGAATTATTTTTCTAAAGAGAATTCTAAATATTGCATGATAGCGTCAGCGATGATTTTCCGGAATTTAAATGAATTTGAATTAATTTTCTGACAGGTGGGGCCCAAGTGACATAGGCTCGGCTCACATGGACCATGTCCACGGAGCCCTAGCCCGGAGGTGTGGTGGTGTGCGTGTGACGTGGCCGCCACGCAGGCAGCCACGTCGGAGCTTATGCTGAGGTGGCGCCAGCTGGCTCCGAGGTGGTCAGGCCACGTAGGCCCGAGCGCGGTGACTCTCCGGTGAGGACCTCGCCGGAGCTACGAGCCTCGGCGAAACGAGTGAATGATTGCAACAGAGAGAGCGGAAGATGCTGGTCACGATGCTCACCGGAGTTGCATGAAAACGCTGCGAAAGACGATCGGCGACGAGGTTGGCGGCGGCGGGCGGGCGACAGTGAGTAGAGGCTCCGAGGGTTTCCGTGAAAGCGGATGCACGCACGAGTGTCGCGGTTGTGATTTATGTCGTGAGCGTACTCAACGAGGCGGGCGTCATCTTGGCGGGGCGGAATTGAAGAAAAACCAATTCTTCCGCCGCGAAGAACTCTAAAATTGGGGCTTCACGAGAGGAGGAAGGAGATGTGAGTGGTGGTGATGTGTTGTGGAAATGGGCGCTCGAGGCTCCCTTTTATAGGGGCCGGCGGCGATGAGACGGAGATCGTGTGCGGCTTCAATGGCGGCGGCGAAGTGGAGAATAAAGAGGGTTAAAGAGAGGAAAAGCAGACGGAATGGAAGCGGAGAGATCGTGGATTTGAATCGCATTTATCGCGTGAAGTAAGGAGGCATAAATGGCGCATTTAAGAGCTTCTGAAGGGCGGCAATGGCGGCGGTCTTGCTGGTGGAGGTAGAAGAAGACGGGAGAAGAAGGCAGGCGAGCGTTGGATTTACATCGGGTGGCTAGAGAGTGTGTCTTGGCGTGGCGTTCGTGGCCGTCCGATGCACATCGACGATTGAGAAAAAGGGTAAGCGGGATGAGAGGCGGTCTTTGTGTGGGCGGCTTGGGCAGCAGCGTATGCGTGTGAGTAAATGGGCGAGCCAAGTTTAGGCCCAATTGCTGTTTTCGATTTTCTTTTCATTTTCTATTTTAAATATTCAGTTTAATTCATTTCAACTTTAGAATATAGCAAAATAATTCCAAAATTCTAGAAAAATTCTCATAAATTATTAGAGACATTTTATACTTAATAAAATTATTTCCAACTTAAACTTGATAATAGATTTTGTAGTTAAATTTATTTTAGCCTTAACTAATTAAGAAAAAGTTTTAAAATTTCAAATTTCCACAAAATAAATAGTTTTAAATTTTCTCTGAAATTGAAATTTTGGGCTGTTACACCCACCAAGCTGCTACCGTGCCTTGTAGCTAATAAGATGCGTATAGCACCTTCTCTTCATCATTGCATTGAGCAATGACCAGATTGCTCTCGATGGTGCGGAGCCAATCATCAGCGTCGAGAGGGTTGGCTACTGATGCAAAGATTGGCGGCCAAGTTCTCATGAACTCGCCCATCCTGGACAATTGTTGATTGGTAGCAGCTCTGTTTCCTTCGACAGCAGTGCTGAGGGCCACGATATTCTGTACCAGTTGTTGGAGTAGGAGGGTGTTGGTTTGCCACCCTTGCTCAATCATGGCGAGCACTTGTGCCATAGTGGGCAGTGGTGGTAGAACTTCGGGTTCTTCGGTGACGCTAGGCTGAGATTGCTCAGCTGGTGTCGATGTGGGAGGATGCTGAGGGTTAGGGTGCGAGGGTGTAGGAGCCTCGCTCCCTGGTTGTTTTGATTCGGAGGTGGCTCCCGTTTCCATGAGCTGGCGAACAGAGCGAGTTACCGGCATCCTGAATAATAAAGGGGTAGTGTAAACAAATGTTCGCAAGATAAGAGGGAATAAACATAAGTTGAGTGGGTCAGCAAGTACTATCATCCCAATCTAATTTAACTTGCCCTAACTAAAAAGCAACATATTAGGTGCACATGGATCAAAGGGTGGACATATGGACATAGACCATCCTGGTCCTCCATCGCGCAAGGGACGGTGCACCGTGGGCGAGCGAGTGTCTTTACGCCCCCCCTCCCACACCCGAAGGAGCTTTAGCGTTTCCCACCCCCCGCCTGATCCCTAATCCCTCGATCCTCTTGCTGTCTTGCACCTCCCGGTGCCGCTAGGGTTCGTCCGCCTCCGCCCCCTACGTCGCTCACCGAGCATCCGCCCCCGCGCCTCCCCCTGCGACGCCACAACAACGCTCCTCTCGGCCTCTGCCCCCGCACCTCCCCTGCACTGCTACGACTGTGCTCCTCTCGGCACCGTGCCGCCTCCACGACCACCTCTTCGCCGCTTGTGTCCTCTACCGCCTTGCGCGTGCGCGGCTCTTCCCCCTCATCCTCACGCTCCTCTCCGGACTGCACTCCCGCCACCTCGAGGCCGCCAAGGCCAGCGAAGCCTCTGAGCCCTCCCCCACACCATCACCTCCGGTGCTGGTGGAGGAAGAAAGCGATTAGAAGAAGCAGTCGTAGGAGGTGGACCAGGTGGTGCTCCCGGAGAAGGATGATCTTGCGGCCTAATTGGGCAAACAAGGTGGGATCTTGCAATGATTTTTTTGTGAGAGATTTGAGGTGTTTTAGTCGTGATGTGCAAGACGGGAGAGGGAGATCCCCTACACTTTTATTTGCTCAAAAATAAATGTCTGAAGTTTCTACCAAATGTTACACGCTGGTGACACATTCTTATCACCTAGAAATAATTGGAACATATATTCTTCTCTCATATATACACTGTTTTGTCCGTGTAGGTGTTACACATGCTTATGCCTCCCTTTTGCAGATAAGATCAGAAGCGATGCTAGAGATTGTGCTTCTAAACTAAAGTAGTTTTAGTATTTCAGCTACTTAATTTTTCCTAAAGAAAGGTGGAAAGAACTACCCATAAAATTGAAGAACATTCACCATTTTAGGAAACCAGCAATATTGGAATTTTCCCTGCAAGCAATGGCATCCTAATTAAACATTAGCTAGAGAGAAAAAATTGGTACTTGATGCATGTAAAGTTTGTTTCTCACATAAGCAGAATGTATCTAACTCACCATGTTATTACACACTTTGCAAAGGTATCTGCACAAGACAATGGTGTATTGTAGACTGACTGGAGAGACCAGAGATCTCTTGCGCTGATGTTTTGTTGTAGTCAAGAAATGGATTGGCGTTTGTGTCCAGGAATTATGTAATGTAGTAGTCAAGAAATGGATTGTGATTGTAATGGCTCTGTTGTATCTATGTAATTGTTCATGTTGTATCTAAGCCATTTCATACATGTGCGTATAGACCCGACCTATAGCCTTTGTCTTTGTGCACCGACTTCTCTCTCTCTCTCTCTCTCTCTCTCTCTCTCTCTCTCTCTCTCTCTCTCTTTTCAATTCGATTTAATCTTCGTTAATTCCATTCTCCTCCATTATAACTCCAAAAATTATGAAATAAATTCCTAAAAATTTGTTAATTCAAGATCTTGCTAATGGCATAGTTCTTGTTCAATTTGAAGTTCATTTGTGTATTCTTGTGTATTTATTTGCTCTCTTTGCCGTTGTGCCTTTTTCCGGTGTTTTCGCCCGATTAGGATTTGAAGACGCCGGAGATCCCCAAGTTGATCAAGCCCAAGAATATCAAGATCCCCTAGCCTTTAACCAAGGCGAGTCAATACTTTGATCATATTGAGCCTATATTTTATGCAAGTTATATTCATTTAAATTACCAAAGTTGCATGCTTTAATTCTTTAATCAAAGGTATGTTAAAGCTTAAGGTAGATAAATACCCATTTGATGATTAAATAATTAATATGCCATCCTTGATAATTTGAATCCCTTAATCCCTGTCACCTTAGTAACTATATGGTAATTACTAGTATAGGTTGTACTTAAGCGACATGCTAGTCTTGCTTAAGTACCGGGACATTAAATGTCCCAAACATCATCATTTAAACATGAAAATGGTTTTAGGTAGTCACTGTGGGGAAATGACTGAGATGGTTGAGTTGATGTATTTTACTCCTCAAAAACCCTAATTGTTGTTTCTATCTGGGCGGATAATGTGATAAATGGTGTAATGTTGATGGGTGCTAATGTAGCCCAAAAAATGTTGGTTGTGAATGATATAATGTGGATGGGTACTAATGTAGCCCAAGGAGTTGGTGTGTGAAATAAGCTGCCCAGATAACCCCTAAGGACATAATCTTGTCATGACCTCTTGTGTAAAACAAGTACAACCACAAGTCTGCAAAGTGCAACTTGGCTTAGTAAATTTATTGAACCGTGAAAGTCATCTCACTAGTGAAGACGTGCAAGCGTGAGCTAAGAAGGGACACCGATGGTGAAATGCCCGCTACGACTCGTCATACGAGTGACATCCCGCACAACTTATGGGACCCACCGCAAGTGCGGCCCATATGGGTGAGATGATGGAAGGGGCGAGGTAATTTGAAAGGTTACTGTGATGGTCGCTCAACTACATGACCAAGGAATCATGTAGGGTAATGAGTATGACTATCTCTTGTGGGTACAATGTACAACCTCTGCAGAGTCTAAACTGTTTAAACAGCCGCGCCTACGGTCAAAGGCGGACATGGGAATCTTAACTTGAGTTAGTTCTATTTCAAAACTTTGTGGGTGAAATGAGAAAATGTGGAAGGGCTCACCTAGCCCTGTGTTGGATTTTACCTGAGTC
This sequence comes from Phyllostachys edulis, assembly GCA_036346405.1. NCBI lineage: Eukaryota > Viridiplantae > Streptophyta > Magnoliopsida > Poales > Poaceae > Phyllostachys > Phyllostachys edulis. Next base: position 96,436,430 of record CM070545.1, on the reverse strand, counting down.
TTCGAGCTCAGCGGTGGTAGTAATTAGAGGTAGCTCCAATCAAAAAGATGCATAAGGTAGAGTTTCCACCGGAGGGAACCTCTACTGACAATAAATATTGCACAATTAGTCTCTTTAATAAAATACAATTTGTTAATAAAATGCTAAGTGATAGGAATTTGTAATTATGATAATTGAAAATGTTGCTTTAGCAAATAAAAGAACCTGAGCCATCCTTGTTTAGCCTTGCATGGATATTATTGCATTGTGTGTTGGCTCGCGAGCACGGAAATTGTGCTCATTCTTGCCCCCCTCCCCCAAAAAAAACTCTAAGAAGTAGGAAATCCGGAGGATTACGACTACTACGAGGATCCCAACGTTGGAGGCCTTGGAGATGAATGAAGCGTAGTTAGTCTTATTTGCTCTAGTCTCGCCCCAGTCTAGTGGACTCCGTTGGTGCTTGCGTGCATCCTATATTATCTAAGTCTTTGGGTAATATCGGATGCACACGGGTTTCCCTAGTCGCTTGCCTGTGGAGAGATGTGCTTAACCCCTTCTGCTTCCATTGTCGCTTCCACTTTTGTAATGTAATATTTAGCCTTGTTCGGCCCCTTTTGTAAAACCCAACCTGATGCGGTCTATGTAAATTCTGGTGTGTTAATTAATGAATGGTATGGTTTAATCTACGACATGTATAATTTGATTCAGTGATGTATCTATGAGTGCTATCTACTGATCCAGGGAATAGCACAGTGTTTTCATAGAGGATTTGGATTCTCGAAATCTGTGTCCGACAGATCTAGTATCAGAGCATACGACTGTAGGAGCCTTAGTTAGACTACTCGAACCCTAAGGACTTGAGTCCTATTTTCAAAAATTAAGAAAAGATAAGTTGAAATATAGCATATTTATTGCTCCTCATCTCTCTTAGTTCTTTACTTACCTTGACTTCACTTGAGTTTTTACTCAATCCTGACCTTTCTCTTGTTTCAAGATTTGTAGATGTCCAGTGCTTCATCCGATGCCCCATGGGACTTTTTCTCTCATGGAGAAGACATCGGAGAGTTCGTGGAAATCCTCCGCCAGCTCATGCAGTACTTGGGCGACCATCGCCAACCCGTCTTCATGGGTCGGAAGACTCAGATCGTGACCCTTGAATCTTGGTCTATGCAGGTGTACCTCTACCCCAGGGAAGGCGAGTCCATCACCCACACCTTCAGAGCCGAGTGTCCCAGGAGCCGCTGTTCTGATGTAGTTCAGGACGCCGCGCATCTCGCCTTAGCTCGCCTGTGCTAGATGCACGAGGACGACCTGTTGGAATCTCCATTCCACTTCTATCCGACCCTTCAGGAAGGATTGCGCTACCCTGATATCTTTGAAATCAGAGCAGACGACCCCCGTCTGACTCACCAAGTGCAACTCACCCAGGCCTTGACAGCTTCCCTTACTGGTGCCGTGTACGAGATTGGACAACTTCGGATGCATCTCACCAGAAGCTACAACCTCTCCAAGACCTTCCGCAACAGGCTGCTCAGATCAGATGCAGCCCTCTCTAAGGTGAAGCAGGAAAGAGATGCCACTGTCGCGGAGATAGCACGGATCATGGTAGCCACTACGATCTCTACCCCAGCTCCCGCTGCACCCGTCGTCATCGGCAACGGTGCTCGCCGATGTTGAGACCCGCATCAGATGATCAGCCGCAGAGGCGTCTGACGCCCTAGTCCGCCGCCTGTCATCGACCTTGAAGAGCCCAATCGTGGACGTAACTTCAGCCGTTCTCACTCCTGTTCTCGCTCGCCGAGCTTCGGTCAGAACCGTTCTCACTTCCGCTCCCCGGGCAACTGCACCATTTGTGGTAGCCTGTACCCCCGTTGGAGTAGTCAGGATTAGTCTAGATTAGCCAGCAGTGCTTGATAGGTAGTCCTTTGTTGCAAGCACTTTCAGTTTTCTTCTATTGTAGACGTTGTGTCTGTATCTTGTGTCGTGGCTTAGCATGGCCTATATGCTGTGCTTCAGGAGTCATGTAACACCTAACCCTTTAATATAATGCAGCCACTCTATGCTTTATATTGTACTTGATTCTTTCTCCTCGCTGGTTTAAAAGTTCTTCTGTTGTGCTCTAGAGGGCCAGTAAACCCTCAAATAACTCATCTAGTGCTAAGCCAAGTGTTCCCTCCGATGGTTAGAGCAGCAGTCCAAGTCTTCCTCCCTTGTTCTCTCTCGTCTAGCATGCTTTTCCTCTCGCCTATCATGCTTTCTTCCTCTCATCTATGAAACACTGTGAAGAGTTGTTGAAGATTGTTCCAAGGGTAAATCGCATGGAAGCTACTTGTAACGACCCAAAGTTACATTACCAATTTAAAATTAATAAAATTATTATTTTATTGGATTTTACGAAATTTCAAAGAGTTTTATTGCTTTATTTAATTTCTAAAAGTTTTAAAAGTCAAAAATAAATTTTATTAAAGTTTTTAAAGTTTTATTTGAGTTAAGGTTGAAAAATAAAAATTAAATTAATTTTGAGAATTTTCTAGAAATTTAAAAGCTTTTCATTAATTATTTTAAAACTAAAATAAATTATTTATAAAATTAATTACCATTTATAAGTTGGAAATAATTTTATTAAGTTCAAAATAATTCTAGGAATTTTTGTAATTTTTTCTAGAATTTTTGGACTCTATTTGCTATGTTCTAAAAATATTTGGTTTAATGCTTTATCTAAATTTCGAAAATAAAAATAAAAAAATATACTTATTTTTTTTTCTTACTTCCCATCGGGTCAACCCTCCTCAAATTGCTCCCAGGCAAACACGCTTACGTGCAGGTTCTCCAAGCAATGGGCTGCCCACTTCCCCATTTGTCTTTAATCAATATAATAGCCCTCTTTATTCCTTTCTACCCTCTCTTCTCTCTCCTATTTAGCTTCTTCTCCAGCAACGTTTTCTCTACGTGTTGCAAACCAAACCGCAGCCATGGCCGCCCAACCAAAGCCGCCCCATGGCCGACCTCCACCACCTCGCCATGGCCGTCTCACAGCAAGGCCGCCCTTCCCAAATGATCAAGCCACCTCCCTTCCTCTCTCCTTGTTGTCTAGAGAAAGCAAAAGCAGCCCACCTCCATTGTTGACCGACGGAGCTCCACAACCACCGCCCCAACCACCTCGCTCCTCACGTGCGGCGTGCGTGGTCAAGCCCACGACCCGGCGCCCCCAACCGCCTCAACCCCCACCTTCTCTCCCCCATTTGGCGGCGGTTCGCCCACGAGCCCCGCAAGCCGCGCCAAGACGACCTCCACCTCCTCCTCGCCGCCCGGTGCTCCTCGGCCCCTATAAAGGGAGCACGAGGTAGCCCTTACCTCACTCAATCCGTCACCGCCACCCATTCCTCCCTCTCCTCGTGAGCTCGTCGAATTTGAGTTTTTGTCGTCGCCGGCCATAGCGCTCCACGCCCCTAGCGCCGCAAGTAGTGGAGCACCTCCGCCATCAACCACACCGCCCGATCGTGGCGTCGTACTCTACAGTGCACCCTCCTCTTCGCTGAACCTCATGCCGAGCACCGCCACCCGTGCACCGCCAGACTTTGTTGAGGCCGCTGTCGCCACCACCGCCGGTCCCTAATCAAGCGCCGCCACCTCCTCTGCCTCGTGCAAAGGTGAGCAATCCGTTTATACCATTCGCCGGCTACCCCTCCCTCTCTCTCACTAGCGCCATCCATTTTTCTCCATAGCCGAAGCTCCAGTTTGTTGCTGTTCGTAGCTTGAAGATAATGAACAGTGAACTACTAGATAGTCATGCTAGGCACTTTGTACATACACATTTTATTTCTTCCAAAAATTATTGCTCTCACATGCAAACTCCAAACCCATCAATTCTTTCACCTAAATTCATCTAAATTCATATAATATTTTTAGTATTTATTTCATAATTTTTAGATTTTATTTAATTTCCGTTAATTATTTGGTCCATTTTGCGCGTCGTTGCCGCTACCGACCGACCGTGCGCATTCCACTCCAACCAAGGTGAACGTTGCATTCCCCGCGGTTCCCTCTTCAAATCGCCGCCAGCCTCACTCGCTAAATCCTCTCCGGTTGCCCGGAACAACGATGTTCGCCCGCCGAATGTCTTCTCCATCGGACTACGTCACCATCGAAGGTCATCTCGCCGAGCCAACTATGTCGCGGCGTGCCCCTCGGCTTTCTCTTCATATCCCTGGAATTCGCCCCTCTATCTCGCCTCAACCAAAAATTTTCTGCAAACGAGCCGAACCACCTTCTGTTGTCGTTTTCGGTGCCATCGTTGATCCCCTGACGACATCGTCCACGCCGTTGGCTTCGCCTCACAACGTTCTGCACGGTGCTCCTTTCCTTTTCCCTGAAACACCCCCGGCTCACCGATGCTACTATTCCTCCGACACTATTTTGCGCACCGCCGCCGCACCGGACCTCCACCGATGATGCGACCACCACCATTGGGTCCGTCTCGCTCCCGGGATTCCATTTTAGTGCTTCGCCGGCCGTCGCTCCTTTCCCTTTCGCCAGCATCACCATTTCTCCGCGCGCTGAGCTTTTGTTTACTGTTCACGTGCATGGGTGAACGGTGCCATGCAAGCACATGCATCTCAATTTTTTTTGAGAATTTATCTTCTACAATTTCGTTCTCCCTCATACGAACTCCGATTCCGTCGATTCAACTTTCTAAATTCATAAAAAATCGATACCTTCCTAGTAGTATTTATTTTATAATTTTTGGGATTTTATTTGGATTTTATTTAAATATTGTTTGAATTCGGATCGTTTACGCGTATAGATTTCGACGACTTCGGAGAGTCAGATATTCGACGCCGTTTGAGAACATCGATTAACCAAGCAGGCAAGTTATACTTTGATCATTTTGCCCCTACTATTTTAAAGTTATTTAAATTCAGTTTTCAAATTATTAAATGCATGCATACTTTTATCCAAGTATTTCAAATTCGTGTTTAAACAATTAGATATTCCAGCTATCATTGTATGGCCAATCTTGAATATTGATATGTCATCCCTTTGTCACCATAGATAAATTGGTTTGTAAATTATTCACATGCTTAGCAAATGCTTAGACCATGATTTTGATTTTGGGAGGATTTAGCCAAATCATTACAAAATTGTTTAAACTTGAACCTATGGTATTGTTTTACCATAGAGTTATTGTAAAGATGGTTTTACTAAAATAAAATCAAAAATGGTTTGGACTTGGTAAAGCGGATGAATGGTGGGTGCAGAGTTTATGCGGGTTTAATCTGGTTAGGATTAAAGCCCAGGGTTTGTTTTGAAAGACGCCCAAGTCAATTAAGGACCGGCCTTTGAGCGTTCCTTTGCTATGCCTTACCGTACCACCACACGTCCTGTATGGGCAGGACCTGGCTCATTAATTTGGGATACCTCGTAGATGTTCGTGCCATTTTGTATGAGTGGGTGTCGGTTAGACTATAGTCCCACCTGGCGCAAGAGGGGGCCCTGAACCTGCGGATGGTTAGTCCAAAGGGGTCGAAACCTTAGCGAGCATGAGTACTTTGAGGTAGATCATTGTAAAGGCCTTGTCACGTGCTCTAGACCGCTCACCTAAGGTAGTGGCGGTGGCATAGATATATCTTGGGATAAACTAGAGAATTCGTGTCTTGTGGGTAAAAGCCGTACAAACTCTGCAGAGTAGAAAACTATTGAATAGCAGCGTCATGATCATGGACATGCTAGCAAAGCCACTTTGAGTTAGACTTGTTTTGGTTTTAAAATGGTTTCAACAGATGTTTTCGGGATGGTTAGTCCTGTGGGAAAATTGGGCGGTTAGCCATTGTGATTGGAGGATATCCATCACCTTTCTTGGAGGTTATCCACATTATACATTTGTCATTTCAATAATGATTTTAATTACTGTATGAAAATGGCCTTGAAATCTAATATGATTATTTAAACTAAAGCGCCGCTTCGCAAAATAACCTCGCCAATGTCATTTGTTTACCTTATGCATGCATTACAATTCCATATTGGGTGTAACTTGCGAAACACGGTAGTTGTGCTCATACTTGCTTTATGCAAACAAAATTTCGGAGAAGACTACTATCGGGGCGATGAGGACACCGCGCCTAGGCTCGCCCTCGGGCGATTGCTGTGGCGGATCGCTCGCCTACTACTATCTTTTTTTTCACTGTTATCTAATCTTTTATTTGGCTTTGTGCCCAATTGTATCGAACTCTGATTTACTATTAATGCAATGCGAGATTTGGTTATGTTATCATTTTTGTAACTGTGTACACCGGAAATCCTGGACTGGTGTATGAACACAGAGGGTTTGGGATCTTTCGTTCCCGGGTCCGACACTACTCTTGTTGGATTATACAAACATTTGATTGTGGGATATTGGAATATATGATTGAAGGATACCTTACTGATATGACGGTTAGTCCAAATAATTGTTGTATTGATAAATATCTTACTGATATTGGAGATGGACTAAATAACTGTTGGATAGATGGTGATAAAATAATTCGGCGGATTAAATTTGGATTTATGGGTTACAAGCAATCTTTTGGAAGGTTCCATAATAAAGATATTGGATGTATATAAAAATATTCCGGAGGATCGCAATTGATAAATATGCTTGAGGAATTAAGTGAATGATGCCGTGGACTTAGTCAAGAATTTTGGAGGACGCAATTGCATGATTATAATCTTTGGAGAATTTTGTTCCAAAAAGGGATAGAATGAAATTAGCATGATCTTGGAGTTTATCAGATTGGATGATGCGATTATTGCTAATAGATTCTGCGGATTTATGAAGTGAAGAAATCATGCAATCAAAGCGGTGAATCTATTGGATTGGCGGAAGAAATATTTGGGAATTATGTTATCGTATCAATAGAAGATGAGATTTATTACATAACTGGACGTCCTTTTAATTGGGTGACTTTATGCTATGCTGGAATGGTGGATTTCAATAATAGTGAAACTTGGATCCAACAATTTGGAAGACAAAAATTGATAGCTTTTTAGCTTGGCACTCCTGTAGATAGTTATGAATCAGCAGTTGGCATCAATTTACCAAGTTGCAGCGCTCCACCGGATAGCTCATCTTCGCTGCTTTAACTGTGGAGAAAAGGGACATTTTGCTAACAGATGCCCTCAACTAGCCACCAGGGAGTACAACTTCAGAGCCACACCAACACGATGCCAAACTTCAGCTGCAAGCAGAAGCCATCAGACCTCACAGGCAACCAGAGCCATTTCAGCGCGAAGCCAAAGCCAAAACCAAGGCCAAATGAATCATGTTGCCACCGCAGAGACCCAAGCAGCCCCAAAAGCTATAAGAAGTACGTTCTTTGGGAAACTCGAATCTCGGGGTCGAGATTCCATTTAAGGTGGGTAGGATTTGTAACGTCCCATTTTTTGGACTATTAATAGTGTTTACCGTTCGGTTTTCGTTCTTCGCCGTAATTCAAATTACCAAGCTAATTTTGAAAACCTTCTTCCTTCTTCTAGCTCGGGTATGTGTTTCAAATACCCTTGACCTTTGAAATTCAAATTCAAGTTCGAATTTCCTCTTTTGAACTTCAGGCTTTCCTTCTTTCTTTCGGGCTCAGCCCATTTCCTTTTGGGCCAAGCCCGTTTCTCCCCGTGGCCCACCTGGCCCATCTCCCTTCTCCCATTTTCGGCCAGCCCCGGCACAAGCCACCTCCGGCCTTCTCCTTTCTTTTGGCCTGTGGCCCAGGCCTTTGGCCATTTCCTTTCTGGCCCGAGCCAGCACCCGGTCACCCCCTTCCTACGGTCAAGCCGCCCAGGCGCCTCCCTCTCTCTCCCCCTTGTGCTTCCTCTACGATGCCAGCTCCCCCACGCCATCGCCTGCTCGCCCACGAGCCCGCTGCGACGCCACCGGCTCCCTCGTGCGCACCTGCCGCCACCAACCCCGCTGCCATCGATGACCCTGGAGCCCCCTTCCTCACCCTGTCATTTCGACCATGCGCAGCCATGGCGTCACGCCATTCTCGCTCGTCCGTTGAAGCCGGTCCGAGCTGTGCGCGCTACGCAGCGCAAGCGCGCACCTGCGTTAGCGATGACTCCAACGTCCCGCTCCCTCGCCCTGTCCCCTCCGAGCGCAGGCCGCCCATGCCGCCGCATTGGGACTCCGCACGATGCCAATGGCTCTCCTCCCTCCCGTTGGTCTCACTCTTGCCCTGCGGCCTATAAAGCCCTCCCCTGTGCCCTTGCTAGCTTCCCACGCCACAAGCAAAAGTCGCCTTCTCGTTTTTGGCCGCCGCCACCTCCACCGCCGTCTCGCTGCTCCGGCCACCTCCCGGCACCGCCAACCCCGTCACCGTGAGCCCCCTGCCACCAGGAGCCTTTCCCCTCAAACTCCCTCGAGGATCCGCCGCAATCGCTTTCCTTCCCCACCTCCGGCCGCTGTCTTCCTCACCATGCGCCGCCGTCTACAGCCCCTCTCCAGCCTCCCCGTCGAACCCGTTGGCTTCGCCTCATCGAAGGCCACTCGGTGCTCACCCTCCCCAGCTCAAGCCACCACCGGAGCACCCACTCCCCCATCACCGAGCCACCGCCATCGCCAAACACCACCCGCCGCTGGCGACGCTCCTCCTCCCAGCGCCGCCACCCCGTCGCCGGCACCACCTCCTCGATAGCTTCCCATTCCTGTGCTCAAGTCGCCTCGCCACGCCCTAGCCCGTCGGCGACGCGCTGGAGCCGCACGCGCCACGCGCGCCCACTAGCGCTGCCCGTGAGTGGCCTTGTTCGAACTGAGCACAGTGCCCCCATCATTAGCCTTAATGGCGGTGATTAAAGCCCTAAGCTGATCATTAGCCATTAGTGTGTCTTAAACCCCCCCCTCCTTGTTTCACTGACCCGTGGGCCCCTGTGCATAGTAAACCGCCCGATCCCCCTTGCTCTCACTGCCCAATGGGCCCCGCTGCGCACTGTGCTATGAGCCAGCTCTTCCTGTGCGCATAGACCTAGCCTATAGCACTATGCTGTGCACCAGCTTCTGTCTCTCTCTTTTTTCAATTTGATTTAATCTTCGTTAATTCCGTTCTCCTCCGTTATAACTCCAAAAATTATGAAATAAATTCCTAATAATTTGTTAATTCAAGATCTTGCTAATGGCATAGGTCTTGTTCAATTTGAAGTTCATTTGTGTATTCTTGTGTATTTATTTGCTCTCTTTGCCGTTGTGCCTTTTTCCGGCATTTTCACCCGATTAGGATTTGAAGACGCCGGAGATCCCCAAGTTGATCAAGCCCAAGAATACCAAGATCCCCTTGCCTTTAACCAAGGCGAGTCAATACTTTGATCATATTGAGCCTACATTTTATGCAAATTATATTCATTTAAATTACCAAAATTGCATGCTTCAATTCTTTAATCAAATGTATATTAAAGCTTAAGGTAGATAAATACCCATTTGATGATTAAATAATTAATATGCCATCCTTGATAATTTGAATCCCTTAATCCTTGTCACCTTAGTAACTATATGGTAATTGCTAGTATAGGTTGTACTTAAGCGATATGCTAGTCTTGCTTAAGTACCGGGACATTAAATGTCCCAAACATCATCCTTTAAACATGAATATGGTTTTGGGTAGTCATTGCGGGGAAATGACTGAGATGGTTGAGTTGATGTATTTTACTCCTCAAAAAACCTAATTGCTGTTCCTATCTGGGCGGATAATGTGATAAATGGTGTAATGTTGATGGGTGCTAATCACTACTACAGAAAGGCTAATACTGGACGCCTCATCACAGACGGTTGACCAAAACCGTCGGTATTACATTCAATCACGAGCGGTTTTGGTTTAGAGACCGCTCAGTATCTCTTGGCGCTAAAAACCGTCTGTGAAGAGGCAATATCACAGACGGTTCATTTTGAAAACCGTCTGTGAAGTATCATAGACGGTTACAACACTGAACCGTCTGTGATATTAATCAATATCCGCGAGCGGTTTTAAACACAACCGTCAGTGAAGTATCACGAGCGGTTACAACAAGAACCGCTCGTGATATTAATTAGTATCCTGAGCGGTTCTTAACAATAACCGCTCGTGATAATATCGCTTCTGACTCCACGGTCGCCGCCATCACTTCGGCTCCCGATCGCGCTCTTCATCGCCGATGCGTCGCTCGTTAAATGCCGCCAATCCGCTTCGCTCCCGATCGTCTCTTCGCCTCATGCTCGAATTTATTCCTTGTTTGATATAAAAGGATCATCCGCCATCCAAGATGATCATCCCCACATACTTATAAAATTAAAAAACAAAATGGCTGCCTCTTCCTGTCGCCGCAGACGATGGCCTTCTGGCCTCCTTTGTCGAGCACCTCTCTCGGTGTAGGTTGAACTGTCTTTGCGGAAGAACACTGCTTGATCAATGGTGTCTTCACTCCTCTGCCGGCGGAGAATTTGCGGAGCGGTGGCGCCACCTTCCGCCGTCTTGACATCCTCCTCCGCCGTGTCTTCCGGGTGATCTCCCACTTTCAACAGCGTTCTGGCGTCATCGGCGTAGTCCTCCAAAACGACATTGCACGTCTCCGGAGGCTTGCCGTCACTTGGACTGTGAAATCGAGGCGGCGGCCGATCGACGGTGCCGATACCCCTCAAGGAAGGAAGAGAGCCTATGGGCTCAATTCTTCTTGGTTCAACGATCCGAGGTCTTGGGAGACACTTGAACGAAGGCGTCGTGAGTGGGCGATTTCGAGCTTCATTCACGATGATCGAGAACTGCCCAATGCCGACGCCGCCGCTTATGAAGTATTGAAGGCGGAGATAGCAGCCTACCTCCGCCACTAGAAAAACTTTGTTTTATTTATAGGTTTTACTTTTTAAATCTTTTGTAGGACTACTCGCCACTTGTTTGGCCATATATATGAAAATTCCAAAATGAAAAAAAAAGTTTGGAGGTGAAGTTACTATATTTAATTATATGTTGAATTATTATGCTCTCTCTCTCTATATATATATATATATCGAGAGGCGGTTTTGTGGAAAAACAAAATCTAGTTTGGAGGTGAAGTTACAATTAATATTAATTATATCAGAACGAGCGCGTCAACGGGCCGGGTGGACGCATTTCAGGCTTCGTTCGCTGATCAGGAACCGTCCGATGCCGACACCGCCGCCTATGAAGTATTGCGAGATGGAGATAGCGACCTACCTTCGCCACTAGAAAAACCTTGTTTAATTATAGGTTTACCTTTTTAATATAAACATGTAATTTCTTCACATGTCATGTAAGTGTATATACTTGAGAAAAAACATTTCCGGACGGTTCCATAATGGAACTGTCGTGATGATATCACCGACGGTTCCATAATAGAACCGTCTCGATAAGTCTTTATAAGTAGGAGCTAGCATAGCTTGCCGCTAGGGTTTGCGCCTAACTCGTCACTCCCAGCCGGCCTTACTCTCGTCCTTCCCCCCTCTCGTCGCTCTTGACGCCGCCATTCTTCCGTCGCCGACGGTTGTAGCATCTGGTGACCTTTGCAAAAGACACTCGTGCGATAAGAGTGTCTTTTGCGGCGTCACCGTGAAGCTCTAACTTCTGATAACCAAACTCTCGTCACTCCCCAGCTCCGCCGCTAGGGTTTGCGCCCGCCCTAACTCCGTTCCTCCCCACCTCGACGCGCCGCTCGACCTCGTCGCCGTCGCCGCCCGACCCCGTTGCGCCCCGCTAGGGCCCTGGCCGGCTTTGCTTTCCCCATCCTCCCTCTATTCTCCTCTAGATCTGTTAGCTTAATGTCTTTTGTTGAGTTTGATTTTTATGCATGAGCCTTAAGTTGTGTCCTGATGTTTGTGTGATTTATGCAAGGTAAAGGAAATGGATGAGGGTTGTCTTTGGTGGTGGGAGTCGCCACCGTGGTTCTTGTTGTACTAAGGTCCTCTCTGTCTCTACCCTCCTTGCTCTGTGATGAAAATGGCTAGCTAGTGCTCTGCGATGGGTGCCGAGGGCTACTCTTTGGTGTGGTGGGTTTGGACACCCTTGGTCTTGTTCTCTTGTCGATGAACCGCTCAATGATGTTAATAGTCTTATGCTGAAATTGAATTGATAATTAGTTCATATTAATAGTCCCTTGCTCTGTGATGTAATGATGTAAATAGTCCTATGCTGAAATTGAATTGATAATTAGTTCATATTAATAGTCCCTTGCTCGTGATGTAATGATGTAAATAGTCCTATGCTGAAATTGAATTGATAATTAGTTCATATTAGTAGTCCTCTTGCTGTGTGATGTAATGATGTCAATAGTCTTATGCTGAAATTGAATTGATAATTAGTTCATATTAATAGTCCCCTTGCTCGTGATGTAATGGTGTCAATAGTCTTATGCTGAAATTGAATTGATAATTAGTTCATATTAATAGTCCCTTGTTCATGCGGTCAAGTTCTCCTACCTCTTGCGTGCAGTCGTCCTACCATTCCATTCATAATCTCCTCTATAAAGTCTCCAAGCGTTGGCTGCTTGTGCCATTAAAACCGGCATCATATATATATTATATATATATTATTAAGTGATCCTCGACCACTTTAGGAAATCGTCCACGCATGACATGAGAAGAATGAGGCAGTATCCACGGGCAATCTCATTGAGCCCTTGCAAGTATAAAATATGGATGCAAAGAGGCGGTCGGACATCCAATTACGGATTGGGCGTCGCTATGTTCGAAAGTGGCGTTGATCTTAACTACTCTCGGTTGGGAAGTGGCATCATGTATTAGCAACCAACAATTCTTGAGCATGTAATTGTCTTTAAAGCCAACAAGAACACCAAGCAACAAGTTGAGAATTCTTTTGAAATATGAGAATGGTTGCTTGGTGTTCTTGTTGGGTTTAAAGACGATTACATGCTCAAGAATGGTTAGTTGCTAATATATGATGCCACTTCCTACCGGAGTACTCACAAGATCAACGATATTTTTTCAACATAGCGACGTCCCAATCTGTAATTGGATGTCCGACCGCCTCTTTGCATCCATATTTTTATATTTGCATGGGCTCAATGAGGTTGCCCGTGGCTACCGCCTCATCCTTCTCATGTCAAGGGGACGATCCCCCAAAGTGGCCGAGAGATCACGTAACAATATATATGTAATATATATATGATGCCGATTTAATGGTACAAGCACCACCGCTGGGCCTTTATAGAGAAAAGTCATCAGCACGGTTTCAGCCACAAACCGTCATGGTATCACATATCACGATGGTTTTAGCCACAAACCGCTGCAGCGATGATATAGATTATCACGCACGGTTTGTGGCTGAAACCGCTCTGTGATATGATTATCACGAGCGGTTTGTGGCTAAAACCGTGCATGATATGTGATTATCACGCGGTTTGTGGCTGAAACCGTCGTGATATGATTATCACGAGCGGTTTGTGGATGAAACCGCTGCGTGATATATGCTTATCGCAGACGGTTTGAACCACAAACCGCTGCGGAAAGTATACATCACAGACGGTTCAAAACCGCTCAGTGATGACCTCATGTCATCACTGACCCATAAACTCAGACGGCTCACGAAACCGTCTGTGATGACGTTTTTGAACCGTCTGTGAAAGCCTTTTCTGTAGTAGTGAATGTAGCCCAAAGAATGTTGGTTCTGAATGGTATAATGTGGATGGGTACTAATGTAGCCCAAGGAGTTGGTGTGTGAAATAAGCCGCCCAGATAACCCCTAAGGACTTAATCTTGTCATGACCTCCTGTGTAAAACAAGTACAACCACAAGTCTGCAAAGTGCAACTTGGCTTAGTAAATTTATTGGACCCTGAAAGTCATCTCACTTGTGAAGACGTGCAAGCGTGAGCTAGGAAGGGACACCGATGGTGAAGTGCCTGCTACGACTCATCGTAGGGGTGACGTCCCGCACAACGTATGGGACCCACCGCAAGCGCGGCCCATATGGGTGAGATGATGGAAGGGGCGAGGTAATTTGAAAGGTTACTGTGACGGTCGCTCAACTACATGACCAAGGAATGGAGTGTAGGGTAATGTGTATGACTATCTCTTGTGGAGTACGATTGTACAACCTCTGCAGAGTCTAAAGCTGCTTTAAGCAAATTGCCGCCTCGGTCAAAGGCGTACATGGGAATCTTAACTTGACTTAGTTCTATTTCAAAACTTTGTGGGTGGAATGAGAAAATGTGGAAGGGCTCACCTAGCCCTATGTTGGATTTTACCTGAGTCTTCGAGCTCAGCGGTGGTAGTAATTGGAGGTAGCTCCAATCAAAAAGATGCATAAGGTAGAGTTTCATGGGAGAAACTCCTTGACAATAAATATTGCACAATTACTCTCTTTAATAAAATACAATTTGTTAAAATGCTAAGTGATAGGAATTTGTAATTATGATAATTGAAAATGTTGCTTTAGCAAATAAAAGAACCCGAGCCATCCTTGTTTAGCCTTGCATGTATATTATTGCATTGTGTGTTGGCTCGTGAGCACAAAAGTTGTGCTCATTCTAGCCCTCCCCCCCCCAAACTCTCAGAAGCAGGAAATCCGGAGGATTACGACTACTACGAGGATCCTGGCATTGGAGGCCTTGGAGATGAATGAAGTGTAGTCAGTCTTATTTGCTCTAGTTTCGCCCTAGTCTAGTTGACTCCGTTGGTGCTTGCGTGCATCCTATATTATCTAAGTCTTTGGGTAATATCGGACGCACACGGGTTTCCCCAGTCGCTTGCCTGTGGAGAGATGTGCTCAAGCCCTTTTGCTTCCGTTGTCGCTTCCGCTTTTGTAATGTAATCTTTGGCCTTGTTCGGCCCCTTTTGTAAAACCCGACCCGATGCGGTCTATGTAAACTCTGGTGTGTTAATTAATGAATGGTATGGTTTAATCTACGACATGTATAATTTGATTCAGTGATGTATCTGTGAGTGCTATCTACTGATCCAGGGAATAGCACAGTGTTTTCATAGAGGATTTGGATTCTCGGAATCAGGGTCCGACAAATTCAATTCAATTCAATTCAATTCAATTCCAGATTTTGACATGTGAATGCCTAAATTTTTGAAGTTTGTCTATTATTTCCATTGCCATTGGAAGACACTAAGACAATAATTTTGAAAATTTCTGAACAGATCACAAGACAAGAGCATCATGGAGGGATGACACAGCATGATGGTGATGTGTTAACTGGCAAAATTAAGAATGTGAATAAAAATAGATTCATGATTTACCTAACATGCAAGGGCAGTGCCATTCCTGCTATTGTTCGTGCATCAATTCAATTCCAGTCCTACCTCTCAAACATCAGAATGTTGACCATGCAAACCAAGAATCTTGACCTGCACTAATTCTCCACTCAATTCAACACAGTGCCATTACAATCAAATTTACCATTACATAGATATAATAGATTCTCATAGCCATCATCATCTCTGTACAGAATTCAGACAACATTTCATATAACATTCAGAGAACTGCCATACTTCCATTCCAAAAAACTGCCATGCTTCCATTCCAAAACAACAAGTCTATGCTTCTATTCCAAAAAATGTTCAGATGGTCATACACATTTCTGGATTCACAGTCACAGATGGTCATTATATGGACATATGGTCATCAAGCTGAAACATCTACTGTTATCAATGCACAGGTGCTGATGAAAACAGCCTGTTGATAATTATACATGGATAGATTATACAATCAAGTCTGATAAACGCAAGAGTGAACCAACAGTGGTACAAATAACATTTTTTCCTCGGTAGTCATTAGTCCTTGAACAAAATTGTAGTTGACATCTAGAAGTCAAAATTGTAAACATCTATATCAAGGACTTGCTCTATTCTGAAGGACATGAAGCTTTCCATTCTTGTAGTCACATTGTCAAGGACATGAAGCTTTCCATTCTGACTGCAAGAAATGCCCATTAGTGCCAGGTTCTTCAAGAATTCACATCCAAGTGCTCGAGAACCAACCATAAATATTTTTGCCTGCTCTAGTTTATTTGGAAGCTTAGACCCACATTCACTGATTTGTGCTTCATATCTAGTGTTCTCTGGCTTCAAATCACCAGGCTCCAAGGACTCAACAGGGAGAGATTTAGCAGACCGACAATATTATTCCAATCTGCTTTAACAACCTGATCTGATAACATTATAAATCTGAATCACAAGTTGAAATTCTCAAAATCACAATTGATCTAAACATGTGTGGATAACAAATGTAACCAAAAAAGTTTCCATACAAACCAATTGATCTAAACATGTGTTTTCCCTACATATCTCATCGTCTTGTCAGATTTCAATGAGACAACAATCAGATTTCATACAACATTTCAGATTTCAATCAGACAACATTTCAGATTTCAATGAGACAACAATAAGATTTCACACAACATTTCAGATTTCAATAAGGCAACAATCAGATTTCACACAACAATTTAGATTACAGATTTCAGACAGGGAGAGAATAGGGGAACCATCCTTTTCCATGTAACCATGCTGCTTGCATGTTGCATTCACAAAACATAGCCACATCAAGAATTGAATTTGCTCAATTTCCCAAACAAAGAGCTCGATCAGACTACAGAACAGGGTACTATTAGAAGGAAACTAAACCAAACAATGAATCGGCATAGCCGCATAAGCTGTGAGTTCAATCAAGCAGAAGAACCAAGAACTCAAGAAGAATCCCTTCTCCACTTTATTCACACATGATAATTTCAGGTTTGAATCATGCATAATCCATGATGACTATTTGCAAACCACACATTCCTATAAACCGCAAAAACAAGCAAGACCATCAAAATCCCACTAATTGATACATTTTTCTACAAGTAGGCAAACGATATATATATATATATATATATATATATATATATATATATATATATATATATATATATATATATACTCCATGATTCAACATAATACATGACAATGATGTGCAAACACTAATCGCAGGCCGGTGGAGGCACACAGGAGACCGACGTGCTCCGGAGGGACCAGGCACTGTGGAGGCGGCAAGCCAGAGGAGCTCGAGGCCAGGCCAAGTGAGGGCGACAAGCGGAGGCCAGGAGGCACGACCTAGGGTGTCGGTGGAGGGGAGGTGCGGTGCAGAGGTGGCGTAGGAGGGGCACCAATTGAGGCGGCGCCCCTAACCCTAGCTAAGATTTTGGTGCTTTCACGTCGGTTTGGGGAGGAGCGGCTGGGACCAGCGAGGCGGCGGCAAGGGAGGAGGGGGAGGAGCAATGGCGCAGGGCAGGGAGGACGGAGAGGGAGGGGGAGGGGGCGATGGAGGGAGGAGAGGCGCTACCGCACTAGAGGGCGCCTGTGTCGCGATGAGGGAGGGGAGGGCGAGAGCCGAGAGGCGCTGAAGCGAGAGGGTGGTAAATGCAAAGTGCGATGGGAGCTGCTCGCCTCCATCCAGCCCACTCATTTTGGATCCAACGGCTAGCATTGAGTATGTGCATATGTGCATGAATAGAGCCATGTCCACCAGATATGCTGCGTAACTAAAATGATGCAAATTTTTAAACTTTAGGGGCAACACACATGAATTTTCGACACACGAGTTAAATACTGCATGGTGCACATGCCCGTTGTTCGATATTCAAAAGAGGGCAATTAGAACATCACAAGTAGCATATTGCAATAATTCTACAGCGAGGTCACACGTATTTCTAACCCTACAAAATGCCCAAAAGTGCTTACACTAAGTCCTACAGGTGAGCTTCAGACTATCTGTCGCAGTCTAGACGTCATAGTCGCGCTGGCGGCTCTTAAGGACTCCGGGACAGTGGAGGGTGGAGTAACCCGGTACTGGGCCTCCTCATGCCTGGCGTGAGAATAGTGAGGGTGCTACACCATCCACGAGGACTCCTCCGTCCCTATGCAAATGTGCGGGGACGTCGGGCACGGGACTGGATGCGGATGATGGGCTGCGGCAGCTCCTCAGCGGGCGCTAGTATGACATCCTCTACGTATAGTAGCTCCCGGGAGAAGAACTCCTGAGCCACCATTGGAGCGATGCTGTCTCTAGGGTGCAGATCCTCCGGTGGGCCTCTAGTAACTCGCAGGATGTCCGACAGAGATATCCGTCAAGAGACCTCACAAGGCTGGCAAGGTGCAAGTGGGGAGTGAGGAACTTCCTCCCCTCCACCCGGCAGGAGTGCTCCTCCTAGTCTGCAGCTCATGTCGGGAAGTGGAAGAACGGATCCGTCAGCTCCAGCAACTCGTGTCGTAGGCGGATAATCGCGACGTACGCTGCGTCATACAATGACATCAGGACCATCGAGCCCCTCTCGTAGTAACGAAAGGTGGGGTCTTTGAAGTTCCTCCCCTGGATGAGCACCTGAGTGAGATACTCGATGGATCTTTTTCTCGCCGGCAATCAGAGACCGTATCTTTGGGACATATCTGACCACTCGATGTCTTTGCGACATCACCCACAAGGTGTCTTTGTAGTGCCCTCCTCAAAGGCCTGTGGTAATCTTGAGGCTCCCACGGGTTGGCCATCTACATGTTTAAGAAGAGGAAAGTTAGTGATCATATGACAAGAGATTTGGATAAGAAATGACATTAGACACGAAAGGAATTTCAGCGTAAGGTTTTACCCATTCTGTAGTTTATTTAACTAATCCTTATGGCTTGTAATCAGGTAATACTACCCCTTGGTCTTTATATAATTAGACCTTTATAATATCACTCAATTAAACCCCAAATGAAGGTAGGAGAGGTTTAAAGGAATATTACATCACATAAATTTCAGCAAGCATTATATTCTGAAATTTTTGGAAAAGAGGCTTCTAGAGTGATATCCTTAGTAGTTCAAAGAAGAACTTCCAATAAAATTTTGGGTGGGATGTTTTAAGAAAATTTTGAAATCATTTTGGCTCTGTTTTTAAGGTCCTAAAAGTGATTAAATACTTTTATTTTCAGAGAGCATCCCTTTTCTCAAAACTAGAATTAGGTTGAATAAGATGAGAGAAGATGATCAAAAAGAGACTATAGATGAGAGGAGAATGCTAAGAGAGATAAGATTAGCAAAATTTCTTAAATTTTCAGAACCATTCCTATGGTTAGATTAGGTTGCATTTTTAATTCTAAGTCGTAATCTATCGGCCATTCTACCAAGGGCTTGTCCTACAATCAGTATGGCTCTGATACTAAGCGCTGTTGGACCCCCGAGCGTGGAATACCCGAAGACCCTATGTGTATACTGTACTAGTCCCATGATCCGTGGTGTAACATCCCAAAATTCGCTTTCTCAAAAATTTAATTTCAAATTAATTAATTAAAATTTGTCTGGATTTTATTTGGATCTTATTTGTATTTTATGTGTAATACTGGAAGGAAATCTCAAATTCCAAAATTCCACTTCCAATCTAAATTCCAAATTCCAAAAAATTCAAATTCAAATATCCAGAAAAATATTCGTTCTAATTTCTTGGTCCAATTTATTTATTTTTGCCCTTCTCTCTTTTTCTTTATAAAAAAAATAAAAAAAAAATCAAATTTCCCGGTCACCCATCATTTTCCTTCTATGGAGGCAGCACACTTAACCTTAGCCCTTCATTGCATGCGCTGCCACTTTCCATTTTTCTTTCAATTGATTTCGTCTTCTCTTTTATGCCCTTATTTCTTTCTTTCTCTCTCCTATCTTCTTCTCCAACGAAACGTTTTTGGTTCTCTTGTTTCACCGAGAGCAGCCATGGCCATCTTCCCTCGCCACCTCCGACTGCCGGCACCACCCACACCTCCGTCCACCGCCGCCGACCGCGCCGCCCCTCCTTCCCTCCCCTTCTCCTGCGCAGCCACTACCGAGCCACCCGAGCTCCAAGCAGCCATTAATGGCCGGCCACCACCATTCCTCTCTTTTCTCCTCATTCAAAGCATTAAACTCGATTCTGTTTGAAGAGAAATGTTTGCATTAACCTCTCCCACGATACCATGCCATCAATTGCACATTTTCTCCATCAATTACGTTCATTTTGGCCGTTTCTTCCCTTCATCTTTTGCAAACCAAAATTGAAGCTTACTCTTCGGCTGTTTCCCGTCATCTCAAGCGTCCCCTTCACATAATAAAGAACACATCACATGTGCCCATCTCTCCTCTTCAATTTGCTTCAAACACCACTCCCTAGTTCCCTTTTGTTTGCCCGAATCAAGCGACGCAACCCGGTGTCTTCCCGAAGTCTGGCGACACCACCTTTGTGTTGTTCTTCCTCTCCGGTGATCCACCGACCAAGGTGACCACGTCATAGCGTGCTCCCAGTACCACTCTTCCAATCCCCCACCTCGCTTCATCTTCTTTGTTGCCAAGAAGCCTCGCCACTGCAAGTTATTCGCTGTCGTCAATGGCCGCCATAGCTGCACCTCTTCGGTCACTCCCGAGCCGAACCGGCCACACCATCATGATCCCCATGTCGTGCCCGTGCTCGTGCTCACCTTCCCTCGCCGGCACCACCGCTGGAGCACCGCCGTCCCTTGCAAAGCCGACGCCGTGAGCTGTGATTGCCGAGCCAAGCCTTCTGTTCGGCCAGCTGCATGGGAACAAACAGTGCCATAATATCTAGTCGATCCTCAGCCAAAGCCTTGTACATGCATATGTTTCTTGAGAATTTATTTTCCAGAAATTCGTTCGTTCTCATACGAACTTCAAATCCATCGATTCTTTCTCCTAAATTCATTCTCTAATTTCCAGTATTTATTTTATAATTTTTAGTATTTATTTAATTTCTGTTATTTATTTGGTCCGTTTCGTGCGTGTAGAGTCCGACGTCGCCGACGCGAGTTTGGATCAACAAGAAGTGCTTACCTCCAACGTCACCGAAGGCGAGTCTCCTTTGACCACTTTGAACCTATGATTTATAAATTATGTTTTCAGTTTTAAAAGTTCTGCATTGCTATTTAAATGATAAGTTAAACTGTAGGTTGTTAGTTTAAAAACCTAAAGTTTGCTATTATCATCCTTGATATTTGATATCCTGCACCTTTGTAACCCTAGAGTAGGAAAGTCCGCATTATTGAATACAATTTTGCAGAATAGTTTGATACAGTATAATTGCTTAGATGTGTTGTATGTTCCTGTTTAACCTTTGGGGGAGAAAAATCTTTAATATTGGTATGCTTTAAATTTTAGAAAATATTTGACATTAGGTAATGTCAATATTTGGAAATAAAATAAAAATGGTGGAAAATATTTTAGACTAGGGTGAGTGGCATGAGTTTGGTTTGTTTCACCCTGGTTGATTAAGGACCAACTCTTGGGTTTATTCAAACCAAGCAATATCATACAACCACATGTCCTAAATGGAAAGGATCTGGCTGAATAATTTACTATGTTCTAGCTTTACACCTGTAGGTTGTAGATGGTAGGTGTTACCTGGTTAGTGCAGACGATGGTAAATGATGTCCATATCTGTTGGGGCTTGCGCCGAGCGTTGGTAATAGACGTCCAAGTCCAGACAGGTTATCCCCCACAACGGTAAGCTCCAGGTCGATGGTAAATGACATCCATGACTTGGGGTAAAGCTTATCGGGCGGGCTAATGTTAGGATAAAGTATTGTAAAAGCCCTGTGATAACCGCTTAGTCGCACACCTTTGGAAGTGTGTGAGCGGACAATATAACATGATTATCTCTTGTGGGTCAAGCTGTTCAACCTCTGCAGAGTGTTAAAAACTATTCGAATAGCCGTGCCCACGATCAAGGGCGAGCAAGGTGCGTATACACATGGTAGATTTAAGTTTTGGTTTTAAAAGAAATATTTTGGGAATCTGGGAGTAGTTGGAACTCTTGGATTGTGGTTCTAGCAGTTAGAGCCATTTGAGCAGCTAGAGCTCAATTCTTGAAAACTTGGCGGTTAGAGTCTCTTTACTAATTTATGGTAGTTGGAACCTGCATTAGAGTTTGATTTAAATTACTTTAACTATTTAATCGTCTTTTGTCAAATGAGCTTTATAAAAGATGTTTAATCTTAAAATAATGCTTTGTGCAAATGAACCCTATATGCCCAATTGTTAAAGCTATGCATATACATCATTTCTCAAGATCGCAGAGTACTTTATGTACTCACATGCTACACTCAACAAATCTCAGAAGGCTATGAAGATGCCAAGAACGACTACGACTACTTCGCCTACGGCTTCGACGAAGGCTTCGCGGAGTACTAGGCTACATTTCCCCAGTTGAATGCCAGTGGGCGATTCAATGGTCAACCATGGAGTTTATTTTTATTTTCCGCTACTGTGAGACTTAAGGTCTTTGGACCTCTTTTGTAATAAGTGGCCATAGGGCCGGTACTCAGTTATTTATTAATGTTATTTCGTGATTCGAACTGGTTATCAACAATATTT
The DNA here is from genome assembly GCA_036346405.1 of Phyllostachys edulis. Classification (NCBI taxonomy): domain Eukaryota; kingdom Viridiplantae; phylum Streptophyta; class Magnoliopsida; order Poales; family Poaceae; genus Phyllostachys; species Phyllostachys edulis. The sequence continues at coordinate 96,414,118 of CM070545.1, read as the reverse complement.
CCACTGTGTGCACTAGCTACTGATCTAGGACTGGTGCAAAAATACACAGAGTGTTCGGATTCAGAAATCCAGTCCCGACAGAGTTGGTATCAGAGCCGAGTCGACTGTAGGACGTGACCTAGTTAGAAATGGCAAGCCTTAAGGATTTATATTTTCTTAAAAATTAATTTATAAACTTTTAAGTCTCTTTGCTACTTTCTTTTCTGTCTTAGTATCCTTTTCTTGTCTTTGTATTCATTATTTAAAATTGATTACTGAACTTCTCTTGTTTTTCAAAATTTTGTAGATGCGGTTCATCAACTCTTGCATTGAGAAGGAAGGAGGATTCTGTGCTGAGCTATGGTTCATTCTTCAGGGATTGGGTTACATCCATCGCCCAGAGTACCACGGTATCACCATCAACAAGTACAACAAGGAGATGTGGCGTGTTAAGGTCACCATTTACGCCAAGAGTCACCTACGAGGAGATCGACCCTACCGCTTCACGGTAGAGAGAGAGATCAAAAAGTTTAGAATGCAAGATGCTGCTAGAGAAGCGATCATCTGTCTGGGGTTCCACTACCGCACTGCCCTGGGACGAAGTGCTTTTTGTTACTTTCCCTACCGCAAGAAGGGGGAAGTCTTCAGCAGGTTCAGAGGCAATGAGCGGGAGGAGGACATCACCATCTCACACATGGCGTCTCTGATCAAGGCACAAGATGAGGCCTATGTGTATATGGCCAACAAGTTGGAGCGTGTCTATGAGAGGTTAGATGTTGCAGAGAGAGAGAGAGAGAGAGAGAGAGAGAGCTCGCCCAGCTAAAGGAGCCATCCCGTCCTTCCTGCATCCGTACGACTGCACGCAATAGAGTGCACCATCCTGATGACCGCATGACTATAGCGGTGTATCGCAGCTTGTTCACCCCTGCCACTCGAGGAGAGTCTTCTAGTACAGTTGTCGCTGCCGCCCCCTCTGATGCTCTCATTGTTGGAGGTGCTAGTGACTCAGTGGACCAGCCTGAGGAGCCCGAGCCTGTGGTGCGTGACATCGAGGTCGACGTTGAGGACAACGTTGAGGATGACACCAAGGATGACGCTGAGAATGACTATGAGGAGGACCCTGACGAGGTTGAGTTTGAGGAGTAGTCTTTGGTCGTGAGCTGAGTCTGTAGTGTCCAATAAAGGTCTTACGAATTTAGACGATTATTTTGTTTGCCCTTGTAGATTGGACTGTGTCAAGCCTTAAGCACTTGTGATACAGCCAATCTAAAAACTATTTCCCATTTTACCAATTTCAGTTGGAGTTCTTTCTTGTTGAGCCTGTGTTGGTTGTTGTTTGGGATGCTTGTTCTACCCCTGTTCTCTTATCTTTGTTTTTCCCTCTTTTCTCCTTGCTATCCTTGGACCGTTCAGATGGAAAACCCTAGAAGAGGACGTGGAAGAGGTCGCGTAGCATCTCGTGGAGGTAGCCGTGCAGCTGGCTGAGGTCGTTATTTTGCTATACAAGTTATTTTGCTTAAGGCTATTTTTTATTTGCAATATTCATAAGTAGTAATTTGCAATGGAATTTGAAAGAGCAGTTCAAATATGTACATGATAGTAAGTAAAGAACTCAACAAATAATAACAGCATCTTGTAATCCTTCTCGGCTACGAGCACAAAAAGAAGTATAACAACAACTCGCAACCCTCCTCGGCCGCGAGCCACATTTCATGTTCAGCCATAGACATGATAGTTAACTCAACAAAATAAAAACCCCATGTCATTGACCATGGTTTTGTGACAAAATGGTTTTTGGAAAATAAAGCAACAGCCATACCAGCTGCACTAAGCACGCTCATGACCGCATGAGCATGGCTATTTAAATAGATTTTTACTCTGTAGAGGTGTACAACTTTACCCATAGTACGCGAATATTCCAGTCATCTTGGAATTCTCTGTATCACTGCTCACTACCATAGGTAAACAGTCTAGACCTCGTGACATAGCCTTTACATCATCTAGTCCTAACCTTGCACTAGCCCAACGAATGTCTACCCACTCACCCGGATACCCTCTGTTGAGTGAGGCTTTCACTTACCCGGATACCCTCCGTCAAGTGAGGCATTCACAGTTGTATCGGCAAGCTTTGTTCCCAATGCCTCGGTGAATGGAGCCCCTTCGGACATGCCTAACTGGTCATGCCCTCACTCTACGACCTACCTACGTGCAAGGATAGTTTTTCGGTGACTTAGTTAGCTACGACTATCCCATACTAGCACATACGATTGTACGATTAGGTCTTAGTCCCAGAGTTGCTTGGTTCAATCCTTAACTGACCCGGGCAAGGATCTCCACCCTATCTACTAGTGAGTCACAATCATCACTCTTCTCAAAATACATTATACCTTGCCCAAGTCTAAAGCTAAGTTTTCATTGTATTTTCATATAGAATAACAGAGGTACCCCTCTGAACATTTTTCAAAATCTCCCAAATTCACAAATTAACATATTGTCCTTTTATCAGCTTTTCAAAAAATCTATCGTTCTAGTCGCACAAATGATATTATATTGTCTACCCAATATTCTAATGGCTACAATAGTAAGGGATCAATATTCCAAGGGGTGATATGCAGCAAATAGGATTACAACTATCAATTTCCCATTCATAGCATTTTCATACAAAAACATACACGGATGCATAATAGATTTTACAAAACAAAGTACAATAAGTAAAATACTCGGATCAACATGATCAAAAGTGGTGCTTTCCTTGCTCCTACTATTCTAAAAATATGGTTGGTTGGTCGTCGAAATAATCACTCGAGCAATTGACATCTAATTCAAAAAGAGCCGGAAACGAATTAAATAACACTAATAAATTTAACAGTGAACAAAATCAAATATTTTTACATATTCTGGTAGTTCATGATTTTATATGAATTTAGAGAAAAAAATCATTTGATTTGTAGTTTTGTAGCAAAAGTTATTAAGGTTTGAATTCCAACAGAGAAAGCATATTCTCTCGCATGCACTAATGAGGTTTACGCTTTCCAGTAAGGAAAGCATATTCTCCTCAGAACTAAAAGCATATTTTCTATTTTTCTTTTGATTTTCTTTTAAACCGACAAGTGGGGTCCACTAGTCAGCGACTTGGTTCACACAATAGCGCGTAGACTGAAGGTCCATACGCTCGGTGCATGGGTTCACTAAGGCAGTGCGCTGTGCACTTAAGTGGCCGTAGGACCCGCATGTCATTGACACATTAGGGAATAACGATTTGTTTTAGATTTCTTTTAATCTTCAGCTCGGTCCCACATGTCAGCAACTTATGCAGTCATTAAATCAAAGCTAATGATTTCTTTGTTGTAATCCGATAGAGATTTCATTTAATGATGATGCTATAGTGTTGTCTCATTCAGATAGCGCAGAGCCACGCGATGGTGCTCGCGCTCGCATTCGTCGTCGGCGCAGTGGCGCTCAACGCAGCCGGAGAAGACCCAAAATGGGTTCTCCGTGCTACTACGCACCTATTGGTACAGGCGGCGAGGCCTGAGGTGACTTCTAGTGGTGGCGTGCTGGCTTTGCTACGGCAGCGAGCGAATTCTCAAACCAGCAATGCCCTCAACGAAGTGATGCGCGCATGAGCATCTACAGGCTACTAGGGTCATATCGGAAGTGAGAGGAAGCTCGGAGGTGGCTTGTCGATGGTGAGCTGAGGCGGCGAGGTGAGCTTTGCGTGGAGAAGGAACTGAAGGTGATGAGGGAGCTTGGGGATGCTTGGAGAAGCTCGGAGATGCCCTGGCGATGCTTCTGGTGCGAGGAATCGGTCCAAGATTCAGTGAAGCTCTGGCAGCGACTGCGGCGGTGTTGTTTGCCGGAGACAAGCAAGAAACATCGATTTGGGAGCTCCTGTGGATCAACGAAGCAATTGAGTGAGGGGAAAGGATTAAGAGGCTCTGGAACATGATGTGACACGAGAATAGCGACAAGAAACCCTTCTAAACAGTTGGTGTGGCGGTGGCGGCGCACAGTCGAAAACGGAGGTCGAGCTCTCGAGCGATTGAGCTCGATTGAGGAGGAGGTGCGCACTGGTGAGGAAAGGAAGGAATGGAGCTCAGCAGCTTTTTATAGCCAGAGGGGCGAAGTAGAGCAAGGAGGAGCTCGGGCAGCCACGGGCAGAGTGGCGGAGCTCTCGGTGGCTTACGGGCAGGAGTGGGCACGACCGGGGCAGGGATGGGCGCGGAGGAGACGGGCGACGCAACAGGATTTGTTGGACGGCGGCAAAATGGTGGGCGGCGAGGTGAAAACCGTGGGTGCACGATGATGCACTCACAAGCGGTGTGCTGGCATAGCCAAGCACGAGGTGGACGAAGGTCCCTGCGCCTGGGCCCAATGTCAGCGAGAGGTGAAAGGAGGTATTAGGTTTAGTTTTTATTTTATTTTTCTGCTAATTTATTTGTTGATTTTATTTACCAAGCAAACGACTTCAGAATTTTATGAATTTTTTTTTGAAAGCTCTGGACCTAATGTAGTTTGTCTTGTATATGTTTTAGAAGTTTATACCTTCTGTGAATTTCTCTAAAATTCATACAATTTTTTGTTCTTGTGTTCTGTATTTGCTTTTCCAAACAAGTTTTCACATAAAAGTTTTGGTGAATTATTCCTAGGATATTATGCCTGAAACAATTCTCTTATTTAATATTTTTACTTTGTATTATCCTATTTCTTTTGAGTACATGTTTGTTTGTATTTCATGTTTTGTTTTTAAATCAAAATTCAAATTTAAACAAGGGTATATTTTCATGTGCAAAATGATCAAAGCATTTTTTTTCCTAATGTATTTATAATACATATTCCCATAATTCAGATTTTGGGATGTTACGGTAAAGGAATTACAAACTTTTTTTGAATTAAAAAATTTTCGCTCAAAGTTTCCCTAAAATTCAAATTTTTTTGGTTTCGTTTTGCACAAGACACCAAAGCCTCGCCTGACCCCCCACCCTTGCTTCCCTTCTCTCACGCCGTGTTACCCCCACCTGGCTCCGCAGTGTGCTCCGCGCCACCCGCTCTGCCATGTTCCAGCCCTTCTGCTCCTGCCACGTTCGCACCATCATTGCTGCTCGCGCCGCACGCCGGCTTTGTGCCACCCTCGGCCTCCGCACCACCCTATGCTGGCACAGTGCCACGCCGCCCCTGTCTTCAGTGAGCCTAAACGGCCTCCTCCTCTCCTCGGCTATTTAAGCCGCCCCTGCACCTCCTCGAGCTCCTCTACCCCCAATTGCTCTCCTGCCACCTCTATTGCCCCCGAGCGCCGTCGAGTTCCTTTCCTCTTCACCTCCGGCCATCTTCGCTGCCTCCGCTGTCGATCGAGCTACACCGCACCCCAGTCCAATTGACCACGCCAGGAGCTCCATAAGGACGTCCCAAAGACATTCCCCACCTCGCTGCTTTCTTGTTCCTCTCAGGCAAGCCTCCCCGCTCAAGCCTCCTCGCCACCACCTCGGTCAACGTCGACAGCCCGCTCCAAGCCTCCCCGAGAACCACCCTCGATTTTGGTGAGTTCCTCGTCACCCCTAGGTGCTCCCTTTGCAAGTAATTGAGCCCCCATGCCCTGTACCGCCGTAGCGCCATGCGCGGTCTCCTCACCGCCACTAGAGCTTACCACCGACCACCATAGACACCAAATCAGGCCGTGTCACTTTGCCGCGAGGTTCGCGCTGTGCCAAGGATCCTGTTTTTGCCCTCGATCTAGGCCGTTGTGGTCTTCCTCGCTGGCGATGAGCCTCGCTCCTCTTCGGTAGAGGAGGGCACTGTAGCACATCATTTGTCTTAACCACGCATCATTAGTTGCTTAATGGCTTTGATTAACTTTTGGTTAATAGCCGCTAACGTGTGGGCCTGAGCGAGTTAATAAGGATTAGTTAAATTCGGGTTTTCTTTTTATGTCGCTGACACGCGGGACCCACCGCTTAAGTGCATAGTGCACGTGGTTGTGGACCAAGCACAGTGCGCGTGGACCGATGGTCCATGCACTGTTCTCGTGCACCAAGCCACTGACAGTGGGCCCCACCTATCGGAAAAATTGATTTTATTTAGAAATTAAATGGAAAAGAAAAAAAAAATATTGTGCATGCGGACCCCACCTATTAGTGAGAGAGTTCCTCTCTCCTCTTTTCTTTTTCTAGATTTATTTCAAAAGTAATCTTCAGAGTGCCATTCTCCCTCATTTTAACTCCAAATTTAATAAAATTTGTTTCTAAAATTTTCTAAATTCAAGATCTTTCTAATGATGGTGGTTGTGTTCAATTTGAAGTTCATTTGATATTTCTTTTGTAATTATTTTCTTTGCTCATCTGTTTGTTCAACGTGTGGGCCTAAGCGAGTTAATAAGGATTAGTTAAATTCGGGTTTTCCCTTTATGTCGCTGACACGCGGGACCCACCACTTAAGTGCACGGTGCACGTGGCTGTGGACCAAGCACAGTGCGCGTGGACCGATGGTCCATGCACTGTTCTCATGCACCAGACCACTAACAGTGGGCCCCACCTGTCGGGAAAATTGATTTTATTTAGAAATTAAATGGAAAAGAAAAAAGAAATATTGTGCATGCGGACCCCACCTATCAGTGAGAGAGTTCCTCTCTCCTCTTTTCTTTTTCTAGATTTATTTCAAATGTAATCTTCGGAGTGCCCGTTCTCCCTCATTTTAACTCCAAATTTAATAAAATTTGTTTCTAAAATTTTCTAAATTCAAGATCTTTCTAATGACGGTGGTTGTGATCAATTTGAAGTTCATTTGATATTTCTTTTGTAATTATTTGCTTCGCTCGTCTGTTTGTTCTTTTTTCGGTGTGATCGTCCTAGTAGAGTTCGAGAACACGAAAGAGCCCCAGTTTGATCAAGCTCTAGACTTTCAAGACCCTCTTGCCTTTGAACCAGGTGAGTCAATACTTTGATCATATTGAACCTACATTTTATGCAAATTTATATTCTTTTAAAATATCAAATTGCATGCTTAATTCTTTATGCAAATGTATGTCAAATCTTAAGGTAGTTAAATACCAATTTTATACTTTAGTGTTATACCATCCTTTGATATTTGAATCACATAATCCTTGTCACCCTAGAAAATTAAGTGGTAACCTTACTAGCTTTAGGTTGTACTTAAGCGTCATGCTAGTCTTGGTTAAGTACTAGGGCATTAATTGCCCTAATCATCATCTTTTAAACATAAAATTGTTTTAGGGCAGTCATTGGAGGTAAATGGCTGAAATATTTGAGATAATATAATTTATGCTCCTCAAAAACTCTAATAACTTGCTGTTACCACATCTGGGCTAATGGTATGATGGTGGGTGCTGGTGTACCACGAGAATTTGTGGTATTTGGTATGAACCGCCTAGACAACTTTAAGGACTTAATCATGTAATAACCTCCAAACGTAAAATAGTGCAACCATAAGTCTATAATGGTGTCAACTTGGCTAAATAATTTGTATCCACCAGTGTGAGTTACACCATTGGAGTGACCCACAAGTTGTGTCGCTGGCGTAAGCCATCGTGGACACGGGTCGGGATGCTAGTGTAAGCCGCCATGTGGCGCAAGACAGGTTCTAGGTGTGGTTGATGCAGGTGTGGTATGCGTAACCACCCTCAGATGAAACCTTAGAGAGTGTACTAACACTGAGGGATGCATTGTAAAGGCCTTGTGATGATCTTCTTGATTCACATGTCTAAAGAAACATATGTATATATCAAGACGGTTATCTCTTGTCGGTAAAGTGTACAGTCTCTACAAAGTATAAACTGTTCAAACAGCTGTGCTCACAGTTAAAGGTGGGCATGAGAACTTACGTGAGTTAGTTCTATTTATAAAAACTTTGTAGGTGGGATGAAAACTCGTCGAGTGAATATAACCCTGACTTTGGATTTTCTTGGGTGGAAGCACCCTAGTGTTGTTAATAGGTGAATGTAACCCCATTCAAAATTAAGCATAAGGTGGAGTTAACCTGCACCGTTATAAATATTGCAGAACTTCTCTTTAATAAAATATGAATTTGGTTAAATTTCTAAGTCATAGGAATTTCTAATTATGGTAATTAAAAATGTTGCTTTTAGCAAATAAAAGAACCCGAACTATCCTTGTTAAAACCTTGCATATACATCTATTGCATACTATGTGTTGGCTCGCGAGCACGATTGTTTGTGCTCATCCTCGCTCTTCCCCCCATCTCTCAGAAGCCGTGGACCAAAGACATTATGCCTACCACAAGGATCTAGAAGTCGATGGCCAAGAAGACAGTGGAGAGTAGATTTGTCCCTATTAGTCTAAGTTTTGCCCCAGTCCTACATTGTGAGATCCGGGTCAGACATTAAAAAATATATCCAATCGTCACTTAGTTTTGCTTCATGTTGTGCGTATAAGAAGGCAGTGAATGATCCCCTCACGAGTCATCAGTATTCCCGTACCCTCAGGCTCCAACCAATGGAAGGTTCCAATTTCTTCCACACTCTTCATCTCCTCCTTTTGTGCTCACTTTCCTTGGTTCTCCCAGTCAAATCAACAAAAAACGAAAGTGATCTATTGGCACTTGTATCCTTCAAGTCCTCGTGTCGGGTGATCCATCAAGATATTGTCATCGTGGAATGGCTCCGTCCACCATCGCCGGTGGCTTAATCGTGTGGTCGTCACCATCTGACAGGTCACTTCTCTTGTTCTAAACTCCACCATCTCTCGGTCGAGATATCTCGGCTCTGTCCAACCTCACCTTTCTTCAGAGTTGAGCCTCTCGGATAACAGTTCACGGAATCATCCCGGAAGAGCTAGGGCGGTTGAGTAGATTGCGCTCCATCAATCTGTCTCGGAATGCCCTTGGTGGTAACATACCATCAACTCTTGGAAACTGCACCAATCTAGAGTATATAAGAATGATGAAAAATAATCTGCAGGGCACAATCCCTTCTAGTATTGGATTTTGCAAAGACCTTATTCACTTGGTATTGGCCTATAATAACCTTGTAGGAAACATCCCACCAAGCCTTGGCAACCTAACTAGCCTGCTAATATTTCGTCTAGATTGGAATAATTTGACTGGTCCCATCCCTGCTTCTCTCGGCCAGCTTTGTTTCCTTCGAACCATCTGTGTTAACGGCAATAACCTTTCGGACGAGATACCACATTCCTTGTACAACATCTCATCCATGGAGGTCTTTCAATTAGACTTCAACCAGCTCGAAGGAACCCTTCCTTCTGATATCGGTTCTTCTTTTCCAAACTTGTTGTCACTAGAGATATTTGTATATCAACTACAAGGACATATCCCAGTTTCCATATCTAACTGTTCGGACTTAGGTATGTTTGAGGTTGGTTTTAACAAATTCACAGGTTCAATACCTTCTAGCTTGGGAAACTTACAAAATCTATGGTTTTTAATGTCACGCTAATCTACTTGGGGCGAAGACAACTAGTGATCTGAGCTTTATTGATCGATTAAGCAATTGTACAGAGTTAAAAGTGTTAGATCTTAGTGGTAACCAACTCCAGGGCAATATACCAAACTCGATTGGAAATCTTTCTAGTAATCTACACTATCTTAGTATGGAAACCAATCCAATTTCGTGAAGTATCCTGCGTGAATCGGTAAGCTAGTTGGCACGACTAGAATTGAGCTTGAAAACACACTACTTAGTGGTACCATACCCCAAGAAATTGGCAACCTCTGGAGACTCGAGCTAATAGATTTGTCAAATAACACCATATCGGGGAAAATTCCATTGACTTTTGGAAACCTTACCCGAATTACTAGGCTCTTTCTCCAAAGCAATGAACTTGAAGGGAATATACCGGAGCAGATGAGTTCTATGCAAGCCCTAGAACCTTTCAAATAACAAATTAGTAGGAAATATCCCCAAGGAAATAATGTATCATTCTCTTTTTGTAGCCATAGACATGTCGCATAATTACCTGAATGGTTCATTGCCACTGGAAATCAGTAAGTTGAATAATATACAAACGATCATCCTATCAAATAACAAATTATCTGGTGAAATTCCTAGCACTATCGATGGTTGCCAGGTATAGCAGGCACTTTATCTTGATAGAAACATGTTTCATGGGTCCTTTCCATCCTCTTTTGGTAACATGAGAGCGTTGCAATTGCTTGATCTATCCCACAATTCTTTTTCTGGTCAATGTTATGATCCCACCTGTTGATGCCCTGGATAAGCAAGAAGGCCGGAAGAGGATGGGCCAAAGGAGAAGGCAGCCCAACATCAAGTATGCTACTGAGGATTGGATCAAATAGCGTCGAAGCACAATAGCGTGTTCGTTTTTGCTTGCTCTTGTCGGATGTTAAATAGTGAGTCCTTCAGCCAGATGGGGCAAGGATTGTAAAGACAAATTATCTTCTCTCCCAACTACTTCGCTTCTTCCTACCTCTTTCTTCTCCCCGTAACCCTATTTCCTTCTTCCCCAACAACACGCTTCAGATTCATTACATGTTTATATCGAATCCATCGATCGATTAGCGTCTTGAACAAACCGGCACGTGACATTTGGTATCAGAGCGGCGATCCTAGCGCAAGGGAGCAAACTGGAGAGGCCGAAGTACCAAACGCGCGCACAGGAGAGATCGGAAGCCATGGAGCAAGAAATCACGGCGCTCACGCGGGCTATACAGATGCAAAGCACCACGATTCAGACCTTGGTGGAATCGGTAGCAGAGATAAAGCCGATTGCGCTGGAGTTGAAAGAATGGAAGCCGACGATGATCGCCACAGTGGATGATCTGCGTGGTGAAGTTAGCGAGTTGAGAGATCAAGTCAAGGCGATGGTGCGTGACACGATCCCCTCTCACCGAGCTCAAGGGCTCCCTCCATTGTTGCCGACACCTGAGAATCTAAAACTCAAGGAAGACGCGGAGTATGGACCTGGAACCATCAGTCAGAGTTCATCACCACAACACAGGGGAAGGGCCACAGGAGTTCACACCATCGGGCAGTCCCAAGGTAATGGTATGGTTGGATGGCATTCCTTGCCTTTACCACCTAGTGATTTGGGAGATGGGAATGGGCGAAATTGGGGAGGAGGACAATATTATCAACCCGCACCACCAAGATTGGACTTCCCTTGTTTTGATGGAGAGAACCCGAAGACTTGGAAACTAAAATGTGAAGTATATTTCAAGATTTGTGCTACTAGACCAGAATTTTGGGTTAACATGGCCATTATGCATTTTGGTGGTAGTGCAGTCCTATGGCTACAATCAACACAAGCACATACCAAATGTCTGAATTGGGAGGAATTTGTGGACGCTGTCTGTTTGCGTTTTGGTAAAGAAGAATTTCAGCACCAGTTGCGTTACTTTAATCGACTCAAGCAAGTTGGCACGGTGACTGAGTTTGCTGAAAAATTCAACGAGTCAATGCATCATCTCCTTGCCCACCACACCTGGGATCCCATGTTCTTTGTTACTCAGTTTACAGATGGGTTAAGGAGTGACATTAGAGCTGCTGTAATTTTGCACCAACCGAAGAATTTGGACACTGCTGTTTCGCTGGCTTGTTTACAGGAAGAAGTACTTGAATCAATGAGGCGAGAGACACGCCGTATAGATTTTTGTGTCTGGAGGTCGACCCACCCCAAGAATAGCTATGCCATTGCCAGTGCCTCCGGTAAGGTTGCCGAGTTTCACTGGAAATAGAGCAGAAGATAAGAGGGGTGTTGATGGCTCCCGAGCAAATGTAATAGATGACAAGATGTCATCCCTCAGGGCATACCGTCGGGCCAAGGGCCTGTGCCATACCTGTGGAGAAAAATGGAGTAGGGAACATCATTGTGGACCCACTGTTTAGCTACATGTGGTTCAAGAAATGTGGGAATTGATGCCGGAGGCAAGTCAGGAGGCTGAATTGGCCGAAGAAGAGAGCTCTCAAGGAGAAGAAGTTCTTGCCATTTCAGTAGCAGTAGTTAATGGATCTGAAACCAAGAAGACAGTGAGATTTAATGGAAGTATTCAGGGAATTGCAGTCATTATACTGATTGATTCAGGTAGTACACATAGCTTCCTGAGTAAGGAGATAGCAGATAAACTGCAAGGGGGACAGGAGGTACAACAGGGACTGCGGGTCAGGATTGCTGATGGAGGTACATTATTGTGCTTAAGAGAATTTCCTAATTGCCGGTGGCTGGTACAAGGGGTGGAATTCAATACTTCAATGAAAGTTTTAGCTCTGGGGTGCTATGATGTAATAGTGGGAATGGATTGGTTAGAACAGAACAGTCCCATGCTGATTCACTGGAGGAAGAAAACTTTATCATTTATGCACCATAACAAGAGAGTTGTACTTAGGGGGCTGAAGAAGAATATTACACAAGTGGAGGTATCCTCACTTCAGACTGAGCAGTTATCCTGGGAAGAGAATACGCAGTCCTGTGCAGTAGCTCTAGAAACAACACCAATACCAGACATCATTGACAGGCTGTTGTCGGAATTTTCTGAGGAATTCAATGAACCTCAAGGGCTACCGCCAATGCGAGATTTTGATCATGCCATCCCCCTAATTCCAGGAGCTCAGCCAGTGAACCTAAGACCCTACAGATATCATCCAGCACAAAAGGATGAGGTGGAGAGACAAGTGGCCGAAATGCTTCGGCAAGGGATTATTCGAACTAGCTCCAGTCCGTTCGCTTCGCCAGTATTACTAGTGCCCAAGAAAGATAGAACTTGGCGCTTTTGCGTCGATTATCGTCATTTGAATGCCATTACAGTAAAGAACCGCTACCCTTTGCCAATCATTGACGAATTGTTGGATGAGTTGGCCGGATCACAATGGTTCACAAGCCTTGACCTGAGAGCAGGCTATCATCAGATACGAATGAGGGAGTCTGATGAGCACAAGACGGCATTTAAAACTCACCAAGGGCATTATGAATTCCGAGTGATGCCTTATGGTTTGACGAATGCGCCCGCAACCTTCCAGAGGCTTATGAATACTATTCTCGGACCATATCTACGTCGTGGAGTTCTAGTGTTTATTGACGACATATTGGTGTATAGTCGTACACTAGATGATCATGTGAAGCAACTGCGGCTGGTTCTAGAAACACTGAGAGACCACAAATTGAAGGTCAAATGTTCCAAGTGTGCATTTGCTCAAAGGAAACTAACTTATTTGGGTCACATCATAAGCCACCAGGGAGTAGCCACTGACCCAAAGAACATCTTGGCTGTGCAGGAATGGCCCGTGCCCGTGAATGTTAAGCAAGTAAGAGGGTTTTTAGGATTGGCGGGGTATTATCGAAAGTTTGTCCGGCAATTTGGACTGCTCAGTCGGCCACTGACGGAATTGCTAAAGAAGCATGTTGTTTTTGTTTGGACTAGTGATAAGGAGGATGCTTTTCAGGCATTGAAGCATGCACTAATTTCAGCTCCGGTCCTAGCCCTGCCCGACTTCACTCAAGAATTCGTCATTGAAACGGATGCTTCAGAAAAGGGGATAGGAGCTGTTCTGATGCAGAATGGGCACCCTCTCGCCTATCTCAGTAAGGCGTTAGGGCCACGTGCACAGGGGCTATCTACTTATGAAAAAGAGGGACTAGCGGTTTTGTTAGCAGTGGATCATTGGAGATCTTACCTGCAACCCAAAGAATTTACTATTCGAACATATCAAAGAAGCTTAGCCCGCCTCGGAGATCAAAGACTGACTACTATGTGGCAGCAAAAGATCATGACCAAACTTCTGGGATTACAATACCGGATTGTTTATAAGTCCAGACTGACCAATCGTGCTGCGGATGCATTGTCACGCGGAGAGGGAGGGAATGATATGGAGATAGTGGCTGTGTCTACTGTGATACCAACAAGATACGGCGACTAGCAAAATCATACAGAATCTAACTGTATCGGGTAATGGTACTCCCAAATTCCAGTTGAGCAAGGGTGTTCTCATGTTGGGGAAAAGAGTATGGGTAGGAAACAATGTGACTGCACAACAAAACATTTTGACCTCTTTACATTCCAGTGCATTGGGAGGGCATTCGGGATTCCAAGTCACTTATCATCGGATCCGTAAAATATTTGCTTGGCCTGGAATTAAAAGAGATGTGAGGGCATTTGTTGACCAATGTTTAGTTTGCAAACAGGCTAAACATGAACATGTTCGTTACCCAGGTTTGCTTCAGCCACTGCCGGTTCCAGATCACGCGTGGCAAGTTATATCTATGGACTTCATAGAGGGATTGCCTCGATCTGCCGGCTACAATTGCATAATGGTAGTTGTGGACAAGTTCTCAAAATATGCTCACTTCATAGCTATTGCGCACCCATTTACAGCCTTCCAAATAGCAAAAATTTTCATGCAGAATGTGTTTAAACTACATGGGTTACCGCAGTCCATCATCTCTGATAGAGATAGAGTGTTCACAAGTGTGCTTTGGAGGGAGTTATTCAAGGCCGCGAATACTCAACTTCGAATGAGTTCGGCATATCACCCATAAACCGACGGGCAAATGTAAAGTTAATCGGTCGTGGAGGCTTATTTATACCGCCAGTACATGCTTGTCCAAATAAGTGGTTTGATTGGCTTGCATTGTCGGAATACTGGTATAATACTGCCTTACACACCACATTGGGCAAAACTCCTTTTGAAATACTATATGGATACACCCCACGTCATTTTGGGATCAGAGAGGATGCAGCAGGTCCAACTCAAGAGTTGTCGGCTTGGTTGAGAGACAGGAAGCTAATGACTGAACTCCTGAAGCAGCATCTAAACCGGGCAAATCAACGTATGAAAGTTCAGGTTGATGGTAAACGATCTGAGAGGTCATTTCAGGAGGGAGATTGGGTTTACTTAAAGCTTCAACCATATGTACAGAGTTCAGTCGCGGTAAGGGCAAGTCACAAACTTGCATTTCGGTATTTTGGTCCCTTTCAAGTTGAGAAGAAGATTGGAGAAGTGGCCTACAAACTTCGGCTGCCAACCACTTCACAAATCCACCCAGTCATTCATGTTTCGCAACTTCGAAGGCAATCCCTCCATCAAGATCGGTTCAAACCGACTTACACAAGCTCTCAAGACTATCGGGTCCTTTGAAAATATTGAGTCATCGCCGCATGACAAGGGGCCGACAGCTAGTACTCAAGTGCAAATTCGATTGGTGCGGAGGTAATATCGCCACACCTACAGGAAGACCTAGATGATCTCCAATCACGTTTCCCACGCACTTGCTTGGGGGCAAGCTGGTTTTGAAGGAGGAGGAGTGTTATGATCCCACCGTTGATGCCCTGGATAAGCAGGAAGGCCGGAAGAGGATGGGCCAAAGGAGAAGGCAGCCCAACATCAAGTATGCTACTGAGGATTGGATCAAATAGCGTCGAAGCACAATAGCGTGTTCGTTTTTGCTTGCTCTTGTCGGATGTTAAATAGTGAGTCCTTCAGCCAGATGGGGCAAGGATTGTAAAGACAAATTATCTTCTCTCCCAACTACTTCTGCTTCTTCCTACCTCTTTCTTCTCCCCAGAACCCTATTTCCTTCTTCCCCCAACAACACAGTTCTGTATTCTGTTACATGTTTATATCAGAATCCAGTCGATTGGCGTGCTAAACAAACTGGGCACGTGACAGTCAAGTACCACAGCTCATAGATGAGATGAACCTCCAATATTTAAATATTTCTTTTAATAATTTTGAGGGAGAACTACCCAAAGGAGGAGTGTTCAATAATATTACTGCAATTGATGTAAGACATGAATAGATGTAATTAGGTTTTAGAGCATGTAATACAATTTTATTTATCCGTAGCAAAGCATAGGCATTCAACTATTCAACTAGTAAAGAATAATTTTCCTACTTTTCATGGAATGGCGATTGGGCACAAACACCAAAACCACAAACCATTTTGAAGTCTGATTCTTTTATTGCTAGCACACCATGTGTGACGATAATTTCCTATTTTCAGAATACGGCATGGGGGATCAAGCATCTGTGCAGGGAGATGTATACAGCTATGGAATTCTTCTTCGCGAGAAAGATTTAAAGATGGGATGAGCCTTCCAAAGCTGGTTGAGATGTCTTTTCCTGAGAAAGTCATGGAAATAGTCGATGACAAATTGTTCTTGACTAATGGTCAAAACGAGACAGGAGACAATACCAATGAACCCGAGAATGTTCATGAATGCTTGCTTTCAGTGATACAAAGTGGACTCATGTGCTCCAAGGAGAATCCAAAAGAGCGCATCGGTATAAATGATGTTGTCAAAGAGCTAAGCTCAGCAAGAGAGAAGCTACTGAGTTGGGAAACGTTTGAAATGATTGGTTGATGCATTTTGCCTTTCTTAAGTACCAAAGGCACTTAGAAGTTATTAAACTTTTTAAAGTTTCATGTTGACTATGTTAAGTTTTGTGTTGAAGTGCGGACTCACTGTGCTACATAGGAAGTGATGTACAATTGTTTGGCCTTTCTTTATCACAATTGCTTGGCACTGTTTAAACTATGGGGACCGCCTGCATGTTCCAGTTGGCTTTCCATTCCTTTGCGAGCTTCGCTGCACCGGAATTTAAACACATCATGTTTTATGGCATAACATGCTATATTCTCTCTATGATACATAAATCTGTAAATGTCACAACAAATTGTTTCATTCTGTGATAGAAATATTCTTTTTTACGTATACAACGAAACACAAATCTGTACATCTCTAAAAAAATCAAATGTGCCACTATATTTCAGCATTGCTACTCCAATCAAAATAAAGTGGGAACAAAGAAGATGCTTACCCTTTAGCACTGTGTGCTCTGTTGAAATCGACAATTCTACAGTGCGTGTTCAATATAACATAACTTTTCCCTTGAGTTCAGCAAAACAGAGTAACATAAAATGCTCTGGAGTGAAAAGACGGCACAGGTTAATACGATTGTTTCTACATAGAGAATGAATAGTGAACAATCAACTCAAATGCACAAGCAACAATTCTGACAATCCACGGAACATCTCATTGTTCTCTGCTTTTCTTTGGCTTCATGATACAACTAGTGCACAAATTGACAATTCGTAAAGATACAGCAAGGTAAAAAAGATATTATAGCATTCCTATAATAGGAACATGCTCTTCAAAATAGGCAAAAAGAAATCAAAGAAAAAAGTGTGAACCTTGACAAGAGCATTCGAGCTGCATATATAATTGGTCACACCCATGATCAACAAGTGTCATATCAAGGCAAGAACGCAGCAGATCAAAAGGATTATTTTTCTTCTTACAAATTAAGCTTTTATAAAAGATGATACTAGCATCCGAACGTCCAATTTAAAAGCTTGAATCGGATACCCGGGTTGCCGCGCTTTTGTAGTTGTCCAGCAAAACACGGCGTTGCTCGCTTTAATATGCTATGCCCGTACATATGCCTGTATGTGCTGATGCGCATGTCCCATCCTCCAAAAGCTTGCAATCGCAAAGAGAAGAAAAGCATTCGATGCTTCCGTTATTTGAACTTTGACCACAAACCTGGCCCATCATTTCACTCGGCAGCAGACGACCGTGCCCTGCACTACCAGGTAGGTCATGTCGCAGGCACGGGTCATGTCCGGTCTCCAGGGCACAGACGCTAAATCCAGTCACTAGGGTTCGGACTACACAGCTGGCGTGCGGAGAGATTTTCGGCTCCGTGGGGCACGGGCGAGGAAGAGTTTAGGCTCATAGGACACCGACGAACGAGGTCCGGTCCTCTGGGTATTAAACGGAGTAGCGTCCACCAGGAAAAAGACGTAGAAGTATGTCATTATATATAATATTCTTCGCACACAGTTACAACATTTTTTAACAACGGTTACAACATCATAAATTAAAAAACAAAACATCTGAAAAAACGCGTTAGAAAAAATTGCAACATCGCCGTAAATAGTATGCAACATTTTTTTCTGCAGATACAACACTTGCAATATCCCCGGACAACGGTTGCAACATCTTAAGACAACGGTTGCAACATCCCCGGACAACGGTTGCAACATCTTAGGACAATGGTTGCAACATCCCCAGACAACGGTTGCAACATCACAAATCAAAAAACAAAACATCTGGAGAAAAAAACGCGTTGAAAAAAAATTGCAACATCGCCGTAAACAGTATGCAACATTTTTTTCTACAGATGCAACACTTGCAACATCTCTGGACAACGGTTGCAACATCACAAATCAAAAAACAAAACATCTGGAAAAAAAACGCGTTGAAAAAAATTGCAACATCGTTGTGAACAGTATGCAACATTTTTTTTCAACAGATGCAACATTCCAAAGAACAGTATGCAATATTGTTTTCCAATTAGTATGTATATATATGTATACATATATACATATATACTAATTGGAGGTTCCTTTAGAAGACACTGCGTTAATCCCAAGAGTGAAAAGGCTGGAAATTCTCATGTTAATCAGAAAAAATAAAAATAAAAATAGCTAAAAATTCCAACATTAATCGGAGATCAAGAAAAAAAATATAGCGTCTACATATGATGTTAAACAGATGTATCCAACGATATTGAGAAGTCAGCACAACTTATAGTTGTGCACGCGCCACTTAAAAAGATGGAATCCCATCCGAGACTCAGTCGGCCGGTTTTTATAAAACTCCAATCGGTGTACATAATGGCCTCCTGTCATATAACAATATAGATTGAACTGTGTAACAAAGTAATTCCATATTGACGTTCGACGCTCCGAACGTCCTCATTTTATCATTACCCAACAAAAAATGATACGAGCATTTTTAGAAAAAAAATCAACATGAAAAAGAAAATAAAATGTTCACAAAAAAATGGTTCTCCTCGTTGTATCTAGTGGTGGCGCAGGCCGGCGGTGTGGCGGTCCTTTGGATCCGACGATGGCGCAGGCTGATAGCGACGGTGTGAGGGCCACCGGAGCAGGAGGCAGCGCGGGCTGGCGGCGCGGTGGGTGGAGGAGGATTGCGTTGTCCTCTTGGGTGGAGGAGGGTGGTAGAGAGGAAGAATGCGCCGGCGGCGAGGGAGGAAGGAACGCGGTGGGGGCGAGAGCGCGTCAAGCAAAATGGGGCGCGTGTGAACCACACTTGGGAGTGGGGAATTTCTCATCGTAACCCACAGGCCAGAGACACCCGGAGTGGGTTTCCTCAATGCATCCAACGGCTCCTATTTGTTCCAGGGTAGATTCGACGGTGTAGAAGTGCGTCCGTTACTTGGACAAGGCAAGGGTGTTCGTTTTTTAGCAAAAATCGAAAAGCTAAATCCTTTAACACCATCAAGGAATTTGCGAACCTATGATACAATGAATATCCAATGAAAACACACAACTGTTCTACAATCAATAGAGAGCAAGTTCTTGGAAAGTGGAAATCTTACAAATATTTTGGATACAATGTTGCAACGAGACACCATTTTGTGGCACACTCAGTTTTCCGGGGTTTTTTTTGGCTATTTTGGTACTGTTTCGCATTTAAATTGCAAATATAGCCACCTCCTGATTGAAATGTCAAAAAATTCACCGGGGCGTGCCTATAGGCGAAATGTATTGCTTGCCGTGCCCCCATTGCGTGGCACCGGCCTACCGCACCCCATCGCCCTGCAACCCGCCTGTCGCGCCCTAGGCCTCTTCACCTCCCTGTCGCGCGTCCAGGGCCCTACAGGCTCCTGCCGTGCCCCCAAGCCACTGCAGCGGAAGAGCCCATCCGCACGCTGGTAACAGATATTGTCACTTCTTTTCCACTGTTTCCATTGTACATATTTTTAACACTGTTTTGTACACACTGTTCAGACACTGTTTACCTGTGTGAGCTTATGTTAGTGTTGTGTTCACATTGTGGACACTGTTTTGTGAGTGAGTGAACAATACTCGGCCATGTCTTTGCAATAATCTTATGTGACATCAAAATATTTACTATAGCTATTGGTCTCTCGGTCTTTGCTTTTTGATCGGCAGTGAAGATCGCTTCCTAATATCTTGCACTGTAGATTCTCTGTATTGAATCCTTCGATACAGAGAATCCATCTCCGCGGATGTGTGAGTGGGGACACCGCAGTATTACCAAGGAATGATGGAGAACTATCTCTAGGATGAAAAAAGAAGCAAAGACGGTAATACTTTTCTGATTTTCTAGTCGGTACTACAATGTTTGTTGGATTTGTCTTTATCGTAACACGTACTTTGTATTGCCAAGTTATGAACTCCACGAAATGAGGTAGGAATCCTGAGTCAAGTCGCCCTCTGCAGACTTGGTTGGGTTTTGAGACAGATATTTGAACACTATCCAAAATCCAAATAGTCAAGCTACATCATAAGCCCAATGGCGACATGCAAACAACAAAGAGCCCATTGCATGTTTGTGACGACCCATTTATGAGTTTGTCAAACCCTTTTTACAACCACCTAGGATGTGCAGTTGTAAAGCAAGAAGTAGCATTATAAGCAAATTTATGTTTACAAAAAGAAGCAAACCTTTATTATAGATATTAGGGCTTAACAGCCAGTTTGAACGCAAGCAGGGGCATCCAAGCCCAAAGATACGTATGAACCATAGGCACGCCCGAGTGTGACTGAGACCTAATACCAAAAGTCGTCGCCATCCAGCGGCTCTTCCTGCTGAAAGTAATCACCTGTGTCCTCCCAGAATTCTTCTGTTGATGTTTAGCAAGTATGAGTACAACCGTACTCAGCAAGTTGCATGGGAAATTCTATTTAACTACTTCCCAGGGTTTTCAAGTGATTGCAACTATTTAACCGTAATTAAAGTATGTGGATGCATCATTTAGTTTTAACGGACTTTTCTGTAAAGCACTAAACATCCTACTAATATAACATCTGAATTAATCAACTTAACATCTGTAAATATCTACCTATGCCCCATATATTGGAATCTCACATGAACACAACTTCATTAACCGAAAGCACGGCGTATCTGAATACCTTTAATTATACTCTGCAGAGTTTGCCAACCTTACCCACAAGATATCTCTAACTCATACTGTCAAGCTATATACACGCAACACAATAGCGTGCGACTAAGTCAAGATAACAAAGCATTTTCACTACTCAACCTTTCTAACCTCCACTTGATAGGTTCTTAGACAATACAGCCATCGGAAAACCACCAACCAACAGTGGAATGGCGGTCCGATGCTGACTATACCGACCGTTGTTTAGATCAATGAGTGTCCCTCTGGGCCCACTCCTGTCCCATCCCCAATCCGCGGCTGCTATATACGACAAGAGTAGGTGACATCCTATAGATATTCAATCGGAAGAGCAGTGTACTAAGCCAAGGTGGATATACCAAACCCGTGATTGAGCGATTTATGTGTCTATTATTTGGCACAAGGTTCTAGTCCTTACTTGTTTCCAGTGGGGAGGAGAACTAACAACCAACTAGTGGCTACCCACCTTCTTGGCCCCAACTTCAACTCACTTTTATCAAGTCTATTGGGTTGTCCAACCTCCTGGTCTCAATCCTCAACTCTCCACCAATACCATTGGCGGCTAGCCAATACTCTTTTTCAGTATTTATAAACACATTGTGTGACGATGCCGAACATTAGTTAACACTTTATGTAACTTTGGCAACATAGAATTTCAGTTAACCTATGCAGAACACTAGCTGGCCAAATTTGAATAAATCCATCATTCATGAAGAGGACACATCATTGAGAGTCCACAATTTATACCAAAATGTATAACATAATACTCAGATGCACCACATAATTGCTAACCATAATGCAAGAAACAAATTATCCCAGAACTTAGATAAACCGAATATGCATCTTATCATCTATAATGTAAAAACTGAATCACAAAACAACCTTATGCAGAAGCTATATACCATAGTTACTCAAAAGGGTTAATCTGAAGTTGATGAACTAAAGTTGCATGCACAAACAACTAATCTTGCATTATTCCAGAACCAGATAAACTGAATTTGCTTGAATAATAAATCATGCAATGACTTAATCCGATTCTCTGAAGTATAGATCAAAAACATGATTATCTGAGAGCATAACTAATTTGCACCAAATATCATTTCACTGATTATAAACAATCAGCACATGAGACAATATTGCAATAGCATATTATCATCAATTTGCACAATAACCAAATTTGCACAAAAATGCAATTTACTATTTAAGCATGAACTGAGACTGATACAGATTGCAATTGACTGATTCTATAAAAAAAACAGCAAGTTAATCTAGAACTAAGATTGATACCAGATTAACCAATTTTGACAGATTAACCAATTTGCACAGAATTGCAGTTCTCTGATTATACCATAAACAGTACATCAGGGAATATAAGCAATCTTTCAGAATAACCAATTGATCCCAGATTGCAATTAATTACTATTGATAACCAGATTAGCGAGATTGACTGATCAAAGAACAGAACCAATCTAGCATTTAACAGATTAATACCAGAAGCTGCACAAGGACTCGGGATGAATGAACAATCTATACTAATGCAAGCCCAGTTTAGCTTAAAAGCTTGGTGAACACTAGGCATCATCTACCCAAGTCCACCAGATCATATTATGCAGCAGCTCGAGAATGAAAAACAAGGAAACCATAGCCCTCAGATTGCCCACTATGCTTGATGCGGATAATATTAACTGAGGCGATCTGCTGCCCCATGGGAGCAAAGGCGTTGAAGAGGTAGACGTCATCCATCCAGTACAGGAGATCTCCGATCCACAAGGACCTAATCTCCTTGCCTCCGGGCGCGGACCCGCCCACCACTTGTGCCCCGTACTGCGGCGGCAGCGGCGCCCTACGGAGGAAAACTCCTGCTGCGTCTAGCCCCACATCGCCGACGGAGGAGCGTGCGGGGGCGCAGGAAACTCGGAGAACGCTCGCGAGATGCAAAAGCAGCGGAAGCATAAGCGAAAGCAGCGGAAGTGCAGAGGTGCTCGGCGGACGCGGAGACCAGCGCAATCCTGAGGGCGCCTGGCCGCACCCGCACGGGGAGGTGGCACGGGACTCCAGCGGGCGCTAGAGGCGGCACGGGAGCCAGAGGGTAGCTGGCTCACGAGGAGGGCGATGGAGCCCGAGTCGGCGTATGCAAGTGCGGCGCTCAGCAGATGAAGATCCCACTGGGGGGAAAGACGTGCAGTAGCAGAGGGCAAAGATCGATCCGAAGAAATCGATTCAGCCAGATGGGGAAAAGATGTGCATCAGTAGAAAAGCAATAACAGATCAAAACCGATCCAGATACAAACAGACGAAGGGCAAGAAACCAACCGGATGCGAAGAACAGCTCGGATTGCAAAAAACAGATGAACGGGTTGCAAAACCAGACATATACGCTCTAATACCAATTGTTAGAACTTTAATTATGATCTAAACCAGATGATCAAAACTAATAGGATCACATATGTGGTAATTGCAACACCCAAATAATATGTAAACGCGGAAGCATACCTAATGACGTGCTATTGTTCGTCGTAGGATTGATCTGAAGTAGTAGATGAATAGATACTCAATCTACCTAGGGTTTGGTCTTTCCTAGCAAGTGGTAAGCCACAAACTCCAACTACTGATGGGGATAGGTGATATGGCATGAGTTACCCTACTAGGAGGACCTGACCCTTATTTATAGCCTTCGGTATGGAATCCTATCCCGTCCCATAATTAGAGATAGATTCCAAATAGGTCTCTACACAGATTTAAAATCCAAGTCTATATTTATCCTTAAAAGATACTCGGCTCTTAATAAATACTTTATTTGATCACTTTATACTTTTGAGCCAACCAAAAATAGATAACTAATATGTATTAAACTCATGTAGGTCCACATAACGGGAAATTAATCCAACATAATTTCCCTAGTTTTCATGGAATGGCGGTTGGGCACAAACACAAAAACCACAAACCATTTTGAAGTCTGATTCTATTATTGCTAGCACACCATATGTGACGATAATTTCCTATTGTCAGAATACGGCATGGGGTATCAAGCATCTGTGCAGGGAGATGTATACAGCTATGGAATTCTTCTTCTCGAGATATTCACTGGAGTGAGTCCCACTAATGAAGGATTTAAAGACGAGATGTATACAGCTATCGAAGCTGGTTGAGATGTCTTTTCCTGAGAAAGTTATGGAAATAGTCGATGACAAATTGTTCTTGACTAATGGTCAAAACGAGACAAGAGACAATACCAATGAATCCGAGAATGTTCATGAATGCTTGCTTTCGGTGATACAAATGATGCTGTCAAAGAGCTAAGCTCAACAAGAGAGAAGTTATTAAACTTTTGAAAGTTTCATGTTGGGTATGTTAAGTTTTGTGTTAAAGTGCGGAGTCACTGTGCTACATAGGAAGTGATGTACAATTGTTTGGCCTTTCTTTATCACAATTGGTTGGCACTGTTCAAACTATGGGAACCGCTTGCATGTTCCAGTTAGCTTTCCATTCCTTGCGAGCTTCGCTGCACCCGTTAGCACTGACTGCTCTAACTGCTTTCTGTTGAAATCGACAATCCTACAGTGCGTGTTCAGTATAACATAACTTTTCCCTTGAGTTCAGCAAAACAAAGTAAAGCAGCAGTCAGGCGATGAAGATTCAATCAAGAAGGCTCAGCGGCGTGCGAAAATTCGTAATCTCGAATTGGATCCAAGTAAGTCTAGTAATAAATTTTCAATTTTATCTTTTTCAGATGAGCAAATTATTGGAAAAGTTTCTAGCATTGGGATTTCTTTAGGCGAAAATAGTGTAGAGATTGCTAGCTCTGTTAAAAGTATTAAGATTATTGAGTTAGGAAGAATTAAAAATAAAGGCCAGGTAGAGGTACAAGAACTAGTAGAGGAGGACCAGGATGGCTCTAATATCGCATCCCTTAATCAATTTTGTAGTGATTTAGATGGTGATTCTTTAACGGATGATGACAATAATTTTACTTTAGTAACAATTAAAAAGAGGTTATCTCGCTCTAGAAAGAAGAAAATTAATACTTCTCTTACTAGACCAATAACATTAAAGTTCAAATGAAAGGGCTCTTTTGGAATAGCAGAGGTCTAGGAGACTTGGCTAAACATCAGTATATTTGTGAGGTGGTTAAGGAGCAACATTTAGACTTTGTGGCTATTCTAGAAACTGGTAAAAAAGATTTTTCAACTGCTAGTCTTAATCACCTTTGTGGTGGTCAGGATTTTTTGTGGCATTTTTCTCCGCCTCATGGTCGGTCGGGGGGTATCCTTTTAGGGGTGGACAATAGGGTTTATGATATTAGCTCTATTGATGCCGGTGATTTTTATGTGAAGTTTCATCTTAAAAATAGAGAAGATGATTTTCAATGGATTCTTGTGGTTGTTTACGGTGCAGCCCAAAATCATTCCAAGGAACAGTTCCTCAAAGAGATTGTTCATGTTTGTAGGAAAGACTCTCTTCCCATTCTAATTGGGGGTGATTTTAATATCATCAGACATGCGGGGGAGAAAAATAATGATAATTTTGAATCTAGATGGCCTTTTCTGTTCAATGCTGTGATTAATACACTGGATTTACGGGAAATTGATTTATCTGGTAGGCAGTTTACTTGGGCTAATTCGTTAAATTAGATAGAGTTTTAATGAGTACTGACAGGGAGCAAAAATTTCCATTGGTCACAGTCCACGCTCTTGAACGGTCTCTGTCTGATCACACACCACTGCTTTTAAATACGGGAGCGGCCTCCCATAGAGGGAATCAGCCTTTATTTAAATTTGAATTAGAATGGTTATGTAGAGATGGGTTTAGGGAGATGGTGAAAGATGTGTGGAAAAATAAAAATAGAGGTGGTACTACTTTACAAAGTTGGCAATGGAAAGTTAGATCTCTTAGGCAATACCTTAGGGGTTGGGCTAAAAATTGCAGTGGAACGTATAAAAAGGAAAATATAGCGCTCAACTTAATAATTGATGAGCTAGATAAAAAATCTGAGCTTTTGAGTTTTTCCAATGAAGACCTTAATCGTAAAAGATTTGCTAAAGAGAGACTAGCACAACTTTTAAGACAAGAAGAAATTAAGTGGTATCAAAGATCTAAAGCAACATTCCTTTTGGAGGGAGATAGGAATACACGTTTTTATCATTTGATTGTGAATGGTAAACATAGAAAGCAAAGAATTTTTCAGCTCGATCAGGATGAGGGGATAATTAGGGGTGATGTACAATTAAAAACGTATATCACCAAATATTATAAAGATCATTTTGGACCATCCGATATTAATCATGTTTCCATGATTGATGGTTTTAGAAATGATATACCTCAAGTCTCAAATTCTGAAAACAACCTTCTCGCCATACCTTTCTCCGAGAAGGAGGTGGAAGAAGCCATTTTTCAAATGGAGCATAACAAAGCACCTGGGCCTGATGGTTTCCAAGCGGAGTTTTATCAGGTGTTTTGGGAAGTTATTAAACATGATATGATGGCCATGTTTCATGATTTACATAGTTGCTCCTTGCACCTTTTTAGCTTGAATTTTGGGATCATTACGCTGCTTCCCAAAAAAGTAGATGCTAAACAAATTCAGCATTATCGACCTATTTGTCTTCTAAATGTTAGTTTTAAAGTGTTCACTAAAGTGGCAACTAATAGAATTAATAATGTAGCGCATAAGGTTGTTAGACCATCGCAGACAGCTTTTATGCAAGGGAGATATATTCTAGATGGAGTTGTTATCCTTCATGAAATTGTCCATGAATTGCACAAAGCTAAGTTGGATGGGATAGTGCTTAAGCTTGATTTTGAAAAAGCACTTTGAGAATGAAAGGCTTTTCGATTAAGTGGTGTTCTTGGGTGGAGAGTTTTGTTAAAGGAGGGAGTGTTGCAATAAAAGTTAATGATGATTTAGGCTCTTTTTTCCACACTCAAAAAGGTCTTCGGCAAGGGGACCCGATGTCCCCTATTCTTTTTAATATTGTTGTGGATATGCTTGCCATATTTATTTCAAGAGCTAAAGATGAGGGACTTATTTCGGGAGTAGTCCCTCATTTGATTGATGATGGGTTGTCAATATTACAATATGCTGATGATACTATCCCTTTTTTGAATAATGAGCAAAAAATCTCAAACTTCTTTTATGTGTCTTTGAGCAATTATCAGGGTTAAAGATCAATTTTCACAAGAGCGAAATCTTTTGTTTTGGCAAAGCCAAAGATGTAGAAACTTAGTATACGCATTTATTTGGTTGTGATGTAGGTGTATTTCCTTTCAGGTACTTAGGGATTCCAATTCATTATAGAAAATTAAGGAATAGGGATTGGAAAAGTGTTGAAGATAGAGTTGAAAAGAAGTTAAGTAGTTGGAAAGGAAAAAAATTATCTGTAGGTGGTCGAGTAGTACTTATTAACTCAGTACTAAGTAGCCTACCTATGTTTATGTTGTCTTTTTTTGAGATTCCTAAAGAGGTTCTCAAAAGACTTGATTTTTATAGATTTAGATTTTACTGGCAGAGTGACAATCGTAAAAAAAATATATAGACTTGCTAAATGGAGTTTAATGTGTACACCCAAAGAGCAGGGTGGTCTGGGACTTCAGAATTTAGACATAAAAAACAAAAGTTTGCTAGGAAAATGGCTTTTTAAGTTGCTTAATGAAGAAGGGGTTTGGCAAACTTTGTTAACAAAGAAATATTTGAATGAGAAGAGTCTTTCGCAGGTGGTTAATAAGCCTGGGTCTTCACATTTTTGGTCAGGTCTAATGAAAATTAAAGATCTTTTATTTCGTTTCGGTTCATTCTAGGTTAAAAACGGAATGTAAACTAGGTTCTGGGAAGATATTTGGTTAGGAGACTCGCCTCTAAAATGACAATATCCAATCCTCTATCATGTGGTGAGGAAAAAGGATGATACAATAGCAAATATTTTGAGTTCGACTCCTTTAAATATCTCTTTTCGTAGACCTATTATTGGACCTAAGTTACGTGCTTGGAATGAGTTACTGTTGAGAATTAATGATGTTCATTTAATTTCTCAAAATGATATTTTTAGATGGAAATTAAATAAGTCCGGGCTTTTTTCAGTACAGACTTTTTATGCAGCATTTATTGGAAATTATCGAATCCCCAATAAGCATTCTTTTTGGCTACTTAAAATTCCTTTAAAAGTGAAAATATTCCTTTGGTATCTCAAAAGAGGGGTAGTTTTAACTAAAGATAACCTGCTCAAAAGAAATTGGAGGAGAAGAAAAAAATGTTGTTTCTGTGTTTCAGATGAAACAATCCAAATCTTTTTTATATTTGTCCTTTTATGCGTCTTGTTTGGTGGATTTGCTCAATGTGCGTTTAATCTATCTCCTCTGGTGAATATAGCCAACTTGCTTGGGAATTGGTTAACTGGTATTCCAAATATGTTAAAAACACAAATCCTAGTTGGAGCCAGTGTCTTATGTTGGTCTATTTGGTTATGTAGGAATGATGCAGCTATTGATAAAAAGGCTATCAATAATCCCTTGCAGGTTATCTTATTGAGTGGGCATTGGATGAGGGCATGGGCAGCTATGCAGAAACCAACCCAAAAGGAGTTGATGTTGAGCGGCAGTGCCAGGTTGGAATGTATGGTGAAGCAAATCTTCAGCAATCATGGGTGGTGGTGTAGCCACAGAATTAGAAATGATTGAATTTAAAGTTCGGTCGTCTTTTGGTTGTAATGCTTCAAGTCACTTTAATTTATTGGATACTTTGGATTGTGGTTTATTGTAATAAATTGGGCTGTGTGCATCCTTGATACAGAGGCCGGGAGAGGTTTTGACTCTTCCATTATCTAAAAACATAATGCTCTGGAGTGAAAAGACAGCACAGGTTAATATGATTGTTTCTACATAGAGAATGAATAGTGAACAATCAACTCAAATGCACTCTTCAAAACAGGAAAAAAGAAATCCAAGAAAAAAGTGTGAACCTTGATAAGAGCATTCGAGATGCATATATAATTGGTGATAATCATAATTACGTCGTATTCCTGGGTGGAGGAGGGTGGCGTAGAGGAAGGAACGCGGTGGGGGCAAGAGCGCGTCAAGCAAAATGGGGCTCGGGAGTGGGGAATTTCTCATCATAACCCACAGAGACACCTGGAGTGGGTTTCCTCGATGCATCCAACTTTGTTCCAGGGTGGATCCGACGGTGTAGAAGTGCGTCCGTTACTTGGACAAGGCAAGGGTGTCCTTTTTTAGCAAACATCAAAAAGCCAAATCCTTCAACACGATCAAGGAATTTGTGAACCTATGATACAAAAAATATCCAATGAAAACACACAACTGTTGTACAATTAATAGAGAGCAAGTTCTTGGAAAGTGGAAATCTTACGAATATTTTGGATACAATGTTGCAACGAGACACCATTTTGTGGCACACTCAGTTTCTATTTTTTTTTCTATTTTGGTACTGTTTCGCATTTAAATTGCAAATCTAGTCACCTCCCGATTGAAATGTCAAAAAATTCACTGGGCCGTGCCGACAGGCGAAATGTATCGCCTGTTGTGCCCCCATCGCGTGGCATCGGCCTACCGCACCTCGCCTGTCGTGCCCTAGGCCTCTTCACCTCCCTGCCGCGCGTCTAGGGCCCTACAGGCTCCTGCCGTGCTCCGAGCCACTACAGCGCGAGAGCCCATTTGTGCGTTGACAACATATATTGTCACTGCTTTCCACTGTTTCCACTGTACATATTTTTAACACTATTTTTGTACGCACTGTTCATGCACCTTTACCTGTGTAAGCTTATGTTAATGTTGTGTACTACTTTGACCACAAATGTGCTTGGTCAAGAAGATTGCTTATGACTATCAAATAGTCGTAGAACACTCCTACGATCACGAGGTGGTCGTAGTGTGGTGATCGGAAGAAAAACCTTTCTAATTAACATTTCCTTTGGTCAAAAAGATCAAAAAGATCTGACCAAGGAAGTAATTTCGCTTGAGGTGTAAAAACGAACCTGATTTTCCTGAACGGACAAGTTAGGGAATTGCAAACGACTCCCGTTAGTATGTCTGTTGGAGTGGTTCTCGAAGCGGTGGCAACCTTTGGAATGTCACACCTTCGGCCCAAGGTACACGGTTATAAATACTTACTGGGGATAAAACTTAGACTTCTACTTTTCCCCAAATCGTTCCACTGTTCGTTGAGTTCTTGTCTTCTCCGCCACCAACTCAAACAAAAATCTCCCCTTTCTGAGAGAAATGGCTGGGAGAGTTTCTGAGTGGGCCGAGTCGGAGATGGATGCAGTGAAGATGCAAGCCCTGGTCAACGCCGGGAATATTCCAGAGAAGATCCTCGTGAAGTGGTTTGCGGCGTCTGGGCAGCATTGGCCATCGGGAGAGGATGAGCAAATTCCAATATTCCAGGCGTATTGTGAGTGTGGTCTTCGATTGCCTGCTCACCCCTTTCTCACACTCATACTCGAGCATTTTGAGGTGGAATTGGTAAACCTTGGTCCCAATTCCATCACAATGCTAAGCGTATTTGTGTATCTATGTGAGGCGTATCTGGGAATTCCAGCGGACCTTGAGCTCTTTCAATATTTCTATGGAATGGCTCGACAAACTGGAATAGCCGGAAGTTGTGGTCTGAAGCTCCATGACGGGAAGTCGAGGGAGTATATTCAGATGTTTACTAGGTCTTCGTGGCCGGGATGGAGGAAGAGGTGGTTTTACTGGAAAGTCACCTCAGAAGACAGCCTTACTTTCGAGGGAAAGGCTGCCAAAAAGAAATCTTCGTGGGATTTGACTTCCCAGGAAATCAGTCGAATTGCCCCTTATATTCAAGCCATAAAGGACTTGAGAGAAAAGGGGTTAACCGGATGGCATGTGGTGAAGGATTTCATCACACGTCGAATTAGCCCTTTGAAGAAACGAGTACCTCCCATGTGGAGGTACACGGGGCGAGGAGACCCGACCAGGGACTACGAGGAGGGTAAGTAGTTTTACGACTTAACTCTCAGTTTGGTCTTCTTCAAAATTGTCTAATGAATGTTTTTATCTATTTTACACAGATCTTTCACAGGCAGAGATTGACGTTCGAGTCAAACTCGTTTGTGAGAAGTCTCCACCACCCAGGGTGGGAGTTCCTCAAATCCTTGCGGTTTTATCCGCAGAGGAAAATATGAAGCGCCTAAATGTAATCAAAAGTTGATTTTATCCTTAGGACTTCATAGTCGTAGAAAGAACTTACGACTAGGTAGTGATCGTAGAAAATCTTACAATCAAGGAGATGTCGTAGAAAAACTACGATTGGATCTTGGTCGAGAAAATCTTCTGATCGGTCGCTGATCCTTCTTTTTTTGTTTTTCTTTACAGAAAGTAGGCATGGAAAACCGTCAGGATGTTGAAGAGTCTGAACTGATAACCATTGGTGCCGGGGTGATAACGGACAAGGGCTCAGCTCCTCCAACTAAAAAGCGTCGACTTACAAAAGTTGTCGACAAGGGAGGACCAAGCTCAAGTCCCCTTATTTTGACCAGGTCCTCGGCAAAGTCTGCGACACGCACGGTTGCAACAGAAGCCGAGGTTGAAACAACTGAAGCTGAGGAGGCTGAGGAACCTCTTAGGCTCAAAGCCCGCAAGACCAAGGACACGGCTGTAGCAGAAGCCGAGGCTGAAGCAGCTACAGCCAAGGAGGCTAAGGAGGTCGAAGAACCTCTTAGACGTAAAGCCCGCAAGGCCAAGGTACCTTTTTATTATGACAAGAAAACTTTCACAATTTCTGCCACTCCTAGTTTTGTCAAGCAACTAGAAAAGGAGAACTTGAAGGAGTTTATGTCTTTTGTGAAGGACAACGCTGATCCAGCCGAGCCTTCCATTGAGGGTAGCGCTGCTCTTGGAGTGGTCGAGACTGATCTCGGCCCTCTGAAAAGTTAGGAGACTAGAGAGATGGTCCCTGTTCAAGATCCACGACCAGACGTGGTCGTGGCCGAGCCTATTCTCCAACTTGAGCTACGACCAGACATGGTCGCAGAAAAGAAGTCAAAGAATTCTTCCGTCGGGAAGATAACTCCTAAGTTCCTGATCAGGTCCAGGATGCAGAGGTATGTGAAACAAGCTAAAGTGTAAGAACAGCATTTACCTTTTGCTTTTCACAATTTGACTTGCTTTCCTTTTGTTGGTTTTAGCCCGACTCCTTCAGCCCCCGAGGAGGCTTCTATCGAGAAGCCCATTGCCGCCTCTCCAGCAATTGGAGAGGTGTCAGCGGAAGTGGTCGAAGGATCGTCCACAGCCCGGGTTGTGGAAGAAGTCGTGGCTCCTGAAGTGGTTACCACAACCACTGAGGTCGTAGCTACGGCCACTGAGATAGCGGCTACAACCACTGAGGTGGCAGCCATGACCACTGAGGTTGCGACTCGACTCTTGAAATGGTCATGGAGGCAATGAGAGGCTGAGGCCTCTGGCGAGGTGGTGATGTACCGACCACCGTGCGGGAAAGGAAATCGTTGCAGACCTACTTCCTGGTATCCAAAGAGAAACTGCAATTTCAGAATCAGAAGATGAGGAATACTTCAACTTCGCTCGATTTATTTGGCCTGCTTCCATAGTGGGGTCTTACGCTTTAGATCTCGCCATCGAGTCCCTCATCCCAAAGATATTCCCAATAGAGGGAAACTTTTGACAACGAGTGTCTTGAGAAGGTTTGGTGGGATCAAGTCGAGAGAGTGGACAAAATTTGAAGAATCGAGTGGTTTACTCGATATTTGCTCGATCAACCATGAGTGTAAGTATTTAAGGATACTTATATATGTAGTCTTCCCTTATTTCTTACTGTCTTTCTTATTGCAGAAAGCTCTAGAACAAATTGCCGTTGTTGGTGAATATCACCGACAACTTCTAGAGCTACGACAGAAAAAAGAGGAACTCTGCAGACAGGCAGAGAGGTGGTAAGTCACTTTTGTTCGTAGTCATTTTCGACTTGACTACTTATATAGTGCTTACGGGGTTTGTCGTCAAAAAACTCACGACTAGGTACTAGTCGTAAAAGGCTTACGACGAGATGCTTAGTCGTAGGAGAACTTACGACTAGATCCATGGTCGTAGAAGAACTTACGACTGGATCAATGGTTGTAGAAGAACTTACGACCAATTTAATAATGTTCATGTCCACTTTTCTCCTTTGTAGGATAAACAGTGATGAAAAGACCTTAGCCGACTCGCTTGATTATGAAAAAGAGGAGTCGAGAAAGCTATCGGAAAAAGTAGAATTCCTCTTGAGGAAGCTTAAAGAAGCTAACTCTGCAACTGAAAAAGTGCAGGAAAGGATAAACAGTAAGTGCTGAACTTAAGACTGCTTATGTTGTTGATTTTTACCTGATTGTTGCTTCTTTTAGAAAAAGAAGATGATATGAGAAAGCTCTAGAATGAAGTCAAAGATAAAACTTTGGTTATTCACGAGATTTCTCGTATCTCCAAAGATAAAGATCAAGAAATTACGAGGCTAAAATCCCGACTATCAGGTAAGCAATTATTTACCTGCAGTCCTTTACGAGTTCTTTCCCTTTTCTTACTCCCATTTCTTTTCTAGAAATGGACCTTGAACTAGGAAGGCTCAAACCAAGTCGAGGATAAAACCTTGATCTATAATTGAGACCGTCGCATTGTTAAGACAAATGCAGAGGACATCAAATCATGGGAGAAGAGGCATCTTTGAGACCATTGCTTCCCATGATGAAGAAACCAAGAAGTTGGATTCTCGACTAGTGGGTAAGAAATTCTTTTACCTGTGATTATTTTGTTTTCTCTTTCTCTAGGAGTTTACTTTTGCTTGACCATTCTTATTCTTTTGAGCAAGTGGTGAAAACAAACAACTCCATGAGGCTTCGACTGTACTCAACAGAGATGGAGGCGATGAAGATTAATCTTCAAGGCAATATCACGCTCCTGAACAATGTACTTGGTGAGCTACGTACTGAGGGAAAAGCTCCTCAAGATGATACGATAGCTGCTCACATAAGTACTATTGGGGAACAAGTCGGGACTTTGCAAGAACTGGTGACCACTCTGAAGGCCAACCAAGTTGAGTCGATAAAGGAGGCGGTTGAAACAGCAGTAAGTTATGTATTGGCAAAACTTAAAGCTCATGACCCCAGCCTTAATGTGCAACCAATCGAAGCCAACTTCGACTGCTGTGAGGCAGAAGCAAGTCGTCTGATGGAAGAAATGCAATTAGTTGGTCGGAAGGTTTCGGAGGAGATGCGACTGGGCTCCCCCTCTTCAGAGTAGTTTGTAACAAACCTGTGAAAAATAAGCTTTTGTTGATGTATTATATAATCCATCTTGTTTCCTGCAAATCATCTTGTCGAGTAGTTAGTAACTCAAAAGATAATTAACGAAAGAAAAAGACTAAGAATTGAAGTCAAATTAATAACTTTATCCTAGCCCCCGACTATTTGCTTAGTTTGTTTGGACAAACTAAATAAATAGTGTTAAAAAGGGTTTCTGAAAACAGAGAGGTTTGGTTAACTTGTAGTTTTTGGTCACGACTGTCATGCACTGGTCGAAAAAGTGGGAACGAACCGACACTAGGAAGTTCCTTCTAGTGGGCAGGACCACGTGCAGAGAGGAAAGTCTTCGACTAGGTGATGTTACCATCTCCGACTAGATTATTTTAATCGAGAACAGCAACTTGAGTTAAACAAACATCCAGAAGACTTCAAAAAATTCGTTCGCCCTTCTTTGGAGGACTCGATAAGTCTATCCTGGTAGCTAGAGTAGGAAACTGAACAATACTAGGGAGTTCCTTCTAGTGGGCAAGACCACGTGCAGAGAGGAGAGACTTCGACTAGATGTGTTTCTTCCTCCGACTTAGTTGAGACGAATCGAATACACCAAAGGCAGTTGAATAAATCTAAAAAAGCGCACTCTGCTTAGAATACTTTTCAAAAGAACTGAAGAAATAATCTAAGGTGAAAAAAAGTATGGTTTTGAAAATATTTCGACCAGAAAAGAACCCGAGCTCTTTGTATTGATGGTAAAAGTGAGTAACGAGTCGACACTATGAAGTTCCTTCTAGCGGGCAGGACCACGTGCAGAGAGGAGAGACTTTGACTAGGTGATGTTACCTTCCTTTCGACCAGTGTAAAGGTAACTGGGTGTTTGGAATGTAGTCGAAAGATTATGAAAGCACTACTCAAAATTAAGACAATAGAGGTAGAAAGAACCTGAGCCTTTATTATCTGAATGGTTAGTTACACATAAAACTTGCATAACTGGTCGATGTTCCAAGAATTCGAGAGAACCTGGCCGTCTTCCATTGCCAATCAGATGACCACTGGCGAGTAACCCGACCACTTTGTGTAAGGACCTTCCCACTTGGGAGAAAGTTTGTTCGATTAGACTTGGATTGGCGAGCCTCAATACCAAGTCACCTCTGACAAGGCTGCGAGGTTGGACCTTCGATCATAGTATCTGCTTGAGGCTTGTTGGTAGGCGCTAAGCGGATTAAGGCACGGTTTCTCCTTTCTTCAAGTAGATTAATATCATCCGCTCGAAGTTCTGGTTGGAGTCTTTGAAAGTTTCACTGTGTTGACCATATCTTTAGTTCCGGAGGAAGCATGGCTTCACTCAAGACCGAAAAAAAATGGTGTTTCACTGAGTTGTGATCGGTAGTCGTTTAACTGCCCATATCTGAGAGGGTAACTCTTGTACCCAAGCCCCGAGTGTTTGATGAGCTGGTGAAGACTCGGTCTTAATTCCTCTCATTATTTGGTCGTTTGCACGTTCGACTGCCCCATTACTTTGGGGATGGGCCACAGGTTGCGAAAGGCCAAGATAGAGGTATCGTTTGTAATGCCTGAGCTGGTTGGTGTATTTGCCTGCTATGAAATTGGCATTGGACACACTTTTTAACCAACTCTTTAGCATCGTAAAGGGCTGTTGGCCAGTAGAAACCTTGTCGAAAGGCCTTACCGACCAGCGTTCTGTAGGAAGCATGATTTCCATAGATGCCACCATGTATGTCGTGAAGGAGTGTTAATCCTTCGCTTTGCGAAATGCATCGCATGAGCACCCCTTGAGTACCTCGTTTATAGAGGACTCCTTCAACCAAAGTATACATTTTGGCTTTTCGGGATAAGCGATCTGCCTCGGGATCATCTTCGGGTACAGAACCCTTTTGAAGATGCTCATAGATGGGCACCATCCATGTATCCTCGTATTCTAGAGAGGCCGTCTCAATAGGAGGTGTCTCGGTTAAATCGACCGAGGGGCGGCTTACGGAGTTGTTCAAGAAGACTCCTTTTGGTACTACATATCGGGAAGAAGCTATTCGAGCAAGCTGGTCTGCGAGGAAATTATCCTTTCGAGGGATGAATTGTGCCTTGAAACCTAAAAAATGCTTTTCTAGCTTACGCACTTCCGATAAATACCGAGACATTGTCGGGTTAGAGCACTAGTACTCTTTCCCGACTTGATTCACGACTAGTTGAGAGTCTCCTCTCATGAGTAGTCGGCGAATCGAGAGCGCTTTCGCTGCTCGTATGCCAGCTAGCAAACCTTCATATTCTGCCACGTTGTTAGTGGCCTGAAAGTTTAATTGTATGGCATACTTTAAGGTCTCTCCGGTAGGAGATACCAGGACCACCCCAGCCCCCGAGCCACTTAAAGTAAGCGACCCGTCAAAGTACATCGTCCACTGGTCGTGGGAATCGTACTGGGATCCTGAACAGGTTCAGGATTTGTCCATTCGGCGACCTAGGTAAATATGACGTCATATGGTCCCTGAGTATACCCCTTAATGTTATAAGGGAGAAGCCTACTAGGTGGTCGTGAGTTCTTCTACGACCACCCCCATAGTCGTAAAGTTCTGCTACGACTACCCCATAGTCGTAAGTCTTATTACGACTACCTTATGGTCGTAAGTTCTTCTACGACCACCTTAGGATCAATAAAACCTCTGGTGGTGGGTCCAATTGATTAAGGAATTCAGCGATCATCATATCTTTGTTACTCTGCGAAGTAATAGCACGTAATGCTCCATTATCTCTGATAC
The DNA here is from genome assembly GCA_036346405.1 of Phyllostachys edulis. Lineage (NCBI taxonomy): Eukaryota > Viridiplantae > Streptophyta > Magnoliopsida > Poales > Poaceae > Phyllostachys > Phyllostachys edulis. The sequence continues at coordinate 96,377,204 of CM070545.1, read as the reverse complement.
ATAACTGTCAGATGGCGTGGAGGAGTTATTACGCCGGTGATTACTACCAACATGCGCCCGTTACAGGATGTGATGAGGCGCCACTTCACCTGGAGAAACGGCCACTCCTTCATGGACTATATAAAGGTGGCAATCAGAGAAGGAAAGGGCGATCGAATCGGGCTATCAGGAAGACAGGCGTTATCATCTGTAATAGTCTTAGTTTGTCTCCTGATTGTTCAGAATACACTCAATACCATACACACACAGGAGTAGGGTTGTTATTCTCTCCGGAGAAGGCCCGAACCTGTATAAAAATTCCCGTGTCAATCTCTCTACGTGATTCCATTCTAGGAGACCCCCCGAATCAAACAATCTTTACATCTCATGCACTCATGGCAGGAGAATGGAACGAGGAGAACTGGTTCGACTTGGTAGATTATGCAGACGTCGACATGGATGCCGGTTTCGATTACGAGTCGAGTATTGACTCATCCGATGGTACTGCTGCCTCCGGTGATCTTCCCGCAGATCCAGGAGACAATGCTGCTGATGGAGTTGAGGAGGATCCTTATCCCCACAACAAGACGTCCAAGGAGGAATCTACCCTCTCAAAGGACAAGGGTCAATCGACCAGACTACACCTAGGTGGACTCACAACCGACGAGTTTTTCCTCGAAGTGTCAAGAGTCCCCTAAAATGATCCGACTTGGTGAGGCAAGTTCGAAGCCACAATTCGAGGACTTCACCAAAGATCTGGTGATCCTCTCTCTCGAATGGCGCTAGAGAGCGGGATCAAGCATGCTTTTCCTACAAATTCGACCATCTCTCATGAGATCACACTGCCGACGGAAGCGGTTATAACCCGGAGTTCCCCTACGGAGGATTGCTCCAAGTCGCCAGGTGGTGTCTCTCGACTACTCCTCAAGCGGGGAGGCCTCGAGCGCAAATGAGAATCATCAACGGGAGGTCTTCGTCCTTCCCTCGGATCAAAGTCACTCTCCTAGAGACCGAGCTAGGGACCCTCCCCGAAGATCACGCACTGCGCCCCCTCGTGGAAGTGGCAAGGACACCACCGATGTCGGACACGACCAACACCTTCATGAACGCGAGGGAAATCCTCGACATACTCGCACTCCATTGAGGCAGTGTCAAGAGTCTGACATGGAAGATCTTGAGGCTATTCGACGAAAGAAGATTGAAGCCCAGAAGAATTTGCCTGGACGCATCCAATATCAATCAGAAGAAGCTCAAGAACTCCAGCACATCAATGACTTGCTCGAGAATCCAACTCGAGAACTCACCCGAGCGCCAGGCTACGACCTCTTCGTCGAAGAGATCGCACAAAGGCTTCGGAACACGATGGCAAAGCTGGAAGCCCCTCGCCGATATCATTCAAGTAGTCGTAGCAATACGACTTCTTCAGCTACCAGTCAATCAAACATATCACCGCGTAGAAATCGGTGCAGCAGTAAGTCGCATCGATCTCCTACTCGGAGAAATGTCTTCCGAATGACTGGTGATCAACAAGTTCTTCGGAGAGGTGATCGCTCACCACTCCGACATGGAAATCTACAGTAGTAGATGAACTACGAGGAGTATTCCCCTCGTAGGACCGAGACCTATCATAGGTCGGGTCAACCTGTTACTGGGTATCGTCGAGTACGACCACCTGATGATATCAACCCTTCTTTCCTACAAAGGAGGTGTCAAGAAGTTATTACTGGATGTCGGGCATTCTCGCCTGATCTCCGAGCTGTTCGCTGGCCACCTCGTTTTCAACCAGTGGACATGGAAAAGTTCGATGGCTCCCAAAATCCCATCGAGTTCTTTCAAATCTATACAACAGCTGTCCGAGCAGCAGGAGGAGGAGAGCATGTAATGGCGAATTACCTTCCAACTGTGCTCGAAGAGTGCGCTTTCGATCGTGGTTCTTGAACCAACCACTCGAGTCGATCTATTCTTAGCAACACCTCTGCGACCTTCTCTTGGCGAATTTCCAAGGCATTTACAATGCATGAAGGAGGGCGACTTGCACGGATGAGACAGAACGACAACGAGACCTTGCACCAATTCATCAAGCGCTTTAGTCAGGTTAGTAATTCAATTCCAAAAGTTTCTGACTCATCTGTCATCAGGGCTTTCAAGCAAGGATTCCGCAGTAGAAGGATAACAGAAGATATTGCTCTAAATCCGCCTACCACTTGTCATTTGAACTCTTTGAAATGGTGATCGATATCTGTTGCCTCTGAGGCGGAGTGGAACAACACAATAGATCGAGAAGATAATACCTCTCGAGAGCCAAAGCGACATTGGTAAGAAGAAAGATAAGAAAGCAAAAAGTCCAAGAACAAGGCGAAGGGTCAAAAACTCCAAGCCGGCGGTTCCAAGGAGGTTTTGGTCAGTAAATGATAAAGAGCCATGCGCCTCTAAGCCGCATTCGACCGAGGCAAAGGTAAGCGCCCGATCGGAAAAATGATAAGCCTAGGTGGTGTCCTTTCCATAAAAGGAAGGACATGACCTTCATAGCTATCGCCGGTCTTTCAGCGAAAGCTTGAAGACTACTACAGCGGCAAGGACCACTTCCCACTCTCGGCGGGTAGGACAAGCGAGTGGTCATAAGTCCTCGGATGACGAGGAGGAGATGCCGTTCGAGGATCCGCAACACACCGTCGAGCACATTTACGGGGGATCATCGGCATATGAATCAAAACGACAGCTTAAGTCTGCTGAACGTGAGGTAAACTCCATAGATCCTCCTCTCGTCAATAAATTACCGAAGTGGTCAGAAGTCACCATCTCCTTTGAGAAGGGTGACTGCCCGATCCCTTCGACTCGACCAGGTCGATATCCGATCGTGGTCGAACCCACCATCAACAATTGTCGGGTCAATCGAGTTTTGGTTGATGGTGGCAGCTCGTTAAACATTTTGTTTACGAGTGCCCTGGATGACATGCAAGTACCCAGGACCAAGGTAAGACCGGTACGATACTCTTTCCATGGGATTGTACCGGCATCTTCAGCCAAACCAATTGGCCAAGTTTCTCTTCCTTTAACATTTGGTTCACCAAGTAATTTCAGGATAGAGAAAATCTCCTTTGATGTGGTCGATTTCGATACGGCATATAACGCCATACTCAGACGACCAACTTTGGCAAAATTTCTAATGGCTACTCATTATGGATATCAATGTATTAAGATGCCAGGTCCCAAAGGAGTAATCACAATTCAATGTGACAAGAAGATGGCGCATACCTGCAACCGTCGATCCCTCGAGATGGTTGGACAAATACCAACTCGAAAAGAAAGTCAGCCTTCGACTAGCAAGTCGAAGCCTAAAACTGCACCAAAGCCGAACGACAAGGTCAAAGAGGTTCCTCACGGGCCTTGAGGGAGCTCTCGAAGACTATTCGCATAGGGGATACTTCCGACCCCAAGTAGGAAGACGCCCTCATCACCTTCCTCCGAGCTAACGCAGATGTCTTCGCGTGGCAAGCATCCGACATGCCCGAGTCCCGGGAGGTGATCGCGCCTGAGCTAGCTACGGCGACAAAGTACCAGAAAACAAAAATTATGGAGACTTGCCCCGATCGGCGAGATGCTATCAAATCGAAATTGAATAAGCTACTTAAGCGGGCTTTATAAGAGGTCAACCACCCGAATGGTTGGCTAATCCTATAATGGTTAGAAAGTCAAGCGGCAAATGGCGTATGTGCGTGACTTTCTTGATCTCAATAAAGCTTGTCCAAAGGATGATTTTCCTTTACCTCGTGTCGATCGGTTGGTTGATTCTCTGCGAGTTGTGAAATGTTAAGTTTTTAGATACATATTGCGGATACCACGGATCAATATGTGTCTAGACGATGAAAGAAAAGACCGCATTTATTACACCATTTGGTATATTTTGCTATGTCAAAATGCCATTTGGTCTAAAAAATACCGGTGCTTCTTTTCAACGCTTGATGCAATCGACTTTTCCATCTCAACTAGGCCGAAATCTAGAGGCTTATGTTGATGATCTAGTCGTTAAAAGTATGAAGAGACTTAATCATATCACTGACCTACAAGAAACATTCGACAACCTCAGAAAAAATCGCTTAAAACTCAATCCTGAGAAGTATGTGTTCGGAATCTCTTCAGGAAAATTGCTTGGATTCCTAGTATCTATACGAGGAATTGAAGCAAATCCCAAAAAGATAAAGGCCATTCTCCAAATGCGCCCTCCAACCACAAGGAAAGAAGTCCAGAAACTCACGGGGTGCATGGCGGCTTTAAGTCGTTTCATCGCACGACTAGGAGAAAAAGGACTACCTTTCTTTAAATTTCTAAGGAAACACGAAGGTTTTGAGTGGTCGAAAGAATAAGCGCTGCCTTTGAGTATGTCAAGAGGTACCTTCTGAGTGCTCCTATTCGGTCTCTCCGTGGCGGAAGAAAGCGCTCTTAATTTACCTAGCTGCCATGCCACAGGCGATGGCCTTGATACTAGTCGTAGAGCGTGAAAGCGCACAACGACCGGTTTACTACGTAAGTGAAGTTTTACACGGGCCTAAGGAGCATTACCCTCGGGTCCAAAAGCTTCTATATGCCCTCCTCATGTCTTCGAGAAACTACGGCATTATTTTCGGGCTCACAAAATAGTTTGTCTGCGTCGAGTTTCCCTTTGGGCGATCCTCGAGAATAGGGAAGCAATGGGGCGCATGGCAAAATGGCGGTCGAACTTGGGGAGTTCGACATCCATTTCGTGTCCCGAGCGGCCGTTAAATCCCAGATCTTGGCGGACTTTGTCGCCGAATGGACAAATCTGAACTCGTTGATCCCGATCTGATTCCCGACCGATGGGCGATGTACTTTGACGGTCGCTTACTTTAAGTGGCTCGGAAATTTGGTCAGGTAGTCTGGTATCTCCTACCGGAGAGACCTTAAAGTATCCCGAGGCGTATCGCTTATCGAAAAAGCCAAAATGTATACTTTGGTTGAAGGAGTCCTCTATAAGCGAGGTACTCAAGGGGTGCTCATGCGATGCATTCATGAGCGAAGGATTAACACTCCTTCACGACATACATGGTGGCATCTGTGGAAATCACGCTTCCTCTGAGCGCTGGTCGGTAAGGCCTTTCGACAAGGTTTTTCTTGGCCATGACCCTTTACGATGCTAAAGAGTTGATTAAAAGTGTGTCCAATGCCAATTTCATAGCGAGCAAATACACCAACCATTTCGGGCATTACAAGCGATACCTCTATCTTGGCCTTTTGCAACACAGGGGTCTCGATATCCTAGGACCGTTCCCCAAAGCTCCGGAGGTTTGAGTTCCTTTGTGGCTATTGATCGTTCACAAAATGGATTGAAGCGAACACATGGATGGGATAACAACGGAGGCGGCAAAAGCGGTTTATGATGAGATGCATAATTACTCGATTTGGAGTCTGAGTCGAATAATTACAGATAATGGTAAGCAATTTTCGGCGCAAAATTTGAAGAATTTTGTGACGAGTTAGGTACCAAGTTGTGTTATATACATGGCCCATCCCCAAAGTAATGGGGTAGTCGAGCGTGCAAGCGGCCAAATAAGGAGAGAATTAAGACCGAGTCTTGACCAGCTCATCAAGCGCTCGGGGCTTGGGTACAAAAGTTACCCTCAGTATTATGGGCGGTTAAATGCGACTACCGGTCAGACTCTGGTGAAACACCTTTTTTTCTGGTCTTCGGAGCTGAAGCCATGCTTCCTCTGGAACTAAAGATACGATCAACACGAGTCAAAACTTTCAAGGACTCCAACCAGGAACAACTTCAAGCGGATGATATTAATCTACTCGAAGAAAGGAGAAACCAGGCCTTAATCCGTTCAGCAGTCTACCAACAAGCCCTGCGCAGATACTACGATCGTAAGGTCAACCTCGCAGACCTTCTTTAGGTGACTTAGTATTGAGGCTCGCCAATCAAGTCTAGTCGGAACAAACTTTCTCCCAAGTGGGAAGGTCCTTACACAGTGGTCGAAGTGACTCGGCCAGGGTCGGTACGATTGGCAATGGAAGACGGCCAGGTTCTCTCGAATTCTTAGAACATCGACCAGTTACGCAAGTTTTATGTGTAACCAACCATTCAGACAATAAAGACTCAGGTTCTCTCTACCTCTATTGTCTTAATTTTGAGTAGTGCTTTCATAATCTTTCGACTACATTCCAAACACCCAGTTGTCTTTACACTGGTCGAAAGGAAGGTAACATCACCTAGTCGAAGTCTCTCCTCTCTGCACGTGGTCTTGCCCACTAGAAGGAACTTCCTAGTGTCGACTCGTTACTCACTTTTGCTGCCAACACAAAGTGCTCGGGTTCTATTTAGTCGAAATATTTTTAAAAGCCAAGTTTTTTCACCTTAGATTATTTCTTCAGTTCTTTTGAAAAGTATTCTAAGCAGAGTGCACTTTTTTAGATTTATTTAACTGACTTTGGTGTATTCGTTTCGTCTCAACTAAGTCGGAGGAAGAAACACATCTAGTCGAAGTCTCTCCTCTCTGCACATGGTCTTGCCCACTAGAAGGAACTTCCTAGCATTGTTCAGATTCCTACTCTTGCTGCCAGGACAGACTTATCGAGTCCTCCAAAGAAGGGCGAACGAATTTTTTAAGTCCTCTGGATGTTTGTTTAACTCAAGTTGCTGTTCTCGATTAAAATAATCTAGTCGGAGATGGTAACATCACCTAGTCAAAGACTTTCCTCTCTACACGTGGTCCTGCCCACTAGAAGGAACTTCCTAGTGTCGATTCGTTCCCACTTTTTTGACCAGTCCATAACAGTCGTGACCAAAAACTACAAGTTAACCAAACCTCTCTGTTTTCAGAAACCCTTTTTAACACTATTTACTTAGTTTGTCTAAACAAACTAAGCAAATAGTCGGGGGCTAGGATAAAGTTATTAATTTGACTTCAATTCTTAGTCTTTTTCTTTCGTTAATTATCTTTTGAGTTACTAACTACTCGACAAGATGATTTGTAGGAAACAAGATGGATTATATAATACATCAACAAAAGCTTGTTTTTCACGGGTTCGCTACAAACTACTCAAGAGGAGAGCCCATCGCATCTCCTCCAAACCTTCCGCCAGCGGTTGCATTTCTTCTATCGACGACTTGCTTCGCCTCGAGGCGATCGAAATAAACCGATTGGTTGCACATTAAAGTTTGGGGTCATGAGCTTTAAGTTTTGCCAATGCATAACTTATTGCACTTTCGACCGCCTCTTTGATTGACTTCGGCTTGATTGGCCTTGAGTGGTCACGAGTTCTTGCAAAGTCGACTTGTTCCCCAATGGTACTTATGTGAGCGACCATCGTATCATCTTGAGGAGCTTTTCCCTCAGAACGTAGCTCACCAAGTACATTGTTCAGGAGCGTGATATTGCCTTGAAGATTAACCTTCATTGCCTCCATCTCCTGTTCGGTATGAGTCGAAGCCTCGCGGAGTTGTTTGTTTTCGATCACTTGCTCTGAAAAGAATAAGACTGGTCAAGCAAAAACAAACTCCTAGAGGAAAAGAAAACAAAAACAATCGCCCTGGGAAGGAGGACGACTTGCACCGGATGAGACAGAACGACAACGAGACCTTGCGCCAATTCATCAAGCGCTTTAGTCAGGTTCGTAATTCAATTCTGGAAGTTTCTGACTCATCTGTCATCAGGGCTTTCAAGCAAGGAGTCCGCAGTAGAAGGATAACAGAAGATATTGCTCTAAATCCGCCTACCACTGTCGCTGAACTCTTTGAGATGGCTGATCGATATGCGATTGCCTCTGAGGCGGTCGAGTGGTCGAGTGGAACAACACAATAGATCGAGAAGATAATACCTCTCGAGAGCCAGGCAACATTGGTAAGAAGAAAGATAACAAAGCAAAAAAGTCCAAGAACAAGGCGAAGGGTCAAAAACAATCTCTTTGCGTGATTCCATTCTAGGAGACCCCCCGAATCAAACAATCTTTACGTAAGATAGGTTCTAAAACACCGACAAGTCGCCGCCCCCACCTCCGCGAGCACCACTGACAGCCGCGACCATGGAGCCCACCGCCTCACCCTGTCCTCTCCGCCGAGCACGGCCACGTCACACCCGTCCTCGCTACCCATGACCGACCGGTCCGAGCCGTGCTCCCACCCCCACTCGCGCTAGCGTGGACGCCCAGAGTCGTCGCCTCGTACCACCGCCGCCCCCACACCGTCCTTGATCGGTCCAAGCCATGCGCAGTGCACGCGTGGCTCCAAGCTCCCCATGGCCGCCTATTTAAGCACCCCTGTGCCCCCTTGCTTCCCTCACATCACCCCTTGGAGCACTAGTAAGCTACAGCCAAAGAACCACTGCACCTGAGCTCTTTTGGCCGCGCCGCCTTGCCGCCCCATCGCCGCTCCGGTGAGTCTCTGCCTCTGGCGACCGCGTCACCATGCGCCCCGCGACACAAGGATGCCCTCCCCCACCTTCTTCCTCCCTCACCGCCGCCGACGAACCCCGCCGCCAGCGCCTCCTTTCCTCCGCCCCGGTCGCCGCCGCCACGCCACCACAACCACCCTCGAGCCACCCTGGCTCCACCTCCAGCTTCCCCCACTCCCTGCGCCATCACCCGCCGCCCTCCACGCCACCACCGCCAGACCACCGCGCGCCTCCACAACCCGTGGACCCGCACGCTCTTTGTCTGCCGTTATCGCGCCGCTGTCGTGTGTTTCCGCCACTGCCGCCGCCGCTCATGGCCTCCTTGCCCCCACCGGGTCCCATTCTGCCCGTCGCCGGCCACCCCGCCGCCTCCTCCCGCTGGCGCCACTTCCGCTCCTGACCACTCGAGCCCTTCCTCTGCTTCCATTCTCTATGAACCGAAGAAATAAAATGGGGAATGAATTTGATGCGGGCCCCACCTGTCATTTGGCTTGAGCCCTCCCCTCTCATTCGCTGTTAAATGGGCCCCCATCCTTTCCTGTGAGGTAGACCAAGCCGGACCCACCTGTTAGAGAGACTTGTCTCTCTCTCTCTCTCTCTCTCTCTCTCCCTTTTTCTTTAGGGTTTTAATTCCATTCCAACATTCGGAAGTCTCGTTCTCCTCCGTTTTAGCTCCAAAAATTATGAAATAAATTCCTAAAAATTTGTTAATTCAAGATCTTGCTAATGGCATAGGTCTTGTCTATTTTGGAGTTTATTTATTATTCTTTATTATTTATTTACTCTCTTTGCTTGTTTGTGCCTTTTTCCGGTGCGATCGTCCGATTAGGATTCGAAGACACGGAGGATCTCCACTTCAATCAAGCACAAGATTGTCAAGCTCCTCTTACCTATACCCAAGGTGAGTCAATACTTTGAACATATTGAACCTACATTTTATGCAAATTATATTCATTTAAAATACTAAAATTGTATGCTTTAATTCTTTAATCAAATGTATGTTAAAGCTTAAGGTAGTTAAATACTCATTTGATGATTAATTAATTAATATGCCATCGCTTGATAATTGAATCCATTATTCCATGTCACCCTAGTACTCTATATGGTAATACTAGTTATAGGTTGTATTTAAGCGACATGCTAGTCTTGCTTAAGTACCGGGGTATCAAACATGAAAATGATTTTGGGCAGTCATTGCGGGGAAATGACTGAGGTGAATGTGATAATTTGGTTTTCCTTCTCAAGACCCTTATAACCTGCTTTTCCCATTTGGGCGGATGGTATGATGGATGATGTGTGGTGGGCGCTAATGTAGCCCAAGGGATACTGGTGTGTTGGTGAGTGCTAATGTAGCCCAAGGGAATACTGGTATGTGGAATGAACCGCCCAGATAACCCTAAGGACTTAATCTTGTCACGACCTTCTGTGTAAAACAAGTGCAACCACAAGTCTGTAAAGTACAACCTGGCTAAATAATTTGTATCCATCAGTGCGAGTTGCACCAGGTAGATGTCCTGCGATGCCGTGAGCCTTTGTGGAGAGGGGTGTCGGGGCGCACGACGTAAGTCGTTAAGAGGGTGCAAAAGGGGGTCTGGGTAAGGGTTAACGGATCTAAACAGACGTAACCCTTCGAAGATGAAAACTTAGCGGGTGTAACTAATACTGCTGGATGCATTGTAAAGGCCTTATGGTGATTTCCCCTTGATTCACATGTCTAAGGAAGCATGTGTATATATCAGGACGATCATCTCTTGTGGGTAAAGTGTACAATCTCTGCAGAGTATTAAACTGTTTAAACAGCTGTGCCTACGGTCAAAGGCAGACATGGGAACTTAACTTGAGTTAGTTCTACTTCAAAAACCTTGTGGGTGGTATGAAAATGTGGAGGGCTCACCTAGCCCTATGTTGGATTTTACCTGAGTTGTCGAGCTCAGTGGTGGTAATAATGGAGGTAACTCCAATCAAAATAAGCATAAGGTGGAGGTAGCCTCTGTTGATACAAATATTGCACAATTACTCTCTTTAATAAAATGCAATTTTGTTAAAATGCTAAGTGATAGGAATTTGTAATTATGATTAATTGAAAATGTTGCTTCAGCAAATAAAAGAACCCGAGCCATCCTTGTTAAACCCTGCATATATAATATTGCATTGTGTGTTGGCTCGCGAGCACAGAAGTTGTGTTCATTCTCGCTCTTTCCCCCAAACCCTCAGAAGCAGGAAATCCGGAGGATTACGACTACTACGAGGATCCCAAAGTTGGAGGCCTTGGAGATGAATGAAGCGTAGTCTAGTCTTAGTTGTTCTAGTCTCACCCCAGTCTAGTCGACTTCATTGGTGCTTGCGTGCATCCAATATTATTCAAGCCCTTGGTTAATATCAGACGCACACGGGTTTCCCCAGTCGCTTGCCTGTGGAGAGATGTGCTCTATCCCTTTTGCTTCCATTGTCGCTTCCGCTTTTGTAATGTAATCTTTGGCCTTGTGTGGCCCCTTTTGTAAAATTCGACCCGACGTGGTCTATGTCACTCTGTGTTGTAATAAATTTGAATGGTTTAATCTACGCTATGTATGAATTGATTCAGTAATGTATCTGTGAGTGCTATCTCTTGATCGAGGATTAGCATGTGTCTTTCCTGAGGATTTGGATTCTCGAGTCGGTCCCACAGAGCGGGTATCGAGCATACGACTATAGGAGCCTTAGCTAGACTGGTCGAACCCTAAGGACTTGACTGCTATTTTCAAAAATTAAGAAAAGAGTTGTTAAAATATAGCGTATTTATTGCTCCTTCTTACCACTCTTAGTTCTTTACTTACCTTGACTTCACTTTAGTTTTTACTCAGTCCTGACCTTTTCTCCTGTTCCAAAAATTGTAGATGGCTACCCCTTCCGACGATGGCCCTTGGGACTTTTGCTCTCATGAAGTAGACGGAGATGAACGCGTAGACATTCTTCGCCAACTCATGGTGCACCTGGGTTACAACCGCCATCCTATCTTCAGAGGCCGAAAGACCCAAGCCATGGATCAAGAGTCATGGACCATGGAGATTTTCTTCTATGCCAAAGAGGGCGAATTCAACGCTCATACCTTCCGACCCGTAACACCCAAGAGTAGGCATTACAGGCAGTCCAAGGCCAAAGACGCTTTGCACGGGCCCTTTGTTCGGATGCATGAGGATTTTCTGGTGGAGATGCCCTTCCACTACTTTCAGCCTCTCCAGGAGGGAGAGTTCGAGCACGAGATCTTCATCATCGTGTTAGTCTAGGTTAGCTAGCAGTGCTTGCTTTAGTAGTCTTTTGGTTGCAAGCACTTTTTGTTTCCTTCTTTTGTAAATGTTGTGTTTGTATCTTGTGTCATGACTTAGCTTAGCATATAAGCTTTATTTGAGAGTCATGTAACACCTAACCCCTTAATATAATGCAGCCACTCTAGGCTTTGTATTGTATTTGATCGTTTCTCCTCGTTGGTTTGAAGTTCTTTTGTGGTGCTCTAGAGGGCTAGTAACCCTCATATATACCCCCGCCCTTCCTCCTCGTTCTAAGTTTCAGCATTCCTTCAGATGCCACCAAGAAGAGCCGCCGCCCCAATCCGTGGAGCTTATGCAACTGGCCGAGGAAGAGGCTGTAGACGTGGTCGTGGCCGTGGACAGGACCTACCTCCCCCGCCACCAGTAACCCCAACAATGGCACAAGTGATGTTCCAACAGACTCAGATTCTCCAGGCATTGCTCAACAATCAGCAGACTGGACCAGCTGGTCGCAACTCCAAGCTTGCCGACTTCCTCAGGACAAGACCCCTCACCTTTGTTGTAGCTAATGAACCTCTCGAAGCTAAAGACTGGCTCAGAGACACGGAGAAGAAACTTCGACTTGCTCGCTGCACAGACGAAGATAAGGTGGACTTCGCCACCCATCAACTGAAAGGAGCCGCCGCTGCATGGTGGGAAAATTACCTTGCTGCCTGAGGTAATGACAATCTAGTGTCTGAAGAAGAAGAAGAATCGTGACATCGTGATGAGCGACACCGAAGCAGCGGCATCTCTTTAGGAGCTCAACCAGCCTCTACCGCCGAGGCCGTTGTAGAAGAAATTATGGAAGGACCACAAGAGGAAGATGAACTAGCTTGGCAGACAATTCCTTGGACTGAATTCAAAGACGCTTTTAGAACCAATTTCGTACCAACCGGTACAATGAGATTGAAGAAGAATGAATTCAGAGCTCTCAAGCAGAAGCAGATGACAGTCAATGAGTGTCTAACCCAGTTCAACCAACTTGCCCGCTACACCCCCAATGACGTAGCAGATGAAGAAGAGAAGATAGATCGTTTTGTGGAAGGCATGCGTGAAGACATGCGTGGACAGCTCATCTTCCATGACTTTTCCAACTTCCACCACCTGGTCAACAAAGCTCTTGTGCTGGAAAATGAGAACAACACCGCAGAAGTTAGCAGCAAGTGAAAGATGGCATTTCAGAGGCCCCAAGGTAGCTTTTCGCAGAAGACAGCATTTCAGGGCAACCCGTCCTTCCAACCACCAGTAGCCTCATCTTAGGGAACTCCAGTAGCAACCCCGTGTCCTAGCGAGAATGTTTCCAGCGCTCCCCTCCCCACCGGGCAGCTTGCAGTGCGTAACCTGGTAGCACATCTTCATTGCTTCAGCTGTGGACAAAAGGACACTTTGCCAACAGGTGCCCTCAACGCCGCGTCACCACCGTGCCTTCCATCTTGGGAGCCACTCCAACTCAACAACAGACTTCAGCTCCCAGCAAAAGCCATCAGACCTCGCAGGCATCTAGAGCCATTTCTGCACGAAGTCAAAGCCAAAACAAAGGCCAAGTGAATCATGACGCCGCCGCAGAAATCCAAGCAACTTCAGGAGCTATGAGAGGCATGTTCTCTGGGAAGCTCGAATCTTGGGGTCGAGATTCCGTTTAAGGTGGGTAGGATTTGTAACGTCCCGTTTTTCAGACGGGAATAGTAACTACCTTTTGGAGTTCGATTTTCATTCGTAATTCAAATTTAGCAAACTATTTTCAAAACCTTCCAACTTCTATCTAGCTCGGGTTTGTGTTTCAAACCTTCTCGCAAATTCGGAATTCAAATTTGAATTCGAATTTCTCTTTTTAGGGTTTTGGGCCCCTTTCAGCTTGGCCTTTCCTTCTTCTTGGACCCAGCCCATCTCTTCCCCCCCCCTTCCTGGCCCAGCTCCTCTGGCCCACCTTCTCCTTTCTCGGCCCAGGACAACCCAGCAGCACCCCCTGCTGTCTTCTTTCTTAAATTTGGCCGGGTCGACCCTCACCCTTTTTATGCCATCGGTCGCCGCTTTGTGCCATGTGTTGCCTCTGCTCCCTGCCACCCTCGTGCTCCTTCTTTGCGCCCAGGCCATTGCCACCACCAACTATCATAAGCTCACTTTGCCATTGCTGCCAGCGACTTGAGCCCACTTTGTGTCTGTCTTCTCCACCGAGCGTGGCCTAACGCCATGGTCGTCCTCCGCGGCCTGCAATCGCGTCACCCGTCTCCGCGCTGTGTCACCGCCTCGCCTTGTCACCTCAGCTGAGCCACCGTGATGCCATGCCACCGGAGCCGCCTAGCCCGGTCTCCATGCTCTCGTCGCGACAGCGTGTGCTCTTGCCATCTTTGGCTTGGCTGGAGAAATCGGGATGGAGTCGTGAAGGACACCGCCTCTCTCAGGATGCATCTCATCGATGCTCTCTACTGCCTCGACGAGCAAACCGTCACTTCTCGAGTCAACATTTCCCTGCGGTCATGATGCATGCGCAGATGCCTCAGTTAATTACAGAGTTTGGAATAATGAACAGGCTCACTTCACTTTTGTCAGTGTTTTGAATGCCATGAAGCAAATCAAATTGGCCGTTACTCATCCATGTATACCATATAAATATTCCGTTGACCTTCCGGAGTCCGAACTATACTAAGTACATAGGTGATGCCAAAATTTTGTGCTTGACCTATCATGCACAGACGCAATGCACAACAAAATAAAGAATCTTGTTCTTGACCAGCTCAAACAAGTATGTATGGGCCGAGTGGTGTGTATATCGTCTTTGCATTTCGGAGAGACTTTGAGATTACTGAATGACCTCTCTGTTACATTGGTCTCGGAGCTGACCACCATCGGGGCCAACGTCCAGCTCCCGTGGATGCTTAATGGCTACTTCAACTTGATTTGCGACCCCACCAACAAGAACAATCATCATATCAACCGAAAGCTAATGAGCAGATTTCGGCACACCCTCAACTCGATGGCCCTCTTGGAGATACCCCTCGCTGGACGATGTTTCACTTGGAGTAGTGAACAGTCGCGTCGCACGTTGGTGAAGTTGGATAGGGTCTTTTTCTCGAACTCATGGGATGACCTCTACCCGGCGAGCTAGTTGCAAGCTCTAAGTTCCTCGATCTCGGATCACTGCCCGATGCTGCTGGACTGTTATGCTCCTATTTTTTGTGCTAGACAGTTTCACTTCGAGACCTTCTGGACTAGACTCGAGGGCTTCTAGGATGTTGTCCTCGCAGCATGGTCGTCGCCAGTGCACAATGAGGACCCGTACGTCGTTCTCGACACCAAGCTACGCCGGGGCGGCTCACAGCCTTTACAAAAGTGGAGGCGGCGCAAGCATAGTGGCCTCGATGCAGAGCCCAGATCATACGAGATCATTCTTCGGCTTGATCAAGCACAAGACCATCGCCTTCTCTCCAGTGGTGAGCGTAGGCTCCGCACTCTCCTCAAAGGGAAATGCCTCGCTCTGGCGTCTCTGGAGCACATTCGCCAACGTCAGCGTGCGCGCATCACGTACCTCCACGAGGGCGACGCCAATACGAAGTACTTCCACATGAAGGCCAATGCGCGGCGCCGCAAAAAGCTTATCCCTAGACTTTCACATGGCGGCCACGTCGCCACGAGCCAAGAGGACAAGTTGGAGATATTGGGAGATTACTTCACAGAGATCATGGGCTCTCCAGTGCCAGCAGCACACCCGTTGAGGCTGCATGCGCTCAACCTGCCCTCCCTCCTCCCCTCCGAAGCTGCTGCTCTTGAAGCCCCCTTCTTGGAGGATGAGGTCAGAATTGCCATCATGGCGATGCCGTCGGAGAAGGCACCGGGGCCAGATGGATTCTCCGGGTTATTTTACAAGCTATATTGGCCAACCATCAAGGGAGATCTACAGAACGCCATCGCCAAATTTCACAGCGGAAATGCTCAAAACTTTCACCAGCTCAACTCCACCAACCTTACACTGCTTCCAAAGAAGGACGAGCTAGAAGTTGTCAAGGACTTCCGTCCAATCAGTTTAATACACAGCTTCTCCAAGATCATAACCAAATTAATGTCGCTACATATCTCCCCCGTGATTGGCAAATTGGTGTCGCCAGTGCAATCGGCCTTCATTTCAAAGCGATGTATCCACGAGAATTTCAAGCTAGTTCGTAATACCACGGTGACACTGCATCGGAAGAAAATTCCCGTCGTCCTCCTCAAGATTGATATTACGAAGGCCTTCGATTCTTTATTCTGGGAGTTCCTGTTGAGTGTTCGGTGCAACTTGGCCCGGCGGAGATGGTGCGGTTGGATCGCGCAATCGCCGTCAGGCAACCATGTCGATCTGCTCAGCGGCGTGGTGGTGCCTTGTCCTTTGCGTGGGGAGTACGGCAGGAGGACCCGCTCTCCCTCGCCCTGTTCATCATGGCTATGGACGTCCTACAGGCTGCGGTGAGATGGGCCACGTGTCAGGGGTTGCTAAGCCCCTCGGCCTTTGGTAGCGGGCGCGCGTCTCCATCTACAGACGATCTTTGTGCTCTTCTTGACCCTTCATCCCAAGGTTGTGAGGTGGTGAGGGAGTTGTTGTTCATCTTCGGCAGGGCATCTGGTCTCACCTCCAACCTGGCCAAGAGCTCCATCACGACCATTCGCTGCGATGATGAGACCGAGACAGCGGTCGCGGCCACATTGCAATGTCGACGGCTTCACTTCTCGATCACGTACCATGGACTCCCGATCTCAATTCGCTCTCTCAGGAAGAGCGACATTCAGCCGCTCGTGGATAAGTTCTCGAAAAAGTTAGCCGAGTGGAAACCTAAACTCCTAACTCTGAGTGGGCGCATCGTACTCACCAGATCTGTCTTGATGGCATTGTCGGTTCACTTCATGACGATCTTCAGGCTTCCTCAGTGGGCGATCAAGTTAATAAATCGTAAGTGTCGCGCTTTCATTTGGAAGGGATCTGAGTCTATCAACGGCGGTCATTGCTTGCTTGCCTAGTTGAAAGTCTGTAGACCCCTCCGATGTGGGGGGCTGGGTATCCATAATTTGGTGTCGTTCAGTGCTGCGCTCTGCCTTCGTTGACACTGGAACAGTTGGGATCCCGAGCGAAAGCCATGACACGGTGTGATGACCGGCGAAGACGCGGACATCTTGCCCATGTTCAGGGCAGCCACGATTATTCAGCTGGGTGACGGCTCGTGCGCGTGCTTCTGGCTTGATCACTGGATCGAAGGTGGGCGCTCGGTTGCCGATGTCATGCCGGCCTTATTCTCCTTTGTCGGAAAAAAGAACAAGTCTATTGCGGCGGCTTTCGCCAACAATTCCTGGACTAAGGACCTGAGAGGGGGGGTCTATTGCTGCTGGCGTTGGCGCAGTACTTAAAGCTTTGGGACATTATCGTTGGCACTCCACTCCACACCGGCAGGAACGACAAAATTACCTAGAGGCACGCGGTCGACAGCAAGTACTCGGCTTGTTCTGCCTATCAACTCTTCTTCGCCGCTTCAACAACCTTCGCTTGCCACAAGTGCATCTGGAAATATAAAGCATCGTCACGATGCAAGTTTTTTCTGTGGTTGGTCATTCATGAGAAGTGCCTCACCAACGATAATCTCCAACGGCGCGGTTGGCCCAATCTCGGGTGTTGTTCTCTTTGCAATCACCCTGGCGAGAGTTGCAAGCACCTGTTGTTGTTGTCCTTCTCGTAGAGGTGCAGGCAAGATTCGATTACATAGGCGGCACTAGTTCTCGATCCCCTCCGCTGCGATGTCTAGCTCCCAAGATTGGTGGCTTACCACGAGGAATTTAATCTCAAAACCGCTCCGATGAGATTTTGACACGGTGACCATCCTCGTTCACTGGTGTATCTGGAAGGAGTGTAATGCCAGAATCTTTGAGGGACACTTTCGGCCTACAACCGATGTGCTCTGAAGTATCAAGGAGGAAATCTTCTAGTGGAAGGCTGCCGGTTGTGTTTCAGCTCTTTAGTCCCCTGTGTGTAACGCGTCGGTGCTACCTTAGCACAACCGTTTGAGGCTGCAAGGTTTTTTTTTCTGTTTCAGAGAGCTTTCTCTCTCTTCTTGTTTCTCTAAACTTGTTCTCCTATTCTTAATATATTTGGCCCGGGAATCTTTCAATTGTCCCATCGAAAAAAGATATTGGTTTGTTGGAAAGGATCATATCATATTGAATTAAGTCTTTAGTTAGAAGTCATAGTGCCCAAATTACTGAAAAGTTGAGATGGCCGAGTTGGTCTAAGGCGCCAGATTAAGGTTCTAGTCCGAAAGGGCGTGGGTTCAAATCCCACTCTCAACATGTTGTCTTTTTTTTCTCCTTATAGTGCATTTGTTCTTCTAGTCATCTGAAATTTACCCCAGAATAATTATTTTTCCTGTCATTTGCTTATTTGTTCTGGTTTTGCTTTGCCAAAAGGCCCAACAGTTCAGTTTTGGTTTGCTAGCTAGCCTCAAATTGTCGGACCCGGACTCTGAGAATCCAAATCCTCTGTGAAATCACTGTGCTATTCCCTGGATCAGTAGATAGCACTCACAGGTACATTGCTGAATCAACCATACAAGTCATGAAACAAAACAAATATATTACAACACAGAGTAACATAGACCGTACCTCATCGGGCCGAGTTTTACAATAAAGGCCGAACAGGCCAAAATTACATTACAAAAGCGGAAGCGACAACGGAAACAAGAGGGGTAGAGCTCATCTCTCCATAGGCAAGAGACTAGGGAAATCCATGTACATCCGATATTACCTGAAAACTCAGAGAATATAGGATGCACGCAAGCACCAACAGAGTCTGCTAGACTGGAGCGAGATCTAGACTAAACGAACTAATCTACTCATCATCATCATCATCTTCTGGGCCTCCAGCTTCTGGATCTTCGTAGTAAGCGTAGCCCCCTTTGTCTTCGTTATCTGATGGGTTTGGGGAGAGAAGCGAGAATGAACACTACTACCGTGCTCGCGAGCCAACACACAATGCAATAGTATACATGCAAGGTATAACTGTTGGAAATATGCCCTAGAGGCAATCATAGAGATGATTATATTTCATTATGTTCATGACATTGGATAATGTGTTATCTTGTTCCTAGAATAATATTGTTAATATTTATTATCAAGTATGTGACTTGGTTGTGAAACTCTATATTCCTGCGATAATTATTCTTATCGATCCTCGGTGCGTAAACATATGAGGACACATATGAATAGACTAGCATATGTATTGGTTGATGACTATGTTTCATGAGTCATAGATATGGAGATATCAAACCAATAATATGGACACATGTTAGAGAACATGATGTTGGATAAGACCCACCTTGAGACACTATTGAGATTGTTATGAATCTATGTATCGTTAGTTGGTCTCAAGCAATGATGATGTATAATCCGTAGACCTAAGATCAGCATGGTTTCCTACATGTGTAAGAGCACTCTTAGGGGTTGCCAAACGCTACACCGTAATTGGGTAGTTATAAAGGTAGCTTTCGGGTATGTTATGAAACATGCAGAGGAATGTGACTGGTCGGATATGGGATTTGCCCCTCCTAACATAACAGGAGAGATGTCTCTAGGCCCCTCGTTGTGATCGAATAAAGAAAGTGCATGGCCATGCCACTAGTAGTCGAAGTGTTCGACCACGTAAAGTTATCTGGCACTCGATCGAGAAAGTATTGAACAGTCTATGGATGACACAACATCTCACCTGGAGTTCAACCAAACATCGTGAGGCAAAGGGAGTACACACGAGTAGGTCGCTTAGTTCGACGATTCTGGTGATCGTCGATACATCTGAGCTGGTCAGACCGGTCGAACGTAGTCCGCAGTGGTAAATAAACTGGTCGTAAGCAATTACGAACTGGTCGTGACCGCATACGAACTGGTCGTATAAAGATAGGACCTGATCGTAAGTGATGAGGACCTGGTCGTAGATCATATTGCATTAAGGTCGTCCGATATAATTTGTGTGTATTCGAGAATCGATATGCTCTGCTAGGAGCCGCTGCTCTACGCGTCTGGTGGTAACGATCTATGATCATCTACTTGCATGGCTTCCTGGTTTGCGTGGTAGAAATTTTTGTTTGCAGCTATCGTAGCCTACCCGTGACCCAACAATAACAAGGATGGCTCGGTTGTTTTATTTGCAAAAGCAATTTTTTCAAATATCATAATTACAAATCCTATGACTTAGCATTTTAACAAATTGCAATTTTGATAAAGAGAGTAATGTGCAATAATTATTTTAGTAGAGGTTCCATCCGGCGGAAACTCTACCAATGCATCCTTTCAATTGGAGCTGCCTCCAAAGACCACACCCGCTGAGCTCGACGACTCAGGAAAAATCCAAAACAGGGCTAGGTGAGCCCTTCCACCATTTCCATACCACCCACAAAGTTTTGAAATAGAACTAACTCAAGTTATGATCCCCATGTCCGCCTTTGACCAGTAGGGCGCTTTGTTTAAACAGATTTAGACTCTGCAGAGGTAGTACACTTTACCCACAAGAGATAGTCATACCCGTTACCCCACATGATTCCGTAGTCATGTAGATGGGCGACCGTCACAGTAACCTTTCAAACTATCTTGCCCTTACCGTAATCTCACCCATATGGGGTTGCACCCATACGTTCGTGAGGGATGTTGTACCCACAGCGTGTGGCATAGTTGGACTACCCACGACGTTGGCAACTTCACCTAGTATCGGTGTCCCTGTCAAGCTGGATGTACCGCAAGCTTGCGCGTGCCATTACTCCACCAGTGAGACACATTCAGGGTTTAATAATTTTACTAAGCCAAGTTACACTTTGCAGACTTGTGGTTGTACTTGTTTAACACGGGAGGTCGTGACAAGATTAAGTCCTTAGGGTTATCTGAGCGGTTCATTCCACAACCCAACCAACCTTGTGCTCCCCGAGCACCCACCGCCTCACCATCCGCCCAGATAGAACTAGCAATAGGGTTTTAGAGGATTAAACCAAATTATTTTCCACACCTTTTAGTCAATGGACCACCAATGACTACCCAAAACATTTTATATTTGAAGACATGATGATTTGGGGTATTTAATACCCTGTACTTGAGCAAGGCTAGCATGTCGCTCAAGTACACCCTACAGCTAGTATTACCATATAATTACTAGGGTGACACTGAATAATGGATTCAAGTTATCAAGGATGGCATAATAATTATTTAAACATCAAGTGGGCATTTAACTACCTTAAGCTTTAACATACATTTGATTAATAAATTAAAGCATGCAATTTGCTAATTTAAAAGAATATAATTTGCATAAAATGTAGGAGCAACATGATCAAAGTATTAACTCGCCTTGGTTAGAGGCAAGGTGATCGTGATACTCTTGGTCTTGATCGGCTTGAGGATCTCCGGCATCTTCAAATCCTAAACGGGCGAATTACCCGAAAAAAGCGCAATGGCAAAGAGAGCAAGTAAATACACAAGAAAGCACAAATGAACTCCAAATTAATCAAGTCCTATGCCATTAGCAAGATCTTGATTTAACGAATTTTTAGAAATTTAAATCATAATTTTTGGAGTTACGATGAAGGAGAACGGAATTTACGAAGATAGAACTGAATTTAAAGGAGAGAGAGGGGGGTGCACACACAGTGCATAGACCCAGTCTGTGCGCACAGGGCAAGCTGGTTCATGGGAGCAGTGGCGCCGAGGGGCCCACTGGCCAGTGAAATGGAGGGGGAAAACCAGGTGTTTAAACTTAATTGCTGCCATTTCTATTCATGCAGGCCACCAGTAGTGAAGTGATGCGGTAGTTAAAGCCTCACTTAAAACCGGCTAATCATCGGTTGTCTTAAAACCGACAGAGGTTTGGGGGGGATTATAGGCGCACGGCACGGTCCGTCGTTCCGACCAGATAGAGGAGGCAAGGCTCCGCTCGTCGCCAGCGCAGGTGAGCATGGCGACGGCGGCCAACCACAAGAATGGGTATACCTGAGCATGGCGAGCATAGGGATCTGCGTGGTGAGTCGACAAAGACGGAGCGCGGCAGCCAGTGGCAAGGAGGCGGCGGCGAGGCGCAGTCACGCGATGGCGAGGGCAGCCCGGTGATGCTTTGAGTTGGGGAAGAGGAGCACGATCATCAGGGACGTCCAAGCAGCCCACGAGAAGCGATGGTGGAGCTTGAGGAGGCTTGGTGCGGGCTGTCGGTGTGGACCGTGGTGGCGACGAGGTAGGTGACGCGGAGGGGCTGCCGAAGGGGAAGAAGAAGGCCGGCAAGGGGCAGGATGGCTTCGGGGACATCCTCTGGTGCTTTTGATGCCAACAATTTGATGGGGGTGCAGCGTAGCTCGAGCGGCGACAAAGGGCGATGAGTCGGCCAGAGAGGAAGAAGAAAGCTGATTTCGGGCTCTTTGGTGAACCAAACTTCAATCCGGTCGGGAGTTAGCTTCCTTGGGCACTGAGGCACGGGATGACGTGGTTGGTACAGCGGTGGCAGAGCCGAAACGGCGAGATGATGGGTAGGCGGCGCGGCGAACAGAAAAAGGGAGCTCGGCCCCAGCTTGTTTTTGCACACGAGAAGGAGGGGAGAGCAAAGGGGATGAGCCAAAGGGGAGGAGGCTTAAATAGCTAGGGGGAGGGATGGAGCTGTTGGAGCTCACATGGTGGAGGATGCATGGTCCCGAGGGTGACATGGGCACTCTGAGCAGTGAGGACGGAACAGGGCAGAGCGCGCAGCAGGGAACTGATGGGGCGATGACTCAGGCGGCCTGGGCGACGATAAGACCGGATGAGCGCACATCATCGGGTCAAGGGGAGCTGGTCGCTGGGCGCAGGCGCACGGGAGCAGGCACGGTCAAGCCGGGCGGCGAGGACGCATGGTGAGGAGGAGCTGACGGTAGCGACGCCCAGGTGACATGACCAAGCAAAGGGGGCGGGCGTTGGAGTCGCGAGCGGTTAGAGGGAGTAAGTGGGCTGTAGGGAGAGGCGTAGCGAGAGGAGGTGACGAGGGCAACGAGACTGGGCAGGAGCTTTCCTTGGTGCGACCGTGGGTGACCAAATGGGAGCTGACGCGATCGTCGTCTTATAAGCGCAGACGACACAAAGTCTTGAGCCGGGTCTTGGCGGAGTGTCTTGTAGCGGTCTTGATCGCGCTAGGTGACGAGATCGGGCGAGGGCGCGGTGACTTTGGATGCGCTGGCTGACGAAGCTGATGACGCGGGTGGTGATTTGCGTGACCGGGGAGGACGCCGATGGCGTCATGGCTGTGCTCTGCCGAGGCGATAGGGCAAGGAGGGGGACCTTGAAGTCGCTGGGGGGGTGGCAAAGACGCAGAGGGAGCTGGCTACGGCTGCCTTGACCAGGGAAGATGACGACCGGGCATGGGAGGCTGCCAATGTCTGTGGCAGAGCACGAGGGTGCAATGACAGACTGGGCCTTGGGTGGCCGAGTCTGAGTGTCTTGACCGAAGCGAGCGAGACGAGAGAGGGAGGTCTGGCGGTTTGGCTGCGTTGATCGAAGGAAGAAGAAAGGAGGGGAGCCGAGTCAAGATGGGCCAGAAAGGGGAGGTGGGCCGGTAGTGGGGGCCAGAAGCCAAGGGGCTGGCCCAAGTAGGGGAAAGGCAAAATGAATAGGGCCCCAAAACTTGAAAGGCCCGGGAAGTCAAAAGAGAGGAGAAACTCCAACCCGCGAAATTGGATTTCAAATGTTACGGACATTACATTTGAAACACAAACCGAAGAGGAAAGAAGGTTTTCGCAAATACTTGATAATTGAATTACGGCAAAAAACGAAACCGAATAGTAATTACTATGCGCCGTCCGAAAACGGCGCTACACAAATCTGCCCAACAGTTCAGTTTTGGTTATATTATGTCAAAACCAGCCTCCCGTTTTTCCTACTAGCATCGTGCATGCAATTATTTGCACATGTTCCTCAGACGCTAGCTACAAACTGAGAATGAAATCCTTTCCATGGCAGTTGAATAGCAACGTGAGGTAGGAATGGGAACCAATCCAAAATTCCAAATGCACCGGTTGTCCTCTAATGAGGAATCTTTTTTTGAAATAATATATTTTTAAAACAAATTACAAAACTAGGTTATCATCTCAAAAAATTGCAAAAATAGGTTCCTGTCGCCATTTCATCTGGCGACAGGTTCCTATCTCTAGTTGAAATGGCGACACTGGGGGCAGGTTCTTGTCGCCATTTCAACCAGCGATAGGAATATATGAATTTTTAAATATAGCAAATAAACTCAAAAAATTACAAATATTTTTTTGGAGTATCCAGATAGAGTGTTCTTACTTGTGTAATTTTTTTATAATTTTATCCATTATGAATTTTGTGAGGACCCCCGGGTTATCTCCGTAAGACCGAGATTAAACATGGTCTTAAGGACATAACTCTAGGGCCTCAAGTAAATGGATTCCAACTTAACTCAATCTTAGTGAAAGGCAACTACAAACTAGAGCCCCGGCGATCATCTTGCTTGCCTCCGTGCAAACACTACATGATTGTCGGTTCTCCAACAAGCCAAGCACTACACTTAGTGAGTTAAATAGGAAGCCACGAACAGCGAGTATGCAATCATATTGGCTCCCAAGATCAGCGACCAATATGCTCATACTCTCATACAACGTTGATCACATCCATACAACAACATACATAGATAGTTCAAAAGACATACGACGTAATAGTTAAAGTTTACATCTATTACAAGCGGCCGACCGGCCAAATTCAAATAAAAGTCTTAAGTAGCAGCGGAAGCAAGTAAATAAACCAAAAGGTCCAGCATGGTATGCCCCATAACCCATCGGCAACCGACTGGGAGTTAAATGCTAGCATTACTCATTAGCGTCGCCAAAATCGGCGCTAACAAGCTCAACGGGCTCATACACTTCCTCACCTGAAATTGTAGCAACCGGGTTGAGTACAAAGGTACTATAAGTCTTACACAAATAAAAATTAGTCATGCTAGAGGTTATTCCAAAGGATGGCTCATATTGGCTTAGTTTTGCAAAAGAGACGCAACAAGTAACCACCTACACATACTAGTTTTTCAAGTGCCATTTAGAAATCAGATTTGAAGTAGAAGTAAAGCATGTGAATAAGTAATCAATTGAATGACAAATGAATCATACAAATACCAAAGTGGCTTCCCACTTTGATACAACAACAAGCATGAACATCCCATTCATGACAACACCAAGTTATAACCACAATTTTAATTCCAAGTCTAACAATAGCAACCATGTAACTCAAGTGTTGTCCATAACCGTGGACACGGCTATTGAATAGATTTATACCTGCAGGGTGTACTACTTACCCACACGACTTAATTAGCAGTAAGCCTCCGGATGCCTCCGAATATAGCATACTTCCTATGGTATGCGGCGGATAAATCAAGATATGGTCATTTTTAGCAAGAAGATCCTATTGGGCTAAGTCATAAAACCACAGGCTCCTAGGCAACATAAGGCGTCACGGTCTATATGCCCTATCGGCCCATAAGGAAAAACATGGGATTTCACGATCCCATGCCTTTATAATTTCCACAACCGAGGGACCTAACACAACAAAAGCTTCCCCTACTTAACCATCTGGCGCCCATACACGCGTGTGATAGCACGAATTTTACTTGAATCAAAGATGTTACCAAAGTTCGGTCCTTAATTGTCGGACAAGTCAACCACTTACCCAAGTCTCGTGCACAAAGGCACCATCACTAACCAACCACTTGTCCAGACCAAAAGCTCATTTAAATTGACAAAATTTAACTCATAAAACGAATCGAAGATCTGAAACAAAAGTATAAATTAAAAGTTGTGTGTATCCCATAATTGTCGGGTTATTCCGACAATCAATCTACCGTTCTAGACTTGCATGGCTAAGCAAACCCGAACATAATATAATTCACACAATCCTATCTTAAGCATTTCAGTACTGGAATAATTCATGGATAACCACAATGACAAGATAATAGGTTGTATCTAACTATTCATCACAAAAATAGCGATATTATCAAAAATAGCATGCAAGCAATTGTCATTGCACTAACTTAACAAAACTGGGATCAAATATGATGCAAAATAAAGTTCAAATGATGCTTGCCTTGCTGGTAATTCAGTTGCTCTTCCTCAGTAGCGTATAAGTCAATATCAATAGGCTCGTATCTATATAAATACAATCTAGAATAAACATCGAGAAAAATCCAAAAATTCAAAATACTCAAAAATGCATGATTTTTCTACAGTAGATAAACCATGATTTTATATGAATTTAGGTGAAAGAATTTTTCCATTTGGGTTTAGCATGTGAGAGTTATAACGATTTGAATTTCAGCTTTCAATATGCCCTCTTTAATTAATTTAATTATGGGGTCAAAATTTGTAGAGCAGTAGAGGGTATAAGGATTATATGGATAAATTTAGAATATTAAGACAAGACTAAATTAGTTGAGTTTGCCTCAATTGGAGTTTTCATGATTTAGTTATGAATTTCTAAAGTTATCAGCATTTCCTTTTATAAAAATAATAGTTTTAATGGATCAATTTCCACAATAATACTCTCTGCTACAGAGACAAGTTTGAAACCAATTTTAATAATAAGTTCATTAAAAATGAAAATTACCAGAAGTGGTTTCATTCATTTTGGAGGTAAGATGTAATTGTTATGCATTTTTAAAGTTAACAACATTTATTAATATACAAATAATTTGGGGTTTTGGATTATCTGCCATCATATACATTTTCTGAGGCAGTGATGTGTGTGAAACCAATTTTATAAATGAGTTCACTTAAAATGAACCTACCAAAATTGGTTTCTTGTTTTTGAGTTATTATGAATTAGTTACGGATTTTTGAAGTTATACATATTTTTCATGTGTAAATAAATCATTCCCGATTTTCTAAATCTTTTAATACTTTTCTCACATGGCGTGGGCTAGCCCCTACGGCGACAAGGCTCGCTGCTTGCCCGGCTCCACGCCTGGCGATGGTAGCGTGTGTTTCACAGATTCGCAGACACGTGGCCGTTGGATTTGAATCAACGGTCACCAATCGCGGCGAAGAAGTGGTCGAACGGCCCATCGAACAAGAGCCGTCGATCGCACATCCAACGGTCGAAATGCTCCCGATTATCTGGCGTCGAAACGGTATGTTTTAATTCGTGGGCCCACATGTCGCCTGCTGCGAGTTTACTTAACACGTTCTAACCACGTTTTCCGACAAAGATCCTCATTAAAGGTTAATCATCTGCATTAACTCCCTAATGACATCTCTGATGCGGTCGGAAAACCGACAACGGCACGCTGGCTTTGCTTGGGATCTCGCCGGCGTTCGACCCGCGGCGCGATGCGATAGCGCGAGCAGTGCGCAATAGTGTTCGCGCTGGAGGAGCACTCACAACAAGGCGGTCTTGCCCGTCTGCGGCTAGCCGGCGTTAAGCGGCGGCGATCTAGGCGGCTAAAACGACAACGACTTAAGAGGAGCTCATGGCGCGCCTGGCGGTGCGAGGTCTAAGGACTAATAAGGAGTTACCTAAGTGCGAAGAGTGCTCGGGAAGCGTTGAGGGCGGGAGGCGGGGGCGGTCGGAGAAGAAGATAACGGCGGCGATCTTGAGCAGCGGAAAGCTAACAAGACAAACAGAGAAGCGATGGGTGGTCAAGGGAGCTCAAGTATGATCCAAATAAGGTACACAAGCGAGGAATCGAGCCAAAGCTTACCCTACTAGCGTTGGAGAGAAATAGGGTTCTTCGGTAGACAAAGGAAACTTCAAATTACCAACATCTGCCGGGCATTCAAGAAATTTATTGAGGAAAGGTTAGTTAGGCCCTAAGGCATAAAGTGACGCGGAAGAAATCGAGAGGAGCTCACGGAGACTATGCTCGCACGAAGGTGGCCTCGGTCTGGCGCTCTGGAGCTCACCGAGAGCTTGAAGATAAACCCGGCTACTACGGCATCGAAGGAGCTCTAGTTAGCTAAAATGGGTAAGGCATCGAGTATGAAGTTGAGGCGAACCACGCGGAGGAAAACTTACCCGAGGGATTAGCTCGGCTTGCTTCCCTCTCCTCGATCAACAGAGGAGAAGTGAGGAGAAGGAAGGGGTGCAAGGGAGGTTAAGGACGAGAGGTGAGGAATTGAGTGCGGTGCAGAGGAGAACGCCCTCGATTGGCGGGTTGGGCGGTGGTGTGGCGGGTTTGATCTTGAAGGATTAGCGGCGCGTGGCGCGAGAACTGCTTGTGGCCTTGCCGTTGGAGCAGCGGGTCCGACAGTGGGACCGAGGCAGCAGCGACTCAAAGCGTGGAAGGGCCCGCAGGCGGCGTGGCTCAACGAACGCCATTTGATCGGATCTGCAGCTCGATATAAGGTGAGGTTTTAGGCTGTTGAAGGGTGCGACAATCTGGGCGTCGATCTTTGATCCAACGCGTGCATGCGGAGGTGCACTTTAGGTGGTTGGGTCGAGCCGGTGGCTGCGTCGGGCTCGAGCCCTTTGAACGATGTCGGTCGGTTTGGGTTAAAGGGTTTGACGAGTTTTAAATTTGATCCTCGGTTTGACCAAGGTGCTAAAAATAGAAATAAAATTCCTAAAATTGTGAAATAAATCACATAGGTTCCTGGGAAGGTCTAGTGTCTATAAAAATTATAATATCATACTGTTCATGATATATTCTGTATATTATAAATTCAAACTTAAGCTAGGTCATGAGATTAGGTTTGAATTTTAATAGGGATTTAAACATGTTCCAAAATTTTAGGAAAAATTATATTAATTCATGATAATTAATATAGTATTTGAGTAAATTATTTCCAAGGAAACTTCAGTAGCATTTGTTTTGGTTTTTCTTTTGAGGTTCCATTTACAATATAAGTTCAATCTCTTTTCTGATTTTCCAAGTGCAATATATAATGTAAATGTTAGAAACCATGATGCATGCTAATGAGATGCATAGTAATTAGCTTTATTAACTTGAGATTATCATTAGATGTACAGTAATTCTTTTTATTTAATTGGGGATGTGACAAACCTCCCCCCCTTACAAAAGATCTCGTCCCCGAGATCGTGATAGGGTGGAAGTTGGATAGAAAGGTTCTAAAAGATTTTATTATATCAGTTGTCTTTATTTCTTTCAAAGATAGTGCTAAGATGCATTGCAAGGTACCCAAGTGTAATCTTACGTTTTCCTTACCACTGCTTTGTTTAACCTTGCCTTTCTTGATCTGAAGGCACTTCAAGTAAAGAGTTAGGATATTCTTGCGGAATTGATCCTCGCGCTCCCGGTAGCTTCAT
Organism: Phyllostachys edulis; assembly: GCA_036346405.1. NCBI lineage: Eukaryota > Viridiplantae > Streptophyta > Magnoliopsida > Poales > Poaceae > Phyllostachys > Phyllostachys edulis. The sequence goes on along the minus strand of CM070545.1, from coordinate 96,348,253 downwards.
CTTGATATGATTACTCCATTGCACTTTGATGAACTTAGCATTGCGATTTCTTGTCTTATGTTACGCTTCTTCAAGAATGCGGATAGGGCGCTCTCGATAAGAAAGATCGGTACAAATCGAGCCTTTCAATTGATTACGCATCGGTTGGGACACGAAGACATTTCTTCAATTGTGAAACATGGAACACATCGTGAATATCGATAGTGATGGTGGCAATTCAATCGATATGCCACGGATCCCAATTTTGCTAGGATTCGGAAAGGTCCGATGTAGCGAGGTGCCAATTGCCTTTAACTTGGAATCGATGCATCCCTTTCATTGGAGAGACTTTAAGATAGACATGATCATCCACCTTGAAACTCAACTCGCGTCTACGACGGTCGGCATAGGACTTCTGACGAGATTGAGCCGTCCGAAGTCGTTCGCGGATGATACGAACTTGCTCCTCTGCATCCTCCACCAAAGTTGGACCATAGAATGGCCTCTCTCCAGCTTCAGACCAGTTCAAGGGTGTCCTGCAAGCTCTCCCATACAATGCCTCGAAGGGGGACATTTGTATACTCGATTGGAAGCTATTGTTGTAGGAGAACTCTGCAAAAGGTAGGCATCTCTCCCAATTCTTGCTGTAGGACAGCACACATGCCCGAAGGAGGTCTTCTAAAATTTGGTTCACCCTTTCAGTTTGTCCATCTGTTTGCGGATGGTAAGCGGAGCTGAAAGATAGATTGGTCCCCATGGCTTTATGTAAGCAATTCCAAAAGTGGGATGTGAATTGAGGACCTCTATCCGACACAATTACTTTAGGTACCCCATGGAGACAAACGATCTTGGAGATATACAGCTCTGCTAGCTTGGCTCGGGGTAAGTGGTCTTGCAGAATGAAGTGAGCAACCTTTGTTAGGCGATCGGCGATCACCCAAATGGAATCAAATCCAGATTGAGTCCTTGGAAGGCGGTAATAAAATCCATGCCAACTTCTTCCCACTTCCACTTGGGAATGGGCGGGGTTCTAGAGTACCGGTGGCTTTAAATGCTCACCTTGACTCTTTGGCATACATCACAACCGCAACAAAGCGAGCGATTTGTTGTTTCATTCGACTCCACCAAAGTCGTTTCTTTAAATCGTGGTACATCTTGGTACTACGGATGAATAGAGAACTTAGAATCATGAGCCTCTTTGAGAATGAGTTCTCTCAAGGTGTGATCAAAAGGTACTACCAACGGTTTCGAAACAAAGGGCACCATGTGCATCTTCTTTAAAGCATTTGGCCTTGCCTCTTTTTATTTCAGCCGGATCTTTGCGACTTCCATGTCGGTCTTTTGAGCTTCTCGAATCTGGTCCTCAAGTGAAAAATTCACACTTAGGGCAGCTAGAGAACCTTCATCAATTATTTCTAGGTGGAGCGTTGCATTGCGACACACAAACTCTTTGCAAATGGAGTTCTGGATATACGCTTGCATTGAGATTTCCTACTCAATGCATCGGCCCACATTAGCTTTCCCGGTGATAATGAAGTCCCATATCATAGTCCTTGATCAACTCAAGCCACCTTCTTTGCCTCAAGTTCAGATCGGCTTGAGTGAAAATATATTGAGACTCTTATGGTGGGTGTAGATCTCTAGCGATTGCCAATGAGGTAATGCCGCCAAATCTTGAGCATGCACCACACCGCAAGCTCCAAGTCGTGTGTGGGATAATTAGCTTCATGAGGTCTCAATTGCCTCGGCGATATGCCACTACTTGGCCCTCTTGCATGAGCACACAACAAGCCCGTGGCGAGATGCATCTAATAAATATCAAAGCTCTTATGAATATCGGGCGGGATGAGCCTTTGGAGCTTTGGTCAAGATCTTTCAAGGTGCGGAAACTTTCCTCACATTCCTCGACCATTCAAACTTCTTCTCCTTCTTCAACAATTGGGTCATTGGTCTCGCAATCTTGGAGAAGTCCTTGATGAATCTACGGTAGTACCCATAAGTCCAAGGAAACTACGGATGTCCGTGGCGCTCTTGGGTTGTTTCGATCAAGCACATCTTTCACTTTGCTTGGATCAACAGTGACACCACCCTTGGATAGGATGTGTCCCAAGAAACTAACTTCCGGCGAATTCACATTTGTTGAATTTTGCATAGAGTCGATGTTGTCGAAGCTTTTCCAACACAAGCCGTAGATCTTTTCGTGCTCTTCATCGGTCTTGAGTAGATAAGGATGTCATCGATGAACACAACAACAAACTTATCCAAGTACTCCATGAAAACCGAATTCATGAGGTTCATGAAATATCTTTGGAGCATTTGTCGGACCAAAAGACATAACGATTGTACTCGTCAAATGCAGACCGTAGTGGAGAAAGTCATCTTCGGTATGTCTTGGCTCGACCTTGATTTGATGGTAACCCAACCTCAAATCAACCTTGGAAAAACCGGGCCCCATTCAATTGATCGAACAAATCATCAATCCTAGGCGCGGATATTTGTTCTTGACGGTGACCTCGTTCAGCAGACGGTAGTCGACACACATCCGTAAACTCTTATCCTTCTTTTTGACAAAGAGAGCGGACATCCCCAAGGCGAGGAGCTTGGCCTAATGAATCCCTTGTCTTGAAGTTCCTTGAGTTGTGCTTTCAATTCCACCAACTCATTAGGGGCATCCGATCTGACCGCTTAGAAATTGGCGCGATCAGGGTACAAGCTCAATGACGAATTCAACTTCACGGTCGGTGGCATGCAGGGAGTTCTTCCGGAAAAACATCTGGATACTCACATACTACGGTACCCTTTCCAATTCAATGGGGGTACTGGCTTCCAAGGCATAAAGATGAGAATCGCCCATTGAAGGGGTAAAGACAACTAGACTACCGTCATCACTTGTGACAGAAATAGACCGTTGAGCACAATCGATCTTCCCCTGATTTTTGGACAGCCAATCCATCCCTAAAATCACATCAATACCCACTGAATTTATCACAATTAGATTAGCCAAGAAATCATTCTTATGAATTTCCACCTTCACGTCTCGACAGACTTGATCGGTTTGGAAAACCGATCCTGGTGACTGAATTTGATATGGTGGCTGAAGCTTGATTATCTCAAATTGATTAAGTGCAGCATATTCCCTTTTAATGAATGAGTGAGATGCTCCTGAATCAAAAAGAACTGATGCTGGACAAGAATTAACAAGAAGGGTACCCAAAACGACGTCCGGAGAATCGCTTGCCTCCTCGGCAGTGACGTGGTTGACTCGGCCACGTGCAGGGACCTGGGGAGGGGTAGATGCTGCCCTCGGAGGTGGTGAAGGTCTGGTCGCAGCTGAAGGTGTAGGAGCTCTGTAAGTCTGAGGCATCCCTCGCTGCTTGGCGAGGCACTTATCTGCATAGTGGCCCTGGCGACCACAGTGAAAGCAAGTAACATAGGGCCTGTAGGGGCTGCTGTTTTGGGGCTTCTTACCCCCATTGTACCGCTGTGCTGCTGGGAAAGAAGTACGTGGAGTCGTCGAGGAAGTCCTCGGTGGTACTGGTGCTGGATAACGAGGTGCCTGAGGTGGTCCGGTACGCTGCCGGGGAAAACTGCTGCTAGTTGAACCCTGAGCAGCCTTCTTCCTCTTCTTGGATTCCTCCACAGCCACACTCTTGTGCTCCACCACTATGGCCTTGTTCACCATGTGCTGGAAACTGCGGAAGTCGTGTACAGCTAGAGCCAGCTGCATCTCCTCAGTCAAACCGTTCATGAAAGCAGTTACGCGGCGGCGTCGGTGGAGACGTCATCAGTGCATAGTGAGCCAAGAGTTGAACTCATGAAGATACTCGATGTGATCTTCTTTTCTTGCTTCAAGGCAAGCTGCTGCTTCTTGATGGACATGACCCCATCGAGAATATGGGCCTCCTCAAAGGCTGTCGAAAATCGTTCCATGAAGGAACGTCTCCGTCAAGTTGCATGGCGGAGAAGTTGTCCCACCATACACCGGCGGCGCCCTCTAGCCGATAGCTAGCAAAGAGCACCTTCTCAATGCCCATGCACCGAGCAATAGCTAGCTTCTTCTCAATGTCTCGCACCAATCCTCGGCCTCCATAGGGTCTTGATGCCCGCAAAGGTGGGAGGGTTAGTCCGCTGAAAGTCGTGAGACCTCCACGAGCTCTGTGATTCCCACCTCCTCCCATTGCGGCGGGAGGCGGAGAGAGTGTTACGAGACAATCGCCTCCAAGATCTGATGCAGTCCATCCTATTTCTCTCGATCTGAGCCAACACCTCCGCCATGGTAGGAGGTGGCGGGAGTACTTCCTCGGTGTGCGACCTTGCGATGGCGTGGGTGAGAAGGTTCACCCATTGCAACCGGCCCATCGAGGGGTGGGAACCCTCATCACGCAGCTGCGCTCTCGGCGGGTGTTAGGACTGTCATCTGTGAGTGACACGGAGGGTTAGGAAGATTTTAAAAGTTATACATAAGCATGCATAATGATAAACATACCAAAATACGCAAGAACATAACACCAAATGGGGGTACAAAGGCACCGAGGCGGTACAAGATCAATAAAACCATACATAGAGTTCTAGTACAATTACATCGATTAGCCCAAAGGCGAATGGTAACTGCCCAGAATAAAAGTTCTTGCAAATAACACAAAAGTTCCAACCATTACTAGACTATTACAGAAATTTTAAAGATACAAGCATCGCTGAACACATGACAGGACAGCGAGCTAACTACCTAACATCCTAGATATTGTTCGGTCGAAGTTCACGGAAACTCATCGAGAAGGTGACATCCAGGGGATCTGTATCATCGGGGTCCCCTAAGTTAGGGAGACGCAAAGGCGACCCTACGCCATTAAGATGGCCTTCGACCACGGGAAGGCGATACTCAGGTGGTGCAGAATGGTAGGGAGAAATCACATTAGCACCATACAGCACATCAGTAGGAATAAGCCTCATGTCATGCATAAGTCGCAGGTGCTCCTGAGCTATGATGAGACGGCGCCGCGTCTCCCATAACTCATGCACGGTGCAACGATGCATTAGATCCATAGCGTGCACCAGCCTCGCCAACTGTCGGACTTGGGGATCCTCCCCGAACTGAATCCTGGCGAACCTGCTCACTTCCCCGGCATGTGCTTGCATGGGGAAATGGTCATAGGGAGGCTGGGACAGCTCAGTCAAATCATAACGAAGGCGACTCATGGCCACCCAAGCGACCTCCTGAAGCGCCATGGCCTCAGAAGTGCCTCGTGCCTGAAAACGGTATGGAATGCTCCCAGTAACACGCCTAGCAATGATGTCAACTACGGCCAGGTACTCCTCCATTCCTGGCCCTCGGTCTCGGCGATAGATGGTATACGTCGGCTGATAGGTGAAGTTGGCCCTCCACATCATGTCTCGAAGCAACTCCGGGTATCCTCCCACATTCTCAGCTTGTGTCTCCCGAACAAGGTATTGAGGATTCATCTAAAGGATAAGAAGGACAAGGTAAGTTAGTTTTTGTAAACAAAACCAGGATAGGGTAAAATTGATTCTAAGATGGATGAGGAATAAAAGATATCCTAATTTAACTTCCCAAAGTAATTTTGATAACTAAAAATATTTTGACCAAGAGACTTGCTAAACTTAACGCCCATGCTAACTCTAACCTCAATCGGTATGGCTCGATACTTATTTGTGAGGACCCCGGTTATCTCCGTAAGACCGAGATTAAACATGGTCTTAAGGACATAACTCTAGGGCCTCAAGTAAATGGATTCAACTTAACTCAATCTTAGTGAAAGGCTTAACTACAAACTAGAGCCCTGGCGATCATGCGTGCTGCTTCCGTGCAAACACTACATGATTGTCGGTTCTCCAACAAGCCAAGCACTACACTTAGTGAGTTAAATAGGAAGCCACGAACAGCGAGTATGCAATCATATTGGCTCCCAAGATCAGCGACCAATATGCTCATACTCTCATACAACGTTGATCACATCCATACAACAACATACATAGATAGTTCAAAAGACATCTGACGTAATAGTTAAAGTTTACATCTATTACAAGCGGCCGACCGCCAAATTCAAATAAAAGTCTTAAGTAGCAGCGAAGCAAGTAAATAAACCAAAAGGTCCAGCATGGTATGCCCCATAACCCATCGGCAACCGATTGGGAGTTAAATGCTAGCATTACTCATTAGCGTCGCCAAAATCGGCGCTAACAAGCTCAACGGGCTCATACACTTCCTCACCTGAAATTGTAGCAACGGGTTGAGTACAAAGGTACTGCAAGTCTTACACAAATAAAAATTAGTCATGCTAGAGGTTATTCCAAAGGATGGCTCATATTGGCTTAGTTTTGCAAAAGAGACGCAACAAGTAACCACCTACACATACTAGTTTTTCAAGTGCCATTTAGAAATCAGATTTGAAGTAGAAGTAAAGCATGTGAATAAGTAATCAATTGAATGACAAATGAATCATACAAATACCAAAGTGGCTTCCCACTTTGATACAACAACAAGCATGAACATCCCATTCATGACAACACCAAGTTATAACCACAATTTTAATTCCAAGTCTAACAATAGCAACCATGTAACTCAAGTGTTGTCCATAACAGTGGACACGGCTATTGAATAGATTTATACCTGCAGGGTGTACTACTTACCCACACGACTTAATTAGCCCGTAAGCCTCCGGATGCCTCCGAATATAGCATACTTCCTATGGTATGCCGGCGGAGTAAATCAAGATATGGTCATTTTTAGCAAGAAGATCCTATTGGGCTAAGTCCATAAAACCACAGGCTCCTAGGCAACATAAGGCGTCACGGTCTATATGCCCTATCGGCCCATAAGGAAAAACATGGGATTTCACGATCCCATGCCTTTATAATTTCCACAACCGAGGACCTAACACAACAAAAGCTTCCCCTACTTAACCATACGGCGCCCATACACGCGTGTGATAGCACGAATTTTACTTGAATCAAAGATGTTACCAAAGTTCGGTCCTTAATTGTCCGGACAAGTCAACCACTTACCCAAGTCTCGTGCACAAAGGCACCATCACTAACCAACCACTTGTCCAGACCAAAAGCTCATTTAAATTGACAAAATTTAACTCATAAAACGAATCGAAGATCTGAAACAAAAGTATAAATTAAAAGTTGTGTGTATCCCATAATTGTCGGGTTATTCCGACAATCAATCTGATTCTAGACTTGCATGGCTAAGCAAACCCGAACATAATATAATTCACACAATCCTATCTTAAGCATTTCAGTACTGGAATAATTCATGGATAACCACAATGACAAGATAATAGGTTGTATCTAACTATTCATCACAAAAATAGCGATATTATCAAAAATAGCATGCAAGCAATTGTCATTGCACTAACTTAACAAAACTGGGATCAAATATGATGCAAAATAAAGTTCAAATGATGCTTGCCTTGCTGGTAATTCAGTTGCTCTTCCTCAGTAGCGTATAAGTCAATATCAATAGGCTCGGTATCTATATAAATACAATCTTAGAATAAACATCGAGAAAAATCCAAAAATTCAAAATACTCAAAAATGCATGATTTTTCTACAGTATATAAACCATGATTTTAGATGAATTTAGGTGAAAGAATTTTTCCATTTGGGTTTAGCATGTGAGAGTTATAACGATTTGAATTTCAGCTTTCAATATGCCCTCTTTAATTAATTTAATTATGGGGTCAAAATTTGTAGAGCAGTAGAGGGTATAAGGATTATATGGATAAATTTAGAATATTAAGAAAAGACTAAATTAGTTGAGTTTGCCTCAATTGGAGTTTTCATGATTTAGTTATGAATTTCTAAAGTTATCAGCATTTCCTTTTATAAAAATAATAGTTTTAATGGATCAATTTCACAATAATACTCTCTGCTACAGAGACAAGTTTGAAACCAATTTTAATAATAAGTTCATTAAAAATGAAAATTACCGAAGTGGTTTCATTCATTTTGGAGGTAAGATGTAATTGTTATGCATTTTTAAAGTTAACAACATTTATTAATATACAAATAATTTGGGGTTTTGGATTATCTGCCATCATATACATTTTCTGAGGCAGTGATGTGTGTGAAACCAATTTTATAAATGAGTTCACTTAAAATGAACCTACCAAAATTGGTTTCTTGTTTTTGAGTTATTATGAATTAGTTACGGATTTTTGAAGTTATACATATTTTTCAATGTGTAAATAAATCATTCCCGATTTTCTAAATCTTTTAATACTTTTCTCACATGCGTGGGCTAGCCCTCATCACGACAAGGGCTCGCTTGCGCAATGCCCACCGCCTGGCGTGCGTAGCGTGTGTTTCACAGATTCGCACGTGGCCGTTGGATTTGAATCCAACGGTCACCAATCGCGGCGAAGAAGTGGTCGAACGGCCCATCGAACAAGAGCCGTCGATCGCACATCCAGCGGTCGAAATGCTCCCGATTATCTGCGTCAAACGGTATGTTTTAATTAGTGGGCCCACATGTCGCCTGCTGCAGTTTACTTAACACGTTCTAACCACGTTTTCCGACAAAGATCCTCATTAAAGGTTAATCATCTGCATTAACTCCCTAATGACATCTCTGATGCGGTCGGAAAACCGACAACGCACGCGCTGCTTTGCGGATCCTCGCCGGCGTTCGACCCGCAGCGTGGCTCGATGCGCGGCGGTGCGCAATAGTGTTGCGCGCTGGAGGAGCACTCACAACGGCGGTCTTGCCCGTCTGCGGCGGCTAGCCGGCGTTAAGCGGCGACGATCTAGGCGGCTAAAGCGACAACGACTTAAGAGGAGCTCCGCGGCGCGCCAAGCGGTGCCGAGGTCTAAGGACTAATAAGGAGTTACCTAAGTGCGAAGAGTGCTCGGGAAGCGTTAGGCGGCGGGAGGCGGGGCGGTCTTGGGAGAAGAAGATAACGGCGACGATCTTGAGCGACGGAAAGCTAACAAGACAAGCAGAGAAGCGTTGGGTGGTCAAGGGAGCTCAAGTATGATCCAAATAAGGTACACAAGCAGGAATCGAGCCAAAGCTTACCCTACTAGCGTTGGAGAGGAAATAGGGTTCTTGGCCGACAAAGGGGAAACTTCAAATTACCAACATCTGCCGGGCATTCAAGAAATTTATTGAGGAAAGGTTAGTTAGGCCCTAAGGCATAAAGTGACGCGAAGAAATCGAGAGGAGCTCACGGAGACTATGCTCGCGCTGGCGGCCTCGGTCTTGGCCTCTGGAGCTCACCGAGAGCTTGAAGATAAACCCGGCTACTACGGCATCGAAGGAGCTCTAGTTAGCTAAAATGGGTAAGGCATCGAGTATGAAGTTGAGGCGAACCACGCGGAGGAAAACTTACCCGAGGGATTAGCTCGGCTTGCTTCCTCTCCTCGATCAACAGAGGAGAAGTGAGGAGAAGGAAGGGGTGCAAGGGAGGTTAAGGACAGAGAGGTGAGGTTGAGTGCGGTGCACTGGAGGAGAACGCCCTCGATTGGCGGGTTGGGCGGTGGTGTGGCGGGTTTGATCTTGGGGAAGGATTAGCGGCGCGTGGCGCGAGAGCTGCTTGAAGCCTTGCCGTTGGAGCAGCAGGTCCGACAGGTGGGACCGAGACGGCAGCGACTCAAGGCGCGGAAGGGCCACGGGGCGACGTGGCTCAACGAACGCCATTTGATCGGGATCTGACGGCTACGATATAAGGTGAGGTTTTTAGCTGTTGAAGGGGTGCGACAATCTGGGCCGTCAGTCTTTGATCCAACGCGTGCATGCGGAGGTGCACTTTAGGTGGTTGGGTCGAGCCGGGTGGCTGCGTCGGGCTCGAGCCCTTTGAACAGTGTCGGTCGGTTTGGGTTAAAGGGTTTGACCAGAGTTTTAAATTTGATCCTCCAGTTTGACCAAGGTGCTAAAAATAGAAATAAAATTCCTAAAATTGTGAAATAAATCACATAGGTTCCTGGGAAGGTCTAGTGTCTATAAAAATTATAATATCATACTGTTCATGATATATTCTGTATATTATAAATTCAAACTTAAGCTAGGTCATGAGATTAGGTTTGAATTTTAATAGGTTTAAACATGTTCCAAAATTTTAGGAAAAATTATATTAATTCATGATAATTAATATAGTATTTGAGTAAATTATTTCCAAGGAAACTTCAGTAGCATTTGTTTTGGTTTTCCTTTTGAGGTTCCATTTACAATATAAGTTCAATCTCTTTTCTGATTTTCCAAGTGCAATATATAATGTAAATGTTAGAAACCATGATGCATGCTAATGAGATGCATAGTAATTAGCTTTATTAACTTGAGATTATCATTAGATGTACAGTAATTCTTTTTATTTAATTGGGGATGTGACAAACTTGTCTCTAAAAGTCATTTAACTATACTATTTGTAGAATTTGTAAATATACCAAATGAGGCCCAAAAATTATGAATTTTTTGTGAACGCTCCTTACATAGTGTAATTTTTTGTGTATTTTGTTAAGAATTTTATATGCTTTGAAATTGTCTCTAAAATTCTGAATTTAGGTTTCCGATACAATGTACTTAATTGTGTACCCTTAATTGTTGAGATAATTTCATAGCATATAAAATTCTGAAAACATTACACAAACAAGTTCACTATGTAAGGAGCAACCAAAAAAACTTTCATAATGTTCGGACCTCATTTGGTATATTTATAAATTCTACAAATAGTATACTTAAATGAATTTTAGAGACAAATTCATAATGGATAAAATTATGAAAAAATTATACAAGCAATAACACTCTATCTGGATGCTTCACAAAATGTTTTGTAATTTTCTGAGTTTATTTTCTATATTTAAAAATTCATGTATTCCTGTCTTGATTGAAATGGCGGCGAGAACTACCGATGTCTGAGGTTTCTGCCGCCAGATTCAATCGACGATAGGAACCTGTTGCCAAATGAATTGGCGACAGGAACCTATTTTTGCAATTTTTGAGAGTGATGACCTAGTTTTGTAAATATTTTTTAAAAAAATATTATTTCAAAAAAATTCCTCTAATGAGGGCATCAGTGACGGTGATCATTGCTTTGGGGTTTAGGGTTTATATATGGTTGCATTTAGATTTGAATTCGGATAGTTTTGTTTGGATGCTAATTAGATGGTCAGAATATCGTCAATTGGTTGCTAGTTCAACCGGTAAAGTACCCTGCCTTGTGGATGGGGATAGGTGTGGGTGCGGGTGAGGATAGTTAGGGATTATATCTGATGCATTGGATCTCCATCCAACAGTAAAAAAAAAGACTGATTTCTCATCCAAAATCACTTGACTTGATGTATAGACACTCCCATCCCTTAAGCATGTTGTATGTCAGCATGCATGTTAACGAGTAAAGATATTAAACCCATCTCACATGCATGTGATACGTACTGTATGACTCACAATCTTGTTACTACTACTACTACTTGTACTAACCAGAGATGATCACACATCCATCGACCCCATGCATGCACCCGACGGATCGACCATTCATGGAAATTAATTAAGTTCACATGCCACGCCATCTCTAATCTCCGATTAATCAATCACCAGCTAGCTGGCTAGTAGTACGAGGAGCTCTTATGGATGGTGAGGATGTTGAGCATGAGGAGGACGAGGTTGACGAAGGCGCCGATCAGGGAGACGATGACGGCGGACATGGCGCGCTCGCAGAAGCGGCCGTAGACGTCGCACACCTTGCCCCACCGCACGTGGGAGTTGCCGCGCTCCCCCAGGATGCCGAACTCCGCCGCGGCGCCCACCGCCGAGAACAGCAGCGCCATCACCACCAGGTCGCCGATCATCACCGGCACCACCGCGCTCCGGCTGCGGCACGACGCCAGAGCCGCCGCCGAGAAGGCGCACGCCATCGCGTTCGCCACCACGAAGTACCTGCATGCATGTGTATTGGAAAATGAAATGGAAGACTAAGCTAACCATGCAATGCATCCTCTGAATCTCTGATCGATCGCTCACTAGAACGTACGACTGAATAAGTACGGCAAATTAACTCCTCATCGTACCTGTAATGTACGGACTCGAAGAGAACGTTGAGTCGAACACGTAGGCATGACAAAAGCATGCGGCGCGTGCAATCAAGAGAGTGTTTGGTTGATAGTTCATTTCGAATCGAATTCAATTCCTTACATTCATATATAGTGAAATGAGCTAATTGAATTTTCAATGCAACTTTTGGTTTGATTTGGTATATGTCCTTGTAGGAGTAAGAAACAAAATCGAAGAATTTGTGCAAGTTTCGACCAAAATTAAAAGAGGTGCTTGCAGGGGACACGTCTCCCTACTTATCGTTTGATGATTGCACGTTGCAGATCAAACTCAGTGTGCTTTTAGAATGGCACTTTCCAAAATAAATACTACACCACATCTACTGCTACTAGTGGCTTAGTGCGGTTACTGTTCGTACGCTACAGGTGCTAACTGAAAATGAGGGCCATTAGTAAGTGTGTGGTCTAGCTACACGTCTCTGGTTATTCTGAATGTTCAACGCATTCGTTGTATCCTACATCTCCGTCGTTGTCGGTACTTATCTTTTGTCAAAACCAGTATAATGCTCGCCTGTCACTAGTCCTTGAGATGATGTATACTGACAACATCTTTAGTTGCAAAGATAAACTTGGGAAAATCCAAGCACTGGAGTCTTTTTTAATAAGAAGACTGTAAACTTCAAGCTCGATCGCATGAGCTAGCAGCCTATGCAATTATTTATACTCTATTGCCTATATGACTGTTGTATTGACAAAAGTCGGTGATTTGACGATTTATTAGTTCCAAGTAAAAGTAAGTACGAATTGTAGAGTAGTTAAGTGAGCACAATTAAATTAAGAAAAGGAAGTAGATTGATCAGCACAGAGATAGAACGAAATTGTTATAATCGTAAGCATCGGGGAAAAAAATCACTGTTAACTTCATTCTCTTTGTTAAGCGGAAAACTGATATAGCATTCTGTTTTTTTCGATTACAAGGAAGATATATACGCACCATCCGCACACGCACTATTCACACTCGCACCCTTAGCATACACTTAGAAAGACGAATGCCGGAGATAAATCCACATTCTCACAAAACAAGGCTGAATTTTGTTCCTTACCTTCAAATTGATAGTAAATCAATCCCTGTACTTTCAAGACTAGTTCAGAATCCGTGTTCTCCAAAAAAAAAGAGTACACCACAGTTGATTCTTTACGTGAAATTTTTTGAGCCTGCTTTAACTTATATCATTGCAATCCATAAATAAGCACTGCCCTCTTCGCGTGTGTGCATTGATTTCGGATTGTTATGTGCAATGCGGATAAAAAGGCTGTTGTTTTCCCGGTTAATAATGGCCGAGCAACAAGCATCCACGTCATATCCAAGAGTACATCAAATCTGTACGCAACTACTGCATGATTGATCGAAGCGAGTAGACATCAGGAGGAACGGACGGGTGAGAGGAAACACATCTCTAATGGAAAGGAATCTAATTAGTGGATGCACCACCATTTGAAAAGGCGAGGAGGGAAAAAAAATCAATGGATTGTTGTAATATGGGCCCGTTAGTCCGATCACGGGACGCTTTATCTACACGCGGCTCATTAGTGGTTATGGCCTATTAAGGTCTATGACACATGGGAACATATCTCGTGTACATGGGTGTTTTAGAGGACATATGTGTATATACGATCTGGCTCATTGATTCACAAATCTACGGTCGAGATCGACGATACAATCCCTCCTCCCACTTAAACTGAGTGTATTTCAATCTGGCGGGGGGTTTTCGCAAAAGTGTGTTTAAGTGGAAGGTAGGATTGCATCGTCGATCTCGGTCGTAGATTTGTGAATTGAGAGGCCAGATCGCGTATGTGCATATGTCCACCAAAGCACCCATGTGCACCACATATATTCCCATGACACATGGCTATCTAGTTTAGTCTCATATTACTTATTCTATTGAGAGAGCAAAGCACCCATGTGCACCAGATATACTCTCATGACACATGGCTGTCTAGTTTAGTCTCATATTACTTATTCTATTGAGAGAGCATACCTCCATTCTCTATATAAGGCGGTAGGGGTTACTCATTGTACACACCTGCGGATCTCATATCCATCCATCCAGAAAGAGTTAGAGGATGTTGGGACTATTTCTTATGCTTTCAACTTTTCGTGTGATTGTTAGTCGGCAACGCGACCACTACTCTAACATGTCATCAACACGATAACGCTCTTGTGTAGGCCATCTGATACGTTGTCTACAACAAATCTATTTTAATTATTTTGCGGTGTTTATCTAGCCCTTTAGTCTTTATGATTTTATTTAATCACCAGAAATTGTTTTCTATTATGATTTTTTCTATGCTTAGAAAATTAGCAAAAAATCACTAGAAATTCACAAACTCACATTTACTAGTTAAGTAAGTTGTCTATATATTGTACTCACATGTTTTGACTCATGTGGCCTATTTCTGAGCCAACTAATTGTTGCTTTACATGATGTAGGCAACATGACCGGGAAACAATTCCGTGTGATATATAGTGATGGAAGGAATTATCAAGAATGGGCAAACAATGCTGTTACAACAACCTTGGAGATGCCATCAATACGGGCAAGGATCGTATCAATGCTACAAAAGACTTAGCCCGAAAGTTCATCTATGAAAGAATGGATATTATACTTCAAAGATTGGTTTGCATGTGAGAAATATCCGCTAGGATATGGGAGGTCCAGTGGAACATATTTCGCAAGCCAAGGAAAATCTCACATGTAGCATGTTTGCCCTTCCCAAAAAACCCCCGACAAGAAAGGTAAAACCACTAAAAGAGGAAGGGACATTGATGGCAACAAAGGAGGCAACCAAAACAAGCCCAAACTCCGAGAAGAGGTTAATGGCAGAGGAAAAGAAATTCGTCAAAGGGATATGAATGCAATATGTACTAGTTGTGATTGCCAAGGGCATACTGCCAATAGGTGCCACATAGTCAAACACCTAGTTGATGCATATCAAAATGCCAAAATGCAATCTGCTATTTTGAGTGGAATTTCAGATATCCTCTTCAAAAAGGGTGATTCATGCCACAATATGACACCAGCGACAGAACAAGAGTTATTAAGGGAGAAGATTGATTTCTATAACGCTGCTAATGGCCAGAGCATCTCGATACAAGATGTGTCAGATCTCAATATAGAAGATATCCCTATTGTAGAGGGGGAAAATATCATTCCCTGATGATGTCCTCATTAATGAAGACAAGGACTTTTTTTTCTCTAAGTACATATATGATTTAATTCATGTAATTAGGGTGGTTTTAAGATATAAAACAAAAGTTTTGCCAATCCTAAAAGTTAGCAATTAGGAATTAAAGATTGCAATATTTAAGTTTGAGTCATAATAAAGTTTTTTGGTTAGTGTGCATGATCTGTTTTGCATTTCTTGTATGCAATATCTTTAATCATGCAAAATTTATCTTTTGCTTATAGATTAGTGTAATCAATGGAAGGGGAGCAAGAAATTGGTCTTGTTGACAATTGTGCCACGAACACTATCCTTTGGGATATTAAGTACTTCTAGACTTTTGAGCAAGAAAACATGCAATGTGATAACCATAATAGGCAACTATGGTAATAATATCGTCGGTTCAGGAAGAGCTACAGCTGTGTTATCGATGGGAACCCGAATAATAATCAAGGATGCATTATTTTTCCCAGAATCAACACATAATCTCTTAAGTTTCAAGGATATCCGCAATAATGATTTACATTTGGAAACAAAGGAAGAGAATGGTCCTCACTAAGAGAGTGGGATATCAAAAGAAAATTATAGAAAAGCTTTCCAGTTGTTCATCCGGATTGTACTACACATTCATCAAACGTGATGAACAATACATCGCGATGAATACACAACTCAGGGATCTAGACTTGTTCAAGATGTGGCATGAATGTCTAGGTCATCCTGGAGAGAATATGATGTGCTGGATCATCAAACATTCTGCTAGTCATCACTAAGAGTTAAGTGACATCCTTTAAAACACACCAATTTGTGTGTGAAGCCTATGCTCAAGGCAAGTTGATTACGAGGCCCTTGTATCACAAGATCAAGGATGAACTACCTGATTTCATTGAAAGGATCTAGGGGAACATTTGTGAGCCCATGTCAGGGCCTTTCAGGTATTCCATGGTACTAATATATGCATCCACGCGATGGACATGTGTGTGTCTATTATCCACTAGGAATCATACATTCGCCAAGCTGATTTCACACATTATAGCACTAAGGGCCAAATTTCCATATCGGAGGATCCAATCCATTTGCATGATAATGCTAATGAGTTTACCTTCAAATCATTTAATGATTATTCTATGGCCTTAGACATAGAAGTGGAACACTCTGTCCCACATGTTCATACACAGAATGGACTTACCGAATTATTGATTAAGAGGATCAAGCTGATTGCTAGACCCATACTAATAAAGTATAAACTCCCCACTACGTGTTGGGGACATGCTATATTATATGCCATAGCATTAATACAATTTTGGCCATCTTCATACCATGAGTATTCACATTTCATGTTAGTGCGTGGAAAAGAACCAAATATTTCCCATCTACGTAAATTGGTTGTGCCGTCTATGTACGGATCTCACCACCACAATGTACGGTAATGGGCCCTCAGCGTAAATTGGGAATTTACGTGGGATCTGAATCTCTGTCTATAATCAAATATTTAGAGCCCATGACAGGGGATGTGTTGAAAGCAAGATATGTTGATTGTGTATTTAATGAACAACTATTCCCAGCATTAGGGGGGGGGGAGGGGAGGAAAGGACCCTAAATTGGAATGCTGAGAACTATCATGGCATGGTAGTAGTCCTCACAATATTGATTTATGCACTAAATAATCTGAATAGGAAGTTCAGATGATAATTGATTTGCAAAATCTTGCAACACAAGCTGCCAGATACATTGACGGATCACAAAGGAGTGACAACGTCGCATATACTAGCGGTGAATGCGTCTGTTAGAGTCAAACCACCCCGGGCTTTGGGTTCCACTCAAGAACCTCCTTCCTTGTGCAAGAATCAGATACCTCCTAGATAAAAAATCTCAAACCACGGAGATGTCCGCAAAGGAGACGTATCAAACAGGGGGAGACACTCTATGAACCAAACATGAATGAGGAATGTCCAATGGACATCGCGCTCGTATGAGAGCTCAAGGGGATGCATCCTGTGCATGAGCACGAGGGGAGGTGCCTAGTGTAGAGGAGAGCGCACCTGCTAGCACTAGGGCAACAGAACACTCAAACTCTTTGGTACTGGGGAATCATGGAGAGCCGATTGATCTAAACAGTATGCTAATTGAATTGGATAAGGAATTCCCCACAAAATGTGTGGACACATGATAAATATACTTGAGACAAGTCTGTGCTGATAGCAGCTGCTTCGCTTCTAGGGTTGCTTTTCATATCGAGAATTTAGATCTGGAACCTAAGACTATTGTAGAATGCAAAAGTCGCCTCGACTGGGATAAACGGAAGGACACAATGTAAGTCGAACTAAACTCGCTAAATAAGAGGAAAGTCTTTGGACCTGTGGTCAAGACACCTCCAGACATCATTCCTGTTGGACACAAGTGGGTGTTCATAAGAAAGCAGAATGAATGTAATGAATTGGCGAGATACAAAGCGAGATTAGTAGCACAAGAGTTTACGAAGAGACCCGACATTGATTACGATGAAACTTACTCTCCTATAATAGATGGCATTACATCCTGCTACTTGATATCAATGACAGTAGGCATGAATCTAAATACGAACTCATGGATGTTGCAACTGCATATTTGTATGGGTCACTTAATTCTGAAATCTTTATGAAGATTCCAGTTGAAGGTCCCATGTATGAGCGTGAAAATCGCAACATGTATAGTGTGAAATTGCAAAGGTCACTATATGAGTTAAAACGAATCAGGTCGTATTTGGTACAACCGACTGAGTGGGTTCTTTCTACAGAAGGTACATACTAATAATGGGGCATGTCCATGTGTATTCATCAAGAGATCCACTCATGGATTCTGTATCATATATGTATATGTTGACGATTTTAACATCATCAGAACTACAAAAGACATCCTCGAATCAGGCTCATACTTACAGACGGAATTCAAGGTGAAAGATTTGGATGAAACCAAATACTATCTCGGTTTGCAGATTGAACATCTGTATGGTGGTATATTCATGTCCCAAACTGCATACAACAAGAAAGTATTAGAGATTTTATCTGGATAAATCTCATCCATTGGGTATTCCAATGATCGTTAGGTCACTTGACGTGGAGAAAGATCCTAAGCGTGAGACTAAAGAAGTATTGGGACCAAAAACCCCATGCTTGAGTGCAATTGGAGCACTATTATATCTTGTAGGTCTAACATTGCATTCACAATGAATCGTTTGGCAAGATATAGTTCCCAACCTACTTAGAGGCATTAGAATATGATTTAAGGCATTCTCAGGTACCTACAGGGTACTAGTGATCTTGGACTCTTTTATCCTAAGAACTAAGACAATAAAATCGTTAGATACTTAGATACTGGCTATCTTTCTGATTCCCGTAATGCCAGATCACAGATTGGATATGTCTTTCTAAGTAGAAATACAACTATCTCTTGGAAGTCTTTTAAATAGTAATAGTTGCTACGTCAACTAATCATTTAGAGATAATTACATTATTTGAAACCATCCATGAGTGCATATGGCTTGAAAGATCGATTTATCATACCCAAGAGTCATGTGGTGTAGAGGTGGATAAAAAGCCCCACAGTCCTCTATAAGGATAATGTTGCTTGCATTGCACAGATGAAGAATAGCCATGTCAAGACTCCGATGACAAAGAATATACTCCCTAAGTATTTATATTCCCGTGAGCAGCAGGAGAAAGAAAATATAGAAATACAGAAAATCCAAACATGTGAAAATCCTAGGGTTTATTCACTAAAGCCTTGCCAGTTTCTACGTTTGCGCAGCATTTTCATGTCATTGGCATGCGAAGGCTCACAGAGTTGTTGCCTTCAGGGGGAGACTAAAATCTTCATACACATTCATCCTTGAGATGAAGTGCTGTACTCGTCTTTTTTTAATTAAGTTTTGTCCCAATGGGATTCTTAATTGAATGTTTTTAATGAGGCAACGTATGCAATAACAAAAATGCGAGCTATATGCTCTTTTCTTTTAACTGATTTTCCCACTAGTTTTTCAGAATAAGTTTTTAACGAGGTATGAGCATAATGTTATCTAGGTCCGGGGGGGTTGTTGTAATATTGGCCCATCAACCCCGATTATGTGTGGACACTTTACATAAATGAGACCCATTAGTGGCTATGACCCATTAAGGCCCGTGAGGTATGGCTGCCTAGTTTCGTCCCGTATTGCTTATTCTATTGAGATAGCATGTCTTCTCTCTCTATAAAAGGAAGGGTAAGGATCCCGTATCCACCCATCGAAAAAGAGTGAGAGGTTGTCACAACTATTTCTTATGCCTTCTACTTTTCATATGATGGTTAGTCGGTCCTCGCGATCACTACTGTGGCATGGATAACCTTCCATTTGTTGACAGAAACGAAATTATCGGATAATGATCTCGTTGAGCACCTTCTCCAATTCTCTATCCGTATCAATTTTCGCTTTTACAAAAAGGCCAAATCGGTGGTTGTTCGGTGCTATGAGCACTTGGGACCCACGGTGAGCGCATATGATGGGGGTGAGCTGGGAGAGCCTGAGAGGCATCATCTGTTCCTGCAATAATGCATGGTGCAGGGGAGCTACGTGGTGCACCCAAGGCGCCATGCATTTTTTCCGCGATATAAATGTAATAATGCGGAAAAAAATGTTTTTCCAAATTCTTCTTGGACGGAAAATTAGGAGAAGGTGCTGATCTAGACAACACACCCAATTTAGCTAAACAACATTTTATACTAACTAGGTTAGTTACCAAACACAAATATTGAGTTAAACTAACATTCCAGGTTAGCTGAAGCCTAGTTATTTAACTCCGAACCAAACACAATGTAAAGACCTACTAGCTGCGCTATCAAAATGAAAATATTGATATCTGAATTTATATTATGAACTTGTACATAATGTTACTAGTAGTAATATTTGTTTTGTGATGGCTAACTAATTAACTGTTCTTAACTTTCATTCTAAAATAAACTAAACTATTTTCTTGAGGAATAAATAAATTGCCCCCTTCACGTACATGCTAGTTGCACGCCATGCTACTCTAGCTCCTATTTGATTTCATCCCGACGGAGTGCAAATCTCAAAGCAGCCCTACAAGAGATCGATATAATAGCAAGCAAAGGGTTAACTCTAGTCGCCCTAAATCTAAAATTGTTCACAATTCTAATTTGTTGTGGCATCCTTGTCTATAGTAAAAATATAAAGGCTCCTTTTAGGTAGGAGAAAGAGAAGGCCTTGTTTGTACGCGGAATTAAAGGAGATCGCGCGAGGCCAGTGGAAGGACGTGCGCGCACGGCATTTCTTGCGTGTCATCACGCATCCATCTCGTCAAAAGTATTATGTTCGTTTCTCAGCCGCGTTCAGAGACATCGACGACGCTAGAAAAAGGAAGAACACGAATGGAAATCGACATGAACGGTGAAAGTCGAAGAGAACTCATGCTGTCTCCGGGACGGCTAAACAGGTAGGCAATGGTTCGGTTCGTATCGAAAACGTACGTAGGTAGGTTGCTTTCTACAGAAAGGACACATATACGTTGTACATATTGGCTGGAGTACAGACTAGACCAGGGGTGGAGCTGACCACGGACCAAACCTCGGGTCAGTCTAGCTGCTTTTAGTCTAAAGTCATATTTTACTGATTTTTTAAATAGTTTTATATGAAAGCCCAATGCCCAGCTCCGCCCTGGACTATATACTACATAGACATGTGTGACATGTGTGTCTATGCCGGAATCGACACTTAAATCCCTTGGCGCTTCAAATTATTACTCCCTCCGTTTTTAAATACATGACGTTTGACCAAGCATACAGTCAAATTTATCTAACTTTGACTAATAATATATGAAAAACTATTTAGATTGATCATGAGTGAATAGTATCATTAGATTTGTCATGATAAATATTTTCATAATATAATAATTTTGTAATTTTTTACTAACAAAATCATATGAAAAATGATGATCAAAGTTATATAAGTTTGACTACACGCTTGGTCAAACGTCATATATTTGAAAACGGAGGGAGTATCTTCCAAAAGGATGTGAGTTTCGTTAGAAAATTCTGCGAGAGAGAGAGAGAGAGAGATATCTGGGTTATATATATAATATTAATTGGCAAGGCATGCATGTACTTAAATGGGCCCATTTTCGAAGCGTACGTACGTGATATCCTTATTTCCTTTGTCTTATATAACGAGTATTCATGTCACTAGGCTAGCGTTGCATCATGAACAATAATTGCAAAAAATAAAAAAATTAAAAGAACAAAACGGAAAGAAAAGAAAGATGCAGAGAACAAGAAGAAGAGCGGCAGTGCCACGTAATTAAGTAGCTAGAGACTTACACGAAGGCGGTGGAGTAGGACCACTTGGCCGTGACGGGCACCTGCAGCGGCGGCAGCGTGTCGGCGACGCTGACCTGGATGGTCTGTGTCTGCCGGTCCACGCCCATCACCACGGCGGCCACGAGCGTCGCCGCTAGGATGAACACGCGCAGCGCCACGCCGCACCCGTCCACCGGCGGCCTGCCCCCGCCCGCCGCCGCAGCCCCCATGTAGCCCCGGCGGCTGTCGGAGGCGCCGCTCACGCCGTTGAAGCCGGGCTTCAGCCGCGACTCCATCGCTGCCGCGCGCTGTGGTTGTTGTTCTTGGAATCTCGGGTAGGCGAGCAGAACGGTGTGTGTTGTGTTTATGGCGCAGTGTGTGTGTTCACTAGTTCTCGTTGAGAGAGGGAGCTAGGCACGGCAGGTCGCGGAGGTGTATGCGCAGAATGCGTAGGGGTTGGAAATAAATTCTACGAGACTTTAAATCTTTGTTTTGATCTTCTTTTAATCACGACACGTAGACATGTACAGATGTGATTGTTGCCATGTGTTATAAGATTGAAAGGGTATAACATAGATCTAAAGATGATAATATCTCTAGGATTTGTTCAACATTTATGGTCGAAAGAGGTGGGGTCACCACGATCGGTATGGACACCGGCACACCGTTCACCACCCTAAAGGTATGTACAATAGTATAGACGACTGCTATTTATAGCAACTCTTCATATCACTTATAGACAGCACTAAAGGCAGCTTATACAATAGATTGTCTTTTTTACTTGTCTTTATAGATCACACAATCTTTTAATGCTTTCATGGATAGCCTCCTTGGTTCTAGTGATACAATCGGTTGCATAATTGTAGATAAGACATTTCTATCTCTTTATTCTCTTTTATCCATATTAATTTAAATCCTACGTGACAGAGACTATAGACAGTTGATGTAAACCCATTTTACATGACCTAAGGGCTGGAAATAAATTCTACGAGACTTCCTTATCTTTAATATTTGTTTTTAATATTTTTAAATTATGACATCTAGGCATATAAAGAGATGGTTGTTGCCATACGTTGTAAAATTGGAAAGGTATAATATAGATCTAAAGACGATAATATCTTCTTGATTCTTGATTTTCTTTCAGCATTTATGGTCGAAAGAGGTGGGGTCACCACGATCGGTATGGTTACCGCTCACGACCCTAAGGTTTCTGGGTATGTTGGAATTGATGGGAGAAGTTCAATACTAATAAAGGTACTACCTAAGAGTATGTACAATGGGCTTATGTCAGCCGTCTATAATCATTGCCATATAGGATTTTTGTTAACGTGGATGAAAGAGAACGAAGAGAGAGAAAGATACTGTCTACAATCCTATAGTCGACTATAGCACAAGAAACAAGAAAAGTATTAAAAGATTGTGTGTTCTATAAAGGCAACTAAAAAGACAACAGCCGTCTATACCATTGTATGAGCTATCTTTAGTGCTGTCTACAAGTGACATGGATAGTTGTTATAGACAGCAGTTGTCTATATACATACCCTAAGAGCACGGCTTGGGGACCGTCCGATACAGAATCAACGCGAGATCAAACGAGACAGAAAGTGAAGGCTTCAGAATTATCGCAAGATCGAACTGAAAGCATCTCGCATATATGCATCGGTCAAAACAGGCTCGATCCAACGATCCGAACCATCGTCTGAACACCGAACAGCACATTATCGTGCAAATCTACCTCTTCAGTACGCAGTCTTGCCTGCGAATGATATGATGGGTTCGGGAGATGCTCGGTTCCCAACCTATCATATCATTCATGAATAACCGGTCCAAATTAGGATTCGGAATTTTGTGTCTAAAAAAAGGCCTGATGATTCGGAATTTCAAGCGAAGGAACACATAAAAAGGGTAAGTTTTACCTTAGTTTTATAGCTGCGTTTGCAAAAAAGAAGATGAATATGTTAAGCTTCATATGTGGTTTCGTACTAGTTAGTAAAGGACTATTTTTTTTTGTTCCAACCGTTGCTAGTGCAACACAGTAACACATCTCACTTTCCGGTGAAAATTACGTAAGGTTTAAATCACGTTTAGCGTTTTTTTTCCTTTTTCTTTTTTTGGCGAGGACATGCCATCTCGCGTTGATTAATACTGGGAGATGAGACAAATCGTGGAAGGAACTAGCTAGTTACCGTGCCAATAGCAACGAAATATTCATGCATGCTCTGCAAATTGCCGGTGATCGATTAATTAGCCATACATGCAAGTACTATTATTAATTCCAAGTTCACTAACTGTTGGCTGAAGGGAACGACAGTGCATTTGCACTCAATTAAGTAACAGGTCCGTATCTTAGAATTTGGGGGCCATGCTAAAAGTAAAATTAGGTCATACAGTTTAGAAAACGCAATTACCAAAGCAAAAAATATTTCATTGAAAGCTGGACCCTAAAATCAGCTCGGTTCCTTTTTTTCCTTACGCTTTTCATAACTAGAGTTATCTCCTGATTGCATAAGACATGATTAAAAACTAAAACAACGCACAGATGCACAAATGCAAGAAAACACAACAATAGTAGAAATTAAAGATTTAAGGAAAAAAAGTCCATTTTCAACCCTCAACTATCGTCAGAGTCCGATTTTCAACCTCCAACTCCAAAACCGTCTAAAACGCAACCTACAACTCTCAAAACTATTCTTTCTTCACCCTTCCCACCCCCGGTTTTTCGTTGATGTGGAGGCGATTTTTGTTGACATGGCGGTGGTTTTTGCAGAGTAGGGGGTGAGGCCCACATGTTACTATGTTAGTCCTATTTTTCCTTTCTTCCTCCTTCTTCTGTCTCTCTCTCTCTCCTCTCTTTGTGCCTCCACAGCGCCGTCCCTTCCCTCTCTGTCTCCCTCTCCACCGCACCGCCCCCGCCACCTCCTCGTCCCTCATTCTCCATGCCTCTCCCGAGCTGCCTCCCTCCTCCTCCCCCTCGCCTTCTCCTCCCCCCTCCCTATGCCTCCACCGCACTGCCAACCACCGCCTCCTCCTCCCTCCCTCTCCATGCCTCCACCGCACCCCATCCTCGCTGCTTCATACTCCCTCTCCATGCCTCCGCCGAGCCACCCCACTGCCTCCTCCGCCTCTCAATGCCTCCACCGCGCCGCCCACCACTGCCTCCTCCTCCTCCCTCCCTCTCCAAGCCTCCACCAACACGCCGCCTACCACTGTCCCCTCCTCCTCCGGGCGCTCCACCTCCGCGCTTCTTCCACCCAGCGAGCCGCCCAACACTGCCTCCTCCTTCTCCCTCCCTCTCCATGCCTCCACCACCGCGCTGCCCACCACTGCCTCCTCCTCCTCCGGGCGCTCCGCCTTCGCACTTCTTCCACCCATCGAGCCCTAGCGACGTCGACGATGTGGCGCCCCTCCCCACGATCGTCTTCTTCCACGGTGGTGGGTTCTCCTCCCGCTGCTTCCTTGCCGGGGACATCCCCGACGGCAACATCACCCACCGTACATCGCTCGCCGCTACACCACGAGCTCCTCCAACCCTTCTTTAGCGACGTTGTAAGTGTAAAAACCAAACATGAGTGAGGGGGTAGACGTCAACCATCTGATGGGCCATCGTCCATGAGAGTAAAAAATGATATGAGGATTTATACAGGTTCAGGGGTCCGAGAGGACCGTCCTACTCCTGTCAGTGAGCCAACGGAGGGTTACCTCTGGGGAGGGAGCCCCCGAGGGCTCACTTGTTTTAATATGCCTTTTTATTGCTCAAGAGAGCCCCCCTCCCCCTCAAATGAGAGATACATAGGGTATTTATAGGCTCCCGAGCCTGTACAAATGACCAAAATATCCCTTGGGGGATAGCTACACTATGAGTACAAGTGAGGTGGTACAATCGGCCTTTGCAAGGTAATTACATTTCAGGATCTGTTAAGTAGGTGTTAACTTTGTGAGGTGGGTCCTACTGGTAAAGGGATGTATTATTCTTTCAACAAGCAACGACTGGATGTGGCAAGCGTTCCTTCCGCTTGAGAAGAGAGAGAAGAGAGAGGAGGAAGAAGGGGAAGGAACTGACATGTGGGCTCCCATTTTTTTTTTCTAATTTGTTAGATGATGTGGCACACACGTGGTAGACACGTGGCAGTCACATGGCATGAACCGGGTGGGAAGGGGTGAAGGGGGCAAAGTGGACGGTTTTGAGAGTTGGAGGTTGCGTTTTAGACTATTTTGGAGTTGGAGGTTGAAAATCAGACTCGGGCGATAGTTGATGGTTGAAAAATGGACATTTTCCAAAATTTAATAACAAAACTAGATTCCAGATTTCTAGTTTGGCAATAACGAGTGGCTACATAATGAGACTATAAAACTAGTTGATGCGATGCATATGGTTCCCGTATGCACACAAACTAGTTGAATTCACAAAGAAACACACAATAAATTGACGAGCATAGAGTGGGTTGATTCATACGAATAGTGGTTGTGTGGAAGCAAAAGGGGAATGAACAGGACGACGGTGGTGGGGAAATTGGTCGACATTGGGAGGAAGTTCTTTGGAAGAAGGAATAAAAGAGCTTGCTTAATTCTATTTCATACCAAGATTAAGTATAGAACATTATTTTTTCTTGAGATACTAACAAGTAGTAATTAAGTGTTAGATAAAAATTAGGGGCCTGTGTAGTTGAGCACTTTGCTCATGCCCTTGGTATGGGCCTGTTAAGTAAGTCTGTTCGACCTCTCTGTTGCACTGTACTAAGTACTAGGGGTGCAAACTGAGCGTATAATTCTCATCCGTCCGACCGACCGAAGGCTCGCGTAGCGAATATGGGATGGAGAAATAGATACCTGACACTATCTGTGTCCGACTTCGACTCCGAGGAAAAAATACAGAATATGATACATGATGAGCAATATCCGTCCATATGTGTCTGTATGTTAGGTGGTATGAGGAAAGCCTATTGTGACTTCACTTAGGAATAAGATAACATATAGGTGGGTTGCTACATCTGAGTCGGTATGGGATGCTGAGTGTTTTTTCATTAACATCTCAGCGATTAGTCACTCTGTGTTCGTTCTGATTTCACTCATATTGTTCAATGTCCTGTGTAGGAGGTGCAAAAGAAGAGGATAATTTTCTTCTGATCAACCAACCGAAGGCTCACGGAGCGAATACGAGATGGAGAAATGGATATCTGACACTATCCGTGTCCGACTCCGACCCTGAGAAAAAAAAGAATAAGATATATGATGAGTGATATCTGTCTGTATCCGCTCTGATTGCACCCCTACTAAGTACACCATATATAGTTTGGCCACTAGGTTAGTTGGGCACGTCGTGGTCAGTACATTGGCCACTCGCTAGATCTGTAAATAAATATGGCGCCGCGGTGTGAAAGGTGCAGCTAGCTAGCCATGCACATGTACAACACACATAGTGTAGAGTTTTTGGCCGTTTTGGCACTATTGCACCGTAGAAAAGCGAATCTAGTGTAACATCCCAAATGTATAAATGTGTGTGTGTGTTTCAAATGTAAGAAAATGTATAGAAATTAAAACTTTTTCTCACATCTTGAAACTCTTGAACTCTTCTTTAATTCTTGTCAAGAGTTGTGGAATTCAAAAACACAAAGCTCTTGTTGACTAAAGTCAAACCCTTATTCAACTTGTTACAAATCCTGTGCCAAACTTTGGAAAATATTTTTCCTTGGGTCTAGGAATGATGGGTGACCCCTCTGAATTATTTCATAATTTTTAGAAATTATTTGATAGTTTTTGGAGGTAAGTCAAACCAATTTTTCAATTGGTCAAACCCTAGAACAGCCCTTGATGAATTTTCTGAGAAAAATGCAGTGCATAACAACCTCTAGAAATTTTATGTAAGGTTAATCCTGGAGTGAGGAAGCTCTAGTTAAAATTTCGGAATTTTTGGAGTTAGTTTGCTACCTCTAAAAATTCCTCCAACCTCAGCCTTCAAATTTAAATTCAAATCTGGCACTGTTCCTCGGGTCCGAACCACTTTCCAAGTGGGTCGAACCCAACCGCATCCCCAGCTCAGCCCGTGCTCCTCCTCCCGCGCGAGGTCGTGCGCCGTTGGATCCAAATCAACGGCCACGACCTCCGCCACAACCAACCGCAGCCTAGCTCAGCCGAGCTCCTCCCCCGCGCGAGGTCGTGCCCCATTGGATCGTAATCCAATGGCCACGACCTCCCCTCTCATCTCATTGCCATCAGATCAAGATCTCACGGCCACGACCTCCCCTCTCATCTCGTCGCCGTCAGATCAAGATCTCACGACCACGACCTCCCCTCCCCTCCCCTCTCTGTCGTGCGCACCAGCAAGACCTCCCCCTTCTCTGTTGTGCGTCGTTGGATTGAAATCCAACCGCCACGACCTCCATCTAGGTTGTGCACCATCGGATCGAGATCCACTGGCCATGACCTCTCATCCCCGTTGTGCGCCATTGGATCGAGATCCAACAGCCACGACCTCCTCCCCCGTTTCAGCGCCGAGCGCAATGGCCATGACCTCCCTCCTTTGTTCAGCGCCTTTGGATGTAAATCCAACGGTCTTGACCTCCCACCTCTGTTGTGTGCCGTTGGATCAAGATCCAACCGCCACGACCTCCCTTTGCGTCGTGCGCAACGCCCACGACCTCCCACCTCTGTTGTGCACCGTTGGATCAAGATCCAACCGCCACAACCTCCCTTTGTGTCGTGCGTAACCGCCACGACCTCCCCTCTCCATTTCGTCGCCGTTGGATCAAAATCCAACAGCCACGACCTCCCTTTTTGTTGTGCGCAAAGCCCACGACCTCCCACCTCTGTTGTGCGCCGTTGGATCAAAATCCAACCGCCACGATCTCCTACCTCTGTTCGTCGTCGTGGGATCAAGATCCACTGGCCACGACCTCCTCTCGCGTCGTGCATAACCACCACAACCTCCCCTCGATGTCGTGCGCCGTTGGATCAAGATCCAACACGACCTCCCATCGCGTCGTGTGCTATGGCCACGACCTCCACCCTCTGTTGTGTGTCCTTGGATGTAAATCCAATGGCCACGACCTCCCCTCGATGTTGTGCGCCCTTGGATGTAAATCTAAAGGCCACGACCTCCCATCTCTTGTTAGTGTCGCGCGCAGCGGGCAAGACCTCCCCGCCTTTGTTGATCGCCCTTGGATGCAAATCCAATGGTCACGACCTCCTATCTCCTTCAGCGCGCGACCTCTCTTTTCGTTTCGCAACCGCCCGATGTGAATCCAACGGCTGCGACCTCCCCAATTGAGATCTTGTGGTCGCGACCTCCCCCTTTCCTTTGCAGACCACCCCGGTTCTGATCGAAGGGTCACGACCTCCCCCGTCGCTTATCCAACGGTCGATATCAGCTCCTGTTCTTCTCCTTCCTCGGTCACGTGCGCGTGCACCATGGCAGTGGGAGAGCAGTGCCCTGTCACCTCCCAACCGCTCTTTTCTTCGCCAAAGATTAAATCTTTGTCGACCTTCCGCCCCTAGGTCCCGCCTCGACCGCCCCCATCCCCTCCACGTCCTTGTAGCGCCATGGACCGAGCTGTGGGCTAAGCTCAACATGGAGCTTAACCCTAGCTCATGGCCTCTGCTCCCCGGCTATATGTAACCATCGAGCGCTCCCTTTGCCTTCCTTTAACCACTCTCGAGCTTTGCCTTGCCTCTCTGTGCTTGGCTGAGCTCTATTCTCCACAAACCCCCTCGGCCGCCATTTTTGAGCTTGGAGCTCCTCGGTGGAACCCGTGCTCCAGTGGCTCCCTCACTCAACCTCTTGCTCCATATTGTTCCTCTAACCTCCTGGAGTATTAACCCTAACCCAATTTCGGTTTGCCTCTTCAGGGAGCAGCTAATTTGGAGTTGGTCCCCTTCGGCCGAAAAGCTCCCCCTTCTTCGTCAAGTCTGGTAAGGACCTCCCCCTTTCAATCCCTTTCTCTGGGAGCACCTCCTAACTCTATGGAATGCATCTTGATGACCCGGTGTGGTTGATTATGCCTAGGTCCTCTTCTCCACGTTGTCCTCCTCGGCGCCGGCAAGGTCCTCTGTTGCCGGAGCTGCTCAGTCCTCCTCTGTCCCTCCTCGACCTCCAGGTAACCTCCTGGTAGTCCCTTAGAGCTGGGCACTCGCTTGAATGAACCGCTGCGGAGCTCCTTATGCTGTTTGTCGTTTGGCCGTGTTTGCACCGCCGCCTCTCCTCCGGCTGGCCGGCGCTTTGGTCCACCACCGCAGGTGTGGGTGGTACCAGTGGGTGCGCACTGCTATTGCGCACCTGTACCTGGCACCCATTCGCACCGCTGTGCCGTAGGTCGCCGGCGATGAGGAGATCTTTGCCGTCGAGTGTGTTGTCGGACGAGTCCGACAACTGTAGCGATGTCCTAGGGCCGTTCAGTTTTAGATCTGCGGGCGAGATCTCGCGGGGCCGTGTGTGTGCGCTGTGTCACGTTGGTTGTGAGCCGTCCATCTCGCGATCAACGGTCCACGACCTCCGCCTCCTTTCGCGCGCGGGGTTTCCAAACGCGCCGCGCGCGATCCAACTCGGGCCGTTGGATTCAAGATCAACGGCCCATGTTCGTTGGATCTGCGCGGGCGCGAGTGCGCGTTGCTGGGAGGACTTGGGCCGTCCGATCCAGGATCAACGGCCCAGGTTCGTCCGCGTCGTTTCCTTTTTTTAGGAATTTTTCCGATGGATTTATTTGTGAACTGAAAAAGGTAATGAACTTTGAAAATGCATAACTATTTCATCTTAGCTCCTTTTGGGTTGATTCAAATTTTGGTGGCTCTGGTTTGAACTAAACTTTAATCTAAAAATGGTTGTAAGTTGAGTTCGGCTCCAAAAAATGAATTGGTAAATTGGTTTCAAAATTAACTTTTAATGTTGCTCTAAAAATGGCATTTAACTTGTAAAATGCATAAGTAATTATCTATAGATCCTTTTTGAGTGAATCCAATTGTGTTGGCTTCCTCTGTTAGTGCACTAAATGGTAGAATAGGATTTAGGCATGTCACTATTTTCAAAATAATTATGGGTGTATTTTATTTGTGCTCTTTTGCATGTCTTTGAAAAATCATAGAAAATGCATACTAGCTCCAAATGAGGTGAACTCAATTGTGTTATTCATCTCATGAGGTGCTTTACTTACCATAAAAATACCAGGTGCAACACCTCTTTGGAAAATTGTGCTTGAGAATTTAATTTGGATGAACAGTAACCGATTTGAATTTTTCACCATTTTCTAGGCTGAGCAGATTTGTTTTGGCCATAACTTTTGCATTGAGAATCAAAATCAATTGGTTCTTGTTGCTAAATTCTTTAAAAATCTTTATCTTGCTGCTGTAAAAATTTCATTACAGTTGGAGAAAGTTTGTTGTGGAGTCCTTTTGGTTTTCTTCGTTCTTATCGGTTCTTTATCGCTTTTTTGTTAGGTGCCGACGAGTGCGTTGATCCCGTGAGCGAACCTTTGCAGCATAGTGAACAGCTCCAGCAAGGCAAGCAGTTTGATCATGTTTAATCCCATTACTTTCAAAGTCTAATACTTTGTTTAACTTGTATGTATGCATGCTCTATTTTGT
This sequence comes from Phyllostachys edulis, assembly GCA_036346405.1. Lineage (NCBI taxonomy): Eukaryota > Viridiplantae > Streptophyta > Magnoliopsida > Poales > Poaceae > Phyllostachys > Phyllostachys edulis. The sequence goes on along the minus strand of CM070545.1, from coordinate 96,317,149 downwards.
TGTTAAATGATTATCGATTAGTTGATCCTATAGATGCATACTCTGTAGGTAAATATTCATTCTCTACTACTAAGCCTAGGAATATCTTGCTGTGATGTAGAGCTCATTGGATGAGCTCTCATCGCTTAGTAGATCACGTGTTGGTATTGCTTAGAAATGCTTAGATTACGGTAGAATTGGGCGGTCATCGACTTAGTCGATGATCTTGATCACACAAATCTAATTATTATTCCATTATGTCCAGCACTTGTGCTTTGTTAATTTGTAAAGTCAAAACAAAACTGAAAATGGAAACTATTTGGACTTGGGCACAATGGATGATGGTGTGATTTGTTGGGTTGTGGAATGGTGCCTAAGTCGACAAGGACCGAACATCTTGTTACACTAAACCAAGAAATTTTGCTTGCTAGCCATACGAGGGGGATATGGGACCTCTCTTGACTAAGTACTTTGGCGTGTGTTAGCTTTGAGTTGCATGGTGGGCTATTGGGTGAGTAGTAGTGGGGTTTATCCACTGCAAGGAGCACCATCCGTATAAGGGGGTGAGCATCTTTGATGACTCCGCATCAACGTATGGGGAGGTTGTATCCCCATATGGGCAGCTCACTGTTAGCACACAATATTGGAAATGTCTCGTTGAACTTAGCTGTGCCGGCACACCAAAGGAAGTGTGCTAATAACTTGGCGAAAAGGCGGTCTGACGTGTGGGTACATTGATACACCCCTGCAGGGTTCAAACTATTCGAATAGCCTCGTCCAAGGTTATGGACACGTTTGGGGAAGTATTTCGTGAGTTAGACTATAACCTTTAATTAAAACTTGGTATGGGTAGTATGCATGGGTAATTCATGCTATTGTTGTCGTGACTATTGGGTTAGTCACTTCCAGGATTGTTGTTGTCATCTATCTTTTGTTATTATGTTATTGGCTCGCTGTTATTTGCAAATTAAAAATGAATTACAAAACTGCTTTGAATCTATTTAATTATTGCAAATGAAAACTTGCTTTATGCTGAAAACAACCTACAGCTTCCACTTAAATAAGCTTGCATGTAGCATATGTATAGGTCTGTTATCCTTACACGTCAGTCTTGCGAGTACATTTTTGTACTCATTTGCTTTGCTTAATAACTTTGTTGCAGAGGAGGTGGAGCCCCAAGGGCCCTACTTTTGTGAAATGTGCTGTGGTTGGGACGACTAGCTTGGCGGCCCAGTCGGTTGCCTTGTGGGCTTTAGGCAAACCGTATGGCTTTTGTTTATCGCCATCTTATGGCTTTTGCTTCCGCTGCTATTTATCTTCCTTAGTTGTTAATTGGCCGGTCGGCCCCTTTTGTAATAACTCTCTATTATGTATGTCTTTGGTTTAATCTAGTTCGTGCTTTAGTTCTATGTCTTGTATGAAATTGATGCATGATTTTGTAAAGGGGTGTGTATACTGCATTTCTGGGAAGTATACATATCTCGAAAACACGGGTTATTTTGTTTGTGATGCTAAGATAAATGGATGACTAAGCATTACAAGCCAAATAAGCCGGGGTCCTCACATCTAGCGTCTCCTCCGAAACAAGCGCAAAAATGTCACCGCGGACTCGCGCGGACCTGCCATGTAGCCTCTCCTCCGAACCGATGCCACAACTGGGCCTTCCAATCCGCCGGTGGACGGCCTAGAACAAGTGGCTCACCCCTAATCGGGAGACCGGTCAAGAAGGAGACATCCTGGAGAGTGACCGCCATCTCTCCCCACCAAAAGTGGAAGGTGTGCGTCTCGAGTCTCCACCTGTCAAAACGTGCCGACATCAAACTGCCGTCTATGGTAAAGTAGCATCTGACTGAAAGCATCATCGCAAAGGGCAACAAGCCCGTGTCCCGAAGGATTGGGACGTAGCGGGCATCGAGCTGCTAGTAATGCTTCTTCGACCGAAGCACGAGGGATGGAGGGCCATCACGTCCCTGGTGATACATAGCTTGCACCGGTGATGCTCATCGTAGAAGGGTTTCAGTAGCTCCGGTAGAGGTATGGCTTGCAAGAGATGAAATGCACAAATTATTAGTGAATAATTTAATAATGACGATGAATTACTAGAAATTAATAATTTGCAACTAAATTAATTACGAGTAACTTAATACCACTAAATTAATTATGAAAACTTGATTACCACAAATTAATTGTAAATAAATAATATTACAACTAAATAATGACAACTAGATTAATTCGAATAAATTAATTACGAGTAAATACAGACAAAGATAATTAATATATACTAATTAACTACGACTAAATTAATTACGACTAAATAAGTACGAGTAATTAATTAAGACTTAATTAACCATGGCAAAATAATTACGGCTAAATATTTAATGGCCGCAAGTTGTGGACTCACGATATCATTCGCAATTCGCGTCAACTTTGGTAAATATAGTATTTACCGATACCGAACTGAAATAAAGTGGTATTTACCGATACCGAACCGTATTTTAAATAATATCACATTTACCAAATTAACAATACCGTATTTACCGAAAAAACCATACGAACAACCCTGGCCCTAGGGGCACGGATGCGGCTCGTCCGGACGCTAGGGGAGCGGCACCGGCGATGTGGCGGCACGGGGGGCATCTGCACCCTAAGGAGCGGTGGAGATAGAATCCGTACGCGGGAGACACGGATGTGAACACGTGTCGACCTCCGACACGTTCGTTGTACCATTTCAATACTGTTTAGGCCAACAACTCACGTAAGGCATACCCGACAGCATGGGCATTGAAGGCTCTAGTTTTTTCCACCGGAGCTGACCAGGAATTGCGATGTACTTAGGGCATGTACAATGGTATAAATACCTGCTCTCTATAACAACTATCCATGTCACTTACAGACAGCACTAAAGACAGCTCATACAATGGTATAGACGGCTGCTGTCTTTTTAGATGTCTTTATAGAACACACTTTCTTTTAATGCTTTTCTTGTTTCTTGTGCTATAGTCGGCTACAAGATTGTACACAATATTTCTCTCTCTTCATTCTCTTTCATCCACGTCAGCAAAAATCCTACGTGGCAATGGTTATAGACGGCTGACATAAACCCATTGTACATGCTCTTACGTGCTTCTTTATTAGTTCCATACATTAATAATTGTGCCCTTCAAATAAGTACGTACACTCCCTAGTTACTCTACACTCAAGGCTGGAGCTTAGCTTCATGCTGCTGGGCAATTTTCCGAGGCATATAATCAAAAACTCGTAAATCTTTTTTGATAGATCATTAAACATATGAGTTCAATCCAATAACAATCAGGCTGGCTACGTCTCTATTTGTACTCACGCGCTCATAAGTCATATGGACGATTAGATCAGCTGTTTTTTATATTGTGAACGCATTAGATCAGCTCTTAATCATGCAATGGGATGTTGTGAGTAGTTCCATTTCCGATCATGTCAGCATCGATAATGGAAGTGATACTACCCGGCCGCCCTGGCGACGCCGTATACGTAGACGTGTAGCATTCGGTTGTGCGAACGGGAGGAGGGGTGTGGAACGCGGGGCACGCGTAGGTGGGCCACCTACGCGCGCGCGGAAGCATGGGCGAATCATACGATCCGATGCCGATAGAGGTTGTCAGTTGCACATGCAAGAGCACCTACAATAGTTTATTTTTTAGCTTGTTACTAATGTTGAGGAACCGTCGCTGGAGAATCTAGTCTGAACGATTACCTCGTAGACAAGCATAGAATCACTTAGAACAATGCCAGAACATAAAAACAGAATAGTAGATTGAACACAGAAATATAGGGTGCTTCTTGCTTCTCTTTATTCCTTCATCAATCAATCAAACGTTTACAATAAATAGCACCATCTATTTATAGATTAGAGACCCTGCTAGGGTTTGAGATGGGGAGCCCATACATGGGCCGGCTTCTAGGCCGAGTCCATAGTTTCTTAACACCCCCCTTGGGCACTCATCCTCACATATTCATGCCTTGTCAAAACTCTATAAAAACCCAGTGGGAAAAATTTGGAGAAAGACCACATGATACAAGTTCTGCTGCATTGCACGAATTGCCTCATTAAAAACCTTAGCTGAGAAACTCCAGGAAAACTCGTCACGGGAAAAAGAGTACAATCCACCCAATTCATTTAATCGCCAGGATTTACTCTTTTGGTACTCGATCTTCGTGATCAAGTTTCAATAATGAGTTCATGAAGATTCTCCCCCTGAATTCTGCACTTCTCTAAGTCTCGTCATTACAATTCCACGTATGCACCTTTCAAAGCTAGATGCTAGAAGTACTTAGTGAATAAATCTGCAAGATTTTCACATGACTTAGTATGCAGTACTTTAATTTCGTCCATATTTTGCAATTCATGAGCATTGAAGAACTTGGGGTTGATATGATTTGTGAGATGACTCTTCACATAACCCATCTGCACTTGTGCAACACAAGCTGCATTATCTTCATAGATAATAGCGGGGGTTTGCGCGGTATTCAATCCACACGACTACTAGATGTGGTGAATCATCCGCCGAAGCCAAACACATTCTCGTGAGGCCTCGTACAATGCTATGATTTCCAAGTGGTTCGTCGGAGTCGATACAAGACTCTGCTTAGATGATTTCCACGGAATTGCAGTTCCACCACATAGGAAACATAACCTATTTGCGACTTGGCTGTATGCGGGTTCTACAGGTACCCGGCATTTGCATAGCCATTCATATTCAGGTCTTGGTTCTTTCTATAAAATAGACCAAGTTCTTTGCTTCCTTGGAGGTATCGGAAGATATTCTTCATTCCCTACCAATGCCTTTGGTAGGTTCTGCACTATACCTTACTAGTAGGTTAACGGCAAATGCAATGGCCAATCTAGTACAGTTTGCTAAATACATGAGTGCTTCTATTGCACTTAAGTATGGGAATTCCGGTCCCAGTACTTCCTCCCCCTCTTCTTTAGGTCTGTACGAGTCTTTGTCTTGCTGCAAAGATTTCCTGACTATTGGCAATTTCAATGGGTATACCTTTTCAAAGTCGAACCTTTCTAACACCTTCTGAGTGTAGGTTGACTTATGTACTAAAATCCCTTCAGGGGTATGCTCAAGCTACAAGCCTATGCAATATTTGGTTTTACCCAAATCTTTCATTTCGAACTCTGACTCCAAGTAAGAGTTTGTTTTCTTGATACCTTTTAGGGTTCCAATGATATTCAGATCATCTTCATACACTGAGATTATACAAAATCCATCCTAGGATCATCGTATAAATACTCAGGGATTATTCTTATTGTTCGTGTAGCCTTTCTTGCATAGAAAGCCGCTTCAAGCGATTATACCACATCTTGCCTGATGGCTTAACTACGTATAGTGACTTTCTAAGTTTCACGCTGTACAAATTTCTATTTGCTCTGTCTAGGTTCGGGACAGGGATACATTCAGGTATCTTCATACAAATGTCTGAATCCAATATTCCATAATGGTATGCTGTTACCACATCCATCAATTTCATTTTTAACTTCAAGTTTATTGCCATTGAGATTAAATATCTAAAGGGTGGTTCCGCCCATGATCAGGGAATAGGTTTCTTCATAAACAACTCCTGGATGTTGAGTGAAACCTTATGCAACAAGCCTTGCTTTATTTCATTATTTTCATTTCTCTTTTGAACAAATACCCACTTATGCCCTACGGGGTGCACATAGGGAGGCATGTGGCTTACAGGCCCAAAACACCTTTTTTTTATTCTGAGATAATGATTCTGATTCTAGTGCCTTCTTCCAATCTTCCCAATATGATCTTTTCTTTCATTCAACGAGCGATACAGGCTCTGGATTAAGATCGATGATTGTGGTAATTTTCTTTGCAAAATCAATGTCGACATTGGCTGTTGTCTTATTCATAGATTCTCCCGAGGTCACAAAGTTTATAGCTATTTCTTCAAGGGGCGATTCTTCGAATGCTTCTACTTGCTCACCGCTGCTTTCAATTACGGGGGCAAGTCTCTTTAGTTTTTCAGCTCCGATGTGTGCGCATACATCCATGCTGATGTCTCCCTTCATGGGGATGTTCAATTATGGTATGCCTTTCCTGAAGGTGTCATACTCGTGCCAAGTCTCAACTGGCTCCCCTTCTGGTTCTGGGGAACTTCGGTGATCGGCTGTGTCAAGTCCTTCTTATCCTTTTTCACCAGGCGTCCCCGGTTACTTCGGATTCGAGGGGCCGGAGTTCTCGTCCTTTCAGAGGCCTTAGGACGGGATTAGGGATACTTTCATGGGTATTTCAACCCTCTCCGGTGCATTGCGTACAGGCATATGCGACTTGGTCACGCTCTTCAAATCACTAAATTGGTTAGACAGTTGATTCACTAATGCTTGCAAATCAATTATCTTCTAGACTTCAATTGTCTTCTAGACTTCAATTATCTTCTGGACTTCTCTATTTGCTTCACTAGTGCGCGGGTCATTTGTATAGATTTCAATTATCTTCTGGATTTCTCTATTTCCCGACATTTTTATCAAGGGGTTGATTTCCTCCCCCTAATGACGAGAAACTAATCTCATCAAATATACTATCAGCGAATCGGGTATTATGCAAATCTCCAGTCATAGAGTCCAAATACCTGATTATGGATGCTGTCTCATAACCAGCGTATATCCCAGACTTTCAGAGAAGGCCCGTTGCAGTTCGCTGTGATGGTGGTATAGGTATATAAACCTTGCAACCAAATCTTCAAAGATGAGAAATTTTCTGTGCTAACCCTTGCGCTAGTTGCATAGATGAATGGATGTTATATGCCGGTGGTCTAAAATTGATGAGAGTTGTTGCAGCAGGACTGCGTGCCCCCAACATGCAGTTGGTAAATTACAATTCTTCAAAGGTGGTTGGGTAATAAATTTAATCCTTGTAATTAATGCCTCTGCTAGTCCATTCTAGGTGTGGACATGCGGTATGGAATGCTTAACTTTAATTCCCATTGCCATACAATAATCATCAAATGCCTTTGAAGTAAATCCTCCGACGTTGTCCATTCTGGTGGACTTCACATGATGATTAGGGAAATTATTTCTAATTTTAATTATTTGCAAGATTTGGCTTTACAAAAGCATAGTTTCTCGTAGAGAATAAACATACATGCGACTATTTCAAGGAAGCATCGATGAACACCATAAAATACCTAAATAGCCCTTAAAGGGGCTGTATAGGACCGCAAAAAAATCTCCCTAGATATGGTCCAGGAATGTTGGGACTTCATCCTTCGCTTTCAGAGCAGAAGGTTTAGTAATTAAATTCCCGATGGCACATGCGGGGAACACAAAATCTTCCTGATTCGGAAAATTCTTTACATTGACATTATGTCCCTGTGAATTGTTAATTATATCTCTCATCATTATAAGACCTAGGTGTCATTATCTATCATGCCAGAGATAGAAAAATGTTCAGAGCTTCTAAATACGATTTTCAGGGCAGTATAGGCTGCATATGCCTTAATATTAGTGTAGTATAGCCCAGTTTCAAATGAAGGAAGTCGTTTTAATACCAGTTTTCTATTTTCTTCACGCTTTGTAATAAGCAGGTATTCCTTACCATACTCTTTTTCAGTCTCTACATGGAAACCGTTTGCGCGAATATCCTTGAGAGTTCTAGTCGATTCTGGATACAACAAGGCTTCTTCAATGACCAAAGTTGTGCCTATTGGGAGTATAATCGTGTCCCTTACTGAGCCTATTATACAAGCATCACTGCACGCGATTGTCATAAGACTACCAGCATTCTTGCTGATCGACTGAAAGATTTTTCTCTCTCTCAAGATGGTATTCGTTGTGCTGCTACCGGCTAAGCACACTTCCTCCAGAGGGTGCCACACGCGTTCTAATATAATGTACTTTATTAATATGTAGCAGAAAGCAAGCAACACATAAATAAAATACTTCAGATATCATAACATAACTTGCTATTATAAATACAGGAATAAGTCTTGCAGGACTCACATAAGAATTTAATGCTTTGCTCTCCTAGAGCTTACAACCATTATTCAAAAATAATTCAATGTTCTGCTTCAATTATGAACTGCAAGTTACTATAAAAGATCCAAGTGCAATACGTGCACTAGATCGAATCAGCGAAGTATTCATAAACTTCTGCCTCAATCTGCTCCATGGAGATCTTCTCCTTTTGGGCAACTACGGCTGCGGCCGCTGCGATGTCCAAAGGAGAGATAATGGGGGCTGCTACTAGGCTATCCTATGCCCTTCTTTTTAGACTAGAAAGTATCAATAACGTGCGACCCACGACTTTACCCTTCTTACCCTCTCCTTCATGAGAGGCTTTATCACCTTATAGCTGCTAGCATTTGCTTCATGACCAACATTGCTCCTAGGTGGCTATGAGATGTAGTTCTTCCTTAGAACATTATCTTAACCTTCCACAACTTGCATGGTGCCAATTAATGCGGCATACTCCGTGTAGCCGTCTTGACGATAGTTGCGTGCGGATTGCACCGCATTTGGGTGAAAGGTAGAGAGAGTCTTCTCAATCTTCTGCTCACCCATGATTACATTATCACGGAGTTGGAGACTTGTACAAATTATGTACAAATTCTGGCCATGTTGGGTCAGTTCTTCGAACTCTTGGTTCGTGATGCCAGTCATTTCAATATTCATGCAAAGAGTTGATAAGATTACTGCTAGTAATTTACATAAAATGGTTGCAAAACTCTCATAATGCTCTTCGAACTCCCGGTTCGTGTTCCCGTACTTTTCTATGCATTTTTCATGATTTACTGCTTTTTTCAGTGATTAAAAGTAATATAAACAATCACAGATAATGAAAAACAGTAAATACAATAAATAAATTGCATAGAAATAATAATAACAAAGTCAAACATGCTTCAAATATAAAAATTGATTCAAAATTTGAATTTCCAATGCCCTTTTCTGCTGGAAAATAAATTTTCGGTGACTTTTGCAATTTGTAGGGGTTAAAACGCGAAATTTCAGTACATAGAAAAGTTTGTGCGCAATTGTCAGAATTTCTGAGGCCCTTTTGGTAAAAGTTACTCACCCGCGCAATAAGCCTCGTAATTTTCAGAATGCAGAGGGCTGTTTTCGCAAAATTTCGAGATTTTAACACCGTGCCCCCGTTTTCTACCGGGCTACCTTTTTGGTTTTCCCGGCCTGCTATGGCCCATTTGGGCCCCCGCCCATTTGGCTGCTTCTAGGGGTGGCCTTAGGGTGCTGCTGCGGAGGGTCAGTGGAGGCGACACGGAGAGGGCTTGGGGGCGCCAGACGCACGCCAGCGGCATGGCGCTGCGCAGGCATGCGCATCGCAAACAAGCATTACGCGGCGCCTGTTGATTCAAGGGCGGCGTAGACCCGGCTATCGACGGCGGCAGCATGCTGCTATGTAAAGGTTCCTCTCCGGCTGCGCTTCAGCGGCGGCGAGGCAACGGCCTCATGGGCGTCGGGCATGGAGGTGCGGCAAAGCTTCAAGTGGCACGGCGGCGCCCCATCGTGGCGGCCATGTCTTCATGCCGGCCATGGCGGCGCTTCGGGCGGCCATGGAGTCCTCAAGCCGCAGTGGGCTGCCGGCGCCCCCTCTTTTTTTTTTTTTAAATCGGCGCCATGCGGCGGCAACCGTGCGCGATGAGGACGGCGCCATGCGGCGGCGGTCGTGCGCTTCGAGCGAGGCAGCGCCGCGGCTTGGTCGATTGCGATGAGGGAGAAGCCCGCGCTCCAGGCCGTCGGTCAAAATCCTCTTCTTTTCTTTTCAAGTCGCTCGTTGTAGATTCGCGGTAGATTAGAACATATTTTCGATTTCCAATCTACAGTACAATCGACATCCAATCCTTCATGCAATCTACCGATCGACATTGTGTTGGTGACTTCAAATTGGCTCGCGGTAGATTAGAACGGATTTGTACCGTAGAAAACCAATATAGAAAGCGAATTTGCAGAATTGAAAGCAATATAGAAAAATGATTCAATCTACTAGCGTTGTTCATTGACGGTTACCTTTCGATCCGAGTAAAGTAGGCCTAGAAGTAGGCCGGAGTCGATCGTGCTAATAACGTGTTGAGGAATCGTCGCTGGAGAGTCCAGTTCGAGCGATTACCTCGTAGACAAGCGTAGAATCGTTTAGAACAATGCAAGAACATAAAAACAGAATAGTAGATTGAATACAGAGATATAGGGTGCTTCTTACTTCTCTTTATTCCTTCATCAATCAATCAAACGTTTACAATGAATAACACCCTTTATTTATAGACTAGAGACCCTATTAGGGTTTGAGATGGGGAGCCCATACATAGGCCGGTTTCTGGGCCGAGTCTATAGTTTCTTAACAACTAAAACAAAAGAGAGTACTCAATCTAATAAAAAAACGAGTCTTTCAATGAATTGTTTTTTAAACTTATATCTAAGACTTTAATTGCTACCTATAAAATAAGTTTTTAGGTAACAAGCATGTCTCCAATAACTATTTTGTTATTTCTTGTGTCTTGGTATCAATAATTTGTTTGTTTTTTCATCTAAAAATAAACTCACATTCTATTCTTCATATTATCTAAATGCTGATGTATTCATATCTTAATACCAAATAACATGGACTATTACATATGCTCAATGCAAAACGGTGCTTCGTGTATTGCGTCCGAATTTAATGCAGGGATGAGCTAAGCTACGTGCCTCTATCGCATATTGGAGGTCATCGTGTGCGACGGTAGGCGGCCATCTTTTCTCTAGGTAGCAGCTGGCTATGCATGTCCCTGGATTTCAATGGCACGTCCATGCCAGCCAGCTTGGATCAGCTGCATGCTTTGACGTCCACATGTGCCCACCGAGACTTTGCAGTCCGCTCCTTGGCGTAGAGGTTCTTTTGAACGTACGAGGCCGGCGTGCCGGTGTGTGTGCGGTCCTCTTGGTACGGGCCTAGGGGTAGTGGCGGAGCCAGAAATTTTATAATAGAGGTGCATACTTTAAAGATTAATAAAAAATTTTGTACGATATATAAGTAATTTCATAAATTCACCGGCACCCCCGACCCTACTCCCTCACCGACTCACCCGCCGGCCCATCCCACGCCTCTGCTCCCCACCGCACGGGCGACGCCTGCCTGCTCCCTCACTGCTCACTCCGGTCCATCCTGCCTCTGCACCCCCACCGGCGGGCGCCGCCTCGCCCCTGCCTCACTCAGGCGCCCGGCCAGCTCGGCCTCCGGCCGGCCGCCGCCTCGCTGCCTGCCTCCCCCAAATCCAATCCCGGAGGCCGGATCCCTATTCCCCAATGTTTACCTTGGTTCCAGGCTTGGTGTTGTCGTGTTGGAGTTGGATTGTTGGTACTTGGTCCTCGGCGGCGGCGGGCTGGTGGTCGGAGGAGCCAAGTCGCCAGGAGGAGAACCAAGGAGGGGAGGCCCGAGGCCGACGACGTCAGGACTCGGGAGGAGAAGGCGAGAAACCCTAGTATGCTGAATTGCTGATGTTAAAAATGCCTGTGCATTGCAGGCACCCCCCGCCGCTGCCCTCTCGGGGGCGCTGTCAGAGGATCTTCTTTGCTCCAAGGCTCTGCTTACAATGGCAGTAGGCAGTTTTCAAAAGTGATTTTGTTTTTTTACATGCATGGATGGATATAGTAACTACGTAGAAGCAACTACTTAAGCTACAGCAGTAAAATTCTACCTCGGTCATCGCCAAATGCTAAAGTTGTCAAAAAGGAAAAGCTTATGCACAGCGGCCCATGTCAGGAACGGGCATTCCATTTCTTTGGGCTCGTTAATACTGCAGCAGCATAGACCATTAACTCCATCTTGTGCTATCTTTGTGGACTGCTCTCGCTTCCAATGTCCAATTCAGCCCTGGCATGGGGCCTCAAGGCTCACCGCTGCCCAAATCTGGGACGCCAGTCTGCCATCGCCATCGTCTCTGCCAAAACCGCAAGGCAAAGGTTCGCGGCCAGTACCGACGCCTTTCAGCGACGAGCAATACAATCCTCGTCATTCTCGGATTCCCACCCACCCATATTCGAGCGCGTCTGCTGTGTCTCCCGGAGCTCAGTGCATCTGCATTCTGCCATGAAAGTTTCTCGCGCTTGTACTTTCTGCTTGAAACGGCAGGGAAACTGGAGATCAGAACGGCGACACGGACGGTGCGGCCCGCGCGCCCGCGCTAGAGCTTCTAGAACAACCGAGGCAGATCCCAGATCCCACTCCCGAAACCACGCTCGATCACCGCTATTGCAAATCAGTGGTGTGCGCGCGCCAAGGAAACCTCGCCTGCATGTAAACGAGCAGTGAACATGCTTGGGCTGCCGTGCACACGCCCTCCTTTTCTCTTATTGGATTCCTCGTGATCTCGCCTTGATTCGATCTGGCGCCGCATGCGCCAGTGCTACATCATGCGCATGTGCACTGCACTTGCTAGAAAAGTGATGCTGCTTGGAACACCTGCGAACAGGATTCGTCGACAGTCACGTCCATCCGGCGACATTGCTTACCTTGCACGTCTAGATGGTTTTGGAACAGAGGAACTGTACCGGAGGGCACGGCATGCTAAACAATTTAAGCTGGTCGTTTTCAGTTAGGATAATGCTATCTAGCTTACGTCCAATCCATCGGATGCTTTGTCTCCCTGCTTCATCCCTTGGGCCCCAACATTGTACATTTTTCTTATTCTCACCTTCTCATTGTACATTTTTTCAATTCTCACTTTCTCTTCCATCCGTCCCTCACACTCTCTTCCATTCCACCTACATGCAGCTCCTCCTCCGTTCTTCATCTCATTCCTTCTCCATATGGCTCCTCCTTCACCCCATCCTCATTCCTCCTTCATTCCGCCTCCCTCTTCCTCTTCCTCTCCTGCTTCGCTTCGGCTCCCTCTCTGTAGTCGGCGCAGCATCGTGTGCGGAGGCCAGCAGAGGCGCGGGCGAAGTGAGGGGTCCCGCATGACGGGGTCAGAGCCGGTGGAGTCGGAGCCCACGATAGAGGGGTGTGGAGGAGGGTGAGCCCTCGGCGGTCGGAGCAAGGGTGGCCGCGAGGGGTCTGGAGCGATGGGTCCACGCGAAAGAGCCGGAGATGGCAAAGGCGGACACCAGCAGAGGAGCGGGTTGAGCGAGGGGGTCTGCGCGGAGGACAGAGCCCACACGAGGTGTGGAGGGGGGGGTGAGCTTGAAATGGCCGACGTGGGGGTAGTCGTGCGGTGGCGGTGACGAGGTGGCGGCCGGGTAGGCGACGGTGTTGGCCGCAGGGTAGGGCGCCTGGCCGCGTGCCGCTGTGCCCTACCGCGTGTCGTGCCTGCTCCAGACCTGAACTTGCCATGCCGGCTCAAGCAAGGCGTGTCGTGCCACCCATTGTGCCTGGGAGCCAAGCCCGACATGATCCTCTACTTTGTGTTTTACTACCTTTCATTAGCACGTAGGAGCAATGAAACTTTACTAAGACTAAGCCCTTACTAATTCAATTTATTGATTAAGTAACAGTTACGATGAAACTTAAAAGCCTAGGAGTTAATTTGTGGCACATGAACTCATCTTATGTAGCATCTAAATTCTGTTTTATTCCTAAATTTTTAAGCCAGTATTGAGTCTAATTTCACTACACCATGGCATAGTATTAAGGGCAATTAACTGCCGGAAAAAAATGGATTAGTGGCAAAACATGTGCCGGGAATATCCAAGAGATTAAGGGTCACGTTATCTGCCGGCAATAATCATTATTCAGAACAACTCATCTGCCGGGGATAACAAAAATTTGCCTACAATACATCTGCCCTAAAAAAACTCTACTAGGTCATTGTATCTGCCAGGGATAATAGAATCCTTGGCGGGCGAGGCACGCAGCCAAAATTTACCCTTGGCGGGCGCAGGCGCGCAGCTGAAATTTTTTTCGGCCGAGTGCCAAAACCTTCCGCACCGCGCGCCGCATCCTCTAAAACCTAATTTCTTCTGACCACCCACCTCCCCGCTGCCCCACCTCTCCCAGCGCTGCCTCCTTTCCCCAACCACCCTCCTCCCTAGCGCCGCCCCACCTCCCTGGCCGTCCCTCGTCCCAGCGCCGCCCCTCCTCCCTAGCCGTCCCTCCTCCCAGCGCCGCCCCTCCTCCCTAGCCATCCCACCTCCCAAAGACACCCTCCGCCTACGTCCCCAAGCATGCTCCTTGCTGCAGCCACGCAGACTGACGGTCGCGAGCGACATGGCCGAGTCCCGCGGCGTGGTTGCTCTCTTTGGCTCGGCGATGCTTTGCCTCGGTTACGCCTGGGCGCTTATTCGCTCCTCAGCCACCGCTGCATGATCGCATCTGGCTTGGCCCGCTCGGTTTAGAGCTTGATTTCATTTGATTTTGGCAACTCGGTGTATTTTGAGGGGTTTTGTGTGTATGAGCGTTTGTGATTTAGGTCATTGCTGATGTCGTGGAGGCGTTTGTGCATGACTACGAGGAGGGCATGCACGCCTGCTTCGACGCCGCAAAAACCTGGATGGATGTAAGTTTCACCAACTTGCGAAAACCTGGATGGCTGTAAGTTTCACCAACTTGCCGGATTGAAATGCTTATAGTCATAGCCTCGTGGCAATTTGCTCATCTGATGAGATTGTAGTATGCTCTAGGTGTGATTAGCTAGATGCTTCAGAAGCCTGAATTTTTAGGAAGTTTGTTTTACCGTTCATGAGATGTTGAAGAGGTATGGTCTATCAATTGAACTCGCCAACAAGAGAGTCCTGTATAATATCTGAATTTACGCATTTGGATTTATCAGATTTTGGATCCAAATGCTTGTGTATGTACTGAAGGTTAGCAGTGCAGTTATTATGTGAAATTCCATATATCCGAGGAGCATCGCTGACTGTTGAGGAATTTGTTTTGTCTATCAAGTAATTGAATCATAAGATTATGTTCTTACCTTTGTACTTACGACAACATATCAATGTGTCCAGATTCTGGCTCTGAAGCGAGGAGAAATTGTTAGGCCTTTGCAGCATTAGTGTTATATTCATCACCAACTGCAATATCATCTGTAGGGTACCATTGCCTTGCCTGTTGGAATTGCAAATTGGCCAATTAAATTAACACATCATTCCCATGATATGCAGCAGTTTCTGAATAAGGAGTGGTCTGTTGGTGTTATTTACATGTGTTTTATTCCTGTGTACAGGAGTGATGTTCTATTGAGACAATTGGAAAATGTATATTCACGAGGCCATCTTTCTAGAATTGTTATTGATGAAGCTCATTGTGTAAGCTAGTGGGGTCATGATTTTTGACCTGATTACCAGGTACTTTCTATCAGGAAGAAAGAAGTTCATGTTAAATAAATTGTAACCTTTTGATATAGCTTTTATGATCTGTCAGCATCTAGGTATTTTAAAACGGAAGCTCCTGCATACACCAGTCCTGGCCCTGACTACAACAACACCATCTCAGCTCAAGTTTTGCAGGTATTATGTATTTAAAACGGAAGTTCCCGCATACACCGCCTCCTGCCCCGATCGCAACAACATCTCTCACTCAAGTTTTGCAGGTATTATGTAAGGCCCAAGACAAAGAAGTGCCTTGAGGATATTAATAGCTTTATCCGTGTAAATCATCCTAAAGAATGTGGCATCATATATTGCCTTTCGAGAATGGACTGTGAAAAGTGGCTAGAAAACTAAGGGTTATTTCTTGAGACTTTAAACTGTTCATGCCTGCTTTTTTTATTTAATCATTTAATCTTGTTCACTGGAGTTAATTCTTCCTTATCTATCTTTTCAGTATCCACATGTCTTTTCAGTATTCATTTAATCTGTAGGAGTATTAGTACTAAAGTATATGTAGCTAGTGCAGTTTTACTGCAGCATGGCCTGCTTGCTAAATCTTGCCCCCCAACAAAATTACTGAGTTTGTTTATTAGAAATCTTTGGCCCCCACAACTTTGTTGTAGTTGGTGAATTCTTGAAGCAATTTCATTGATTACCTTTCAAACATAGTAACAATTAACACATCTTTCAACTTGTAATCATTTGGTCAGATTTAGTTGTCTATTGTTGAAAAGTTGGCACCATTCATTTCATCCCCTTAAGACATTCTTGCCATCAAACCTGAAAGGAAAACTTGGACTATTCTATGTTTATCATTTTTCAGTCAGTCCATATTTCATACAACTCTGTTCTAGATTTCTGGGGATGTATCCACAATGTACATATAATATTTCTGGATTTCTTGTTATTGATTTGCTTGGGCCAAGCCATGAGGATCTGTTTGTTTATTGGGCCAAGCCCCTGAATTCTTTAAAGTCACTGTCCTAATGTCAAAACCATTAACCTTGTGCTTGCTGCTAGATCAGGTAGATATTTTGTGGTTCATAAAAAAATATGTACTAATTTAGTTAAAATTGTAGTATCTGAAAATGTGCAATGTTTTTAGATAAGTTTATGTTCTATTATGGCTTGAGTCAAAATGTGTCCCTTTTGTGTCATATTCATATTGATGTCTGGTAAAATGTGCTTCAACTACCCTAAGCTCACTAATTAATCAAAGAAATGCTAATTAGTCTCAAATCATTTTAATGATTTAATATGACTCATTAATTATAAGTCGATCGCTTAAACTAAGCACTAAGAATTCATGATGGCTCAATGTTTTGAGTTTTATACTTGTCAACTAAAATTTAAAGAAGCATAGAACTATCAATTAGGATTTGCATTCGCAAACAAAGAGTAATAAGCAATAGAAGAGAGCATAACTCTCACCGATGATTGAATGAAGTAAACTTTGTACATGAAGTAGCAACTCAAAGACTCATGAAACCAAGTTTCGTGGTATGCCAAGAATATTATAGTGGTAAGTCATGAAACAATAATTTTGTTGTCTCACGGAATTGATGGGACAAATGAATGTGTCCATAGCAATGGCAATCATTTTGCGTAAGTGTCTTTTAACCATATAATAAAGGCAAAGTGAAGGGCTATCATAAGGTTGTTATCAAGTATTATTGAGACACAAACGAGAAAGACGGAAAGCTCACACCCTTTGAATTTGGCATCTTTGATGTTATTCACACATAGGAAGTTGAGAAATGTAAGTCATGCCTTCCGCCTCCTTACCATATTTTATGAATGTACTCGTGCAGTTGTGCTTTGAGAAACTAAATCTACAACTACCTACAAGATTGGAAATATTCAAGGAGCGCATAATCTTGCATTATGGAGTTAAACTAGACCTTTTCCGGTTTTCCCCATCATGGTACCGATCCTTAAATGTCAGTGATTCAAGAGCTTAAAAAGATATATGATGGACCATTAATGTATAGTTGGTTACATGGCTTCAGTACATCATGTTGCATTGTCCAGATCTTTAACATTTCTTTTGAGAAGAAAAAAAACTGCCATAGAATCTGCACTAGAGAGCTCTCTCTTTTTCTCATCAAATATTCTCATTTGCTAGTGTCTAATCAAGATGTAATTCATTATCTTATTTCTTTTATATATATATATATATATATATATATATATATATATATATATATATATATATATATACTCCCTTTAAAGCGTGTAGAATCACCGATCTCTCGCTGTACACGTCGCCTCGCTCGCAAGCCATCCGATCACGTTTTGCGCCGCGATCGTGCGGCCTCGTTGTTTACACGTCGATTCCTTGGACGAGTTAGTTGGAGCTTCTAGTCGCGTTTCGCCACACGTATTATCTGCTCGTACACCTTAAGGAGCAAAGACTCGCTTGGGCCAAAGACTCTGTGGTGGAAAATGAGCCCCATTCTAGCATGTACAAGCTGTTCATGTTGTCAAATTAGTTATTTAAAGGAATGTTCAAGCCTAGTCACTAACAGCTCAAACTAGCCTCCCGACATTCTGCATACCGACAAAATGTATAGCTGAAAATGGCATGTCTATTCAAATGCACACCCCAGTAAATTGTAGGATGAAATTTTTCTTAGGAAATTGTAAATCTAGGAAGAATGATTATATGCAATCTTCAAGTAATGTTATCTCATCATGCATGAAGCCTTAGTTAAGACTTCAGAGTAAATTGCACATGACCAACATGTGGTTTCAAATATTTCCAAACGCATATCTACTGTTTCAAAACTAACCTATTCTGGACTGGAGTTTCCTACACTGAAGCCCTGTTTACAAGTCCGAAAAAACTCTGAACTTTAGATGGATTCTCTGCTCTTTACTTAAGAACAAGATCTGATATTTTGACATGGACAAATATTCATTTGAATAGCGTTATTGGTGCTAGCATCAAGCAATCAACAAACAGAAACAAATGTATTTGTCCTATGAATCAAAAACAAGAAAATTTAGCAGAAAATAAAGGACAATAGTATAAGGGATCAACGGAAGCTACCCTATAGTGTTGAAGTGCCCATCAAAGACCTTTTCTTCGACAGAGCCAGACGGAAACCGAAAGAAATCCTTCCTGAGAATTCCCAACCTCTTGCCTTTTAGGCCATCTATCTTCAAGAATTGCTTGTAACCACCTTCTAGGATATATTGCGATGCCATGCGAGTTGCCTCAACATCTCACGGATCATATCCGACAATTGCTTCCAACACATGCACAGTGTCTGAAACTGTCCTACAGATTGGTCTGCATCAAGTAGGTTACATCACTGAAAAAATAGTCAAAATGGTGTCACCAGAGCAAAGTCAATGGATCAAACAGGGGTCAATTCCATGTTTCTCGAAGTATTGATTCAGTTAAGCAAGCTTTAGCTAGCACTCAGTGACATGAAACTTTTTCCAGACAATAAGTGACATGAAACTTTCCTCTTACCAAATCCTACCATGTTTAGTGGGCATATGGGCGGGCCACTGTTGTAGCTGTGCTTAAGCACCAACAATGCCGTATGGTTTAACAAATCAAGGGGGACGTTTCTTCAATTTTTCATGTGAACCACAGAACAACATATGTTTTTACATTGTTTATGTGCTGGGAAACGAATTGTTTAGTTAAACCAGTAAAACCAAACCAAGAGATATATGGTTTGTGGTTCCATTGATCGCGTAGCGTAACTACAGTAGTTAGGATTAAGATGAGATGAATGAACTTAGAATACTAGGATCGGATGATACATCCATGGTTTGATCAGAATGATATATTCTTGGATTTAGTATATGTAAGTGAACTTTCATAACTAGTGTCTTTATGCACGTGGAAAAGATCTCTCATTGCATCTTTGCTTCAACCTCGAACTCGTGTAATGTTAGTGGAATGGTTTAGTCGGCTAACCAAATGGTGTCTCGAAAGAGTTATTGTAATTGTGGGTGTTCTCCAGACGTGTGTTACGAGATCGATATATAAGTTTCAAAGATTCTGCTCATGGTGTTCTCCAAACCATGAATTGAACATCTCTCACAAATAGAGGTTTAACCTTTTTTAAACATAATCAGATTACGCCCTTCAATAATCGTTGACATTCCTTTGCATTCCATTGTAGGAAATGCAATGCTATTTTTTGGCAATAAAATAAGGAAAAACTCATACAACAAGGGATATATGGTTTCTGGTTATTGACTTCTCGAATTTCTTTTCAGGTACAAAACATAAGGGCCATTGAAGTTATTATTTGTCGATAGAGTGATCGTCCTTATTTTGCAAACGGTGATAGCATGATGATTTCATTGTCGATTTGTTTTATGTAGATGTTTTGTAAATACCAAGGATAGACTAGTATTATGATAGAAGGGCTCGAGAATTTACATGTGCAAAGGATAGACTAGTATTGTCGACTTTTTGTATGGATATTTTCTATATGCCAAGGAGATCGTGGCTATATTAGAATGCTCGAAATTCTGAAATTGCATGTGTATGGTGTAATGCACATGTATCGTTATGCTTATCGAAATATCATATTTCGTGTTTATGTATTTTGCATCATCTGAATTTCATCTATGTGTTGCAAATTGTATTTGATTGTTGATGTGATATTTTCTAAGTGGTAAGATCGAGAAAATTGTATGTTTTCTAAATTCGTTGAATGGTGCAAACTATTGAGAAAATATCTTGGCAACAGTAATTAAATTATATTGGTATTTTACATGTATATAGGTGTCTATTCGCAGGACAATAGATAATCTAGGGCGCTTAATCGCCGAATAAGTCTAACTGTTGGGAAAACCAACTTATCTAGGGCACTTAGTCGCCAAATAAAATAGACAATCGAGGGCAATTAATCGCCGCAAAACATACAATCGAGGGCATGTTAATCGCCGCAAAACATACAATCGAGGGCATGTTAATCGCCGCAATACATATAATCGCCGAAAACTCCAATCGCCGAGAAAAATCTAATCGCCGGGAAACTCTAATCGCTGGGAAAACCAACTTATCTAGGGCACTTTAATCTGCCGAATACATATATCTGCCGAGAAATGTCTTTCCCGCAGCAATTTACCGAGTGAGCAATAAGTGCCGAATACACATTCTGCGGATAAATTGCGTGGAAAAGCCGTTTTTCGGCAGCTTGCATTGCCCTTAATATTGTGCCATGGTGTAGTGTTTGTATCGTACAAGTGCATGATATTTCATCTCTCTGCATGTTTATAGTTTGATTAAGCACTTCTTCCTTGTATTTGGCTTCTGTCACACCTTCCGTGGATCAGTGAAGTGTGCATGTTCACCAAACTCCACCAAGCTCAAGTTATCATTTATCATGATCATTATTTGTTTTCTATTGCTTTTTTGATATAAAAAGTTTTTTTTCCTAAGAAACCTTATATTTTTTATTAGGAAAAATTGAAGATGTACCACTCCTAAACACCTTGATTTAGGATTTGTCACCTTTAAGTTTCTTTTTGAATAGGGAGGGGTAAATGCGCCTTTTCACAGTTGATTTTGGTGCAAAATAAAAATAAAAATACTGGAATACACCTAGAGTGTTAAATCATAGGTATTTGGTGTTTTGGAGTGGCAAATTATCAAAAAGAAACTTAAAAGTGCCTAATCCTAAATTAAGAAACTTAGGAGTGGCAAATCCCCAATTTTCTCATTCATAAGTAGCTTAAATTGGACTACAACAAATTCATATGTCTTCTCGAACTATCAGGCCCCCTATGGTCCGATTCTGGCTCCTCCCTTGCTCGGCAGGTCGACCGAATGGGTTAGAATTAATCACGTGTCATCCTTTTCTCTTAATTATTATCCAACTGGTAGTAAAAAAAACGATCATTTTGGATTTGGCAATGAATAGAATGATAAAAAGCTGCGTATCAGCGTGAGATAATTTCCACATTTCAGTACCTAAATGACAAACTGAGTCGTCATTCTAGTCTTTCCTTTATCTGTGCTCTAACGCTGTTCCTTGAATTGACTGCACCGCAGGAACCGAAGGCGCTGGAATGGGGCTCATTTTCCACCACATAGTCTTTGGCCAAGCGAGTCTTTGCTTCATAAGGTGTACGAGCGGACGCGGCGCGGGGCGAGACGCGACTAGAAGTTCCAGCGAAGTCGTCCAAGGATTTGACGTGCAAACGACGAGGCCGCACGATAGCAGCGCAAAACGCGATCGGACGGCTCGCGGAGCGAGGCGACGTGGCCACAGCGAGATCGGCGATTCTACGGCGATATCAGTTCTTTTTCCCAATAGCTATCGCGTTTTTTGAGCGAACTTGCTTATCTTCGCTTTGCCAACTTTCTCAGCTTCCTTCCTTTTAAGTGCAATGAAATTTTGCTAATACTAATACCCCCTTTTTCTGTTCTTATATTAATCTACGAGTTTACGCTAGCACGTGCTGTCACCGATGGCGACATTTTGCTAATACTAATACCCCCTTTTTCTGTTCTTATATTAATCTACGAGTTTAGGCTAGCACGTGTTGTCACCGATGGCGAAATTTTGCTAATACTAATACCCCTTTTTCTGTTCTTATATTAATCTCTGAGTTTACGCTTAGCACGTGCTGTCACCGATGGCGAAATTTTGCTAATACTAATACCCCCTTTTTCTGTTCTTATATTAATCTACGAGTTTATGCTAGCACGTGTTGTCACCGATGGCGAAATTTTGCTAATACTAATACCCCCTTTCTGTTCTTATATTAATCTACGAGTTTATGCTAGCACGTGTTGTCACCGATAGCGAAGTATCAAGGTCATTGCAGGTCAAGCAGCAAAAACTGTTCTCGTCTTTATTTTGTCCAGCTAAAGAATGCTACTTTTTTTTTTATTTAAACCTGCTAAAGAATGCTACTTGGCTCCGTCCAGTCATTATCTATGAAGTTCTATCAAAAATAAGACCACTACTTGAACTCCAGTGATGGTCCATCTACCAGACGTTGATGTTTTTTTTTTTACTTTAGTTTACTGTTTTTTTACATTAAAACTGCACCATGTGACACAAAGTGGACTGCTTCTTTTTCATTACTGTTTTCCCTTCCATTTGTCTATGTATCTAGTACCTACTACTCATTAAAATACACAAGGAAATATAGTGAACCAGAGACTATTGGTAAATTTGAAAAAAAGTTTTTTACTCTTACTACATTTTCCCTCCTTCAGATGCAACTATCGTTTCCGGCTGTTAGGTGCTTGCTGCATCACCAATCCATAATCTAACTTTTTTCCCTTCTTGAATTTGGAGGGTGTTTGAAGTTCGTTGCTTGCATATACCAGTAAATGATCGTGCACCATTTGAAGGTACGAAGATGTACCCTTTTTCATCTAGGATTAACCGTTGTTATATAGCTATAATTATTTAAAGAACCAACTCACATCAAAATTATTTTCGATGTTCGTATTTGCATTAGTTTGGCACGCCCATACCCTCATGCGTACTTGGCCATTCTACTTGCTGTTATGAAAACCAAAATACTAGAGATATTTAGTTATTCTAAAGATAAGTGTATCTTATCAGAACTTCGGGAGTGCCTATTATCCAACATGTGATTCCAGAAATTTGCAAAATTATGACTATGAACTCTGTTTGATTAATTGATTCTTAAAGAGACGTACTCCAAAAAATTCTCCTTTTCTAATGCATGTGAATATAAATGCATACAGGACTACTACAAATTGTTGAACAATCTATCAAATATGAGCATGATTTGTCACCAAATAGACCGATATACATTGTTGGAGATTCATTCGGCGGATGCTTGGCACTATCAGTGGCACCTCGTAATCCACAAATTGATTTGGTTCTCATACTGGTAAATCCAGGCAGGTGAAATTAGTTCTAATTTATTTAGCAAAAAATCTTATTCATCACTTGTTTTTTGTGGAATACTGTAACATAACCTGCCTTTTCTTGTCAGCAACATCATTTGCAAAGATTGCGTTGCAGCCAATATTGCCTCTTGGAAGCAATGCCAAGCGACATTCATGTTACAGTACCATATCTTCTCAGCTTTGTCTTGGGTATACCTCTTCTTAGCTTGCTAATTAATTTATATTTTAGTTTATTTCTTCTGTGTATTTCGTTAAATTGTCTGACCTAGTGACCTGATATACTTCTAATAAACTTTCTTGTTATTTCCGTACGAACTAAAGAACTACCAATACATGCTGTTAGTTGTTATTTACTTTTATTGTGCGAATGTTAAGACTTAGGAAAAATTCATCTTCAGTATATCAACCACTAAAATTCAATTTGTTCTACAATTTTTATGATCTAAGGATGTGTCTGAACAGGTGAGTAGGTGACCCTCTGAAGATGACTATGGTTAGCGTTGAAAACAACCTTTCTCCTCCAGAAACTCTCCAGACATTGTCAAATAGTCTCACTTCAATGCTTCCTATGCAAGAAAGCAAAGTAGTGGCCTATGCATCAAGACAATTGAGACCTCATGAGCTCAATTATCCAACCCATGACCTGGAACTAGCTACAGTGGTCCATGCACTAAAAATTTGGTGACATTACCTCATCGGTAATCGTTGTGAAGTGTATTAAGACCACAAAAGTTTAAAGTATTTGTTCACCCAACCAGATCTAAACCTTAGGCAAAGAAGGTGGTTAGAATTGATCAAAGATTATGACATGTGTCTCCAATATCATCCAGGCAAGGCTAATGTTGTTGCCAACGTGTTCAGTCGCAAAGTTTATTGCAATACCTTGATGCTCAAGGAGCAGCTGCCTGCCCTTCATAAAGAATTTCAGCGGCTCAACTTAGGAGTGGTTGAGCATGGTTTCCTTACTGCCATGGTTGTGCAACCAACCTTGGAAAATTAGATCAAGTTTGCTCAGTGATCGAACGAAGGGGTGATCCGAATCAAGCAGAATATCAAGAACGAGACAACCAAGTGCTTCTCAGAAGATGATCACGGTGTTGTATGGTTCGGACAGTGCCTTGCTGTTTCAAAGGACATGGAATTGTGGGATCTAATCCTCTGCGAAGCCCATGAATCTCCTTTGACCATTCATCTCGGGGCCACAAAGATGTATCATGACCTCAAGCAGAGATTTTGGTTGACCCGAATGAAAAGAGAGATCGCAAGATTCATCACCGAGTGCGACGTATGTCGTCGTGTGAAGGCCAAACATCAACATCCAGTGGGTATGCTTCAACCTTTGCCAATACCTGAGTGGAAGTGGGACTCGATCGGTATGGATTTTATCACTGGTCTGCCCCGAACCTCCAAGGGAAATGTTGCCATTTGGATTGTCATTGATCGACTGACTAAAGTAGCACATTTCCTACCCATCAAGACTGATCTTCGTGTGAGTCTTTTGGCAGATCTCTACATATCCTGCATTGTGAGTTTGCAGGGGATACCGAAAATGATTGTTTCTGATCGTGGTTCACTCTTTACCTCCCGGTTTTGGAATAGTTTGCAAGAAGCTATGGGAACTCGTCTTTCCTTCAGCACCGCATACCATCCACAAACTGATGGCCAAACTAAAAGAGTCAATCAAGTATTGGAAAATATGTTCCGTGCTTGTGTTCTCTCCTACGGAAAGAATTGGGAGAAATATTTGTCGTTTACCAAATTCACCTACAACAACAGCTTTCAAACTAGTCTTGGCATGGCACCATTTGAGACCTTATACGGGAGAAAAATGTAAAACCCTATTGAATTGGTCTGAGACGGGTGAAAGACTATTCTTTGGCCTGGACTCGATCAATGAGGCTGAAAGTCAAGTTCGGTTGATTCGAGACCGATTACGCACGGCTCAATCAAGGCAAAAGAGTTATGTGAATCGTCGTCATCACGAGTTGAGCTTTGAGCCTAATGACTTTGTTTATCTCAAAGTCTCTCCTCTGAAGGGCCATCAACGATTTGGCGTCAAAGGCAAACTAGCTCCTCGATATGTTGGACCTTACCGCATCATCGAGAAGAAAGGAGCTGTCGCCTACAAGTTGGATTTGCCCACAGCACTCGAGGGAGTACACGATGTTTTTCATGTGTCCCAATTGAAGAAGTCTCTTCGCATTCCAACCCAGGAAGCTCCATTAGAAGGTCTCGATGTACAAGAAGACTTGACCTACCGTGAGTATCCTCTTCACATCCTTGATGAAGCTGAACGAAGAATAAGGAATCGTGCCATCAAATTCCTTAAAGTTCAATAGACAAATCATACCGAGGATGAAACAACTTGGGAACGGGAGGATCGTGTAACACCCTAGCCCAACATAGAGCCTAGGATGCTACTAAACCACCTTACAGAAACACTTTACTTCAATTTAATAATACAAATTCAGCAAGACATACACAATGAATGATTTAATTCTAATAACAGGAACTAGCACAAGTTACAGTATAGTCAAGTTAAATAATACTACCTATCAATTAATAATAATCTAGGCATGAATCTTACTATTTCTCAATCAAAACCAAAACAGATGACTATGCTATACAATGGGAGCAATTCTTTAACAGTTAAGTCTAAATCATCAATATTTATTCGAAATCACGAAGATGTAAGACTAATCAAATCATTCAATTTATTCTATCAAATTGAACTAAATGAATCAATAACTGAGTCTTAAAAGCATAATAGAAACATCCACGATAAACCTTGGCTACCACGATTACAAGTGAATTAACCACCACGAAGGATGGACACGGTCTGAAACTAAAGGAAATAGCATGAACATGAGGTTTTAGATAAATAAGCTAATGTATTTGCCATGAGTGGTTAAGTGTGAAGTGCATCAAAACTATCCCTTTCCATGCATGTCGCTGCCTCGAGTGGTACCTAAAAAGAACAACAACAACAAGCATGAGTTCACGACTCAGTAAAGTACAACAGTGATAATAAACAAAACTTCACGACCAGCCAATGAAGATACCAAAACCTCATATGAACATCAGCAAGGAACCACAAATAAATCTCTTATGCTTGCATGCAATGCATATGTCAAGAATGCTCTTTCTTTCTTCTTTGCAATTACCGGTAATGCGGAGTAGTGCATCCGTCGATGCATACTCAAGCCTATGCCCTCAGGCACAAGGACCTCAAGCCCACACTCCACGAGTGTGGGGACCCATGCCCGTCTAATACATGATGGGGATCTCATGCTCGTCCAATGTATGACGGGGACATCAAAAGAAACAATGCTTGACTACCACGTAGTCCAAGATTCAGGAATGAATGCCATGATGCAAAGAACTTCATATTCTCAATTCAACATGAAAGAATAATAATCATCGGCAATATCATAGATATAGCATCACAATTCACCCTACACTGCTTGCACTTGCCTCAACCACGAGACGGATGATGACGACGGGAAGACTCTAACCCCGGTTCTCACCACCACCTGGCAACCGTAAAGTATACTAAGAATACCATTCAAAAGTACTTAGCATAGCAATGAAACAAAATGAAATCAATCGCTCCTATTCGCAACCCGAAACTTTACTGATACACTCCAAATACCAGTCTGTCCAAACAGACAGTCATCAAAGAAAAACCATAACTTTTGAGTCAAAACTCCAAAATTCATGAACCCAAATTCCCTGGAATCTACACACGCATATCTACAACTCCTCAGGTTACCAGAAGATCAAATTATTCCATCTAAGTCTTTGTTTTTAACTCCGAAGACAGTTTTGTCATCTTCGGTACTACCGACTTAGGAATTTTGTATCTTTTAATTGGTACATCCAAACCCACTATTCTATGACAATCTGGAAACTACAGAGAACTAGCTTCCTCAATAAATTTATTACAATTTTCCCTATTGTGCAACAAAGGTTTCTAACAAACTAGTCTTTCTCTACTGTCCACAACAGAGGAATAGACTACAACATTAACTTCAAAAAATTCATATCTTTCGTTCTAAATGTCCAAAATTATGAACTTGATCTCCCTGGAAATATCATAAAGTTATCTGCATAACTCATGGAGATAAACTGACCAAATTTGTCCATGTCTAGACCCTAATTCACAGAACTACGCTCGCTGTCCTAATCCAGAGATTGAATAAGCACCCAGACATGCAAAAAATCATAACTAATTCATTATCCAACCAAAAATCACGAATTAATACTTTCTAGAAAGCCCACGCAATTCCCCACATAACTCTAGGAGGCCCAAACCTCTAATTTCGCACTGAACAAGACCTAATTTGCCAAATAAGACGACTGCAGAATACTGACTCAATCTCAACAGGATCAACGAATCACTAAACGGCATCATGTAACACCCTGATTTTCATAATCGGAATGTTAATTTTTAATTTGACGATCTATTAAATATTTGACTGTGTTTTAAAAATTTTCCGGTGTTTAATTAAAATGTTGCTTTTAAAATCAAATTGATTTAATTGTAAGGTTGCATTTTATTAAATCAAATTGTTTGAAAGACTGCAATTAAAAAAAATTAATTGTATTGACTTCTTGTTTTCGCATGCATTTCAAAAATCATGTCATTAGGCATGCATTAGTATCATCGTTTTTTTTCTTTTTCGATTCGACCGATCGTGGGCGAAACGCCCGCGTGTCCCTTCTTTTCCTGTCATATCCCTTTTTTCTTCCCTGCTAACCCCTTTCACTTCTTTCCTTCAAATCTTGTCCAAAAGCTCAAAACCAAGTCATGCATGTCATACCACCGCAATCGTTAACGCACGACCAACCCATTTCTACAATTTGTTTTCGCATGCATGATAGTTTGAGCGAATTCGCAAGAGAAGAAAAGAAGTGGCAGATGAAACACTTGTGCATCTTTTTCCTGCTATTTCTCCAACCCATTCTCTCTCAAACAACAACTCATCGAATAGTGCCTGGAATATTTTTTCTATGTTCTGGATCAACCAAGTAACCCATCTTCAAAATTTCACAATTTTTCAAATTAATTTGCTATTTTTAATAGCTAGTCAAAGTAGTCAAATAAGAGACAAAACTTTCCACACACACATTGCATTTTCTTGTGCCCAGCCAACCCCATCCTCCCCTTTCTTTATTCCCAACCGAATGCCATTCAACCCACTGCCACCTTTCCTTTTCTTTTTCACCTCCACTCATAGCCACTCATTCTTCTCATCCAAAGCCACATAGCACAGCTGAAAGCACCTTTGTCCTCTGCCATTTCTTGCTTCAAGGGAACACTACACACACAACCTTTTCTTCTAGCAGCCACTGCCCATTTCATTGCCCCCAACCGAACTACTCAATGCACAGCCATTTCTTTGTCTCTCCCTCCAAGCACAACTTCCTCTCCCCCCCCCCCCCCACGCCACTTTCTTTCTTCCATCAGCAACCTGCTACTTCTCTCCCAAGAGAGCAAGCACAGCAATTTTCTTTGCCTCCAACCGAACCAAGCCACACCCATCACCATTTCGGTTTCCATCGGAGCACGTCACTGCCATTCTTCTTCCTCCAGCACAACAAAGCCCCTCCATTCCTTTCTCCAACACAAAAGCTCAAGCTAACACCTTCTCTCTTTCCAATCCCCATCAAGAACTAAGAATCTCTAAATGCATGCAATGCCTTTGCGTTCTTCATCGCTTGAGCATCCCATTTCTGCAATTAGATTTTGCATGCATGGCCATTGGAGGGTTTGAGTATTTGTTAGTTATTTTCTTTTTGCTTTGCACTGTGTATCAGTCATTGTTTAGTTCTGTATTGAGTCTTCAATGTTTCTGATGAGGACATCTCTAGCACTAACAATTTATCTAACTCTAGTAAGACTGCTACTGACATTGTGGGTCCAATTACTAGAAGCAGGGCTAAGCAACTAGAGATGGAAATGCAATCCCAGGTGAACGCTAACCTTGCTTTAATTAATTTTGAGATTTCAGATTATGCAGTACTTCCGAGTGCTTGTTTTATTATTCTTAGGAACGATGGGTTATACACGAAGCGTATGGGATAATAACAAAAGCTTTGTTGGCCAACTTTCTCTATTGAGGCATCGATTATTGATTTGGAACTGAGAAATAATGTCGGATGAAAAAGAACAGGTGCAAGCTATGCCTAATTTATCTATTAATATTTCTCATGAAAGAATAATGATATTTGTGTTTGATAATTGTAGGTACCGAAGCATCAACAGCCAGCCATTTCTTAAATTAAATGTCTACCATGCATGCATGAGAGAGAAGCCTAAGCATCAAGTTCGGATGCTTAAATGAGCCAGCCGAAACATCACCAGGCAGCCATGTCCACCACTTGAATGCATGCATGTGAGAGAAGCCTAAACATCAAGCTTTGGTACGGGAGTACAAGTTTCCACTTCAACTTCTGGGAGCTTAATTAGCATTAATCACTTCAGTTTTAGAGAGCTTAAATGAGCACTATATATATGTCTATGTTTGGAGACGCTGGGCAGAGACCTTTTTGCTTCCTATTTTCAGAATATACACTTGTGATAATATGAACTCCAGTGAGTCTTGAG
Organism: Phyllostachys edulis; assembly: GCA_036346405.1. Taxonomy (NCBI): domain Eukaryota; kingdom Viridiplantae; phylum Streptophyta; class Magnoliopsida; order Poales; family Poaceae; genus Phyllostachys; species Phyllostachys edulis. Next base: position 96,287,401 of record CM070545.1, on the reverse strand, counting down.
GGACTTACAACCTTTGTTCTTTCGATTCCTGAGGGAGTTGTAGAATACCGAACTGCGGTTCATTCCGTTCGTGCCTTCACGTCTATTCGGCGTGATTGCGTGGACTGGTTTCGTTGGTACGTGGAAGGGCGATTGTCTCGGTAGTTCGTCGCGTGTGCAAAATCTCGTGGTGCACTACCTCTTCGTCAGGTCACGTGGTGACATTTATCTCAAGTTTTGTGATCCTCCGTGAAGATCGGGCCACAAAAATTGTTCACGTGTATTAGCCATATACGTGCTCACATCAGTTTCCTTGTTTGGTCTGCATCAAATACTTGCTTTAAGGGTCAGGTCTAGTTCTGAAATTTCCCCTCAGCACGTTTTAGCTCCGTCAGTTTTCTGTTTTTCCGAACCATGGGAAGGTCCAGACTCCAGAGGGAGTTTCGGCCCTCTATTTTGCATGTAACTGATTTATGTGATTAGCAAGTAATATTTGGAAGTAAGATAAGAAAAGCCGGTTGAAGATACACGGCACAAAAGGTGTGCGTTCTGTTTTGAGTTCTGAACTTCATTGAAGTTCTCATGTAGCCCATCCAGAACATCTTCAGAGTAGTGAAACTTATTTTCAGAGATTGCTGAAGTTGAGAAGGCTACTGACAGCGAGCAAGGCGGGGCAGCCGAGGCTTGGCTCAGTGGCGTGGCGCCTAGGCGAGGGCGTGGCGGCTCGAGCAAGACCAGGCGCTGCACTGCAGCTCGGCGCTGTCCAGCGGCACTTGGCAGCAGCCCGACGGTGGCCGAGCCGAGGCAAGGCCGGTGCAGCGGCGGCCCAGCGAGCAGGGAGCCGAGGCGCTACATGCATGTAAGGCGGCGCCGAGGTGGCCAGCCGACGGGAGGAAGAGAAGAGAGGAGAAGTGAAGGTAGGTTGAGCTTGGTGGCTCTCGCCCAATCTATTTCAAACTCATGGTCGGAGGTTCAAACATGGTTGGATAGGCTCCAAACTTGGTGAGTTAGTTCTACTCATAGAGCACTTCGATTTGATCAGTTGGTTTGAGGATTGGTTAAATTGAGTACCGGAATTGAGAGTGGTTTAGTCCCTTCTATTTGCAGTGTAATCAGAGGTGCGCAACCTTGGTGCTTGATCCGATTGAGGGGTCATATGGTGTTGGATTCGGCTAAAATTTGGACAGCATGTTGAGGACTCGTTGAGCTGCATTCCTGTAAAGTTTCATGCAGTTTGAGTTAGTGGTTTGGAAGTTATGCACTAAAGACCAAGGTGGGCAGAAACAATGCTAGTCTGTTTTAGCTGATTTTAGCTACCTCATGCCAAATGTGGTGGTTGTTGATGATGATGCCAAGGTTTATAACTTGATGACGATGTTACTTCTAGGGAAGACTCCATGGTATCCACTATTAATAAGAGTGGAATGGCGGACACGGACGAGAGGTCGAGCGGATGCGGAAACGGCGATGACTACGGCGGACGCGGATCCGAGAAGACGTCCGGTGATACGTCGCACGCCTAGTGCTGCGGTAAAATCTTTAGTGTTAATTTTGTTACCGCGTTATGATATTAGTCGTGCATGTCGCATTTTAGTCATGAGCATGGCATCTATTTTTGCATGTTTAATTGTAAAAATGATTTGGTATTTTAAGACCGATATAACTCTCCGGTTATGTCATTTTTGTGCTTGTGTGTGATCTTGGATGATATATTAACGGACACGATTGATCAGATCGTTGTAGCGGTTTAGGTGTATTATTGGTCGGTGGATGCTAAATTAAATATATATTGGATCAATTGATTGAATGATATTATTTTGGAGTCGCATGCAAAATTGTGGTGATCTTAGATGATAAATTAATTGGAGGTTTTCCCTCACTTTGGATTAGTAATTTTTTAAGTTAGGACGCATAAGGATTTTATGAATTATTACGTGATGGAAAGCTCTTGTGATGATATTATGGAGATATAGAGGTTGAATCGGATGAATTATTTAAAGTAAATTGATGAGATGTCTTAAGTAATAGCTTTGTGAGTCATTCATGCTAGATTTGGGTGATGGTAGAATGGATGATTTGATTGCGGATAAATATTTGGATTGCCATGTAATTAGTAGTTGAGTCATATGTGCCTAGTTGATACATTTGTACCCTCAATTGGATTAGTAGATAAATGATTATTAGTTGCTCGTAGAGGCACTTATATGATTGGATTGGTGGAGGTCGTTCATGACTAAGTTCGGTGGAATGGATATGAGATGATCGATTAGTGAGCCATTAGATGTTGGATGCGTTTTTAAATTGTTAAGCTCATTAGGTATCGATTAGTCAATTAAACCTCGATCGGTGGAAAATTTAGTATATGCGATTATGACTTGCCAAGGTTAGACTAGCAGAGCTAGTAGTTAGTATTAGCTTAATTAGTCTAGCAAAGAACAATTGATGGATTTGATTATAGTTATATGCCCATAACTTGGTGGATTTAGTTTATTTATCGGATAGGTTGTATAGTCGGAAGATCGTGAATCTGGACATTGTGTGGTTGGATAGGCTACTTTGATTATGACAGAGGCTAGGTTAGCCCGAGTTTTTTTTTTTTTAATATTTCACTGTGGCAGAGATTTCTGAAAAGAACTAATTTTACACTGAAAACTCTTTTAACTTTGAAAATTCATAGAAAATGTTTTAGAACTCAAAATGAAATAAACTTAGTTATTTTGATCTTATAATATTATTCTATATTTATCTATGTAATCCTTTTTTTCCACCACTTTTCTACAAATTTTCACCAAATAATTAATTTCGGGTGAACAGTAACCGAAGCCCATTTTTCGGCATTTTTCCGAAAGCTGATTTTCAAACTACTATAACTTTCACATACTAACTCCAAATGGAATGAATCTTTCACCTAAATTCATATAAAATCATGATCTACCTACTTTATAAGTTTCATGTATTTTTGAGCATTTTGAATTTTCGGCTTATTTGGTGTTGATTGCAATATCGTTCTTTCGATAGATTTATCGACGATACGAACGTATAAATTAGTGTAACCTAAGATTGAACAAGTGGTACAGCAAAGGTGCGAGCACCCTCCTCTTGAATATATTGCTCCTACTGATTTTAAAATGTTTTGTATGGTTTTAATCTCTCAATTGCATGCTATGTTGAAAAGTTTGTTCATGGGTATAAGTAGTTAATTTTCTACTTACTGCATTGGCCCTCCTTTGAATCTTGATTACCCTTTTTACTTTGAATGATTAAGGCTATATGTTATATGGGACTGTTTGCTAATTTGTAGAACGATGCTTAGTCATGCTTGTAGTTGTAGTCGATAACGGTTGATGGAGCTAGTCCATCGGCCGATGGATCGAATTGAATCTTAATGAAATTTGAGGATTATATGGATTTGATTATGTTGAATTTGAGGAAAATGTCCAGATCTTCGTATCTGAATATTATGAGTTTGTTGATGGGTTGTTGTTGTGTGTTGGACTTGGACGGGTGATAGGGTGATGAAGGGGTGGTCCTGGATTCACGTAGCCCCGTCTGGGTATTTGAGGACCGGTCTGTGGTGTGATGAACCAAGTCTTACGTACAACCACACGTCGGGATAATGGCGAAGGCTTGGCTTAATAATTTGTTGTGTGTTAGCTATCAAAACACAATCAGATTGTCAATTGTTGTTGTTTGGTTTTAATGGCTCTCTTGTCAATCTGGTGGGGGCATGTTACATTTTTCTTTTCTTGCCCTTAAGGGTCTTTTGCGTTTGCCATGAAACTACGCAAGGGACTTACATACACAACGGGGTTCCCCTGTGGTTCTAGGCAACCGACAGTCTGCCATGGGACTGTCCCTGGGTGGTTTGATAGTTAGGACATGACATTGTAACGACCTCGTTATGATATCGTAGTCACACTCCTACGGAAGAGTGCATGGCGACATTACAAGGTATTCATATCGTGTGGGTAAAGTTGTACAACTCTGCAGAGTCAAATAAATCTATTCGAATAGCCATGTCCCCGGTTATGGACATCACTTGTGGGAAAGCATGCACAGTTAGCTTGGAAAATTTAAGTTTGGGTTATGGTTGGAATTGTTATGTCTTTATGTTAGTTTGTCCAGATCTGAAATGTTATCTCGAACGGGATGTTCACTTGTTAATTTTGTTATGGAATGAATTGTGTCACGAATGGGATGTTCGTGTGTTGATTATATTTGGAGATTATACTGTTGATGATCATTGCTTACTGTTATACAATGTTTTAAAAATGGTAATTTGAATCTATACTGTTTATCTAATTACAAAACTTGCTTTATGCTGAAAATTGACTAGTGTAGTAGCCTTCCTTTGATACTTACATGCATCCTTATTTTTCTTGAAAAGTCTCGCGAGTACAACTTTGTAAAAATTGTCCATTTGTTCAGGTGAGAAGTCATTCAAATTGGGTAAAGTACTTCAAACGCTACGACTTTAATCCCAGTTGGTTGCTTGTGGGATTGTGGGCATGCCAACTTGGTTATTTTTCTTTTTATTTTAAGTTTGTTTTCCGCTGCGATTTATCATTTGATAATTACTTTTGGCCAATTGGCCCTCTTATGCAAACTTGTACATTATGTTTCTATTCAACGATGTTGTATTTACGTTTCCTTTATTCTCGTATATTGTGTATGGATGTGAATACAATGTTGTGTTTGGATATGTGCATGTTAGTCACTGATCCTTGGGAGCTAACATGAGACACCTATCCGGGCACTCGGAATCGTTTTCGTTTCATGTTAAGTATTGTGCTCTTTCAGCGTAATTACTTAGCTTGAAACAGATTCGATCTCGGGGTCCCCACACATCATCTCCTCGAAAATACATAAACTAATAGCGAGGATTAGAAATATTACCCTAGAAGACACGAATGACTCGCTGGAGATCCCCCATGAAGAACTCCTTCCTCTTCCTTCTCCTCTCTGCTTCCCTCTCCTTCCTCTTCCTTATGGCCGGCAACAATGGAGAAGCACCGGAGGAGAGGGGGCACCACCATGGAAGAGAGGGGCGTGCTACAGTAGCACCATGCTATAGTACTGACAGCGCTACAGTACTTGGTGGTGCTAGGGTTTAGTTCCCCCCCCCACATGGGCCCAAAGAGCTATGGGCCAAAGGCCCAAGTTCTAAAACTCCTCCAAAATTCTGAATTTTCCATTTCTAATTATATTAAATTTTAGTACTAGTCACTTATATGTTTTATATTTGAACGGGATATTACATTCTACCCCCCTTAAACAGAATTCGACCCCGAATTCTACTTGTCGTTCTATTCGCAAGAAAACCACAACTGAAATTAGTCACAATTAACACGTAAGCAATGTGAACAACTCTAGATTGTTCTTAGATTCTGGAAACATTACACAAGGTTGTTCTTAGATCCAGTAACCTTCCATAAAAATTTTAGAATTTTTGGAGTTAAACTACTACCTCTAAAAATTCCAAAACCATCTCAGCCTATTTATAAAAATCTGGTTTTACTGTTCCTCCGACTGAACCCAACTCGGTTCTGACCGAGCCGAACCCGACCAACTCGGTCTGGCCTAACCCGCACCGCATCGCACCACTTACCCCCTCTCTATGGACCGTCCGATTGGATATCAACGGTCCGGGTTGAGTGGGCCGATCGGACTGTCCGATCGTCCCCATCACCGTGGACCGTCCGATTTAAGATCAACGCTTTAGCCCAACCCTTTCACCGCGTCGCTCTCACTCGTTCGCTGACTGGTGGGCCCCCTCTACTGTTCTTCATCTCCACGTCACGGTCGTGCCCTCGCCAGCTCGCCGTGGCCTCCGCTCACGCCTGCGTCAGCTCAACTGCCCCGCCCACTGTTTGGGACCGTATGCCCACGGTTTCCCCGCGTCCTCCACGCTCGCCCATGCTTCTGTCGCTTCCCTGTCACTCATGCTCGTCCATGGAAGAGAGCCATGAACCGAGCTCATCCCCAATCGTTCCCTTTCGCATTCTCCATCCTCCAGCTATAAAAGCTCCCCTGAGCTTTCTTCCTTCTCTTTGGCAACCCCGAGCCACTCCCCTACCTATCTCCCACCCTCTCACCCGCTCAATCGAGCCCGAGCATGAGACCGAGTTCAAGCGCCATTCCAGCCGAGACACCACCGTCGTCTCCTCGCCGCACTAGTGGTTCTTGGGCATTTCTCATCGCGTCATATCAAGTTCTGGGGTTCTAAGAGTATTTCCCCTAACCCAATTTCATTGTTCCTCTTCAGGAGTTGTCGGATTTTGGCTTTTCACCGAACTAGGCCGAAAGCATTGTTCATCTTTCTCATCTCCGGTAAGAGGCTCCAATTTCTAATTATTTGCTCTGGCACCATCTAGTGACCTCGCCAAAGATGTCCCTACCTCCCTTCATTCATGTTTTTGCTTAGGCCGAACTCCCCTCGTCGACTTCTTCATGCCGCCTCGATCCATCGTCGCCGACCTCCCTCCGATGAGCTCGACCTCTCCTCTCCACTCTGGTATGCTTCTGGTGCACTGCCATAGCTAGTGCGCACTTTTGTTGGGCGAAAGCATGGCCGAACCACGTGTGCCGTTTTGGCCGGAGCTTTCACTCCGCTTCCCCTCATCGTGCTGCCACTCCAGTCCACCTTTGGCGGAGCTCCAGCCATCTTCGGGTGCACATTAGTATTAGGGTTCTATTTTTTCCATTTGCCGGCACTGCCATGGCCTCCCTCGCCGACAGCACACCAGGCGAGCCCTCGGCCGAGAGCGCCTCCCGTTGTCAGACGCCGACCGCATTGTTCATCGGTCATTATGACCAAATCTCTGTCATTAGGATAGAGTTAATGCTAAGTTAATCTACATGATTGGTTAAAGGTTCTAATGTTCCACTGACGAGTGGGCCTGAGGGTTTTAACTGCACAGTAAGCGCCACCGAGTCCATGGACCCATGAACCGAGCCGTGGACCTTGGTCCACACCCTATTCTTGTGGACGGTGTGTATGACACGTAGGTCCCACATGTCAGTAGCAAATTAAATTCGGAAGTTAAAAGAAAAGAAGCCCTGTAGAGCAGTCCCACTGGTCAGCATCTATAGCTAGGATGGTTTCAGCAGAAAAAGTATTATATGCTTATATATTTTCCGAAATGAATTATTTATGTACTATTAATTGTGTTAAACTTCAAAATTGCATAGGTATTTCATTTTAACTCCTTTTTGGATGATTCAAATTTTATTGGTTTCTATTTTAAATGCACTTTAATCCAAAATTGGTTTGAGGCTTCTTACTGTTCCAGAAATTATTGTTAGTAGAATTACTTTCGTTATAGCTTTATTCTTGCACTAAAAATTTGTTTAACTTCAAAAATTCATAAATATTTCTCTGTAACTTCGATTGGAGTGAAATCAATTTTGTTGGGTTCCTCTGTTAGTGTACTTTATTGTAGAATAGGTTTTGAGTATGTTACTACCTCTGAAAATCTTATTTTACATATGATTTGTGCACTACTTTCATGACTTTGAAAAATCATAAGAAATTCATTTTAGCTCCAAATGAGGTGAATCAAATTTCATTGTTCATCTCATGTGGTGCTCTGTCTACCATAAATTTTTCATATTCACCACCTCTCTGTAAAGGTTTGCCAAAATTTTTAATTCAGATGAACAGTAACCAGGTTGGATTTTTCAGCATTTTATCAAAAGCTGATTTTGTTTTGGCTATAACTTGTGCATGCATCATCCAAATCGGTTAATTGTTATTGCTAAATTCATTTAAAATCATGCTCTACCTTCTGTGTAAATTTCATGATTTTTGTATGATTTTGAATTTTTGAGTATTTTCGGTGTTATCCGTTCTTATTGTTTCTTCTCGAATCTTTCGATAGGTTCCGACGAATTCGTTGAGTATGAGAGTGATCCTCTGTAGTAAGAAAGTTATCTCTAGCAAGGCAAGTAGTTTTCCTTTGATCATGTTGCTCCCATTACTTTCAAATTCTATTATCTTGTTTGCAAAGTGTATGTATGCATGCTCTATTTTTGATGTTTAAATTATCGTTCGAGTAGTTGATCCTAAATAGTTGTATAAACTGTAGGTAAATGTTTGTTCTCTACCATTGATCCGAGATTTATATCCGCTGTGATGTAGAGCTCGATGGATGGGTTCTAGTCACTTTACCTTAGTATACAAGTTAATGTCACTTAGCAATGCTTAGAATGGTAGAATGGGGATCATCACTTCGGCGATGGTTATTATATCATCACTATAATTACTTGGGTCAGGGTACTCATCTATGTATTGTATTTGAGAAATTAAAACTGAAAACAAAAAGATTTAGACTTGGGCACATGGTTGATGGTGTGGTTATCGGGTGTGTGGTTGGTGCCTAAGTCAACAAGGACCGAATTACTTGTGTCACTTATCCAAGCGTTATTGCGTGCAGTCCACACGAGGGTATTGGGAACCCCTCTTGACTTAGTACTTTCGCATGTGTTAGCTCCGAGTCGCAGGAGGTTGTGTGTGTTGTGTATAAAAAGGAATGTGTTGTTGTTGTTGGGTGTGCGGGGGTGGGTTCCTGTCTAGGTTCTCCACACCAAGGGACATCGGTACTTTTCTAAGGCCGATGACTCCGACACAACGTACGGGTTTTTATCCATACGGGCGACTCGTAGTTAATTCAAAATATTGGAAATGTCTTGTAGGACTTAGTCTTGTCGGCATACCTAAGGAAGTGTGCTCTATTGCATGGCGACGGTCTGGCGTGTGAGTACAGACGTACAGTTGTACACCTCTGCAGGGTTTAATCTATTCGAATAACCTTGTCCTAGGTTATGGTCATGCTTGGTTAGGTCTTGCAAGAATTAGACTACAACTTTTTCGATAAAACTTGATTTCAGGTGGTACGAATGGGTAATTCGTGCTATGTTGTGGTGGCTGTTGGGAAGTCACCTCCAAGATGTTATTTATGCTTATAATTGTTGTCTCCCTGTTATTTAAACAAATAAAAACAGATTTGTTAAAATTGCCTTCAATCTATTACAATATTGCAAATGAAATATTGCTTTGTGCTAAAAATGGACCCTATAGGTTTCTCCTTTGATTCAACTTGCATGTAGCTATGTATAGGTTTGTTATCCGTAAGTCTTGCGTGTACATTTTTGTACTCAACTGCATTGCTTAATTGTTGCAGAGGAGGTTGACCCCCAAGGGGTTAACTATTATGAGGCCGACTTCGTGCAAGACGACTAGCTTAGCGGCCCGATCGGTTGCCTTGTGGGTAAGGGCAAACCGGTTGGCTTTTGTTTATCGCCATCTTATAGCTTTTGCTTCCACTGCTACTTTAGTTATTTACCTTGTCTTTTGGCCGGTCGGCCCCTTTTGTAGTAACTCTGTTATGTGTATGTCTTTTGTGATGTAAAATTGAAGACTCGATATTGTAATGATTTGTGTATGGAATGGTTGCTATATTTTGTGAAGGAGTACGTGTACCTCTCCTGGGAGGTGCATACTACTTTGAGGCGCGGGATATTTAGTTTGTGACGCTAGAGTCAAGTGGATGGCTAAGCATTACGAGCTAAATACCCCGGGATGAATGGACAAAGGAGATTCATGGGCTGTCCTGTTTTTGATATTCTGCTTGATTCGGTTCACCCCTTCATTCGATTGTTGAGCAGCCTTGATATGATCTTCTAAGGTTGGTTGCACAACTATGGCAGCAAGGAAACTATGCTCAACCACTCCTACGTTAAGCCACTGAAATTCTTCATGAAGGGCAGGCGGCTGCTCCTTGAGCATTAAGGTATTGCAATAAACTTTGCGACTGAGTGCGTCGGCAACAACATTAGCCTTGCCCGATGATATTGGAGACCCATGTCATAATCTTTTATCAATTCCAACCGCCATCTTTGCCTAAGGTTCAGATCTGGTTGGGTGAACAAATATTTCAAACTTTTGTGGTCTGAATACACTTCACAACGATTACTGATAAGGTAATGTCGCCAAATTTTCAGTGCATGGACCACTGCAGCTAGTTCCAAGTCATGGGTTGGATAATTGAGCTCATGAGGTCTCAATTATCTTGATGCATAGGCAACTACCTTGCCTTCTTGCATGAGAACACACCCAAGTCCATGACGAGAAGCATCGCAATAAATATCGAAGCTTCGGTGGACATCGGGAAGAATAAGAACTGGAGCTGTGGTCAATCTCTTCTTGAGTTCTTGAAAACTCTTCTCACAATCAGTGGACCATACAAACTTCTTGTCCTTCTTGAGAAATTCCATCCTCGGCTTCACGATCTTGGAGAAATTCTCGATAAAGTGACGATAATATCCCGCTAAACCAAGAAAACTCCTCACATCAGTCACCGACTTGGGCTGACCCCATGAAAGCACATTGTTGACCTTGCTAGGATCCACAGCTATGCCTCCCGCTGAAAGAACATGGCCCTAGAATGCCACTTCTTCCAACCAGAACTCGCACTTGCTGAACTTCGCATAGAGTCGATGCTCACGCATCTTCTTTAACATGAGCTTCAGGTGTTCAGCATGCTCTTCGTCATTCTTTGAGTAGATGAGGATATCATCAATAAAGACCACCACAAACTTGTTCGAATACTCCATGAATACCATATTCATAAGATTTATGAACAGGGCAGGAGCATTTGTCAAGCCGAAAGACATGACGGTGCACTCGTACAGTCCGTGACGAGTAGAGAAAACTGTCTTCGGAATATCTTCAGATCTGATTCAGACTTGGTGATAGCCCAATATCATATCAATCTTGGAGAATACCCGAGCTCCGATCAATCGATCGAAGAGGTCGTCAATCCGAGGCAACATGTACTTGTTCTTCATCGTCACTTCATTCAACGGACGGTAATCAACGCACATCCGTAGAGTCTTGTCTTTCTTCTTCACAAAGATTGCAGGACAGCCCCATGGTGATGAGTTTGGGTGGATGAAACCCTTCTCTTGAAGTTCATCAAGTTGCTTTTTCAACTCCTCCAATTCATCCGGAGGCATCCGATATGGCCTTTTCGAAATCGGGGCGGTACTGGGCAGCAACTCGATGACGAACTCGATGTCCCGGATTGGAAGCATTCCAGGCAATTCCTCGAAAAATACATCAGCGAAGTCATACACCACTGGGACTTCATGAATTTCTAGAGCTGGCTTCGCTTCAAGTGCACAGAGATGCGGTCCTTGGAGCTTTGGTGAAATTCCAACTTGAACGCCGGAAGGACTTGTTAGGGAGATAAATTTCTTGGCACAATCGATTTGCCTCAAGTGTTGGGACAACCAATCCATGCCAAGTATCACATCCAAACTCGCTAAATTGAGGACGATAAGATTTGCCAAAAACCCTACTCCTTCGATCTCAATAGAGACATCCCGACATTCTTTTTCATTTCTGACCCCAGAGAGTGAATAATCAAAGGAACATGCATGGGAACAATTTGAAGATCACTAAGTGCAGCAAAAGACTTTGATATAAAAGAATGAGAAGCTCCAGAATCGAACAAGACAGTAGCAGGTTGAGAGTTGACAAGAAGCGTACCCAACACGACGTCGGGTGCCTCCTGTGCTACTTTAGCTGAGATATGGTTGACCCGGCTGCTTCCCAAGCTCTGGGTCTTTTGGATAGCTTTCTGATCTGGAGGATGATCATTTCCTTGCCCGCGCCCTCCATTAGGACGAGGGGCCGCTCCGATCTTCTTAGGGCAAGTGTTCGCATAGTGGCCCTTGTTACGACAGAAGAAACAAGTGACCTCAGTAGCCGGATTGCGGAGGTCGACTTGTTGTCCCGTAGGTGCACGTGGTTGAGACACAGCCTGTGGTGGGCATGGTACAAATGACGGTGGCCTCGGTGGTGGTGGAGCCTGAGGGTGGGGTACCGGTGCTTGCCCGACGAGAGGACGGGGAAGGTTGGCCCTTGCTGATTTCTGGGCCTCCTACTTGCGCTTGCGAGACTCGCCCAGTGCTCTTCCCTTGTGTTCAGCGATAATGGCCTTGTCGACCAAAGTTTGAAAGTCGGGGAAGTCAATAATCGACAGCTTGTCCTGCAGCTCCTTGGACAAGCCATCCATGAATTTCTCTTGCTTAGCATCATCAGTGGGCACATCTTCAAGAGCATACCGAGAGAGACGGTTGAATTCATGGAGATACTCCGCGACCGATTTGCGCCCTTGCTTGAGCGCTAAGAACTCCTTCTTCTTGAGCTTCATCAAGCCGGCGGGAACGTGGGCCCGGCGGAAGGCAGTACGGAACTCCTCCCAAGTGATGGCTCGGCCCGCGGGCTGCATGGTGAGGAAGTTCTCCTACCATGAAAGCGCTGCCCCCTCCAGTTGATGGGAGGCGAAGAGTGCCTTCTCTTGATCCTGGCATTGGGCGACGTTGAGCTTCCGCTCAACTAGACGCAACCAGTTGTCCACGTCGAGGGGATCTTCTGACCAGAAGAAAGTCGGTGGCTGTGTGCGAAGGAACTCCGAGAGTCCTCCCCGCGGTTGATGTCCACCTCCTCCTCCCGATCCAGAGGCACTAGAAAGAGCGGAGGTGTTCCGCACAATAATCTCTAGGATCCTCGTTTGATCCATTCGGTTTCGCTCGATCTGAGCGAGAACCTTGGCCATGGTCGGAGGAGGCAGGAGCTCCTCATCATGACCAGCCAGTTGACCTTGTCCGCTTCGAGTTCTTCCAGCCATCCTGTTCCGTTGAATTAGGTTAGCAATAAAACCCAAAAATTAGATGCGAAAGGTAGCAATAGAGAAGCCATCGACTAAAGGGAATGAGATATTACCCTAACCCGAAAGCAAATATGTGTAAATAACAAGAAATGAACTCCAAATATTTATAAAAAGGCATACAATCCAGTTCAAGACCATAAGACAAAAGACTAACTTCCCGACACGACCAACTCGTATTGAATGAACGAGCAATCGATTGGGACGAAAATTTGTGAGAACACAACCCAAATTCTATCGCATCTAATGAGCATGGTAAAAACCTTTTAGGGGTGCGTTAGGCACTAGCCATCTAATATCACATCTTACCCTTTTATTCCCATGAGTTTTAGTTGAATTTTCCTCTTATTTTTAGCCCTAACGACGAACTAAGTACTTGCTGTCCAAACTTTGCGCTTGCTGTCCAGATTTTGTATCCACGCTCCACGATGAAACTTCAAACTCCAATTGCTGCTAATCTTCTCCAAAGGACAACCAACACTTCATATTTTTACTCTCATCATTTCCCAAAACCGAATTTAAACGGTAATCAACTATCTTTTGAAATAAGATGAGAGGGATATCAACTTTTCGAAACTCAACAAGAACAAGGTGAGATGATCAATCTAAGATAAGTATTTTGTCAAATCTAAGAACTTACTTAAGTTTTCATCAAATAGTTGATATTTTGAAGATAATTTTTTCAAAACATCCTACTGACGACCAAGCTAGGGGCTTCTATGGTCAATATGGCTCTGATACCAACTTTTGTGAGAAACCGAGGTATTTAGCTCGTAATGCTTAGCCATCCACTTGACTCTAGCATCACAAACCAAATATCCCGTGCCTCAGAGTAGTATGTACCTCCCAGCAGCGGTACAAATACTCCTTCACAAAATATAGCATCCATTTCATACACAAGTCATTACAATACCGAGTATTTAATTTTACATCACAAAAGACATACACATAATGGAGTTATTACAAAAGGGGCCGGTCGGTCAAAAGACAAGGTAAATAACTAAAGTAGCAGTGGAAGCAAAAGCCACAAGATGGCGATAAACAAAAGCCAACCGGTTTGCCCTTACCCATAAGGCAACCGACTGGGCTGCCAAGCTAGTCGTCCGGCACAAAGTCGGTCTCACAATAGTTAACCCCTTGGGGGTCAACCTCCTCTGCAACAATTAAGCAATGCAGTTGAGTACAAAAACGTACTCGCAAGACTTATGGATAACAAACCTATACATAGCTACATGCAAGTTGAATCAAAGGAGAAGGCTATAGGGTTCATTTTCAGCACAAAGCAATATTTCATTTGCAATATTGTAATAGATTGAAGGTAATTTTAACAAATCTATTTTTATTTGTTTAAATAATAGCAAGACAACAATTATAAGCATAAATAACATCCTGAAGGTGACTTCCCAATAGCCACCATAACCAAGCACGAATTACCCATTCGTACCACCCGAAATCAAGTTTTATCGAAAACGTTGTAGTCTAATTCTTGCATGACCTAACCAAGCATGTCCATAACCTAGGACGAGGCTATTCGAATAGATTAAACCCTGCAGGGGTGTACAACTATACCCACACGCCAGACCGCCTTTTCGCCATACAATAGAGCACACTTACTTAGGTATGTCGGAAAGGCTGAGTCTTACGAGACATTTCCAATATTATGTATTAACTACGAGTCGCCCGTATGGATAGAAACCCATACGTTGTGTTGAATTCATCGGCCTTAGAAAAGTACCGATGTTCCTCGGTGTGGAGAACCTAGACAGGAACCCACACCCGCACACCCAACAACAGCAACACATTCCTTTTCGTGCACAACACACACAACCTCCTGCGACTCGGAGTTAACACATGTCAAATTACTAAGTCAAGAGGGGTTCCCATTACCCTCGTGTGGAATGCACACAATAACGCTTGGATCACTGACACAAATAATTCGGTCCTTGTTGACTTAGGCACCAACCACACACCCGATAACCACACCATCAACCATGTGTCCAAGTCTAAATCTTTTTGTTTTCAGTTTTAGTTTCTCAAATACAATACACACATGAGTACCCTGACCCAAGTAATTGTAGTGATGATATAATAACCATCGCCGAAGCGATGATCCCTATTCTACCATTCTAAGCATTGCTAAGCGACATCAACTCGTATACTACAATATAAAGTGACTAGAGCCCATCCATCGAGCTCTAAATCACAGCGGATATAAACCTAGGCTCAGTGGTAGAGGATGAATATTTACCTACAGTTTATGCAACTATGTAGGATCAGCTACTCGAACGATAATTTAAACACCAAAAATAGAGCATGCATTCATACACTTTGCAAACTAGATAATAGAATTTGAAAGTAATGGGATCAACATAATCAAAGGAAAAACTGCTTGCCTTGCTGGAGATAACTCTCTTGCTGCAGAAGATCACTCTCGTACTCAACGAATTCATCGGAACCTATCGAAAGAATCGAGAAGAAACAATAAGAACGAATAACATCGAAAATACTAAAAAATTCAAAATCATCCAAAAATCATGAAATTTACACAGAAGGTAGACCATGATTTTAAATAAATTTAGCAATAAAATCAAATGATTTGGATGTTCTATGCATAAGTTATAGCCTAAACAATATCAGCTTTTGATAAAATGCTAAAAAATCCAACTCGGTTACTGTTCATCCAAATTAAAAAATTTGCCAAAAATTTCCAGGCTGTTTGAAAAGTTTATGGTAGACAGAGCACCACATGAGATAAACAATGAAATTTGATTCACCTCATTTGGAGCTAAAATGAATTTCTTATAATTTTTCAAAGTCATGAAAGTAGTACACAAATCATATGTAAAATAAGATTTTCAGTGGTAGTAACGTACTCAAAACCTATTCTACAATAAAGTACACTAACAGAGGAACCCAACAAAATTGATTTCACTCCAATTGGAGTTTCAAAGAAATACTTATTCACTTTTTAAGTTAAACTAATTTTTAGTGCAAGAATAAAGCTATAACGAAAGTAATTCTACTAACAATAATTTTCGGAAAAGTAATAAGCCTCAAACCAATTTTGGATTAAAGTAAAATTAAAATAGAAACCAACAAAATTTGAATCATCCAAAAAGGAGTTAAAATGAAATACCTATGCAATTTTGAAGTTTAACACAATTAATAGTACATAAGTAATTCATTTCGGAAAATATATAAGCATATAATACTTTTTCTACCGAAACCATCCTAGCTATAGATGCTGACTAGTGGGACCGCACTACAGGGCTTCTTTTCTTTGAACTTTTGGATTTAATTTGCTATTGACATGTGGGACCCACATGTCATACACACGGTCCACAAGAATGGGGCGTGGACCAAGGTCCAAGGCTCGGTTCATGGGTCCATGGACTCGGTGACGCTTACTGTGTAGCTAAAACCCTTGGGCCCACTCATCAGTGGAACATTAGAACCTTTAACCAATCATTTAGATTAACTTAGCATTAACTCTGTCCTAATAACAGAGATTTGGCCATAATGACCGATGAACGGTGCGGTCGGTGTCCGACAACGCGAGGCGCTCTCGGCCGAGGGCTCGCCTAGCGTGCCACTGGCGAGGGAGGCCACGGCGATGTCGGCAAATGGCAAAAACAGAACCCTAGTACTAATGCGCATCTGAAGGTGGCCAAAGCTCCACCGGAGGTGGACTGGAGTGGCGATGCGATGAGGAGAAGCGGAGTGAAAGCTCCAGCCAAAACGGCATACGCCGTTCGGACTTGCTTTCGCCCAACAAAAGTGCGCATTAGCTGTAGGAGTGCACCAGAAGCATACCAGAGTGGAGAGGAGAGGTGGAGCTCGTCAGAGGGAGGCCGGTGGCGATGGACCGAGGTGGCGTGAAGAAGTCGACGAGGGGAGTTCGGCCTGAGCAAAAACTGGAACGAAGGGAGGTAGGAACAGCTTTGGCGAGGTCACTTGATGGTGCCAGAGGAAATAATTAGAAATTGGAGCTTCTTACCGGAGATGAGGAAGATGAACAATGCTTTCGGTCGAGTTTGGTGAAAAGCCAAAATCCGACAACTCCTGAAGAGGAACAATGAAATTGGGTTAGGGGAATACTCTTAGAACCCCAGAACTTGATATGACGCGATGAGAAATGCCCAAGAACCACTGGTGCGGTGAGGAGACGATGGTGGCCTCTCGGCCGGAATGGCGCTTGAACTTGGTCTTGTGCTCGGGCTCGATTGAGAGGGTGGGAGACAGGTAGGGGAGTGGCTCGGGGTTGCGAAAGAGAAGGAAGAAAGCTCAGGGGAGCTTTTATAGCTGGAGGGCGGAGAATGCGAAAGGGAACGGCCGGGGATGAGCTCGGTTCATGGCTCTCTGCCCTGGATGAGCATGAGTGACAGGGAAGCGACGGAAGCATGGGCGAGCGCGGAGGACGCAGGGAGACCGTGGGCATACGGTCCCAAACAGTGGGTGGGGCAGTTGAGCTGACGCGGGTGTGAGCGGTGGCCACGGCGAGTTGGCGAGGGCGCGCCTACAATGTGGAGATGAAGAACAGTAGAGGGGGCCCACTAGTTAGCAAACGAGCGAGAGCGATGCGGTGAAAGGGTTGGGCTGAACCGCTGATCTTAAATCGAACGGTCCACGATGATGGGGATGATCGGACAGTCCGATCGGCCCACTCAACCCAGATCGTTGATATCCAATTGGACGGTCCATAGTGAGGGGGTAAGTGGTGCGGTGCGGGTTAGGCCAGACCGAGTTGGTCGGGTCCGGCTCGATCGGAACCAAGTTGGGTCCAGTCGGAGGAACAGTAGAATCTGATTTGATCTAAAAGGCTGAGAAGATTTACGAATTTTTAGAGAGAGTTTTGTAGCTATAAAAATTCCGAAAATTTTATGGGAGAGTACTGACTCTATTAAAAACTTTGTGTAATTTTTTAAGAATTTTTCATGCAACGCATTTCTCTCTAGAAAAATTACAAGCTGCTGCCCTAGTGGTTTGACCAGGGTTCTAACTGGTTTGACTAGCCCCAAGAAAATAGCAAATAAAATCTAAGAATTTTGAAATTTTACAGAGGAGTCACTAGGATGATCTAGATCCTAGGAAAAATATTTACAGAGGATGCACACAAGATTTTCTTTAAGAAGTTTTCAAGGATTAGTCAATTAAAGTATTAGGTTTTTGAAATCAACAAATCCTTAAAAAGAGTTTCCAGAAAATACAACTAACAACATGATGCATCAAAAGTTTTGAATTATCCTCATTTTATACATTTGAAATACAAATAATTGTTTGGGATGTTACAGAAACCCTCAGTTTAGCCGAGTGTTGCAGACTGTCAGACTGCAGGGGGTCTGATCGGCCTAGGTGTGGCCGTCAGATCGGCCGAGGCAGGTGGTTAGACCGATCATGGCTGAAAAAGTTGAATTTTGAGGAATGCGATCAAACACTTGTGTGGGAGTATTTGGATGTGTCTGACCGGTCCAATGTTTGGCGATTAGACCCATGGGCGGTCAGACCGGCCAAGGGCGGCGGTTAGACCGGCAAGGGCACAATCATGCACAGTGGGGTGCAATGATCTTGTGGAATTGGTCAAAGTCATGGGAGTCAGTGCATAGGTGTTGCATGATGCATGTTTTGGTTAACGTGGTTCAAGTTACGAGGAACTTGTGCCCGAGATCGATTTCTTGGTCTATTGTTGTGCAGGTGACTTGAAGTCAACTACAGTCAATGGCAAGGATGATCGGAACTAGGCTAGAAGAGCTGAGGTCCAGAACAATCTGGGATGTCGGGTGAAGTGGTTAGACTCATGCATGGCGCAAGATGGACAAGAACGACTAAACGGGGAGTTCGGTGCAACGGGTTGCATCAAGCGACTTAAGGGTCGATGCAAGGGCCATGGTGGTTCCGGTAGGAGCCGGATGGGGGAGACTTGCTGACAAGAAGAGAGTCATTGATAAACCTACGTGTGGCAAAGTATGTGATTGCTTCACATTGATTGGACTCGGCCTTTGGAGAACGATCGAGAATGGGTATTTTGGTATCTTCGCCAAAATACCGGGTTGGTGATCTTGGAGAAACCACAAGGCAAGACGACGCAAAGAGAGACGATTTAAGTCGAGAGAAGATGAAGATCACGAAGAGACAGATTCGGGAGATCTGATTCATCATTCACTTTGAGAAGCGTCCATGAGTGTAGACCCATTTGTGTGTGGGCTTAACGGGTGCCCGATAAGGTTCTCTCTAGACCTAGCCTCCACTATAAAATATGTCAAATTCGGGAGTAATACCCCTAGATTCTTTGTGTATTCTACACTAGTCCCTAGAACAGTAGCTAGTGTACAAAGTAAAACAAATGTGGTAATATCCATATCTTGCACAATTTTATTAACATAATTATCAGAGTTTTACAAGAACGGCTTACAAACCAACAATAAAAGAACACAGTAGAACACGAAGTAGTAGTAGGGCCCAACAAATCTGCCGTAGAAAATCAACTAGGGTAGCAGTGTAGTCGTTGAAATCCTCAGCAGCGGTAAAGTCCTTCTCTTCTAAACAATATTTTTTTAAGAAATGGTGAGTACAAAAATATACTCCACAAGTTACACACATAACAAAATTTTAATGCATGCAGGGATAATATCAAAGGAAGGCTTGTATGTCTATTTTTGCATAAAGTGGGGCTTGACATTTTAAATATATTTACTAAGTTCCAAAGAAGTTATACTATTTATAAAATTGAATTTGATTTTAAATATCAAGTTAGTGCCGGATATACTTCTGGTGAAGGAATAACCCCTAACACCAAGGCTAACTGGCCAATTTTCCACATGGAATAAATATCCATGAAATCATTTGGTAAAACCCAAACCAAAGACTAATCCTTGAACGTCTTTGCTCAGCATGCCCATTACTATAGGCACGGCTATTCGAATAGATTTACACTTTGCAGAGGTTGTACAACTGTACCCACAAGACATGATCATCTCATATTCCCTCCGAAATAGCACACTTCCTTTGGTGTGTGGTGGAGAGACCATGACAAGGCTTTTACAATGCGTTATCCCAAAGTAGTCGTGCTCGCTAAAGTTTCTCGTCAAATGGAAGCTCACTCGCGCCATGTGGGCAATAAAAATAGGTCTTCAAAACACCCACACAACTGAATGCACGACCACGGTTGGGATTTACAAATTAGTTAGCCAGGTTTGTCCCATACCAAACTTGTGGTAGTACAGAAGGGCTTTGCATGGTGTGGCTTGTAGACCGGTCCTTAACTAACTTGGAGAATTCAAAAGTAACCCCTGGTCTTGACCATTCACTGAATTGATCCCGTGCATTGACTTGCACCCACCTACTATCCATTTCTCCCAAGTCTAAATCAGTTTTTATTTTATTTTGAAGACATTTGTAAATTTCCATGGCAAACCAATGCCATAGATACATTTTTAAACCATAGTTGATCATTGGCTATAAATTTCCAAATTAAATATTTCAGGTCTAAGCATGACTAAACCTAAATTTTCCCAAAATAATATAGTCGATACTATTATACTAACTAGTTTTTATCTTGGGTGGCAAGGTGTGGTGATTCAATGTCAAAAGTTGGCTATACAAGACAGAATTTAAATTATATTGAATAAAAGTAAGCATGCAATAATAATAATTTAAAAAATAATTTAAATAATTTAAAATAATGGGATCAAACAAGATTAAAATATCTAACATGCCTTGCTCAAATAATTATTATTCTTGGTCGATGAAGTAATCTGGCTTTTCAGAGACATGAAAATCTATACATGAAAACAAGCTAAATTCAAATAAACTGAATAGGAGTTCGAACAAAGGAGAACATGCTCTTAAAAGATTTAATTCATGGAAAAAGAGAGCGAAAACACTAATTGGGGATTTTTCTGAATTTTTGGGATTTTCTTTCTAAAGGGAATTCCGGATTAATGAGCATGGATGACGTCAATAATGAAAATGAATTTCAGCTGGAATTATTTTCTAAAGGAAAAATAGGAAATGGGTCAGTAATAGGTGGGCTCCAGGTCTATGGATCGGGTCCACGGAACAACGCTACCCATCAGGATCGAGCGCATCGCTGTGACTTGCCACATCAGTAGCGACACGTGGGCGAGTGACTGGGACAAAGAGGCTGAGATGGTGCGATGTGGCAGCGAAGTGGCAAACAGGTGGTGGCAACGTTAGCTCAGGATGACGGTGGCGCTCAGGACCCAAGGGATCCGGCGGATGGCGGCGCGACGGTGGATGGCAAGGGTTGCAATGGAGAGAGGGAGGGACGAGAAACATAATGGACACGGATGTGTCACCTGGGTACGAAGCGGTGGCCGGCGGCGAGGATGAAGGTGATGGCACGTTCGGGTCGATGGCGGCAACGATGTTCCGGTGGCGCTGCAGCGAAGACGAGGCTAGCACGAGGTAGAACGCGGAGCCACGATGATGATGGTGAGGACAATGTCGCCAGAGATCATTCGACAACGGCGGAAACGGCGATGGCACGCTTGCGTGCCGGAGAGGAAGAAGCTCCAATTGAGGCGAGATGAGAGGGAGAGGGAAGATGAGCTTGTAGGTGGAGAAATGAGGGAGAATAGGGGCACCTGGGCTCCCTTTTGTAGGGGCGAAGGAGCACGGGGAATGGATATTGTGCACATGGCGTTACTTGCCGGCACGAGCGGCGGTAGAAATGCGGCATAAACGTGAGTAAAGGAGGGAGAAACGGCTGGGTGAATGTGGGGGTGAGTGCGGGATCATCATTGGCTTTAATGGCGCACGAACATGCGAAGAAACAACAACATTAAAAGCTTCGCGAGTGCGCGACAATGGCGGCAGTGCGAGGAAGAAGAAGATGGGAGGAAGGAGGAGGCTGACAGACGAGGCCCACTTGCAGTGAGAGGGAGAGAGAGGAGAAGGCGGGAGAGCAGGCCACCACGAAGAATGGGTCGGGTGGCTCCGCTTGAAAGGGGAAAGAAGATGGGTCGGCCGAGGGAAAATGAAAAGAAAAGAAGAAAGAAAGGAGAGATGGGCCATGGGCCGGGAAAGAAGAAATGGACCATGGGAAAGGAGAATCAGCCGGAGGGAGGTTTTGAGATTTAAACTGATTTTTGAATTTCAGATATTACAAGAAATCCAATAAGCTTTGAAAAAAAAATACCAAATTGAGTTCAATAATTCTTGAAAAATTCACAAAATTCATTGAATCATTTTGAACTTAGGAAAAATTATTTTGAACTTAAAGTTAGTTTTATTTTTGCACATAAATTAGTTTTATTTTCAGGAAAATAGGAAAAAATATTTTTAAAATCTAGAAAATTCAAGAAAACTCTTTTAAGTTTTAGAAAATCTAATTAAATAATAATTTTAATTTTAGTAACAGAACTTTGGGATGTTACAAAAGATGAGGGTGTGGGATTAGCACCTTCAAGCCTTGAAACCCTAATTTGTGATTTGGAGAAAATGAAGAAAATAGTGGAGGCTAGAGTTTGAGAGAGTTGGATTGAGAAATTAGGTGCTCAAATGTGAGCTTTTGTCCTTCATGGTGGAATCACCATAATCCTACAATCCCTCCAATCAATCCAATCAAGATTGCCCTAAGATGAGTTCTATCTTGTTCTCATTATCTCTTTGATGATTTTGGGGTTTTTGTGTTTCAAAGGTGTTGTCTAGATCTTTTACTGTGATCTAGCTTGTTAGGACTTGTGGGATCTAATCTAAAGTCATCTTAAACATCTTTCACCCGTGAGCAAGTTTTTGGCTCAAGTTTTGGTTTTCCCCCATTTTTGTGCCTTCTTGACCTCATTCAAGAAATTCATGGATCCTTGGCTTCGATCGTCGATTGAAATAGGTTCCTAACCTTCTTGATAAGCTATGTCTAAAATCTCAGGGGATTTGGATTACAGGGTCAAAAGTTAGGTCGATTTGTGGATTTCTTCGGGCTGCTATTCTTGCAGAGTCGGTCAGACCAGGCTCCCAATGGTCAAACCGGCCTCTGGTCAGACCAGCCAGTCAGGCGGTCAGATCGACCAAGTGGGTGTGAGTTCGGGATTTTTCAGATTCAACGCAAGACTTCCACTGTAATCTTGTAGCTATGATCTTCATAGCTTTCATAGTTCTTTGAGTGATAAAGAAGTTGAATACCGCAGAGGTGAAAAAGATAGGTGCTCCTATTCACCTCCCTCTAGTCGCTTATTCGGTCCAACAGTAAGTCCATTGAGGAAAATACGAGTGTAATTGTTATAATATTTCTGCTCTCTGCCTCTACTTTAATGCTGCAAAAGACGAATAGTTGTAGGGGGAATTCATTATTTGCCCTCACGTTAGTTGGGTTTTCAGAAAATACACCCCTTCCCGATGTAATACATTTTTTGCCCTCGCGTTAGTCTTTTTCTTTATTATTTACACTCTTTACATTATTTTAATCTCATCTGCCCATTTTCCCGTTACAAGACACGTGAAATGGCCATCTTGCCCCCTCGGTCGGGACCGGCCCCGTTCCCCTCGCATCGAGACGCCGCCATGACTACTGGCGTCCTTCTTCGAGCCCGCAGCCAAGGGCTTGCTCCCCAACTAAGTCTACCCCTTAATCGTCTCGAACAAAAACTGAGAATCAGATAAACACAATTTGCGTCTAGGCACAACATTGGGACCAGAGCCAAGCGGGCTCAAGCATGAGCCGGTGGCCGGGCGCGGCATCGGGACCAGAGTCGAACCAGACCGTAGGGGGCCGGGTGAGTCGGAGGCGTGTCGAACTCCTTCCCGCAGTGGCTCATCTCCATGATGCTCATGCCGGAGCCGCGGTAGTCAACGAGCTTCGCCTGCGCCTTCTTGGGGACGGAGAGCGGGAGCCTGGCTGGGCCGGCCGCGAAGTTGTAGATGCTTCAGGCTAGCGTCGGTGAGATCCTGGCAATTCTTCATGCAAAGTGACTCCGGACCACCACACATGGCAACACCGTCAAGATGAAGCCAAGAGGCCTTACACGGCCCTGAAGCACCCCAGCGTCAAGAACTTGTGCCAAGGTCCAGCGGAAATCCTACAACCGGGAGCACAAATAAGAAGGTGACCATCTGTCACACGTAATGGCCGCCTCCTCCTACTAGGCGGTGGACGCTGGTTCGAACAGCTCGCGAGCCGCAGGACCGTCGACTGGGCAGCCGGCAATGAAGCGAGAGCGGCGTCGTCGTCGCGCGACGGTCAACGCCTCTGAGGTTGAACACACAGTGTGCCGCGAGCTGGAGGTTGGGGCAGAACCCGCGATGGTCCCGAGCTCGGAGGAGTGGAACCTGTCGGTGGCGCCCATGAGGCCTAGGTCGAGCTCGGTGAGCGCCGCAGATGGCAACCGGTGAGCGGCGAAGGCTGCACGATGTCCTCCGGCCCAGCAGAGAACTCCAACAGTCGAGCGCCTGAGCGCGGCGCAGTCTCGAGTAGCGGCTCGAGATCTGCTCCGCTGGGAGGCTGGGAGGGCGCCAGTGCCAGCGGCGTCTGAGCTTGACACGCGGAAGAAGCTTCAAGAGAAGAGAAATGGATTAGGGGAAAGAGGAAGGAGGAATGGGAGGAGATGCACACGAAGGGGGGAGAAGGGGCATGTATTTTTGCGTGGCCAAAACGGGGAAAATATCCGAATAGTAATAAAATAATAGAAAGAGGGTAAATAATCAAGCAACAGACTAAGATGAGTGTAAAATATCAATTACATCGGAAAGAGGTGTAAAATCTGAAAACGCATCTAAGCGAAGAGCAAAATATGAATTCCCCATAGATGTATTGTAAAACCATTCCAGAACAATGTTTTCCAACGACAAAGGGACTGTCTCCCTCCAAAACACCCCAGAAACCTAAGATGCGGAGAAGTGAGGCATACCGATAGCTATGTCCTTCCTACATAGAGAGAAGTTTGCAATGCCTTAAGTTGAGACAGAAAGTCATGATGCCTTTAGGAATTGGAGGCACTAGAAACAGAGATTTGGAAAGCAGAGTAAACAGAGTATCCTGCAAGTCTTCAAAGAAAGATGCAACGTCATTGAAATTTTTAGTCGCTTCATCCCTCGAATGGAGCATCTCCTTGCTAATAATCTTCCTCCGACTGCAAGAGAGAGAACATTATGAAGATATAGGCTCATCAGCTTTGTTATGAAAACAAAATAGTTGTGATTAGTCATAGACATCCAAGCTATCCCTGCAACATCAACCATAAGCGAGGATCATATCATGGTTGTTGCAATTGTACAGCTTATCTCACAACAAAATGTAGAGCTATCTCGCTAATTCAAATAAATAAACCGTCCAAGAGCAACCGACAAAGCACCTCAAGATTTGAGGTTACTAGCGTAAGGAAAAGTGAAGAACATGGTCACTGTCTCATCCTTCTCACGTAGCTTCCATCGCTTGTCACCTTCCTAATATCTTCTTTAATTTGAGGTTATTAGCGTATGAATAGAACTATGGAAAAGAAGTTATATTTCGCTCTAGTTTTCCACAAAGTATGAAGTTTCCTTGTTTAGCATCTGAAAAATTCAAGTGATCATAAGTGTTTTGGAATTTTTTGTTTTTGCCACTATGTAGAACCCCACCTATGTAAAACGACACTTGTTTTTGCAACTTTTCTGTTAGGCTCTTTTTTTCACAGCTGTTTGTCTCGCCAACACATTCTCACTTCCCGATTTTTGACATAAATTCTAGGAAAATTTTGTTTGTGTTACTGAAAATATGTGCAAATTCAATTCTACCACCGAAAATTTAACCATTTTATTTATGCCACTGAATTTTTTGGCTCTATGTTGCTATCGTCAGTCAATGCCCCCTTGACCGTTATGGGACCTAACCGACATTTATTTTGTTTTTGCCGCCCGGTGATTGAGGTCATGTAACTATCCATCAAATAGCTCACGCCTGTGGTAATGCTGATGACTGATGGTTGCTGTCAAAACGAGTCTATTCCAAACAATTGCAAGCTAGCTATCTTTGAGCATTGACAGATGGAGCCCATGTGATCGCCATCGATCCTACTGGCGAAAGCACGCTGCCACCGTGTGTCCGGCAAGACCGATTAAGCGCGACGGCGAGGTTCAACCTCCATGAACGGCGCCGGCCACTTGACCATGACGAGGCCAGAGCTGATCGATTCAAAGCGGAGTAGGCCGTAGGTGAGCACCGCACGTCGCACGGATGCGATGAATTATGCCGCTCTTGCCCAGCATCAAGATTGTATCGTGAGAGCTGAGCATGGCTCAGTTGGCGAAAGGTCCCCCCCCTATCCACCCATTCGAGCCGAGCTTGGAGCGTGCGCTCGTGAGGGGGCTTAGCTCTATTTCTTCTTTAATACACCCGCCAAAACCTGGCCACTAAAAAAAGATTGTATCATGCTCTGCAAAAGTCAGAGGCATACAACACAGGGCAAAATAGCTGAGTTTGTTTTACAGGATCGGCTCTACAGGCTGTTGGTCCACATGATCAGATTGGAATTGATCTTGTAAACAATCTGATCATGACGCATGATTCACACATATGTGCTAGGGACGAATATATTTTAGACTCATAAAACTGGTATATCTGATTGTGATTGGTGACAGGTGGGTCGATATGTAACACCTGGATGTGGATTATATAAATAGGTCACTACCCTCTAGCTTTATTATGCCATTGTGAATGACACCACGAAAAACACAGAAAAATAAAGGGTAGACCGAAAAATATCCACACAATCAATTTAGGGCTTGTTTGGGAACTCAAATCCCGACCGGGATCCTGGCCAATTCCCAGGGATGGAAACCCATGGGGCAAGTTTCCCCGGGTCAACCAGAAGGCCCGTTTGGATGCCCACAAGATAGGGATTTCACCCCCAATCTACATGCAGAAGTACACTGGTTGCTGTAGTGTCCTTCCTCACCACAACGCCGACACACCTTGACTCTTCCTAGTTCGCAATCTTCGGCGAAATGCCCCTCTTCACCATAGCCAAGGCAAAAAGGAGGCGATTGCCGCATTTCAGGGCAATGGGACCACAATCCGCAACACTCGCCAGAGCGGGGGCGCTTGCGAGCCTTGTTTGGACAGTTGGAGCTAGGGAGATTTTCATCCCACCGACTTGTCGACCTAGTCCGCACTGGTGCGTCCGGACATCTGCAATTTAAGAGACGGGTTAGCACGAAACCCGAGGACTAGAAGTTGAAGAAAGCGAAAAGGAACGCCAACGACTAGGGGAACGGAACATCACCCTAACCGAAAGCCAACAAAATAGATAGTACAGATCCCTACCGAGTTAATAATAGATTAGATGATAATAAATGTAAACTAATGAAACCAGCAGAATAAAAGAAGTTATAGGGAGCATAATAAAGAAGAAGCAAAAACAGCAAGGAAATGTACTTTAGAAGCTTCCAAAATGGCTCCAAAACAGCAAGGAAAACATAAGATTAAAGGCCAACTTCCCGACACAACTAACTCGTATTGAATGAACGAGTAATTGGTTGAGAAGATAAAATTTCAGCGCACTACTTCAAGTCTAACACTACTATATAGCGAGGTAAAACCGGCAAAATAAGCGTTAGATACTTAGCTAACTAGTATCACATCTTACCCTTTTATTCCCACAAGTTTTAGTTGATTAACCTCTCACTATCTACCCTATTTAGAACCTTTGAGCTTGCTGTCCGGAAATTGAAACCTTGCTGTCCAGATTTTGCATCCAAACCTCCGGTCGAAATTGGCCATTCCAGAAGCTTCAAAACCTGGTAAGAGGGCAGCTAACACTCCAATTTGCCAAACTCATAGGTTCCCAAAACCCCATTTAATCGATAACAACTATCTTTGGAGGGAAAGAGAGGAAAATAAATTTTAAAACTCAAACTAGAGCAAGATGAGATAGAAAGTTAAGATAGGTAAGGAGTAAAATCCGAGGATTACTTAAGCTTTCATAAACCATTTGACCTTTTGAAAATAAGTTTTTCAAAATATCCTAAAGACGACCAAGCTTAGGTTACTACGGTCAGATGGCTCGATACCAACTTTAGATGGCGACCCGGTTTATTAGGCTTGTAATACTTAGTCATCCATTGACCCTAGCATCACAAACATAATAATCAGATCTTGAGATATGTATACTTCCCGAAAATGCAGTATACACACCCCTTTACAAAATCGTGCATCAATATCATACAAGACATAGAACCAAGCACGAACTAGAAATAAAAGACATACATAATAAAGAGAGAAATATTACAAACGGAGAGGCCAACAGGCCAAACAACAAATACAAACTAAAATAAACAATGAAGCAAAAGTGCCATAAGATGGCCATAACAAAAGCCAATCAGTGTGCCTTAACCCACAAGGCAACCAACCGGACCGCCAAGCTAGTCGTCAAACCCGAAGCACATCTCACAAGAGTGAAGCCCTTGGGGCTCACCTTCTTCCTCTGCAACAAAGTTATTAAGCAAAGCAAATGAGTACAAAAATGTACTCGCAAGACTGACGTATAGTCTAACAGAACTATAGTTAACTATATGCAAGCTTTATTTAAGTGGAGGAGGCTTTGGACTCATTTTAGCATAAAGCGAGTTTTCATTTGCAATAATGTAATAGATTGAAAGCAAATTGACAAAGCATTTTTAATTGTTGAAGTAACAACGATACAATAATAATAACAACAACAAGAACAACCTGGAAGTGACTCGCCCAAGTCACCACAACAATAGCATGAATTACCCAATTCATACCACCCATCAAGTTTTAATTAAGTGTTTAGTCTAGTTCTTGCGGGAAATCACCAAGCGTGTCCATAACCTAGGGCGAGGCTATTCAATAGTTTTAACCTGTGAGGGTGTACCAATGTACCCACATGCCCGCCTTTTATACATGATTAAGCACACTTCCTTTGGTATGCCGCACGCAGCTAAGTCCTATGAGACATTTCCAATGGAAGATGCTAATTAAGAGCCGCAACCCATGGGGGTAAGGACACATTAGACAGCCTAGCAGGTCTACTAATGCTCCCTCCCCACACCACACACACACATTTTGTTTTTAACACACCCACCGACTAGCTCATAATTAACACCTCCCAAAGTACTTAGTCAAGGGAGGTCCCATATTCCCCTCGTGTGGTTAGCACGCAAAAGTGCTTGGATCAATGGCGCAAGTAACTCGGTCCTTGGGAACTTAGGCACCATTCCGTTCACACCTAATAGATCACACCAACATCCATTGTGCCCAAGTCAATAACAATTTTGTTTTCATTTTTGTTTATTTACAAAGTAACAAAGCACAAGATGGACATAATGGAATAATAATTTTTGTGTGATCAAGGTCATCGACATAATGTCGACAACCGCCCATTTCTACCGTTATCTAAGCATTACTAAGCATGACACCGTAAAGACAATAAAAGAGCATAATTAAATCACCGGGCTCTAATTCACCAGCGATATTATTAACCTATGGTTTGTGGCAGGGGATAACAATTTAAAGGCAACCATGCAATAGGAATAGCTACCTCTAACCGATAAATTACTTTGACACAAAAGCATGCATACATACAAGTTAAACAAAGTATTAGATTTTAAAAGTAATGGGATTAATGGGATATGATCAAACTGCTTGCCTTGCTGGAGTTAATCAATTTGCTGCAGAGTATCGTTCACGGGATTAACACACTCGTCGACACCTAATCAAAAAGGCGAAAAGAAATGATAAGAACGAGGAAAACCAAAAGACAGCACAGCAAACTAACTCCAAATGCTCTGAAATTTCTACAACAGCAAGAGGATGATTTTTAGAGAGTTTAGAAACAAGAACCAATTGATTTGGATTCTCAATGCAAAGGATATGAGCAAAACAAATCTGCTCAGCCCTAAAAATCAAAACTGCTACTATTCACACAATTAAATTGTTTGGCAACATTTTCTGGAAAAGTGGTGCAATTGAAATTTTTACAGTAAAACCAGCACCTCATAAGATGAACAACCCAATTGAGTTCACCTCATTTGGAGCTATGATGCATGTTTTATGATTTTTCAAAGATGTGAAAATGAGCACAACTAAATTGCACCCACAATCCTTTTAAAAATAGTGACAAACCTAAATCCTATTCTAACATTTAGTGGACTAACAGAGGAAGCCAACAAAGTTAGATTCACTCAAAAATAATCTACAGAGAATTACTTATGCATTTTACAAGTTAAATGGGTTTTTAATGTAACATTTAAAGTTAGTTTTGAAACCTATTTATCAATTCATTTTTCTGGAACCGAACTGAGCTCACAACCATTTTTAGGTTATAGCCCAGGTCAAACCAGAGCCAACACAATTTGAATCACCTCATTTGGATTTAAAATGAAATAGTTATGCATTTTTGAAGTTCTTTACCTTTTTCAGTTTGCAAATAATTCCAACCGGAAATTTCTAAAAATCAAAACAGAGCGGGAGGACATGAGCCGTTGATGCTAAATCGGATGGCCCAAGACCTCCCAGTGGAAAACGCGCACGCGCCTGCGCAGGTCCAGAGAACATGGGCCGTTGATCTTGAATCCAACGGTCCATGTCCTCCTACAACGCCAAGGCTAATCGGAGGGAGGTCGTGGCGTGATGTCGCATCCAACGAACCACAACACCCGAGGGAGGACCGGGACGGTCCAGATCTATACGGGGAGGACCTTAACGGCTGAGATGACCTCAAGGAGGTCCTAAGGGTTAAGATCTACAAGAGGAGGTCCCGACAGCTAAGATCCCACACGAGGTCTTAACGGTCAAGACCTCACAAGAGGGGAGGTTTTTAACGGCTCAGATCTCCAAGGGGAGGTCTGCGCGGTTAAGATCTAACGGAGGAGGTCCTGGACGGTTAAGATCGCCCAAGGGCGGTCCTACATGGTGAGAACTTACGAGGGAGTGCCTACACGGAGGAGATCTACATAGGGAGGACCCCAACGGCTAAGATCTCCCACGAGGAGGTCCTTACGGTTGAGATCGCAAGGAGGGAGGTCCTAAGGGTTGTCCTTACAAAAGACCAGGGGTGGTCTTTTGCAAAGAGGACCCCGAGGGGAGGTCCAAGATGGCTAAGATGACCCCGAGGAGGTCCTGGCCGTAGATCTGAGATGGACGGCCCAAGACCTCGCACGAGCACTTAAGGACACATTAAAAGCTACAATGATTGGAGATGATTAGCCATTAAAGGGGATATCTTTGTCTTAACGACAACGGCGCTGTGCCAGTGTCGTCCAAAAAAATCCCGAGAGGATCCCAAGGCTTGCCGCCGGCGATGAGGACCTCGTCGGTGCCATCCAAGGGCGCCAACGTGTGCGCAATAGCGTTGCGCACACGCCGGGACCATTCCCAGCGGTGTGGGTGGTCCAGAACGGCGACGAGCCGGAGATGAACAAGAGGGCTAACACGGCCAAGATCACATTATGAATTTAAAGCTCCGCAACAATTCATACAGCGGGTGCCCAACTATACAGGACTATCAGGAAGATTACCTGGAGGTCCGGAGGAGCTGAGGAGGTTGGAGGAGCTTCGGCGACGTTGGACTTGCCGGCGTCGAGGAAGACAAGTGGAGGAGAGGACCTGGGCAAAAACCATAGCACCAAGTCATCACCATGTGCTCCACAAAGTTATGAGGTGCTCTGAGAACAAAGGATTAAGAGGAGGAGGTCCATCTTGGATTTGACACAAAGGGAAAGTTCACGACCATGACTCCAAACTTCAATTAGCCCCCTCCCGCAAAGGCCAACCCCAATGGAGTTAGGGTTAAGACTTCGAGAATGTAGAGGAGCAAAATGAAGCAGAGGCCGAGAGAGAGAGCCCACCGAGTACTCAATGCCCGAGGAGATCCAAGGTGCTCCAATGGCGGCCAAGGAGGTCGGAGTGGTTTGAGCTCCTCAGAACCGAGATCAAAACGGTGAGGTGTGGAAAAGAAGCCAATGAAGGCAATGGGGAGGTTTTATACCCCAGGACATGAAGGTCATGAGCCGAGGGTTAAGCTCATGGTGAGCTTAGCCCATGCGCGGTGCATGGCTTGGACAGGACAACGAGGTGATGGGGTAGGTAGGTCAGGGCATGGCCTAGGGCGGAAAGGTGCTGACATGCATTTAATGCGCACAGGCACAGAGCCGTTGGGACAAGACCGGACCTGCACACCTACTGCCCTGGCTCACGCACACGCGCGCCAAGCTAGGAGAAGAATAGGAGCGGTCCCCCACCGTTGGATGAGAAGATAGGGAGGTCCTAGCCCTCCGATTGATTTGAAACGGTAAGTTCAAAAGGAAGGGAGGAGGTCACAGCCCTAGGATCAGGACTAGGGAGGTCGTGACCATTGGATCTCCATCGCACGGTTGCGAACAGAATAGGGAGTTTGCGCGCGCCAAAGGGATAAGAGGTCCTGGCCATTGGATCTGAATCCAAGGGCGTGGACCTGATGGGGAGGTCTTAACGACGTGCACGATACCGCCAAGCGATGTGGAGGTCATGGCCTTTGGATCTCAATCCAAGGGTGCATAACAGAGCGAGGAGGTCGTGGCCTTTAGATTTCAATCCAAGGGCGCACAACAAATGGGGAGGTCTTGGCTGTTGCACACAGCACACATGGAGGTCGGGGCTGTTGGATCTGGATCCAACGGCGCACAACAAAAGGGGAGGTCATGGCCACTGGATTTACATCCAAGGGTGCATAACATTTAGGGGAGGTCGTGGACGTTAATCACGACACTGAGGAGGTCGTGGCCGTGAGATGTTGATCTGACGGCAACGAAATGAGGGTGGAGGTCGTGGCTGTTAGATCTGGATCTAACTCTGAAGCTTCAAAAAGGAGAGGTTGGGCCGTTAAGCACAACACGTAAAAGAGAAGGAGGTCATAGCGGTTGGATCTTTATCCAACGACTCACGAGATGATAAAGGAGGTCATGGCCATTAGATCTCCATCTAACGGCCTCTGAGCTCGAAAGTAGAGGTTTGATGCGCTTGATGCAAAGAGGAGGTCATGGCCATGGATCTTTGATCCAACGACGCAAGACCTCACGAGGTGGAGGACTTGGGTGTTTGAAAATGAGGGGAGGTCATGGCTGTTGGATTTGATCCAACGGCTATGACCTCGATGAGGTGGGAGGTCTGAGCTGAGCTGGCTGAGGAGGAGTTCGTGGCTGTTGGATCTTGATCCAACGGTTAAGACCTCCACAAGGTGGAAAGGAGGTCTGCTGAGCCAGGGAGTGGGTTGGGTTCAACCCAGTTTGGAAAATGGCTCAGCCCAAGGAACAGTGTAGTCCATTTGAGTTTGAATTGAACAACTGAGACTTTAGGGATTTATTTGAGATAGCAAACCAACTCCAAAATTTATGAAATTTTAACTGAAGCTTGCTGGCTTTAAGATTTACCTTTCATAAAATTTCTAGAGGTTTTTGTGCATTGCATTTTTCTCCAGAAATCCTTAAATGCTGTTCTAGGGTTTGTTTTACCTCCAAAATTTATCAAACAAGTTTTACAACTTATGATATTTTTCAGAGGGGTCCCACAACATTTTTAGGACCAAGGAAAAATATTTCCAAAGGGTTTGGCACAAGATTGGAGACAAGTTGAATAAGGGTTGGACTTTAGTCCACAGGAGGTTTAGGTTTTTGAACTCCACAACTTTTGATAAGAATTTTAGGGGGGTTCAAGAGTTTCAAGACGTGAGAAAAAGTTTTAATTTCTACACATTTTCTTATATTTGAAACACACACCTGTTTATACAGTTGGGATGTTACAAAATCTCCCCCCCCCTTACAGAAATCTCGTCCCGAGATTTTGGCTTACTCGAAAAAGAAAGAGGGGTAGTCCGCACGCAGACGATCTTCCCTTTTTTCCAAGTAGCTTCATCCACGGAATGGTTTGACCACTGAACTTTAAGGAACTTGATGGAACGATTCCTAGTTCTTCGTTCAGACTCTTCGAGTATGCGAACAGGGTGCTCGCGATAGGTCAAATCTGGTTGGACATCGAGAGTTTCCAACGGAGTTTTCTCAGTTGGAACACGGAGGCACTTCTTCAACTAGGACACATGGAACACATTACGTACCCCCTCAAGTGCAGCAGGCAACTCCAACTTATAGGCAACAGCTCCTTTCTTTTCGATAATGTGGTAGGGACCTACATATCGAGGAGCGAACTTGCCCTTGACGCCGAAACGTTGATGGCCCTTCCAAGGAGAGACCTTGAGATAAACAAAGTCATTAAGGCTCAAAACTCAACTCACGACAACGGCGATCCGCATAGCTCTTTTGCCTGGATTGAGCTGTGCGAAGACGCTCACGAATAAGCTGGACTTGACTCTCGGCTTCATTGATCGAGTCCGGACCAAAGAAAGGTCTCTCGCCGGTCTCAGACCAATACAACGGGGTTCTGCACTATCTCCCGTATAAGGCCTCGAATGGTGCCATCTTTGAGGCCGCTTTGAAAACATTGTTGTAAGCAAACTCGGCGAATGGTAAGCATTTCTCCCAATGCTTCCCATCGGAAAGAACACAAGCACAGAGCATGTCTTCCAAAACTTGGTTGACCCTTTCGGTCTGACCATCAGTTTGGGGATGATATGCTGAGCTGAACGGAAGACGAGTTCCCATAGCCTCTTGCAGACTATGCCAAAATCGAGAAATGAACAGAGAACCATGATCAGAAACGATCGTCTTCGGTACACCTTGCAAGCTTACGATCCTCGATACATAAAGCTCAGCCAAGTGACCGGTACGAATCTTGGTTTTGACTGGCAGAAAAAGTGCCACTTTAGTCGGCATGGGAAAAACTTACCAGGTCCAGATATAACAAGGATTGACAGACTGAGAAATCTTTCTTGATTCTATGGGTGATGGTGCATAATAGTTGTTAGTTGGTAGAGCGATTTGTCTGGTCAATTCCGAAGCATTTTGTCTGGTTAACTTCGGAACAAATTGTCTGGTTAATTCCACTAACAACGAAATCTCAGCCTACTAACTAGCTATACGGAGTCATCCCTCCGCAGCTAGCTATTTTAGAGGGACTATGGTCGTTCTTAGTTGGTGGAGCAATTTGTCTGGTTACTCCACTAACGAACGAGACTTCGTGTAACAGCCCAAAATTTCAATTTTGGTTAAAGTTTAAAATTTATTCGAGTTTGTGAATTTTCTGAAATTTTAAAAGCTTTTTCCTAAATGTTTTAAACCTAAAATAATCTAATTACAAAATTTATTATCAAGTTTAAGTTGGGAATAATTTTATTAAGTCTAAAATGTCTCTAAGGATTTATGAGAATTTTTGTAGAATTTTTGGACTCTTTTGCTATTTTCTAAGTCTAAAAGGAATTAACAGATTATTTAAAATAGAAAACTAAAAAAAACTCTTATCGTTGTGCTTGGGCGAAACCCTAGCTCGGCCCACCTCCCACACACACGCACACGCCCAAAATGGCCCGCCCAAGACTGCTAACCCTCTCGCTCGCGACCATCGGATGCCCATCCGACGGCCCGCATCGCTCCACGCCACCCCCTCTTCTCCGCACCATCGAAACGAGATCCAACGGCCCCGCATCATCGTCTTCGTCGCGTTCTTCTCCGCGCAGCCACCGCGCCCAACCGCCATTGACGCGCGGGCGTGAAGCTCCGCAACGGCTCCCCAACCGCCCCCGCCTTCTCCGCGAGGTCGCGCACGACTCGCACCAACCTCTGCCACGTTCCCATCTCCTCTCCCCCGTCTCCGCGGCGGTTCGCCCACGAGCCGTAACCGCCGCCCACGATCTCCACGTCGCCACACCGCCTCGGTCCACCCCGGGCCCTATAAAAGGCACCCCCGGGTAGCCCTCCTCTCACCGCTCCCGACGCCGCCACTCACCCTCTCTCTCTCGCCCTGTGCTCGCCGGAATTGGGAATTCCTTGCACGGTCCCGGCTTGAAGCTTGATTCTGCCGCCACGAGCCGCCCGCCACCGTCGACCACACCATCGTCTTCTCGCGTCGCTGCGAACCCGAGCACACCTCCTCTCACCGGGCGCCACCGAACGTCTCGTCGCCGTCAAGCCCGTCTCAAGCTGCCGCTCTTCACCTCGTCGCCGGCTATCACCGCCACCTCAGGTGACCAATCTGTGTGCATTGTGATCCTCGCAATCCCCTCTTCCTCCTCGTGCCCTCGCCGGAGCCCAACTCGCCGCCGTTCGCCGGTTCCTAGGGTCCCGTGCGCCGCCCCGTCCGGCACCGACGTGGCCATGCCACGCAGGCGCCAACGCGGCGCCACCTCAGCCCAGGGACCAACGTGGCGGCCTACGTGGCAGCCACGTCACACACACGCGCCACCCCACCCGTGAGCCAAGCCCGTGGACCAAGTCCACATGGACCGTGTCTCTGACACGAGGGTCCCACCTGTCAGTTTTTAATTTTATTTATTTAATTACCGAAAACCTCAGGGCTGACGTCACCATGCGCAATAATTAGAATTTCCTTTAGAAAAATAATTCGGGAAATCCTTTTAAATTGCAGATTTAGGTTTAAATTTGTAAAATTCATAACTTATTCATCCTAGCTCCAAATTAGATGATTCAAATTGCTAAATTCTTAGAAAATTATGATCTAACTAAATAAAATATAATTATTCAATTTGGAGTTCATTTTAGTTCTGTTTTAGAATTTAGAAATTCATTTAAAATCCAAATTTAGATTTAAATTTGTAAAATTCATATCATCGATTTCCACTCCAAATTTATTGAATTAAACTTCTAAGATTTTGTAAAAAGATTATCTAGCTTAATAAATTAAAATTTGCTTATTTGGAATTAGTTTAAATTGTCTCTTTTAAGTTAAAACTATTAAAATTGCAAATTTAGAATTTAAACTTGTAAAATTCATATCTTCTATTTCCTAATTCCAAATTGAGTGTTTCAAACTTATAAAGTTTTATAAAATTATTATCTAGTCAAATAAAATATAATTATTTTAGTTAGAGTTAGTTTAAACTATCGTCTTGATTTTATTTGAACTTCAATTGATTTGTCGTATTTTCACGTTTAGATTACGACGATTCCGGGGAATTTGATTCTTCCGAAGAATTAGAATTTCAAGACTTCAGCGAAGGCAAGTTACACTTTGACCATGTTGCACCTACTATGTCAAAGTTATTTAATTCAGTTTTTAAAATTATTATTGCATGCATATTTTTAGTCAATTATTTTAATACCTTGTTTAAATGCTTAGTTATTCCATTGGTTGTTATATGGCCAACTTTGAATATTGAAATGTCATCCCTTGTCACCATAGATAAATTGTTTGGAAATGCTTAGCAAATGCTCAAATCATGATTTTGATTTTGGGGAGGATTTAGCCAAATCTTTACAAACTTGTTTTAACTTGAACCTATGGTATTGTCTTACCATAGAGTTGTTGTAAAGGTGGTTTTACTAAATAAAATAAAGATGGTTTGGACTTGGGCGTAACGGATGAAAGGTGGGTGCAGGTTTATGCACGGGTTTAATCTGGTTAGGATTAAAGCCCAGGGTTTAAATTGAAAGACGCCCAAGTCGATTAAGGACCGGCCTTTAAGCGTTCCTTTGCTATGCCAAAACGTACCACCACATGTCCTGTATGGGAAGGACCTGGCTTAATAATTTGGGATACCTCATAGATATTCGTGCCATGTTGTATGAGTGGGTGTTGGTTAGACAAGAGTCCCACATGGCGCAAGAGGGGCTCCTGAGGATGGTTAGTCAATGGAAGCGAAACCTTAGCGGGCATGAGTATTGTGAGGTAGATCATTATAACGACCTTGTGATATTTGCTCTGTCACACGCCTTAGGAAGCGTGGATTGGCCGACACAAAGGGTATAATATCTCGTGTGGGTAAAGTCGTACAAACTCTGCGAGTAGAAAACTATTGAATAGTCTGCGTCATGATCATGGACATGCTAGCAAAGCCACTTTGAGTTAGACTTGTTTTGGTTTCAAAATGGTTTCAACAGATGTTTTCGGGATGGATAGTCTGTGGGGAAAATTAGGCGGTTAGCCATTGTGATTGGAGGATATCCATCACCTTTCTTGGAGGTTATCCACATTATTCCATTGTCATTTAAAATATGATTTTAATTAATGTATGAAAATGGCCTTGCAATCTATTATGATTATTTAAATTAAACTGCTGCTTTACGCAAAATAACCCTGCCAATGTCCTTTGTTTACCTTATGCATGCATTACCATTCCATATTGGGTGTAACTTGCGAGCACGGTAGTTGTGCTCATGCTTGCTTTATGCAACAAAATTTCAGGAGAAGACTTCTATCAGGACGGTGAGGACACCGACGCCTAGGTTCGCCCAGCGATTACTGTGGCGGATCGTTCTGGCCTACTACTATCTTTTTATTTCCTCTGTGTTATTTACTTCTTTATTTGGCTTAATGCCCAATTGTATCGAACTCTGATTTACTATTAATGAAATGCGAGATTTGGTTATGTTATCATTTTGTAATCGTACACCGGAAATCCTGGACTGGTGTATGAACACAGAGGATTCGGGATCTTTCGTTCCCGGGTCCGACAAAAGTGGTATCAGAGCCATATCGACTGTAGGTCGTGGCCTTAGAATTGCCTTAAGGACTTATCTTCAAAAACTAAAACTATTTTGAGTCTATCGAGTCATTTCTCAACCTTTCTCTTTAAAAATGTTTACTAACCCCTCTCCTTCTCAAAATTTTAGATGGCTGAAAGACCGGATGCTACTTCCCACGGAGCCTTTACTGGATACTGGGCTGAAATACTTTGGGAAATGATGCAGCACCTGGGTTACCGGAAGAGGCCAACTTTCCAAGGATTCAAGTACCAGGTGGAAGAACAACAACTGTGGAGAGTAGAGGTGCTCATCTACTCCAACCTTGCACCGGACACCGTCTTCCACGTCTTTGACGCTCCGATCCGGCGCGACACCTTTGATGAGGGCATGCAGGATGCGGCAAGAGAGGCAGTCCGCCACCTTCGCTACACCTACAATCATCGCCTTCAGGGCACCGGGTTTCATTACTACCCGATGCACATTCCGACCCGACTCGACAGTACTTTCAACTCCGCTAGAGACGAAGATTCCCCCGAACTGACACACCAGGTGGATCTGGCTAAGGCTTTGGATTACGCCTATGGAAACACCTTGAACGACTTGCTCACCGCTCAGAACAGACTACAAGAAGCAGAAGAGAAGCTGAAGACCGTAACTGCGGAGCTAGCTAGCTACAAGGCCGGCGAGGCTAGCTCCAGTGAGCCGGATTATACCCCAATGCCCATTATAGTTATCTTCCCTGTTAGCTCGATCTTTAGTTGCGAATTATGAGCTACTATCTTATTTGTGGTAGCCATAATCTTTGAATAAAATGACTTAATAAAGGAAATTTTTGAAAAAATCTGCTCTTTGTCTTGGGTGCTCTTTGTGTTCTTGGGCTGTTAGAATTTACCCCTATAGAACTTCCTATCTGTCTATCTCTCCTAAATCTTTGGAGTTCTAGCAGATGGTGACCACCCGTACTGGCAGTGGCAGTGCCCAAGGTCAGGGTAACGAGAACGCGGATTACCAGGAAAATCCCGTGCAGCAACCACCACCACCACCAGCTGAAGGGCCGGATTGGCGTCAGATGATGGAAAACCAGAATCATCTGATTAACCTCCTGGCTCAGTCCCTCAACAGCGTGCAGAATGTGCAAGCAACGACTCGGACTGCACCACCACCTCCACCCGCGCAGAGATTGACCATGGCAGATTTCATGCGCATGCGCCCACCGACATTCTCCAGCAGCACAGAGCCGATGGATGCCGATGACTGGATTCGTGCCATCGGAAAGAAGCTGGATATCACTCAGTGTACTGATCGTGAGAGAGTCCTGTTTGCCTCTCACCAGCTCACCGGTCCCGCATCGGAATGGTGGGATAACTACAACATCTCCCATCTTGACGCTGACTATCTCTTGGAGGAGTTTGTGCGGGCTTTCCGCCATGCACATATCCCATGGGATAATGACCTGAAGAAGAAAGAGTTCCAGCGCTCAAACAAGGCAACCGCACGGTGGGTGAATACTGCACAAGTTCAACCAATTGCTCGCTATGCCCCAAAGAGACGTGGCTAGTGATGAAGAAAGGCGAGAAAGGTTCATGGATGGTTTGAATGATGAGATCTCGATCCGGTGGTCTCCAATGACTACACCGACTTCCAAAGGTTAGTGAATAAGGCTTTTCGCCAGAGGCCAAACATCTGCGAGATGGAGAACATAGCGGAGGATGGCGCTCGAAGTTCAACTCGAGGGCAACCCAAGCCTCGTTTTGCTCGGCCTCGGCCACCTCGAGTGGAAGGTTCTAGTCTTCTACACCCGAGCTCGATCAAGACGCAGACGCTCCAACTCTTCCGGCTTCAAGAACAATGCATCTGCGGGGCGGTTTAATGAAGAACCCAACTTCATCGGCAGCAGGAGTGACATGCTTCCATTACAACGAGATCGACACTATGCCAACAAGTGCCCGAAGAAGCGGCGATCTGCAACACCAATCGAGCCAAGATCGAGTACCAGCCACCGGCGGCACCCCAAAGCCGGCGGGCGATTCACGAAGGGCGTGTGAACCACGTCACAATAGAGGAAGCTCGGCGGCACCAGATGTCGCCCTGGTACGCGTTTCGTTAATATGATACCGCATCGATTACATTTGATTAGGAGCTTCGCATTCTTTTGTATCCAATAAGTTTGTGGGCAAAATGGGTTACCTATTTCTCCATTAAGTAATCCTATGTTAATCCATTCCCGGGCTCGAAATGAGAACCGATTCTCTATGCCCTAATCTTACCTGGAGATATCCTGAGTTTCCTTCATGGCGATTTGATAGTCTTGCACTCTCAAGGTCCGGATGTAATACTTGGAATGGATGGCTAGCCAAGAATCAGGACGGATAGATTGTGCCAATAGGTCTATTACTCTCACCAATGAGGAAGGAGTCACAGTTGAGTTCAAGCCCAATACATGATCGGAGGAAGTTCCATTCGACCAAATTGAAGGAGTTAAAGCTTGAAGATATACCGATGGTGCAAGAATTCCGGATGTCTTTCACGATGATTTACGGCATGCCACCGACGGGGACATAATGTTCTTAATTGACTTAGTCGTGGACGCTCCAATCTCGGCGACCCTCTGAAATGCGGCCAATGAATTGGCAGAAATGAAGAAACAAATTGAAGAGTTGCGGAGCAAAGGTTATATTCGGCCAAGTTCATCACCTTGGGGGGCACCGGTACTGTTTGTCAAGAAGAAAGACAACAGTATGAGGATGTGTGTGGATTATAGGTCACTCAATGAAGTGACAATCAAGAACAAGTACCCGCTACCTAGGATTGACGATCTGTTCGATCAATTGAAAGGAGCAAGCGTATTCTCGAAGATCGATTTGAGATCTGGCTATCATCAACTGAAGATCAGACCAGAAGATATTCCGAAGACAGCCTTCACCACTAGATATGGATTATACGAGTTCACGGTAATGTCTTTCGGTTTGACGAACGCCCCTGCTTACTTCATGAATATGATGAACAAAGTGTTCATGGAATTCTTGGATAAGTTTGTGGTTGTTTTCATCGATGACATCCTCGTCTATTCGAAGAATGAAGAAGAACATGAGAACCACCTCAGATTGATTTTGGGAAAACTCAGGGAGAACCAGCTTTATGCCAAATTCAGCAAGTGCGAATTTTGGCTAAGTCAAGTGGCATTCCTTGGACATATTGTGTCCGCAGGAGGAGTTGCCGTAGATCCAGCCAAAGTCGAAGCGGTAATGGATTGGAAACAACCCAAGTCTGTCACAGAGGTGAGAAGTTTCCTTGGATTGGCTGGGTATTACCGCAGATTCATTGAAGGTTTCTCCAAATTAGCAAGACCAATGACTCAACTTCTGAAGAAGGAGAAGAAATTTGAATGGACAGATGCTTGCGAGGAGAGTTTCCAAGAGCTGAAGACGAGACTAGTTTCAGCACCTGTATTGGTCCTACCAGATATTCATAAAGATTTTGTGATTTTCTTGACGCCTCTCGTCAAGGACTCGGTTGCGCGTATTGATGCAGGAGGGCAAGGTCAGATCTTACGATCTCGCCACCGAGGCCACATGAAGGGAATTATCCAACTCATGACCTTGAGTTAGCAGCGATTGTGCATGCATTAAAGATCTGGCGGCATTACCTCATCGGTAACCGCTGTGAAGTTTTCACGGATCATAAGAGTCTTAAGTACATATTCACTCGGTCGACCTTAATCTCCGAAGCGAGAGAAGATGGCTAGAATTGATAAAGGATTATGACCTTGAGATCCATTACCATCCGGGCAAGGCAAATGTAGTTGCGGATGCCCTGAGCAGGAAGGCGTATTGCAATACCATCTCGGTTCAGAAAAATCAGCCAGAGTTGTATGAAGAATTGAAGCATCTGA
This sequence comes from Phyllostachys edulis, assembly GCA_036346405.1. Classification (NCBI taxonomy): domain Eukaryota; kingdom Viridiplantae; phylum Streptophyta; class Magnoliopsida; order Poales; family Poaceae; genus Phyllostachys; species Phyllostachys edulis. Next base: position 96,245,278 of record CM070545.1, on the reverse strand, counting down.
ACTTGGAGATTGTTGATCAAGGATGTGTGAACGCTTTGGAAGTTCAACCAACACTTCAGAGTCAGATCAGAGAGAAGCAGAAAGAAGATGAAGACATCAAGGAGATCAAGAAGAATATGAGAAGAGGCAAAGCTTCAGGATTCACCGAAGATGAGGAAGGAACAGTGTGGTTCGGAACCGCATCTACGTCTCGGATCGGCAGGATTTAAAGCGATCGATTCTCAAGGAAGCCCATGAGTCGCCTTATTCCATTCACCTGGCAAGACCAAGATGTACCAGATCTTAAGGAAAGATAATGGTGGGTCAAGATGAAGCGGAAATTGCTGAGTTCAGAGTTGTGATGTTTGTCGGCGAGTCAAGGTAGAACATCAAAGACCACCGGTTTGTTACAACTGCTACGATCCCCGAGTGGAAGTGGGAAGAAGTTGGTATGGATTTCATCACGGACTTCCTAGGACTCGGTCGGGTGTGATTCCATCTGGGTGATAATTGATCGGTTAACTAAAGTAGCTCATTTCCTTCTGTCAAGACCACCTACCCGGCGATGGTGGCGAATTGTATATGGCCAAGATAGTGCATGCGCATGGAGTACCCAAGAAGATCGTGTCCGACAGAGGATCACGGTTTACATCAAGATTTTGGCGAGTCTCGCATGAAGCTTTGGGAACCAGACTTAATTTCAAGATCGCATATCATCCGCAGACGGATGGCGGACGAAACGAGTCAACAGATTCTTGAAGACATGCTTGAGCTGCGCCTTGGATTCTGGAAAAAGTTGGGATAAGAATCGCCCTATGCAGAATTTTCAGATAACAATAGCTACCAAGCCAGTCTTCAGATGTCCCCATTTGAAGCTTTGTATGGCAGAAAATGCAGAACTCCGCTTCTATGGGATGAAGTAGGAGAGCATCAGTTCTTTGGGCTAGAGTTGATCAAAGAAGCTGAAAGTAAGGTTAAGGCAATAAGAGAGCATCCGAAAGTAGCTCAAACCCGAGAAGAGTTATCTTGATAATCGCTCGGAGAGTTGACCTTTGCTGAAGGAGATTTTGTCTATCTCCGAGTTACTCCACTCCGAGGAGTAAGAAGGTTCCGAACCAAAGGAAAACTTGCACCCAGATTTGTGGGACCTTACAAGATTTTGGCAAGAAGAGGTGAAGTTGCATATCAGCTTGAGCTACCAGCATCTTTGTCCGCTGTACACAATGTCTTCCATGTTTCACAGCTAAAGAAATGCCTTCGAGTGCCTGAAGATCAGACTCTTCTGGAAAGCATTGATCTTCAAGAGGACCTCACCTATGTGGAGCAACCGATCAAGATTCTGGACGTCGCAGAGCGTGTCACACGGAACAAGATCATCCGTTCATACAAAGTTCAGTGGAGCCACCACCCTGAAAGTGAAGCCACTTGGGAGCGAGAAGAAGATATTAAAACAGGATATCCCCACCTTCTTGCCGGTCAATCCTGAATCTCGGGGTCGAGATTCCCTTAAGGGGGGGAGGTTTGTAACAGCCCAAAATTTCAATTTTGGTTAAAGTTTAAAATTTATTCAAGTTTGTGAATTTTCTGAAATTTTAAAAGCTTTTTCCTAAATGTTTTAAACCTAAAATAATATAATTACAAAATTTATTATCAAGTTTAAGTTGGGAATAATTTTATTAAGTCTAAAATGTCTCTAAGGATTTATGAGAATTTTTGTAGAATTTTTGGACTCTTTTTGCTATTTTCTAAGTCTAAAAGGAATTAACCAGATTATTTAAAATAGAAAACTAAAAGAAAACTCTTAACAGTGCTTGGGCCGAAACCCTAGCTCGGCCCACTCCTCCCACACGCCAAGACACGGCCCAAAATGGCCCGCCCAAGACTGCTAACCCCTCGCTCGCGACCATCGGATGCCCATCCGACGCACGCATCGCTTCCACGCCACCCCTCTTCTCCGCACCATCAAACGAGATCCAACGGCCCCAAGATCATCATCTTCGTCGCGTTCTTCTCCAGCAAGCAGCCACCGCGCCAACCGCCATTGACGCTGCTGGCGTGAAGCTCCGCGAACGCTCCCCAACCGCCCGCGCTTTCTCCGCGAGGTCGCGCACGACTCGCACCAACCTCCGCCACGTTCCCATCTCCTCTCCCGTCTCATGGCGGTTCGCCCACGAGCCGTAACCGCCGCCCACGACCTCCACGTCGCCACGCCGCCTCGGTCCACCCCGGGCCCTATAAAAGGCACCCCCGGGTAGCCCTCCTCTCACCGCTCCCGACGCCGCCACTCACCCTCTCTCTCTCGCCTCAGGTTTCCGGATTGGGAATTCCTCGCCGGTCCCGGCTTGAAGCTTGATTCGCCCCGAGCCGCCCGCCACCGTCGACCACACCATCGTCTTCTCCGCGTCGCTGCGAACCCAGAGCACACCTCCTCCTCACCGGAGCGCCACCGGAACGTCTCGTCGCCGTCAAGCCCGTCTGCGCCGCCGCTCTTCACCTCGTCGCCGGCTATCACCGCCACCTCAGGTGACCAATCTGTGTGCATTGTGATCCTCGCAATCCCCTCTTCCTCCTCGTGCCCTCGCCGGAGCCCAACTCGCCGCCGTTCGCCGGTTCCTAGGGTCCCGTGCGCCGCCCCCGTCCGGCACCGACGTGGCCATGCCACGCAGGCGCCAACGCGGCGCCACCTCACCAGGACCAACGTGGCGGCCTCACGTGGCGCCCACGTCACACACACGCCACCCCACCCGTGAGCCAAGCCCGGACCAAGTCCACATGGACCGTGTCTCGACACGAGGTCCCACCCGTCGCTTTTAATTTTATTTATTTAATTACGAAAACCTCGGGGCTGACGTCACCATGCTAATAATTAGAATTTCCTTTAGAAAAATAATTCGGGAAATCCTTTTAAATTGCGATTTAGGTTTAAATTTGTAAAATTCATAACTTATTCATCCTAGCTCCAAATTAGATGATTCAAATTGCTAAATTCTTAGAAAATTATGATCTAACTAAATAAAATATAATTATTCAATTTGGAGTTCATTTTAGTTCTGTTTTAGAATTTAGAAATTCATTTAAAATCCAAATTTAGATTTAAATTTGTAAAATTCATATCATCGATTTCCACTCCAAATTTATTGAATTAAACTTCTAAGATTTTGTAAAAAGATTATCTAGCTTAATAAATTAAAATTTGCTTATTTGGAATTAGTTTAAATTGTCTCTTTTAAGTTAAAACTATTAAAATTGCAAATTTAGAATTTAAACTTGTAAAATTCATATCTTCTATTTCCTAATTCCAAATTGAGTGTTTCAAACTTATAAAGTTTTATAAAATTATTATCTAGTCAAATAAAATATAATTATTTTAGTTAGAGTTAGTTTAAACTGTCGTCTTGATTTTCACGTTTAGATTACTGACGATTATTCCGGAATTTGATTCTTCCAAGAATTAGAATTTCAAGACTTCAGCGAAGGCAAGTTACACTTTGACCATGTTGCACCTACTATGTTAAAGTTATTTAATTCAGTTTTTAAAATTATTATTGCATGCATATTTTTAGTCAATTATTTTAATACCTTGTTTAAATGCTTAGTTATTCCATTGGTTGTTATATGGCCAACTTTGAATATTGAAATGTCATCCCTTGTCACCATAGATAAATTGTTTGGAAATGCTTAGCAAATGCTCAAATCATGATTTTGATTTTGGGGAGGATTTAGCCAAATCTTTACAAACTTGTTTTAACTTGAACCTATGGTATTGTCTTACCATAGAGTTGTTGTAAAGGTGGTTTTACTAAATAAAATAAAGATGGTTTGGACTTGGGCGTACGGATGAAAGGTGGGTGCGAGGTTTATGCACGGGTTTAATCTGGTTAGGATTAAAGCCGTGGTTTAAATTGAAAGACGCCAAGTCGATTAAGGACCGCCTTTAAGCGTTCCTTTGCTATGCCAAAACGTACCACCACATGTCCTGTATGGGAAGGACTGGCTTAATAATTTGGGATACCTCATAGATATTCGTGCCATGTTGTATGAGTGGGTGTTGGTTAGACAAGAGTCCCACATGGCGCAAGAGGGGCTCCTGGAGGATGGTTAGTCCAATGGAAGCGAAACCTTAGCGGGCATGAGTATTGTGAGGTAGATCATTATAACGACCTTGTGATATTTGCTCACACACGCCTTAGGAAGCGTGGATTGGCCGACACAAAGGGTATAATATCTCGTGTGGGTAAAATTGTACAAACTCTGCAGAGTAGAAAACTATTGAATAGCGCGTCATGATCATGGACATGCTAGCAAAGCCACTTTGAGTTAGACTTGTTTTTGGTTTCAAAATGGTTTCAACAGATGTTTTCAGGATGGATAGTCCTGTGGGGAAAATTGGGCGGTTAGCCATTGTGATTGGAGGATATCCATCACCTTTCTTGGAGGTTATCCACATTATTCCATTGTCATTTAAAATATGATTTTAATTAATGTATGAAAATGGCCTTGCAATCTATTATGATTATTTAAATTAAACTAGCGCTTTCATAAAATAACCCTGCCAATGTCCTTTGTTTACCTTATGCATGCATTACCATTCCATATTGGGTGTAACTTGCGAGCACGGTAGTTGTGCTCATGCTTGCTTTATGCAACAAAATTTCAGGAGAAGACTTCTATCAGGACGGTGAGGACACCGACGCCTAGGCTACGCCCCCAGACGATTGCCTGTGGCGGATCGTTCTGGCCTACTACTATCTTTTTATTTCCGCTGTGTTATTTACTTCTTTATTTGGATTAATGCCCAATTGTATCGAACTCTGATTTACTATTAATGAAATGCGAGATTTGGTTATGTTATCATTTTTGTAACTGTGTACACCGGAAATCCTGGACTGGTGTATGAACACAGAGGATTCGGGATCTTTCGTTCCCGGGTCCGACACTTCGGTCGGTGAACTAGCTATATGGAGTCATCCCTCCGCAGCTAGTCTCTTACAAAGGATTATGGCCGTTTAGGCCACGAAGGTTTGAGGCAATAACAGATCTGGGATGCCCTAAGATGTATAGGGAAGAAATGTGCCACCTTAGTCGAACGATCGATGCCAACCCAGATGGCCCCATGGGGTTCGGGATAAACTAGTAAGATCTTTTTGAAACCGGGGTGGTACCGGGCACCAGATAAAAGAGCGAAATAAAGATCACCAACAGTGGCAAAAGATGGAGATACAAAGGAATGAGGCGCTCCTGAATTGAATAAAATAATATCAGGGCAAGAGTTAAGAAGAAGCGTACCTAACGCGACGCCAGGTGCCTCCTGAGCTTTCTCGGCTGAGATGGAGTTGACTTCAGTATATACGACCCTCAGGTCACGATGCTTTGTCGGTGCATGTGATCGAATCACGGGCCACGTCATTGTGTTCTGAGTTTTTATTGGATTTAAATTGAAATTTTTTTAATTATTATTTTTAGAATTTTCTGAAATTTTAAAAGCTTTCCCTAATTATTTTAAAACCAAAATAAATTATTTACAAATTTAATTACCCATGTATAAGTTGGAACTATTTTATTTAATTCCAAAATAATCCTAGGAATTTCTGTGAATTCTTATTTGTTATTTTCTAAAGCTCAAATGAATTAACAGGACTAATAAAATCACTAAATCAATTAAAATCCGGAAATTAGCTCTGGGCCGAAACTCCCTCAGCCCATTCCACTTTCATGCACGCGTAGCCCACTTGCTTTTCGAACGGTCCGAACCTCGTTGCGTCATTGTCAGGTGGGCCCCACCGTCACGTTCCAACAAAGCCTAAGGATGTCAAAATCATCTTGTGGTTAAATATTTAACATGTCATTCCTGACCACGAGGGAAGAAAGTTCAACTTGCTATTCAATGCACTTTGAATACATGGAAACATGATGGGGACTTAAAGAAGAATTACTGGTACACATTAAGTCGTGATCTAGATGACTAGATGTGAAGGGCACAGACCAATTTCTCCATTCTTTTCCGTTCTCACTCCTCCAACACTTAACATGTCTCGCAGGGCACGTGAGATAGTGCCGCTTGCTTGCCTGCCTGACTCGGCAAATCATGGAAGAGTCAGAGATAGGGAGAACTCACACGGTTGAACTCTACGCTTAGTCACTAATTGGGTCAACAATTTGTGTGTTGTTTATAATTCTGTAGCTGACTGTATCACCATAACCTATTGTATAAGCTGTCCTTAGTGATGTCTACAGATGACACGAAGAGTTGCTATAGACAGCAGCTATCTGTACCATTGTACATGCCCATAAAAACTATGACCATCAGTCTTCAAATATTAATTACCTTGATCTTTCACAACTTAAGATTTATTTTTCTCTACCAGACTATCACTAAAAATGTATCCAATCGTCACCTAGTGTAACATCCCGTTTTCAGATGTCAATTAGTATCTTTCCGTTTGTCTTCTTGGTTTTCAAAACCTATTTCAATTGTAGTGTATTTGTAAAGCTCGCTAGTTTCTTCCCTATTTCAAATTTTGGGTTTCAAGTTTCAGCTCAAATCTTGGCTTCTTTTCAAATCCTCCCTGTTGGGCTCGACCTCCTCTGGCCCCTCTCCTCCCCCTGCCACTTTCTTTCTTTCGACTAGTTGGTCAACCCCCCCTTCCCCCTTCTGACTAAGTGGTCGAAAGTTATTCCAACTAGGTGGTCGAAACTTTCTTTCGACCACGTAACCGCTCTGCCGCACCCTCGTGCGCCTTGTCCTCGCCTGGCGCCGTATGCTGCCACCTGCTTCTTTCACCCACTTTTGACTCAGGTGACCCCCTTCCCGGCCTAGTCTTGTCACCAGAGCGCCCCCTCTACACCCGAAGCTCATTGTGCGCGCCAACGCCTCGCTCTATCCCGTTGCTCTGCACCCGCCCCCGTGCTCTCACCTACCGCCCTCGGGACCGCACAAGTTTCCCCATGCCTTCGGTGACCCTCCCCCCTCCTCTCCTCCGGGCTATACAAGAGCTCGAGCAGCCCTCCTTCATCTCCTTTCCTCCACTCAACTCTCCAGCTCTCGCTTTTGGTTGTTGTGGTTGCCCGAAGCCCTGAGCTCCGAGTTCAAGCCGCCGCGCACCTCCTCTCGGTCCTTGCCGCACCAATGCAGCCCCTCTTCTACCCGTGTCATTTTGGTATCCTAGAGCTCCTTGAAGCAATCCCCTCACTCTATTTCAGTGGTGTTTCACAGGAGCCGCCATATTTCCTCTTCTCCTTCAGTCCCGACTGATCCTTTCACCGCCGTCCTCCTTCGCCCTCGACTGCAAGCTTCCTCACCGCCATTCACCATCCACCGACCTCCTCCGGCCTTTCTCTCTGTCCTGGTGAGTTTCTCTGTGCCCTGTAATCCCCATGGTTCTTTCGACCGCATCAAGCAGTCGAGTCTTTCTTTCGAGTGCTTCAATTCTTTCGACCACGTTGTGTAGTCGAATAGTTCCTTCTTTCGATCGCGTTGTGTACTCGAATCCTTCCTTCTTTCGACTGTGCTGTGTAGTCGAATCCTTAATTCTTTCAACCGTGTTGAGTAGTCGAATCCTTCCTTCTGTCGATCGCGTTGTGTAGTCGAATCCTTCCTTCTTTCGGCCGCGTTGTGTAGTCGAATCCTTCCTTCTTTCGACCGCATTGTCTAGTCAAATCCTTCTTTCTTTCGATCGCCTTGTGTAGTCGAATCCTTCCTTCTTTCGACCACGTTGTGTAGTCGAATCCTTCCTTCTTTCGACCGTGTTGTGTAGTCGAATCCATCTTTCTTTCGACCGCGTTGTGTAGTCGAATACTTCCTTCTTTTGAACGCGTTGTGTAGTCGAATCCTTCCTTCTTTCGACCACGCTGTGTAGTTGAATATTTTTTTCTTTTGACCATGTTGTGTAGTCAATTTTCGACCACGTTGTGTAGTCGAATCCTTCCTTCTTTCGACCGTATTGAGTAGTCGAATCCTTCCTTCTTTCGACCGCCTTGAGTAGTCGAATCCTTCCTTCTTTTGACTGTGTTGAGTAGTCGAATCCTCCCTTCTTTCGACCACTTTGTGTAGTCGAACCCCTTTCGACCTCGTGATGTCAATGATCAGTAATCGAAAACAAAACTTCGAGGACTACGTTCTTCTCCGTTATAACTCCGATTTCAGTGTTCTTTGTTTCTAAGTTTGTCTAAATTCAAGATCTTACTTTTGGTAGTAGTCTTAAAGTTTTTTTTTTACGGTAAACAGGAGAGAGAATCCATACTGAAAGTAGATTAAAGATCAAAAGATATTTACATGGAGTGAAAAGAAGAATATACAAAAGGCCCAAGCGATGTTAATGAAAATCTCGCAGCCACTCAACAAACTCCTATCTAAGAGAAGGCTTGACCCTAAGAATAACCAAGGAAAAAGCTTCTCTGAACTCTCGTTTCCAAGCAGAAAGAGATGCCACCTCATTGCGAAAAATGACCTTACTGCGAATACTCCAGATAGTCCAACAGGTAAGAATGACAGTTTTAATGAAACACTTAAATCAGAAATTGATCTTTCCAACTTGTAGAAACTCAACAACAGAGAGAGACAAGTCCCAAGAGATACCAATGAATTTCCAGCACCATTGACTAAAAGAACAGCCAAAGAAAAGATGCTTCAGTGATTCAGTATGATGTTGAGTACAAAGCACGCACTCATAGCTCCCAAGCAAAAACTTCTAGCGCTGGAGGTGAGCTCGAGTATTTAACCTATCCTTCAGGAGCAACCAGAAAAAGACCTTCTGTTTACTCATACAATAGGACTGCCATAACCAAACAAACGGAGGTGGAGTAGGAGCTTGACCCAAAAGTTGAACATAAGCCAGTTTAGGAGTAAAAGAGGAGCCCCAAATAAAAGACCACACATCTGGATTATCCTGAAGAGGAACAAAAGGAGTCACGGCTTCACATAGAAACTGGAATTCCAGCATAGCAGTCGGTGAAAGAGCAAGATGAAAGTGAGAAAGGAGGTCCGGTCGCTTCAAAAAGAGGCCAACTGTAATGTCTTGCTTCTTGGCAAACGAGAAGAGGTGTGGCCAATTGAAAATCAGGAAGCCAACATCCCACATATCCCTCCAGAAGAGACAGGACTGCCCTTCAGAAACCAAACAGCTGGAGAATCCTTTGAATTCATCTAACAAACGAAGTAAGTCTCTCCACCAAAAAGAGCTACACAGTCTATCTGAACTCAGCACCAACCGATTAGAATAAAGAGCCCTCCATGTTAATTGCACCAAGGAATGTTAACCTTATTCAGAAATTTATGCAAATGTTTCATCAACATGGCCTTATTTTGCAACCTTAGATTAAGGATACCAAGACCCCCTTGCTTTTTAGGCCGACACACCTGCTTCCACGCCACAAGATAACCACCTTTTTTGTTGATATCCGAGCCATGCCACAGAGCATGCATTCGAAGCCGATCAATATGAGCAATAACCTTCGCAGGAAGCTTAAGAGAAGCCATATGATAAATAGTTTGCAAGGAGAACACTGAATTTACCAACACCAGGCGCCCACCATAAGAAAGGAACGGAAAAAGCCCTAGTAATCTTCTGCTAATTCGATCCAACAAAGGCATATATGACTCGAACTTGGGTTTCAAATGTCCCAAAGGCAACCCCAAGTAAGTAAAGGGAGTTGAACCCACCCGACAGCCAAAAGTCTTGGCCAAATGAAGCATTTTATTCTCCTCCACATTGATAGGAATCAACGAGGATTTATGAAAATTAACATATAATCCAGTCGAATCAGCAAACGAACGAAGGAGCCCTTTTAGACAAAAGAGTTGAAGCGTGTCCGCAGGCATGAAAAGGAGCGTGTCATCCGCATATTGAACAATGGGATAATCTTGACTGAAATCAGAATCCAGCGAATAAGAGAAAACTCCCTTTGTTGCAGCTTCATTAACAATGGACTGAAGAAGATCCACAGCTAAAACAAACAACAAAGGGGAGAGAGGGTCACCCAGTCGCACTCCACGCCGACAGTGAAACACTTTACCGGGGACACCATTTAACAATACTGTAGAGGTACTCGAGAATAAAATATGCCGAATCCATTGTTGCCATTTCTCACTAAAACCTTTACTTTTGAGCATTGCAAGAATTACATGATGCTCCGCCTTGTCAAAAGCCTTCTCAAAATCCAACTTGAAAATGACAATTTCTTTCTTGGAATGATGACAAATATGCAGGTATTGAAAGGCCCAAGCTAGGCAATCTTGAATTGTTCGCCCTTTGATAAAACCAAATTGATTAGTACGAATGACTTTCAAAATTACTGACTGCAAACGATTGGCCACCAATTTTGTTAAAAGCTTGAGAGAGCTATTTAACAAAGAGATAGGCCGAAAATCATTAACAGTTTCTGGGTTCAACTTCTTAGGAATCAATGTGATGAAAGAAGAATTAATATTATGAATATGCAACTGATTATCACATAAATCAGAGCACAAACGGTAAAAATCTGGAGCAATTAGAGGCCAGCATTTCTTCATGAAGAAACCATTGAATCCATCAGGTCCTAGTGCAGAATCCGAATCTAGCTCTTGAACTACTCGATCAATTTCCTCAATTGAGAACCGGCTGTCAAGGTTGGCCAAGATAGTCGGATCCACAGGACACACCAAGGAATCCAGATTATAAAGCATATCACTAACTTTAGAGACACCCAAATGTTCTTTAAAGGAGGCCTAGAGAACAGCCGTCTTTTGTGAATGATCCGAAATAAGAGAAATGTCCTCCAGAACCAAGTGAGCAATGTAGTTTCTTCTGAACGTGGATGAAGCGACCGACTGGAAATTTTTTTAGTTTTCATCATCAAATTTCATCCACCGGATAGTAGCTCGTTGCTTCCAATAGACTCGTTTTGCTTCCAACAACTTGAGCAAATGAGACTTTAAGATTCGCCTGAAATTCCTTTCCACCAGACATAACGGCCTTTGATCCTCTAGACCATCAAGCAAAGCTAAAACCCAGCTGGAGTTACTTATGAGCTACGATAGATTGGAAAGCCTTTTACTCCACAACTTTAAACCTCTTCTTAAAACCTTGAATTTAGAAGAGATAACCTGAACAATGTTTTGGACTGTAGAGGAAGCATTCCAGTAGGAGGTCACAGTGGGGAGAAATGATTCAAAATCCACCCAATAATTTTCAAAACAGAAAATGGAGGACTTCGGAATAGAGGATGAAATCTGAATAGAGCAAGGGACATGGTCCGAGGTGAGACGAGCCAGCGGGATGGCTAAAGAATTTGGGAAAGTGAGAGACCAAGTAGCCAAAGAAAAAACCCAGTCTAACTTCTGTAAAAGAGCATCATCTTGCATGTTTCCAAGTGTAATCCCTGCCATTAAGAGGATTTTCGATCAAACCCAACCTCTAAATAGCTTCATCAAAGCGCAACATATTAGACACATTGCCACCAGGCTTGTTCCGGTTTTCTGGGCTACGAAGAAGATTAAAATCTCTGACCAGCAGCCAGAGCTCAAAATCCTTAGGATCAAGTTCAAAAAGCCAATCCAAAAATTCTGGTTTGCCAGCTGAAGTACAAGGTCCATAGATGTTTGTACAAAACCAACATTGATCATTTAAGGTTGAAGTGAGCTTAATAGTTAGGGAAAAGTTTGTTTGTAGCACTAAGGAACCGTCAAATAAGGATCCATTCCAAGCCGTAAGAATACCACCTGAAGAGCCGATAGCAGGTACAAAGCAGAATTTGTTAAACCACCTGGGGGCAAAGTTATGAAGGAATCGACAATCAAAACCCTCCCTCTTTGTTTCTTGGAAGCAGAAAACAGAACATGAGATTTCCTCAATCTTTGCCCTAATGTCATTCCATTTACCTAGTGAGTTAAGACCTCTGACATTCCACGAAAGAACATTCCAATGTCTAGATAGATTCATGGATAACAATCAGGTAAAATAAACCAGCTAACCACCCTAGACAGACTAGCAGACTCAATCCATTCCAAGTGGAAACATGAAGAAGGAGATAAAATGATAAAAGCAACAAGTCATAATGGATACCAAACAGAAAGTACAGGAGGTTCCAACGAGTAGGCCCAAAACCAAAAGCCAACATTAGTACAAACCAGCAAATCCTAACAAAGGCGCCAAACAACGGCCCAAGTAAACAAAAGCTAAAGATGACCCAAAAGAGACTAGTCATTACTAGGACACAGAAGCGCCTTAGCAGACAGCTCACAAGGAGAAGCCTGACAGAAGTCCACCCCAACGTGGTGGACGAGGTCCACTGACAAGAAAGGAGGCACCTCCTTGCATTGAGACCGACGTCTTCCTTCAAAAAACGACGCCAAAAGCTCAGCACTCGCCTTGTCCTTGAAATCCTTCTTATCTGCATTCAGCCTGGAACTACGCCGAAGAAGACTAGTATCTTGAGGGACAGCCTTCGACGATGTTTCTTCAGAGAAGCCTGGACCGGCCTCGAGACCTCTACCACCTCATCCTCCTCCAACTCATGAAGAGAGCAAACCAAGTTAGGAACTCGCGGGCAAGCAACCACTGAAACAAAGAAATTCTTCGGGATAACATCCCCAGCCACCTCCACCGAGTGCCAAAGACAAGCAAGCACCAAAACATGGTTAGGATCCAAGAATTTCCACAGGTCCAAGAACATAGTGAGACAGTTGATAAAGCATTGAAATTCACCAACTTGTGGGTATATAAGCTGTAGAGCAGGGGCCTGAAAGAGGGATCCCCTCAGCTTCAACCAAAGCAAGGCCACCTGCCTGAGACAACAGCTGATCCGCAAATAGCAATTGGTCCTCCACCTCTCCAGAAGCAACAACCAACGCGGGCTCCTGATCCAACAAACCGACAAAAGAAGGACCCGACACCTCTCCCCTCGGCATCGAAAAAGATTGTCCAGAATCGATTCAAGGTGGCGGAGGGACTCTGGCCGGAGCTCCATCCGGTGGGCCTCCTCCCAAAATGTTAGACTGAGCTGGAGGAGCTTGTTGACGGAGAGGGACCGAAAGGCCACATCCCAACCACCGACGGAGCGGTGGAGGCTGGGGATGAGCAAACACTCCGGGCTTTGGGACCGGGTCTTCATCAGGCGGCTGAACCACCGAGTCTTCACGTAGAATAAAACACGAGACATCCGAAACGCGAGCCCCGGTTCATCCCCCACCACAACTAGCAAACTCTCAGGCACAACATCAGATGAGGGGACCAGTACTTTGATTAGAATCCTAGCCTTATTGGACGATTCATGCCAGTGGATCAAAGTGCCAAAACCCGCTACTGCTCGATTGATAACCACCACATTATAACAATCCAAAGGGAAGGCCACTAGCATAATCCAACAAACTTTATCCAAAGGCGCAAAGCACAAATTGATCCCTTCATCATGTTTAATGAAACTCAGATAATAGGGCTCAAACTGATGAGGGCTATGAGCAATGGCCACCTCTCTCTCTCAACACAGCTACCAAAAGTAATAAAAGCAGCTCCAACTGGGCAAGCAGAAATCTCAGAAACACGAACCCTAAAGGAGTGTACCAGGTAATGATGAATAGCGTCAGCCATTGGAGCGAAATCACAGGCTACTACTACCGGCACAAGAACAGCAATGGCCACATCTTCATTGTTGTGCGACTGAACTGTCCCCAAGTGAGAGCGCAAGCGCTTAGGGCGATGCTCCGGAAAGAGGGAGCTCCCCACTGAGAAGCCACGCAGAAGGAACGCCGAAGGATCAACGGCGAAATTCGCCATGGCCACAGAGGAACTATCTGGGAGCGGAGAGAGGGACGGAGGCAAGATAGAAGCGATCTCAGGAGAAGGCGAGAAGACCGGAGCAAAACCCGAGTAGTAGTCTTAAAGTTGGAGTTCATTTATTATTCCTTTCGTATTATTTGTTCTATTGGCTTGTTTGTTCCCCTTTTCGATACGTTCGTCCTAGTAGAGTTCGAAGAAGCAGGAGATCTCCATTTCGACCAAGCTCAAGACCTCCAAGACCCTCTTGCCTTTAACCCAGGCGAGTCAATACTTTGATCTTTTTAAGCCTACAATTTATGCAAATTATATTCCTTTAAATTACCAAAATTGCATGCTTTAATTCTTTAAGCAAATGTATGTTAACTCTTAAGGTAGTTAAATGCCCACTTGTTAGTTAATTAATTATTACCCCATCCCTTGGCACTTGAATCCTTTATTCCATGTCACCCTAGTAGCTATGTGGTAAATTACTAGCTATAGTTTGTACTTAAGTGACGCACTAGTCTTGCTTAAGTACCCAGGGCATTAAAATGCCCTGATCATCATCCCTTAAAACATGAAAATGATTTTGGACCATCATTGGGGGGGGGTACATGACTGAAGTATTTGAGATAATTTGGTTTTCCTCTTCAACCCCAAACTACTATACCACATCTGAGCGGATGGTATGTTGGTGGGTGCGAATGTAGCATGAGAATGGTGGGTATGTGGAATGAATCCCCAGATGGCATTAAGGACTTAATCCGGTGATGATATCCAATTGTAAAACGTGTGCAACCACAAGTCTGCAAAGTGCAACTTGGCTTAGTAAAGTTATTGAACCCTGAAAGTCATCTCGCTGGAGAGAATTGGGGTAGTGCAAGCGGCGGATGCGTTCTGGCTTGAATGGAACACCGTGGTAAGGTGAACTTGCCAGTTGTGCTAGTCGTTGTGGCGAGTGGAGGCCAGCTACGCTAGTCGTTGTGGTGAACATCTCGCACAACGTATGGGCGCAGATCATATGGGTGAGATGACGGAATGGGCAAGATGATTTGAAAAGTTACTGTGATGATCTCTCGACCACATGACTAAGGAATCGTGTGGGGCTACGAATTGATTATCTCTTGTGGGTATGGTGTACAAACCTCTGCAGAGTGTAAAACTATTTAAACAACCGTGCCTACGGTCAAAGGCGGACCTGGGAACTTGCTAGAGTTAGTTCTGTTTCAAAAACCTTTGTGGGTGGGAAAAAAACTGGTCGGGTGGATGTAACCCTGATTTTGTTTTGTTCCTGGGTGGTCGTACCCAGTGCTGTAGTCGTGGTGCAGGTACCCACGAGTGCTCCGAGGTGGTCATACCCAGTGTTGTAGCTGTGGTGGTCGTATCCACGATCAAAATAAGCATAGGTGGAGGTAACCTTTGTTGTTATAAATATTGCACAATTACTCTCTTTACAAAATACAATTTGGTTAAAATGCTAAGTGGCAGGATTTTACTGTTATGCCTATTTGAAAAGTTTGTTTTGGCAAATAAAAGAATCCGAGCCACCCTTGTGGAGCCATGCATGAATCCTATTGCATCTTGTGTGTTGGCTCGTGAGCACGGAAGTTGTGCTCACTCTCGCTCCTCCTTCCAACCTTCAAACCCCGCAGATCTTGGAGACTACGACTTCTACGAGGGCCCTGAAGTCGATGGGCAAGGCAATAACGAAGAGTAGTCTAGAATCGAGTGGTCTAAGTCTCGCCCCAGTCTTGCTGGCTCGTCGGTGCTTGCATACGACCGGTACTGCCCAAGTCCTTGGTTAATACCAGTCATACACGAGCTACCCCAGTCGTTGCCTGTGGAGAGATGTGCTCCACCTCCCCTTTTGCTTCCACTGTAGTTTCCACTGATTTCGTGATGTAATCGTTTGGCCGGTTCGGCCCTTATTGTAAACTCGACCCGACGTGGTCTATGTCACTCTGATGTTTGTTATATAATGAATGGTATGGTTTTCATCGTGTATGAGATGATTCAGTGATGTATCTGTGAGTGCTATCTACTGATTCGGGGAATAGCACAGTGTTTTCACAAAGGATTTGGATTGGTGAAATCCAGATCCAATAGAGCTCGTATTAGATCATACGACTGTAGAAGCCTTAGTTAGATTGGTTGTTGCCATAGGACTTGAGTCTTATTTTCAAAAACTAAGAAAAGTTTTGGTTAAAATATAGCATACTTATTGCTCGTTCTCATCACTCTTAGTTCTAAACTGACCTCTACCTTCGTTGAGTTTTCTGACTCTCCCTTGTTCAAAATTGTAGCTGGTCGTGTCGTCGTCCGATGGCTGTGGGACCATTTTGTTCTCTCGAATGAGACTTCACCCCCCAAGATCTTCGTCGTCGTGCTGGAGTAGTTAGGACTAGTATAGTCTAGCTAGCAATGCTTGCTAGGCAGTCTTTTGGGCTGCAAGTGTTGTACCCCTCTATAGATGTTATAGTTTGTATCATGTGTCGTGGCTTAGCATGGCCTATATGCTTTGTTTCAGAAGTCATGTAACACTTAACCCCCTTAATATAATGCAATCATTTTAGGCTTTGTTTTGTTGGTGATCGTTTTCCTCGTTGGGTTCAAGTTCTTCTGTTGTGCTCCAAAGGGCCTTTAAACCCTCATATACTCCCCCTAGTTCTAAGCCCCAGTGTTTCTTCAGGATACCACCTAGAAGAGCCGCCGTCCCAACCCATGGTGCCTTTGCAGCTGATCGTGGTCGTGGTCGTGGCTGTGGTCGTGGTCGTGGCTGTGGTCGTAGTCGTGGACAGAATCTACCTCCTCCGCCACTAGCAAACCCAACAATGGCGTAAGTCATGTTCCAGTAGACACAGATTCTCCAGGCCTTGCTTACCAATCAGCAGTCAGGACCAGCAGGCCACCACTCGAAGCTGACAGACTTTCTCAGGACAAGACTCCTTACTTTCGCTGCAGCAACTGAACCCCTAGAAGCTGAAGACTAGCTCAGAGACACGGAGAAGAAGCTTCATCTCACTCGATGCCCAAAAGAGGATAAGGTGGACTTTGCCACCCATCAGCTAAAGGGAGCCGTCGCTGCTTGGTGGGAGAACTACCTCGCTGCCTGAGGTGGTGAAAGTCCAGTGGCTGATGATGATGAAGAAGAAGAAGAAGAAGAAGAAGAAGAGGAAGAAGAATAAAAAGAGATAGTGGAGCCTGAGGCTGAAGATCAGCAAGACCTCGTCGCCACTGAAGCAATAGCTGAAGTTCAGCTAGATGAGATGGAACTCATCTGGCAGTCAATTCCCTTGAATGAATTCAAGACTTCTTTTAGAACCAACTTTGTGCCCACTGGTACGATGAGATTGAAGAAGAATGAGTTCAAAGCTCTCAAGCAGGGTCACATATCAGTCAACGAGTACCTGACAAAGTTCAACCAGCTTTCCCGCTATGCTCCCAACGACGTAGCTGATGAAGAGGAGAAGATCGACCACTTTATGGAAGGGATGCGTGAAGACATGAGAGTCTAGCTTATCCTCCACGATTTTTCCCACTTCCACCACTTGGTCAACAAAGCCCTAGTACTCGAAAATAAGAAAAAGACTACGGAGGTCAGCCGCAAGAGGAAGATGGCATTTCATAGGCCCCAAGGTAGCTTTCAACAGAAGTTGGCATTTCACAGCAGGTCGTCTTTCCGACCACCAACAGCCTTGCCTTAGAGAACTCCAGCTCTAGCCCCGTGTCCCAATGGGAATGGTTTCCACACCCTTCGCCCTGCCGAGCATCCTGCAGCAATCAGCCCAGCCGCTCACCTTCATTGCTTCAACTGTGGAGGAAAATGACACTTCACCAACAAGTGCCCTCAACGCCAGAACACTGTCGCGAAGTTCAACCCGAGAGCCACACCAGCTCAAGACCAAACCTCAACTCAAAGCAAGAGTCATCTGACTTTGCAAGCATCAAGGTCTAACCCGACACTGAACCGTGGTCGTGTGAACCATGTCACCGCTGAGGAGGCTTAGGAAGCCCCAGGAGTGCTAATTGGTATGTTCTCTGTTAATTCAGTATCCGCGCAAGTTTTGTTCGATTCTGAAGCTTCGCACTCCTTCATTTCGAGATCATTTGTTGAAAGACACCCGTGGTGCTTAGTTCACCCAAGGGATCCTTATATGCTACCTCAGTTAGTTTCAGAGTAAAGATTGATGTGGATGATTCCGGATTCCTAGCAAACCTTCTAGTGCTCGAATCCCAAACTCTAGACATCATCCTAGGGATGGATTGGTTGGTCGAGTATCAAGGTTTAATAGATTGTGCCAACAGAGTGGTCGTACTCACCAAAGACCCAGAAACCACAATAAGGGTGGGTGTGAATCGTCCCTTTCCTTTGGATCGAGCAGTCCACCACCTTGCGGAGTTGTCCCTTTCGACCACATCTGTAGTCCAAGCTTACCCTGAAGTCTTTCTAGAAGAAATGCCAGGCATGCCACTAGACAGAGATGTGGAGTTTGTGATCAACTTAAGACCAGAGACAGCCCCAATTGCTAGAGACCTTATTGGATGGCAGTCGATGATCTCGAAGAGCTTAAGACTCAGATGGAAGACTTGCAAGAAAAGGATTCATCCGACCAAGCTCCTCTTCCTAGGGTTCACCTGTTCTCTTTGTAAGGAAGAAGGATGTGTGGATATCATGGGGATATGCTCACAATCTTAGGATGATGATACAATTGGCAATGGCGTTGAAGGTTTGTCGAATCACGCGTTTTCAGAGAAGTTCAAAATGTTGTCAGGTCTCAGGAGGTCAGACCGGCCATTGTGTGGCGGTCAGACCAACCTGTGTGGCGGTCAGACCGGCCAGGCCTCAAGTCAGGCTCAGGCTAACTAGCTGGCGGTCAGACCGGCCAATGGGTGGCGGTCTGACCGGCCATAAAAAGATTTTGGATTTTGGAGCTGTGCCAAAAATAGAGGGTGTAGGCAACAGAGGAGATTCTACTACACTTGGTCTCATAATTTTTGGAGCTTCGAGTCAAAAGTTCTATTGGTTTAAAAATTCCAGTAGGTTTCGGATTTTCAGGGAGGAAATTTGGCTAGGTCTCCCAATCTGGCGGTCGAGACCGACCAGCGGTGTGACGGGCCGATCGCCAGAAGCGGTCGACCGCCATGGGTGGTGGTCATACCGGTTTTGACTGGGTTCATTGGCCAACTTGGTGGCGATGTTTGTTGGTTAGATCAAGTTCATGGGTTTCAGTGCATATGTGTTGCATGATGCATATTTTGACTAACATGGGTCAAGTTACGAAGAACTTGTTCCCAGAATCATTTTTCTTGGTCTATTGTTGTGCAGGTTGCTTGGAGGTCAATGACGATCAATGGCGAAGATGATCGGAACTAGGCTTGAGAGTTGAGGTTCAGAACGATCGAGGATGTCGGGTGAAGTCAATAGATTCAAGCATAGCGCAAAATGGACAAGGATCACCAAATGGGCAGTTCGGTGCGACGAGTTGGATCAAGCAGCATGGGAGTCGGTGCAAGTGCCTGGTGGTTTTCGTGGGAGTCGGATGGGAGAGACTTGCCAACATGAAGAGAGCCATTGATCAACCTACACATGGCGAAGCATAGGATTGCTTCACGAAGATTGGACTCGATCTTTGAAAAAGGATCGAGAAGGGGTATTTTGGTAACTTCACCTAAATATCGCCTTGGTGACCTTTTGCTGACCCGCGACGCAAGATGGCACAAGGAGAAGCGGTTTAGGTTAAGAGGAGATGAAGACGGCGCTTTAAAATACGTGCGTAAGTGAAACCCGTTTGTGTGTGGGCTTAACAGGTGCCCGTTTGGGATGTCTCTCTAGGGCTAGCCTCCACTATAAAAGAGAAGGGTGCTGGTTGTAACCCTCAACCCTTTGGATTCTAGAAACCCTAATTTGGGATTTAGGACTAGGAGAGAAAAGTGGAGAGGCTAGGGTTCATGAGAGATGAATTGATTTGAGTGCTCAAGTGTTGAGCTTTGTCCTCCATGGTGGAGTGGCTGTAAACACACAATCTATCTAATCAATCCATCTAAGATTTGCCCCAAGTTGAGTTCTTTTTTATTCTTGCTCTCTCTTTGATGCCTTTGGGATTTTTGGTGTTCCTTAGGTTTTTATTTGGGATCTTGCTGTGATCTTGCTTGCTGGGACGTGTGGGATATGATCTAAGGTCATCTTGATCATAATTCACCCACGAGCAAGCTTTTGGATCTAAGTTTTGATTTTGCCCGGTTTTGGTGAAAGAAAGGGTGATTTTAGGGGGTTTTGCTCTTAAGGGTTTTTGGCTTGATTCTTCCTATAATTGAGGATGCTAGGACCTATGGGAGACCATCCTTATCCATCTTGGATTGATTCCTCCCACGAAATCATCTCAATCACTGTTTTCGTATTTGGCTCGGTTTTGGAGCAACCTTCACTAAAACGGATAAAGGTTGGACCTTTGGCAACGATCTTCACGATCGTTGATTGGAATAGGTTCCTGACATCCTAAATAAGGTATGTTTCAAGTTTCATAAAGTTTGGAGTCACGGATCAAAAGTTAGACCAACTCATTTAGGTTTTGAGTTTTTGTGTTTTTGGTCTATTTTCTTCAGGGTTTTGATTGGATTCAATACAAGTCTTCTACTGTACTTGTATATTGATCTTCATAGCTTTCATAGCTATTGGAGTGAAATTAGTATTGAATTTAATCAAGGAGAAAAAGAGATTGTGCTCCTATTCACCCCCCTCTAGTCGCCTTTTCGGTCCAACAAGTGGTATCAGAGCGAGGATTGCTCTTTTGTGATCTTTACCGATCTTTGAGCATGGCGACTAGTAGAAGGTCATGTAAGTCTTCTAGTTCATCTTCTTGTGACTCTTTGGCCGATGACCATGTGAGGCATGAAGATTTTCGGAGATGGTTTGCTAGAGATCAAATTTGTGGTATGTGTGGCGCTCGTGGCCACTTTGCCCATATGTGCTCTAGTTTCAAACATAAGTTCTCTAGGGAGCCCGAGGAGAAGGAGCCCATTGGCATTTGTGGAGTAGCAATCGAGGATGATCATGATGGAGAGCTTTTCAAGGATGATCATGATGAATCATGCGAGGATGATCCCCTACTCAAGCTAAGCAAGGTGAGCAAAGAAAAACTCATTAATGACTTGTTGTCATATGATCTTAAATTGCATGCTCTTAAGAAGGAATTGAAATTGCTAGAAAGAGAAAAGGGTGATTTGTCTCATGAGCTCGCCAAATTGAAAACCTCCATATATGCTTTTGATTCCTTGCTTGTGGACATGGATAACTTGAATAACTCTCTTGCATGCCTAAAATCTGAAAATGAATTATTAGAATCAAATACTTCTATGCCATGTGATTTTGTGATTCTTGTGTTGCCTTACATCATAAGCTTGATAATGCTAAGTTAGAAATAGATAATTTTAGATCTATGACTAGAAATGATTGTGATTCTTGTGTAGGCATGCTTGCTGAATTTGAGAAGTTAAAATTGACTAACTCCATTCACCTTGAGCAATTAGAGAATGCTAGGGCTGAAATTATTGAAATTGAAGCTAGCCCTTGTAGCATGTGCTTAGAGTATGAAAAATTGCTTAAGAATGGTTTAGTCTCTTGCAAGAATTGTGCTAGCTTAGAAAATGAAGTTGATGCTTTGAATTGTATGCTTAATACGAAAGCATCATTAATTTCTTGCACATCTTGCATTGCCTTGAAAAGCGAGATCGAGTCTTTGAAGAAATTACGCGATGATATGAGCGCCAAGTCATGTGACTCTTGTATTTGCCTCCACTCCGAGATTAATGTTTTCAAGATTTCTCTTGCTTCTTTACATTCGGAGTTGGAGTCTTTTCGTGCTAAACGTGAATCATTTGATGTTGGCATTTGTGCCATTGCTTTGAGTAGCTCTTCCTTGGCAAGTGCGACTCTTTGTGACTCTTCTTGTGTTGTCCAAGGGATTTCTAAAGACAAGGGTGTTTCTTCCTCAAATGGTACTACATCTTCAAAAGAGAAGTATCATTGCACCTTTTGTAAGAAAGATTGACACATTATTGAGTTTTGCTTCCGTCGTGTCAAACATCGGCGTCGAATGTGCCGTCGAGCTTTTAGGAACACACATTCCTCATCTCTTGGCATGTGTGAGCCTAGTGCCGACACAAGGGCGAGTTATGATGTTGGTTCTTCCAGCTTGCCCCAAAGGACTTCTCTTTTGAGCGATAATGGTACTTCATCCTCTTAAACCGTGTCTCCTAGTAGACCTTTACACCATTGCTCATTCTGTGAGAAGGATGGACATCTTGTGGATTTCTGTTTTCGGCATGCAAAACACATGCATCGAGCTCATACTTCTAAGTCTCCTAGTGGACATAGTCTTTCTCATGACATGCACACTAAAGAGCCTAGCATAAGGACTCGCTCTGTTGATGACGTCTTTGACACCTTTTCTAGTGGTGTTGGACGGCATCGTGCACTCGGTTTCCGTGGTTTTGGTTTTGGTCCACGAGCTGCCCCGAGGTAGGATTTCCGTCGTTTACAAAGAGGTGGACCTCGTTTTATTCATCGAGGTACACACCCACGGCGAGAATGTGTGAGTTCCTTTGGTGCTTTTGGTGGTTCTTATCATGGTGCTTTCAAGCAAGGCCATTGCCGCTTTTCTAGAGATGGACCTTGTTTTCATCATTGAGTTGTCCACTCGCGGCGTGCCTCCAAGGATGGTGTTGGATCTTCTTGCATGGACCATTATTTGCATCATGCTAACTTACATAATGGTTTAATTGCTTCTAGTGGCTGTGTGTCCAAGGTTTGGGTTCCCAAGTATTTGCTCTCTAACCCTTCTGGATCCAAGACTTGGACATCTTGCTTTTCTCATGTGTAGGTACCGGGGACGCGGGTTGGAGAACATGGACTTAAAAGGTTCTGGTCTTTTGCTTCATCACGTGATCGAGACACTTGATGGTTCTCCATACCTATGATGGCCTCCAAGAGGCATGTGCTTTCATGATCGGCGCCTTCACCTGTTTTGTGAGCTATCTTACACTTTCATGCCTTTACATTCATGATTATTCATTCTTGGCATGTTGTACTTTTCTTTGTGCTCACTTGTATCATATCGGCATGTGTTACTCTTGTGATATCTTTAGTACCTTGCTTATGTATCCATGGGCTAGATTGTTATTCATTATTTCCATGGGTGTATAAGCTTGGCTTTGTCATCATGAGCTTGTGCTGTTTTGTACATTTATTATCTTGCTCTTGTTGATTTTTGCTTTATTTATCCACGTGCTTACTTGATATCCATGTTAGCATACATTTCTATGATCTGTTCTATAACATATTTTATGCTTACATGGTATTGTGCCTTATTGATAATCGTGGATACATGAGCTCTGCCATAGCCTCACTAGCATGATTTACCATTGACTGCTTGTATGTTGTGTGATATGCTATGCGCTTGCTTGCTCCTATGCCTTATTATGAATTATGGATATTTTGAGCTTTATCATATCTCGGATAGCATGTGTTGCGATTGATATGTCTATCTTCATGCTCATGCCCTGAATTGTTGATTATATGCTTTTATGAGCTTTGGATCATCTACTGCTATTCTTGCTGGTCATGTGTCTCAGTATTGTTTTCCTAGATAATGTCTCACTAACCCAGTACCAAGGCATAGACTTCTTCTGTCTCTTTGATGTAGTCTTTTCAATTGAGGAGAACATGTGGTTCATGACTTCAGCTGTTGGTTCTCCTTCCTCATATGCGCATTCGATGCTAGCAAATTCATCCTGAAGGACGACGCTTTTATGGACAATCTAAGTGACAATGGCACAGAGTTCAAGAATGCTGGTTATCACTTCTTGGAGACTGTAACATCCCAAATGTATAATCAGGGTTATTCAAGTATAATTATATGTGTAGAAATTAAAACTTTTTCTCACAACTTGAAAACCCTTACAATCTCATGTAATTCTTGTCCAAGAGTTGTGTAAACCAAGAACACAAAGCTCTTGTTGACCAAAAGTCAAATTCATTTTCCAATTCTCTCAAATCTTGTGCCAAACAATTGGAAAGTATCTTCCTTGGTCCTAAAACTGAGGTGGGACCCCTCTGAAAACTATCACAAGTTGTAAAACTAGTTTGATAATTTTTGGAGGTAAAATGAATCATTGAACAACCTTAATGAAATTCCTGAGAAAAATGCATTGCATAATAACCTCTGGAAAATTTATGTAAGGTTAATCATGTTGTCAGCTAGCTCCAGTTAAAATCTTATGAATTTTGGAGTTCAATTGCTATCTCAAACAATTTTGCAAAGTCTTAGTCATTAGAAAATTAAAGTTAAAACAGAGCCTTGTTCCTTGGCCGAACAGACTCAAACTGGTCCAAATTTCCCAACCCCATCGACCTCCTTTCCCACCTTGATGAGGTCGTGGCCGTTGGATCCAATCCAACCGCCACGACCTCTCCTCAACCAAGGCCCCAGACCTCCCATTCGAGGTCCTCTCGACCTCGTGGACCTCCTCGGGTCAACGTGGGCGTCGACCTCCCACCTCACTGGTCATAGCCGCTGGATCAAAGATCCAACCGCCACGACCTCCCCTGTGTGTTAAACCTCAAAGGACCTCCTCGTGCTGTAAGCCATCGCAGCGAGGTCATCCCACCTATATGAGGTCTTGGCCCTTGGATTCAAGATCCGCGGCCCTGACCTCCCCTCACGGTTAAACTAAGCAAGTCCACATCCCACCTACGTGAGGTCACAGCCATTGGATCAAAAATCCATGGTCACGACCTCCTCCTCCCAATCTAACTGTCAGACCTCCCTTTGCACTCACTTGAGGTCGTAGCCGTTGGATTTACATCCAAAGGCCACGACCTCCTCTGAAAAACATCACAACAAGGTCCTCCCGCCTTGTTGAGGTCATAGTCCTTGGATCTAAATCGGAGGACTAAGACCTCCCTTCGCTTTGTGCGTATCAGACCTCCCCATCAGGTCAGTGCCCTTGGATTTTAATCCAAAGGCCAGGACCTCCCCCTCATGTCTTTTCGATCGCGTGCGGTTAAGTCCTCACTGGAGGTCCGCACCGTTGGAGGGAGATCCAACGCCTTGGACCTCCTGTCCCATTTCCCACGTGCGTTTCGCGATTAATGAAATCGGAGGGCCACGACCTCCCCATCCTTGATCGTGTGGCTGGGACCTCCACCCAGCCACTTAAAACGTAACGGTTCAAAACTCTCATCCGATGGCCAGGACCTCTCCCAGGTCTTATCCAACGGCCACTAAGACCTCCCCTGTTCTTCTCCTTCCTCTGGCGCGCGGGCAAGCTCTGAGCAGTGCATTTATTGCGTGTCTGCACATGAGGTACACTTCAACAGCTCTTGCTGACCCGCATTTAATGCAGTCACCTTCCGCCTCTCTGTCCCACAGTGCCTGCACCTTGTCAACCTTGTGTCTTGTCCAAGCCTTGGACCTCCCATGGGCCAAGCTCACCATGAGCTTGGCGAGTGGTCCACAACCTCCTGTGCCCTTAGTATAAAGCCTCCCCACTGCAAGCCGTTGGCTTCCTTTGCACACCTTTGTTCCTTGGCTTACACCCTGTCTTTGTGAGCTCTAAACCACCAAAGCTTCCTTGGCCGCCATTGCTGGAGCTTGAAGCTCCTCGGTGGACAAGGGTCACTGGAGTTTTTTCTCCTTTTCTCTAAGCTTCTTTTGTGCCATTCCCTCTGGGACCAAGTCCTAACTTGAATTGGTTTGGGCAGTTACAGAGGTGGACAAAGTGGAGCTTGGAGCTGAAGCTTTGGCCGTGGAGCACCCTTCCTCCCCGGCACCGGTCCTCCCTTCCTCGACCTCCTCAGCACCTTAGGACCTCCAGGTACATCCCCTGGTAATCCCTTAGTGCTGGCACCCGCATGAATGTTTTCGCGGAGCTTTAGTTTGGCATAAGCTTGTTTGTCGCGCGGAGCTCATTTTTGCTTTTCGGTTTTGCCCGTGCGGGTCACCTCTGTCCTCTCCGGCTCGCCGGCGTTCAAGGCCGTCATTGCCGTTGAGAGAAGGTCCGTTGGGTGCGCGTGGTTATTGCGAACCCAACGGTACCATTGGATCTCGCCGGCGAGGTCTACATCGCCGGCGAGAACCAAATATTTGAACACGGGTTTTTGTCGGACGCAACGACAGCGTCGTTGTCGTTTTTAGGACAAAAGATCCACCGAGTTAATGCGCTTATCATTGCTCCCATCATTGAATTCATTTGGTGTGTCTTAACTGTCTTAAATCCACCATTTACTGCGCGCCATTAAGTCCTCCATGACCTCCTCGTGGTCCCGCGCATTTAATCTCTTGTCCATAGCGCGTGCGTGTCGTGCGCTAATTCTAGCGCCGATCTCGACATCCGCACCTCCTCCAAGGAGATCTGAGCGTCCAAGACCTCCTTGGCGCAATCTTAGCCGTCCGCACCTCCTGGAGGTGCAGGACGCTGAGGACCTCCTCTGGGACCTCCTCGAGGTCGCCTCACCGCTGAGGACCTCCCTTTTAATCTGGTCCGCTCCGGACCTCCCTTCCATGTTGTGGTCCGTTAGATCTTCCATCTACGGCCATGACCTCCCTCACCTCGCGCATGTGCGTGGTTAGGAGGTCCAGACCTCTGGACCTCCCATGTGCATGTGTGTTGTTCTCACGGGAGGTCTGAGCCGTTAGATCTGAGATCTGTGGCTCACGACCTCCCATGTCTTTGTGAATGTTAGGAAAGTCAAGAAATTCTTAAGTATGAACCTGAAATGAGGTAGACTTTAGAATTTCATATCTTTTTCATTTTAAATCCTTTTGAGGTCATTCAAATTGTGTTAGCTCTGTCTTAAACTTGATTTTAATCCAAAAATGGTTGTAAGTTGAGTTCAGCTCCAGAGCACAGTTTTGCCATAGGTTTTAGTACTCCTTTTGATAATACACTCAAAATTTAGGTTTAACTTGTAAAACCCATAACTAATGTTCTGTAGGTTATTTTTGAATGAGACCAACTTTGTTAGCTTCCTCTATTAATGAACTCACTGTAAAAATTAGATTTGAGCATATTGCTGTTATAGAAATAAGGACTTGTGCATTATAATTTTGTTCAAGTTCTTGTTTTTGAAAAATTATAGAAAGTGCAATATAGCTCCAAATGGGATGAACTCAATTGTGTTATTCATCTCATGAGGTGCTGGTTTCACAGTAAAAATCTCAGCCTCACCACTTTTCTAGAAATTGTTGCCTCATAATTAAATTAGTGAATAGTGCAGTTTGGTATTTTCAGGGCTGAGCAGAATTGTTTTGCTCATAACTTTTGCATTAAGAATCCAAATCCATTGGTTCTTGTTGCTAAATTCCTAAAATCACCCTCTTACTGCTGTAGAAATTTCAGAGAATTTGGAGTTCGTTTTCTGTGCTGTCTTGTTGTTTTTCGTCGTTCTTATCGGTTCTTTATCGTTTTTCCGTTAGGTTTCGACATTTGTGGTGATCCATAAGCGACCCTCCGCAACAAAGTGACCAGCAGCAAGGCAAGCAGTTTGACCATTTCCATCATTGTCCCATTATTTTAAAGCTTAATACTTTGTTTTACTTCTATGTATGCATGCTACTTTGTGTTAATTGTCGCTAGTAATCCTATAGTTGCATAATCTGTAGGAGTTGTTTATCCTCTACTACCAATGAGCCTAGGTTATTCGCTGTGGTTGGAGCTCGTTGGATGAGCTCTTATCACTTAGTAGTTTCGACTTAAACTTCTTAGACATGCTTAGCTATCGGTAGTAATGGGCGATCGTCGACTTAGTCGATGGTCTTGATCACACAAGTATAATTATTCCTCCTATATGTCCAGCACTTGTGCTTTGATTAATTTGTAAAATCAAAAACTGAAAATAAAATGTTGATTTGGACTTGGGCATATTGGATGGATGGTGTGGTTTTTGGAATGTGGTAGTATGCCTGAGTCGTTAAGGACCGAGTTACTTGCGCCACCGTTCTGAGCAATATTGCGTGCTAACCACACGAGGGGGATATGGGACCTCTCTTGACTAAGTACTTTGGGGGGTGTTAATTATGAGCTGGTTGGTGGGTATGTTTTAATAAAATGTGTATGTGTAGTGTTGGGAGGGAGCATTGGCGGGCGGTTAGGTTTGTCTAATGTGTCCTTGTCCCCGTGGGTTGCGGCTCGTAATTAGCATCGTCCATTGGAAATGTCTCGTAGGACTTAGCCGTGCCGGCATACCAAAGGTAGTGTGCCTAAAGGAAAGGCGGTCTGGCGTGTGGGTACATTGGTACACCCCTGCAGGGATAAAACTATTCGAATAGCCTCGTCCTAGGTTATGGACACGCTCGGAAACGCCCCGTAAGAACTAGACTACAACTTTTAATTAAAACTTGACATGGTTGGTATGAGTGGGTAATTCATACTATTGTTGTGGTGGCTATTGGGTTGGTCACTTCCAGGATTGTTCTTGTTGTTGTTATTATGATATTATTGCGTTGTTATTTCAACAAGTAAAAATGCTTTGTCAAATTTCCTTAAATCTATTATGTTATTGCAAATGGAACTTGCTTTATGCTAAATGTAAGTCCAAAGCTCCATCCACTTAATTAAAGCTTGCATGTAGCTAAATTATAGTTCTGTTATCTTACACGTCAGTCTTGCGAGTACAATAAACAAGTTATTGTACTCATTTGCTTCGCTTAACAACCTTGTTGCAGAGGACGGAGGTGAGCTCCAAGAGCCTTACTTCTGTGCCACGTGTTGCGCTTTCTTGACGACTAGCTTGGCGGTCCGGTCAGATGCCTAGGGGTTAAGGCACACTGATTGGCTTTGTGTTATAGCCATCTTTATGGCACTTTTGCTTCCGCTGTGTATTCTTGTAACTTATTGCTATTTGGCCTAAGGGCCCCTCTTTTGTAGTAGCTATTCCATATTAATATTAACTTCTGGTTTGTTGCTTATGTTCTATGTGTTGTATGGAATTGATATATTCTTTTGTTGTGAGGTATGTATACTGCATTCTGGGGAGTATACATCTCTCGAGACCGAGTTTATTCGGTTGATAATACTAGGGTCAATTGGATGACTAAGTATTATGAGCCTAATAAATGTCGGGGTCTCACAGAGACACAGTATGGTCCAACTTCTACTCATTCGACTACATCTCACTGCCAAGCGGTGCGACTCAGGTTCAAGCCCCTATACCTTACATTTATGTACGGTACCCCTATTCTACTTTGTATAGCATCTGGTTCTTGTCAGGGGTTAGGCTTGTTGAGTTCAAGGTAGATAGAAGGTTTTGTTCTAGCACGTGTCCTTTCTAGGCACTCTTCTTATCCCATGGTATGCTAAGATGCACTCTTCTCACAGCCTAGGTCGAGCTTGTCTTCCATTTTACTAGTCCTTAGCAGGTTTTGAGCAGTCTGTAAGCTTTTTAGTGTTGGTGTTTCGCTCCCTAACTAGTCAAGTTTTTTCCCTAGAGATCTTATGGAGTAGGAAGCCTTTGTGCTATAGTGTGTAGAATTCAAGGCACAATTGGCAGACGTCCTCACCAAGCCTTTAGACCCAACAAAGTTTGCCACCTTGAGAAGTAAGTTAGGGGTAATTTATCCCTATGGGTTGGTTTGAGGGAGAGTTGGTTCTTTTCTGATCTTTTCTTGATCTTTTTCTGAACCTGTTGATCTTTTTGATCTTTTTAGGCTTATTAAGCTTTTCTTGCTTCTTTTTGTGACTCAATTGGCAGGCATCCTCACCAAACCCTTAGATCTTGCTAGGTTTGCCACCTTGAGGAGGGAATTGAGGGTTGGTTTGAGGGGGAGTAGATCTTTTATGATATCTTTTTCAAGTGGTATCTTCTTTGATCTCTTTGATTTTCTTTTGATCTTCTTGATCCTTTTGACTCTTGTTGATCTTCTCATCAAGTGTATTCTCCAACTTTCACCTAGTGGTATCAACAAGTGTCTTATTTGGCTTTTGATGCTTTTTC
The DNA here is from genome assembly GCA_036346405.1 of Phyllostachys edulis. Classification (NCBI taxonomy): domain Eukaryota; kingdom Viridiplantae; phylum Streptophyta; class Magnoliopsida; order Poales; family Poaceae; genus Phyllostachys; species Phyllostachys edulis. The sequence continues at coordinate 96,215,578 of CM070545.1, read as the reverse complement.
TTGCATCTCATTGTATCATATTGCATTTATATGAAAAACACAAAAAGATGCATTGTAATATAAGCTTTACTGCTTGTCATTTAAATTGATGAAGCTTTGCTTATTACCCTCTTGAGCTTTAGTATTTCAATTCTTATTCAATGTCATGTCTAGTTCTTTGACTTGCTAGAATTATCATGCTTTCATATGTGTAGCTAAGTCTTTGCTAAATGAGCTAGAACTTTAAGATAACTTGAGCTAAAAACTACAATTTGTGGATCTTTTAGCTAGTTGCACAATTAGTGCTCCTTTTGTGACACTGGCCCTGTCAAAATTGCTTTGTTAGCTCTTGAATCTAGAATTGATCATTACTTGAGCTTTTTATTCCTTTGAAAATCTAAAACTACTCTTGTGAAAAATGAAAAATCAAATTTCAAGGTTGTCATGTGGTTAAAATGTGCCAAACTACTCTCACGAGATTGCATGTCAAAGACATGAACTTGGAGATAGTTTGATGATCCAGACGATCTCATGGGGACTGCTTGTCAAAATTGACATGAACCTCAAGATTTGTCGCCCTGGTTTAAGCTTAGGAAGAGTTTGTGGATGGCTCTTAGTCCAGGATCTTCTTCACTAAGATAGAGCTTTAATCAACTTCTGGTTTAAGCTTAGGAAGAGTTTATGGATGGCTCCTAGTCCAGGATCTTCTTCACTAAGATAGGCCTTTTATCAACTTCAATATTCATTGCAAATGAAAAACTGTTGAAAAATGGGCGTTTGAAATAATTTGAGCAAAATGATTCAATTCAGGACCTATTTGCCTCTTAAGTGGTCATTGTTAGCTTTTTGATCTCACATTGACATTCTGACATGGCTATTATCAGTTTAGGATTCCTGTTGATGAACTTGCTAGATTTCAAGCTTTGCTTAAACTGTTAAAATTCATTGCTTTATATTGAACCTTCTAGCCTAGCTTTGATATATATGTCTTAACATGATCTAGCCAGCGCCTTCAGGCTTGATAGGTATTGAGTAATATTAGAAATGCTAGCTTGTTCTTTTGGATAATCTTCAAAGCTTCTTGTAATCAAATATTAAAAAAAAAAGCCACTCCATTGCATTTCAAGCATGCTCCTTCTTATGCTTTTTCCTCATTTCTGCATTTGTCATCTCTGGACGAGAGGAAGGCGTGATTCCATGATGACTCCATTATCAAAGGGGGAGAAGAAGTAACAAAAATGTTAAAAGGGGAGCATTTTGGAGAAAAATAGAGAAATTGAAATTTTCTTGAAAAAATGATGATCATAGTGAGGGGGAGCATTTCATTTGCATTCTTATGGTCGTATTGCCATTTTTAAACTTGAATTGCAATTCTTGGATCCCCACAATGATCAAAGGTCAGTTTGAACAATTGTTCTTTCATATGGACCTTAAGTGAGATTTTTGACTCTTCTCTAGAATTTGAAGCTTTCTTGCTTTCTTTGACTTGATCTCACTTGCCTATGCTATTCTGCAGCCAGTTTGGTCTTTTCCATTGCTTTCTCTTGTATTTGGACTAAGTTGTGCCTTTACGCGAAAACGTGAGTATTTTACTTTTCAAACCTCGAAACTTACATTTTTGGGAAATTGCCAATGTGTTCATCAAGGGGGAGATTGTGGATATCATGGGTATATGCTCACAATATTAGGATGATGATACAATTGGCAATGGTGTTGAAGGTTTATCGAGTTACGCGTTTTCGGTGAAGTTCAAATTGCTGTAGGTCTTAGGCGGTCAGATCGGCCATTGTGTGGTGGTCAGACCGGCCTGTGTGGCGGTCAGACTGGCCACATTGGCGGTCAAACCGGCCAGGCCTCAAGTCAGGCTCAGGCTAAGTGGCTGGCGGTCAGACTGGCCAATGGGTGGCGGTCTAATCAGCCACAAAAAGATTTTGGATTTTGGAGCTGGGCCAAAAATAGAAGGTGTAGGCAAGAGAGGAGATTCTACTACACTTGGTCTCATAATTTTTGGAGCTTCGAGTCAAAAGTTCTATTGGTTTGAAAATTTCAGTAGGTTTCAGATTTCTAGGGAGGAAATTTGGCTAAATCGGTGGGCGGTCGGACCGCCAGCAGTGTGATCGAGACTAGCCAAAGCGGTCGGTGGTTTTGATTGGGTTCATCGGCCAACTTGGTGGCAATGTTTGTTGGTTATGTCAAGTTCATGGGTTTCAGTGCATATGTGTTGCATGATACATGTTTTGACTAACGTGGGTCAAGTTGCGAAGAACTTGTTCCCGGAATCATTTTTCTTGGTCTATTATTGTACAGGTTGCTTGGAGGTCAACAGCGAGGATGATGCTTTGGAATTTACCATAGACTGGGAGAAGTGTCCGTCGTACGTCGAGTTTGCGTATAACAACAGTTTTCAATCAAGTATGAAAATGTCCCTGTTTGAAGCACTCTATGGAAGAAAATGCAGAACTCCTCTGCACTAATCGGAATCAAAAGAAGGATATGTCTTCGGACCAGATACCCTGAAGCAAACCGAAGAGAAGGTTCGACTGATCAGAGATCGACTTCAAGCAGTTCAGTCTAGACAGAAGAGTTATGCCGACCACCGTCGAAGGAAATTAGCTTTTGAAGTCAAAAATGACATGTATCTCAAAGTATCACCGCTTCGTGGAACTCGAAGATTCAAAGTGAAAGACAAGCTTTCACCAAGGTATGTAGGCCCGTTTCTGATCACCGCCAAGTATGGAGAAGTTGCCTATCAACTCGAGTTACCTGAAGAATTGTCAAACGTCCACAACGTGTTCTACGTCTCTCAGCTCAAGAAGTGTCTCCGAGTGCCTGAAGAATAGACTCCAGTCGAAGCCATCGCCTTGTAGAAAGATCTAACTTATCCAGAGCATCCGATCAGGATCCACGATGTCATGGAGAAGCAAACCCGACGCCAGATCATCCGCATCTATAAAGTTCAGTGGAGCAACCACTCGGCAAGAGAGGCCACCTGGGAGCGTCGTGAAGACCAGCTAAAGTCGGAGTTCCCGTCCCTGTTCTCGGAGCTGCTCGAATCTCGGGGTCGAGATTCCGTTTAAGGTGGGTAGGTTTGTAACATCCCGCTTTTGGATGTCGATTAGTATCTTTCTGTTTGTCTTTTTGGTTTTCAAAACCTATTTCAATTGTAGTGTATTTGCAAAGTTCTCTAGTTTCTACCCTATTTCAAATTTTGGGTTTCAAGTTTCAGCTCAAATCTTGGCTTCTTTTTGAATCCTCTCTGTTGGGCCCGACCTTCTCTGGCCCCTCCCCTCCCCCCTGCCACTTTCTTTCTTTTGACTAGTTGGTCAAAACCCCCCTTCTGACTAGGTGGTTGAAACTTTCTTTCGACCACATGCCCGCTCTGCTGCACCCTCGTGTGCCTTGTCCTCGCCGGCACCCTATGCTGCCACCTGCTCCTCCCACCCACTTTTGACTCAGGTGACCCCCTTCCCTACCTAGTCTTGTCACTCAAGCGCCCCCTCTATGCCCGAAGCGCGTTGTGCGTGCCAACGCCCCGCTCTGTCCCGTCGCTCTGCGCCCACCCCCGTGCTCTCACTTATCGCCCTCGGGACCACGCAAGTTTCCCCACGCCTTCGGTGACCCTCTCCCCTCCTCTCCTCCGGGCTATAAAAGAGCTCGAGCAGCCCTCCTTCATCTCCTTTCCTCCACTCAACTATCCAGCTCTCACGTTGGTTGCTACGGTTGCCCGAAGCCCCGAGCTCCGAGTTCAAGCCGTCGCGCACCTCCTCTCGGTCCTTGCCGCACCAATACAGCCCCTCTTCTCCCTGCGTCATTTTGGTATCCCAGAGCTCCTTGAAGCAACCCCACACTCTTTTCTGTGGTGTTTCACAGGAACCGCCAACATTTCCTCTTCTTCTTCAGTCCCAGCTGACCCCTTCACCGCCGTCCTCCTTCGCCCTCAATTGTGAGCTTCGTCGCCGCCGTTTGCCGTCTGCCGACCTCCTCCAGCCTCTCTCTCTGTCTTGGTGTGTTTCTCCATGCCCTGTAATCCCCATGGTTCTTTCGACCGTGTCGAGCAGTCGAGTCTTTCTTTCGAGTTCTTCCTTTCTTTTGACCGTGTTGAGTAGTCGAATCCTTCCTTCTTTCGATCGCGTTGAGTAGTCGAATCCTTCTTTCTTTTGACTGCGTTGTGTAGTCGCATCTTTCCTTCTTTCAACCGCGTTGAGTAGTCAAATCTTTCCTACTTTCAACCCCGTTGTGTAGTCGAATCCTCCTTCTTTCGACCACGTTGAGTTGTCGAATCCTTCCTTCTTTCGACCGCGCTGAGTAGTCAAATCCTCCCTTCTTTCGACCACTTTGTGTAGTCGAACCCCTTCCGACCTCGTGGAGTCAATGATCAGTACTCGAAAATAAAACTTCGAGGACTCCGATTTCAGTGTTCTTTGTTTCTAAATTTGTCTAAATTCAAGATCTTGCTTTTTGTAGTAGTGTTATTTAAGTTAGAGTTCATTTAATATTCCTTTCGTATTTATTTGTTCTATTGGCTTGTTTGTTCCCCTTTCCGGTACGTTCATCCGAGTAGAGTTCGAAGAAGTAGGAGATCTCCATTTCGACCAAGCTCAAGACCTCCAAGACCCTCTTGCCTTTAAACCAGGCGAGTCAATACTTTGATCATTTTGAGCCTATGATTTATGCAAATTATATTCCTTTAAATTACCAAAATTGCATGCTTTAATTCTTTAAGCAAATGTATGTTAACTCTTAAGGTAGTTAAATGCCCACTTGTTGGTTAATTATTTATTACTCCATCCCTTGGCACTTGAATCCTTTATTCCATATCACCCTAGTAGCTATGTGGTAAATTACTAGCTATAGTTTGTACTTAAGCGATGCGCTTGTCTTGCTTAAGTACCCGAGGCATTAAAATGCCCTAATCATCATCCCTTAAAACATGAAAATGATTTTGGGCAGTCATGGGGGTACATGACTGAAGTATTTGAGATAACTTGGTTTTCCTCCTCAACCCCAAACTGCTATACCATATCTGGGCGGATGGTATGTTGGTGGGTACGGATGTAGCATGAGAATGGTGGGTATGTGGAATGAACCGTCCAGATGGCATTAAGGACTTAATCCGGTGATGACCTCCTATTGTAAAACATGTGCAACCACAAGTCTGCAAAGTGCAACTTGGCTTAGTAAAGTTATCGAACCCTGAAAGTCATCTCGTTGGAGAGGATTGGGGTAGTGCAAGCGGCGGATGTGTTTCGGCTTGAATGGGACATTGTGGTAAGGTGAAGTTGCCAGCTGCGCTAATCACTGTGGTGAACATCCCGCACAACTTTTGGGCGCGACCCATATGGGCGAGATGACAGAAGGGGCGAGATGATTTGAAATGTTACTATGATGATCTCTCGACCACATGACTAAGGAATCATGTGGGGCTACGAGATGATTATCTCTTGTGGGTACAGTGCACAAACCTCTGCAGAGTGTAAAACTGTTTAAACAGCCGCGCCTACGGTCAAAGGCGGACCTAGGAACTTGCTAGGGTTAGTTTTGTTTCAAAAACCTTTGTGGGTGAGATAAAAACTGGTCCGGTGGATGTAACCCTGATTTTGTTTTGTTTTTGGGTGGTCGTACCCAGTGTTGTAGTCGTGGTGGAGGTACCCACGAGTGCTCCTGGGTGGTCATACCCAGTGCTGTAGTTGTGGTGGTCGTAGCTACGATCAAAATAAGCATAGGTGGAGGTAACCTCTACGGTTATAAATATTGCACAATTACTCTCTTTATAAAATGTAATTTGGTTAAAATGCTATGTGACAGGATTTTACTGTTATGCCTATTTGAAAACTTTGCTTTGGCAAATAAAAGAACCCGAACCACCCTTGTGGAGCCTGCATGAATCCTATTGCATCTTGTGTGTTAGCTTGCGAGCACAGAAGTTGTGCTCACTCTCGCTCCTCCTTTCAACCTTCAAACCCCGCAAATCTTGGAGACTACGACTTCTACGAGAGTCCCGAAGTCGATGGGCAAGGCAATAATGAAGAGTAGTCTAGAATCGAGTGGTCTAAGTCTCGCCCCAGTCTAGCTGGCTCGTCGGTGCTTGCGTACGACCGGTACTGCCCAAGTCCTTGGTTAATATCAGTCGTACACAAGCTACCCTAGTCGCTGCATATGGAGAGATGTGCTCCATCTCCCCTTTTTCTTCCGCTATAGTTTTCACTGATTTCGCGATGTAATCGTTTGGCCGGTTCGGCCCTCATTGTAAACTCAACCCAACGTTGTCTATGTCACTCTGATGTTTGATATATAATGAATGGTATGGTTTTTATCGTGTATGAGATGATTCAGTGATGTATCTGTGTATGTTATTTACTGATCAAGAGAATAAAACAGTATTTTCATAGAGGATTTAGATCGGTGAAATCCGGATCCGACACCTAGTTTTGCTTGATGTTCTGTGTATAAGATGACAGTGAATGATCCCCTCATGAGTCATGAGTATTCCCGTACCCTCAAGCTACAACCAATGGAAGGTTCCCATTTCTTCCACACTCTTCATCTCCTCCTTTTGTGCTCACTTTCCTTGGTTCTCCCAGTTAAATCAACAACAAACGCAAATCGATCTATTGGCACTTGTATCCTTCAAGTCCCTCGTGTCGAGTGATCCATGAAGATCTTGTCATCGTGGAATGGCTCCGTCCACCACTTTGGTGGCCCGGAATCGTGTGGTCGTCGCCATCTGACAGGTCACTTCTCTTGTTCTAAACTCCGGCCATCTCTCGGTCGAGATATCTCGGCTCTATCCAACCTCACCTTTCTTGAAGTTGAACCTCTCGAGATAACGAGTTCACGGAATCATCCCGGAAGAGCTAGGGCGGTTGAGTAGATTGCGCTCCATCAATGCCTTGGAATGCCCTTGGTGGTAACATACCATCAACTCTTGGAAGCGCACCAATCTAGAGTATATAGGAATGAGGAAAAATAATCTGCAGGGCACAATCCCTTCTAGTATTGGATTTTGCAAAGACCTTATTCACTTGGTATTGGCCCATAATAACCTTGTAGGAAACATCCCACCAAGCCTTGGCAACCTAACTAGCCTGCTAATATTTCGTCTAGATTGGAATAATTTGGCTGGTCCCATCCCTGCTTCTCTCGGCCAGCTTCGTGTCCTTCGAACCATCTGTGTTAACGAAAATAACCTTTCGGACGAGATACCGCATTCCTTGTACAACATCTCATCCATGGAGGTCTTTCAATTAGACTTCAACCAGCTCGAAGGAACCCTTCCTTCTGATATCGGTTCTTCTTTTCCAAACTTGTTGTCACTAATTATATCTGCAAATCAACTACAAGGACATATCCCAGATTCCATATCTAACTGTTCGGACTTAGGTACACTTGACGTTAGTTTTAACAAATTCACAGGTCCAATACCTTCTAGCTTAGGAAACTTACAAAATCTACGGATTTTTTAGGCTTCTAGCAATCTACTTGAGGCGAAGACAACTAGTGATTTGAGCTTTATTGATCGATTAAGCAATTGTACAGAGTTAGAATGGTTAGATCTTGGTGATAACCAACTCCAGGGCAATATACCAAACTCGATTGGAAATCTTTCTAGTAATCTATACTATCTTGGTTTGCAAACCAATCCAATTTCAGGAAGTATCCCTGCTGTAATCGGTAAGCTAGTTGGCCTGACTAGTATTGAGCTTGAAAACACACTACTTAGTGGTACCATACCCCAAGAAATTGGCAACCTCTGGAGACTCGAGCTAATAGATTTGTCAAATAATACCATATCGGGGAAAATTCCATTGACTTTTGGAAACCTTACACAATTACTAGGCTCTTTCTCCAAAGCAATGAACTTGAAGGAATATCTAGGAGCAGATGAGTTCTATGCAAGCCCTAGAATCCATGAACCTTTCAAATAACAAATTAGTAGGAAATATCCCCAAGGAAATAATGTTTCGCTCTCTTTACGTAGCCATAGACATGTCCCATAATTACGAATGGTTCATTGCCACCGAAATCGATAAGTTGAATAATATACAAGCGATCATCCTATCAAATAACAAATTATCTGGTGAAATTCCTAGCACTATCGATGGTCGCCATGTATTGCAGGCACTTTATCTTGATAGAAACATGTTTCATGGGTCCTTTCCATCCTCTTTTGGTAACATGAGAGCGTTGCAAGTGCTTGATCTATCCCACAATTCTTTTTCTGGTCAAGTACCACCACTACCAGAATCGTGTAATTTCCCGAGTACTCATAAGTTTCCCGAGTGTTTTGAATAATACACTCGGGAACTTCCCGAGTGCCTCATTAAACACTCGGGGAAATAAAAAAACACTCGGGAAAATAAAATTTCCCGAGTGTCAGATCGGGCACTCGGGAAACTTCAACGGGAGCAACAGGGAAAATTTATTTCCAGTGTCGACACTCGAAACTAAAACCCAGATGCGCGCCATTTCCCCCCAGCGCGTTTCTAACCCGTTTCTAACCCGTTCCTCTCCCAACCCTACCCCCATTGTTTCCTCTCCCCAATCGCCTTGCTCATCTCCTACCGTCCTCACGCCTCCTCTGCCGCCTCCACCGCCTCCGCCTCCTCGACTCCGCCGCCCGGCTCGCCTCCGCCGCCTCCACCGCCTTCACACAGCCTGCCGCCCTCGACTCGCCTCCCCGGCTCCCGAACTCCCTCCTCACTTGGCCTGCCCGCTCCGCCTCCCAGAGCTCCCTCCTCCTTGGCCCGCCTTGCCTCTCCGGGCTCCCTCCTCCTTGGCCGCCTCGCCTCCCGGCTCCCTCCTCACTTGGCCTTGACCCGATTGTCCGCCTTCCCGGCTCCACCTCCCCGGCTCCCTCGGCTCCCTCCTCCATGCGGTTCGTATAAATGAGTTGAAGAGCTAGCCATCTTGCAAATTAACGAGCGATTCTACTACACAATGAAAATCTTACATTGTTCTTCTTATTTTGATTGGGGGCTAGTACTCCTTTTGTTGTGTGATTATGATAAACATGGACGTTACTTCCTTAATGGTATTGTTTTGCAGACACTAGGGTTGTTTTGACCGCAATCTTGATCACATTAGCTAGGTTATAGGATAGTTTAATTGGTCGGTTGGGTCCAACTCCCGCCCACTAAAGTAAATGGCATACCGACAATTAACCGCAAATTTTAGTGCGAATGAGGTTGCACTACACCTAAAAGCATGCCATATATTAACTTATCATCGGCATTGTACATAGCCTGTAATGGACCATTAAACATGGAAAGTGTATTTGTACTATTACACGATAATTTGTTCTGAGACCAATTTACGCTCCCTTGTGGTCTTACATATTTACACAAAAGAAATGCTGACCGTTCCATTCACCCGGAAAAGAAGAATGTTCTAATCACTATCTAAGTAGTTAGCTTCATTCTATATGACTTAAGTAGTTAGCTTCATTCTATCTAAGTAGTTAGCTAAGCCTGTAATTCTGGGCTCCCTCCTCATGGCCCGCCCCCTTGCTCTGTGCTAGGTGTGTGCATGCATGCTTTGCTTTGCTTCAATCACGCTTCTTGCACTTGCACCTAACATACACCGCCATCTTTTGGTTTTACGGTTTGGAAGGAGGGCATGCATGTAGTTGTACATTTACTAGCGATGCAACAAGGTTGCTTGTAACAATACACCCACTATGTTGGAGATTTGGTAATGTGTACTATGTATGTACAACTAAAAGATACCGATATTAGTTGCATGTAAAATTGAATAAAATGTGCAGCATTGATTACATAGAAACTTTATTTGCAGACATTGTGCCCTAGTACATTGTGAGCGGTTCTTTTACGAGGTTAAAGTTTCAGTCTAAATAGAACGATGTGATAGGACAGCCTAACTAGCTTTCAACATGTTACATTCCATTGAGAACCCTACACATATCCATTGGTCGATAACCTTTCAGAGTGCATAGGTTTTTTTTCTCTCTGAGAAAAATTCAAGTGGTGCAAATAAAGCTTGACTACTTAATATTAAAGCCCTTTGTGATTGAGACCAAGAGTATGACTAGGGTATATGCCAAACCGTCGTGTATCTTAAGCTTGTTGGTTCCTTATTCTTTTATTTGGGGACATAAATTAGCCGCTCGTTTTCGGCGTATCTAAACTTCCATGGCTTTGCATATCTTCAAGTAGGCAGTGTATGTGTGTGCCAATCGTAAAAGCATAACTTGGATCATCACAGACTTGCGTCTGTTGGGACCATTCATCCTATCTAGTGTATGTGGGGGTGATCCTTTCTTGCTTTCTCTAGGGCCAGTGTACAATTTTCTTAAACATTGTTGTGTTAGGTTTCTGTCAGAGCCATATGTAGGATCTTGATTCAATTAATTGCGTCCAAATTTACGATGCTTGTTCGTGCTGCTAGTTGATCTTTTTTCCACTACTGTGAGCCATAACTGAAGCGATCATGACCTCTTCCTGCAATTCTCATCAAGTTGCATGGACTATGCATTCTTCCCATACCGCAAGAATCCTACCTTTTCCTTTTCTTTCGCTTCTTCCTCTTCTTCCTCTTCTTTTTTTTTCAGTCCTCTCTTTTGGATTTTGGTGTGCCCATGCCATGCCCTTGTTTTTTGGCATGCACCACAACATTTAACCATTTTGCAAATTCTTGATCCAAGGCAAGAAAATATCTGAAGAGAAATAATTTGTAAGAAATCAAATTCTTGCATATATATATATATATATTCTGAGAGGAGACTTGATCAATGAATATAATTCTGAAATCAAGCAATGAGAACAAAATCCACACGATAGAAAGGGTGCAATATAGTTAATCGATACCTCACAAGAATTAACATTATTCTTCTTCCTAATTTCCTCACTTTGGTTCCTTGAGAGAATGAGCTCTAGGGTTTTTTTGTATTATATGTAATGTATAAGGTCCATAAGATTAAGTATGTCCAACAAAGATTTACATCTACACTTCACTTCAATAAAATTTTTGTTTTGTCTAAATTTCGATGCTTAAGTGCCGATTCTGTCCTAATATAGCTCATGGTACTTGCCTCTGATCTTGTCGCCGCCTCCCTCGCCGACCGCCTCCCACCGACACAGATTCAGACCATCTTCCCCACCGCAGCTCCTCGGCTCCCTCGGCTCAAGAAGCATCTTGTAAGGTAATGGATAAGTGGAAAAATAAATAAAGTTTGCTTATTTTCTTTTGTGTTGTCCATTTATGGTGGATTGATATCTTTGTCATTACAATGCTACATTAACGTGTTAATAAATAAAGGTATTCATATATATTGAAAGAAAGTGTTTTTATGCTCTGTTGATCATGTATATTGTCTTCATGTCAATCTGTTTTAGTGTACATATATAGGGCATGCATCATAGGGTAGCTTCTAGCTAGCTCTGTAGTTGTAATTTTGACATAAATAAAAGTTGGATTAAAATATCGTTATGTTTTGCACACTAGGATGGTGAGGATCGTAGTTGGATGTACATTGGGCGTAGAGCGATGGGTGACTGTACCCAAGAATGGATGGAAAAGTCGATGATTTTGTGGATCGAGCATTTGCTAGGCGTAAGGGCGGGGTGTGTTGTGCCCTTGTTCTCATTGTTGAACACACGCCTGGCGAGGGCAACAATGATCGCACACTGTGCAAGTATGCGGATTTAGGGCGAGGCTATACCGTGTGGGTGTATCACGGCGAGTCACAACATAGCAGATCAGATGTGCTAAGGGAGGAAACGGACGATGGCGGCCACAATGAGAGTAGGATAGAAGACATGCTAGATGATATGCGTCATGCATATGGGCCACCTGCTGAAGAAGAACCGGAGCCTGCAACAAGGGCTTTCTTTGATATGTTGTCCGCAGCGAGTCAACCACTTCACGGGCACACACAGGTGTCCCAACTAGATGCCATCACACAACTACTTGCTGTCAAGTCTCAGTTCAGCACAAGCATTGCTTGCTTTGATGCATTCTTAAGCGTGTTTAGCACTCTTCTCCCAGATGGTCACAAACTGCCCGCTAACTTGTATGAGGCCAAGAAATTGATAAGCGCACTAAATATGCCATATGAGAAGATAGATGTTTGTCCAAATCATTGCATGCTATTTAGGAATGAGAATGTGGACAAAGATCACTGTGATATGTGTGGTGAGTCTAGGTTTGTTGAGGTTGACTCTGGTGATGGTCAGAAGAGGCAGCTTCCTATTGGCAGAAAAATATTTCGCTATCTACCATTTGTGCCACGAATCCAACGGTTATACATGTCTGAGGTTTCAGCCAAACAAATAGTATGGCACAAGTATGGTCGTCAGTACCATAATGACAAGATGGTCCACCCATCTGATGGTGAAGCATGGAAGCAATTTGATCGAGACTATGTAGAGTTTGCGCGAGCCTCGGGCGTTCAATTGCAATTGCAATCGATGAGTTTAACCCATTTGGTACGGGGGCTGCGCCATACAGCTGTTGGCCTGTGTTTGTCATTCCCCTTAACCTTCCACCCGGCGTTTGCATGCAAAAGCAGTACATATTCCTTTCGTTGATAATCCACGGTCACGAATACCGGGGAAGAATATGAGTGTATTCATGGAGCGGTGGTGGATGAATTGTTACATGCTTGGGAACAAGGCATAGTGACATATGATCGGGCATTGAAATAGAACTTCACTATGCGGTCGCGTACCACACATCCATGCATGACTTCGGCGTCAGACGGATATTCGTGGGTGGTCGTACATGGGAAGATGCCATGCCCAATCAGTAGGGAGGCGTTGCGTGGTGTTGGCTAAAGCATGGTCGCAAGCACTCCTTCTTCGATTGTCATCGTCAATTCCTTCCAATTGACCACGAATTGAAGTGACACAACCGGATTTAGGGCCAATATTGCTGTCCGCATGATGGACCACCACGTCGTCTGGCGGTGAGGAGGTTAGTGCGGCTAGATGCTTTGAAGCCTCTTGATGATGGTGATGGGTTCGAGAAATATGGTGAGGAGCACAATTGGACTCACATTCCAAGTTTGTGGCGGCTGCCATACTTTCATAAGCTCATTCTTCCCCATAACATAGATGTAATGCATAATGAGAAGAATGTTGCAGAGGCCATATTTAGCACATTCTTTGACATTCGAGACAAGACGAAGGACAATGTGAAGGCTCGCCTTGATCAGGAGGAGCTTTGCAACAGGCCCTCGCTGAATATGATCCATAAGCCAGCTACTGGCAAGTGGGAGAAGCCAAGAGCTAGTTATTGCCTAACTAGGGTTCAGAGGAAGGAGATTTTGGAATGGTTTCAGACCTAAAGTTTCTGATGGGTATGCAGACAAATCTGAGAAGAGGAGTGAATTTAGCTACCATGCGCATCAATGGCGCTGCCTAAAGAGCCATGACTACCACATATTCATGGAAAGCCTTTTGCTGTGATGATCCGTAGCTCGTCCCGAGTGTGTTTGGCAAGTGATGGCGGAGTTGAGCTTCTTATATCGATACTATGTGCGAAAGAGATAGATCCCATGGTAATATCAACTATGGGCGTGAAGTGCCTGTGTTGCTTTGCAAGTTGGAAAAGATCTTTCCACCGCTTCTTCAATCAATGCAACATCGATTCTCCATCTTCCCTATGAAGCTAGGATGGGGGACGATTGCAAAACCGGTGGATGTATCCAATTGAGAGGAGCAAAAGGAACTACGGGGCAAAGCAAAAATCGATCACGTGTTGAAGCATCCATAGCCGAGGCGTACATAATTGAGAAATTTCCCATTTCACATCAATATACTTTCTTGATAATGTTACGCACGGTGCACAATCAAACCTCATGATACAATATTGGCATCCTCAAAATAATTGCCAACTTAGCCTCTTCACCTAAGAGGTGACACTTCAAGCGGTGGTACTCCCAAAGTTTTATCGCGGGATGAGTGGTTGATTGTGATGTTGTATGTCTTTACCAACCTCTCCAAGTGGATGATTACATTAGGTATGCAACAATTATTTTTCCCAATAATTGATGCATGAGTGCTTTAATATACTTGTGTTGTTACCTATAGGAATTTATTAGGAGCGAGTGGAAGCAACGTCGAGACCCATCCTAAAAACAAGTTGAGACCCTTCTTAGGAAGGGTCTTTGAAATGTAAACCGAATTTCCGACTTGGTTCTATCGAAAGTAACTTCTCTATTAGTTAGTACCCTTGCACATAATATTTACTAAGTAAAGATGAACTAATACATGAAACCCATTCTATTTATCTTTGTAGAGTTTGAAGGACAAGTCTATGAGCGGCGAATTGAGGCAAGTTGCTCAAGGATGCCACACTCGGTGTCTTTGTCCTATAGTACCTACGATGTGAATGGGTACCGCTTCAACATCGACACATGAGAGGAACGGCCTAATGCAACAACAATTAATAGTGGATTGGTGACTATAGGACAAGATGGGAGCGATACACCTGTTGAATACTATGGAGTAATTGAAGAAATAATTGAACTATATTTCCATGGTAGCAAACCTCTCAAACTTATGTTATTCAAATGCCATTGGTTCCATCCGTTCAGGGGAGTCAGACGGGATACATCACTTGGGCTGGTTGAAGTTGCACATCAATCAATCCTACTAGGCAATGACCCATTTATTGTGGCTCAGCAAGCCACCCAAGTATACTACATCCCGTACCCATGCAAAACTATGAGTAGTCTACTGGATTGGTGGGTAGTACATAAGGTGCAACCATATGGTAAACTACCTACCCCTAGTGAGCAGGACTACAACATGGAGACCAACAATGGTGTTGACCTATTCTTTCAAGAAGATGGGCTACCAGGGACTTTTCAAATAATAATTGGGGAAGAGGACGATCACATGGATGATATTCAAATCGATGCCGATGAGGTTGTAAACCAAGAGGACTTGGAACTACTTAATCGCTTAGACATTGATGGCACCGAAGGGGATGACGCTGAGTCAACACCTCATGATAGTGACGATGACTTTTTAGAGGGCCCATCTGCGGAGGATCCCATTGTAGACGACTACTTCTAAGCATGATCTTGTATGTCTTCCATTTATTTGCTGCATGTTTTTAATTTTTTGTATGAGCTTACTTGATTACGTTATATTACATTTTTCTATGAGCTTACTTGATTACGCTATATTAATTGATTTATTTTATTTTATTTCATTTCAGGACACCAAAAAATGAGTGGCGTCGACGAGGCAGCATACTCTAGTCGAGGCAGACGCTTGTTTTCCACTCGAGGAGGCAGAGGGGCAGCCGCGGCCACTCGACGAGGCAGAGGGGCAGCCACGGCCCCTCCAGGAGGCAGAGGGGCAGCCACGGCCCCTTCAGGAGGCAGTGGGGCAGCCGTGGCCACTAGACGAGGTAGAGGGGCAGCCACGGCCCCTCCAGGAGGCAGTGGGGCAGCCGCGGCCCCTCGAGGGGGGGGTCTACCTCTAGTAGATCAGGCTCAGTGCCCGCAGCCCTCACGTCTTGATGATGTGGGCGTGGGCGGAGGTGAGGAGGAAGAGCAAGACCTTGAGGCGGAGGTGAGGAGGATGAGCACCATGAGGTACAAGAATATTGGATGCGAGGACCTGCGAACCTGCCACGACGACCAACCCGAGAGGAGGAGAAGACTGTCATCATTCCTGTTGGCGACACATAAGTAACTATTTACACTTTCACTAATTTAGCCCACTTACTTGCATACCTAAAAAAAACTAATATGCAGGCAATGGCGAGAAGAAGGCGGGGGTGACAAATGTAGACTTCTGAACGGCATAATTGGCGTGTTGCTTCGATGGCTTGGTCACATCTGAGGAGGGCGGAGCCTCTGCATGGACATGGTGCCACTCTGAGGGTCAGCTGCAGAATCTGCCGCCAACAAAGAGAGGTTCCATTTGACAGCTGTTTGCAGCGGGTGGAGGAAAGTTTTTGGGTAAGTGACTAAATATTCAAATCTGCTTTTATGTGTTCCTATGCATGTTAGGGTTGATTTGGCCCCAATGTTCAATCACCTAACGGCAACCAGCTATTTAACTCAAAGATTAATTTTTTCCAGTGTATTAATACAAACTAGATCACTAAACAACCATACTTAACTTACGGTAGATTAGGCTAGTTTTGCTCAATCTATTCATGTTCGGATAGTTATCTTAATTGTGACAGACAACTAAATCATCATCAACTATTTATTAGCTGGTACATGGCTAAAAATGGTAGTTTTCGTCCAGCACCTATCTAAATTGCACAAGGAGTACTAACATTTTGAAGAACCTGTAAGCCATTTGAGGACAAAGTCGTATATTTTGTGTTTTTATGCAAACCTAACCTAGCTAATCTCACTTGTTTGGTACTAAAACTTCAAGTAGTCTGACATGTTTAATTTACCTCTTTTGGATGTTTAGTAGCCAAGTAATAAATGTCAACTAACTTAATCATCTTATTCTTTATCAATTCCTTTTCGCTTTCATCAACTAACTTAATCATCTTATTCTTTATCAATTCTTTATTCTTTGATTGTAGTGGTGGTTTCGATGGGCTGACGGACGGAAGTCGATTCGGCGAGTGCTTCATAATTGTGTTAAGCTCATCCCACGATGTTCTCTGAAGCACACATCCGAGCGGTGATCTGTTACCACACACAAGTGCTTGACAATGATTCATAGGGCCGCCTTTGCCAAACGCATATCACTTTCGACAAGTACATGCGGTAACCAAGCCGAACAAACGATGTCCTTGATTACAATCAATTCTAGTTTTTCATATTTAACACTTGGTTAATTTAGGCAATACCTTGGTGGGCCTGAAGTGTGAAGATGCATGGCGTGATTCTCCGAGGCAGTGGTGCAATGAGCGATGGTTGCAGGCCTCTCGTCTTTGCTAGGGAGCGGCGATTGTTGATGGGCGGGACAAAGACACATCGTCAAGGCAGCTCCTCCATGGCTCGTTACAAGAAGAACTGGTAGGTCAACATGTTCATATTGATTGTATGTTGCGGATACATATTTATTGACCGCCGTGGTTTTTTGGGTGCGAGAAAAGAAAAAGCGAGCTGTCTCGATATGGAGGCATATGTAGAAGCTAGGAGGGTGATCGGGAGGGCACCTTGTGCGACCGTAGTGACGAGCACTTGGTGCGATTTACGATCATTTTGTCCTGATGATTTCCGCTCCTCGATGATTTTGTCCAACAGTGCATATCTTGATCTTTGCTAAGGAGATTCATGGCCCGATCTGACGTCATGAATTCGCCACTAGAACCTTGAGTCTTTGTGTACAAAGTGGCAAGGGAAGAAATATGGTCATTTCTTCATGGGTGCGGCTACATTAGCACACCGACCACCCTCTCGAGGTCCGATCCACGAGTCTTTGCATCAAGCGATGAGGTACACCTTCAATGTCGGCAACAACCACCATCACATGTTTAGAGTCTCGGTTTTCTCGACTTGAGATGAAATTGCAAGAGGAAATTGAGGCTAGATAAATGTTAGAGCAAATGCTCATGCGGAGTTAGTTGGGCGTGGTAGTACAATAACAAAGTAATATGCAATATATATATATATATATATATATATATATATATATATTCATACTTGGCTAATGTATGGCAATGTGCAAACAAATATGCAGGTACTCAGGTGTAACATCCTTTTTTTTGTTCAGAACAGCTTACCTCCCAGGCTCCCCTCCTTTTTCTTTCCTGTGCGCTCGCGCAGTCATCTTCTTCCTCTCTCTTCTCCCATGGCCGACGCCGCCGCTTGCGTGCACGCTTCGCCAACTCCCCTGCCGCCACCTACTCGGCATGGTCGCGCACGCCGCTCGGGTCAGCAGCAGCAGCAGCCGCAGTCACCTGCCTCGCTCGTCGTCCTGTCTCATCGCCGCACCAACCCGTCGCGTCGTCGCCACTTGCCGCTCTGTGCAGCGCCGCGTGCGGCCTGCGTCCGCAGCGCCGCGCCGCGACCATGAGCGACCTTGAGCCGCCGCGTCGTCGCGGCGCTTCCTCCGCGCCAGCGCCGCTGTCGTCCTTGCCACCTCGGGACCGCACCGCGCTCCGGACCGGACCCCCCCCTCGCTCCTGCGCCGTGGCCTCCCTATAAAGCCCTCCTCCCCCTGCTTGACCTCCACGTCGCCTCGAGCTCCGGTAAGCTCTAGGTCCGAGCCGCAGCCTCCTCGTCTCGTCGCCGCTTCGGTGAGTTGCCGCCCTTCCCCGAGCCACTCCGCCACCCGCTCGGCCTCCCCGAGCACCTCCCTGCCGGTCTTGCGCCTCCCCTCGCCGGCCGCTCCCCTGCCCCGCCCGTGCCGCCTGCCGCCGCCGTCCGCGCGCCTGGCGCCTCCCCTGCCCCTCTCCCAGAGCCAGCCTTGCCGCCTCCTTGCCACCACCCCCAGCCACCAGCCGCCGCCACCATGTAAACCACCCCCACCGCTGCCCGCCGCCTCCACCTCCTGCGCGCCTCCCTGCTCCTCCTGTGCGACCAAGGAGCAAGGCCAAAGGATTTGGAAATAAAATTTGGGGACTGATTTGGGGAATAAAAGTTTGATGGAGGGCCCCACATGTCATTGGCTTTGAGTCCTCCCTTTAGGCTGCCATGTGGGCCCGCAGCCCACCATTTCCATGGACCCGAGCCCCCTGTTCCCATAAACTCGGTTCAACACTGTTCCGTGCACCCAACCCTATTTCTCCTTTTTATTTCCTATTAACCTTCAAAAATTCATATCTTTTCCATTTTAACTCCAAAAATTATGAATTAAATTTCTAAAAATTTGTTAAATCAAGATCTTGCTAATGGCATAGGACTTGATTAATTTGGAGTTTATTTGTTGTTCCTTATTTATTTATTTGCTCTCTTTGCCGTTGTGTCTTTTTCCGTATTCTCGCGATTAGGATTTGAAGGCGCCATGACCCTAAGCTGATCAAGACCAAGATCCCTAGCCTTTAACCAAGGTGAGTCAATACTTTGATCATATTGCCCCTACATTTTATGCAAATTATGTTCTTTTAAATTAGCAAAATGCATGCTTTAATTCTTAATCAAATGTATGTTAAAGCTTAAGGTAGTTAAATGCCCACTTGATGTTTAAATAATTATTATGCCATCCTTGATAACTTGAACTCATTAATCCTTGTCACCTTAGTAACTATATGGTAATACTAGTTATAGGTTGTCCTTAAGCGACATGCTAGTCTTGCTTAAGTACCGGGATATTACAATATCTCAATCATCATTTCCTTAAACATAAAATGTTTTGGGTAGTCATTGGTGGTCCATTGGCTAAAGGTTTGTGAAAATAAATTGGTTTCCCTCCTCAAAACCCTAATGCTAGCTTTGTCTGGGCGGATGGTGAGGTGGTGGGTGCTCAGGGAGCACATGGTTGGTTGGCTTGTGGAATGAACCGCCCAGATAACCCTAAGGACTTAATCTTGTCACGACCTCCTGTGTTAAACAAGTACAACTACAAGTCCGCAAAGTGCAACTTGGATTAGTAAAGTTATTAAACCTCGGATGTCATCTCCTTTGGAGGGAATGAAGAACGCATACAAGTCGGAGATACTCCGGCTTGGAAGGACACCAAAAGGTGAAGTTACCAGTGCGCTAGGCGTTGTGGCGGGGCAGTGCGCTAGGCGTTGTGGTGAACATCCCGCACAACATATGGGCGTAACCCGTATGGGTGGAATGACTAAAGGGCGAGATAGCTAGAAAGGTTCTTGTGGCGGTCACCCAACTACATGACTACGGAATCATGTGGGGTAACGGGTAGACTATCTCTTGTGGGTAAAGTGTGCAACCTCTGCGAGTCTAAACTGTTTAAGCAGTAGTGCCTCACGGTCAAAGGCGGACATGGGAATCATAACTTGAGTTAGTTCTATTTCAAATAACTTTGTGGGTGGTATGGAAAATGGTGAAAGGGCTCACCTAGCCCTGTTTTGGATTTTTGCCTGAGTCGTCGAGCTCAGTGGTTGTGATTATTGGAGGCCGCTCCAATTAAAAGGATGCATTGGTAGAGTTTCCGCCGGATGGATTCTCTACTAAAATAATTATTGCACATGCTCTCTTTATAAAATGCAATTTGTTAAAAATGCTAAGTGATAGGACTTTGTAATTATGATATTTGGAAAGTTGCTTTACATAAACAAAAGAACCCGAGCCATCCTTGTTAAGCCTTGCATGTATATAATTGCATTGTGTGTTGGCTCATGAGCACGGTAGTAGTGCTCATTCTCGCTTCTCCCCAACCCTTGAGATAATGAAGGCGATGGAGACTACGCCTTCTCTGACGGCCCGAAGATGATGGACAAGGCTATGACGAGGAGTAGTATAGTCGTAGTCTAGATCTCGTCGATCTAAGCAGATTTCGTTGGTACTCGCGTACAAGCGATATTATCAACTCGTGGTTAATATCCGTCAGTACCTGAGTTACCCGATCGCTTGCTGTGTGAGATGAGCCCTACCTCGCCTTTTGCTTGCTTTGTAGTTTACGTTGCTCTTTTGTGATGTAATCAATTTGGCACCTTTCGGCCCTTTTGTAAACTTCGACCCGGCGTGGTCTATGTTACTCGATCGGTTGTAATATTTTAATATTCAGTTCACGCTTGTATGAATGAATCGACAATGTGTCTTGTGAAGTGCTAGCTCTTGATCCAGGGAATAGCACAGTGATTTCCTGAAGGATTTGGATTCTCGAAATCCAGTCAAGCAGTGATATCGAGCATCTGTTGTAGAAACCTTAGTTAGATTGATCGATTGCCTTAAGGACTTGGATTTTATTTTCAAAACCTAAGAAAAATTTTATCAAAATATAGAGTATTTGTTGCTTCTACTCATCATTCCTAGTTCCTTACTCATCTCTATTCTCATTAAGTGTTGCTAACCTCTTCTCTTGTTTCAAAATTTGTAGATGGCCTCTTCTCCATTTGCCGCCCATGGGACCATTGCTCACATGGGGAGCATGGCAATGCGATTCGCCGAGCTCCTTCGCCGGTGATGGTGGAACTTGGTTTCATCCACCCTCCAATCTCTGAGGCGGATGGCGAGTCATGGCTCACGAGTCTTGGGCAATGGAGGTCTTCCTCTACCCTAGGACTGGCGAGTTCGTGGCTCATACCTTCCAGGCCGAGGCCCCTCGTCGCAGCATCCCCGACGCCATCCAGGACGCAGCCCGTGTCGCCATCACCCGCTTTGTCTTTGGATGCACGAGGACCTCCTGCGCGGATCCCCGTTCTCCTTCTTTCCGTACCTCCCCGACGGACAGCGCCTCCCGGAGTCCTTTGTCGCCATCGACAACGAGCCCCGCCTGACCCACTAGGTGCAGCTGACCCAGGCAATGGTTTACAGCATCCACACCTTCACCGACGAGATCCGCCAGCTTCGGACGCTTCTCGCCGGCGGCGAAGCTCACTCCGACACCCTCCGCGCCAACTGGAACAGGAGTGATGAAGCCCTCTTTGCTGCCAGATGGGAGAGAGACACCGTCACTACGGAGAGAGACGCCGCACTTGCAGAGGTGGCACGTCTCACCGCCGCCCTTGCGAGCGCTACCTCGGCTCGGCTCGGCCCGGCCCGGCTCGGCTCGATTCCCCTCGGCCTTCCCTTCGGCGGCGGGACCGCGGCCAACCTCGCCCCGAGGAGCCCGCACCGGATATTGCGCGCAAGCGTCGGCGCCCGATCCGCCGCCCTTCGATGACCTTACGGTGTTGACGTGGGCCTCACTGCTCACCGCACATCAGCCCGAGTCATTCTGGCTCGTCGAGCTTCAGCCAAAGCCGCTCCCGCTCCGAGTCCCCGATGGAGTAGTTAGGATAGTCTAGGTTAGCCGGTAGTGCTTGCTAGGCAGTATTTTGGGTTGCAAGCACTTTTGCTCTTTCTTTTGTAGACGAGATGTGTGTATCCTGTGTCATGACTTAGCTTAGCATATAAGCTTTGTTAGTGAGTCATGTAACATAACCCCCATAATTTAATGCAGCCATTCTAGGCTTTGTATTGTACTTATTTAATCTTCTCGTTTGGTTTATGTTCTTCTGTGTGTGCCTTAGAGGGCTAGTGAACCCTCATATACCCCTCCCTGGTTCTCTCTAGTTCTAAACCTCAGTTTTCCTTCAGGATGCCGCCAAGAAGAGCCACCGCCCCAGCCCGTGGAGCCTTTGCAACTGGCCGAGGCCGTGGTCGTGGCCGTGGTCGTGGACAAGGACAAGAGCTACCTCCCCCACCACCAGCTCACCCGACCATGGCACAAGTAATGCTGCAACAGACTCAGATTCTCCATGCTTTGCTCAACAATCAGCATTCAGGACCTGCCGGCCGCCACTCCAAACTCGTTGACTTCTTAAGAACAAGACCTCTCACATTTGAAGCAGCTAATGAACCTCTTGAAGCCGAAGATTGGCTCGGGGATCTTGAAAAAAGCTTAGACTTGCCCGCTGCTCGATGCGGATAAGGTGGACTTTGCTACCCACCGGCTAAAAGTGCCGCCACATGGTGGGAGAATTACCTTCTTTGCTAGAAGTAATGAAGGACGGAAGATGAAGAAGAAGAAGATCAAACTGAGAACCGAGTAGTGGGATCTCTGAATGGAGAACCAAAGAACCCCTTGCCACCGAAGCCGTGGAAGAAGAATTGGTGGAAACACCTCTTATGGAAAATGAACCGACTTGGCATCCAATTCCTTGGTCGAATTCAAAACCGCCTTGAACCAATTTTGTGCGGCCGGTACCATGAGGCCCGAAGAAGAACGAGTTCGAACTCTTAAACAAGGACATATGGCGGTCAACGAGTATGTCACTAAGTTTACCAGCTTGCCCGCGCCCCCAATGGCGTAGGCGATGAGGAAGAAAAGATAGACCGCTTTGTGGAAGGTATGCGTAGTGACATGCGTGGAAAGCTTATCCTCCATGACTATGCCAACTTCCATCAGTTGATCAACAAGGCCCTACTGCTGGAAAATGAGAATAAGTTAGCAGAAACTAGCCGCAAGAGGAAGATGCCTTTCCAGAAGCCGCAAGGCAACTTTTCCCAGAAGTCAACCTTTCAGGGCAGTTCTTCCTTTAGATCTTCTGCCGCCACACCTCAGAAAAGTTCATCTCCAAGGCCCCAAGGAAGTGGATTCGCACTCTTAAGCCCTCTTGGACACCTGCCACAGTCAACCCAAAGACTAATCTCCACTATTTTGCTTGCGGAGAAAAAGGACACTTTGCCAATCGGTGCCCTCATCGCAACAACCACCCCCAAAGAACAACCGGGCCGCTACAATTCAAGGTCGAACCTCGGCTCGATAAGAGCCACGGACTTCTTAAGCTTCAAGGTCTACACCATCGCAAGGTCGTGGCCGTGTGAATCATGTCACACGAGGAGGCACAAGATGCCGCAGAGTGCTAATGGATGCGTTCTCTGTTAATTCAAGATTACCACACAAGTTTTGTTTGATTACGGAGCTTCGCACTCTTTTGTTTCAAGAAAGTTTGTTGAAAGGCTTAAGTTGCCGACCTATAAGTTAAAAAACCCGTGGTACTTTGTTCACGGGGGACCCCTATATGCTACCTCAGTTAGTCCCGAGTAGAGATTGCTTTGGAAGACTCGGATTCCTAGCCTCCTTCTTGTGCTAGAATCTCAAACATTGGATATCATCCTAGGGATGGATTGGTTGGCAGCGTATCATGGACTAATAGATTGCGCCAACAGAAAGTGGTACTTGCCAAAGACCACGGAACCACAATAAGGATTAGTGTGGATCGTTCCTCTCCTTTGGTTGAACAATCCACCACCTTGGAGAGATGTCCCTAGAGGCGGCGCTTTGTAGTCCAAGCTTACCCAAGTCTTCCCGGAAGAATTGCGGGCATGCCCCGATAGAGATATCGAGTTTGTAATCAACTTGAAGCCGAAACAGCCCCAATTGCTAAGAGACCATATAGGATGGCGGTGATTTAACTTGAAGAGTTGAAGACACAACTCGAAGACTTGCAAGAGAAAAGATTCATTAGACCTAGTTCCTCCCCAGGGTTCGCGATTCTCTTTGTGAAGAAGAAAGATGGTTCTCGCCAGATTGTGTGTGGATTCTGAGCCCTCAGCGAAGTGACCATCAAGAACAAGTATCCCTTGCCCGCATTGATGACTGTTCAATCGGTTGGCCAGAGCTTGAGTTTTCTCCAAGATAGACCTACGGTCGAGGATACCACCAGCTCAAGATCGGGAATGAGGATATTCCTAAGACGGCCTTTACCACCGGTATGGCTTGTTTGAGTTCACAAGTCATGTCGTTTGGCTTAACCAATGCACCGACCTACTTCATGAATCGATGAACAAGGTATTTATGGAATACTGGACAAGTTTGTAGTCGTGTTCATAGGCGACATCTTGATCTATTCAAGACTAAGAAAGAGCATGCGGAACACCTACAATTGGTCTGGAAAAGCTTAAAGAGCATGAGCTCTATGCCAAGTGATAAATGTGAGTTTTGGCTTGAAATCAGTTTCCTCGGACATATTGTATCCGCAGGAGGAATAGCGATTGATCCGCCAAGGTAGAAGCCGTGATGAATTGGAAACAACCTACATCGATATGAAGTTCGTAGTTTTCTCGGTTTAGCGGATACTACTGAGCGCTTTATAGAAGGATTCTCAAAGCTCTCTAACCAATGACCCACACCTTAAGAAGGAAAAAAAGTATGAATGGACCGATGCTTGTGAGAAAAGTTTCGAGAATTGAAGAAGAAATTAACTTCGCACGGTTTGGCCTGCCAGACATTCATCAAGACTTTGAAGTCTATTGCGATGCATCACGCCAAGGTTTAGGATGTGTGCTTATGCAAGGAGGAAAAGTTGTAGCTTATGCATCCAGACAACTTCGCCCTCATGAAGACAACTATCCAACTCATGACTTGGAGTTAGCAGCAGTAGTGCACGCCCTCAAGATTTGGCGGCATTATTTGATTGGAAATCATTGCAACATCTACACGGACCACAAGAGTCTCAAGTACATCTTTACCCAATCTGATCTCAACCTTCGGCAAAAAAGATGGTTAGAGTTAATAAAGGATTACAACATGGATGTTCATTATCATCCCGGAAAGGCTAATGTAGTCGCCGATGCATTAAGCCGCAAGTCATACTGCAATAATGTTATGATTCAAGAACACCAACCTGAGCTCTATAAGGAATTCGAAGCCCTCAATCTTTGTTTGATAGAGCAAGGTAACCCAGACGCCATGGAAGCACATCCAACTTTAGAAGAGCAAATCAAGACCGTTCAAAAAGAACACCCTGGAGTCCAAAGATTCACGCGTCTTATGGCTAAAGGAAAAGCCCCCAAGATGATCGAAGATCAGCAAGGAATTCTATGGTATGGGACACGTCTCTTTGTTCCCCACCAGAAGGAACTCAAGGATTTAATTCTGAAAGAGGCCCACAGCTCAGCGTATACCCTACATCCAGGCAGTACAAAGATGTATCAAGACATGAAGATTTTGTATTGGTGGCCACGCATGAAAAGAGACATCGCCGAGTATGTAGCCTGTTGTGATGTATGTCAGCGAATCAAAGCCGAACATCAGAAGCCAGTAGGATTGCTTCAACCCCTGCAAATTCCCCAGTGGAAATGGGAAGAAATTGGAATGGATTTCATTACCGGTCTACCCCAAACCAAGTCCGGATGTGACTCAGTATGGGTTATAGTTGATAGACTGACCAAAGTAGCCCATTTCATCCCAGTAAAGACAACCTACAAGGGAGACAAGTTAGCCGAGCTATACATGGCTCGTATTGTGTGTCTACATGGAGTACCCAAGAGGATAGTCTCCGATCGAGGATCTCAATTCACCTCCCATTTTTGGGCTAGTTTGCATGATGCCCTTGGGACACACCTTGATTTCAAAGACTGACGCCACCACCCATGAGACCGATGGTCAGACAGAAAGGACAAATCAGATTCTAGAAGACATGCTTCGAGCTTGTGCTTTGGAATTTACCGTAGACTGGGAGAAGTGTCTACCCTATGCCGAGTTTGCATACAATAACAGCTACCAGTCGAGTTTGAAAATGTCCCCATTTGAAGCACTTTATGGTAGAAAATGCAGAACCCCTCTGCATTGGTCAAAATCAGGTGAAGGATATATATTTGGACCGGATACCCTCAAGCAAGCTGAAGAGAAAGTTCGACTAATCAGAGATCGCCTTCAAGATTTGCTCGGTCAAGACAAAGAGTTATCCGACAACCGTCGAAGGAAATTGACTTTTGAAGTTGGAGCGTTGTATACCTCAAGGTATCCCCACTTCGTGGAACTCGAAGATTTAAAGTAAAGAACAAGCTAAGCCCCAAGATATATAGGACCGTTTCGATTACCGCCAAGCGGGGAAGTAGCCTATCGGCTAGAGCTACGGAACATCTGTCGAGAGGTTCTAGCGTGTTTCCGTCTCCCACTCAAGAAGTGTCTCGAGTACGAAGAAGCGAGCGCTTGCTTGAAGCCATCGCCCTTGACAAGATCGACTTATCGAGCATCCGATCAAGATCCTCGATGTCATCGAAGCGAACAAGACGCCAAGCCTTCGCCTTTGCAAGGTCGATGGAGTCACCACTCGGCCAAGGAAGCCACACGGGAGCGAAGATCAATGAAACAAGACTACCGTTCTGTTCATGGGCGATTGAATCTCGGTCGAGATTCCGTTTAAGGTGGGTAGGATTTTTAACATCCTTTTTTTTGTTCAGAACAGCTTACCTCCCAGGCTCCCCTCCTTTTTCTTTCCTGTGCGCTCGCGCAGTCATCTTCTTCCTCTCTCTTCTCCCATGGCCGACGCCGCCGCTATGCAGCCGCCGCCAACTCCCCTGCCGCCACCTACTCGGCATGGTCGCGCACGCCGCTCGGGTCAGCAGCAGCAGCAGCCGCAGTCACCTGCCTCGCTCGTCGTCCTGTCTCATCGCCGCACCAACCCGTCGCGTCGTCGCCACTTGCCACTCCTGTGCCGCGCCGTGCGCTGCGTCCGCGCCTGCGCGAGACCGTAAAGCGACCTCGAGCCGCGTCTTCGCGGCGCTTCCTCCGTGCCAGCGCCTGCTCGTCCTTACCACCTCGGGACGCGCGCGCTCCGGACCGGACCCCCCCTCGCTCTGCGCGTAGCCTCCCTATAAAGCCCTCCTCCCCTGCTTGACCTCCACGTCGCCCGAGCTCTGTAAGCTCTAGGTCGAGAACCGAGCCGACCTCCTCGTCTCGTCGCCGCTTGGTGAGTTGCCGCCCTTCCCGAGCCACTCTGCCACCCGCTCGGCCTCCCGAGCACATCCCCTACCGGTCTTGCGCCTCCCCTCGCCGGCCGCTCCCCTGCCGCCGCCCGTGCCGCCCACGCCGCTGTCGTCCGCGCCCGCCAGTGCCTCCTGCCCTCTCCCGAGCCAACGCCGCCTCCGTTGTGTGCCCCCTGCCAACCGCTTCTTGTATACCCACCGCCCGCCCACCTCCGCCCTCCTCCAGCGCCTCCCTGCTCCTCCTGTGCGACCAAGGAGCAAGGCCAAAGGATTTGGAAATAAAATTTGGGGACTAATTTGGGGAATAAAAGTTTGATGGAGGGCCCCACATGTCATTGGCTTTGAGTCCTCCCTTTAGGCTGCCATGTGGGCCCGCAGCCCACCATTTCCATGGACCCGAGCCCCCTGTTCCCATAAACTCGGTTCAGCACTGTTCCGTGCACCCAACCCTATTTCTCCCTTTTTATTTCCTATTAACCTTCAAAAATTCATATCTTTTCCATTTTAACTCCAAAAATTATGAATTAAATTTCTAAAAATTTGTTAAATCAAGATCTTGCTAATGGCATAGGACTTGATTAATTTGGAGTTTATTTGTTGTTCCTTATTTATTTATTTGCTCTCTTTGCCATTGTGTCTTTTTAGGTATTCTCGTGATTAGGATTTGAAGGCAGGCGACCCTAAGTGATCAAGACCAAGATCCCTAGCCTTTAACCAAAGGCGAGTCAATACTTTGATCATATTGCCCCTACATTTTATGCAAATTATGTTCTTTTAAATTAGCAAAATGCATGCTTTAATTCTTAATCAAATGTATGTTAAAGCTTAAGGTAGTTAAATGCCCACTTGATGTTTAAATAATTATTATGCCATCCTTGATAACTTGAACTCATTAATCCTTGTCACCTTAGTAACTATATGGTAATACTAGTTATAGGTTGTCCTTAAGCGACATGCTAGTCTTGCTTAAGTACCGGGATATTACAATATCCCAATCATCATTTCCTTAAACATAAAATGTTTTGGGTAGTCATTGGTGGTCCATTGGCTAAAGGTTTGTGAAAATAAATTGGTTTCCCTCCTCAAAACCCTAATGCTAGCTTTATGCAGGCGGATGGTGAGGTGGTGGGTGCTCGAGGAGCACATGGTTGGTTGGCTTGTGGAATGAACCGCCTAGATAACCCTAAGGACTTAATCTTGTCACGACCTCTGTGTTAAACAAGTACAACTACAAATGCGCAAAGTGCAACTTGGCTTAGTAAAGTTATTAAACCTCGGATGTCATCTCCTTTGGAGGAATGAAGAACGTACAAGTCTTGAGATACTCCGGCTTGGAAGGACACCAAAAGGTGAAGTTACCAGTGCGCTAGGCGTTGTGGCGGGGCAGTGCGCTAGACGTTGTGGTGAACATCCCGCACAACATATGGGTGTAACCCGTATGGAGTGGAATAACTAAGGGCGAGATAGCTAGAAAGGTTCTTGTGGCGGTCACCCAACTACATGACTACGGAATCATGTGGGAGTAACAGGTAGACTATCTCTTGTGGGTAAAGTATGCAACCTCTGCGAGTCTAAACTGTTTAAGCAGTAGTGCCTACGGTCAAAGGCGGACATGGGAATCATAACTTGAGTTAGTTCTATTTCAAATAACTTTGTGGGTGGTATGGAAAATGGTGAAAGGGCTCACCTAGCCCTGTTTTGGATTTTTGCCTGAGTCGTCGAGCTCAGTGGTTGTGATTATTGGAGGCCGCTCCAATTAAAAGGATGCATTGGTAGAGTTTCCGCCGGATGGATTCTCTACTAAAATAATTATTGCACATGCTCTCTTTATAAAATGCAATTTGTTAAAAATGCTAAGTGATAGGACATTGTAATTATGATATTTGGAAAGTTGCTTTCGCAAACAAAAGAACCCGAGCCATCCTTGTTAAGCCTTGCATGTATATAATTGCATTGTGTGTTGGCTCATGAAACGCGGTAGTAGTGCTCATTCTCGCTTCTCCCCAACCCTTGAGATAATGAAGGCGATGGAGACTACGCCTTCTCTGACGGCCCGAAGATGATGGACAAGGCTATGACGAGGAGTAGTATAGTCGTAGTCTAGATCTCGCCAGATCTAAGTAGACTTCGTTGGTACTCGCGTACAAGCGATATTATCCAACTCGTGGTTAATATCCGTCAGACCTGAGTTACCCCGATCGCTTGCTGTGTGAGATGAGCCCTACCTCGCCTTTTGCTTCCGCTGTAGTTTACGTTGCTCTTTTGTGATGCAATCAATTTGGCCTACTCGGCCCTTTTGTAAACTTCGACCGGCGTGGTCTATGTTACTCGATCGGTTATAATATTTTAATATTCAGTTCACGCTTGTATGAATGAATCGACAATGTGTCTTGTGAAGTGCTAGCTCTTGATCCGGGGAATAGCACAGTGATTTCCTGAAGGATTTGGATTCTCGAAATCCAGTCCGACATCGGGCCGGGACTCGACCTAATGCCTCTCGTCGGGGAACCACCGCCTCACTTATCTGCTCCTGCTAGTAATAGCGCATCTTGATTATTATATTGTTAGTCTCTTATGAGTGCTTGATTGAATACATTGAAATGACATGCAATGTACTTATTGGTCGCTCTTGCAAATTTCTTATAATCGATTTCTTATGAAAATGCAGGAACAGCGGGATCGGTTAGCCCATTGCTAATCCTCGAAGATCTTTGGTGCACATGTTGAAGATCATGTGAATGCATCCATCGCCGAGAGGTCACCACTAGGTGCTTGCTATTTTCATGATCTACTAAAAGGATACCAATATTAGAAAACATTCACAATCAGGTGATTGCTAAAAAATGGAAAAAAATGGCTTCATATATAACTAATTCTCTATATCTATATCATAAATTCTTTTGAAATGTGTCAACATATAATAATTTGTATGTACACTCCTTTGTATGAATTTGATGATAAGTGCTTGAGACATAAATGTTGATCAGTAGTTCACAATGACAAAATTTTGAGAGTTGCAGTAAATGATCAATTAGGCCACAAGCTAGCTGGCCCACACCCCAGGCATGCCCTTAACTGATTTGCCATGTTATTAGGTTGCTCATCATGATTTAAAGGAATTTTTTGCTTTGTCAATAGTTTGGTTAATTATCTTTTCATGTATCAATTCCTAACTTTTGTTGTAATATGGCACTAATATTAAGTTTTGATCTATCTGCGAAACTTTGAAAATGATGCTCTTATGCACGGAAGATTGAAGCAGAAATTACATGCATGCAAATGGTTGTAGTGATACTTGTTATTTGGAACTGTCATATGTATAATAATGCCTTATGCTTACATTTTGAACTTGATCTTGAATGTTGTGAGCTCGAACTGTTATGATGTCTTTTGTTCGATCTATACATTTATATATACATATATTGTGGAATGGATGGATGGATGGATTATTTGATTCTTTGTGGAATGGATGGATGGATGGATTGATTATTTGTTGTTGTGGAATGGATGGATTGATTATTTGATTCTTTGTGGAATGGATTTTAAATGAATTTGTGAAAATTGGTCTGCAAAGAGTTTGTCGATTTCGAGTGCCTTATCGCTTTCTGAGTGTTTGGCACTCGGGAACTAGACAAAGTTTCCAGTGTTGACACTCGGAAAGAGACAAAACTTTCGAGTGTCGTCAACACTCGGAATTTGAAACTTCGGGATAACGAGAAAAAAGTTTCCAGTGTAGACACTCGGAAAACTTGACCGTGGCAATTTCTGCGGATCCGTCGGAAGATTTCCGAGTGTTTTTCCGCCATGCACTCGGGAAAAATGCCGCGTGTCAATTTTCACTGGTTAAATCGGTCAAGCGGTGGGAACATTCCCGAGTGTTGACCGTATATCGAAAGTGTTAACACTTTCATTAATAGTTCCGTTCTGTTTGGAGAAGCCGTTCGTGAGTTTTTCCCGAGTGTCGACATTTCAGAGTGTCTACGGATACACTCGGTAAATATATATTTCGAGTGTAACACTCGGAAACCGTTTTCTCCGACTAATCTATCCCGAGTGCTTTTTCGAGTGTGACACTCGGAAATATATTTCAGTGTTTCGCCCACTTTCCCGAGTGTTTTTGGCACTCGGGAAAAATCCTGTCTCTGGTAGTGCACAGCTCATAGATGAGATGAACCTCCAATATTTGAATATTTCTTTTAATAATTTTGAGGGAGAACTACCCAAAGGAGGAGTGTTCAATAATATAACTGCAATTGATGTAAGAGGGAATCCTAAACTTTGTGGTGGAGTACCACAGATGATGCTACCAAAATGTATCACACATATCCAAACACACAAACACCATTCCCGAGAATCATGGTGATTTTATTTTGCATAAATTTGTGCGATTGCATGCTTTTGCATAGCCATATGTTTCTTGGCGGTCGATATCGGAGAAGATCACAAAAACCCAACATCCAGTTATGCAATGAAATTTGAACACAAGAGGATGTCATACAATGACATTTTCAAGGCTACTGAGATGGTTTCTCTTGGTTAATTTAATCGGAAGAGGCACATTTGGAGCAATATACAAAGCTACCACGAGCTTTGAAAATCGACAATCGTCATTGTGAAGGTCCTAGATCTTAAACAACATGGTGCTTCTAAAACATTCTTGACTAAATGTGAAGCTTTGAGAAATATCTGTGTACGAAACCTTATTAAGGTTTTGAGCTCATGTTCTAATCGGATCACAATGGTAATGATTTCAAGGCTTTAGTTTTTGAGTTCATGCCGAATGGTAGTTTGGAGACATGGTTACATCCTAGAGCATGTATTGCTCGACCATTTAAGGCTCTAAGCATTATCCAAAGGATGGACATTGCAATAGATGTTGCCACAAAGACATTAGACTACCTCCATCACCATGGGATTGTGGCAATTGTGCATTGTGATTTGAAGCCTAGCAATGTACTTCGGATGGAGAAATGATTGCACATGTGGATGATTTTGGATTAGCAAAGTTTTTGGTTCAACGGATACCATCCTTTTTCATTGACAAGAAGCCTTTGGGATCAAGGGTACTATCGGCTATATTCCACGGTACAAGCTTTACGCTAAGAAATATCACTAGTATCTTTAGTATACCCATTGGTAAAGTTTGCCGTGTCATCACGTTTTTAGAACAATTAGTTGTCTAATTTCTTTGAGAAAGGTCTAATTCCTATGTACTTAAGCATTTCTAACTTAACGCTTGTTGAATCTTTACCACTTAAAAAGAACCCATTGGTGAGTGGTAAGTCGTTCTTTCATAACCCCCCATCCCCTCGATCGTTCTACTTAAGCATTAAGTCTACTATTTTTAATTTATTAGGTTCCCATGTTAAAAACTTCAATCGAAGATAATGCAGGTGGAGCACTAATGACATGAATACGTTAACAAAAATACATGTAATTAGGTTTTAGAGCATGTAATACAATTTTATTTATCCGTAGCAAAGCACAGACATTCAACTAGCAAAGAATAGTTTTCCTAGTTTTCATCAAATGGCGATTCGGCGTAAACACAAAAACCACAAACCATTTTGAAGTCGATTCTATTATTGCTAGCACACCATGTGTGACGATAATTTCCTATTTTCGAATACGGCATGGGGATCAAGCATCATGCGCAGGAGATGTATACACTATGGAACTCTTCTTCTCGAGATATTCACCGGAGTGAGTCCCACCGATGAAAGATTTAAAGATGGGATGAGCCTTCCAAAGTCAAGTTGAGATGTCTTTCCACGAGAAAGTTATGGAAATAGTCGATGACAAATTGTTCTTGACTAATGGTCAAAAGCGAGGCAGAGACAATACCAATGAACCCGAGAATGTTCATGAATGCTTGCTTTCGGTGATACAAAGTGGACTCATGTGCTCCAAGGAGAATCCAAAAGAGCGCGTCGGTATAAATGATGTTGTCAAAGAGCTAAGCTCGGCAAGAGAAAGCTCTTGAGTTGGGAAACGTTTGAAATGATTGGTTGATGCATTTTGCCTTTCTTAAGTACCAATGGCACTTAGAAGCTATTAAACTTTTTAAAGTTTCATGTTGCCTATGTTAATTTTTGTGTTAAAGTGCGGAGTCACTGTGCTACATAGGAAGTGATGTACAATTGTTTGGCCTTTCTTTATCGCAATTGGTTGGCACTGTTTAAACTATGGGAACCGCCTGCGAGCTTCGCTGCACTGGAATTTAAACACATCAAGTGACGACTTCTACACTTTGCACAACTACAAGCTATGGCAATAGACTGCTGCTGGGCCATGGGTTTCTGGAAGGATGGTTGAAAATTCTTGGCACAGGTGGTTCACATCTGGGTGGTGGTTGCTGCCGAGTTATTGGGATCTGAAAAGGTGGGTTAAAAAGGGTCGCTGCTGAGGTGATCCATGTGTTGGTGGTGGTTGTTGCGGTATATATGGACGAGGTCTATGAGCAAGTGGTGGTTGGTTTCTGGTATGGTAACAGCTTGATGTTGACAGTCTTGACTTCTTTGAGTTTCAACATTGGATTTTACGTGGATCGCTCTGGCGGCGTGAGTCTCAATCTCAATCACAATTCACGTTCTTCGCTTCCTTGACCTTCCATCCTGTGGGGAGAGGCTTAGAGATGGTTGCATTAATTGTTGTAATTAAAACATTCATATTTTTTTTGTGAGTCTTTCTGTGGGTTACATTAGTTATTAACAATTCAGCAGTAATTTATGGTAGGGAAGGAGTTATTGTACTTGTCTGACAGAGTTAACTCGCGGGTGGGTTGTATTATGCTATACACAGATAATCAAATAACACCAAGAAACATAGAGATGCAAAAAGATCCAAATCCTATTCTAGCTGAGTCTCTCGTGCTCAGTCACGCTTGGGATCCCATTCTCAAGACCGCCCAAACCACGTGTTTGGGACCGCTCAGAGCTTGCCTCTGAGTGCGAACCTACACTACCCTGGATCCACGTGCCCAGGTACGCTCGAGATCCCGTTCTCGAGACCGCCCAACTACGTGTTGGGAGACGCTCAGGGCTCATTCCTGAGTACGCCTAGGACTTCACTCCTGGGTACGCCAGAGCTACACGCTCGGAGTGCCACTGACCACTCGTCCGGGAAAACTGATGTGCAGAAGTGGGATAAGACATCTTTTTACACTGTCAGCCATTATCTTTATTTTCTTTAAGTAGTTACATATTTACTTGAGATGCTGACGGGTCGTTAAGGTTGTAAAGATGAAAAGATGAGAGAGCTAACGGGTATGGTCCATACTTATCCCGAAATTGGAGAAGCAGGTCCATGCCAGAATTCTACTACATGCCTCTAACCCCGGCATGCAACTTAAGATCTTATATTGATACCCCAACACCTATAGTCTCAAGCATTCTACCCGAGGTTGAATTGCTAGCCTGACAGGTTAATTAACAAGAATTAACAACACGAGTCCTACGACAAAACACACGCTTCCCCCGCACTCTCTTGATCCGAAAGCTGAACCTAAACCTCCTACGAAGGAAGGGTTTTACGTTAGCAGGCTGTCTCTCTAAGGAAGATAAGCTTTTTAACATAATACTTTTGAAAAGAGACGGGGACAGAAATTGATATGGAGATGAGGTTTAGTAAAGTAATTAGTGCAATATAGCAAGCGAGAAAAGCACACCTAAGTTCTTGCTACAGTTTCTATTTTATTAGCGTGGCTTGATCTTATTGCTTTGATACCACCTGTGACGCCCCGTGTCATTACCCCAAGGGTAATCACACTTAGGCATACAGATTACTATTCGTTTGCTCAGTAAAACACTACTCCAACGAATAGTAAACCTTTACCAGGGTTGCGCAGCAGAATAATAAGATAGAAACTGTACATTTTATTCCAGTAATAACCACGCAAGGCTATGATTCTTAGTACATATTTTATACAGCTACAAAAGGAATGACTCCGCTTTTCTCGCCAACCCTGAAGCCTTGGCCTTCTATTCATCCCACGAGTCAAATATGGCGTCCATCTCGCTCTGTTCCTCGTAGTCCGCGCCTTCTCCTCCCGTGGTTGCTTCAGTACCTGCAAGTCCTTCATCCCACTCGGGATAGCTTCCGGCCGGACTAGGATCTACAAAGGAGAATACTAACAAGGTTGAGTACATGAATGTACTCAGCAAGCATTAATAGCAAAGAATGCACTGGATGACTGTCTCTAGTTGTTATCACATTTTCTAAGTTATCTCAATTCTGAAAATAATTTATTAAAACATTAGGTGGCAAATTTTAATACTGAAAACACTACTTGTCACTCGGAGAGAAGAAAAACCCCCAGTGGTTCCCGTAGACTCCAATCCTGGAGACTGGCATGAATTCATGATTTGTATAGCACTGCGCAGGCTTTGTACCACTTTACCCATAGCTACTCTGAGCTCTCTGAGAACTGGGTCCACCGCATTTCCTTTGATGCCATTTCAAGATCAGAATACAGAACGTTTTTTAGATTACGTGATCAAGTCTCCACCCATTACTTTCCGTCGGTGCTGATTTAGTCACGCTGCTGACCTCGTCATACACTGAGTTCTAGCAATGTTGGTTGGGGGCAGCTTCTATCCTGCACCCAACACTCCACCTTAGCGCTATAGCGCCTTGGATCCCCCACTTTCGGTCTCTCCTCACGGTTCTGGGTTCCTCCATCACACACACTCATATATATATCTTACCCATTGTGGAGAGTATGGTCACGTAACAAGGTAGCATTTTCTGCCCGCCGAAACGGGAAAATGGTTGGTATCTTGAATTCTGACTTGAGGCGAGCAAGAGTTTTGTTTGTCCTTATATTATAACCATATGTAAAAAGGGGCCCACCTCTTACCTCGTCATCATCATCATCATCATCATCGTCGCGTTCCCCTGCCAGGGCCCCCTTTTACCAACCATAATCATTCTCATTTCTTTCCTTTATTCATTCTCATTTCTTTCCTTTATTCATTCTCATTTCGTTCATAATCATCTTAATCATTTTCATCTCAATCATTTATTTAAGTTTTGAGAAAACGATTTTGATGCAATAAACATATAGTGCAATATACAGTTTACATTTAAATTAACTATGTCTATGGTCAAGAGGATAGCTTGCCTTTGGAGTCGTAGGAAAGATTAGCGTCGACGAAACTTTGATCAACTGCTCCCGTCGGTGCTGGTTCGTCCTATGTAGCAACATGGTAGCACGAATAGTAATATAGGTAAATACATAGTGGATTTTTGAGTGATATAATAAATATCTAGGTTAGTGACTCCTAATTGTTAGCACAGTTTAATTTAAATAAATATTTTTCGAGATCTACACTAAGTTAGCACTGCACAGAATATTCGTTCTACCGAAAACGCGTACTAGGGTCGACAACCCGCGGTCCACGCTTAACTGATTAAGCTGACAGAGTAAATAACTCGCGATGCACAAGATTTGCTACACCAGC
The DNA here is from genome assembly GCA_036346405.1 of Phyllostachys edulis. NCBI lineage: Eukaryota > Viridiplantae > Streptophyta > Magnoliopsida > Poales > Poaceae > Phyllostachys > Phyllostachys edulis. The sequence goes on along the minus strand of CM070545.1, from coordinate 96,178,927 downwards.
TAGTTATTTTATTAATGGCAGAATTAACGACTATTCGCTCTACCTAGCAATTTTAATTCACAGGTTAATTGCAAATTAGTTAATAGACGAGATCTAGGTTTAGTTATTTAACAGCATGAATTAAACAGCTAAAGATTAATTAACTAATAACAGCTACTGAATAAACACATGGTTGCAACCACTAATTAAAGGATACGCAAATCTTAATCCTCATTAATAAAAATTCTAATTTTCTATTCTACCCCTAATCTCACTCTCTCTCTCTAACACACACATACACTCGGCCGCACCAAAACACACGCACACACTCACACGCGCGCACACACACAGCCACAAACCCACTGCCCTCTTCTTCTATCCCCATCTTCTCAAATCTCACTCCCTCATCTCTCAACTCTCTCTCTCTCCAAAGGTCTGCCGCCATGGGGGCTCCTTGGCCTGCCGCCGCCTGGGTGTGCCCACGACCCGGCCAGTAGGGCCTCCGCCCTTGACTGCTGCGCTGCTCGCCACCGCCGCCGCCTCGCCTCGGCCACGCCGCTCCGCCTCCTTCCACGGCCCTTGCCCGCTCCGCCGTTGTCCTCGCCGTTCTGTCGCCTCGCCCTCCGGCTTCCTCTCTCCTGGGTGGCCCGGCTCGGCGCGATGTGGCGCCATTGTGCCGTCGCTGCTATTCGCCCGTGCGGTCGCCTCGTCCTCCCGGCTGCCAGAGGCCAAGACCGCCACCGCTGGGTCGGCTCGGCCTCCCTAGGGCCGCCCGCCCGCCGCCGCTCTCTCAGCCCCAAGGCGTGACCCGGCTCGGCTCTCTTGCACACAGCCCCTGCGTCTCCCTCTCTGGTGCTCCGGTGGCTCGGCCCGGCCCGGCCTGCGGCCACCGGTCCTCGCCTCCCCCGCTGCGCCCCTACTGCCCGGTTGCTCCCTGGCTCGGTTTGCTACTGAGGCTAGCCCTCACCTTAACCTCTCCCTCTACTCCTCCCCCTATTGCTCTGTGATGCATGATGATGAACTGGGAGCTACACTGTGATGCCACTGAGCTTTGGTGAAAAGAGAGACCCTTGTGTATGCATGCCGTGCCTACTGAAGTGCCTCTAGTGTTACCTCTTGTGCGGGTTTGGGGTGGGGAAGAGGATGGCAGTGCCGGCTTCGCGTTGGTGCTCTCCTCTTCTCCCTCGCTGAGTTTGTCTAGCAGGCTATGATGACGCATAAACTGAGCTTGCTCCTCCCCCTGGCTGCCTTGATGCCTGGCGATGTTGATGATTGCTGATGGTTCAAAGTCGTCGCCCTGGCTCCTCCGGTCTTGCTTCCCCCCCCCCTTGCTCCCTTCCTCTTCTACTTCTCTCTATTGGCTGTGGGTGTGGATGGTTTATGATGGAGGTGATACTGCTTATTCTTGTGGTTATGTGTTATGCTTGTTGTGGCTTTGCTTGATGGCTTGGTGAGGATGGTGGTGGCAGTGAGCTTACTTCAATGGTTCCTATCTCCTAGTTGCTTGGCATCATTTGTGTTCTTGGCCTTGGGGTAAAAAGAATGTGGGAGGGGAATGTTTTGGCTTGCTCCTCATTCGGCTAAGAAATGAGAAAAGGCATGAGAGGCATTGAGGTGGTTGCATGCTCCCTTTTATGCTCTAGGTTGGGCATTCTCCTAATCTTGCACATGACCAAAATGCCCTTGCTCTCATCCTCATGGCAAGGTTTTCGTTGGGGGCTTTTTGGTCTATGGTTGGGAAAACACTATGCGAGTGATTCTCTGTGGCTGAGTACTTCAATACGTGGGTGTCGGATTAAGGTAAACGCCGGATGATGAAACCTACGAGAGCAAAGAGGTGCCGGTTAACTCTAGCTAGTCTGGTTACCTTGACGATCAAGGGGCTGGCTAACTTGAGTTGATTAGGAAACCCTAGTGTGCTTCGGAGAAATCTGACGGCCATTTCCAACCTTCTACTTTCTATTTCTATTATCCACATGGCTTTGACTTACTAACCGCTTTCTAATTTTTTTAACGAGCGACGAGAATGGATCGAGTGATGGCTCTATGGACTGGTGCTCAAGGTACAAGGTGGCAAGGATAATTGATGCTACAAGAATGCAAGGAGCGGATTATTATTTAATTAATTGTTGTTACAAGCATTGCAATTTGGCTGTATAATTAATTTTGAAACCAGCAACGAGTTTGTAATATATTACTTCTGTTTTGTATTTGGATTGATGCAATGTTTTCAGGGTTGTCACAAGGGTGTATTCTTTGATTGCATTGAAATGTGTAAATATTTCTGAGTTTGTATTAATGATCCACTTATGCCTGCAATGGATTTAGTTTTGTAATTGACTCTTGGTTGATAATGATATTGGAGAAATTATTTTTATAACCCTCTTGCTGCCAGATGTAGCGATTATGCGTTTGATAATAACTCTGAAATCACCATTTGTTCTGGATTTAAAGAAATTTAATTATCACTAATTACAGATTATTGTTAATTAGGTTATGTTAATTATGCGGGTTCTCACAACAACAACAACATAACTCAGCAAAATAGGAAGCCTGGAGCAAAAATAGCTCTATTCGTAGTTTCCACCTCCTCACTCAACTATCATTGATATCTATAATTTGCTGTTTAATTCATGCCATTATGCTTCTTATATCGCCCAATTGCTCATATGAAATCATTAATTTATATTTTTTTGTATTTTATTATATATCGCCGTATCGTTGTATCAATGTTTTGGGGGGGGGAGGCGGGGATAACATCTCACGGTATCGACGTATTGGTATCGACATATCTAGACAATCTAGCTCTGAAGTCTGAACAACCATCCTAAAAATTCTGAGTCCGCCGTTGGACAAGAGCACACCCATGATCAACAAGTGTCATATCAGGGCAAGAACGCAGCAAATCAAAAGGATTATTTTTTCTTCTTACAAATTGAGCTTCTGTAAATAGTAACATATATACCACATTAGCAGAGAGAGTGGACGCTCAAAAAATTTTTGACTTGAAAAAAAAAATTGATCCAAAAAATATAATAAAATAATAATGAGAAAAAACAGTCAACAAAATAATTGGGATTCGAAAAAAAAAACAGCTGAGAACAAAAAATGATACAAACATTTTTAGAAAAAAATCGACACGAAAAAGAAAATAAAATGTTCGCAAAAAAATGGTTCTCTCACTGTATCTGGCGGTGGCGCAAGCCGGCGGTGCGCCGGTCCTCCTGATCCGACGGTTGCGTAGGCCGACGGCGGCGGCGCGAGGGCCACCGGAGTAGGAGGCGGCGCGGTGGGTGGAGGAGGATTGCGTCGTATTCCTGGGTGGAGGAGGGTGGCGGAGAGGAAGGAACGCGGCAGGGCGAGAGCGCGTCAAGAAAAATGGGGCTCGGGAGCGGGGAATTTCTCATCGTAACCCACAGGCCAGAGACACCTGGAGTGGGTTTCCTCTATGCATCCAACGGCTCCTATTTGTTCCAGGGTGGATCCGACGGTGTAGAAGTGCGTCCGTTACTTGGACAAGGCAAGGGTGTCCTTTTTTAGCAAAAATCGAAAAGCCAAATCCTTTGACACGATCAAGGAAATTGTGAACCTATGATACAAAGAATATCCAATGAAAACACACAACTGTTCTACAATTAATAGAGAGCAAGTTCTTGGAAAGTGGAAATCTTACGAATATTTTGGATACAATGTTGCAACGAGACACCATTTTGTGACCGATTTCCTCCCACCTACATTAAGTGAATTTAAGAGAACATTTGGTAAAGATTTCAAGTATGTATTCAAATTCTCGAAGATCCATTCTACTTTCGTATACCATTTTATACAGATGATTGAACTGATCAGTAGCAAGCTGAAACTTCTGCAGACCACTTCACCACTTACTGAGCCCAGTCATGCTTTCTACTCTGAAGAATGGAAAAATTGTTCGTGGCCTCGCTGGTGTTCCCGACAAAGGTCCTATCTTGTTTGTGGGTTATCATGTACTCTTGGCGATGGAGCTGACTTCATTAGTTGAAGAGTTCTTGAGAGAGAAGAAAGCAGTTGTTAGAGCCGTGGTCCATTCCGTATTTTTTGTTGGAAATTTTGAGACTTTGCGTCAGGAGCTGTCTCTGTTTGATATAGTCTCTATGTACGGCGGAGTACCCGTCACTTCGATGAATACATATAGGTTGTTCGAGAGAATGAACTTGTTCTCCTCTATCCAGGCGGTATTCGGGAAGCTCCACATAGGAAGGTGTGCTTTAATTGAATATTTTCTTTTACTTCTACAGAAGAATTTCATGATCTCTACAACTCTGCATATTTGCAATTGTCTCCATCTATATTTATTCCATTGAACTTGGCAGGGTGAAGGATACCAGTTGTTTTGGCCAGATCAACCAGAATTTGTAAGTGGCAGCGAAGTTTGGAGTTACTGTCATACCATTTGGTTGTGTAGGAGAAGATGACTTTTTAGAGGTAGCTTTCTGTGCTTTTTTACACTGAATCATCTGAAGCAACATGATTGCTACATGCCATTTATGATTTATCATGATCTACATATTGTAGTCGATAACTCGATATTATATTCTACATTTTTATGATCAGTAGAATAAATTGTATTTATGTCTTTTTTTTAGAATGAATGTATATATTCATGCATTCTTTGTTCTTTCTGCAGATAGTTCTGGATTACAATGATCAAAAGAATATCCCCTATGTCCGAGAATGGATAGAATCATTCAATGAAGATTGTCCAAGAGTAAGGTCAGATATCTATTATCCCTATCTATTTTTCCTTAAAAAAAGAAAGAAACAATCAAGTCTTCCCCATCACAAAACTACTTGCTCAACACGACCCATGGTCAGCTATGGTGTGCACACTTTGTTTGTCGTTTCAGGGATACTGTCAAAGGAGAGGATGGGAATCAGATCTTACACCTTCCAGCTGTTCTTCCTAAAGTACCAGGTCGGTTATACTTCCTATTCGGAAAACCGATTGAAATGAAAGGAATGGACAATGTCCTCAGGGATAGGAAGAGTGCAAACGATGTATATTTGCACATCAAATCGGAAGTGGAGAACACAATGTCTTATCTGAAGAGGAAGAGAGAGGAAGATCCTTACCGGAGTATTACGCAGCGCACATTGTACCAGGCAACTTGGGGTGCTTCTGCTCAAGTCCCGACTTTTGAACCGTGAAAATTGCGTGTGAACTATTTTTGCGATAGTGTGATTGTATTGACATCAACAAGGATGCCGAAGAAGATCATGAACGACTATTTTTACGACTGTGTTTTTCAGAAAGCCAACAGTAACTATTGGGTTCAGTTGACATGTGCATTAACCATGACAAGCACCCATGATAGAATTATGTAGTATCAACAAATAGGCCCAAACACGTTACTAATGCATAGATTTCTTGTTTGAACAAAGAAGCAGCTTCAACTTAGGGCATATTTGATAGGGCGATTTGGATTCGAATCCTTAGGATTTAGTTCAAAAAAATTACAGAGAAATCCCCCTCATACAAACAGCCCCTTGCCATTATGGCGGACAGGGCGAGAGGAAGAAGAAAGATCTGACGTGCGGGCCTGACTTGGTAGTGAGACATAGAGAGGGAGAGAGAGAGTGACGGCGGGTGGGCCGAGCGGAAGGCGTGGGCCGGGCGCGCAAAAGGGGAAAATGGGCTGGAGAAAGAGGATTTAGGCCCGCAAGCGAAATCTGGATTTTTAAAGCTTTTTCGAATTTCAGAAATTACAAGAAATCAAAAAGACTTTTAGAAAATATCAAATAGAGTTAAAAAAATTGTAGAAAAATACACAGAAATTCCCTGAATTATTTTAAACTTAAAGTTGGTTTTATTTTTGCACATAAATTATTTTAAATCTTAAATCTGTCTTGAACTTAAAAGAAAATCTTGGACAATTCATGGTTTTGCTCAATTTCAGTGCTTTAGGGAAAACCCCCTTATTTTTCACAAAAAAACATCATGTTGTATCATGAAAACAAAAGAAAAGAAAATGAAATGAAAAACAAGAGAGTGCTTGCAAACAGTCTGTTACATGCCTAGAGCCTCCTAGCTCAAACAATGGTATGTTACACCCCACTAGAGCTATTTCATTCTAAAAATGTCAAATCTTTGTTTGCAAACGGCATGTTACATGCCGAGAGCAAAAACTGTCAAATCAAGTGAAATTGAGCAAGTTTTCAAGTTGTAGTCTTTGTAATCCTTCTAGTAGTCAATGCTTGTTTCACTATCTTGAATTACATGCTTGCTATTGCTTGGTTCATACTTTTGTAGTCCATATTATTATCCACTAGTGATTTCACTTATTCACTAGACTAGATGGCTTTTTGATATATGTCTTGATGTCAACTTGTAGCTTGTCATTCGTGATATGCTAGCTTTCATACTTCATATGTCTTGTGCATTAGAAGTTGCTAGCTTCTTCATATTGGGTAATCTCCTAAGCTTCTTGTTCATAAAAATTGAAAATCAAAAAAATAAAGCCACTCCATTACATTTTATGCATGCTCTTTCTTATGCTTCTTCCCTACATCTTTAGAACTGAAATATGGATGAGATGATGACGTGATTCCTTGATGACTCCATTGTCAAAAGGGGAGAAAATGTGGTAAAAATGCTATAATTGGGCTTTGCATGCTTTTAGGGGGAGAAAATGCAAACCAATGGAAAATTTTAAAAATTGGTATATCTTAGTGAGGAGGAGCATCTCATATGCATTCTTGAGCTCTAATGTCTATTTATTGGTTCAAGTTTCAAATTTGAAATCTCACTATGATGAAAGGTCAAATTGGACAATTGTTCTTTCATATTGACCTTGAGTGAATTTTTGAAGCCATCACTAGATTTTGAAACTTTTCTACACTCCATTGCCTCTACTAGTTTGCTTTTGCATTCCTCAAGCCAACTTGGTCATTTTTATGGCTTTCTCCTGCTTATAGACCAAGTTGAGGCTTTACGCAAAACCGAGTGAGTGTTTTTCAAAACAACCTATAATTTGCATTTTTAGGTAGATTGTCAATGTGTTCATCAAGAAGGAGATTGTGGAGATCATGCGATATGATCCTAATTTTAATGTGTTGAACAATTGGCATAAGTGTCGAGGTGTTTAGGAGAAATCCTCGGTTTAGCCGAGTGTTGCAGACTATCAGACTGCAGGGGGTCTGACCGGTGCAGGGGTGGTGGTCAGACCGGTCATGGTCAAAAAAGTTGAATTTTGAGGAATGTGATCAAACACTTGTGTGGGAGTGTTTGGATGTGTGTTTGTACAAGTTTTATGGAAAATAGAGACTTGACACAAAACTAGATAAAGTTTTACCGAAATGTCCAAATAGGTTGTTTTCCGGGACTTGGGACGAAGTTGGGGAGTGGTCTGACCGGCCAATGGTTGGCGATCAGACCCTCCACTATAAAAGATGTCAAACTTGGGAGTAAAACCCTCAGATTATTTGTGTATTCTACACTAGTCCCTGGAACAGTAGCTAGTGTACACAGTAAAACAAATATGGTAACATCCACATCTCGTACAATTTTATTAACATAATTATCAGAGTTTTACAAGAACGGCTTACAAGCCAACAATAAAAGAACACAGTAGAAGACGAAGTAGTAGTAGGGCCTAGCAAATCTGCCACAAGAAATCAACTAGGGTAGCGGCCTAGTCGTCGAGATCCTCAATAGTGGTAAATTGCTTCTCTTCTAAACAATATTTTATTAAGTAAGGGTGGGTACAAAAATATACTCCGTAAGTTATACACACATAACAGAATTTTAATGCATGCAGGGATAATATCAAAGGAAGGCTTGTATGTCCGTTTTCGCATAAAGTAGGGTTTGATATTTTAAATATATTTACTAAGTTCCAAAGCAGTTATACTATATCTAAAATTGAATTTGATTTTAAATGTCAAGTTAGTGCATGATACACTTCTGGTGAAGGAATAACCTCCTAACACCAAGGCTAACTAGCCAATTTTCCACATGGAATAAATATCCATGAAATCATTTGATAAAACCCAAAACCAAAGACTAATCCTTGAACGTCTTTGCTCAGCATGCCCATTACTGTGGGTACGACTATTCGAATAGATTTAGACTCTACAGATGATGTATAATTTTACCCACAAAACATGATCATCTCATATTCCCCCGGGAATAGCACACTTCCTTTGGTGTGTGGCGGAGAGACCATGACAAGGCTTTTACAATGTGTCATCCCAAAGTAGTCATGCTCGCTAAGGTTTCACTATCGTAAGGTTTCACGCCAAACAGAAGCTCACTCTTGCGCCATGTGGGCAATAAAAATAGGTCTTCACAACACCCACACAACTGAATGCACGATCACGGTCGGAATTTGCAAATTAGTTAGCTAGGCCTGTCCCATACCAAACTTGTGGTAGTACGGAAGGGCTTTGCATGATGCGGCTTGTAGACCGGTCCTTAGCTGACTTGGAAGATTCCAAAGTAACCCCTGGTCTCGACCATTCATTGAATCAATCCCGTGCATCGACTTGCACCCACCTACTATCCATTTCTCCCAAGTCTAGACCATATTTTATTTTATTTTGAAGACATTTGTAAACTTCCATGGCAAACCAATGCCATAGATACATTTTCAAACCATAGTTGATCTTTAGCTATAAATTCTCAAATCAAATATTTCAGGTCTAAGCATGCCTAAACCTAATTTTTCCCAAATTGATATAGTCAATACTATTATACTAACTAGTTTTTATCTAGGGTGACAAGATGTGGTGATTCAATGTCAAAAGTTGGCTATACGAGTGTATTGGGATTAGCTACAATTTTAAGATTGGAATTTAAATTATATTGAATAAAAGTAAGCATGCAATAATAATTTAAAACATAATAAATAATTTGAAATAATAGGATCAAACAAGATTAAAATATTTAACATGCCTTGCTCAAATAATTGTTGTTCTTGGTCGATGAAGTAATCTGGCTTTTCGAAGACGTCGAAATCTATACATGAAAACAAGCTAAATTCAAATAAACTGAATCAGAGCTCGAACAAAGGAGAACAGACACTTGGAAGATTTAATTCAAGGAAAAAGAGAGAGAAAACACTATTTGGCGATTTTCTAAATTTTTGGCATTTTCTTTCTAAAGGGAATTCTGGATTAATGAGTAAGGATGACGTCAGCAATGAAAAATGAATTCCAGCTGAAATTAATTTCTAAAGGAAAAATAGGAAATGAGATAGTAATAGGTGGGCCCTGGGTCTATGGACTGGGTCCACAGAACAGCATCAATCCACGGTGGACCGGGCGCATCGCACAACCACTTGCCACATCAGCAACGACATGTGGGCGAGTGACTGGGACAGAGAGGCTAAGGTGGCGCGATGTGGCAGTGAGATGGCGAATAGGTGGCAGCCGCATCAACTCAGGACGGCGGTGGCTCTCGAGACCCAAGGCATCCGGCGAACGGCGGTGCGACGGCGGACGACGACGGTTGCAATGGAGAGAGGGAGGGACAGGAAACATAATGGACACGGTCGTGTTGTTGGGTCACGGGTAGGCTACGATAGCTACAAACAAAAATTTCTACCACGCAAACCAGGAAGCCATGCAAGTCGCACGGCAGAGCTCTCAGGGAGATGGCGGCTAGGGTTTCGGTGGTGTTTTTACGCATGCTCCCAACAGCCTCATGCACCTCCTTATATAGAGCTCGTGACGGATCCTATCCGGACACGTTCTGAATCGTATTCGTATTGGTTTGTTCAACCCGTTAAGTGTGTGACCACAGAGGTTCATGTGTAGTTCGGTTGTGACTGGAAACCGTTTCCGATCACGAGTCGTGCGACTCCTAGCGTAACATATCGATTCGAATACACACAAATTATATCGGACGAACCTTAATGCAATATGATCTCGACTAGGTCCTCATCACTTACGACTAGGTCCTATCTCTATCTGACCAGTTCAGTATTTGATCACGACCAACTCGTAACTCCTTACGACTTGGTTTCGACCACTCTGTGATTACGTTCGACCGATCTACGACTTGCTTGTATCTCCATACGACCAATCGTAATCGATCGAACTAAGCGCACCTACTGTGTATACTCCCTTTGCCTCACGATGTCCGGTCGAACTCCGGTGAGATGTTGTGTCATCCATGGACTGCTCAATACTTTCTTGATCGAGTGTCGATAACTTTCGTGGTGAACACTTGACTACTAGTGGCATGGCCATGCACTTTCTTTATCCGATCTGCGAGGGCCCAGAGACATCTTCTCCTGTTATGTTAGGAGGGCAAATCCATATCCGACCGGTCACATTCCTCTCCATGTTTGAGCATACCCGAAAGCTACCTTTATAACTACCCGATTCACGGTGTAGCGTTTGGCAACCCCTAAGAGTGCTCTTACACATGTAGGAAACCATGCCGATCTCGTGTCTAAGGATTATACATCATCATTGCTTGAGACCAACTAATGACACATAGATTCATAACAATCTCAATAGTGCCTCAAGGTGGGTCTTATCCAACATCATGTTCTCTAACATGTGTCCATATTATCGGTTTGATATCTCCATATCTATGACTCGTGAAACATAGTCATCAACCAATACATATGCTAGTCTATTCATATGTGTCCTCATATGTTTACGACCAGGGATCGTGTAAGAATAATTATCGCAGAAATATAGAGTTTCACAACCAAGTCACATACTTGATAATAAATATTAACAATATTATTCTAGGAACAAGATAACACATTATCCAATGTCATGAACATAATGAAATATAATCATCTCTATGATTGCCTCTAGGGCATATTTCCAACACGTGTCACCTGGGTGCGAAGTGGTGGCTGGTGGCGAGGACGAAGGCGATGGCATGTTCGGGTCGACGACGGCGCTCTGGCGAAGACGAGGTGAGCACGAGGTAGAATGCGGAGCCACGATGACGATGGTGAGGACAATGTCGCCGGAGAGCATTCGACGACAGTGGAAACGGCAGCGGCGCGCTTGCGTGCTGGTGAGGAAGAAGCTCCGATTGAGGCGAGATGAGAGGGAGAGGGAAGATGAGTTCGCAGGTGGAGAGATGAGAGAGAATAGGGGCACCTAGGGCTCCCTTTTGTAGGGGAAGAGGAGCACGGGGAAGGGATATCATGCACGCGACGTTACTCGCCGGTGCGAGTGGCGACAGAAATGCAGCGGAAATGTGAGTAAAGGAGGGAGAAACGGCGTGGTAATGTGGGGGTGAGTACAGGATCTTCACTGGCTTTAATGGCACACGAACATGCGAAGAAACAACAACATTAAAAGCTTCGTGGGTGCGTGGCAATGGCGGCGGTGTGAGGAAGAAGAAGTCGGGAGGAAGGTGGAGGCAAACAGGCGGGCCCCACTTGCAGTGAGAGGGAGAGAGGAGAAGGCGGGAGAGAAGGCCGGCACAAAGAATGAGTCGGGCGGCCAGCTTCGGCGGAAGGGGAAAGAAGATGGGTCGGCCGAAGGAAAAAAGAAAAAGAAAAGAAGAAAGAAAGAAAGGAGAGATGGTCCATGGGTCGGGAAAGAAGAAAATGGGCCACGGGAAAGGAGAATCAGCCCGAGGGAGATTTTGGGATTTAAACTGATTTTTGAATTTCAGATATTACAAGAAATCCAATAAGCTTTTGAAAAAAAAAACCAAATTGAGTTCAACAATTCTGGAAAAAAGAATCACAGAAATTCCCTGAATCATTTCGAACTTAGGAAAAAATATTTCAAACTTAAAGTTGGTTTTATTTTTGTGCATAAATTAGTTTTATTTTCAGGAAAATAGGACAAATCTTTTTAAAATCCAGAAAATTCAAGAAAACTCTTTTAAGTTTTAGAAAATCCAATTAAATAATAATTTTAATTTTAGTAACATAACTTTGGGATGTTACAAAAGAGGAGGGTGCAGGATTAGCACCTTCAAGCCTTGAAACTCTAATTTGTGAATTGAGAAAAATGAAGGAAATAGTGGAGGCTAGAGTTTGAGAGAGAGAGAGATGGATTGAGAAATTAGATGCTCAAATGTGAGCTTTGTCCTCTATGGTGGAGTGACCATAAACCTACAATCCCTCCAATCAATCCAATCAAGATTGCCCTAAGATGAGTTATATCTTGTTCTCGTTCTCTCTTTGATGATTTTGGGGTTTTTGTGTTTCAAGGGTGTTATCTGGATCTTTTGCTGTGATCTAACTTGCTAGGACTTGTGGGATCTGATCTAAAGTCATCTTAAGCATCTTCCACCTGTGAGCAAGTTTTTGGCTTAAGTTTTGGTTTTTCCCTGTTTTTGTGCCTTCTTGATCTCATTCAAAAAATTCATGGAACCTTGGCTTCGATCGTCGATTGGAATAGATTTCTGACCTTCTTGATAAACTATGTTTGAAATCTCAGGGGATTTGGAATATGGGATCAAAAGTTAGGTCGATTTGTGGATCTCTTCAGGTTGCTATTCTTGTAGCCTCCGATCAGACCAGCCTCCCAATGGTCAGACTGGCCTCCAGTCAGACCAGTTAGCCAGGCGGTCAGATCGGGCAAGAGGGCATGCTTTCGGGATTTTTTAGATTCAACGCCAGATTTCCACTATGATCTTATAGCTATGATCTTCATATCTTTCATAGTTATTTGAGTGATAAAGAAGTTGAATACCGCAGAGGTGAAAAAGATAGGTGCTCCTATTCACCTCCCTCTAGTCGCTTATTCGGTCCAACAGTAAGTCCATTGAGGAAAATAAGAGTGTAATTGTTATCATATTTCTGCTCTCTGCCTCTACTTTAATGCTGTAAAAGACTTTGAATAGTTGTATTGTAAAACCATTCCAGAACAATGTTTTCCAACGACAAAGGGACTGTTTCCCTCCAAAACTCCCTGGAAACCTAAGATGCGGAGAAGTGAGGCATACCGATAGCTATGTCGTTCCTACATAGAGAAGTTTGCAATGCCTTAAGTTGAGACAGAGAGTCATGATGCCTTAAGGAATTGGAGGCACTAGAAACAGAGATTTGGAAAGCAGAGTAAACAGAGTATCCTGCAAGTCTTCAGCAGCATGCAATGTCATTGAAATTTTTAGCTGCTTCATCCATCGGAATGGAGCATCTCCTTGCTAATAATCCGCAAGAGAGAACATTACGAAGATATAGGCTCATCAGCTTTGTTATGAAAACAAAATAGTCGTGATTAGTCAAACAACCAAGCTATCCCTACAACATCAACCATAAGCAGAATCATATCATGGTTGTTGCAATTAGGAAAAAGTCCGGTTTACTCCCTCGAACTATCAAAAAAGTCTGGTTTACCCCCTGAACTACAAAGCCGGTTATTTAACTCCCTAAATTTGCGAAATCCAGTCAATTAACACTCCACAACGGTTTGGAGCGGTGGTTTTGCTGACGTGGCCAAATTCGGCCAACTCAACACGCTGAGTGGCAGTCTGCGTGGCAGTGGAGCCATTTAATTGCCGCCAGGTCACTTTCTCCTCCATTCTTCTCTCCATTTCTCCACTCTTGGTTCTTGGCGCCTCACCCGACTCGGTTCGCTGGCTCCTCCAACCGTCGGCCCAGCGCCGCGCCCTACTGCTCGCATGCTCGCCGGGTGGTCCACGGTGTCTGTGCTCCCAGCCGACGAGCTCCTCTCCGGGGGGGGGGCTCGTCCCACGTGTCATCCCCGTGCCGCCCGGGACCGCGTCGATGGAGGGGATGGGGTCACGATGCTGCCTCCGTTGGCGCCTGTGCCGCAGCCGGAAACTCCTTGCAGGTGGTGCATGATCTGAATCTCGCGGCGCACATCCTCGATGTCCTCCTTGGTGATGAGCTTGCGCTTGGAGATGGACTTGCAGGCGTAGTCGACCCCCGTGGCCAGCTCGGTGTAGAGGTAGGTGGTGCCGAACTGTCCCTGTCCGAGCTTCCTGCTGAGCACGTAGAGGTCGTGGAGGTTGGGGGTGGGGTGTCCGAGCACCGACCCTGACCCGAGGTTGGTGGGTGCGCCCGCGCCACCGCGCCTCATGAAGGCGGGTGGCGCCGACACAGGGGGCGTGTAGGCATCCGTCGTGGCTGCTGCTACCTCTGCCGCTGCGGGCGGCGTGGCTAGGCGAGAGGGCTTCTTCGGCGAGTCGGCTGCGGGTGCGGCGGCGTTATAATCGGAGGCTGCGTCATGGCGACTTCTCTCCCCTCTCTCTCTCCCAATCACGTTTGGGAAAGCGAACGCAACAGCTACTGCCTACTGCTGTTTCGATTAGCCCTCTTTCGTGGAGTTTTTCCCCCCTGATTTGGCGACGGCCTGGGCGAGCAGGCCAGTGGTGTCGGCGGAGCATGAAGCCGGGCGCGCATGAGGGAGCCGGGGGCGGCCACACCAAGGACGAGCAGAGGGAGGCAGCGCTGTGAATCAACATGGTGCAAGCTTGGCCGAATGAGTCACCAGGAAGAAGTAGCGATAAGGAATGGAAAGAAATAGAATGGGGAAAAAGTAGAGGAAGAAGAACCAGACAATAGCATTCGTGTGCAAAACCGGCCACGTGTGCTGACTTGGATGATAAACACATGCTGATGTGGACAAAACCGGCCACGTGTGCAAAACCGCCACTTGAAACCAGCCTGAGGGGTTAAATAACCGGATTTCACAAGCTTGGAGGGGTTAAATAACCGGTTTTGTAGTTCAGGGAGGAAACTATACTTTTTTGATAGTTGGAGGGAGTAAACTGGACTTATTCCTTGCAATTATACAGTTATCTCACAGCAAAATGTAGAGCTATCCTGCTAATTCAAATAAATAAACCGTCCAAGAGCAACCCTGACAAATCAGCTCAAGATTTGAGGTTACTACTAGAAGGAAAAGTGAAGAACATGGTCAGCTGTCTCATCCTTCCCACATAGCTTCCACTGCTTGTCACCTTCTTAATATCTTCTTTAATTTGAGGTTATTAGCAGAAGGAATAGAACTATGGAAAAGAAGTTATATTTCGCTCTAGTTTTCCACAAAGTATGAAGTTTCCTTGTTGAACATCTGAAAAATTCAAGTGATCATAAAATGTTTTGGAATTTTTTGTTTCTGCCACTATGTAGAACCCCACCTCTGTAAAACGACACTTGTTTTTGCAACTTTTCTGTTAGGCTCTTTTTTTTTCACAGCTGTTTGTCTCCTTTAGGCCAACACATTCTCACTGCCCGATTTTTGACATAAATTATAGGGAAAATTTTGTTTGTGTCACTGAAAATATGTGCAAATTCAGTTCTACCACCAAAAATTTGATCATTTCGTTTATGCCACTGAATTTTTTGGCTCTATCACTATCGTCGGCCAATGCCCCCTTGACCGCTATGGGACCTAACCGGCGTGGTAAATTGACAGCTTTGTCCTGACTCATTTATTTTATTTTTGCCGCCCGGTGATTGAGTTCACGTAACCATCCATCAAATAGCTCACGCCTGTGGTAATGCTGATGCTTGATGGTTGCTGTCAAAACAAGTCTATTCCAAACAATTGCAAGCTAGCTATGCTGAGCATCGATCAGCTACCGATCCCAGCCGCCTGGCGAGCACGTCGGCCACCGTGTGTCCGGCGCGCACCAATTAAGCACGCACGGCGAGGTTCAACCTCCACAACGGCGCCGGGCCAGAGCTGATCGATTCAAAGCGGAGTAGGTCGTAGGTGAGCACCGCACAGGCGCACATCGCACGGATGCGATGAATTATGCCGCTCTTGTCAAGAATCAAGATTGTATCGTGAGAGCTGAGCGTATCTCAGTTGCACCCGTCCGCCCGCGTTCCAGCCGAGATCGACGTAGGCTCTATTTCTTCTTTAATGCAGGCCGGCAAAACCTGGAGCTCTATTTCTTCTTTAATGCAGGCCGGCAAAACCTGGCCACTAAAAAAAGGTTGTATCGTGCTCGCAAAAGTCGAGGCGAGCCCATCCATCCATAGTATCTCTGCCTTTGCACGGTACCTTCAATCGCTAATCATCGCCACGGTCCATTAGTTAACCGCTTGATCTTCTGCGACGCGACACGATCGATCAATTAACTACTAATTGTTGGATTTTTACGTTGCTTTCAACATTTATTGTGGTTATTGTCTGTTTTAACTCAATGTGGAATTGTTCATATTATTTATATATGTGATAGAGAATAATCTGATGCGGAATTTAACTCGAGGAATTAATACTCGAGATGTTGAGGACGGCTATGCTGTAATATGGTAGACATATTTATTGAGATCGAGTCTACTGGAATTTAATATACATACGTATGATTAATCCAGATATAACACAGGGTGGAATAACTGAGTTTGTTTTGCAGGATCGGCTCTGCAGGTTGTTGGCCTACATGATCAGATTGGAATTGATCTCGTAAACAATCTGATCATGACGCATGACTCACACATGTGTACTAGGGACTAATATATTTTAGACTCGTAAAACAGGCATGTCTGATCGTAGTTGGTGACATGGTTCATGAGTCTCACGGTGTACCGGAAACAGATAGGTCAATATGTAACACTTGGAAGTGGAGTATATAAATAGGTCCCTACCCTCTAGCTTTATTATGCAATTGTGAATGGCACAACGGAAAAGACGGAGAAATAGAGGGTAGATCGAAAAACATCCACAAAATCAATTTAGGGCTTGTTTATGAACTCAAATCCCAGCTGGGATCCCGGCCAATTCCCAGGGATGGAAACCCATGGGGCAAGTTTCCTCGGGTCAACTAGAAGGCTCGTTTGGATGCCCACAAGACAGGGATTTCACCCCCAATCTACGCCATTTTCACTAGAAAAAAACCTCAACTCCCCACATCGGGAAAACTCTCCCCGTCGCGCCGCCTCTCCTTGGGCGCACCCCATCTCCGCCTTGCGACAACGCCCGCAGCTCGCTCACTCGCGATTGCAGCTACCACCACATTCCACAAATTTCACTTCCGTCCCCTTCCCTCCTCTTCCCTGCAGAAGCCGGAGGGAGAAGAACACCAACTCACCAAGAAGCCAAAGCGAATCGGGGGGAGGAGATGGCGCTGGCGATCTTGGCGAGACGGTGCACGGCGGATGCTGTGCTGCGGCGGCCACATGCCCCCGGGGCGACGGTGTTTATGTGGAGGGCGTACGCGGCGGGACATGCCTCAACGTCAGATGCTTCCCCTCCAAGGTGGTGGATGATGCCCTCCCCTCCCGTTCCCCCTCCCCCCATTATTGTGTCCTCTTGATTCATTTGTTCCCTTGTGACCTGATGCGATAGATCTATGAGGGCCTTGTGGTTTGGGTTCAATTAGGTGATTCGCACTGGCTCCTAATGTTCTTGTTGTTGTAGCTCGTGTTGTCTGGGTGGTTTCTTGACGCTTGCAGCTCGCTCGCTCACGATTGCAGCTCCTCACAACCTTAGGAACTCGAGGAAGAAGACATTGCATGAGTTTCTGGTCCGTCATGTGTCGTCGCCGCTACTGGAGTCATCGTCGTCCGCCCGATTCCAACCGCCACTGCATCACCACTCTGGGTACTTTCGCCTCCCGTGCCTTAGATTTTTTTTCTCTGGTTTATGTGATTTTTCCTATATTGTTTTGAATTTACAATTATTTTTTTTTTGGAAATATTGGATGCAGGGGGATTTTTTTTATCCCCACCCTCACCTCTCTCCTTCCAGACGATGAGAGAGATAATTGTCTTTAGGAGATTAAATTCCATGGGCTCTCGAGAGCAAAAAAAAATCCCTACGGAGGTTAATCTCCCGTGGAATATTTTCTCTAACTTAACACTGGTATCGAGCGAAAGGTTCGGAGGCGGCGGCACTCTCGGTGGACATCTGCGTCTAGAGCCAAGTCGTCTCATTCGACGCACGACGATCGTCCGCGTCGGAAGAAAGTCTCGTTCGTGGACGTCACATCAAGAGCGACGTGGTGACCGTCTTCACATTTTTGTCCGCGTCCGAAGCCAAGACGTCGAACGAGCGTCGTTGTTCATTGATGGAGTTCCAACCTGTCGCGCTAAACTTGATGCATCGTCCTCTCGGAAAAGGTCCTTGGTACAGCAGTTTTGCTGTTCCACATTTTAATCCAGAGCGTTCGACGCACGGCGATCATCCACGTCGGAAGAAAGACTCGTTCGTGGACATCACATCAAGAGCGACGTCGTGTCCGTCTTCGCTTTTTTGTCCGCATCCGAAGCCAAGACGTCGAACGAACGTCGCTGTTCATTTTTTGTCCACGTTCAAAGGCAGGCGACGTCGGAATCTTTGGTGCAAATAGCACGTTCGTGAGGTTTTATTACGAAAGTAGCGTCTGACGCAGCGAAATTGTAAATCTGACGTGGTCACTGGCCAAACGAGATATCCACGCGACACACTCATCCGGTCGGTTATGGGCCGGATGCCCCATTTGAAAACGTCATGACCCGTGGCGTAACCAAACTGAACAGCCATGTCACCTACCGCAGCGTGGTCAAACTGGTCACAGGCCGCTCATCCATTTTTTTAAATGAGTTATGTCACGTCACGAACCTCGGCGTGGCAAAACGAGTACTATTACGCCACTCCTTTTGGCGTGATAGAATTTAGCCTAAAAACAGACGCGTGTTAGTTCGAAGGGCTATCGTGGCAGGTTTGGTTACGCCGTGGTAGGTAACGTGATAGCACAGTTTAGTCACATCATAGATTATGGTGTGATCAAATGGGGCATCTGACGCGTGATCAGCCGGACGAAGCGACGTGCCGTATGAACATCTCGTGCGGCCGGACGGGACGTCATATTTGCAATTTCGTTTCCTTTGTCCTTGTTCTGTGGAGGCGCGTGCCTGTCTTGCGCTTGTCAGCGCAAACACGAGGAGTTGGCGGTGTGCATCCGCGTGGGTGCAAAGGCTGTCGATCTAGTGCATCACCGCATGCGATCCGCGTTTGATGGCGTAGGTTCGGCCCATCTGCGGATAGTGACACGTGGACCGTGCTAAGCCCAAATTAGCAATGCCGATGTATGAACGAACGAAATAAACATGGGGCACCATTTGTGCAAATCTCTAGTGATGGGACATACAAAACGAGCAAGATGGACCACCAGCGGCAAAAACGAAATAAATGAGCCAGACCAAATATGTCAATTTACCACGTCCGTTAAGTCCCATGACAATCAAAAGGGCATTAGCTGACGGTAGTGACAATAGCAGCATAGAGCTAAAAAATTCAATGGCATAAACGAAATAGTTCAATTTTCAGTGGTAGAACCGAATTTGTACATATTTCCAGTGATACAAACAAAATTTTCCCTAAATTAAAACAAGCCCTCAGCATGCTTCTTGGCCTGGCGAGTGAGAAGAGGAGAACAAAATCGAGACATGGTTGGAATGGGTATTTTCCTCTATTTGATTGCCTAATTTATGGAGTTAGAACAAAATGGCAAAAACAAGCATGAGTGTAACAGAAGAGTGGCCGAACCAAATTTAAGGTAGTACTTACTGACAAAACAAAACTTTGCATAAAGAGGATTGGGTGTATATGCATGATCAGAATACTGACATACTAATGCAATGATATGCATCAAGTTCCAACAAAATCATCTTTTTTTTGTTTTTTTAGCAAAAGGCAGGAGCTCTTCCGATTTCACTAAAGAAAGAAAGGAGAAACAAACCCAAGAGGAAGAGAGGGACCCACAGCAAGAGAAAGCAATAGAGAGCCGCAAAGACTCACTGCAAAATGAGAAAAAATAAAACAAAAACTAAACCAGAAAAGCTTGCTCCCGCAAGTTGATGTCCTCTCTGATCTTATAAGCGAGCTCCAGCGAGGTCAGCTCCACCTGTTGGAAGACCCTCCTGTTTCTTTCCTTCCAGCTGTTCCAAACTATGTAGATGACTAAGCCGTTGAAGTTTTTCCTGTCACCTTTAGAGGTCAGAAGGCTTGCTTGTTACCACCAAGTCATAAAGGTGCTGAAATTCTGAGGAGGCACACGACTTAGAATGTTGCAGTTTATGAGGCTGAACACCCTAGTCCAAGTCTGAAGAGCGTAGGGGCACAGCAAGTATAAGTGCGATGAAGTTTCTGGGGCTTGATTGCACAGGCTACAAAGAGGGTGATGAGGCCATCCTCTCTTCGCTAGGTTATCCGCCATTAGGATTTTGTCGTTGCTTAAGGTCCAAGCAAAAAACTTACACTTGTTCTCCGTCTGAGCCTTCTAGATCAGCTTTCCGGAGGAACAATGAATGCTACCTTGGAATTGCATTAGGTAGGCTGATTTAGAAGAATACTCGTCATTCGATGTCCATGTACAGACAATGTTGTCTTGAATATTTGGGTCGAGGCTGACTTACTGAATTTTGGTCCACAGGGTTATGAATTCCTGGAGTTGTTGAGAGGTGTTGAGAGATCTGATTGAGCGCATCCAGTTATTATGATGCAATTCCTTGGCAACCGATCTGTTTTTCCTCGTTGCTATTTTGAAAAGGTTTGGAGCTATGCATTTTGGCGCCGTGCTTGAAAGCCAGTGATCATGCCAGAAACTCGCCTTAAGCCCATTTCCAATGGAAATAGTCATTCTTTGTCCTAATAATTGCTTGTCGGTTTATCATAGGGCAACTCTGTTACGGCCCAAGGTTTGGAGTTACTCTTCCAATCATACCACAATCATCTTAGCCTTAGAGCCCGACGAGGATTAAAACATCTATGTATTATTTTAATATATAATAAAAGACCATACGTCTTCATGGTCGTAACCCCTAAGACCGACGACCTCCACGGTCGTTAGTATTCCGAGGTTACTTATGGGTACCACTGCCTGATGAGGCTTTGTGCCTAATCCCGACCGGATAACCGCCAGAAAATTATCGAATCGGTATTTCTTATCGTATGATGAATGGAACACGTGTTATAATGCTCCAAACCATGCGATGGTACAACCCCGAGACATCGACTATTAACCACCCTACGGTTAAGCTTTTCACAAGCAACGCAAGGAAGTTAGCACATTGCTAACTTCTCTACCGTTCCGACCGGTCGTAACGCTTCACCAGGACGTCTTCTCCAGATTAACGCCACCTCTTCGAAGTTATTTAAAGGTGAAGCACAAGAGACAACAACAGAGACAAGAGGGAGACGATAGGCGACACACAAAACAAGGCCAAGGCAAAGATATGCACGAAGCCTAAGCGGTGGAATTAGAAGCTAGATAATCACCTTAGACTCATATTCTAAGTCCGATTGTCTTGTTAAACATTCCTCCATTCAAGTAATTCAGGTAGTATTTAGCCACATCTTGTAAATCCAGTTCATATCAATAAAGAGCGACCCCCATTCCATTCCAGGATATTCCACGTCATTTTCCCCGTTTATTTTCGTAAGATCGGCGATTCGATCGTCGACAGAGCCCGACCAAATTTTTCGAGGTCAGAGATTCCTAAGCCACCAAGCTTCTTTGGGCGACACACCTTCTCCCAATTAACTAAGGAGTGCCCTCCGTTCGCGTGATCGGAACCCTTCCAAAGGAAAGATCGTCTGATTCCGTCCAACTTCTTCCGTGCCCACTTTGCTAAGGGGAAGATGGTGAGGTGGTACGTCGGAAACGAGGATATCACCGAGTTGACGAGGGTTAGCCTGCCCGCTTTGGATAGAAGCTTTCCCTTCCAACTCGGTAGCCTTGATGCTATCTTGTCTATGGTAGGCAGAACGTGGATTTTCCGCAGCTTACACATGTGAAGCGGCAGACCTAAATATTTGCAAGGGAACTCATTGAACTCTCCCGGGAAAGGCTGCAGAATTTCTTTGAGGTCAAGCTTCCCACATCAAATAGGGTACACCGCGTTTTTCTGGAGGTTGGTTACTAGGCCCGTTGCTTCCCCAAAAACTTGGAAGATTTGTTGAAAGTCTTGAATTTCGGTATTTATTGGGTTCATGAAAATGGCGGCGTCATCCACATAAAGTGAGGTTCTCATCCGAATTGCACGCGAGAGAATTGGGGAAAGGATATCCTCTTAAATTTCACGGTCAATGATTTTGGCCAAAAGGTCGATCGCTAAGATGAAAAGCATCGGCACTAGGGGGCCCCCTTGGCGTACCCCTCTGCGATGGTGGAAACTTCTCCCCGGCTTGCCATTAATAAGGACCTTAGAAGACGAGGTAACAAACAGGATCGAGATGCACTCCCTCTATCTAGGGCCGAAACTAAACTGTTCCAGCGCTTCTTAAAGATACGCCCAATAGATGGAGTCGAAGGCTTTTACAATATCTAGCTTGAAGAATAAGGAGAGCGCGTTAGATTTGTGCAAGTTTCGAATCACATTTTGAATATATAAGAAGTTGTCCCGGATGCATCTCTTCTTGAAAGTCAACAATTGTGTCCTGATCCCATGTCGCTCCACAGAATGGGACAAAGGTTTAGTCTCCTCTCGTTTAAAAACTGTGACCATCAGTCCTACAGATATTAATTACCTTGATCATTCACGACTTGAGATTTATTTTTCTCTACCAGACTATCACTAAAAATGTATCCAGTCGACACGCAGACAGTGAATGATCCCCTCATGAGTCATGAGTATTCCCGTACCCTCAAGCTCCAACCGATGGAAGGTTCCCATTTCTTCCACACTCTGCATCTCCTCCTTTTGTGCTCACTTTCCTAGGTTCTCCCAGTCAAATCAACAACAAACGAAACTGATCTATTGGCACCAGTTCACCGGAATCATCCCAGAAGAGTTAGGGCAGTTGAGTAGATTGCGCTCCATCAATCTGTCTCGGAATTAACATACCATCAACTCTTGGAAACTGCACCAATCTAAAGTATATAGGAATGAGGGAAAATAATCTGCAGGGCACAATCCCTTCTAGTATTGGATTTTGCAAAGACCTTATTTACCTGGTATTGACCTCTAATAACCTTGTAGGTAACATCCCACCAAGCCTTGGCAACCTAACTAGCCTGCTAATATTTCGTCTAGATGTGAATAATTTGACTGGTCCCATCCCTGCTTCTAACTAGCCTCCTTCGAACCATCTGTGTTAATGCAACGTCCCAAAATTTGGTTTTTTAAAAATCTTTTGATTAGTTTAAGTCCCTGGAAAAATTTCACCAATTTTATTCGGATTAATAAAGCTTAATTGGGAATTTTCTAAATTTAAAAATATTTAATTTGACTAATCTAAACTTCAATTAAGTAAAAACCTGTGTTATTTGGCTTCCTTGTGTTCCAAGGAATTTTCTGGTATTTTCTGAGATTTTTCTGGATTTGTTTGCTATTTATTTGACCTCCTTGATTTTTAGGATTTTCTTTAATTCCGAAAATCCTAATTTTCTCTCTCCTGCTGTATGCTACAGTACCGTCGGTTACTGTTCACATCAAATTCCATGCCGTCCCTCATTTCCAGCCGAGGGACTCGTTTTGAATACATTCCAATTCAAACTTGCCAAAACAAACTCTCATTTTCTTTCTCCTCTCGGTTCATCCGGATCCCAACACCTCATGCTACAGTCACTCGCGATTTACTGTTCATCCGGAGCTCCAGCCGAACAGACTTATTCCAGTCCGTGTTCGTTTCAAACTCAAACTTCTAAATTCCATATCTCCCTCTACGGTGCGTATAAAGGTGAACCGTTTACGCTCACGCGTCCGTCTTGATCTCCTCTTCCAATCCCCTGAATTGATTTCCCCCAAACCAATCTATTTTCGTCACAATCTACAGGATACCGAGCTCCACCCAAAAGGTCTTCTCCAGCGAGTTGCGCCTTCATCCGACGTCCGCTGGCCGAACCGTCTACGGCGTTGGCTTCGCGTCGTCGTCCTCTATGTCATGGTACCATCCACTTCGCCCAAAGATCGCCGGAGCCACGTCAAGCTGTAGAGCCGAACCACGTTCGTCGCGTTGCCCGCTTCCTCGGTGAGTTTTTCCAAAATCCGATCGCACCATTGCGTCCGGCTCATCGTTTCCTTTCCGTTTTGCCCCTTCGCCGCCGCCGCGTCGCCACCGGCCGCCGGCCACCGTGCGCACTGTACATGCATGACACTGTAGTTTCATGTGTCCTGTAGCTTAGCCTTTTGTTCTCTCCTCGTGTATGTGCAGCAGCCCTCCATCCATACGTGAGTTGCTTCGATTCGGTTTTCCTTTTTGCACATGGGAGCAAGCCCAAGTCTTGGCAGCCGCTCCTTGTGCGGGCCCGTAGCCAGCCGAGCCGCACTCGCCCTGGCCGACCCCGCGGCCGCCGCGTCTAGTGCTGCCGCCGCCTCTGAACCCGCTGGAGATCCCACGCTAGGTGAGCCACCTTGGACCTGCGCCGGTTCTGTGCGCCTGTTTCTTCTCCTTTGGTGCCACGCCAGCACGCCTCATCATCGACCATGCATGTGATCACTATTCATGGCTGCGTGTGCATGTGTATCTCGGTTGGGATCCCGGTTCCTTGTTCCCTGTTCCTTGTGCATTCTCTATTTTGATTGTGAATTCTCCTCTAATCGTTGCAGTACCAAGCCGCCACCTCTTTGCATCAAAATCGGCCTGTAGCTTCGGATCTTGATCATGTCTAGCATCTAGTACGTGAGTATATGGCTTGTTCTCTGATCCCCTACTCTCTCTATTAATTAATTCCCTAATCCATACTTTGTCTTTCTCTAATCTCCTTGCATGGAGACCAACATCTTTAGCTCTGTATCACTTCTTGCCATGCAAATTCCAACTCAATGCCAAGCCCAGCCACCATGCGCATGAACAGGCCGGCGCCCTGTTTCTATTCTTGGCTGTGTTGTCTCTAGAATTTGTTTGGCTTCCTCCTATTCTTTGTTGATTATCTCTGCTGTCTATTCCTTGCACTGCCATCTCTTGCGCCCCTTGCACCAGGAATAACTGCAGGAGCTTCTACCCTCTTCTCTTGATTAGAATGTGTATGTTCGGTTGGCTGTTCCCAATTGACTGCTCTCTAATTAATTCTTTCTCTCATTGCTTTCCCATCTCAGTGTCAAGTGGAAGTCACCTGCACCATGGACTGGCCGACTGACTATGCCTCCTGTTTCCCTATCTTCTTTGTGCTGCTTTTACTGTTGAAGCCGGCCGCTAATGTAAGTCTCTCTTCCTCTCTTTCCTTTCCTTCTCTAGGAATTGGCCCTTTGTCATCAAATCAATCCAAGCCACACATCCATATCTATTTCTCTTACTTGGATGTGGACCCCACATGTCATCCTCTCAATTAGAAACCCTAATTATTTTTCTCTCTCTTACATGCGGGTCCCGCATGTCAGTCAACTCTTGGTCAAACCCTAGTTCATGAGCTTGGTCCACCGTGGACTAGCATATCTCTGTGGACCTGGTCCATAGACCAGTGGCCCACACGTCAACCTCTAATCCTATTTTCGGAAATTCATCTAATTTCTGAAATCCGTTTATCCAGTTGGTCCCACATGTCATTCACTATCCTTGTCCTCTCTCACTTACCAGTGGACCCCACTTGTAAGTCTCCAATTCTAGTTGATGATTTAATCCGAAAGAATATTATTTGAATATTCTTTTATCTCTCGACTTCATCATTTCTTGTGATTCTTCCGAGAGTCATATCCTTTCAATCCGAACTTCGATTGAGTTCATTCAAAGTCCTAATTCATCCGAATTCAATATCTATTCATCTGAGATTTTATTTATTTAGTTTTTGGAGTTGTTGCTCTCTGTTATTTATTTATTTGGTTTAATTGCTTATTTGCGAATAGACGTCGATACTGCGAGAAGTGCTGATCAAGAAGGATCTGAAGATCGAGGAAGTAGAAGATTAAAGTCTAAATAAGATTGTCATCGCTAGCAAGGCAAGTTATACCTTTGATCATATTGAACCTAGTTTTCAAAAGTTATATTGATTCAAAGTATTGCATTTACTTTAATTATTTATTTCAATGCTTTTGGGATTAGTTAATATCCAATTTGTTATGACCTCCTTGTCTAATTGTATGTCATAATCTTTTATCACCCTAGCTTGGTAATTTAATAGTTGGTATTATTGTAATACCAACGTGGGTTGGTTAGATACGATTAGATTGCTTAGCCATGCCACGAATCATCTGTTCATATAAAGTTGCAAATATTAACTTGACTAAGTGACTATGGAACTATGTGATAAAACTGTGTGTACTGTGTGCTATTATGGCATGTGTTGCACTTAACCAACGGGGTGGGAAATGATTTAGACTGAGGCAAGTGGTGGAAACTGTGTGACATGGTGGCTGTGTGAATTGGTGGACTGTGTGAACTGTGTGAGCTGTGTGCATGGGAATAATAATCTGTGTGAACTGTGTGAGCTGTGTGCATGGGAATAATAATCTGTGTGACATGGTTAGCATATGGAAGTCTTGCCTTAGTCAATTAAGGACTTAACTTTGTGCGCCATTGAACTGAGCCCTTCCGTACAACCACATGCCTGTTATGGGATGGGCCTAGCATAGTAAGATGAAGTTCTGAAATGCTTTGTTATGATTAGTGCTTGCAACACTAATTATATCTTGTGGGTAAAGTGTACAAACTCTGCAGAGTGTTAAACAATCTATTCGAATAGCCGCGTCCGCAGTCATGGATATGCTCGGGGATTTCACACGAGGGGTAGATTTTCATAAAACTGTGTGGGAAGGGAGCTGTGTGATCTAAATCATATGGCTATGTGAATAATCTGTTAGGCTGTCTGTCTTTGTGAAATCAAACTGTTAAAATTAAATATTGTTTATTTGTTTTACTGTATGCTTTCAATCTATTATTTGTATTCAATTGCAAATGTTGCATTTCTGCAAAATAACCACAGAATACCATTCTCTTGGAATAAGCCTGCATCTATAAATTGCATTTCTGTGGTATAACTTGCGAGTAGGTGTGTACTCACGCTTGCTTTGACGAATCAAGCGTAATCAAGGAATCGCCATCAACAAGGTCTACTTCAAGGATCGTGGAGAACTAGGTCGCAAGACCCCACCGATTGCTGTGGGCATATGGATGGGCTTCACCGAGTTATCCGTTTGCTTCATTGCAGCCTTCATTGAGCTTTTTGCCTTCGAGGCATTAATTGTAAGCTTTGACCTTAAGGTCTTTACCCTGATATTTATTGTATTTGCCTATTTATTAGTTATCTTTGTATATGGAATTGATATTTCACTGATGTTGTCACTGTGTGCACTAGCGTGATCCTGGACTAGTGCAGTATACACAGAGGGTCCAGAATTGCATATTTTGGGTCCCGACAGTTAACGACAATATTAATAACCTTTCGGACGAGATACGGCATTCCTTGTACAACGTCTCATCCATGGAGATCTTTCAATTAGACTTCAACCAGCTCGAAGGAACCCTTCCTTCTGATATCGGTTCTTCTTTTCCAAACTTGTCGTCACTAGAGATATTTGTAAATCAACTACACGGACATATCCCAGATTCCATATCTAACTGTTCGGACTTAGGTATGCTTGAGGTTGGTTGTAACAAATTCACAGGTTCAATACCTTCTAGCTTGGGAAACTTACAAAATCTATGGTTTTTTAATGCTGCTGGCAATCTACTTGGGGCGAAGACAACTAGTGATCTGAGCTTTATTGATCGATTAAGCAATTGTACAGAGTTAGAATGGTTAGATCTTGCTGGTAACCAACTCCAGGGCAATATACCAAACTCGATTGGAAATCTTTCTAGTAATCTATACTTTCTTAGTATGGGAACCAATCTTTCTAGTTGGCCTGACTAGAATTCAGCTTGAAAACACATACTTAGTGGTACCATACCCCAAGAAATTGGCAACCTCTGGAGACTCGAGGTAATAGATCTGTCAAATAACACCATATCGGGGAAAATTCCATTGACTTTTGGAAACCTTACCCGAATTACTAGGCTCTTTCTCCAAAGCAATGAACTTGAAGGGAATATACCGGAGCAGATGAGTTCTATGCAAGCCCTAGAATCCATGAACCTTTCAAATAACAAATTACTAGGAAATATCCTCAAGGAAATAATGTATCGTTCTCTTTCTGTAGCCATAGACATGTCGCATAATTACCTGAATGGTTCATTGCCACTGGAAATCAGTAAGTTGAATAATATACAAACGATCATCCTATCAAATAACAAATTATCTGGTGAAATTCTTAGCACCATCGATGGCTGCCAGGTATTGCAGGCACTTTATCTTGATAGAAACATGTTTCATGGGTCCTTTCCATCCTCTTTTGGTAACATGAGAGCGTTGCAAGTGCTTGATCTATCCCACAATTCTTTTTCTGGTCAAGTACCACAGCTCATAGATGAGATGAACCTCCAATATTTGAATATTTCTTTTAATAATTTTGAGGGAGAACTACCCAAAGGAGGAGTGTTCAATAATATTACTGCAATTGATGTAAGAGGGAATCCTAAACTTTGTGGTGGAATACCACAGATAAAGCTACCAAAATGTATCACACATATCCAAACACACAAACACCATTCCCGGAGAATCATGGTGATTTTATTTTGCGTAGCTGGTGCAGTTGCATGCTTTTGCATAGCCATATGTTTCTTGGCCAGTCGATATTGGAGAAGATCACAAAAAAACCCAACATCCAGTTATGCAATGAAATTTGAACACAAGAGGGTGTCATACAATGACATTTTCAAGGCTACAGATGGTTTCTCTTCGGTTAATTTAATCGGAAGAGGCACATTTGGAGCAGTATACAAAGCTACCATGAGCTTTGAAAATCTGACAATCGTCGCTGTGAAGGTCCTAGATCTTAAACAACATGGTGCTTCTAAAACATTCTTGACTGAATGTGAAGCTTTGAGAAACATACGGCACCGAAACCTTATTAAGGTTTTGAGCTCATGTTCTAGTACGGATCACAATGGTAATGATTTCAAGGCTTTAGTTTTTGAGTTCATGCCGAATGGTAGTTTGGAGACATGGTTACATCCTAGAGCATGTATTGCTCGACCATTTAAGGCTCTAAGCCTTATCCAAAGGATGGACATTGCAATAGATGTTGCCACGGCATTAGACTACCTCCATCACCATGGGACTGTGGCAATTGTGCATTGTGATTTGAAGCCTAGCAATGTACTTCTGGATGGAGAAATGATTGCACATGTGGGTGATTTTGGATTAGCAAAGTTGTTGGTTCAACCAGATACCATCCTTTCTCATTCAGCAAGAAGCACTGGGATCAAGGGTACTATCGGCTATATTCCACCAGGTACAAGCTTTCTGCTAAGAAATATACAGGATCTTTAGTATACCCATTGGTAAAAGTTTACCGTGTCATCAGGTTTTTTTAGAACAATTAGTTGTCTAATTTCTTTGAGAAAGGTCTAAATCCTATGTACTTAAGCATTTCTAACTTAACGGTTGTTGAATCTTTACTACTTAAAAAAAAACCCATTGGTGAGTGGTAAGTCGTTCTTTCATAACCCCCCCCCCCCCCCTCCCCTCGATCGTTCTGCTTAAGCATTAGGTCTACTATTTTAAATTTATTAGGTTCCCAGGTTAAAAACTTCAATCGAAGATAATGGTGATGACCCTTCAGAGCATCCGTGTGAATCTGCTGAGCATTCCGGCTTGCTTTGGATTAAGGAAGTAGACATATATGTGAATGATTAGACATATATTTGGCTGGGAATTTTGTTTTGATAAATACAGTTGGCAATTTGAGACCAAAATAATTTATACAAGATCATGCAGGTGGAGCACTAATGACATGAATACGTTAACAAAAATAGATGTAATTAGGTTTTAGAGCATGTAATACAAATTTATTTATCTGTAGCAAAGCACAGGCATTCAACTAGTAAAGAATAATTTTCCTAGTTTTCATGGAATGGCGGTAGGGCACAAACAGAAAAACCACAAACCATTTTGAAGTCTGATTCTATTATTGCTAGCACACCATGTGTGACGATAATTTCCTATTTTCAGAATACGGCATGGGGGATCAACCGATCAAGCATCTGTGCAGGGAGATGTATACAGCTATGTAATTCTTCTTCTCGAGATATTCACTGGAGTGAGTCCCACCGATGAAAGATTTAAAGATGGGATGAGCCTTCCAAAGCTGGTTGAGATGTCTTTTCCTGAGAAAGTTATGGAAATAGTCGATGACAAATTATTCTTGACTAATGGTCAAAACGAGACAGGAGACAATACCAATGAACCCGAGAATGTTCATGAATGCTTGCTTTCAGTGATACAAAGTGGACTCATGTGCTCCAAGGAGAATCCAAAAGAGCGCATCGGTATAAATGATGTGGTCAAAGAGCTAAGCTCAGCAAGAGAGAAGCTACTGAGTTGAGAAATGTTTGAAATGATTGGTTGATGCATTTTGCCTTTCTTTAGTACCGATGGCACTTAGAAGTTATTAAACTTTTTAAAGTTTCATGTTGGCTATGTTAAGTTTTGTGTTAAAGTGCGGAGTAACTGTGCTACATAGGAAGTGATGTACAATTGTTTGGCCTTTCTTTACGGTAATGATCCCCTACGGACATCCGTTCGTATCGTACGACGGTCAATCCATTAGAACCAAAAATTAGAACCCAGCATGCCGAGGTGTCCGCCGGCTTGGTGGCCGTGGTGGTGCAGGTGTGCGGCCTGCGCGGCGAGGAGGTACGTGCTGCCACGGAGCGTTGCAGGGATGGGGTGCACGTGCTTGCCCTCGTTCGTGGTGATCACCACCGCCGGGTCCTGGTACGACCACTCCACCCGCTTCTTCACCGGGCACTTCTGCGTCGTGCACCGGTAGTAGCTTCTCCACCCATGTTGCACCTCCATTAGAACCAATAACTCTACACACTCTACGTACACCTATCTACCATGTTACATGAGGTGCAAGCAACTACATAACATAATTGTACTAGCATGTACATGCAGGCATCTGTGTGTCTGTACGCACCTCGGATATGGGCTGTTCTTGACGGCCTTTTGGCCGTACTTGCGCCACCGGGGATGTTCCAAGTGTTATCCGGGGATGTTGTAACCATTGTCCTAGGATGTTGCAACCGTTGTCCGGAGATACCGTAACCGTGTCCGATGCACTGGCTCGCTTCGGACGTATGTGCATGAGCATTATTTAGGGGTGATACTAGCACCCGGACGTCCGATTTGTGATGTTTGCAACCGTTATCCGGGGATGTTACAACCGTTGTTCGGAGATGTTGCAACCGTTGTCCGGGGATGTTGCAACCATTGCCCTAGGATGTTGCAACCGTTGTCCGGAGATGTTGCAACCATTGCCCTAGGATGTTGCAACCGTTGTCCGGGGATGTTGCAACCGTTGTCCGGGGATGTTGCAACCATTGTTCTAGGATGTTGCAACCGTTGTCTTAGAAGGTTGCAACCGTTGGCCCAGGATGTTGCAACCGTTGTTCAGGGATGTTGCAACCATTGTCCTAAGATCACTACTACAGGAAGCCTCATCACAGACGGTTCGGAACCGTCATCACGTATGGTTTCCAACCGCCTATATTTGTTGGTCTGCGATAATCGGTTATCACGCACGGTTCAAAACCGCCTATGATCGCACTATCACGAGCGGTTTTTGTTGAAACCGCTCTGTGAAGGCTATTATCACGCACGGTTTTCATCAAAACCGCTCGTGATCGAGAATATCACCGACGGTTTAATTTACAAACCGTCTGTGATGACATTTTCACAAATGGTTCTTGTTCAGAACCGTCTGTGATGAGTTTTCACGGACGGTTCTTGTTTAGAATCGTCTGTGATAGCCTTTTCTGTGGAAAAAAACCGAAAACGGCTGCTAAAACTTCGGAGGCCGGAGGCCGTTTAGAGGCCCTAAACGACCTTTTTTGGGGTTTTCACTTTTTTGAGACCTCGTGAAGAGAATCTGACCTTGACTTATGGATTTTCGGATTGAGCTTTTCGTTAGCTTTCCAACGAGCTAAAGAACGTCGCAATCCGAATTCGTATACAAAAGTTATGATGGTTTTACCGAACAGTGCGCGATCTACCATCTATATTTTT
The DNA here is from genome assembly GCA_036346405.1 of Phyllostachys edulis. Lineage (NCBI taxonomy): Eukaryota > Viridiplantae > Streptophyta > Magnoliopsida > Poales > Poaceae > Phyllostachys > Phyllostachys edulis. The sequence continues at coordinate 96,147,039 of CM070545.1, read as the reverse complement.
GCCCAAACCAAATAACTCAACATGAACTACACATGCACAGAGAGCCTCCAACAATAAACCACAGCATCACCCACATCACAGTAGCATCAACTCAATAATCCACATCACAAAGCAAAGGGGGGAGTAGAGAGAGTGAGGTCGTGGGAGGCCGAGGCGACGAAGTGGAGGAGGCCGAGGGCGACGAGGTCATGGGAGGCCAGTGACGACGAGGTCGGGGTGAGGTGGAGGAGGCCGGGGGTGATGGTTCGGATGAGGTTGGTGACGATGAGGCCGGGATGAGTTGGAGGAGGCCGCGGGTGACAAGCTCGGCGGAGGCCGGGGCGCAAGGTGTGAGGAGGAGAAACGGCAGAGGAAGAGATGGAGGTATGAGCTGTGAGGAGGAGAGACCGTAGAGGAGGAGATGGAGGTTATATAAAGCGAGTTTCGGCAGCCCGCCCATTATGTTCAAATTTTCGTTTCCCGCCGAACAATCAGAGACGGTTCTTGTTAAGAACCGTCAGGATCATTCCTGACAGTTCTATTAAAGAACCGCTCAGTGACACAACCTCCAGAGCGGCGGCGGCAGCGGCGAAGCGGCGGTCTGAGTGTTGGCGAGATATCACGAGATGGTTCTATTAAAGAATCGCTCAGGACACAGGCCTCCGTGAGCGGTCAAGGCGGCGAGGGATTGCGGAGATATCACGAGCGGTTCTTAATTAGAACCGCTCGTGATAACTAATTATCACGATAGTTCTCATTCGTAACCGTTTGTGTACTATCACGAGCGGTTCTTATTGAGAACCGCTCGATTGGCTAGATTATCGCTGCAGCGGTTTGTGAATAGAACCGTCGTGATATTCATAAACGGTTCTATCAATGAACCGCTCGTGATATCGGCAGCGCCATCTGCAGGTCCGGACAGACCCAACATAGACGGTTCCAAAGGAACCGTCTGTGATGGGGCGTCTACTATAGCCTGTTTTGTAGTAGTGGATGTTGCAACCGTTGTCTTAGAAGGTTGCAACCGTTGTCCGGGGATGTTGCAAGTGTTGCATTTGTAGAAAAAAATGTTGTATCTATAGAAAAAAAAATATTGCAACCGTTGTCCGGGGATGTTGTAATTATTATCCTAAGATGTTGCAACCATTGTCCGGGGATGTTGCAACCATTGTCCGGGGATGTTGCAACCGTTGTCCTATGATGTTGCAACCGTTGTCCAGGGATGAAGCAACCGTGTCCGAGGGATGTTGCATGCGGCGACGTACTTTTGCCCCTTTTACTTATGTTAATCTTGGTCGAATAAATTAAAGTCGGGCATTTTACCCTTTGCAATGTATACGTACATATGTGAATCGGTGTGTGGCGATGTGATGCACGCACATACGGTGAGAAAATCTTGTGCTCATCACGTACGAGAACCCGGACGTCTGATCCTAGCCTCAAAACGGACGTCCAGGTGCTAGTATCACTCTAAAACAAAATACCTGGAAAGATCGATTTTCTTTCCAACATGCTCACGTTCGTACTATATGCGGTTCATATTCTCTAACCAAAGCTAGCAGAATGCACATATATGTACACAGACCAGGGCCACCTGCAGCCAATGGAGAGAGAAAGTAATTAAATAAAAATCCTGCGTCTGTCAATCGTCAGCCAGCCATGCTATCCCAGATGTTGTGATTGGGGCGTACGGCAAAAAGCATTTAATCGGACGTACGGGTGCAAGTCCTTCCCCTTTCTTTATCACGATTGGTTGGCACTGTTTAAACTATGGGAACCGCCAGCATGTTCCAGTCGGCTTTCCATTCCTTTGCAAGCTTCACGGCGGGGGCAGGGGCGAGAGCGCGTCAAGCAAAATGGGGCGCGTGTGAACCACACTCGAGAGTGGGGAATTTAATATGCATGCGTATGATTAATTCGGATACAGCATAGGGCAGAATAGCTATGTTTGTTTTGTAGAATCGGCTCTGCAGGCTATTGACCCACATGATCAGATTGGAACTGATCTCGTAAATAATCTAATCATGACGCATGATTCGCACATGTGTGCTAGGGACTAATATATTTTAGACTCATAAAACTGACATGTCTGATCATGATTGATGATATGGTTCAAGAGTCTCATGGTATACCGGAAACAGGCGGGTCAATATGTAATACCTGAAAATGGAGTCTATAAATAGGTCCTTATCCTCTAGCTTTATTATGTAATTGTGAACGACACCACAAAAAGACAAATGAATAAAAGGTAGACCAAAAAAACCTCTATAAAAATCAATTTAGGGTTTGAACAAAACCTAATACTGATATCAGAGCGAAAGGTTCGGAGGCGGCGCCACTCTCGGCGGACGTCCGTGTCCGGAGGCAAGTCGTCTCGCTCGATGCACGGCGATCGTCCGCGTCGGAAGAAAGTCTCGTTCGTGGACGTCACATCAAGAGCGACGTCGTGTCCGTCTTCGCTTTTTTGTCCGCGTCCGAAGAAGACGTCGAACGAACGTCGCTGTTCGTTTTTTGTCCGCGTTCGAAGGCAGGCGACGTCGCTGTCAGCCCTGTGCATCCGAAATTCCGAAGCCAAGTCGCTGTCCGTCCTCGCCGACGCCGCACTCAAAGACAGAGTCGCCGCCTTCGCCGCTATGGGTCGTTTCCTTCGTCCTCGGTCCGTGGACCGTGCCGATGTATGAACGAACGAAATAAACACAGGACGCCATGTACGCGAATCTCCAGTGATGGGACATACAAAACGAGCAAGATAGACCACCGGTGGCAAAAACGAAATAAATGAGCCAGGGCAAATCTGTGTCCCTTAGGTCTCATGACAGTCAAAGCGGTGTTGATTGACGGTAGTGACAATAGCAACATGAAGATAAAAAATTCAATGTTATAAACAAAATAGTCAAATTTTCAGTGGTAGAACCAAATTGCTCATATTTCTAGTGGCACAAACAAAATTTTCTTTAAATTAAAACAAGCCCTCAGCATGCTGCTTCTTGGGCTGGCGAGTGAGAAGAGGAGAAGAAAATCAGTACATGGTTGGAAACTTGGAATGGGTATTTTCCCTCTATTTCAGTGCCCTAATTTATGGAGTTAGTACAAAATGGCAAAAACAAGCGTGAGTGTAACAGAAGAGCGTCCGAACCAAATTTAAGGTTGCACTTACTGACAAAAAAAAACTTTGCATAAAGAGGATTGGGTGTATATGCATGATCAGAATACTGACATACTAATGCAATGATATGCATCAAGTTCCAACAAAATCGTCTTGTAAATATTTAACATGTCATTCCTGGCCACGAGGGAAGAAAGTTCAGCTTGCTATTCAACGCACTTTGAATAAACGGAAACAAACATGACGGGGAGTACTTAAAGAAGAATTACTGGTACACATTAAGTCGTGATCTAGATGACTAGATGTGAAGAGCACCAAGCAATTTCTCCATTCTTTTCCGTTCAAACTCCAACAAGACACTTGACGGGTCTCGCAGGGCACGTGAGAGAGTGCCGCCTGCCTGCCTAACTCGGCAAATCATGGAAGAGTCATAGGTGTGAGGAAACCGGACCAGGATCAGGAGTCCTGACCCAATTAGACACCTTATATTTTTTAGTAGTCTATATAAAGGAGAGGGGACCCCTCATTGTAATCGATCATTATTGAAGAGCAATAAAGAGAAGCCCGAAATCCCCTCATATCTCTGTGTTCAATCTCTTATTCTGTTCTTGTGTTCTTGATTTGTTCTAAGCGATTCTACGCTTGTCTGCGAGGTAATCATTCGGACTGGACTGGCCAGCGACGGTTACTCAACACGTTATCAGCACGATCGACTCCGGCCTACTTCTAGGCCTACTTTACTCGGATCAAAAGGTAACTGTCGATGAACGACACTCGTAGATTGAATCGTCTTCTTTCTAAATCGCTTTTAATTCTGCAAATTCGCTTTCTAGATTGTTTTTCTACGGTGCAAATCATTTCTAATCTACCGTGAGCCGACTTGAAGTCGCCGACACAATGTCGATGGGTAGATTGCACGAAAGATTGGATGTCGATTGTACCGTAGAAGTTGCAAATCCGTTCTAATCTACCGTGAGCCGACTTGAAGTCACCGACACAATGTCGATGGGTAGATTGCACGCAAGAACCGATGATGATTGCACTGTATTGTATCGCATCGCATTACATCGCACAAATAGTTTGCATATATGAACAGTAACCGCATGCGGCCCGAAGCCGTAGCCACCATTGGTGCCCGCAGCGCCCTGGAGCTCGTGCACGCCGCTGCCTGGAGCCTGTGCGCGCCGCCGCCTGGAACCCGTGATGTCGGCTGTAGAAGCTCGTCGCGCGCCGCCACCGGAGCTCGCACACCGCCAAGCTGCTTCGTTAAGCCAGCCGACGGCCGGCAGCGCCGCTCGCTTCAGCCCGCCATGCCACGCCACGCCGCTTCGCCGTTTACAGCCCACAATGCGCCGCCGCTCGCCAAGCCCGCCATAAACCGCTTGCGCCGCGCCATGGTCACCGCCAGCGCCAGGTTGCCAGCCAAGCCCTCCACCGCCGCCGCCAAGAGCGCACCGCCGCCTTCGCCGACGCCACCGCCGCGGAGCTCGCTGCCCTCGCACACACACAAGCGCCGCCGCCGCCCCTTGCGATCCAGGGGTAGGGGAAACCCTACCCCGTGCCTCTTTTTGTTGCCGGCCGGATGGGCCTAATGGGCCGGCGACGTTGTTTGGGCCGGAAAAGGCCCGGTTACATGGAAAAGAAAAAAAATTGGGAAAAACAAAAGAAAATCCGGTTTTTGCAAAAAGGCTCCGAGAATCTTAAAATTACGCAAAAAAATTTCTCTGAATAGAAATTTCGCGATTTAACCCCTAAAAATTGCAGAATTTGCCGAAAATTCATTTTCCAGCAGAAAAAGGCCTCGGGAATTCAAAATTTGAATCAATTTTTGCATTTGAAGCATGTTTAACTTTGTTATTATTATTTCTACGCAATTTATTTATTGTATTTACTGTTTTGATTATCTGTGATTGTTTATATTGCTTTTAGTCATTGGAAATAGCAGTAAATCATGAAAAATACATAGAATAATACGGGAACATTATGAGAACCTTTGCAACCATTATATGCAAGTTAGCAGCAGTAATCTTATACACCTTTTGCATAAATGTGCAGATAACTGGCATTACGAACCAGGAGTTCGAAGAGCTGACCCAGCATGGCCAGAATTACTTGACTTGGGCATCAGATGTCGAAATTGTACTTGAAGCCAAGAAGCTCTGTGCTACTATCGGACTTGGCACCTCGAAGGATGTCATACCGATTGTTGAAGAGAATGATCAAGCACTTCATTTCCTCAGACATCATCTCTGTCTAACGCTCAAGAATGAGTATATGGCGGAGAAGAACGCACTAGCTTTATGGACCACCCTGAAGAAGCGGTTCAAGAAGCTGAAGTACACCATCCTTCCTCGTGCAGAGCAAGAATGGAACCGACTACGTTTTGCAGACTATAAAAGCGGTGGGGAGTACAATTACGCTTTGCCGTAATTTGTACCAATCTTGACTCTGTGGTAAGGCAATCACAGACAAGGAAAAGATTGAGAAAACCCTCTCTACCTTTCACCTAAATGCGGTGCAATCCGCACGCAACTACCGTCAAGATGGCTACAAGGAGTATGCCGAACTGATTGACATTATGCAAGTTGCGGAAGCTCAAGATGAGGTTCTAAGGAAGAACTACATCTCATAGCCACCTAGTAGCAAAGTTGGCCATGAAGTCAACGCTAGCAGCTACAAGGTGAAAAAGCCTCACTCAAGAGAAAGAGGCAAGAAGGGTGATGGTCGCAAGATTAAGCAAAATGCTCAAGCCAAGAAGGGCGGAAATAAGAAGCGTGATGAGAAGCCCTATGGTCAGCAGGACCAAAATTGCTACAAATGTGGCACTCGGGGGCATTGGTCACGTGTTTGCCGTGAGCCGCAGCACGTGATTGATGCTTTCAAGGCTATGAAGAAGGGCAAAGCACAGCATGAGGCACACCTCGCCATTGCAGGCACGGAGGATCCACACTCATTGGTTGCATCCATGGATGTGGACAGCCTAGAAGCAGCCCCCATCACTCCCTCCTTGGACATCGCAGCAGCAGCAGCTGTAGTTGCCGAAGAAGAGAAGATGGACATAGAACAGATTCAGTCAGAAGTTAATTCATACTTCACTGATTCGATCTAGTGCACGCATTGCATTTAGATTTCATAGTCATTTGCAGTTTTTGGTTGTAATAGAACTTTGAATTGTTGAATAATGGTTGTAAGCTCTAGGAGAGCAAAGAATTACATTCTCATAATGAGTCCTGCAAGACTTTTCCCGTATTAATAAAAGCAAGTTATGTTCTGTTTGGAGTATTTTATTTATGTGTGGATTGCTTTCTACCCCATATTAATAAATACTTTATATATATCAGAACGTGTGTGGCGCCCTATGGAGGAAGTGTGCTTAGCGGATAGCGGCACAACGAATACCATATTAAGAGAAACGAAATTTTTCCAGTTGATCAGCAAGAATGCTGACAGTATTATGACAATCGCAGGAAGCGATACATGTATAATAGGCTCAGGAAGAGCCACAATTATACTCCCGATGGGCACAACATTGGTCATTGAAGAAGTCTTGTTGTACCCAGAATCGACTAGAACTCTCTTAAGCTTTAAGGATATTCGCGCTAACGGTCTCCATGTAGAGACTGAAGAAGAGTATGGTAAGGAATACCTGCTCATTACAAAGCGTGAAGAACATGGAAAAAGGGTATTAGGACGACTTCCTTCATATGAATTTGGGCTATACTACACTAATATTAAGGCAGCTGTAGCCTATACTGTCCTGAAAACCACTTTTAGAAGCTCTGAAATTTTCTGTCTCTAGCATGATAGATTAGGCCACCCCGGTCTTAGAATGATGAGAAATATAATTACCAATTCTCAGGGACATAATGTTAATGTAAAGAATTTCCCAAATCAAGAAGATTTTGTGTGCCCGCATGTGCCATCGGGAAATTAATTACTAGACCCTCTACTCGAAAGTGAAGGATGAAAACCACCTTTCTGGATCGTATCGAGGAGACATTTTGGTCCTATACACCTGTCGAGGCCATTTAGGTACTTCATGGTGCTCATCGATGCTTCCTCGAAATGGTCGATGTATGCTTATTGTCTCGAGAAACCACGCTTTTGCAAAGCTGATCTCGCAGATAATTAAAATTAAGAATAATTTCCCTGATCATCACGTGAAGTCCATCAGAATGGACAACACCAGAGAAATTACTTCAAAGGCATTTGATGATTATTGCATGGCAATGGGAATTACTGTTGAGCATTCAGTACCACATGTCCACATCCAGAATGGACTAGCAGAGGTATTAATTAAAAGAATTAAATTTATTGCCCGACCGCTTTTGCAGAATTGTAAATTACCAACTACATGTTGGGGACACGCAGTCCTACACGCAGCAACTCTCATCAATTTTAGACCATCGGCATATAACATCCATTCACCTATGCAACTAGCGCAAGGGTCAGCACCAAAAATCTCTCATCTCCGAAGGTTTGGTTGCAAGGTTTATGTACCTATACCACCACCGCAGCGAACTGCAATGGGACCTCTCCGAAAGTCTGGGATATACGTTGGTTATGAGACAACATCCATAATCAGGTATCTGGACCCTATGACTGGAGATTTGCATACAGCCCGCTTCGCTGATGAGGATAGTTTCCCATCATTAGGGGGAGGAAATCAACCCCTTGATGAAGAATGTCGGGAAATAACGTGGCAAGCTACGGGAATCCATGCACATGACCCGCGCACTAGTGAAGCAAATAGAGAAGTCCAAAAGATAATTGATTTGCAAGCTTTAGCGAATCAACTGCCTGACCACTTTTGTGATTTGAAGAGCGTGGCCAAGTCTTATGTACTTGCACGCAATGCACCGGAGAGGGTCGAAATACCAAAGAAAATTGAAGGTATCCCTAATCCCGTCTAAAGGCCTAAGAATAAAAGGACGAGAACTCCGACCCCTCGAATCCCAAGTAACCGGGGACGCCTGGCGAAAAAGGATAAGAAGGACTTGACACAGCCGATCACTGAAGTTCCCCAGAATAACAAGGGGAGCCAGTTGAGACCTGGCACCAGTATGGAACCTTCAGTAAAAGGCATACCGGATTTGAATATTCCCACGGAGGAAGACATCAGCATGGATATGTGCACATACGTCGGAGCTGAAAAACTAAAGGGACTTGCCCCCGCAATTGGAAGCAGCGGTGAGCGAGTAGAAGCATTAGCAGAACCGCCCTATGAAGAAATAGCTATAAATTATATGACTACGGGAGAATCTATGAATAGAACAACAGCCAATGTCGATATTTATTTTGCAAAGAAAATTGCCACAATTATCGATCTTGATCCAGAGCCTGCATCACTCGCTGAATGTAAGAAAAGATCAGATTGGAAAGATTGGAAGGAGGCAATAGAAGCAGAATTAATATCTCTGAATAAAAGAGAGGTATTTGGGCCTGTAAGCCACACACCACCCCATGTGCACCCTGTAGGGCATAAATGGGTATTTGTTCAAAAGAGAAATGAAAGCAATGAAGTTGTAAGACATAAAGCAAGGCTTGTTGCACAAGGTTTCACCCAACGACCAGGAGTTGATTATGAAGAAACCTATTCCCCTGTCATGGGCGGAACTACCTTTAGATATTTAATATCAATGGCAGTAAACCTGAATTTGGAAATGAAATTGATGGATGTGGTAACTGCATACCTTTATGGAAACTTGGATTCGGACATTTACATGAAGGTACCCAAAGGTATCCCTATCCCAAACCAAGACAGAGCAAATAGAAACATGTACAGTGTGCAACTCAGAAAGTCACTGTATGGACTGAAGCAATCAGGCAGAATGTGGTATAATCACTTAAGCGACTTTCTCTACAAGAAAGGCTACACGAACAATGAGGATTGTCCCTGTGTATTTATACGAAGATCCCAGGATGGATTTTGTATAATCTCAGTATATGTAGATGATCTGAATATAATCTCAGTATATGTAGATGATCTGAATATCATCGGAACCCTGGAAGATATTAAGAAAGCAAGCTCTTATCTGGAGTCAGAGTTCGAAATGAAAGATTTGGGTAAAACCAAATATTGCCTAGGCTTGCAGCTTGAGCATACCCCTGAAGGGATTTTAGTACATCAATCAACCTACACTCAGAAAGTATTAGAAAGGTTTGGATTTGAAAAGGCATACCCTTCGAAAGTGCTAATGGTCGGGAGATCTTTGCAGCAAGACAAAGACCCGTTCAGACCTAAAGAAGAGGGGGAGGAAGTTCTGGGACCGGAATTCCCATACTTGAGCGCAGTTGGAGCACTCATGTATTTAGCAAACTGTACTAGACCAGACATTACATTTGCAGTGAACCTTCTAGCAAGGTATAGTGCAGAACCTACCAAAAGGCATTGGCAGGGAATAAAGGATGTCTTCCGATACCTCCAAGGAAGTAAAGATCTTGGACCGTTTCTACGAAAGAACCAAGACCTAACTATGATCGGCTATGCAGATGTCGAGTACTGTCGACCAAGATACGACTAAGTCGCAAACAAGGCTATGTATTCTGTGTGGTGGAACCGCAATTTCATGGAAATCGTCTAAGCAAAGTCTTGTATCGACTTGACGAACCACTCGAAAATTATAGCACTGCATTTAGGTCTGACGAGAATGTTCTTGGCTTCATGGATGATTCACCACATCTAGCGATCGTGTGGATTGAATACCGCGCAAACCCCTACTATTATCTATGAAGATAATGCAGCTTGTGTTGCACAAGTACAGATGGGTTATGTGAAGAGTCCCCTCACTAAGCATATCAACCCCAAGTTCTTCTATGCTCATGAATTGCAAAAGATGGATGAAATTAAAGCATCAGATACTAAGTCATGTGAAAATCTAGCGATGTATTCACTAAGTCACTCCCAAAGATCTAGCTTTGAAAGATGCATACGTGGAATTGGAATGATGAGACTTAGAGAAGTGCAGAATTCAGGGGGAGAACCTTTACAAACTCTTTGTTAAAGCTTGATCACGAAGATCGAGTACCCAAAGAATAAATCCTGGAGATTAAATGAAATTGGATGGATTGTACTCTTTTTCCCTTGACGAGTTTTCCTGAAGTTTCTCGGTTAAGGTTTTTGATGAGGCAATTCGTGCAACACAACGGAACGCATGACATGTATTCTTTCTCTAAATTTTTCCCACTGGGTTTTTATGGAGTTTTGACGAGACATGAACATGTCGGATGAGTGTCCAAGGGGGAGTGTTAGGAAACCGGGCCCAGGACCAAGAGTCCTGGCCCAATTGGACACCTCATATTTTTCAGTAGTCTATATAAAGGAGAGATGACTCCTTATTGTAATCGATCATTATTGAAGAGCAATAAAGAGAAGCCCGAAGTCCCCTCATATCTCTGTGTTCAATCTCTTATTCTGTTCTTGTGTTCTTGATTTGTTCTAAGCGATTCTACGCTTATCTGCGAGGTAATCGTTCAGACTAGACTGACCAGCGACGGTTACTCAACAATAGGGAGCACTCGCACGGTTGAACTCCACGCTTAGTCTTTGATTGGGTCAACAATTGTGTCCTGATCTCCACAGAATGGGACAAAGGTTTAGTCTCCACGCTTAGTCTCCTCTCGTTTAAAAACTATGACCATCAGTCCTTCAAATATTAATTACCTTGATCTTTCACGACTTAAGATTTGTTTTTCTCTACCAGACTATCACTAAAAATGTATCCAATCGTCACCTAGTTTTGCTTCATGCTGTGTGTATAAGAAGGCAGTGAATGATCCCCTCATGAGTCATGAGTATTCCCCTACCCTCAAGCTCCAACCAATGGAAGGTTCCTATTTCTTCCACACTCTTCATCTCCTCCTTTTGTGCTCACTTTCCTTGGTTCTCCCAGTCAAATCAACAACAAACGAAACTGATCTATTGGCACTTGTATCCTTCAAGTCCCTCGTATCAGGTGATCCACTGAAGATATTGTCATCGTGGAATGGCTCCGTCCACCACTGCCGGTGGCCCGGAATCAGGTGTGGTCGTCGCCATCCTGACAGGGTCACTTCTCTTGTTCTAAACTCCAGCCATCTCTCAGGTCAGATATCTCCAGCTCTATCCAACCTCACCTTTCTTCAGAAGTTGATCCTCTCGGATAACGAGTTCACCGGAATCATCCCAGAAGAGCTAGGGCAGTTGAGTAGATTGCGCTTCATCAATCTGTCTCGGAATGCCCTTGGTGGTAACATACCATCAACTCTTGGAAACTGCACCAATCTAGAGTATATAATAATGATGGAAAATAACCTTGTAGGAAACATCCCACCAAGCCTTGGCAACCTGACTAGCCTCCTAGCACTTCGTCTAGATGGGAATAATTTGCAGGGCACAATCCCTTCTAGTATTGGATTTTGCAAAGACCTTATTTTCTTGTCATTGGCCTTTAATAACCTTGTAGGAAACATCCCACCAAGCCTTGGCAACCTAACTAGCCTGCTATTATTTCGTCTAGATGTGAATAGTTTGACTGGTCCCATCCCTGCTTCTCTCGGCCAGCTTCGTGTCCTTCAAATCATCTGTGTTAACAACAATAACCTTTCGGACGAGATACCACATTCTTTGTACAACATCTCATCCATGGAGGTTTTTCAATTAGACTTCAACCAGCTCGAAGGAACCCTTCCTTCTGATATCGGTTCTTCTTTTCCAAACTTGTTGTATCTAGGGATATTTGCAAATCAACTACAAGGACATATCCCAGATTCCATATCTAACTGTTCGAACTTAGGTACGCTTGACGTTAATTTCAACAAATTCACAGGTCCAATACCTTCTAGCTTAGGAAACTTACAAAAACTATGGTTTTTTCATGCTGCTGCCAATCTACTTGGGGCGAAGACAACTAGTGATCTGAGCTTTATTGATCGATTAAGCAATTGTACAGAGTTACGAGAGTTAGATCTTAGTGATAACCAACTCCAGGGCAATATACCAAACTCGATTGGAAATCTTCCTAGTAATCTATACTTTCTTAGTATGGGAACCAATCCAATTTCAGGAAGTATCCCTGCTGTAATCGGTAAGCTAGTTGGCCTGACTAGTATTGAGCTTGAAAACACACTACTTAGTGGTACCATACCCCAAGAAATTGGCAACCTCTGGAGACTCGAGCAAATAGATCTGTCAAATAACACCATATCGGGGAAAATTCCATTGACTTTTGGAAACCTTACCCGAATTACTAGGCTCTTTCTCCAAAGCAATGAACTTGAAGGGAATATACCGGAACAGATGAGTTCTATGCAAGCCCTAGAATCCATGAACCTTTCAAATAACAAATTAGTAGGAAATATCCCCAAGGAAATAATGCATCATTCTCTTTCTGTAGCCATAGACATGTCGCATAATTACCTGAATGGTTCATTGCCACTGGAAATCAGTAAGTTGAATAATATACAAACGATCATCCTATCAAATAACAAATTATCTGGTGAAATTCCTAGCACTATCGTTGGCTGCCAGGTATTGCAGGCACTTTATCTTGATAGAAACATGTTTCATGGGTCCTTTCCATCCTCTTTTGGTAACATGAGAGCGTTGCAAGTGCTTGATCTATCCCACAATTCTTTTTCTGGTCAAGTACCACAGCTCATAGATGAGATGAACCTCCAATATTTGAATATTTCTTTTAATAATTTTGAGGGAGAACTACCCAAAGGAGGAGTGTTCAATAATATTACTGCAATTGATGTAAGAGGGAATCCTAAACTTTGTGGAGGAATACCACAGATGAAGCTACCAAAATGTATCACACATATCCAAACACACAAACATCATTCCCGGAGAATCATGGTGATTTTATTTTGCATAGCTGGTGCAGTTGCATGCTTTTGCATAGCCATATGTTTCTTGGCCAGTCGATATTGGAGAAGATCACAAAAAAACCCAACATCCAGTTATGCAATGAAATTTGAACACAACAGGGTGTCATACAATGACATTTTCAAGGCTACAGATGGTTTCTCTTCGGTTAATTTAATCGGAAGAGGCGCATTTGGAGCAGTATACAAAGCTACCATGAGCTTTGAAAATCTGACAATTGTCGCTGTGAAGGTCCTAGATCTTAAACAACATGGTGCTTCTAAAACATTCTTGACTGAATGTGAAGCTTTGAGAAATATACGGCACCGAAACCTTATTAAGGTTTTGAGCTCATGCTCTAGTACGGATCACAATGGTAATGATTTCAAGGCTTTAGTTTTTTAGTTCATGCCGAATGGTAGTTTGGAGACATGGTTACATATCCTAGAGCATGTATTGCTCGACCATTTAAGGCTCTAAGCCTTATCCAAAGGATGGACATTGCAATAGATGTTGCCACACGGCATTAGACTACCTCCATCACCATGGGACTGTGGCAATTGTGCATTGTGATTTGAAGCCTAGCAATGTACTTCTGGATGGAGAAATGATTGCACATGTGGGTGATTTTGGATTAGCAAAGTTTTTGGTTCTACCAGATACCATCCTTTCTCATTCAGCAAGAAGCACTGGGATCAAGGGTACTATCGGCTATATTCCACCAGGTACAAGCTTTCTACTAAGAAATATACAGTATCTTTAGTATACCCATTGGTAAAAGTTTACCGTGTCATCAGGTTTTTTTAGAACAATTAGTTGTCTAATTTCTTTGAGAAAGGTCTAATTCCTTTTGTACTTAAGCATTTCTAACTTAACGCTTGTTGAATCTTTACTACTTGAAAAGAACCCATTGGTGAGTGGTAAGCCGTTCTTTCATAACCCCTCCCATCCCCTCGATCGTTCTACTTAAGCATTAGGTCTACTATTTAATTTATTAGGTTCCCAGGTTAAATACTTCAATCGAAGATAATGGTGATGCCCCTTCAGAGCATCCGTGTGAATCATGCAGGTGGAGCACTAATGACATGAATACGTTAACAAAAATAGATGTAATTAGGTTTTAGAGCATGTGATACAATTTTAACAAGCATTCAACTATTCAAGTAGTAAAGAATAATTTTCCTAGTTTTCATGGAATGGCGGTTGGGCACAAACACCAAAACCACAAACCATTTTGAAGTCTGATTCTATTATTGCTAGCACACCATGTGTGACGATAATTTCCTATTTTCAGAATACGGCGTGGGGGATCAAGCATCTGTGCAGGGAGATGTATACAGCTATGGAATTCTTCTTCTCGAGATATTCACTGCAGTGAGTCCCACCGATGAAAGATTTAAAGATGGGATGAGCCTTCCCAAGCTGGTTGAGATGTCTTTTCCTGAGAAAGTCATGGAAATAGTCGATGACAAATTGTTCTTGACTAATGGTCAAAACGAGACAGGAGACAATACCAATGAACCCGAGAATGTTCATGAGTGCTTGCTTTCAGTGATACAAAGTGGACTCATGTGCTCCAAGGAGAATCCAAAAGAGCGCATCGGTATAAATGATGTTGTCAAAGAGCTAAGCTCAGCAAGAGAGAAGCTACCGAGTTGGGAAACGTTTGAAATGAATGGTTGATGCATTTTGCCTTTCTTAAGTACCGATGGCACTTTGAAGTTATTAAACTTTTTAAAGTTTCATGTTGGCTATGTTAAATTTACTGTGCTACATAGGAAGTGATGTACAATTGTTTGGCCTTCCTTTATCACAATTGGTTGGCACTGTTTAAACTATGGGAACCGCCGGCACGTTTTTGTTTTAAAGCGTTCAATCTTTCCTTTTTCTCTTTCTTTGCTTTCCGAAAACAGAATTAAACCACATGACCCTCTCTACCACAATGAGTACATTGATACTTGTCTTGATGAGAAGTTGTAGCTGTTCCCTTTAAAGTACTTACTTTGGTAGATGGGTTTTTTGCAATACCAGCCGATTTAAAGACAATTTGTTTTGGTTCAGGTTCTATTTCAAATTTTCCAGGTTAAAGAAGCTTAACAACCTTAGGAGGACGATTCTTGGCATGCTCAATAAAATTAAATCCTAGACCTTGACTTTTAACACTCACTTTTGACTTGACTAGGATCATATTCAAATTTTTCTTGCCAAAAGAGAATCTCTCTAAAGTGTTATTAAGATACTCATTTTCTTTAGCTAGAGTAGGACAAACTGTGCAGTTGACAGGTTCATTCATAATTTTCTTAGAAGCACTAGACTGAGCTAACATTTCTTTTTCAGCAAAATCATTAAGTTGTCTAGTCAAGGCTTCTATCTCTATTGTAAGTTTAGGACAGTTAGAGCAAGAAGATGTCTCATGATAAAGCATCTGTTGAATTGTTTCCTGAGATGAATTAAGTCTAGCT
Organism: Phyllostachys edulis; assembly: GCA_036346405.1. Lineage (NCBI taxonomy): Eukaryota > Viridiplantae > Streptophyta > Magnoliopsida > Poales > Poaceae > Phyllostachys > Phyllostachys edulis. The sequence goes on along the minus strand of CM070545.1, from coordinate 96,131,645 downwards.
TTTAGCAAATCACAATTAGAGCAAGCTGTAGTTTGAGCATTTGAAAGACTTGACTCTAAACATGTAGAAGCACTAAACTTGAGCTTTTCAATTTCATCATTTGCAAGTTTTAACTTTTCATCAAAAGAGTCATGTACTAACCTTAAATCATCAAATTTAGCATTTATTGACCTAGCAATCTCCAATTCAGAATGTAAAACTTGACAAGACTCACATGATTCATCATCAGGAATAGAAGCTCTAAGTCTATTAATTTCAGAATTTAAGCTTTCAACAAGACAATTATTTTCTTTCAGTTTCTTTTTTGTCTTTTTCAATTCAATAGCAAGTTTAATCAAACCATCTTCAAGTTCATCATATGATGGTCTTACCTCATCAAGATCACTGTCATCGTCGTTGCTTGCCATGAAGCACATGCTTGTGAAGTCATTGTTCTTCTTTTTGCCTTTAGAATCATCGTCGATGTCGTCGCAACTCTCATATTCCACATCACTCAAATCAAGGTGCTCGATAGCTGGTATGATCTTTTCAGCAAACTTGCGACGACAATTACCATCCTTGGTGTTGTTGTTTTTGGATGGCCGACGACGATAATTTTTGTCCTCCTTGATTTTTTGTCCTCTGAACTTTGGACACTCCACCATAATGTGACCTGGCTCGCCACATTCATAGCACTTAATTGAACTCGAGACGCCACCTTGCTTCCTCATCCTTATGTTGTTGAGTGCCTTGTATGCTCGTGAGGAGATCAATACCAAGTCCTCTTCAGGGAACTGTTCGAGCTGTTCATCTGAAAAAAGAGGACAAAGCAGACACAAAAGAGGAGCTCGAAGAGGCAGTTTGCATGGGGTTAGTCACAAGTGCTAAAGGTGAAGATATATCGATCTTAGATGGCAAAACTTCCATGGTTAAGGTATCTAGGTCAACAGTTTGGTTGATAGTTGTGACAACCATCAATCACTCAGAACCCAAAGATCTCAAAATTTTAGATGCATTATCTTCATCGGTTGGAATAACACCAACACCACGCAAACTACTCAGCAGCTTTTCAAAACGAGCAAAAAGATCATCAATAGATTCACCAGGCTTCATAGCAAAATCAGAATACTCTTTTTGATAAAAAATTTTGCGCACTTTCTTAATTTTAGTGGTTCCCTCATGATAATTGCAAAGAGTCTTCCATATTAAGTGGGCAAAGCTAATATGAGCTACATGATCAAATTCTTTGCGAGAGATTCCTTGAAACAACAAGTTGCGAGCTTGAGCATTCAGATCAACATCTGCTTTATTTAAATTTGTAACAGTAGCAGGAACCACATATGGGCTAGAAACCTTATTCCAGACATCATTACCTTGAGCCTCAATGTAAGCTTGCATACGACACTTCCAAAAAGCAAAATTAGTACCATCAAGCAAGGGACGATGATTCACATACCTCTCTGATGCCATAGCAACCTGCTCTGATGCCACTTGTAGGATCATATGACACAATCAGAGGGGGGTGAATGATTGTACCGAATCGACCTCCAAATCCAACAGTTTTCCTGTGCTCAGGTTCTCTCACGACCTCCTCGGGGAGCTCCTTGAGGACCTCTTCGAGGACCTCCTCGTGAACCTCCTAGAGGACCTCCTCGAGGACCTTTAGAGGATCTCTTGAAAGCTTGAACAAACCTAAGACAATGCTCAGAGAACCACGTCGCCAAACAGAACAAAAACTTCTCAAATAGATCTCTTATTTCTCAATCTTGTTTTGTCTACAAAGTGCTCTTCAACCACCCCTCAAAGCCTTCCACCGGAAGACCTCTAAAGCTCACGTACAAGCCACGTAACAGCCCCTATGTGAAAGCCACGGGAAAGCTACGCTCAAAGTTCTCTCAAAAGCTCTCGCTCAAATCCTCTACCGAGCCATGCAAAAGCCACGGGATTAGCTCTTAACCTCACCTCTATTTATACCATAGAGTCCTAACTGTGTCCTTCACAAATACGGACAAAGACTCTATCTCTATGAGAACCAGGGACCCGAAACCCTTCCTAACACGGGTTTTTAATATCTCTAAAACTCTTCAGATACGGACATCTTCCATATCTCATCACGTGTAGTAAGCCTTCAGGACTCCACCTCTTGAAACTCCTCCACGCATCAGCAACCACCTTTGACCTCCATGTGCTACAGCGCAAGCCCAACCATCTCATGACATCCACGACCTCCTAGACCTCAGATTTCTCTATCCTAGTCCGGGTCCTCCTCGTCATCGACCATGATCGCCTTCACGCTCAACCTGCACATGCAAAGATCAAAGAACATATATCCGGCACAAGTTCTCCAACTTGACCAAAATCATTTCACACACGCATATCACACACTATCAATCATCCATAACACAATGTAGTTCAACCTTGAAGTCTACGACCACTTCAAACAATGTTCATGAAAAATATATAAAGCTCAGACCTCCTAGGAGGTCCTGAACGACCTCCTAGGAAGTCCTTGAAAAAAAAAACCTCAGGGACGAAGTCCTCCTCAAAGTCCTCCTCAAAGACCTCCTGGGAGGTCTTGAACGGTCTAAATAGATCCACGTTGATACACTGGGGAGGTCTTGGACAGTTGAGATTAATCCACATTGTTGCTCTGAGGGAGGTCCTGGACGGTCCAGATTTAATCCACGTATGCACTCTTTAGGGAGGTCCTAGACGGTCTAGATCTCTCCATGGGAGGTCCTGGATGGTCTAGATTAAGTCCACATGGTTGCTCTGAATGGACCTTGAAGACCTCCTGAGGACCTGAAAAGACCTCTGAGGTGGAGGGTTGTCTTTGCAAACTGACAGAGCCAAAATGGGTGGTCTTTCTAAAACCGCAGGTCCAAAAGGGGTGGTCTTTGCAAAATAACAGATCGAGAGGACAAGGAAAGGCGCGGTGAAGACGAGCCATCCGATTTAGATCGGGTGGTCCAAAACAATGTGAACGTTCGGACCATCCGAATAGCCAAACCTCATCGAACCGTTATAAAACGATCGGATGGTTCAAAAACGATTGTGACGTTCGGACCATCCGAACGTCCAGTCTTCATCGGATCATTAAAAAACAATCGAACGGCACAAAAACGATTATGACGATCGAACCAATGGAACGTCCAGATTTCAACCGATCGTTTAAAGAAGCTCGAACGACCCAAACCAAAACGTCACAACCGCAAATTCCAGATCAACACAAACCTCAATTTAGCATCATGGTCTAACAATCTCAAACCAAGGCAACCCAAATGTCAATGTATTAAATACCACGACCAAGACCTCTTATTATCAATGTATTCATCAGCAAACAACACGACCAAGACCTCCTGGTCTAACAAAAAGATATTATAGCATTCCTATAATAGGAACATGCTCTTCAAAACAAGGAAAAAAGAAATCAAAGAAAAAAGTGTGAACCTTGATAAGAGCATTCGAGCTACATATATAATTGGTGATAAGAGCACACCCATGATCATCAAGTGTCATATCAGGGCAAGAACGTAGCAGATCAAAAGGATTATTTTTCTTCTTACAAATTGAGCTTCTGTAAATAGTAACATATATACCACATTAGCAGAGACCGTGGAACTCACGGAAGCCCAAAAAAAATTGATTTGAAAAAAAATGATCCAAAAAAATTTAAAAAAATAATGAGAAAAAAAAACAGTCGACAAAATAATTGGGATACGAAAAAACAGCTGAGAACAAAAAATGATACGAACTTGTTTAGAAAAAAAATCGACGCGAAAAAGAAAATAAAATGTTCGCAAAAAAATGGTTCTCCTCGCTGTATCTGGCGGCGGCGTAGGCCGATGGTACGGCGGTCCTCCGGATCCGACGGTGGCGTAGGTCGACGGCGGCGGCGCGAAGGCCACGGGAGCAGGAGGCGGCGCGGTGGGTGGAGGAGGATTGCGTCGTCTTCCTAGGTGGAGGAGGGTGGTGGAGAGGAAGAATGAGCCGGCGGCGGGGGGAAGGAATGCGCTTGGGGCGAGAGCGCATCAAGCAAAATGGGGCGCGTGTGAACCACACTCGGGAGTGGGGAATTTAATATGCATGCGTATGATTAATCCGGATACAGCACAAGGCAGAATAGCTGTGTTTGTTTTGCAGAATCGGCTCTACAGGCTATTGACCCCACATGATCAGATTGGAACTGATCTCGTAAACAATCTGATCAAGGCGCATGACTCACATATGTGTGCTAGAGACTAATATATTTGTAGGACCGGAAAGGCGACTAGAGGGGGGGTTGAAAAGGAGCTCAAACAATTTTTGCTAACCCCCAAAACTTCAGTAACAGAGAATAAAAAGTTGTGCTGAAAATTCAGGAATCGGTACTACCTCTGTTGTATGTGCAGTACTACCTCATAGCGGTACTTGGCACAACTTTTGATTCAACCGACCAAAACCTATGAGATTTGAAACATATCTTCTCCAAGAGGTCAGGAACCAATTCCAATCAACTATTGAGTAGATCCACGTCAAAGTTCTGACCTTTTTCAAAAAAAGAGGCGACAGTCTCAAAACCAAGTCAAAATCCTAAATCTGATCCTAGGCTTGCTCGTGGGCTATGGATGATCAAGATGATCTAAGATACCCTCCCACAAGTCAAAGCAAGCAAGATCAACACAAAGATTCAACAGAACACAGATGGATCATCAAAAACACCAAAACATCAAAATAAAGAGCAAGAACAAAAGAGACTCATCTTTGAGAACTTGCTTGGATTGATCTGAGATTTGAGATTGATGTTTACAGCCACTCCAACTTGGAGGACAAAACTCAATACATGAGCACACACTCAATCAATCCCTAGAACCCTAACCTCTCTCTCCTTCTCTTCTAACCCTAAGAACACACGCTAGGGTTTTTGCAAATGAGGCTTAAGGGGCTGCTGGACAGCACCCTCTCCTTTATATAGTGGAGGCAAGCATCTAAGGAATATTCCATTAGGGCACCCGTTAAGCCCACTCACAAATGGGTTTATCACACACGCACGCATCTCAAAGCGCCGTCTTCATTTCTCCTTGACTTAAACCGCTTTTCCACGCGCCGCGGTTTAGCTAGAGGTCACCAAGGCGGTATTTGGTGAAAGGACCAAAATACCCCTTCTCGATCCTGCTCCACGGACCGAGTCCAATCTTGTTGAAGCAATCGCCTGCTTCGCCACGTGTAGGTTGATCAGCAGCTCTCAACATGTCGGCAAGTCTCTCCCGTCTGGCTCCCGCGAAAACCACCAGGGCACTTGCACCGACCCCCACGCCGCTTGATCCAACTAGCTGCATCGAACTGCCCGTTCGATCATCCTTGTCCATTCTGTGCCACGCTTGAGTCACCTGATCTCACCAGGCATCCATGATCGTTCTGGACCTCAGCTCTCCAAGCTTAGTCCCGATCCTCCTCGTCGTTGACCGTCATTGACCTGCAAGCAACCTGCACAGCAATAGACCAAGAAATCGTTTCCGAGAACAAGTTCTTCACAACTTGACCCACGTTAGCCGAAACATGCAATATGCAACATATATGCACTAATAAACAAGGATATGACCTATCCCAAATCCAGATATTCGAGATAACCAAAATTCACAGCAAACGTGGTACTACCGCCGAGTAATATCCGGTACTACGGCATCAAGGTAGTACCGCTCTCAACACTGCGGTCGTACCGCTACCAGGGAAAACCCAAAAATCCCCGAAAACATCCTTTTCTGGAAATTCCATACCGCATACATTTGGTATTACCGCCATGCGGTCGTACCACCAACTAAAGTGCGGTCATACCGCTCCAGAGAAAAACCGAGACTCTCAAATGCACTCGTTCTGGAAATTTGCAACCGCCAAGTCCCACGCGAACATACCTCTGAACGGTACTACCGCCATCTCACCGCCGGTACTACCGTTCCAGGGAAAAACTCATAACCCTTTAGACATACATGTCCTGCCACGTGGACAGCCCAGATTCAACGAAACGTTCGGACCGCGTGTTTAAACCGTCCGATCTAGGCACTGTTCGGAGTTCCGAACGTTCACTCGGTTTTGGACCGTCCGATTTCAATCATATGTCTCACACTCCCTTTCACGTTCAGACGGTCCGAACGTTCAACGCGATCTAGACCGTCCGATTTCAATCGAACATCCAAAAGATCCGTTCACGTTCGGAACCCAGACCTACGGTAGTTCCGCTCCATCTTGCGGTCATAGCGCAATGTGGTAGTACCGCTCCTAACACGCCAGTACTACCGATTTTGCTGTCACTTGCTGAAAACAGAGAAATCAACAAAACTCTCAAAGCTATTGCCAATTGTATCATCACCTAAGATCATAAGCATGTCCCCATGACATCCACAATCTCCCTCTTGATGAACACATTGGTAATTTCCCAAAAATGTAAGTTTTGAGGTTTGAGAAGAGAAGGAAACTTGACGTTTTCGTGCAAAGGCACAACTTGGTTGAAAGACAAGAGAATGCAATTAAAAATGACCAAGTTGGCTTCAGAAAAGTTTCAGCAAGTGAGACACGGCAAAAAAAAAAGGCAAGAAAGCTTCAATTTCCATAAACAAGTCGAAAATCTCACTTAAGATCTATATGAAAGAGCAATTGTTCAATATGACCTAAAGCACTAAAATCTCCCAATTTTTGCAAAATTTTGCACAAAAAATCCAACTCAAGCCCTAAAACAACATTTTTATCAATTTTTCTCCGCCTTTGACAATGGAGTCATCAAGGTGCATAGAAGAAGATAGAGCATGAAATGGAATGGAATGGCTGTAATTTTTTATTTTCATATTTTTTTTCAATTTTAGCAAAAGGAGCCATGAAGATTATCCCAGAAGACTGGACAAGTATTATACCAAGCCATATTATGTGAAGAAGCTATTGACTATCATGGCAAAACATATACAGCAAAGCTAAGGCCAAATTAGCAATAATCTAAGATTAAATGAAATTTTAGCACGACAAGGTGTTCAAGATCATAGTTTAGCTAAAGGTATCCAAAAATGAGTCAAGTCGTGTCTATAAGCAAAATGGAGCCCAGAAGCTATAAATGAGCCAATTTAGAACGCTATGAGTTCAAAGATGAATCAATTTGTCCAAGCACTTTTTAGCACATTAAGCATTTGCAAAGATTTATTTTTGGTTTTATCTTAGCAAAGCAAGTTCTAGACTAGGAGCCATCCACAATTGCCTCCTAAGCTTCAATCAATTTTTGACAATTTATTTTCTTAGCATTGTGCTAGATCTCAAGCCTTGCCGCGACCATCCCAAGCAATAAGCTTAAGAGAGTGGTCTAGGTCATCCAAAACTCCCCCTGAGTTCATACCTAGTGCAATGGCAAGCTGTCTCATGAGAAAGAATTGGTGAGATCAGTTTTTTTCGTACAGAAAAACTCATTTTTCATTTGCTTGACTTAGGAACTCGCATAGCTCAATTTAGGACTCAGATTAAGTTCAAGACTCAACTCAGACCATTTGTTATGGCAAGAATCATAAAAGGATCACTATAGCAAAACTAATCACAAGATCCAACAAGTCATGTTTTAATTCAATTTTCTCACAGATAATAGAACAAGCATGGCAAAAGCTAAGCTACACATGAAAAGCCACAAAAGAAATCTAGCAACCTAGCACAAGATATGGCAGGGTATAAAGTATGAAATCAAGTCATACAACGATAATAATCAAAGCTCCATGAAATTATATTACAATGCAAGTTGCTGATTTTAAAATACATTATGGTACAATGAATGCAAAAAGAGCAAACTCCCCCTCAAAACAAGCCAAGAGGACTAATAACCCCCAACTCTCGCTGCAAAGAAGCAAAACGAGAAGAATCAAGAGCTTTAGTGAAAATATCTATAACCTGCTGCTCGGACTCTACAAAGTGAAACACAACATCACCCTTCTCAACATGGTCTCTAAGGAAATGATATCTAACGTCAATGTGCTTGGTCCTAGAGTATTGCACTGGGTTTTTAGCAATGTTTATGGCACTAGTGTTGTCACAGAAGAGAGGAACACTACCCAAAGACAACCCATAATCACGCAGAGTAGATAAGATCCAGAGAACCTGAGAGCAACTACTAGCTGTAGTTACATACTCGGCTTCGGCAGTGGACTGTGCAACATAGGACTGTTTTCGAGATGACCAAGAGATAAGAGATGTGCCTAAGAAATGACAAGTGCTAGAAGTACTCTTCCTATCCACTCTACACCCCGCAAAATCAGCATCAGAAAAATCCCGAATAGAGAGAGCAGAATCAGAAGAATACCAGAATTCAAAGTCAAGAGTGTCCAGGAGGTACCTGAAGATGCGACGCACTGCTTGACGATGTGAGGCACGAGGGAAAGCCTGAAATCGAGCGCACAGACACACAACAAACTGTATGTCCGGCCTCGACGCCGTGAGGTAGAGGAGAGAGCCAATCATGCTGCGGCACTCCTTCTGGTCCACGGGCTCTCCATCCTCATCAGGGTCTAGCACGGTAGAAGTGGCAATGGGAGCAGACATTGGCCTACTGCTTCCCATGTCGAAGTGCCGAAGTAGGTCCTTTGTGTACTTGCTTTGATGAATGAAGGTACCTTCTTTCAGTTGCTTGACTTGAAGACCAAGGAAGAAGGTCAGTTCGCCCATCATGCTCATTTTGGATTTCCTACTCATAGAATCTGAAAATCTGGATACCAAGGCATGAGAAGAACCACCGAATATGATATCATCTACATAAATCTGAACCAATAAAAAGTCACTGCCATGCCTGAGAGTGAACAAGGTTTTATCTATCATTCCCATTTTGAAATCATTTTTAAGTAAGAAACTCTTATTAAGCCTATTATACCAAGCTCTAGGGGCTTGTTTCAATCCATACAGGGCTTTGGAGAGCTTAAACACATGGTTTGGGAACTTGTGATTTTCAAAACCAGGAGGTTGCTTGACAAAGATCTCTTCTTCTATGAAACCATTAAGGAAAGCACTCTTGACATACATTTAAAAAAGCTTAAAACCCTCAGATGCCGTAAATGCTAGCAAAATGCGAATGGCTTCTAATCTGGCTACAGGTGCAAAGGTCTCTTCAAAGTCTAAGCCTTCTGTCTAGGAATAACCTTGAGCTACAAGTCTAGCCTTGTTGCGAACTACCAACCCATGCTCACTTTGCTTATTTTTTATAACCCATTTTGTTCCAATTACATTGTGATTAGGTGGAAGTTCAACTAAGGTTCAGACTTTGTTTCTTTCAAAATTTTCAAGCTCTTCATGCATGGCATTGACCCAAGAGGAATCGGATAAAGCATGGGTGACATCTCGGGGTTCAAAAGACGCGACAAAAGCAGAATGCGCATTAGAATCTGGAGAGAATAAACCTGGAACGAGTAACTCGCTCATGGAGATCTCCAATCATCTGCTCAGATGGATGCTGTCGCTGAATATGAAGAGGAGGTCCTGGTGCAGAAGTGGCCTCAACCTCATGGGCTGTGGAGATAGGAGCAGAGCCACTCAGATCGTCGGTGAAGGTAGGAAGAGGCTGCTTGGCTGAAGCTGGAGTAGTAGAAGTAGGCTCTCCAATCATCTCAGAAGTGACTGAAGGATGGATTGAGTCCTCATCCTCAGTGTCGTCATCGACGAAGATACTTTCAGAAACCTGTGTTCCTACACCATCGAGTCTAGTACCAGGACTAGCCTCATCAAAAGTGACTTCGCAAATCTCAACAATTTTATTAGTACCCAAATTAAATACACGATAGCCACGAGAATGAGCAGGATATCCAAAAAAAATACCATCAGAACACCTTGATTCAAATTTATCCAAGTTGCCATGCTTAAGAATGAAGCACTTGCAACCAAAAATCTTGAAATGAGAGACTTTAGGCTTATGACCAAATCTAAGCTCAAAAGAAGTCTTGTCTATGACAGATCTCAAGAACACCATATTTGACACATAGCAAGTAGTAGAGATCGCCTCAACCCAAAACCTCTTAGGTGTGTTATGCTCATCTAGCATGGTCCTAGCCATCTCTACAAGGGTTCTGTTCTTCCTTTCTACAACCACATTCTGCTGGGGAACTCTAGGTGAGGAGAACTGGTGCTCTAGTCCCCTATCAGTGTAGAAAGTAGCAAAGAAAGAGTTCTTGAATTCTATGCCATTGTCACTCCTAATGACTCTCAAAGCTCCAGGAAGGTCAACAGCTAGTCTAAGGACCAATTCTCTAAAGTAGCCAAAAGCCTCATCCTTAGACACCAGAAAGTAAACCCAAGAATACCTGGAGAGGTCATCCACAATCACAAGCACATGCCACTTTCCTCCTACAGACTGGACTCTAGAAGGGCCAACTGTGTCTAAGTGCAAGAGCTGACCAAGTCCGTCAGTCATCACTAAAGTAAGAGGTAGATGAGAAGCAGAAACCATCTTACCATGTCTACAGGGTGTGCACAGTAGATCTCTAACAGCTTTCAGCCTAGACAAACCTCTAATCAAGTTCTTGCTACTGACTCTGGTCAAATGGTCGAAGCCTATGTGTCCAAGCCTACGATGCCACAATACTAAATCATGAGAGTCAGATGCCACAAGACATCTAGGGCTGGAAACAGAAGGGATACTGAAATCAGCACTAAAGATCCTCTCAAACCTAGAGATCCCAAAGACATGCTCACCCGAGGAGTCTAGAAATCTACACTCACCACTCTTGAATCTCACTTCTAGACCCTCATCAAGAAGCTGAGAAACAGATAGCAAATTATACCTCAGCTTACTTACCAAAGCGACGCCCTTAAGCATGAAGTTGTTGTTGACGCCAAGACTTGTCCTTAGGCAGGATTTGGCGGTCCCGAGAGAAGCATCCCCAAATGTGATCAATTCATTGCCGGATGCACGTGTGAAGGAGGAGAACCATCTAGAATCTCCAATCATGTGTCGAGAACACCAGGAGTCAACAAGCCATATGTCCTCCTTCCTCGCACGACGGACCTACAGGGCATAAGCGAGAACATCGTGCCTCAAGATCAAGGGTTAGTGATAAAAGACTTGGGAATCCAGTACTGAGTCACACGATGCTTAGGCAAAGCAGTAGAAGCAGCAATAACATGGTTAGAGGAATAATCATGAGAATGCACATGAGAACCACCTAGACCTCTTCGAATCAACCTACCAAAAGGTCGGTACTCCCCCTGTCTATTTGCTACCCGTTGTCTCTCCTCACGATACCCTAACCCAAAACGCTGCCTAGAGCCACCAAAAGAGTCAAAGAAGTCATCTGCAAGCCTAGGCCTAAGTCTAGCAGGAAAAACTGGCTGCTTGGCTCTAGAGACTATAGCAGGTGAAGGGACTCCTCTAATGGACCTCAAAGAACTCATCCCCTCCTTCCTCTCGATCTTGACTCTACGGAATCAGAACTTAACGATGTGACCATCCTTCTTGCAGAAGGTGCAATGGTACTTGACCTTTTGAGAGGTCTGACCTGTTGAAGTAGAAACACCTGTCATGCTAGAAGGGGTTTGGGCAAAACCTGCAGATCTAAAAACTACCTTAGATGGCTCAGAAGGTTCTACCTCAAACATGCCACTCTCAACAGCTCTCACAACCTTAGGTGGGTGGTTCTTAGAATACTCTAGGGAATTAAATCCTAGACCACTCTTCTTCACACTCACCTTAGATTGATCGAGAATCATGTTAAGGTTCTTCTTCCCACTAGAAAATCTCTCAAGTGTCTTTTTGAGGTATTCATTTTCTTTGATTGCCTTATCATACATTTTCGTATAAAGAGCTACCTCAACCTTCAAAACCCCACAAGACACACAAGAAGCATTATTAATCCTACTCAACTGCTCCTCAAACTTGACTCTAAATGTCTCTTGTATCTTATCTACATTATGCCCAACAGTACAAAAAGCACAAGAATCAGAATCAATCACTTTCTTGGAAGCAGTTATGGACAAGGATTGTTCAATTTTAGATTTATCTTCTAGTGTCTTGTTAAGAGCATCATTCTCAATTGTAAGTTTAAGGCAATTTTCACATGAGACAGATTTAGAATGAAGAACCATTTCAGTCATTTCTTTCATTTGAATCTTATTATCCTCACAATGAGAGCAAGTGTGACTAGCATCAAATTTCAGCAATTCTTTTGTAGCACTATCCAATTTTAATTCAAGCAAATCACAATTTGAGCAAGGTAAAGGAATAGCATCTACAACAGTTACATCTAGAGCAATAGCATCTATACAAACAGAACTAGATTTGAGAGATTCTAGTTCATCTAGAGCATCTTTTAGTTGATTTGCAACAGAGGAATGAGCTGACTTCAGAGTTGCCAATTCGTTATACAAGCTAGAGCAAGAATCACAAACATCAGCAGGATTAATGGATTTGAGCCTAACCACTTCTAGGTTCAAATTGTCAATCATAGTATCCTGTCTTCTAATCATTTCAGCTTGCTTTTTCAGATTTTGTTCAGCCGCAACCAAAGCACGTTTCATGTCATTTAGTGAGGGACATACCTCGTCGGGATCGCTGAAAGGCTCGTCGTCGTTGGAGGAATCGACGTCGTGGCTGTTCTTGGCCATGAAGCACATGCCGGTGAAGTCCTAGGCCTTCTTATTGCCGTGGGAGTCATCGTCGTCGTCCTCCGTCCCCGAGTCCACATCGCTCATATCAACATTCTCAAGAGCGGTAAGGACCCGGCTAACGAACTTGCGATAGTTGGGCTTCTTGGTTTTCGCATCCCGAGCTTGAGAACGCCTCCTGGAGTTCTTCTCCTCCTTGCCCTTCAGCTTGGGGCACTTGGCCCGAATGTGGTTTGGCTCACCACACTCAAAGCAGGTGACAGGGCCACCTCTCCTTCTGCTCCTCACATTGTTGTAGACTCTCGTGAATTTTGTGGATAGGAGGGCTAAATCATCCTCAGGTAGCTTCTTTAGTTACTCATTGCTCAAGGAGTGCAAAGCAGACAAAGAAAAACCAGATGAGCTAAAATCCAAAGAATCAGAAAAGCTATCCTTAGAAGGTTCAATCATTAAAGCCATCGTCTCTGTCTTGGGGAGACGTGAGATGAAGTCAATCTCATACGTCTTCAACCTCGAGTAGAGCTTATCTATGGTAAGCTCACTCATAACAGTCTTGTCATTGATAGAATTGATCTTCATCCCCTAGACCTTCACATCAAGAGCACCCAAGAGCTGACGTGTATTTTCAGATTCAGTGAATACAAGATCCACAGCACGTAAGTCATGAAGGATCTTGGAGAACCTTCCCCACAACTCATCCAGAGATTCACCGGGCCTTTGTTCAATTTTTGAGTATTTTTTTCTTGAGTTGGTTCTGTCTCACTTTCTTGATCGCAGTAGAGCCCTCGTGGTAGTCACAAAGGGTCTTCCAGATCTCATGAGCAGACCTCAAATGAGCGACACGTTCAAACTCAGATCGACTAAGCCCTTGAATCAAAAAGTTTCGAGCCTTACTATTTGCTTCCACATCTGGAGTGATCACATCGTCATTGGCCAGCACAACATAAGAATTTTTGACCTTAAGCCAAATTGCGTGCCCTTGAGCCTCGATGTAGGCATGCATACGAGCCTTCCAGTATGCAAAATCGACTCCATCAAACACAGGTAGTTTAGTTGAATACTTGTCTGTCGCCATGGCTCCAAAGACCGGTTAAGATCTATGAGAAGAGCTAACCGGGCTCTGATACCACTTGTAGGACCGGAAAGGCGACTAGAAGGGGGAGAGTTGAATAGGAGCTCAAACAATTTTTGCTAACCCCCAAAACTTCAGTAACAGAGAATAAAAAGTTGTGCTGAAAATTCAGGAATCGGTACTACCTCTGTTGTATGTGCGGTACTACCTCATAGCGGTACTTGGCACAACTTTTGATTCAACCGACCAAAACCTATGAGATTTGAAACATATCTTCTCCAAGAGGTCAGGAACCTATTCCAATCAACTATTGAGTAGATCCACGTCAAAGTTCTGACCTTTTTCAAAAAAAAGAGGCTATAGTCTCAAAACCAAGTCAAAATCCTAAATCTGATCCTAGACTTGCTCGTGGGCTATGGATGATCAAGATGATCTAAGATAGCCTCCCACAAGTAACAGCAAGTAAGATCAACACAAAGATTCAACAGAACACGGATGGATCATCAAAAACACCAAAACATCAAAATAAAGAGTAAGAACAAAAGAGACTCATCTTTGAGAACTTGTTTGGATTGATCTGAGATTTGAGATTGATGTTTACAGCCACTCCAACTTGGAGGACAAAACTTAATACATGAGCACACACTCAATCAATCCCTAGAACCCTAACCTCTCTCTCCTTCTCTTCTAACCCTAAGAACACACGCTAGGGTTTTTGCAAATGAGGCTTAAGGGGCTGCTGGATAGCACCCTCTCCTTTATATAGTGGAGGCAAGCATCTAGGGAATATTCCATTAGGGCACCCGTTAAGCCCACTCACAAATGGGTTTATCACACACGCACGCATCTCAAAGCATCGTCTTCATTTCTCCTTGATCTAAACCGCTTTTTCACGCACCGCGGTTTAGCTAGAGGTCACCAAGACGGTATTTGGTGAAAGGACCAAAACACCTCTTCTCGATCCTTCTCCACGGACCGAGTCCAATCTTGTTGAAGCAATCGCCTGCTTCGCCACGTGTAGGTTGATCCGCAGCTCTCAACATGTCGGCAAGTCTCTCCCGTCCGGCTCCCGCCGAAACCACCAGGGCACTTGCACCGGCCCCCGCGCCGCTTGATCTAACCAGCTGCATCGAACTGCCCGTTCGATCATCCTTGTCCATTCTGTGCCACGCTTGAGTCACCTGACCTCACCCGGTATCCATGATCGTTCTAGACCTTAGCTCTCCAAGCTTAGTCCCGATCCTCCTCCCCGTTGACCGTCATTGACTTGCAAGCAACCTGTACAGCAATAGACCAAGAAATCGTTTCCGGGAGCAAGTTCTTCACAACTTGACTCACGTTAGCCAAAATATGCAATATGCAACACATATGCACTGATAAACAAGGATATGACCTATCCAAAATCCAGATATTCAAGATAACCAAAATTCACAACAAACGCGGTACTACCACCAAGTAATGTCCGGTACTACCGCATCAAGGTAGTACCGCTCTCAACACTGTGGTCGTACTGCTACCAGGGAAAACCCAAAAATCCCCGAAAACATCATTTTCTGGAAATTCCATACCGCGTACATTTGGTATTATCGCCGTGCGGTCGTACCGCCAACTAAAGTGCGGTCATACCGCTCCAGAGAAAAACCGAGACTCTCAAATGCACTCCAGTGAAAAACTTAGAACCCTTTAGACATACATGTCTTGCCACGTGGACAGCCCAGATTCAACGAAACGTTCGGACCGTGTGTTTAAACCGTCCGATCTGGACACTGTTCAGAGTTCCGAACGTTCACTTGATTTTGGACCGTCCGATTTCAATCGTACGTCTCACACTCCCTTTCACGTTCGGACGGTCCGAACGTTCAACGCGATCTGGACCGTCCGATTTCAATCGAATGTCCAAAAGATCCGTTCACGTTCGGAACCCAGACCTACGGTAGTTCTGCTCCATCTTGCGGTCATACCGCGATGCAGTAGTACCGCTCCTAACACGCCGGTACTACCGATTTTGATGTCACTTGCTGAAAACAGAGAAATCAACAAAACTCTCAAAGCTATTGCCAATTATTTCATCACCTAAGATCATAAGTATGTCCCCATGACATCCACATTATTTTAGACTCATAAAACTGACATGTCTGATCGTGATTGATGATATGGTTCAGGAGTCTCATGGTGTACAGGAAACATGTGGGTCAATATGTAATACCTGAAAGTGAAGTCTATAAATAGGTCTCTATCCATTAGTCTTATTATGCAATTGTAAATGACGCCACGAAAAGACAGATAAACAAAAGATAGACAAAAAAACCTCCATAAAATTAATTTAGGATTTGAACAAAACCTAATACTGGTATCGGAGCGAAAGGTTCGGAGGCGGGGGCACTCTCGGCGGACGTCCGCGTCCGGAGCAAGTCTCGTTCGACGCACGGCGATCCTCCGCGTCGGAAGAAAGTCTCGTTCGTGGACGTCACATCAAGAGCGACGACGTCGTGTCCGTCTTCGCTTTTTTGTCCGCGTCCGAAGAAGTCGTTCGCTGTTCGTTTTTTGTCCGCGTTCGAAGGCAGGCGACGTAGCTGTCCGCCTGTGCATCCGAAGCCAAGTCGCTGTCCGTCCTCGGTCGACGCGCGTCCAGCACAGGAGTGCACCTGCTCTGCCGCTTGCGGTCGTTGGCGTGCGCCTTGCGCTTGTCCGCGCAAACACGAGGAGTTGGCGGATAGTGACACGTGGACCGTGCTAAGCACGAACTAGCAGTGCCGATGTATGAACGAACGAAATAAACACGGGACGCCATGTATGCAAATCTCTAGTGATGGGACATACAAAACGAGCAAAATAGACCACCGGTGGCAAAAACGAAATAAATGAGCAGGGCAAATCTGTGTCCGTTAGGTCTCATGACAGACATTGACTGGCTATAGTGAGAATAGCAACATAGAGCTAAAAAATTCAATGTGAAGGAAACGACCAAGCAATTTCTCCATTCTTTTCCGTTCTCTAGATGACTAGATGTGATCTAGATAACTAGATGTGAAGAGCACCAAGCAATTTCTCCATTATGTCGTGATCTAGATGACTAGATGTGAAGAGCACCAAGCAATTTCTCCATTCTTTTCCGTTCTCACTCCTCCAACACTTAACGTGTCTCGCAGGGCACGTGAGTGCCGCTTGCTTGCCTGCCTGACTCGGCAAATCATGGAAGAATCAGAGATAGGGAGAACTCGCACGGTTGAACTCCACGCTTAGTCACTGATTGGGTCAACAATTGTGTCCTGATCCCATGTCGCTCCACAGAATGGGACAAAGGTTTAGTCTCCTCTCGTTTCAAAACTATGACCATCAGTCCTTCAGATATTAATTACCTTGATCTTTCACGACTTAAGATTTATTTTTCTCTACCAGACTATCACTAAAAATGCATCCAATCGTCACCTAATTTTGCTTCATGTTGTGTGTATAAGAAGACAGTGAATGATCCCCTCATGAGTATTCCCGTACCCTCAAGCTCCAACCCATGGAAGGTTCGCATTTCTTCTACACTCTTCATCTCCTCCTTTTGTGCTCACTTTCCTTGGTTCCCCCAGCCAAATCAACAACAAACGAAACTGATCTATTGGCACTTGTATCCTTCAAGTCCCTCGTATCAGGTGATCCACTGAAGATATTGTCATCGTGGAATGGCTCCGTCCAACACTGCCGGTGGCCCGGAATCAGGTGTGGTCGTCGCCATCCTGACAGGGTCACTTCTCTTGTTCTAAACTCCAGCCATCTCTCAGGTCAGATATCTCCAGCTCTATCCAACCTCACCTTTCTTCAGGAGTTGAGCCTCTCGGATAACGAGTTCACCGGAATCATCCCAGAAGAGCTAGGGCAGTTGAGTAGATTGCGCTCCATCAATCTGTCTCGGAATGCCCTTGGTGGTAACATACCATCAACTCTTGGAAACTGCACCTATCTAGAGTATATAGGAATGGGGGGAAATAATCTGCAGGGCACAATCCCATCTAGTATTGGATTTTGCAAAGACCTTATTTACTTGGTATTGACCTCTAATAACCTTGTAGGAAACATCCCACCAAGCCTTGGCAACCTAACTAGGCTGCTATTATTTCGTCTAGATGTGAATAATTTGACTGGTCCCATCCCTGCTTCTCTCGGCCAGCTTCGTGTCCTTCGAATCATTTGTGTTAACGACAATTACCTTTCGGACGAGATACCACATTCCTTGTACAACATCTCATCCATGGGGGTCCTTCAATTAGCCTCCAACCAGCTCGAAGGAACCCTTCCTTCTGATATCGGTTCTTCTTTTCCAAACTTGTTTGCACTATTGATATTTGCAAATCAACTACAAGGACATATCCCAGATTCCATATCTAACTGTTCGGACTTAGGTATGCTTGAGGTTGGTTTTAACAAATTCACAGGTTCAATACCTTCTAGCTTAGGAAACTTACAAAATCTACGGATTTTTTCTGCTGGTGGCAATCTACTTGAGGCGAAGACAACTAGTGATCTGAGCTTTATTGATCGATTAAGCAATTGTACAGAGTTAGAAGTGTTAGATCTTGGTGGTAACCTACTCCAGGGAACTTGAAGGGAATATACCGGAACAGATGAGTTCTATGCAAGCCCTAGAATCCATGAACCTTTCAAATAACAAATTTGTAGGAAATATCCCCAAGGAAATAATGTATCATTCTCTTTCTGTAGCCATAGACATGTCGCATAATTACCTGAATGGTTCATTGCCACTGGAAATCGGTAAGTTGAATAATATACAAACGATCATCCTATCAAATAACAAATTATCTGGTGAAATTCCTAGCACTATCGATGGCTGCCAGGTATTGCAGGCACTTTATCTTGATAGAAACATGTTTCATGGGTCCTTTCCATCCTCTTTTGGTAACATGAGAGCATTGCAAGTGCTTGATCTATCCCACAATTCTTTTTCTGGTCAAGTACCACAGCTCATAGATGAGATGAACCTCCAATATTTAAATATTTCTTTCAATAATTTTGAGGGAGAACTACCCAAAGGAGGAGTGTTCAATAATATTACTGCAATTGATGTAAGAGGGAATCCTAAACTTTGTGGTGGAATACCACAGATGAAGCTACCAAAATGTATCACACATATCCAAACACACAAACATCATTCCCGGAGAATCATGGTGATTTTATTTTGCATAGCTGGTGCAGTTGCATGCTTTTGCATAGCCATATGTTTCTTGGCCAGTCGATATCGGAGAAGATCACAAAAAAACCCAACATC
This sequence comes from Phyllostachys edulis, assembly GCA_036346405.1. Classification (NCBI taxonomy): domain Eukaryota; kingdom Viridiplantae; phylum Streptophyta; class Magnoliopsida; order Poales; family Poaceae; genus Phyllostachys; species Phyllostachys edulis. The sequence continues at coordinate 96,112,734 of CM070545.1, read as the reverse complement.
CAGTGATGCAATGAAATTTGAACACAAGAGGGTGTCATACAATGACATTTTCAGGGCTACAGATGGTTTCTCTTCGGTTAATTTAATCGGAAGAGGCACATTTGGAGCAGTATACAAAGCTACCATGAGCTTTGAAAATCTGACAATCGTCGCTGTGAAGGTCCTAGATCTTAAACAACATGGTGCTTCTAAAACATTCTTGACTGAATGTGAAGCTTTGAGAAATATACGGCACCGAAACCTTATTAAGGTTTTGAGCTCATGTTCTAGTACGGATCACAGTGGTAATGATTTCAAGGCTTTAGTTTTTGAGTTCATGCCGAATGGTAGTTTGGAGACATGGTTACATCCTAGAGCATGTATTGCTCGATCATTTAAGCTGGCTCTAAGCCTTATCCAAAGGATGGACATTGCAATAGATGTTGCCACGGCATTAAACTACCTCCATCACCATGGGACTGTGGCAATTGTGCATTGTGATTTGAAGCCTAGCAATGTACTTCTGGATGGAGAAATGATTGCACATGTGGGTGATTTTGGATTAGCAAAGTTTTTGGTTCAACCAGATACCATCCTTTCTCATTCAGGAAGAAGCACTGGGATCAAGGGTACTATCGGCTATATTCCACCAGGTACAAGCTTTCTGCTAAGAAATATACAGTATCTTTAGTATACCCATTGGTAAAAGTTTACCGTGTCATCAGGTTTTTTTAGAACAATTAGTTGTCTAATTTCTTTGAGAAAGGTCTAATTCCTATGTACTTAAGCATTTCTAACTTAACGCTTGTTGAATCTTTACTACTTAAAAAGAACCCATTGGTGAGTGGTAACTGGTAAGTCGTTCTTTCATAACCCCACATCCCCTCGATCGTTCTACTTAAGCATTAGGTGTATTTTTAATTTATTAGGTTCCCAGGTTAAAAACTTCAATCGAAGATAATGGTGATGACCCTTCAGAGCATCCGTGTGAATCTGCTGAGCATTCCGGCTTGCTTTGGATTAAGGAAGTAGACATAGATGTGAATGATTTGACATATATTTGGCTGGGAATTTTGTTTTGATAAATACAATTGGCGATTTGAGACCAAAATAATTTATACAAGATCATGCAGGTGGAGCACTAATGACATGAATACGTTAACAAAAATAGATGTAATTAGGTTTTAGAGCATGAAATACAATTTTATTTATCTGTAGCAAAGCACAGACATTCAACTAGTAAGGAATAATTTTCCTAGTTTTCATGGAATGGCGGTCGGGCACAAACACAAAAACCATTTTGAAGTCTGATTCTATTATTGCTAGCACACCATGTGTGACGATAATTTCCTATTTTCAGAATACGGCATGGGGGATCAAGCATCTGTGCAGGGAGATGTATACAGCTATGGAATTCTTCTTCTCGAGATATTCACTGGAGTGAGTCCCACCGATGAAAGATTTAAAGATGGGATGAGCCTTCCAAAGCTGGTTGAGATGTCTTTTCCTGAGAAAGTTATGGAAATAGTCGATGACAAATTGTTCTTGACTAATGGCCAAAACGAGACAGGAGGCAATACCAATGAACCCAAGAATGTTCATGAATGCTTGCTTTCGGTGGTACAAAGTGGACTCATGTGCTCCAAGGAGAATCCAAAAGAGCGCATCGGTATAAATGATGTGGTCAAAGAGCTAAGCTCAGCAAGAGAGAAGCTACTGAGTTGGGAAACGTTTGAAATGATTGGTTGATGCATTTTGCCTTTCTTAAGTACTGATGGCACTTAGAAGTTATTAAACTTTTTAAAGTTTCATGTTGGCTATGTTAAGTTTTGTGTTAAAGTGCGGAGTCACTGTGCTACATAGGAAGTGAAGTACAATTGTTTGGCCTTTCTTTATCACAATTGGTTGGCACTGTTTAAACTATGGGAACCGCCTGCATGTTCCAGTTTGCTTTCCATTCCTTTGCGAGCTTCGCTGCACCGGAATTTCCCTAACATGCTATATTCTCTGTATGATACAATAATCTGTAAATGTCACAACAAATTGGTTCATTCTGTGATAGAAATATTCTTTTTTACGTATACAACGCAACACAAATCTGTACATCTCTAAAAAAACAAATGTGCCACTATATTTCAGCATTGGTACTCCAATCAAAATAAAGTGGGAACAAAGAAGATGCTTACCTTTTAGCACTGTCTGCTCTGTTGAAATCGACAATTCTACAGTGCGTGTTCAATATAACATAACAACTTTTCCCTAGAGTTCAGCAAAACAGAGTAACATAAAATGCTCTGGAGTGAAAAGACAGCACAGGTTAATATGTTTGTTTCTACATAGAGAATGAATAGTGAACAGTCAACTCAAATGCACAAGCAACAATTCTGACAATTCACGGAACATCTCAGTGTTCTGTGCTTTTCTTTGGCTTCATGATACAACTAGTGCACAAATTGACAATTCGTAAAGATACAGCAAGGTAAAAAAGATATTATAGCATTCCAATAATAGGAACATGCTCTTCAAAACAGGAAAAAAAGAAATCCAAGAAAAAAGTGTGAACCTTGATAAGAGCATTCGAGCTGCATATATAATTGGTGATAAGAGCACACCCATGATCAACAAGTGTCATATCAGGGCAAGAACGCAGCAGATCAAAAGGATTATTTTTCTTCTTACAAATTGAGCTTCTGTAAATAGTAACATATATACCACATTAGCAGAGAGAGTGGAACTCACGGACGCCCAAAAAATTTTATGACTTGAAAAAAAAATGATCCAAAAAAAATTAAAAAATAATGAGAAGAAACAGTCGACAAAATAATTGGGATTCGAAAAAAAAAAACAGCTGAGAACAAAAAATGATACGAACATTTTTACAAAAAAAAATCGACGCGAAAACGAAAATAAAATGTTCGCAAAAAAATGGTTCTCCTCGCTGTATCTGGCGGTGGCGCAGGCCAGCGGTGCGGCAGTCCTCCGGATCCGACGGTGGCATAGGCCGACGGCGGCGGTGCAGGCCGGCGGCGCGGTGGGTGGAGGAGGATTGTGTCGTCTTCCTGGGTGGAGGAGGGTGGCGGAGAGGAAGAATGCGGTGCCGGCGGGGGAGGAAGGAACACAGCAGGGGCGAGAGCGCGTCAAGCAAAATGGGGTGCGTGTGAACCACACTTGGGAGTGGGGAATTTCTCATCGTACCCCACAGGCCAGAGACACCTGGAGTGGGTTTCCTCGATGCATCCAACGGTTCCTATTTGTTCCAGGGTGGATTCGAGGGTGTAAAAGTGCGTCCGTTACTTGGACAAGGCAAGGGTGTCTGTTTTTTTAGCAAAAATCGAAAAGCTAAATCCTTTGACACGATCAAGGAATTTGTGAACCTATGATACAAAGAATATCCAATGAAAACACACAACTGTTCTACAATTAATAGACAGCAAGTTCTTGGAAAGAGGAAATCTTACGAATATTTTGGATACAATGTTGCAACGAGACACCATTTTGTGGCACACTCAGTTTTCAGGGTTTTTTTTTTTGGCTATTTTGGTACTGTTCACATTTAAATTGCAAATATAGCCACCACCTAACTGAAATGTAAAAAAAAACACTAGGGCCGTGCCGACAGGCGAAATGTATCGCCTGTCATGCCCCCATCGCATGGCACCGGCCTATCGCATCCCATCGCCTCACACCCTTCACTGTCGCGCCTGTGCCTCTTCACCTCCATGTCAGTCGCCCAGGCCTCAGAGGCTCTGTCATGCCCCCGAGCCACTATAGCGCAAGAGCCCATCCGCGTGCTGGCAATATATATTGTCGCTGCTTTTCCACTGTACATATTTTTAACACTGTTTTGTACACACTGTTCAGGCACTGTTGTTATGATTCGACAAGAAGGGAAGGACGAGGAAGCATCGGAAGCAAGAACAAGAGGGAGAAAAGATGTCGGCGACAGAGAAGATCGTCTTTAGAAGAGGAAAAAGGATTCAGTCCTTACAATGTATTTTCATGCCGTTACAGCACGCAAGCTGAGGCTTAAGTACTAGCCAACAAAGTAGTTTGCTTAACCTTCAATCTACTGTTCCTGGTAAGGCCGAAAGCTAGATAGCCCATTTGTCTGACAATAACCTCCGGTTGGGCTGGCGCTTCCTCTGGCCCAACCTCCTAACCATGCCACCCTTCTTGTTAGCAGACACAGCACCATTAGCAGACATAGCAGGCATGACAACTGTTTACCTGTGTGAGCTTACGTTAATGTTGTGTTCACATTGTGGATAGTGTTTTGTGAGTGAGTGAACAATACTCAACAGCGGTGCTACAGTGTAGCTATTGGTCTCGGCCTTTGCTTTTTAAACGGCGGTGAAGATCTCTTCCTAATATTTTGTATTGTAGATTCTCTGTATTGAATCCTTCGATACAAGGATCCATCTCCACGGGTGTGTGAGTGGGAACACCACAGTATTACCGAAGGAATGACGGAGAACTAGCTCTAGGACAGAAAAAAGAAGCAGCATGAAGCTAATACTTTTACAGATTTCCTAGTCAGGTACTACAATGTTTGTTGGATTTGTCTTTATCAGAACCTATACTGTGTATTGCCAAGTTATGAACTCCCTGAAATGAGGTAGGGAATCCAGAGTCAAGCTGCCCTCTGCAGACTTGGTTGGGTTTTGAGACAGATATTTGAAAACTATGCAAAATCCAAATAGCAGGCTACATCATAAGCCCAATGGCAGCATGCAGCAATAGAGAGCCCATTGCATGTTTGTGACGACCCATTTATGAGTTCGTCACCATCCAGCGACTCTTCCTGCTGAAACTAATCACCTGTGTCCTCCTGGAATTCTTCTGTTGAAGTTTAGCAAGTATGAGCACAACCGTACTCAGCAAGTTGCATGGAAAATTCTATTTAACTACTTGCGAGGGTTTTGAAGTGATTGCAACTATTTAACCATAATTAGAGTATGTGGATGCATCATTTAGTTTTAACAGATTTTTCAGTAAAGCACTAAACATCCTACTAATATAACATCAGGGGTTTTCAACATCTGAATTAATCAACTTAACATCTGTAAATATCTACTTATTCCCCATTTATTGGAATCTCACATGAACATAACTTCATTAACTGAAAGCACGACGCATCTGAATATTATTAATTATACTCTGCAGAGTTGTCCAACCTTACCCACAAGATATCTCTAACTCATACTGTTAAGCTATATACACGCAACACGATAGCGCGCGACTAAGTCAAGATAACAAAGCATTTTCACTACTCAACCTTTCTAGCCTCTACTCGTGTCGGAACCCCGAGTAGCACAACCCCGGGACCCTCTGTGCGTTCTGGACCAATCCCAAGATTAGTAGCTGGTCCGCACAGTTTCAACATCAATGTAATCACAACCATACAATAAACTAAAGATGAAGCAGACAAATTAATATTATTAACAGCAAAAGACTTTATGGTCAAGGTTTTTACAGGGTTGCCCCGCAGGGCTACAACACCAGAGAACTCGCAACGAGAAAACAAAACACGCGCGGAAGCCACACGACGTGCCCACAGGCAATCGAGTGGAGGATGTCCCCTAGCTCGCGAGGTCTTCGAAGACCTCCTCTTCAAAGAGGTCAGAGGTCCCTGGCTCCTCTTCAGCTGCTGATCAACCAGAGGGCACAAAGCCGTGAGTACTTTGAATTTACTCAGCAAGTCGTAGGGAAATGAATGCAAATAGTAATCGTGCAAGGCTCAACAAGGATAGCTTTATGGTTACTTTGCAGAAAGCAATGTTGACTAGAAATACAGCAATAGATTGCCAAACACAAGTTGAAAGATTAATACATAAGTAATCAGGTTTCTTTGAAACGACTCGTGACCACCCTGGCCACTACCCAGACCACTCGTGAACACCCAGTTCACGACCCAGACCACTCGAAACCAACCATGACCACCTTTTTGAGAAAGTCTACCCCTTGCGTGAAATCACCAGGCATGTCCTTAACCATGGACACAGCTATTCGAATAGATTTACACTCTGTAGAGGTTGTACAGCTTTACCCACAAGACACGACCTCTCTAGTTTGTTTGGCACCCGCCGATGCCCCTACTCACTACCTTGGGTAAGCAGGTTAGAGCACGTGACAAGGCCTTTACAAGGTTCTGCTTGGACCCGGTTCCGCTCACTAAGGTTTCGCCTTCCTAGCCCCCTCTTGCGCCAAGTGTGTGCGTCCAACCCAAATCTTACACACTTCCACCAAAACGGAACCGAATCAAAGCATTGCCAATTAGTTGGCCAGGTCCACCCCACAATAGACTTGTGGTTGCATGGTATGGTCCGGATCAATGGCTTACAAGGTTAAGTCTTTAGAGACTACTCAGGCGGGACAATCACATCCCAATGTGCTTAAAGCACCCCATTTACTGCACAATCACTCGCCCGAGTATAAAACATTTTGGGTTCAACCTGGCCAAATGACCATCCTAGTCATGGCACAACAAATTTTAACAACAGTGGCCGCACCACAATTCCATATATCATTAAGTCAAGTTTATCATCATCGAATCATATGATCGAGAAACATTGCATAACTAAGCAGGTCTAAGCAATATACGCACCCTTTGTTTGTTATCTCAATAAGAATGTCCAACTAAGATTACCCACCTATGGTGTCCAAAGGTACATGTCAACATGTCGAACACAAGTATTCAAGGAGTCATACTGACAAGTAGGTGCTTATGTTGGAAATATGCCCTAGAGGCAATCATAGAGATGATTATATTTCATTATGTTCATGACATTGGATAATATGTTATCTTGTTCCTAGAATAATATTGTTAATATTTATTATCAAGTATGTGACTTGATTGTGAAACTCTATATTTCTACGATAATTATTCTTATACAATCCCTGGTCGGAGACATATGAGGACACATATGAATAAACTAGCATATGTATTGGTTGATGACTATGTTTCACGGGTCATGGATATGGAGATATCAAACCAATAATATGGACACATGTTAGAGAACATGATGTTGGATAAGACCCACCTTGAGACACTATTGAGATTGTTATGATTCTATGTGTCGTTAGTTGGTCTCAAACAATGATGATGTATAATCCTTAGACCTGAGATCAGCATGGTTTCCTATATGTGTAATAGCACTCTTAGGGGTTGTCAAACGCTACACCGTAACTGGGTAGTTATAAAGGTAGCTTTCGGGTATGCTATGAAACATGCAGAGGAAGGTGACTGGTCGATATGGGATTTGCCCTCCTAACATAACAGAGGGATGTCTCGGCCCTCGCAGATCGGATAAAGAAAGTGCATGGCCATGCCATTAGTTGTCGAAGTGTTCGACCACGTGAAGTTATCTGACACTCGATCGAGAAAGTATTGAACAGTCCATGGATGACACAACATCTCACTAGAGTTCAACCAGACATCATGAGGCAAAGGGAGTATACACAAGTAGGTCGCTTAGTTCGATCAGTTACGAATTTGTCGTATGGAGATACGAGCTGGTTGTAGACTGGTCGAACGCAATCACAGAGTGGTCGTAACCTAGTCGTAAGGAGTTGCGAACTGGTCGTGACCAAATACGAACTGGTCGTATACAGATAGGACCTGGTTGTAAGTGATAAGGACATGATCGTAGATCATATTGCATTAAGGTTCATCCGATATAATTTGTAAGTATTCGGGGATCGTTATGTTCTGCTAGGAGCCGCTACGACCTGTGATTGGAAAGGGTTTCCAAGTCACAACCGATTACGCATGAACCTACAGGGTCACACACTTAACGGGTTGGAGCAAACCAGTACGGATATGATTCGTCAAACGTGTTCAGAGAGGATCCGTAACGAGCACTATATAAGGAGATGCATGAGGCTGTTTGGGAGGTAAGTTTTACACCACCGAAATCCTAGCCATCATCTTCCTGAGAGCTCTGCCGTGCGACTTGGTGCTAGTACACTGATGTACGGTTGTTCCTTCCCTGGACATGTGGACACCGTAGAGGTGCTACTGCGACTGTTGCACTTGAGGACGATCCATGATCTTCACAAGGAACTGCAGACGTTGCTGGAGGAGACGATCGACTCGCGAGGACGCTGGACGATCGACTATGACCACTACATCGACGCGCTCTACGTTGGACCAGGCTGCTCCAACCCTTCTTCCGCTGCTTTGCGCATCTGGTGGTAACGATCTGTGATCATCTACTTGCTTGGCATCCTGGTTTGCGTGGTAGAAATTTTTGTTTGTAGCTATCGTAGCCTACCCATGACCTTACAGTTTCGCTAATTCTCAAACCATTTTTATACAAATAGCCATGCATGTTTGTATAAAACAATATAACTTTGCAAACTAGGTTCGACATGATCAAAGGTCTACGACTTACCTTCGATGAAGAGTTAGGATTCTTTGGTCGAGGTCGCTGGGTCCAAGAACTCTTTCGAGAAGCCGGAATCTACACGTGTGGAAAAAGCCAAATAAATACAATAAATCCAAACAAAACCAAAGACTTCCAAACTAAAACCAAAAGAAAAGGTTCTTGATTAGAAACGGGCTCTTGGGAGGAGGTCCAACTGAGAGGGTGGTCGAGGGAGGTCCTGAGGAAGGGGTCCTGAGGAGGAGGTCCTGAGGAAGAGGTCCTGAGGAGGATACGACTACTCAACGTGGTCGTAGGAGAGTTGGGTAAGGCTAAAGAAAACGAAAGAGGGCTGCTTAGGCTTTTATAGCCAGGGGATGATTGAGACTCGGAGGCGCCCAAGTTCAAGGGTAAGTGAAGGAGAAGATGGGAGCAAGTAGGGGAGGAAACAAGAGGAGGAACGGGTACTGCAGAAGCGACAGCATTTAATGCGACACAACAATATTTAATGCGCGAAGACCTTTGCGTCAGCAGTGACACGATGGGAGGAAGAAGAAGGTGAGTAGGGCTGATAGGTGGGGCTAGTCAAAACTCGAGAGGGTGGTCCAACCAAAAGGGAGGTCGTGACCAAAGAGGAGGAGGTCCTGAGGATACAACAAAAGGGATACAAGAGGTCGCAGCCATAGAAGGAGGTTGCGGTCAAAGGGGGAGGTCGCGGCCAAATGGGAGGTCGTGGCCGAAGGACAAAAGTGGAGGTCGTGACCCAACGGGAGGTCACGACTAAAGGACAAAAGGAGAGGTCGTGACCCAAGGGGAGGTCACGACTAAAGGACAAAAGGGGAGGTCACGGTCAAAGGGGGAGGTCGCGGCCAAAGGACAAAAGGGGAGTTCGTGACCCAAGGGGAGGTCGCGACTAAAGGACAAAAGGGGATGTTGTGACTCAAGGAGAGGTCGTGACTAAAGGACAAAAGGGGAGGTCGTGACCCAAAGGGAGGTCGCAACTAAAGGACAAAAGGGGAGTTCGCGACTAAAGGTCAAAAGGGGAGGTCGTGACCCAAGGGGAGGTCACGACTAAAGGACAAAAGGGGAGGTTGAACACCCGAGAACTCCAGCAAGCGCAGAACAAATCGAACTTGAATTAATTGAAGTTTGATTAAGTCATTTTAAACACCTCAAATTCCAAAATCTCAAGTTAAGCTTTAGAACTTCAACAAAACCAAATGGTTATTTTTATTTTGAAAACCTTCAAAAAGGCTCTGAAAATTGGGATGTTACAACTCGGTAGGTTCTTGGACAATACAACCATCGGGAAACCACCAGCCAACAGTGGAATAGCGGTCCGATGCTGACTGTACCGACCGTTGTGTAGATCAACGAGTTTCCCTCTGGGCCCACTCCTATCCCACCCCCAATCTGCGGCTGCTCTATACAACAAGAGTAGGTGACATCCTGTAGACATTCAATCAGAAGAGCAGTGTACTAAGCCAAGTTGGATATACCAAACCTGTGGTTGAGCGATTTATGTGTCTGTTATTTGGCACAAGGTTCTAGTCCTTACTTGTTTTCAGTGGGGAGGAGAACTAACAACCAACTAGTGGCTACCCACCTTCTTGGCCCCACCTTTAACTCACTTTTATCAAGTCTATTGGGTTGTCCAACCTCCTAGTCTCAATCCTCAACTCTCCACCAAAACCATTGGCGACTAGCCAATACTCTTTTTCAGTGTATATGAACACATTATGTGACAATGCTGAACATTAGTTAACACTTTATGTAACTTAAGCTTGTTAAAGTGAATATGGCCTAAAAAGGAATGAGTAGGTGTGTATGTGGGGTGTTGGGATTTATTGACTCATCATGGCATTCAAAAGTATTATTTCAATAACAAAGTAATTGGCTTAATTATGATAATGAAAGCAATAAACAAAGTATAGAAAACATAGGCTCAAAATGATCAAATGGATGCAAGGCTGAACATGAAATGTCACTCGCAACCGAGGAGGGTTGCGAGTTGTTGTCATTATTCTTTTGTTGCGAGTTGTTGTCATATTTCTTTTGTGCTCGTAACCGAGAAGGGTTACGAGTTGTTTTTATTATTCATTCAGTTCTTTACTTACTGTCCTGTATCTATTTAACTGCTTTTAAACTTCCGTTGTAAATTATTACATATTGATATTGCAAATAAAAATGGCTTTAAGCAAAATAACTTGTAGAGTACAGCCTCATCCTTTGATAGCCTTGCATTTATATAAATTTTACGATACACTGCAAGTCTTGCTGGGTACGTATTGTACTCAATCTTGCTTATATTGTTGTTCAGAGTTCGAAGATGAGCCAATGTCTGACGATACGTTCTTCGCACAAGGAACCGGAGGGTTCGGTGATGGGTCTATCTAGGTCTTGTTCCTTGTCGGTTGCATGAGGGATTGGATGGGCATGCCGTTGGAATTTTTCTACTTTTATTACTTCTTCCGCTACTACTTTTACTTTGATGATGACTGCTTTTATTTGGCCGGTCGGCTGTTGATGTAATAACATTACCGCTTAAGTTAAGTATCATTTTCTTTAATTTTATATGTGAATGTATGGATGTGAATATCAAATGTTGTGAATATGTGTACTAGCCACTAATCATGAGACTAGTACAGTATGCACATAGGGTCTTCGAGTATTCCACGCCCGGGGGTCCGACAACGCTTGGTATTAGAGTCATACTGACTGTAGGAGAAGCCCTAGATAGAATGGTCATTAGATTAGGACTTAGATTTCAAAATTCAACCTACTCTAATCATAGGAATGATTCTGAAAATTTAGGAGTTATTGCTAATCGTATCCCTCTTAGCATTCTCCTCTTATCAAAAATAATTCTTATGGTTTTCTGTTCTCATCTTATTCAAAATGACTCTAGTTTTGAGAGATGTGATGCTCTCTGAAAATAAAAGTTTTTAAGAACTTTTAGGACCTTAAAAACAGAGCCAAAATTATTTGTAAAAGTCCTAAAAACATCCCACACAAAGTCCTTTTGGAAGTTCCTCTTTGAACTAATAAGGATATCACTCTAGATACATCTTTTCCCAAAATTTCAGAATGTAGTACCTTGCAGAAAATATTGTGATGTATTATTCTTTAAACCCCTCCTACCTTCATTTGGAGTTAAATTGAGTGATATTATAAACGTCTACTTATATATAAAGACCAAGGGGTAATATAACCTGAAATTGAGCCTTAGAGATTAGTTAAAGAAACTAGAGAATGGGTAAAAACTCGTGTTGAAATTCTTTTCATGTCTAATGTCATTTCTTATCCATGTATTTGGTCACATGATTACTAACTTTCCTCTTCTTAAAACATGTAGATGGCTGCCCAATGGGAACCACAGTACCGCACCAGTGTCTTCGAGGAAGGTACGCTACAGCACACCTTGTGGGTGATGCTGTAGCATGTGGAGTGGCCGCATACACCTCAGTATGCAGTCTACAGCGCACCCTCCAGTACGGCCTCCACTGAGTACCTTACCCAGGTGCTCATTTAGGGACGGCGCTTTGGAGACCCCGCCTTCTGTTACTACGGGAGGGGCTCGATGGTCCTGATGTCACTGTACGATGCAGCGTACGCCGCGATCATATGCCTATGGCACACGCTGCCGGAGCTAGAGGATCCATTCTTCCACTTCCCAGCACGGACTAAGGATCGGTAGGGGCACTCCTATTGGGTGGAGGGGAGGCAGTTCCTCACTCCCCACTTGTACCTCGTTGGCCTTGTGAGGTCCCTCGACGAATATCTCTGTCGGGTGACCCACGAGTTGTTGGAGGCCCGCCGGAGGATCTCCACGCTGGAGGACAGTATTGCACCGATGGTGACCCAGGGACTCTTCTCATGGGAGCTACTGTACAGAGAGGATGTCATACTGGCGCCCACTGAGGAGCTGCCGGAGCCCATCGTCCGCATCCAGTCCCGTACCCGACGTCCCCGCATGTCGGCGATTGGTCACTGCTGTTGAGTGATGGCCATTTGCTCGGGGACGAAGGAGTCTTCACGGATGGTGCAGTGACACTATCACCCTCGCACCGGGCATGAGGAGGCTAAGTACCATGGTACTCCACCCTCCGCTGTCCCAAAGTCCTCAGGAGCCGCACCGTGCGACTACAACGACTAGGCTACGACAGATAGTCTAGAGCTCACTTATAGGACTTAGCATGAGCACTTTTGGATATTTTGTAGGATGAACTTATGTATGATATCACTTTAAAATTATTGTAATATGCTACTTATGATGTTTCATTTGCACCCTTTTGTAATGTACAAACAACGGGCATGTGCGCCATGTTAATTTGACCCTTAAGTTAAAATTCATGTGTGATGCCCCTAAAGTTTAAAAATATGCATATCTTTAGTTTAGACAAGTTAAATTAGTGGGGATGACAATACTTCCCGACCCGCTTAACTTGTTCTTATTCCCTCTTATCCAGCGGACGTTTGTTCACACTGCACTTTGATTGATCAGAATGCCAGTAACGCGCTCTGTCCGCTAGCTCATGGCAACAGGAGCCACCTTCGAATCATATCAACCGGGAAGCGAGGCCCCTACGCGTCTGCAACCCAGCCCGTTGCATCCTTCTACCACTACTACAAAAAGGCTAATACTGGACGCCTCATTACAGACGGTTGACCAAAACCGTCTATATTACATGCAATCACATACGGTTTTGGTATTGCGACCGTCCGTGTTACTGGCTGCGCTAAAAACCGTTTGTGAAGAGGTAATATCACAGACGGTTCATTATCAAAACCGTCTATGAAGTATCATAGACGGTTCTTAACAATAACTGTTTGTGATATTTCGAAATATCACAGACGGTTTTCAACAAACAACCGTCTGTGATACTTCACAGACGGTTTTCATAATGAACCATCTGTGATACGACACCATATCATGAACGGTTCCATCGTGGAACCGTCTATGATAAGTATCACTAACAGTTCCATCATAGAACCGACTGTGATAAGTCTCTTTATTAGTAGGAGCCCGCTAGGGTTTGCGCTCTAACTCGTCACTCCCGAGCGCCCTTACTCTCGTCCGTTCCCCTGCCCACCCGAGTGACCCCGTCGCCGGTGCCGCCCTTCTTCCCCTCTTCCTCCTCCCCCCGGCGTTGGCGACCCCGGCTACCTCACCGACACCAGCGATGTCGATCGAGGTAAGACAGATCTATTGGTTTGTGCTGTTGGTATTCATGTGAACCGAGTTGCAATGTGGGCTACCTAGCTAGCTTGTCGGTTGATGGTCAGTTTGGACACCCTTGGCCTTGCTGTCTTGTGACTGCTGGCTAGATGGATCTGAAGGTGGGGAATGGGGTTGTGTTTGGGTGTGACTGCTGCATGGTATATGTTTCTAAAGACATTTTTTGTTTTCGATACGTATGATGCAGGGTGTGTTGCTAAAAAAACACATTGATGCAACCTTAAGAAGTGGCAATCTGAGGGAGGCAATTTGGTGAGAGTTTTCCAAACAGTGGCCACCTCCTCACTGAGCCCGCCTCCCCTCTTCTCTATTCTTGATCTCTTCTCTACAAAATCTCTAAGCGGTGGTGCTTTTGCCTTTAAAACCGACTTCATACACACACACACACACACACACACACACACACACACACACACACACACATATATATATATATATATATATATATATATATATATATATATATATATATATATATATATATATATATATATATATTCATACATATATACATACATACATATATACATACATACATACATATATACATATATACATACCAAGTGAGTGTTGGTATTCATGTGAACCGAGCTCCTCCTCCTCTCGTTGCCTCCTGACCTCCTGGATCAAGCTCCCTCCTCCTGCGCCGGGATTAAGCTCCTGTCCCGCTTCTTGTCAGGCACTGCCCTGCTCCTCCTCCCTACACTGCAGCTCCAGCTCCTCCTCCCTCTACTTGCCACAAGGCCACCACCTGGACCTCCCTTGCGCCCAAATCTCGGCTCTAGCTCCCACTAACATGTAAGTCCCCTTCTTGCCTTCTTGATGTTGTCTGGTTGTTGGTTGATGCTGATGGTGATGGCCATTGGCCAGAGCCCAGATGCTAAATGTGTCATACATATATACATACATGAATAAGAGAAGTGCATCATTGCAGAGAAGTACCTTAAATGTGTAATACATACATGTAGAGAGAAGTAGAGAAATCATAAATATAAATGAATACAATAATCATGAGAAGTGAGCTTAGCTCACTTGGTGTGCTTTGGCTGGGGCCAAGCCACCCACCCACGTTCGAGTGTGATACTCAGCGGGGTGCCTCACCGGGTGTGTGTGTGCGTGCGTGGGTGTGAGTATGGGGGGGTGGTGGGGGGTGTGTGTGTGGGTGTAGAGGTTGTTTGAGGACTGAGCTGGGGCTCAGTTGGCAAAAATGAGAGGAGCTATAGGCTCTCAGCCCGCCACGGTTTGAGCGCTGGCTCTCGTGGTGCCTCGCGTGATTAGGGTGCTTTCTTCTTTAACGCGGACCGGATGGGGTAAAAACCCGGACATTCAAAAAAAAATCATGCAGATGCTTAGAAATGCTTAGATAATGGTAGAAATGGGCGGTTGTTGACTTATGTCGATGACCTTGATCACACAAAACTATTATTCCATTATAACTAGCACTTGTGCTTTGTTAATTTGTAAAGAAATAAAAATGAAAACAAAATGTTATTGACTTGGGCACAATGGATGTTGGTGTGATCTCATGGTGTGTGGAATGGTGCCTAAGTCCCTAAGGACCGAGTTACTTGGGCCACTAAACTGAGCAATATTGCGTGCTAACCACACGAGGGGGATATGGGACCTCTCTTGACTTAGTACTTTGGCGGGTGTTAGCCCCGAGTCGCAATGGTGGTTGTGTGCGTGCATTGTGTGAAAAAGAAACTCGTGATATGTGTTGGGCGAGCGGGAGTGGAATCCGGTAAGGTTCTCCACACCGAAGGGTATGGTAGTTGTCCGGGTGCTTTACCCTATGTGGTAGTTGACTTCCGACTGTACCATGGCCCTGTCTCAACGTATGGGTTTCTATCCATACGGGCGACTCGTAGTTAATGCTCAATATTGGAATTGTCTCGTAGGACTTAGCCGTGCCGACATACCAAAGGAAGTGTGCCTATTCCGGAGGCGAAAAGGCGGTCTGACGTGTGGGTACATTGGTACACCCCTGTAGGGATAAAACTATTCGAATAGCCTCGTCCTAGGTTATGGACATGCTTGGCAAGGTCACTCAAGAACTAGACTAAACATTTAACTAAAACTTGATGGGTGGTATGAATTGGGTAATTCAGGCTATTGTGTGGTGACTATCGGGTTAGTCACTTCTAGGTTGCTTCACTGTTGTTATTATTATTGTATCGTTGTTACTTCAACAATTAAAAATGCTTTGTCAAATTGCTTTCAATCTATTACATTATTGCAAATGTAAACTTGCTTTATGCTAAATGAGCCTAAAAGCCTTCCACTTACATAAAGCTTGCATGTAGCTAATTATAGGCTGTTACCCTTACACGTCAGTCTTGCGAGTACATTTTTGTGCTCATTTGCTTTGCTTAACTGTAATTGTCGCAGAGGAAGAAGTTGAGCCCCAAGGGCCCCACTTTTGTGAGATGTGCTTCGGATTCGACGAATAGGTTGGTGGCTTGGTCAGTTGCCTTGTGGACTATAGGCAAACCGTATGGCCTTCTTTTGTTTATAGCCATCTTATGGCTTTTACTTCCGCTTGCGTTTATCTCTTTGCTCTCTTTAGTTGTATTTGGCCCGTCGGCCTCCCTTTTGTAATTGAATCTATTATGTATGTCTTTTATTTAATCTAGTTCGTGCTTTGGATCTATGTTTGTATGTACTTGATGCACGACTTTGTAAAAGGGTGTATGTACAGCACTTCTGGCATGTACATATTTTCCCGAGGCACGGGATATTTGGTTTGCGATGCTAGGGTTGGTGGTACGACCAAGTATCTCAGGCTAAATACTCCGGGGTCTCACAGAGCTTGGTATCAGAGCCATACCGACCATAGAAACCCTAGCTTGGTCGTCTTTAGGATGTTTTGGAAAATTTATTTTCAAAATATCAAATGATTTATGAAAGCTTAAGTAAATTCTCTAATTTTACTCCTTACTTATCTTAGCTTTCTTATCTCATCTCGCTCTAATTTGAGTTTTAAAAGTTGTTTCCTCTCTTCCTCTCAAATGATAGTGTTGTCGCTTAATTGGGTTTTTGGGAGAACCAATGAGATTGGCAAATTGAAGTGTGAGCTGCCCGCTACAAGGTTTTGAAGTTCTGGAGTCGGTGATTCGACGAGGAGCTTGGATGCTAGACACGACAAAGAAGCATCAAATTTCCGCATGCTAGCCTCATAGGTTTCTAAATAACATAGATAATGAGAGGATAATTTAACTAAAACTTGTGGGGATAAAAGGGTAAGAGGTGATATTAGTTGGCTAAGTATCTAACACCTATTTTGCTAAGTTTTACTTTGCTTAGTAGGAGTGTTAGAATTGGAGCTATGTTTGCAATTTGCTATTTCTCCACCGATTACTCGTTCTCAATACGGGTTAGTCGTGTCGAGAAATTGGTTCAAGCCTCTTGTTTCCTTGTGGTTTTTTATCGTTCTTGAGATTTTGTAGAGTCTTTTATTCATTGTCTTGTTGGTTGCGGTTAGGGTGATGCCCATTCCCCTAGTCGTTAGCCCTTCCGTTTGCTTTCTTTAGGTGTGGTTGCTAACCTTTCTTCTAAACAGATGGCGGCGGGACTCAAGAAGGTCGTGGTCACCAATTGGTTCGACGAGGATCTCCCTCCTCCTCCGACCATGGCTGAGGTTCTCGCTCAGATCGAGCGGAATCGCATGGATCAGACTCGTATTCTGGAGGCGATCGCTTGCAACATCTCTTTACTCTCTTTAGTTGTATTTGGCCGGTCGACCTCCCTTTTGTAATTGAATCTATTATGTATGTCTTTTATTTAATCTAGTTCGTGCTTTGGATCTATGTTTGTATGTACTTGATGCACGACTTTGTAAAAGTGTGTATGTACAGCACTTCTGGGATGGACATATTTTCCCGAGGCACGGGATATTTGGTTTGCGATGCTAGGGTCGGTGGTACGACCAAGCATCTCAGGCTAAATACTCCGGGGTCTCACAACGACCCCCCGAAAGTGGCTAAGGGACTACGAACTATATATATATATATATATATATATATATAATAATGTCGGTTTTAATGGCACAAGCAACCACTGCTTGGAGACTTTATAGAGAAAAGTCATCACAGACAGTTTCATCTACAAACCGTCTGTAATATATAGTCATCACATACGATTTTAGCCACAAACCGTCTGTGATATATCAGTCATCACAGACGGTTTCAGCTACAAACCGTCTCAGGATACGCCCTATCACGCATTTATTCTCGCTTAATAACCGCTCAGGATAAGATGTATCACGCATGCTTTGAAAACCGTCTGTGATGACCTCATGTCATCATTGACCCATAAACTCAAACGGCTCACGAAACCGTCTGTGATAACGTTTTTAAACTGTTTGTGAAGACCTTTTCTATAGTAGTGTACATCGGTGCCAGCTGAGCAACCTCAGCCTGCCACCACCAACGAACCTGAAGTTCTACCGCCACCGCCCACCATGGCACAAGTGCTTACTATGATCGAGCAAGGGAGGCAAACGAACACTCTCCTACTCCAACAGTTCGTGCAGAATATCACTACCCTAGGCACTACTGCTGAACGAAAATGAGCTGCCGGTAACCAACCATCATCCAAGATGGACGAGTTCATGCGAACTCAGCCTCCAACCTTTGCATCAGTAGTCGACCCTCTCGACGTAGATAACTGGCTCCGCACTGTAGAGAGCAAGCTGATCATTGCCTAGTGCAATGACGAAAAGAAGGTGCTATACGGATCTTATCAGCTGCAAGGCGTAGCGGCAGCTTAGTGGGAGAACCATCATGTCATTAGCTTAGTGGGAGAACCATCATGTCATTCTTCCTGAAGGCCAGACCATCTCATGGGCAACCTTCAAGGAAGCTTTCCGCAACGCCCATATTCCCTCCGGTCTTATGGACATCAAGAAGCAGGAGTTCTATGAACTCTGGCAAGAGAACATGTCAGTGATGGAGTTCCTTAACTATTTCAACTATCTCGCTCGCTATGCTATGTCCGAGATACCGAATGGATGAAGAAAGGTCGCTCTATTCCAGGAGTGCCTTAATGACGAGATGAAGTGGCACTCGCTGCCCACGACATCTCCAACTTCCAGACCTTGATCAACAAGGTCATCTGGGTCGAGGATAGCACCCGAACGGTCGTGAAGAGCCGCAAACGCAAGTGGCTTGTGTAGAAATAAGCAAGCAGCGGCCCGCCAAGACCGCACGTTTGGCAACCATTAAACGCGCGTCCTTTGGCACCACCACCTCCGAGGTTCCAAGCCCCAAGTCCTCACCCTCAGCCAGCCGTGGTTCAATAATATAACCACAGAGGACAGTCATCCGGTACTCAAAACTGGGAAACTGACGTTACCTGCTTCGGCTGCGGAGAACGCGGGCACTATGCAAATGTGTGCCCGAAGAGGAAATTACCAGCGCCTCAACCTCTTGGAGTCCAGCAGTGACCCCAGGGCCTCACTCAAGGCTAAGGAGGGCAGCAAGCTCCCAAGCTGGTACAAGGCTTCAGACGCGGCCGTCTGAACCATATGACCGGCGAGGAGGCTGACGCATCGCCAGATGTGGTGATGGGTATGATTCTCATATATTTCGTACCTACATTAGCATTATTTGATTCTAGAGCAACCTATTCTTTTGTTTCCAAGAGGTTTGCCATGCAACAAAAACTAGAAACCACATCTCTAGAAAGCATTATGCTAATTCACTCACCTGGGTCTGTCCTAAAGGCAAAACTCAGATGTTTTGAGGTTCATATTGAAATCAATAGGGTAAGATTCAAAGCCAACCTCATCATGATATATACACTTGGATTAGATGTAATTCTCAGAATGGACTGGCTAGCCAAACACCAAGGAGTAATTGATTGCGCAAAATGAGCAGTTTCTCTTGTCAGTCTTAACGAAGAACACATTGTTTTCACTGCCACCTATGCCGCTCCATCGCAGCCGTCCAAGCTCAATTCCATCTCAATCCCAGAGCTTAGTCAAGTGCACGTGGTATGTGAATATCCTGATGTGCTTTCGGATGAATTACCGGGAATGCCGCGAGATCGTGACATGGAGTTTGTCATTGACTTAATACCTGGGATAGCACCTATGTCCAAGCGACCTTACCGAATGGCATTAGACAAGTTGGCCAAATTGAAGCAACAACTCAAGGAGCAATTGGACAAGAGATTCATTCATCCTAGCTCATCTCCATGGAGAATCCCCGTGTTGTTCGTAAAGAAGAAGTACGACAGTCTGCGAATGTGTGTCGACTATCGTTCTTTAAATGAAATCACCATCAAGAACAAATATCCTCTCCCGAGGATTGATGATCTGTTTGATCAGATGAATGGTGCATGTATCTTCTCTAAGATTGACTTGAGACTCAAATATTTCCAACTCAAGATCAAACTAGAAGACATTCCAAAATCGGCGTTTACCACCCGTTACGGTTTGTACGAGTACACCGTAATGTCAGTTTCCTAGGCCATGTTTTATCTAAAGGAGGTGTGGCAGTGGATCCGAGTAAAGTACAAGATGTCTTAGCTTGGAAACAGTCCCGCTCCGTTCTGAAAGTTTGAAGTTTCCTCGGTCTAGCGGGATATTACCGTCGGTTTATTGAGAAGTTCTCTAAGATTGCAAGACCAATGACTCAACTTCCGAAAAAAGAGAAGAAGTTCGAATGGTCAGCAGCTTATGACGAGAGCTTCCACGAGTTAAGAACAAGGCTCACAATAGCCCCAGTGCTTACTCTGCCTGACCTACACAAGGATTTTACTGTGTATTGTGATACATCCCGCCACAACCTGGGTTGTGTGTTGATGCAAGAAGGCAAAGTGGTGGCCTACGATTCATGTCAATTATGGCCACATGAAGCTAATTATCCAACCCACGACTTAGAATTAGCAGTTGTGGTTCATGCTCTCAAGATCTAGAGGCATTACCTCATCGGTAATTGGTGTGAAATCTACTCAGATCATAAAGCTTGAAGTACTTCTTCACACAGCCAGATCTGAACCTTAGGTAGTGAAGATGGCTTGAATTGATCAAAGACTACGACTTAGACATTCATTAACACCCTAGTAAAGCCAATGTTGTAGCTGATGCCCTCAGTTGGAAACTTCATTGCATGACCGCATCGATCGAAGCATATCAACCGATACTGCATGAAGAGTTTCAAAGGCTCAACTTAGAACTGGTCAAGGAAGGTTATATTACTACTCTAGTACTACAACCTACTCTCAAATCATAGATCCAAGTCGCTCAGCTCAAGGATTCGGTAATCGCCGAGATCAAGCACAACTTACGAGAAGATGAAAAATCAGAATTTTCTGAGAACGTGAGTGGATTAGTTATGCGCGAACAGCAGCTATGTGTTCCAAATGATCGCAATATCATGGAGATAGTCCTCAAAGAAGTTCATGATTCTCCCCCTCTCCATTCATCCTGGAAGCACAAAGATGTACCAGGACCTCCAAAAATAGTTCTGGTGGCCCAGTATGAAGCGAGACGTCGTCGCACATGTAGCCATGTGCGACGTATGTCAACGTGTTAAGGCGGAACACCAACGCCCAGCGGGATTAATCCGACCTCTGAATATTCCCGAGTGGAAATGGGATGAAATCGGCATGGATTTCATGACAGGGTTACCAAAGACCCGAAATGGGCATGACTCCATATGGGTTACCGTGGATCGCCTCACCAAGGTGGCACACTTTATTCCGGTTAGCACCACCTACAATGGAGCCAAACTTGCAGAGCTTTACATGGATAACATCATCCGTCTGCATAGTGTGCGAAAGATCATAACATCTAATCGAGGACCTCAATTCACTGCCCGATTTAGGGATAGCGTACACAAACTGTTGGGGACCGAGCTATTCTTTAGCATGGCATTTCACCCACAAACAGGAGGTCAAACAAAAAGGACCAATCAAATTCTGGAAGACTTGTTGAAAAATCTAGACCCACCATTATAAGTTAATAGAGTATTTTGGTGATTAATGATAAATCTATATGTGAGACTAACACTTTGATTGATATACCTATTGTGTAGTCTTATTTGGATGAAAAGGTGAAAATCATGGAGGTATGCATTCGACATCATATTCTTATATATTGTTGTATTCCTCAAATCCAAAATATAGGTTGAACTCCACCAAAAGTTTAACTTGAATATGTGCATATGTTTTTATTACACATTCGTGTATGCACACATTTAGCGGGAGTTCACTCTATGTTTTGTGGTTTCATTAGTATTGATCCATATTTCTTTATCCACATATATTGGGGATCTATACTTTGAAACATATCCTTTGAGTATATAAAACTTGTGTAGTTTATATATACTCATATTGCTTTATATTCAATTATTTGCAATTGTGTTGTGGGACTAATGTGTGTGCTAAGATGTTTTCAAGGCTTAGTCTCGGAGTTTGATTGAAGACATGAAAAGGAAATGCAAAGATGACAAAAGATCGGCATGGCTCAAGACAAAGGAGTCGTGCATTGCATTTGTTTTGCTTCTGGAAAAGTCTTCAGTGAAAATCGGTATGACCGCATTTGGTAAGCGGTACTACCGATGTCTTGGTAGTACCGAGTTCTTTTGGCGGAACTATCAGATGGCGACGCGACCGCATATTCTGAGCGGAACTACCGCACACTAGAAGTTCCGAAGATTAGTTGGCGATACGTGTTTTCCAGAGTGACACCCTTTTGGGTTTGGTTGCTCACTTGTTGAGCGGTAGTACCGGAGCCTATGGTGGAACTACCGCGTAACGGTAGTACCGCATATCATTTGGCGGAACTACCGCAACACGGTGTAAGCGATTTGTGAGCGGTACATTTTTTTCCAGTGAGTGCCCTTTTGGACCTCAAGGAAGAGCTGTCGGGACCCAAAAATGCAATTCTAGACCCTTTGTGTATAATGCACTAGTCCAGGATCACGCTAGTGCACACAGTGACAACATCAGTGAAATATCATTTCTATATACAAAGATGACTAATAAATAGGCAAATAACAATAAATATCAGAGTAAAGATCTTAAGGTCAAAGCTTACAATTAGTGCCTCAGAAGGCAAATACCTCAATTAAGCTGCAGCGGAACGTAACGAAATAACTTTAGTGAAGCCCATCCATATGCCCACAAGCAATCGGCTGGGGTAGCACGACCTAGTTCTCCACGATCCTTGAAGTAGACCTTATTGACTGACGATTCCTTAACTTCTATTGATTGATTATAGCAAGCATGAGTACACAACCGTACTCGCAAGTCATACCACAGAATGCAATTATACATGATGGCTTATTCCAAAGGAACGGCTTCTGTGGTTATTTTGCAGAAATGCAACGTTTGCAATTGAATACAAATAATAGATTGAAAGCATAGTTCAAAACAAATAAATAATAATAATTTAATCAGTTGTTTTCACAAAGACACATAGCCTAATCAAGTTATTCACACAGCCATATGACTTAGATCACATAGATGTCCCTTCCCAAGGTTTTATGAAATTTACCCCTCGTGTGAAATCCCTGAGCATGTCCATGACCGCGGATGCGGCTATTCGAATAGATTGTTTAACACTCTGTAGAGTTTGTACACTTTACCCACAAGATGCAATCAACTGGATCAAAGCTGATCACAACAAAACCTTTTAGAAACTTCATCTCAAGCATTGATACTCCCAGTGTGCTTACAAACCGTCAGACAACCCCATACAGGAAGTCAGTCCGACACACACCGTTGGACAGGGAAGCGGCGAACCGTCTCGCGATGTGACTACTTGGTAGCACACCTCCACCCATGCAACACAGCCTAACCTACTACCTGAGTAATCAATGTCAAGACTCCATAACTTACTAAGTTAGGCCCGTCTCATACCAGGCATATGGTCGTACAGTAAGGCTCAGTTTAATGGCGCACAAAGTTAAGTCCTTAATTGACCAAGGCAAGACTTCCAATTTCTAACTATGCCACACAGATTAATATTCCCATTCACACAACCACCATGTCACACAGTATCCACCACTTGCCTCAGTCTAAATCCTTTTCCACCCAGTTGGTTAAGAGCAACACATGCCATCATGAGTAATAGCACACAGTACACACAGTTTTATCACATAGTTCCATAATCACTTAGTCAAGTTGATAATTGCAACTTACATGAAATGATGACTCGTGGCATGGCTAAGCAGACTAATCGTATCTAACCAACCCATGTTGGTGCTACGATAAAACCAACTAAATAAACCAATCTAGGGTGACAAAAGATTATGACATAACAAATAGACAAGGTGGATATAACAACTTGGATTAATAACTAAACCCAAAAGACTTTAAATAAATACTTAAAGTAAATGCAATAATTTGAATCAATATAACTTTTGAAAACTGGGATTCAATACGATCAAAGGTATAACTAGCCTTGCTATAGCAATGATTATCTTTATTTATCTTGATCTTCTACCTCCTTGATCTTCAGCTCCTTCTTGATTAGCACTTCCCGAAGTATCAACGTCTACTCGCAAACAAGCAAAGAAACCAAATAAATAAATAACAGAGAACAAACAAACTCCAAAAATTAAATAAAAATTTCAGATAAATAGATCTGGAATTGAGATGAATTTAGGAATTTGAATAAACTCAATCGGAGGTCGGATACAAAAGATATGAGCTTTGGAAGAATCATATGAAATGATGAAATTGAGAGAGAAAAGAATATTCATTCTTTCAGATTAAAATAAATAAACAGAATTGGAGGCTTACAAGTGGGGTCCACTAGTAAGTGAAAGAGAATAAGGTAGTGAATGACATGTGGGACCAACTGGATAATTGAATTCCAGAAATTAAATTAACTTCCGAAAAGGACAAAGAGGATGACATGTGGGCCATTGGTCCATAGACCAAGTCCACGGGCTAGGGTTTAAGGTGCATGGTGTAATGGGTTCATGGAATAGTGCACTGACACGCGGGACCGGCTTGACATAAACTTGATTCACATGAGCTTTAAGGGGGGAGGTTTGTAACATCCCAATTTTCAGAGCTTTAAAAATCTTTTAAATAGCTGTAGTGAGAAAATTCACCATTTGGATTTATTTGGATTTAATTTAAAAGCTTAATATTGGACTTTGAGTAACAAAACAATTTAATATGACTAAAGTCAACATGAACAATAGTCAAAACTATTTTATTTGGATTCTATGTGCTTGGATATATTTTCTAGAATTTTTCCAAGTTCATTTGCTATTTTCTATTGCTTATTTGGATTTCTGCTATTTTCTAAAAAGAAAAAGCTATTTAAAATCTCCAAAACAGTCCTTGGGCCTAAACCCAATCCCTTTCCTGTTCCGGCCCAGTCGCTGTGTGGCCCATCCCTCCCCGCTGTTGGATCAACGCTGGACGCTTGGATCTCTGCGCGCGCGCCTCTCTCTCTCTCTCCACGCGCTCTGTTAATCCTCCGCCGTTGGATCGCAAATGGACGTCCCGATCTTGATGGCCGATTGGAGCGGTCCGAACGTCCCATTGTTTGTGGGCCGTCCGATCTAAATTGGACGACCAGATCTTAGCCCGCGCGCGAGCGCCTCGCTCTCTCTCTCTCTCTCGACGCCAGTGGGCCCTTAAGATGTAAATGCGTCTCCGACACGGTCTCCTTCTCGCGGCTCATGGCCGTGTCCGCCATTGTCGCCTTCTAGAAGCTCCGCCTGCGTTCGTTTCTGCTAACTAAAATCCCCAGATTTCCTCGCCAAACTCAATCCTTATCTCTCCCGCACCGACTCCGTTTGAATTTGAAATTCAAACTCGCCTCTATCCCGTTTATCCCGTGCGCTCGTTTGAGCGATTTAACCTCCGCCACGCAAGACGCCACCTTGAGCTCGCCTGCGCTATAAAGGGACCCCTAGCCGCTTTTGCCCCTTTCCAAAACCCTCGCTCAATTCCACCCGAGAACCTCCGCCGCCGCCAATTCGAGCTTTAAGGTTTTCGCCACGGTGGGATTTCTTCGATTACGCCACCGCCGTCGCCGCCGCGTCGTCGTGGAGCACACCATCGAGATCGCCATCACCTCCTCTACCTCCCGGACCCTTCCCCGACGCCAATCCCTCGCCGAAGCGCCCGTCCGACAAAACCCGAGCCTCGCCGCCGGCCACCACCGTCACCCCCGACCACCCGGAGCTACCTCGCTAGGTGCGCAATAACCTCAGCTACACGCCTGTACCACCCATTCCCGGCGACGAGCCGCCGTTCGCCGGTGACCATTGGGTCCAGTGCCGCCGCCGTTGTCGTCCTCGCCGACGTGGACGCCAGGTCACCTGCCACCTCAGCGCCGTGCGTACATGTCGTCCCTGGTGGCGCCGCGTCAACGCCACGCGCGCGCGCGTGTGCCACCTCAGCCCCGACTCAGATCCAAAGGCTTGGTGGACTTGGTCCACCGTGAGCCGTGTCGCTGACATGTGGGTCCCACACGTCAGAATTTTCTTTTTATTTATCTTTTCCAAAAATTCCTTCACGACGCCAAAGATTGCGCAATAATCTGGGTTTTCTTTTAAGAAATAATTAGGAAATTCGCATAATTCAATTTTAGGGTTTTCTTTAGATTCAAACTTCCAAACCTCATAACTTTTGCATCCTAACTCCAAATCAGCCCATTCAAATTTCTAAATTCGTCTAAAATCAAGATCTACCTAATGGAGATTTTTATTTATTTTTTTTGAGTTGTTTTTGCCTCTATTATTTATTTATTTTATTTTTGTGCTTCGTTTGCGAGTAGACTTCGACGCTGCTGGAAGAGTTGAAGAAGAAGGAGCTTTACCAGGACCATCACGTAAACCTATTCCAAGGCAAGCTATACCCTTGACCATTTTGCTTCTCAGTTTACTAAAAGTATTTTAATTCAAATTACTGCATCTTAATTCAAGTATTTATTTAAATGTTTTGGGTGTAGTAGTTAATTCCAAATTGTTATGCCTTCCTTGTGTAATTGTTATGCCTTGATCCTTTGTCACCCTAGTTGATATTTAGTTGGTAAATATTGTAGCACCAACGTGGGTTGGTTAGTATGAGTAGATTGCTTAGCCATGCCACGAATCACTTATTCATGTGAGACTGCAATTATTAATCTGACTAAGTGAATATGCAATCTTGTAATAATCTGTGTGTACTATGTGTCTTTGTGGCATGTGTTGCACTTAAATCAACCGGGTGGTAAAAAGAATTTGGACTGAGGCAAGGGGGTGGATACTGTGTGATATGGTGGAGCTGTGTGCATGGGCTTTATAAGCTGTGTGCTATTTTTGGTGGAGCTGTGTGCATGGGCTTTATAAGCTGTGTGCATAGGGATTTGTAGTTAACATGTGGTAGTCTTGCCTTGGTCAATTAAGGACCTCACCATGTGCGTCATTGAACTGAGCCCCATCTGTACGACCACATGCCTGTTATGGGACGGGCCTAGCATAGTAAGATGAATTTATGAAATGCTTTGTTATGATTAGTGCTAGCTACACTAATTATATCTTGTGGGTAAAGTGTACAAACTCTGCAGAGTGTAATTTAATCTATTCGAATAGCGCGTCATGATCATGGACAATGCTCGGGATTTCACACTAGGGGTAGATCTTATTAAAACTGTGTGGGAAGGGAGCTATGTGATTAAATCATCTAGCTATGTGAATAACCTGTTAGGCTGTGTGTGTCTTTGTGAAATTAATTGTTAAAATTATTGTTATCTATTTGTTTTACCTGTTTTCAATCTATTAATGGTATTCAACTGCAAACATTGCATTTCTGCAAAAGAACCACAGAATGCCTTTCCCTTGTAAAATGCCAGCATGTATATATTGCATTTCTGTGGTGTGGCTTGCGAGTACGGTGTGTACTCACGCTTGCTTTGACGAATCAAGTAGAAGAGGAGGAGTCTTCACCAGCTTTTGAGGACGAGTACATCGAAGGTGCCTGATCGCGAGGTCTTAATCCCAGTCGGTTGCCTGTGGTGAATCGATGGGGTGCCACTACCGCTTTTGTTTCCGCTGCTTTATTTCTCTGTTAGCCCTGTGTGGCTTGAATAAATGTAAACTCGACCGTAAGGTCAAACCATTATTTATTAATCAAATTATCGTTTATGCTATTATTCGCTTGTGTGGATCGATGTCCACCTTTGTTAACACTGTGTGCACTAGCGTGATCCTGGGCTAGTGCATTAAACACAGAGGGTCCCGAAGTGTAATTTTGGGTCCCGACATAGGTGGTATCAGAGCCAGGTTGACTATAGGTCTAGACCTTAGTTAGATCGGCCGTTTAAATGTCCAAACTATTTTCTAAAAGAAAATTAACCTGCAAGACTAAATGGATTGCTTAACTCCTCTCATATCTCTCTTGACTCATCTATTGCTATAATCTCTCCTCTTTCCACTGTTTTAACTTGGTTCTTACCTCTTGTCTGCCTGGACAGATGCTGTACCTTCAGACCTTCGGAGATCGCAACGGAGGACTTGCCGCAGAGCTGTGGAAACTGCTGCAGACACTTGGAGGCTTTGACTGCCCAATGTATCGCGGCAGCGAGTACATAGTCAATGGGTGAGATTGTGGTTTGGTTTGCCGCCTGACGGTCTACGCTCGGAGGAACACCAGAGGCCGCCAGTCTTTGGACATCTCAGTCCGGAGGATCACCTTCACGCAGGGAATCCAGGAGTCGTCACGCCTGGCCATACTCCGAGTCTACCACATCTACGTGGGAGAACTGCAGAACACCGTTTTCCGCTACCACCCGAGGTCGCCAGGAATTATCTGCGCGCTTCCGCTCTACAAGCGGGAAGGCAATGCCACAGTGGTGCATCTTGCACGCCTGCGCTTGTTGCTTTCGAGGAGTCGCTGGAGATGGCCGCCACCGAGCTTAGGTGCGCCTATCAGGCCTGGGAAGAAGCCGAGGAAAGGATCGCCGTCTCAGAGCAAGCTCTCTACGGTCAACATGAGCTCGAGGATGATCAAGAGGAAGATCCAGAAGAACCAGAAGCACCAGAAGAAGATCCCGAGGAGATTCCAGAAGACCCAAAGGAGATTTCGGAGAATCCAGCAGAGGTTGCACAGCTAGAGGGACAGTGAACTGCCTGCCAAAGGAGGAGCCATGCACTGCTCCCAAAGACGCTCGCTCTAGCCGCACTGTCTCGGGCATCGAACCCGATTCATGAGATGCCACTCACTTGAGTCTACACCAGCGGGGCGCGCCGCCGTGGCTTTGGAGGCTTTCTCGAGGAGTAGTTCGTTACGTTCCAGTTTAGTCAGGCTTAGCCAGTTTCCCTTTTCAGAGTCGCCCTTTAGGCGGTAGCTTGTGTGCTTAGGTTCGCGTTATTTTCCTTTGTGCAAGTATGAGCTACAAATGCCCTTAGGCATTTGTTGCAGCCATGCTAATAAGCTATTAATAAAGGTTATTTCATCTGAGTTTCTTGAGCTGTGTTTGTTGGGTTTAATCTATCCCCCTGTCTAGTTCTTAACTCATCTTGTGCTTGCTACCTTATCTAACCTATGGAGCTTCACCAGATGGTTCAGACTCGTCACGCTGCTGCAAGTGGATCTAGCACCCCAGCGTCCGAAGAGAATGATCAACTCCCCGCCGGTACAGTGCCACCCCAAGCACCACCTCTTGACTTGTAGAACTTTGGAGCCTTTATGGCAGCACAAACTCAGATGATGTATACAATGATGAACCAGATGCAGACCATGAACAACAACAACAACAATCGTCAGGGAGGAGCCCCCGTCGCTCAGGGTCATTAGGGACCATCGAAGTTGGCTGAATGAAAGGTTTCGGCCCAAGAGAGAATCTGAGATTTTATTTAGGTTTTTATTTTTAGAAAATAGCAGAAAAGACAAATAGCAAATAGAAAATAGCAAATGCACTCGAAAAGATTCTAGAAAAATCTAGAAAATATATCCAATCACATAGAATCCAAATAAAATAGTTTTGATAATAGTTGATGTTGAGATTAATCATATTAAATTGTTTTTTTATTTATGAAAGTTCCAATTAAGCTTTATTAATTCAAATAAAATTGGCGAATTTTTTTAGGGACCTAAACTACTAAAAAGATTTTTGAAAAGCCAAATTTTGAGACATTACAAGAGCGATCGTACCGCCCTTGTGATCGGAAGTACCGGAGAGCAGAACTACCGCATGATCAACGACGGTAGTACCGCACCTGTCAGCAATGGCTTGTTAAGAAGCATTTATTACAGGTATATCTTGGTAATTAATGTCAATAACATTATGGGACTAACATTTTCCATGAGTTGGATGAATAGGTTATGTTCTAGGGTAATGGAGACTTCAGATGGCATCATGAGTTGATCATCATCAAGTCAAGGTTCAAGAAGAGGATGCGTCATGTGTTGATGCATACCAAGATCTCAAAGAGGAGATGATCATGAGTTGATCATCAAGTCAAGAGAAGACTCATCGCGAGGTCTTGATCCCAGTCGGTTGCCTGTGGTGAATCGATGGGGTGCCACTACCGCTTTTGTTTCCGCTGCTTTATTTCTCTGTTAGCCCTGCGTGGCTTGAATAAATGTAAACTCGACCGTAAGATCAAACCATTATTTATTAATCAAATTATCGTTTATGCTATTATTCGCTTGTGTGGATCGATGTCCACCTTTGTTAACACTGTGTGCACTAGCGTGATCCTGGGCTAGTGCATTAAACACAGAGGGTCCCGAAGTGTAATTTTGGGTCCCGACAGAGGTGGTATCGAGCCAAAGTTGATCAGAGGTCTAGACCTTAGTTAGATCGGCCGTTTAAATGTCCAAACTATTTTCTAAAAGAAAATTAACCTGCAAGACTAAATGGATTGCTTAACTCCTCTCATATCTCTCTTGACTCATCTATTGCTATAATCTCTCCTCTTTCCCTTTGTTTTAACTTGGTTCTTACCTCTTATGCTGCTGGGCCAGATCTTTGTACCTTCAGACCTTGGAGATCGCATAGCGGAGGACTTGCCGCAGAGTCATGGAAACCTGCAGACACTTGAGGCTTTGATCGCCCAATGTACCGCAAGCAATGAAGTACATAGTCAATGGGTGAGATCGTGGTTTGGTCTACCGCCTGACAGTCTACGCTCGGAGGAACACCAGAGGCCGCCAGCCTTTGGACATCTCAGTCCGGAGGATCACCTTCACGCAGGGAATCCAGGAGTCGTCACGCCTGGCCATACTCCGAGTCTGCCACATCTACGCGGGAGAACTGCAGAACACCGTTTTCCGCTACCACCCGAAACGCCAGGGAATTATCTGCGCTTCCGCTTCTGAACGGGAAGGCAATGCCACAGTGGTGCATCTTGCACAGTTCGCAGCTGCTCAGGAGGAGTCGCTGGAGATGGCCGCCACCGAGCTTAGGTGCGCCTATCAGGCCTGGGAAGAAGCCGAGGAAAGGATCGCCGTCTTAGAGCAAGCTCTCTACGGTCAACATGAGCTCGAGGATGATCAAGAGGAAGATCCGGAAGAACCAGAAGCACCAGAAGAAGATCCCAAGGAGATTCCAGAAGACCCAAAGGAGATTTCGGAGAATCCAGCAGAGGTTGCACAGCTAGAGGGACCAGCCGAACTGACAATGGCCGGAGCCAGCAGATTTACCTACAAAGACGCTGCTCCACTGCACCATCCGGGGCATCGAACCGATTCAGCGCGGATGCCAGCTCACTTCAGAGTCTACACCAGGCAGGTGCACCGCCGTGGCTTTGGAGGCTTTCTCGAGGAGTAGTTCGTTAAGTTCCAGTTTAGTCAGGCTTAGCCAGTTTTCCTTTTCAGAGTCGCCCTTTAGGCGGTAGCTTGTGTGCTTAGGTTCGCGTTATTTTCCTTTGTGCAAGTATGAGCTGCAAAGGCCCTTAGGCATTTGTTGCAGCCATGCTAATAAGCTATTAATAAAGGTTATTTCATCTGAGTTTCTTGAGCTGTGTTTGTTGAGTTTAATCTGTCCCCCTGTCTAGTTCTTAACTCATCTTGTGCTTGCTACCTTATCTAACCTATGGATCTTCACGAGATGGTTCGGACTAAATCACCGCAAGTGGATCTCGCACCCAGCGTCCAAAGAGAATGATCAACTCCCGAGGACAAGTGCCACTCAAGCACCACCTCTTGACTTGCGAAACTTTGGAGCCTTTATGGCAAAGACAAACTCAAATGATGTATACAATGATGAACCGGATCACGGGCCATGAACAACAACAACAACAATCGTCAGGGAGGAGCCCCCGTCACTCAGGGTCATCAGGGACCATCCATGTTGGCTGAATGAAAGGTTTCGGCCCAAGAGAGAATCTGAGATTTTATTTAGGTTTTTATTTTTAGAAAATAGCAGAAAAGACAAATAGCAAATAGAAAATAGCAAATGCACTCGAAAAGATTCTAGAAAAATCTAGAAAATATATCCAATCACATAGAATCCAAATAAAATAGTTTTGATAATAGTTGATGTTGAGATTAATCATATTAAATTATTTTTGATTTATGAAAGTTCCAATTAAGCTTTATTAATTCAAATAAAATTGGCGAATTTTTTTAGGGACCTAAACTACTAAAAAGATTTTTGAAAAGCCAAATTTTGAGACGTTACAAGAGCGGTCGTACCGCCCTTGTGATCGGAAGTACCGGAGAGCAGAACTACCGCATGATCAACGACGGTAGTACCGCACCTGTCAGCAATGGCTTGTTAAGAAGCATTTATTACAGGTATATCTTGGTAATTAATGTCAATAACATTATGGGACTAACATTTTCCATGAGTTGGATGAATAGGTTATGTTCTAGGGTAATGGAGACTTCAGATGGCATCATGAGTTGATCATCATCAAGTCAAGGTTCAAGAAGTGGATGCGTCATGTGTTGATGCATACCAAGATCTCAAAGAGGAGATGATCATGAGTTGATCATCAAGTCAAGAGAAGACTCATCATGTGTTGATGGAGGTCAAGTAAAGGATGCATCATGGGTTGATGCATATTAAGACGATGACCCAGACTTGAAGTGAAGATGTGCGTCATCAAGCTTCAAAAAGATGCTCAAGGCAAAGGTATGACTAGCTAGGGCTAAGGATGTGTTCCTAATCTTTTACCGGTCTTGGTGTTTGGTTGGAAAACCGGATTGCTAGTATAGGTTGTCGTACTATTAAGAGGGGTCTTGTCTAGTAGCTTGAGTCTCATCATGTGTTGATTGCTCAATCTCGCTTGCTCTAGCTCACCATGGCATGATGCTACTATTTGCAAATGTGTTTTGCAAATAGTTAAGGCTCATGCATTTAATCCTTGTAGCATGTGACTATACTTTGCAAATGTGTTTTGCAAATGGTTGAAGTCTATGCACCTACCTCTTATGGCATGATCTAAGTTTGCAAATGTGTTTTGTAAATTGTTGGGATTCATGCATTTTCCCTTGGTATGGTCTAAGATTGCTTGTTGCTATTTCTTTGAACTTAGACCATGGTAGTGGCTCTTTGGAGTTGTGCTTTTTGATTTAATCAAATGTGTTTGAGATCAATCAAATAGGTGGGTTGTATAGCCCTCTGATTAAGCTTTCCATAGAGTCTAAGATCACTCAATTCCGATATTGGAGTCAAAAGTTATGACCTTTTTACCGAGTGTCGTCTGTGTTGAAATTAGGCTGCGGAACTACCGCCCGAGAAGAGAGGTACTACCGCATAACGGTAGTACCGCCCATTGTACTGTGGTACTACCACACTAAAGTTTTTAATGGCTAGTTTTTGAGCCTTTAATACACCATTTCCGACCGTTGAGCAAAAATTGGTAGTACCGGGGTTACAACGGCGGTACTACCGTATTTTGGCTAAGTTTACTGATTTCTGCTCCCAACGGCTAGTTTTTGTGCGTGGGCTATAAATACCCACCTTGACCGGTTGAGAGACAACTCTTAGCATCTCATTTCACTCTCTTAAGTTAGTGTGAGCTTCTCCTCTCAATTGTGCAAGTGTTGTACCTTGTGAGCAAGGAGAGAGGTCTTTAGTTGTATGTGTTGCATCTAGATGTGGATTTCGTATCCACTTGAGTTTGTGCATTCGTTGCACGTGGTGAGAGTCAATCAAAGGGCTTGGCTTATTACTCTTGGTGTTTGCCAATACCTAGACGGTGTGGAGGCGTCGTGGACCGGTGATCTTCTCAAGAAGCTTGTGAGAAGGCCCGACGTGTTGTGAAGGTTGGAGCTCACCTACTCGAAGCAGAAAAGAGCTACCATTAGTGGAATTGAGGTGTTTGGTTTAATTCATGGAGCCGGTCCAATTAATTTGGGCTTACCTCAACGTGGATTAGGGGAGACCGGCAAGTCTCCGAACACCACGGTAAAACGTCATTGTGTCATTATGGTTTGCTCTCTAGTGATTTACTTTGTGCAATTTACATTCCTAGAATTAAATTGCTTTTATGTCTTTGTATGTTTACTATCATTATCAATAGACTTGTATTGTTGGTGCACTTAGTCAAGACTAGTTGATTTAGGTTTTAATTGAGCAAAACCGAATTGATTTATAATTCCATATAAAACTCGGTTTTAGCTAAAAGATTTTAAAAACCGCCTATTCACCCCCCCCCTCTAGTCAGCCTCCTCGATCTTACACTTGTTGCAAGCATGAGTGCTATATTATAGCACGAATTAGGAGAAATGCTTGGCATTTGCCGAGTTTTTCTACAACAACAGCTTCCAGTCCAGTCTTCAAATGTCTCCGTTTGAAACACTTTATGGAAGAAAGTGCAGAACACCATTGTTCTGGTTCGAAGTCGGCAAGATATAGTTATTTGGACCAACCATCATCCAAAAAGCACAAGAGCAGGTTAATGCAATCAAAAGACACTTGAAGGAAGCGCAGTCGTGACAGAAGAGCTATGCCGACCGTCGTCGCCGTGAGCTGATCTTTGAAGTAAATGATTTTGTTTATCTCAAGGTCTCGCCACTGCGGGGCATACACCGTTTCCAAGTCCATGAGAAACTGGCACCACAGTATATCACCTCCCCGCCACCTCCGCTTACCCATGCCTACCCTCTCCTTGCCCACTCCTGCCCGCATTGACCTCAGCACCTCCAAGTGAATCGCCATCCTTGCCCGCGGTCACACGTTTCTCCCTCACGTTCCTCCACCCCTCTACCTATAAGAAGATACCAAGAGCTCCCTCTCATCTTTTCCTCGCTATTCCGCTCATTCCCTTTCTTTCTCCCCTCTCCCACTAAGCTCGAGAGCAAGAGAGCTTTTGCTCCATTGTTGGCCGCCGCGGCATTCCTACCATTACAGAGGGTTCCTCTTCGCTCTGCTCATGTCATATTGTGTTCCAGGGCATGAGTGGCCTTTCCCCCTCACTTGATTTCATCTTTGGTCCACAGGAACGTGCCCGAGCTAGCTTCTTCCCCATCTCCAGCTGTTTTCGCCACCACAGTCAACACTGGAGCTACACTGCACCTCAAACCGATTGGCTGCACCAACAACATCCCTAGGACATCCTCATCCTTCCCCGACCATCGGACGACACACTCCCTCGCCCGAGCGCCTCCTCCATGTGGAGCACATCGCCGCCACCCCGGTTCAACGTCGCTGCCTCTCCCTGTCCATCACCGGTGACCCTCTTCATTCTGGTATACTCCTAGTGACCTGTAGATGCTTATGCGCACGTTTGTTAGTTGGAAGCATCGACGGTTCAGCTGATGGCTCGTAACCGTAGCTTCACCGCTACTCTTCTTCGGTGCACCACCGCGTCAGGCCACCCCAGCCCTCGCCGTCGGCACCATCAGGTGTGCAAGAACACAGATCCGCACTGTAGCAACTCCATTAACATGCATAATCCCGGTCGTTAAGACAAAACGACATTTAAATGATTAGTTAATTAATGCTTGAGTCGCTGACATGTGGGACCAAGCCAAAAGATTAAAGAAAATCTAATTCAAAGCGTTTTTTCTAAATGAGTCACTAGCATGCGGGTCCCATCACTTAAGTGCACAGTGAACGCCTTGGTGAACCTGTGTACTGTGCTCGTGGACTTGCGGTCTATGCACTGTCGCGTGGACCGAGCCACTAACAAATGGACCCTACACGTCGGAATAAAGAAAATCAGAGGAAAATAGAAACTACGCTTTTAGTTTTGAGGAAATATGCTTTCTCTGTTTGGAAAGCGTAAACCTTAGAGAATCCAGAGGATAATACGCTTTCCTTACTGGAAAGTGTAAACCTCAATAGAACATGCAAGAGAATACACCTTCTCTGCTGGAAAGCGTATTTCTCTTTTTCTCTGGAATTTCCAAACCGAACCCAATTGAAACATTAATAACTTTTGCATAAAAACTCTAAATTAAATGAATTTTGTTTATAAATTCATATAAAATCATGCTCTACCATAATATGTAAAAATATTTGAATTTTGTCACTATTTAATTTATTGGTTTTATTTAATTCGTTTCCAGCTCTTTTTAAATTAGGCGTCGATTGCTCGAGCGATTATTTCGACGACCAACTATTCATATATTCATACCAGCAAGAGCAAGGCAAGCACCTCCTTTGATCATGTTTATCCCATTACTTTACTTATGGTACTTTGTTTTGAAAAATCTATTATGCATGCGTGTATGTTTTGTATGAAAATGCTATATTTGGAAAATAGGTAGTTGTAAATCCTATTCGATTCATATATCTCCTTGAAAAATTGATTCCCTACTGTTGTAGCCAATAGATTATGGGTTAGACAATATATAATGTCATTTGGGAATTTTGAGTGTGATTATCGCACAACTGCTTATTAGAGCGATAGATTTTCCAAAAAAAATATTATAAAAGGACAATATGATAAATGTGAATTTGGGAGATTTTTTAAAATATCCAGAGGGGTGTACCTCTGTTATTTTGTATAAAAAATTTTAAAATGCAAAAGCTAGTTTTGGACACGGGCGAGTTATATTATTCTGAGAAGAGTGAGGGGTGTACCTCACTAGTAGATAGAGGGAGATTCTCGCCCGAGGTCAATTAAGGACTAGACACCAGCAACTCTAATCTAATACCTAACGTACAACCATATGTGCTAGTATGGGACGGCCTTAGCTAATTAAGTCATTGAAAACTAGCCTTATACGTTGGCAGGCCGTAGAGTGCGGACATGACCAGGTAGGCATGTTCGAAGGGGCTCCCTTCACCTCGGTGTTGGGCACAAATCTTGCCGACACAACTGCGAATGACTCACTCGACCGGGGGTTTACCCGAGTGAAGTGAGGACAAACATTCGCTAGGCTAGTGCTAGGTTAGGACTAGATAATGTAAAGGCTTCAACGCGTGCTCTAGACTGCTTACCTACGGTAATAAGTGGTGGCATCGACGGATGCCGAACAAACTAGAGAATTCGCGTATTATAGGTAAAGTAGTACACCACTGCAGAGTGTAAATCTATTTAAATAGCTGTGCTCACAGTCATGAGTGTGCTTAGTGCGGACGGTATGGGTTTAGCTTTGATTTTCAAAAACTGTTTTATTAGAAAAACATGAGTAATGACTTGTGGGTTTTTATTTGAGTTAACTACCATGTTATGGTTGAACATGAAATGTGGCTCGCAACCAAGGAGGGTTGTGAGTTATTGTCATTATTCTTTTGTTGCTCGTAACCAAGAAGGGTTGCGAGTGGTTGTCATATTTCTTTTGTGCTCGTAATCGAGAAGGGTTACGAGTTGTTTTTATTATTCATTCAGTTCTTTACTTACTGTCATGTATCTATTTAACTGCTTTTAAGCTTTCGTTGCAAATTATTACATATTTATATTGCAAATAAAAATGGTTTGAAGCAAAATAACTTGTAGAGTAGAGCCTCATCTTTTGATAGCCTTGCATTTATATAAATTTTGCGATACACTCTAAGTCTTGCCGAGTACGCATTGTACTCAATCTTGCTTATATTGTTGTTCAGAGTTCGAAGATGAGCCAATGCCTAACGATACGTTCTTCGCACCCGAAACTGGAGGGTTCGGTGACAGATCTATCTCGATCTTGTTTCTTGTCAATTGCCTGAGGGATTGGATGGGCATGCCACTGGAATTTTGCTACTTTTATTACTTCTTCCGCTGCTACTTTTATTCTGATGATGACTGCTTTTATTTGGCCGGTCGGCCGTTGATGTAATAACATTACTGCTTAAGTTAAGTATCATTTTCTTTGCTTTTATATGTGAATGTATGGATGTGAATGTCAAATGTTGTGAATGTGTATACTAACCACTGATCATGGGACTAGTACAATATACACATAGGGTCTTCGGGCATTCCACGCCCGGGGGTCCGATAGATCCTTGTTCTTGTTCGCCGAGAAGTTCGAGATTTTACAAATTTTGGCTGAGATTTAAATTTTCTTTTTGAATTTGACATGCACATTTGAACTTTTTGGGCAAAGATTTCCAAAAGTTTCCGATTTGCATGACATTCGTTTCTTTCGGGGTCCCAAAAAATTACTTCAACCAAGATTTATTTCCCTTGATCCAATAGCTACTTAAACGTGAAAATGGCCACCTCTTAAGTCTTAACTACGCAAATTATTCTCATTTGAGTGATGACTCCTTAATTTGTGTTCAAACTACGCCACTAACGCGTATACTTATAGATGATTTCAAAGCAACGAAATGACGGCGAGCATGACTTAAATAAACATTAAACATATCAGTTTCTCTCATCGTTGTAGTTGTATTTTGTGTGTCTTATGCAATTGTTTGAGGCCAAAACCCTATAATTTCTTTGTTCCGCTCTTGGCTTCGCCTCAAGCTGATTGGAGCCATGGTACCCGGCTGAGCAGCGAGGTTCCACCGTAAGCCGGGTCCTCGAACCTACGCAGCTAAGAGTGCGTTTGGTTAGACGTATCATGTTGAACAGGATGGTTCAGTTTGAGAAATAAGTATGTTCAGATGTTTGGTTGGTTGGATAGTATTAAATCATCCTGGATGAGATGGTTCAGAAATGAGAATATTCCTTTTTTATGTCGTATCATCCCGTTCGATAAAATCTGCTGAATCACGCCGTTCACTCTTCTATACAACCAACCAAACACATTCGTGTATCATCTTATACAACCAACCGAATAGACTGATTGTACCATCCCATACAGGACGATCTCATCCTACATGTACTAGCACATCTCATTCAATCTCATCCCACTAACTAAACGCACCCTAACTAATGGTAAGCTCCGGGCCGCAGCCCACTCTTGGGGACAGAGAAGATGTGCCATAGCAACAGCTTTCCTTTATGAAAAAAAAGAATGCAAAAGCTCTCTATAAACAAGTTTTAGCAGTCAACCCAGAACAGGAGAAAAAAAAAACTCAACAAAACGAGAAGCCAGGAGCCCACAGCTCGTTTGTTCCTTCCACATTCTACGTCTCAGGTTTTAATCCTGTTTGCTTTTGGTTAATTAGCCCCAATCAGGTCATACATACATGAAGAACTAGGTTGGACAGCGTTGGTTTTCAACTTTTCTTTTCCTGTGCTCCTTCACTCGGCTACACATGCCCTATATATGTGCATAGCTAGTAGCATAACACCTGGCAGGCAACACACGAGCTATATCGACAAATCGGCAAGGCCAACGAATCTCGAGGAGCCTCCTCGTGGGCCGGCGCTCGTTCTCGTCCCCCGGAGGGAGCAAGGAGACAGAGGTACGGCAATTCTGTGTGCATGTTTGGGTGATATGATGCGCCAATTCCTTCTCCATCCACTGACGAGATGCCAACCGAAGTTTTTTGGGCTGTTTGCTTCATGATCCTCGAAAACCCTATCAATGTGTGTCTAACAGTCCAATCTTAGTCATGGAATCGATGGCCCAAGTCCTGATCAAATTTTGGCAACAAAATAAACTAAAGATACAATGGAAAAGGATTCTTAATAAAGTTTGGTAACATATCTGTTACGAACCAAATAAGTGCCAAATTTGGTCAAAGTTACCGATATTTGGTAACACAAAGCGTGGCATGCATAGGCCCGTTTGTTTCCGTTGTTTCTCGATACCTGCCATGCATCTGCGTTGCTTTATCTAAGGGTGTGTTTGGTTCCCTGCATAGGGCTAGCCTGTCCCGTACAGGTCATACAGGCTGAGTTTAGTCAGGCTGAGTAGATACAAGATGAGGTGTTTGGTTGGCTGTTTCTGTTGGGCTAGGCTGCGCTGAGATGTTGTTTAGTTGGCTATTTCTGTTGGGCCAGGCTGCGCTGAGATGTTGTTTGGTTGGATGTTTCTGTTGGACCAAAATTTCTGTGCTAAATAAAATAAAAATTTATGTTGGGCCGCAATTAGGCAGACAACGCCAGCAACCGCAGCACAAAGGACTAAGTAGCCAACGCACGAGTCGACTTTTGTTACAAGCACCCTTTACTGCACCAATTAAGATCTACAGTTCTACACTTCCAGGATGCACAGAAGCAGAAACAGCACTGTACCATGGCCAAGTTAGAATAAACAACCCCCATGTTAATTTGCCATGAAAACAGCCTGTATCAAACTAATAATTGTTTCCATTCCAGAATACAAACACTCGTCAACACTCGAGCACTCAGCACAACAAGAGTAAGTACACAAACGACAAGCCTTTTCATATCTACAGGAAGCTTATCTTTGGTCAACACTAGGTTTTCTGTATACATCCACTGCAACTACTGCAGGTAAAAGGGCCATTTCTATGGTGATATGCACTCAAAAAATTACATGAATCAGCTACACTCGGTGAGATCAAGCAGATTAGAACACACTTCACACCCAGCAAATGGTTACAGCTTTATTACCTGTAGCAGAGTCTCCAGTGAGAAAAGATTGAGACCGTGTCATGTTAGTGACCACAAACGTGGCAAGACAAACTGATCTACAACCGTGTCTGGCTCAACTTTTGCCTTCGTTGTAGCATATGGGTTTGCAAGCTACATTGTTTAACCTGTTTTGCAAGTATATAATTAACACGGTGATCTAAACAACAATATACAATGGTAGAACTGAACAAAAGGATCATAGAAGTTTTCCCTACATGTATTGCTGCGACCGTGGACAAGAGATCTCTTGATTGGTCCAACAACATTTGTTCTTGTGTCGCAAGTTTCGCAAGCTCAGACACCACAGAGCTTGTTCCCTCCACCTGGAGATCAAAGAAATATGTTGAGTGAGAGAGATTGGCACAAGAAACACTACTAATTGACACACAATGCATGTCCATGACTCCATGTAAATGTCAGCTCATTGTTCAAGCCTGCAACCACACAACAGTTCTTCTGTTACAATGGTATTGGTACCTGTGATAACATTCCTGCAGCGCCAGCAATTAGCAGTAGATTAGCAAACTCGTCTTTGCTATAACCAAACTGTGCCTTCAGGTAGTACTGCAAATATGCATGTCTTCCGGTTCCGGGCACGCCTACGCCTGGGCCTGGGCGACAATCAAAACTGCCTGACCTCAACAACACCTGCAAGCCATTACAGTATGGAGCGTACAAATCCCAGCAGTCAAGACTCAGAAGGGCAGTTTGATTTGTTGGACCAGCAAACTTGGGGAGAAAAAAAAACCGAAAGGGCTTTGACCAAAACAGGACAATTTTTTGTTTCTCAAGAGCAAAACAGGACAAGGAAACTAGCACTTATATTCCCCTTCTGACAAAGAAACCTGAAATCTTGTTTTTAAAAAAAATACAAAAAAAGATATGGGAACATGTAAAAAAGGACTTAACTTTAATTAGTAAAAGGAACCTGTAAAGAAAGAAGTAATCTCTAGTTAAAGATAGTATGGTACCAATTTTTACAGTTCAAATAACTCGGAAAGTAAGAAAGAAACTAAAACCAAAGCCTCCAGATGTACCATTCTCAAAGGCTCTGCTCTCAATCTTAGTACCCTTTTCTGCATTTCCCCAATTCATATTTCAGTGTCTAGCTACTATGAACCTGTAAAGAAAGAAGTAATCTCTAGTTAAAGATAGTATGGTACCAATTTTTACAGTTCAAAAAGGTTGTTGCTTAGAAAGTAAATTATTTGATAAAATCACAATTGGTGCCAGTATGAATACATGGTCCTTAAAACTAGTTCTTGAACAATATTCATAAAAAAATGATGCTACAGTAATCAGGTATATATGGTTCATCGGTTTAGCCTAAAATCCATAACATCCAAATCAGTCTTAAACTTGAACAATTGCTGCAAATTTCTAGTATCTTAAGTCAACATGAATAAATTACCTCATTTCATAATAGCATCATTTCTATTTATCTATACTGAAATGAAATTACCATCAGCTAGTTACTGTTCCACGGATAATACTCCAAATAAAGTATGTTTTTGGTGGATGTTTCTATTGTCTACATCAACATTCTTATATCAATCTGATTGAATTATCATACTTCCACAAGCATCTAAAATTCCTAAATGAGGTTGGTACATGTAAAAACGGTAGAATAACTATTACCTTAAGAGTTACTGTGTGGTCT
Organism: Phyllostachys edulis; assembly: GCA_036346405.1. NCBI lineage: Eukaryota > Viridiplantae > Streptophyta > Magnoliopsida > Poales > Poaceae > Phyllostachys > Phyllostachys edulis. The sequence continues at coordinate 96,070,722 of CM070545.1, read as the reverse complement.
GATACATCAACTGTTTTGGCCTGGAAAATATCAGCAATATATAGGATAGCCCTGCAATATATATCAAAACGAATTTGAGCTAGTCTTACATCTGCAACAGCAATCATGCAAACCACAACATGAATAAGTTGACCTCATAAACATCGATAAGCTTGTACAGTTGGTGTACTAGCTTGGCAATAGATTCATCAGTTCCAGGCTGGTTGAGAAAGCACATTACCATGCATTTGTCACAAACTCGAATTGGTTGAGAATCAGCATCTGTAGTTAGAGGAGTCCCAGGCTGCATCATCAACAGATCTTACCCTGCGGTTGAAAGCACACAAATTAAAAGATGGACTCCCAGGCTGCATCATCAACAGATCAATAACAAACCGTTCTTACCCTGCGGTTGAAAGCACTGAAATCTGCTATTTGTTTGGATTTTAGTGGGGATTTCAGTGGAGGGTGGTCGGATCATCTCGTTACGCAACTCCCCAACAGCATAACAATATTTGCAGGTATTTGCATAACAGCAAAACAGATCAAGAACTAACAGGGGTACATCTTATGGAGAACTAACAGGGGTACAGATCAAGTATGCAGAGTACAAAAAAATATCAGGGGTACAGATCAAGTATTAAGAACTAACAGGGGTACAGATCAAGTATCAAGAACTAACAGGGGTACAGATCAAGTATCAAGAACTAACAGGGGTACAGATCAAGTATCAAGAACTAACAGGGGTACAGATCAAGTATCAAGAACTAACAGGAGTACAGATCAAGAACTAACAGGGGTACAGATCAAGTATCAAGAACTAAGAGGGGTACAGATCAAGCATGCAACAAGTAGATCTAGGCACAACATGGGAGAGGGGGGGATAGGAGGAGAGGGGCACGGGGCGGGCAATGGTGGGTACCTCATTGAACCTTGCCCACAGCTTACTGCCAGCCGGCGATATCGGTGAGAGTAGCGAGGAGGAGTGCGGCCTTGCTCCTGGAGGAGGAGAGCAGCGAGGAGGAGCCTTGGTACCCGCCGTTGGAGGGAGAAGGAGGCAATCATGAGTCCGTCTGAAGCAACCGGAGGCGGAGGCGAGGCGGCGAGGCGCCGGAGGTAACCCTAGTGAGGCGCTGGATGCACGCGCGGCTGCAGCGGATGAGTCGCGGAGGGGAAAAGTAGGGGAACTCGCTGCACGCACTCGGCCTGGCTCGCGAGGGAAGTGAAGAACCCGCGTCTGCGCGTGGCCTGGCTCTGGGCGGCCTTTTGCATGAGCGGGGCTCGGGTGGTCTTGGCGGTCTGACTAACCAAACGCGTGGAGGTGCATCGGTGGTGCGAGCCAACTGGGAACAGCAAACCAAACACACCCTAATTGTCTCTCTCCTTTTCTTTTCGAGGATCTTCGTTGCTTTTTTTTCTACTGTAGAAGGAAATGCGTTCCTTTCTCTATGATGTGCCACAGATCAACCAGATGTTCCTTTCTTTCTCTACGATGTGCCACGAATTAATCACATGTATGTGTTGAGGAGCCATTATTGGCGAGTTTAGTCCAATCGATCACCTTGTAGACAATCGTGAAATCACATCAAACAATGTAAGAACAAATAGTAGATTAAACACACAGAGAGACAATGGTGTAGGGGGTATTCTTCTCCTTTATTCCTTCATCAAGCAATCAGTCTTTTACAATAACTAGCACCCCCTATTTATAGTGTAAAGATCCTTCTAGGGTTTTAGATGGGGCACCCACCATGGACCGGCTGCTAGGCCAAGTCTATGGTTTCCCAACACTCCTCCTTGGGCACCCATCCTCACATGTTCATGCCTCGTCAAAACTCCATAAAAATTCAGTGGAAAAATTTAGATAAAGAGTACATGACACACGTTCTGCTGCGTTGCACAAATTGCCTCATTAAAAACTTTAACCGAGAAACTTCAGGAAAACTCGTCAAGAAAAAAAGAGTACAATCCACCCAATTTTATTTAATCTTCAGGATTTACTCTTTAGGTACTCGATTTTCGTGATCAAGTTTCAATAATGAGTTCGTGAAGATTCCCACCCTGAATTCTGCACTTCTCTAAGTCTCATCATTCCAATTCCACGTATGCATCCTTCAAAGCTAGACGCTAGAAGTGACTTAGTGAATAAATCTGCAAGATTTTCACATGACTTAGTATGCAGTACTTTAATTTCGTCCATCATTTGCAGTTCATGAGCATAGAAGAATTTGGGGTTAATACACTTTGTGAGAGGACTCTTCACATAACCCATCTGCACTTATGCAACACAAGTTGCATTATCTTCATAGATAATAGTGGAGGTTTGTGTGGTGTTCAATTCACACGACTACTGGATGTGGTGAATCATCTGCCGAAGCCAAGCACATTCTCGTGAGGCCTCGTACAGTGCTATGATTTCTGAGTGGTTCATCGAAATCGATACAAGACTTTGCTTAGACGATTCCATGAAAATGCAGTTCCACCATATAGGAATACATAGCCTGTGTTGCGACTTGGCTGTATGCGAGTCCGATAGGTACCCGGCATCTGCATAGCCATTCATAGACAGATCTGTAGAACAAACCAAGGTCTTTGCTTCCTTGAAGGTATCGAAAGATGTCCTTTATTCCCTACTAATGTCTTTTGGTAGGTTCTGTACTATACCTTGCTAATAGGTTTACGGCAAATGCAATGCCCAGTCTAGTATAGTTTGCTAAATACATGAGTGCCCCTAATGCACTTAAGTATGGAAATTCTGGTCCCAGGACTTCCTCCCCTCTCTTCTCTAGGTCTGTACGGGTCTTTATCTTGCTGCAAAGATCTCCCGACCATTGGTATTTTCGAAGCATATGTCTTTTCAAAGCCGAATCTTTTTAACACCTTTTGAGTGTAGGTTGACTTATGCACTAATATCCCTTTAGGGGTATGCTCAAGCTGCAAGCCTAGGCAATATTTGGTTTTACCCAAATCTTTTATTTCGAACTCCGACTCCAAGTAAGAGCTTGTTTTCTTAATTTCTTCCAAGCTTCCAATGATATTCATATCATTTTCATACTCTGAGATTATACAAAATCTATTCTGGAATCGTCGTATAAATACATAAGGATTATTCTCGTTGTTCGTGTAGCCTTTCTTGCATAAAAAGTCGCTTTAAGCAATTATACCACATCCTGTCTAATTGCTTAAGTCCGTACAATGGCTTTCTAAGTTCCATACTATACAAATTTCTATTTGCTATGTCTTCGTTCGGGACAGTGATACATTCAGGTATCTTCATATAAATGTCCGAACCCAACTTTCCATAAATATATGCAGTTACCACATCCATCAATTTCATTTCTAAATCCAAGTTTACTTCTATTGAGATTAAATATCTAAACAGTTCCGCCCATGACCGGGGAATAGGTTTCTTCATAATCAACTCCTAGACGCTGAGTGAAACCTTGTGTAACGAGTCTTGCTTATTTTCATTTCTCTTTCGAACAAATACTCACTTATGTCCTACGGGGTGCACATGGGGAGGCGTGTGGCTTACAGGCCCAAACACATCTCTTTTGTTCAGAGATAATAATTCAGTTTCTATTGCATTCTTTCAATCTTCTCAATATGATCTTTTCTTACATTCAGCGAGTGATGCAGGCTCTGGATCAAGATCGATGATTGTGGCAATTTTCTTTGCAAAGTAAATGTCGACATTAGCTATTGTCTTATTCATAGATTCTCCCGTGGTTACCAAGTTTATAGCTATTTCTTCATAGGGTGATTCTTCTATTGCTTCTAATGCTTCTACTTGCCCATCGCTGCTTCCAATTACAGGAGCAAGTCCCTTTAGTTTTTTAGCATAGATGTGTGCGCACACATCCATACTGATATCTCCCTTCGTGGGAATGTTCAAATCAGGTATGCCTTTTCTGAAGGTTCCATACTGGTACCAGGTCTCAACTAACTCCCCTTCTGGTTCTGGGAACTTCAGTGATCGGCTGTGTTAAATCCTTCTTGTCTTTTTTCACCAGGCGTCCCTAGTTACTTGGGATTTGAGGGGCCGGAGTTCTCGTCCTTTTCTGAGGCCTTAGGACGGGATTAGGGATACCTTCAATTTTTTCAGTATTTCAACCCTCTCTGGTGCATTGCATGCAGGCACATGCGACTTTGTCACGCTGTTCAAATCACTAAAGTGGTCAAGCAGTTGATTCGCTAATGCTTGCAAATTAATTATCTTCTGGATTTCAATTGTCTTCTGGACTTCTCTATTTGCTTCACTAGTGCGTGGGTCATGTGCACGGACTCCCGTGGCTTGCCATGTTATTTTACGATATTTTTCATCAAGAGGTTGATTTCCTCCCCCTAATGATGGGAAACTATCCTCATCAAATATACTATCAGCGAAGCGGGCAGTATGCAAATCTCAAGTCATAGGGTCCAAATACCTGATTATGAACGCTGTCTCATAACCAACGTATATCCCAGACTTTCGGAGAGGGACCATTGCAGTACGCTGTGGTGGGGATATAGGTACATGAACTTTGCACCCAAATATGCGAAGATGAAAAAAATTTCGGTGTCGACCCTTGCACTAGTTGCATAGGGGAATAGATGTTATATACCGGTGGTCTAAAAATGATGAGAGTTGCTGCATGCAGGACTGCGTGTCCCCAATATGTAGTTGGTAAATTACAATTCTGCAAAGTGGTCAGGTAATCAATTTAATCCTTTTAATTAATGCCTCTGCTAGTCCATTCTGGGTGTGGACATGCGGTATGGAATACTCAACGTTAATTCCCATTACCATGCAATAATTATCAAATGCCTTCGAAATAAATTCTCCGGCGTTGTCCATTCTAATGGACTTCACATGATGATCAGGGAAAATTTAATTATCTGCGAGATTAGCTTTGCAAAAACATGGTTTCTCGTAGACAATAAACATACATGCGGCCATTTCGAGGAAGCATTGATGAGCACCATAAAATGCCTAAGTTTCCTTGACAGGGACTGTATAGGACCACAAAAAGTCTCCCTGGATACGGTCCAGAAATGCAGAGACTCCATCCTTCGCTTTTATAGCAGAAGGTTTAGTAATTAAATTTTCGGTGGCACATGCGGGGCACACAAAATCTTTCTGATTCGGGAAATTCTTTACATCGATATTATGTCCCCGTGAATTGTTAATTATATTTCTCATCATCCTAAGACCTGGGTGGCCTAATCTATCATGCTAGAGACAGAAAAGTTCAGAGCTTTTAAATACGGTTTTTGTCGGACTCGGGAACGAAAGATCCCGAATCCTCTGTGTTCATACACTAGTCCAGGATTTCTAGTGTACACAGTCAAACAAAAGTGATAATCCAAACATATCACACACTTTATTAATAATTATTCAAAGTTTATTACAAAAGAGGCTTACAAGCCAACAGTAAATAACATAGCGGAAGACGAAGAAGTAGTGGAGTCCAGCTGATCTGCCACAGGCAATCGACTGGGGTAGTGGCCTAGTCGTCGAGATCCACACCGATGGTGAAGTCCTTCTCCTCTGAAATTTGTTTGCATAAAGCAAGTATGAGCACAACTACTGTGCTCGCAAGTTACACCCAATATGGAATTGTAATGCATGCATAAGGTAACAAAGGACATTGGCCGAGTTATTTTGCGTAAAGCAGCAGTTTTAATTTAAATAATCATAATAGATTGCAAGGCCATTTTCATACAGTAACTAAAATCATATTTTAAAATGACAATTGAAATAATGTGGATATCCTCCAATCACAATGGCTAACCGCCCAATTTTCCCACAGGACTAACCATCCTGAAAACATCTGTTGAAATCATTTTTACAATCAAAAACAAGTCTAACTCAAAGTGGCTTTGCTAGCATGTCCATGATCATGACGCCATATTCAATAGTTTTCTACTCTGCGAGTTTGTGCAAATTTTACCCACACGAGATAATTTGCTCTTTGAGTCGGCCAATCCACGCTTCCTAAGGCGTGTGACAAAGTAATTATCACAAGGCCGTTACAATGATCTACCTCACAGTACTCATGCCCGCTAAGGTTTCGCCCCCTTTGGACTAACCATCCGCAGGTTCAGGGCCCCTCTTGCGCCAGTGGGACTATAGTCTAACCGACACCCACTCATACAAATGGCACGAATATCTCACGAGGTATCCCAAATTAATAAGCCGAGTCCCCGCCCATACAGGGGCGTGTGGTGGTCTGATAAGGCATAGCAAAGGCGCTCAAAGATCGGTCCTTAATTGACTTGGCGTCTTTCAAAACAACCACGGTTTTAATCCTAACCAGATTAAACCCGTGCATAAACCTGCACCCACCATTCATCCGTTTCGCCCAAGTCTAAACCATTTTTAAATTTTATTTAGTAAAACCACCTTTAATAAGCTTCCATGGTAAAACAATACCATAGATTCAAATTTTTAAATCCATTTGAAATGATTTGGCTAAACTCCCCAAAATTGGTAATCATGGTCTAAGTATTTGCTAAGCATCTGGGTTTTTACCATACTAGTTTATCTAGTGACGACAAAGGAATGACATGTCAATATCCAAATTGGCCATACAATGACAGTTGGAATATCTAATGGTTAAAACAGGAATTTGAAATACTTGAATAGAAATATGCATGCAATAATAATTTAAAAATTGAATTAAATAACTTTAAAATAGTAGGTGCAACATGGTCAAAGTGTAACTTGCCTTGCTTAATTAATCGATGTTCCCAAATGGTGTTGAAATCCGGTCGTCCGAAGTCATCGAAATCTATACGCGTAAATGATCCGAATTCAAATAATATTCAAATAAAATCCAAAAATTATAAAATAAATACTTCTAGGAAGGTATCGATTTTCTATGAATTTAGGAAGTTGAATCGAAGAAATCGGGGTTCGTATGAAGGAGAACGAACCCCGGGAAGTTTGGAAACCACATGAAATGATATAATTCCGAAAGTTGTACTATTCATCAGAAATTGTGGTTTCGGATGACTGGAAACAAAGAAAAAGCTTTATGGCCATGGAATCGGAAGTACGGCGTAGAACACGTTGAGGCAAACTCAATGGTGTAGACGGTTCGGCCAGATGATCTTCGATGGCGATGCAGTCCGACGGAGAAGACCTTCGCCGGGCGAACATCGGCGTTCTGGGCAAACGAAGAGGATTTAGCGAGTGAGGTTGGTGGCAATTTGAAGATGGAACCGCGGGAAACATAACGCTCACCCGGGTTGTCGTGGAATGCGCAAGGTCGGCCGTCGGCGGCTGCGACGCACAAAATGAACCGAATAATTAACGGAAATTAAATAAAATCTAAAAATTATGAAATAAATACTAAAAATAGTAGATGAATTTAGATGAATTTAGGAGAAAGAATCAACGGATTTAGAGTTCGTATGACAACGAACGAAATTGTGGAAGTTTAAATCAAAAATAAATAAATAAATAAAAATAAAAAGGGATGTATGTGCTTGCATGGCACTGTAGCTTGCCATGCAACGTGAATAGTAACCAAGTGCATGGAGAAATGGCGACACCGGGCGAGAGGAAAGGAGTGGCGGCCGGCGAAGCACAAAAATGGAATCCCGGGAACTAGACGGACCCAATGGTGGTGGTCGCGTCATCGGCGGAGGTCCGATGCTGCGGCGGCGCGCAAAATAGTGTCGAATGAATAGTAGCACCGATGAGCCGGGGGTGTTTTAGGGAAAAAGAAGGGAGCACTGCGTAGAACGTTGCGAGGCAAAGCTAATAGCGTGGACGATGTTATCGGGAAATTAAAAACGGCACCGAAAATAGCGAAAGAAGGGAGTAGAACCGTTTGCGGAAAATTTTTGCTTGTGGCGAGATTGAGGGCCGAATTCTAGGGATATGAAGAGGAAGCCGAGGGGCACGCGGCGACATAGTTGGCTCGGGAAATGAGTGACCGAGGAGAGAGAACGGAGGAGAGATGTGTTGGAAGTGTACTGTTCATCATCTTTCTCTTCTACGAACAGCAAGCAAAAAAAATGGCTATGTTGCTGCAGAACAAGAATAGCAAATGGCAAGCTGCCGATTCAGAATAGCAAGGAGCCGATCAAGAACAAAGCACCATGTAGTAGATTAACTGGCAGCAGCACTATTCATCTTCAAGCTACGAATACCGAAGGCATTACTAGCTAGCAGCCGAACGGAAATTCAGCCGAAAGGATCATCAGCCGAATAAAACACAGCATGCAAATGGCAAGCAGAAGCCAATCAAGATAAACAAGTTGCTGATCAAGCACAAAGGACTAAGCATAAACTAGTTGCATGCACTGGAAATCAATTACTGTTCATTGTCTTCTACCTCCATTCAGCCGAACAGCAAGCAAAGTAAGAAATGGCGGCGCCCAGAGAAGTAAAAGGGAGGGATGGCCGGCGTTAGGAAAATAGGTGGCTTACCCTGAGGCGAGGCCGTAGGAGGTGGCAGCACGGCGAGGGGCGGTCGGCGGTGGCGGCGGCGAGTTCGGGCTCGACGGCGGTGACGAAATCTAGCGGCGCTCCGGCGAAGGCAGCACGAGCACCAGGTAGGCAGCGATGGGGTGAAGCCGTTGGTGTAGTCGGGGTCACCAGGGGAGGCTTGATGGCGCCGGAGAAGATGAACGAAGGAAGCTCGGTGGCGCGGAGAAAAACTTCGATTCCTGTCGATTGAGTGGGAGAGAGGGAGAGATCTTTGAGGGGTTTTGATGCAGGTGAGAAGGGGCTCACCATGCTTCCTTTTATAGGCCATGGGGAGGCCAGGACGTGGAGATCGTGCGCACGGGGCGTGGCGGCGGCGGTTGCGGCACGCGGCGGGAACGGGCGCGAAAGAGGGGGAGATCGTGGGGGAATGAGGCGGTTGGGGGCGCCGGGTCGTGGGCTTGACCGCGCACGCACGCGCGAGGAGTGGGAGTGGTTGGGAGCGTCCAGTTGTGGAGCTTCCGTCGGTCAACAATGGAGGTCGGCTGCTATCGGCTTGCACGCCTACAAGGGAAGAGAGGAGAGGGAGGTGGCGCGGGTGGTGGAGATGAGGGCTGCGCGGCGAGCGGCGGCGCCGGCAGTGGTTGGCAGTGGCGAGGTGGCCAGGGCCGGCGGCGCTGCCATGTAGGCTTTGACGGGAAGAAAAAGAACAGACCCGAGAAGCTGCTCTCGGGAAGAAGTTGGAGGAGAGAGAAAGCAATAACTAAAAGAACGAAAGGGATGGTTATAATTAGTTGGAAAGGAAGCACATGTTAGCAGCACATGCCTAAGGAACCACCACGTTGAGCGTGCAGCCCCTTGGGGCAGTTTGTGGAGGGGTGACCGCGTGGGAACTTTGCTACCCGCGGGGGATAGAATATATATATATATATATATATATATATATATATTTCAGGTGACTGTTCACAGCGACGGACAGTCCAAACAGATCAATGGGAAGCTTGGACCAGTCCGAACAGAATTTTTTATTATTATTATATATTTTTTTATTTTCGAAATAACGATTAAGCAATAAATCAAATATTTTTAGAACATACCAAATAGAGTCCAAAAATTCTAGAAAAATTCACAAAAATTTCTAAAATTATTTTGGACTTAATGAAATTATTTCCGACTTAAAGTTGGCTTTTAATTTTGCAAATAAATTATTTTGGTTTTAAAATAATTAGGAAAAGCTTTTAAAATTCCAAAAATAATTAAATTTTTATTTTTGACTTGTAAAACTTCAGAAATTCAAATAAAGCAAACAAACTCTTTCAAATTTTAGAAAATCCAACAAAATAATAACTTTATTGAATTCAATTTGGTAATGAACTTTGAAACATTACGGTTTTGATGGCGATATAGGTCATGCTTTACATTCTGATCTTGGAGATCTTAGCCGTCCACGTCCTTCCTTTGTTGGATCTAAAGGTCCCGACCTCCTTAGGTCCAAGACCTCCCTAGCGCTTGGACCCACCGTTGGCTCCTGCGGTCATACCGCTTGAGGCCTTGCCTCCATCACTTAAGGACCGTTCGATGCTGTTTGCATGGCCCGATCCTAAGGGCATGTTCGTTGGTCCGAACGTCCCCTTTTTCCTCCCAGCCGTCCGATCTAAATCAGACGGCCTGGTGTCGTTGACCCATTTGCTTGGTCCGAACGGCCCCCCTTTGTTTTGCGCCATCCGATCTTAATCTGACGGCCTCAGCCTTTCCTCGCGTATCCTTGTCCCCGCGCCTTTTGATCTGGACCGTTCAGGTCCTCCCCTTTGAGATCTTGACCGTTAGACCTCCCTTTTGGAGATCTAACCGCCGGACCTCCTCGCACCTTTGATCTCGGACCGTTAAGGTCCTCCTCTTCGAGATCTTGGCCTTGAGGACCTCTTCTGGGCTGTTTTGCAAGGACCACCTCCTCGATCCTTCTTTGGTCTTTTGTAAAGACCACCCTCCTAGTCGAGAATATTCCTTTTGATCAGGACCTCCCCGTTGTGTGTCTTTTGGACCTCCTGTCCAGGACCTCCCCCTTGAGCGTTTTGGACCTCCTGTCCAGGACCTCCCCCTTAAGTGTTTTGGACCTCCTGTCCAGGAACTCCCAGTGGTCTCGAGTGGAGACAGCCCTTGCGGTGGGGCCACCTCTTTGACCTGTGGTGCACCCTTGCTGACTGGCCCCACATGCTAGCCTCACTCAACCTTGTTATCATTGCTCCTACCTCAGAACTCTGTGCGCATTTAATAGGTGTCGGATCACATTAAATGCAGTCACATCTGAGGTACCTTATGTTAATTCTTTTAGGGCAAGCCTTGTCCTAGCTACCCCCGATTTGCCCACTCGTCATGGAACCTCGTTCCTGGTGCACTCCACCAACTCTGGCTATATATAGCCTGGGCAAGCTTTCCTTGCCATCTTTTTGCTCATTTCCAACTTCTTGGTCTCCTTTGCCTGGTTTTCTCCTGGCACAAGACCTCCCCAGGAGCTCACTGAGGCTGTGTTGAGCCTCTTGGTTTTCCTGTTCTTGCCGAGTTGGTTTGAGTTCCTTTTGAGTCTTTTGAAGTTCTTTGGCCTTGTGTGGTTTTGCTTATTTGGTTTTTTTTTAAACGTGTAGATCACGAGTTCGAGGAGTTCTTGGATCCAGCTCTCCCAGCTGAAGGTTCTCCACTGCTTGACCAAGGCAAGCCACAGACCTCCTTTTGATCATATTGAACCTAGCTTTGCAAATATATTTTGGTTTTACTTTATCAATGCATGGCTATTTTTATAAGAAATGTTTGGGCTGTAGTTACTCTCGTAATTGTTGTTATGCCTCCTTTATCTCTTGCTCTGGTCATGTTGACATGTTTACCTTGTAAGCCTTAGATTGGGTATTTAGTTGGTATTCTTTGTTACTTGCCAACATGGGACCGTAGGTTTATATAGCTTTGCTCTAGAAATCGTGGTTCTGCCGTGTCATGTTTCATTCTTAATAATCTTGACTACTGATCTATGGAATCGTAGTCGGTGCCCTTTATTAGCGACTATGGCAGGTTGCCTAAGTTGTGTTGACTGCGGTGTGAGACCACTTTGTTAAAACTGATGTGCCAAGACTGGGTGGTCTTTTGGCAAGGGTAATTATGAAATGTTTTTCTTTGAGGCGAGAAGGCGAGGAGTAGTAGGGTCTTTGTGCACTTTGGGTTGGTGGAAGTCTTGCCTTAGCACAATTAAGGACTTAACTTTGTGTTACGTTGATCTCGCCAATCGATTGCAACCACAAGATCACTTTATGGGGGTGGTCTGGGCTGAATAATTAGCAATAAGATGGCTTGGGGCTGTTGTGGTTGAGCGTGTGATTCGTTGGCGCAAGAGGGGGCACCCCATAACCCTACGGACTTCTAGACCAAAGGGGGGGAATTGCGAAACCTTAGCGGGCAGCTCCGAGTCAGTTCAAAGCTTTGTAAATGCCTTGCCGCGCTCTCTAGACTGCTCACCATCGGAAGTGAGCAAGGGTCTTTCCGGAACCCGTCCCGCTAGAGAGATCATGGATTGTGGGTAAAGTTGTACACCTCTGCAGAGTGTAAAACCTATTCGAATAGCCAAGTCCTTGGTCATGGACATGCCTGGTGAAAATAGTGCAAGGGGCAGTGTTCTCAAAGTTTGTGCCACTGGACACTTCAGCGAGATGCCCTGGCTTTGCCTTGAAGAGACCTTGGCCGACTCCAGAGGGGTCGGGGTTGGCTCGGGTAGTGGTCCAGGGGCTGGTTCAGACCTCTGGAGTGGGTGCTCTAGGGTGGGTTTTGGGTGAGGACCTGGTCATGGGTGTGATCAGACCTCCCCCATTTGGTTGTGGATGTGAGTTGGTGCTCACTCCATCTTTTCAAAAATCAAATGTATTATGTACTATTGTTTTCAACTTGTTGCTTTTCAATCTACTTATGTTATTGCTGTCAAAATTTAGCTTTGTGCAAACTAACCATCTGACTCTCAATTGGTAAGCCTTTGCATAAATATTACTTGCATAAATGATCCTGTGTCTTCTTGAGTACATTCAAAGTACTCATGGCTTAAGGCCACGTGTCAAAGCAGATTTTGAAGATGATCAAGTGCAGGGCAGTGCAGACCTCTTTGAGGAGGAATTCTTCGACGATCCAGTTGCCTAGGACGTCCTCCACTCGACAGCCTGTGGGCTTGCCGGATGGCCTTTACGTGCTTTTAGTGATTTTTGTTTTGGAGCTCTTTTGTGGCCAGCTGTAAGTCCTTGTCGATTTTTGTAAGCCCTTAGTGGCAGACCTCTTGTTGACAAGCTTGACCATAAGGTCCGGTTTTATATTAAGCTTAATTTGTCTACTTCATCTCTGTTTGACCTTGTGGTTGTGATGTTATCTTGTGTACCTGTCCGAACTAGCTTCATTGTCACAGGACTAGTTGAACCGTAGCGAGACCTCTAGGAGGTCCCTCGGGACTTTGCCTGGGAGATCCTGTCGGACCTCTCTGTGATATACTAAGAGGTGCTAGGCCAAGACCTCCAGGAGGTCTTGAAGACCTCCTGGGAGGTCCTGGCGGACCTCCTCTCGGATGTACCGAGTGGTGCTACGCTCCTCTATGTGGTAGCACCGCAGCGCAAAAAAAAAATATTGGTCCTCCCGGACCTTTTGCCGTATATCATAGGGTTGGTCGTCACAGGTGGTATCAGAGCCTTGGTCGGCTGTAGGACGTGGCCATAGGTAGAAAGGTCATTTTAGTTTTAATTCAAAAGTTATTTTCTAAAGCAAACTAAACTTAAAAACTTGTTCAGTGGTTCTTTCCTTGTTCTGGTTCTATGCTGCCCTTAACTTGTCTAAATCTTTTCTCATCTTACTCTACTCCAATCTTAACTCCTTCTTAGTTCTATTATCTTGCCTCTGCTGGAACCCTGATTTTTAGTCTAAATTGACCTCCTTGCCTTTGTAACTTCTATAGGGCCGATTTTAAATAAGGTCAGTGTTAGTGGTCCTGTTAGTCTGAGCTCGCTTAGTTTGGTCAGTAGACCTTTGGTGTAGCTTTGTTGCCTCTCTTTGGCCTCTTGGCCTTTTGGTTTTCCTTTGGGTTTAACCAAGTCACCCCTAATAGATGATCTATCTTTCTCCCCTGTTCTCACTCATCTTGATGCTTTATCCCTCTTACCTATTATGCTTTCTTTCTTACCTATTAAACCTTTGGAGTTTTGTACAGATGGTGCAGACTCAGCAGTCAACAAGTCAGAATGAGCCACCAGAACAGTTGCCTCCACCCCCACCTCCTCCAATGGCAGCAACAGACCCAGGTTTTGGGCAGTTTATGGCAGCACAGGCCCAAATGATGAGTTCTATGATGCAGAATATGAACCAAATAATGGTTCAACAAAGCCAGACCACCAGTGCTTTACTTGCTATGATGAGCCAGAACAGTCAAGCAACAGTTGTGCCACCACCTCCACCCCCTGCTCATCATCAGTCAAGGTTATCGGAGTTCATGAAGATCGCCCACCACCTTTTCAAGCTCCTGAGCCGTTAGATCTGAGATGACCGGCCGAGATCAACAGAGAAAAAGCCGATATTGCTCATTGTGAAGATAGGGAGAAGGTTTTGTTTGCTTTACATCAATTGGAAGGGGCTACCGCTGAATGGTGGGACACATTTTGTGCCTCACATGTTGACCCCCAGAGGATTACAGGCGAAATTCTCGGTAGCTTTTATTCCCATGTTCCCGATGGGAAGGTGGAGATGAAGAAGAATGAATTTAGAGACCTCAAGCAAGGCAGCATGTCAGTGAGTGAGTATCTCACCAAGTTCACCCAGTTGTCACGTTATGCCCGTAAGGATGTGGCTACAGACGATGCACGTCAGAAGCGCTTTAAGCGGGGTCTCCATCCCAGTCTCAATGTTCAAGTCATTGGCAATGACTACCCTGATTTTCAGCATATGGTGAACAAGGCAATGCTCATTGAAGAGTCCCGAAGAGAGCTTTCTGAGTCCTTCAAGAGAAAGGTGCCACCCTCCAGTGCTCAACAAAGACCTCCCTAGCGTGCTAAGACTTTTGTGCAGTATCAACACAAGCGCCAAGGACCTCCTGGACCCTCCAGGACCTCTGCCAAGACCTCCTTGTTGTCCCTATCGACACCGCATCCTTTGGCAAAGACCAAGCAACATGGCGACCTCAACAGCAGCTGGGGTCACTTGCTTTAAGTGTCACCAATTGGGGCATTTTGCAAATCAATGCCCACTGAAGACTGAGCAAACCGCAAGGACCTCTACTTCCGGACCTCCCCCAGCCAAGACCTCCCAAGCAGCAGGACCTCCTCAAGCTAGGACCTCTCAACCTTATGGAAGAGGTCGTGTGAACCATGTTGCAGTGGAAGAAGCTCAGACCTCCTCGAATGTGGTGCTAGGTATGTTCCTAGTAAATTCAGTGCCAGCTGCAGTTTTGTTTGACTCTGGAGTTTCACATTCGTTTATTTCTCGGAGTTTTGCTGAAAAGCACCGGTTTCAAGTTGTTGCCCTTAAGTCTACCTTGTTGGTTCAATCCCCCGGTTCGGAATGAAGCACGAACCAGGGTTGTCCACAAGTTAAATTGGTCATAGAAGGAGTAGAATTCCTAGCCAACCTCATTCTTTTGGACACCAGGTCCCTAGATGTAATCTTGGGCATGGATTGGCTAGCTGACCACCATGCAGAGTTGGATTGTAGTGGCAAGAGTATCTCTTTGACCAGCCCTAATGGTGTCACTGTGAAGTTTAAAGCCACCTCAGAGAAGCTCCAAGGAGCCCTAACTTGTAGTGCTCAAGTTCATACTTTGGAGGATGTCCCGGTTGTTAAAGAGTTTGCTGATGTGTTCCCTGATAAGCTCCTAGGAATGCCTCCAGACAGAGACCTTGAATTTGTTATCAACCTTGTTCGAGGAACCTCCCCCATCTCCAAAAGTCCTTACAGGTTACATGTTGATGATCAAGTGGAGTTGAAGAAACAGTTAGAAGACTTGCAGAGCAAGGGTTTCATTAGACCTAGCTCCTCACCATGGGGAGCCCCAGTGATTTTTGTGCCCAAGAAGGATGGTACACAAAGAATGTGTGTGGATTACAGAGCTCTAAATGATGTTACCATAAAAAACAAGTATCCTTTGCCAAGAATTGAT
This sequence comes from Phyllostachys edulis, assembly GCA_036346405.1. Classification (NCBI taxonomy): domain Eukaryota; kingdom Viridiplantae; phylum Streptophyta; class Magnoliopsida; order Poales; family Poaceae; genus Phyllostachys; species Phyllostachys edulis. Next base: position 96,055,165 of record CM070545.1, on the reverse strand, counting down.
GATTTGTTTGATCAACTGAAGGGAGCTGCTGTGTTTTCAAAGATAGATTTGAGGTCAGGATACCACCAACTCAAGATTCGAAAAGAAGACATCCCAAAGACAGCTTTTTCAACTAGATATGGGCTGTTTGAGTTCATTGTCATGTCTTTTGGGCTGACCAATGCCCCTGCCTATTTCATGAATTTGATGAATAGAGTGTTCATGGAGTACCTAGACAAATTTGTCATTGTTTTCATTGACGACATTCTTGTGTATTCCAAGAGTGAAGAGGAGCATGCAAGGCATCTCTTTTCGGTTTTGGAGAAGCTGAGAGCTCATCAACTCTTTGCTAAGTTTAGCAAATGTGAGTTTTGGCTAAAATAAGTGGTCTTTTTAGGACATATTTTGTCTGAAAAGGGAGTCTCTGTCAATCCCAGTAAGGTTCAAGATGTGCTCAATTGGGAACCACCTAGATCAGTGCCTCAAGTCCGGAGTTTTCTTGGTATGGCAGGGTACTACAGAAGGTTTATTGAAGGCTTTTCCCGAATTGCAAGACCTCTAACTCAGCTATTAAAGAAAGAAAAGAAGTTCCTTTGGACCTCTGATTGTGAACAAAGCTTCCAAGAGCTCAAGAAAAAGTTGACCTCTGCTCCAGTTTTGGTGTTGCCTGATGTCAGAAAAGACTTTGAGGTCTATTGTGATGCATCAAAGCAAGGACTTGGCTGTGTTCTCATGCAAGAAAGAAGAGTGGTAGCCTATGCCTCAAGACAATTAAAGCCTCATGAAGCAAACTACCCTACTCATGACCTTAAGTTGGCTGCGGTAATACATGCCTTGAAGATTTAGCGCCACTACCTCATTGGTAATAGGTGTGAAATTTACACTGACCATAAAAGCCTAAAGTACATTTTTACTCAAGCAGATTTGAATTTGAGGCAAAGAAGGTGGCTAGAGCTAATTAAAGACTACAATGTGGGAATTCATTACCACCCAGGCAAGGCCAATGTGGTGGCAGATGCTTTGAGCAGAAAAGTTTATGGTAATACATTGATGATCAAAGAGAGCCAACCTGCTTTGCATGAAGAGTTCCTAAAGCTTAGGCTTGAGTTGGTTGAAGAAGGATTTCTAGCAGCTCTTGAAGTGCAACCTACCTTGTAAAAACAGATCAAGACAGCTCAAGTGGAAGATGCTGACATTCAAGAAATCAAGGCCAACATTAGAAAAGGGAAAGCTGCAAGGTTTTTTGAGGATGAGCAGGGTGCGGTATGGTTTGATAAGAGGTTCTGTGTGCCCAATAACACAGAGCTCAAGGAAGTGATACTTAAAGAAGCCCATGAGGTATTGTATTCTATTCATCCAGGAGTTACAAAAATGTATCAAGACATCAAGGAGTTGTATTGGTGGCCAAGAATGAAGAAAGAAATAGCAGATTTTGTGGCCAAATGTGACACTTGCCAAAAAGTTAAGGCAGTACACTAAAGACCTAGAGGACTTCTAGTGCCTTTACCCATACCCGAATGGAAATGGGAAGAGGTCGGGATGGACTTTATAACTGGTCTACCCCATACCCAAGCTGGTTTTGATTCTATTTGGGTCATCGTGGATAGGTTAACTAAAATGGCTCACTTTATTCCTGTGAAGACCACCTATTCTGGAGACAAGCTGGCAGAAATTTACATGGCGAAGGTTGTGTGTCTTCATGGTGTCCCAAAGAAGATAGTTTTAGACAGAGGATCTCAGTTCACCTCCAAATTTTGGCAAAAGTTACATGAAGCTCTAGGCACATACCTCAATTTTAGCACAGCATACCACCCACAAACCGATGGTCAAACCGAAAGAGTGAATCAAGTCCTTGAAGACATGTTGAGAGCTTGCGCCTTGGAGAAGCAAGCTAGCTGGGATAAAATGTTACCTTACGCTGAATTTTCCTACAATAACAGCTACCAGGCAAGCCTCCAAATGTCCCCTTTCGAAGCTATTTATGGAAGGAAATGTAGAACACCCTTGTACTAGACAAAAACTGGTGAAGGCCAAGTTCTTGGCCCTGACCTGTTGAAAGAAGCTGAAGATCAAGTAAGGTCAATAAGGGAGAAGTTGAAGACTGCACAGACTCGGCAAAAGAGCTATGCAGACATTAGGCGTCGAGACTTAGCCTTTACTCCAGGAGATCAAGTATACCTCAAAGTATCACCTCTCAAAGGTATGCAGCGGTTTAGAGTCAGTGGAAAGCTTGCTCCAAGATTCATTGGACCATTCCCAATTCTGGCCCGAAGGGGTGAAGTGGCTTACAAGTTAGACCTCCCTCCTCAGCTTGCTGGAGTTCATAATGTGTTCCATGTGTCACAGTTGAAGAAGTGCTTACGAGTGCTAGAAGATCAAATGCCTTTAGAAGCTGTGGACCTCCAAGAAGACCTCACTTACAAAGAGCAACCCATCAAGATCTTGGACGTGTCAGAAAGGGTTACAAGGAACAAGACCACCAAGCTGTGCAAAGTGCAATGGAGCAATCACTCCGAAGTCGAAGCAGCCTGGGAACGTGAAGAGGACCTCAAGAAGGAGTTCCCCCACCTATTCTCTAGCTAAGCCCGAATCTCGGGGTCGAGATTCACTTAAGGGGTGAAGGTTTGTAACGTCCCGTTTCTCCTAAGTTCTTGCCCAGTTTTCAAAATAAAAGTAACCATTTGGTTTTGTTGAGAATCCAAAGCTTAACCTGACATTTTGAAAATTTGGAGAGTTTAACTTGAATTAATCAAACCTTAACTAAGCTCCTTGTTGGCGCTCACTGCTGGTTGTGCCTCTCTGCCGTTTCCTCGTTGCCCCTTGGGCTGTTGTTCCTCCGAAGCTTCTCTGTGTGTCTCTTGGTTTATCTTTTCTCTTCTAACCTCCTTTGTTGGTTTGAATCTCTTTGAGATTTAGACCTGCTCTGTTTTATCTCACCCTCTATTTAGACCTCCTTTGAGTTTTTTGGACCTCCCTTGCCTCTGTAGACCTCCTCCTTGTGTCCTTGGACCTCCTTCATGTCCCCTAGGACCCCCTCCCTGCTTATCTGGACCACTTTTCTGTAGTCCAGACCTCCTCTCTGGAGATCTTAACCGCTCAGACCTCCCCTTGTTCAGATCTGGCCGTTAGGACCTCCTCTCTGGAGATCTTAACCGCTCAGACCTCCCCTTGTTCAGATCTAGCCGTTAGGACCTCCTCTCTGGAGATCTTAACCGCTTAGACCTCCCTTTGTTCAGATCTGGCCGTTAAGACCTCCTCTCTGAAGATCTTAACCGCTCAGACCTTCCCTTGTTCAGATCTGGCCGTTAGGACTGTAAGACCCGGGATTAATACGCCCGAATCCTCTGTGCATTTCTGAACTAGTCCCATGATCAGTAGCTAGTTCACACAGTAAACAAATATAGTAACAAAATCATATCACAACTTTATTAATAAATAACAACAGAGTTGATTACAAAGGAGGCTTACAAGCCGACAATAAAGAACACAGCGGAACACGAAGAAAGTGTAGTAGAGTCCAGTTAATCTGCCACAGGCAATCGACTGGGGAAGCGGCCTAGTCGTCGAGATCCACACCGGTAGTAAAGTTCTTCTCCTCTGAAATTTGTTTGCAATAAAGCAAGTTTGAGCACAACTACCGTGCTCGCAAGTTACACCCGTCAAGTAACAGAATGACATGCATACATGGATGTAACAAAGGATGGCTTATTGGTTGAATTTGCATAAATCAGCATTTCTTTTAAATACTTGTACTAAGTTCCAAAGCAGTTTACACAATAACTAAAATTCATTTTCTAAATCAATTTTATAGTTAGATAACATTTACGCATGAATGGTGAAGGATATCCTCCTATCACATGGCTAACCGCCCAATTCCCATTTGGATAAACCAGTTGATAAAGTCTCTTTAAAACAAATTCCAAGTCTAACTTTAAGTGGCTTTGCTAGCATGTCCATGACCGCTGACGCTATTCAATAGTTTTACACTCTGCGAGAGGTTGTACACTTTACCCACATGACACGAATTCTCTAGTTTGCTTGGCATCCATCGATACCACCGCCACTACCGTAGGTAAGCGATCTAGAGCACGTGCCAAGGCCTTTACAATCGCCATTCCACATGATTTCCTCGCTAAGGTTTCGCCCCTTTGGAATAGAAATCCATGAGTTCCTAGCCCCTCTTGCGCCAAAGTGAACAATAGTCATGAAAGACTTTGTCAAAAGAAATGGCCATGAAAGACCGCCCACGCATACAACAGGATCAACCGCGATGGAACTTTACAAATTAATTAGCGTGTCCCTACCCATACTCGGGACATGTGGTTGCACGGTGAGGCATAGCCCATTATAGGCATAGCAAAGGCACGCTCGAGGTGGTCCTCAATTGACTTGGGCGACTTTCCACAAAACCCATGGGCCTCAACCCTACCCAGTTGAGCACATGCATTGACATGCACCATCCAAACAACCATTTCGCCCAAGTACAAACCATCATTTTATTTCATTTTCAAGATCATTTATAAACTTCCATAACACACCAATGCCATGGATACAGCTTTAAACAATATTTGATTTTTAATTTGAAATTCCCCAAATCAATATTTTTGGTCTAAGCATGTCTTTGCAACATTTTCAAATGATCCTAGTTCATACTATCGTATCAACTAGGTTTTATCTAGGGTAACAAGGTATTTGACTCAATTAACAAATTTGGCCATCTGAAGGATTTAGGAATATCTATGAATTTAAAATGCATTTAAATTCTTGAATATAAATAAGCATGCAATAATAATTTAAAACAGAATTTAAATAATTTAAAATAATGGGTGCAATATGGTCAAGAATGTAACTTGCCTTGCTTAGTTAATCGATGTTCTCAAATGGTGTTGAAATCCGATTAAATCAAAGTCGTTTAAATCTATCGCCGTAAGCGATCCGAATTCAAATAATATTCAAATAAAATCCAAATAAAATCCAAAAAAATTATAAAATAAATACTTCTAGGAAGGTATCGATTTTATATGAATTTAGAAAGTTGAATCGACGCAATCGGAGTTCGTATGAGTGAGAACGAAATTCCGGAAGGTTGAGTGTTACATGAAATAATAAAATTCCGAAAATTGTACTATTCATCGAAAATTATGGTTTCGGATAACTGGGAACAAAGAAGGAGTTTTAGGGCTGTGGCGAGGGAGTACGATGTTGAATGCGTTGAGGCGAACTCAACGGTGTTGACGGCTCGGCGAGAGGATCTTTGATGGCGGCGCTTGATCCGACGGAGAAACCTTCGGTAATGCGGGCGAACGTCGGCGTTCTATGGGCAAGCGGAGGTGAGTTAGCGGATGAGGTTTGTGGCGATTTGAAGGGGGAACCACAGGGAACACAACGCTTGCCTCGGTTGAGGTGGAAAGCGCACGGTCGGCCGATGGCGGCGACGAACGCGCAAAATGGACCAAATAATTAACGGAAATTAAATTAAATCTAAAAATTATGAAATAAATACTGGGAATAGTAGGTGAATTTAGATGAATTTAGGTGAAGGAATCAACGAATTTGGACTTTGTATGTGAGAGAACGAATTTTTCGAAGATTAAAATGGACAAGTACAAAGATGAAGTGACTAGATAATTAAATTGCACTGTTCATCTTCCATTCATGCCGAACAGCAACAGCAAGCAGGGCGCATGGAGAAGGTGGTGCTCTGGTGATTTCCCGGCAACGAGGAGGTGAGCAAAATGTAGAACGCGGGTCGCGATGCGAGAAGTGAACAACGTGGCGGAGCTAGTTAAACGGCGTAATACGCAAAGAAAGGAGCTTCAGTCTATGATTTAGATGGCAGCGTTGCCGGCAAACGACGGCGTTCCAATGGCCGGCGAGGGGTGGAATGGAGAGAGGGGAGGACGTGGATGCCGGTGCTCACCTCGGTTGCGGAGGAACGTGTACGGATGGTCGGAGGCGAGGACGACGACGTCGGCGCGGCTTGGGCTCACGGTGGCGACGGTGCTCCGGTGATGCTCCGGCGAAGGCGAGGGGAGCACGACGTAGAACGTCGCGAGGCGAAGCTAGTGGTGTGGTCGATGGTGCCGGGGCTCCACCGTAGAGAGCGCTAGAGGCAACGGAAGGGAGCTCGGCCGGCGGCGAATACTTGCGAAATCCGGCCAAAAGAGAGCGAGGGAGGAGGAGTGGGTGGCGGGGTTGGAATGAGGAGGAACGGGGGCTCACCGTGCTCCCTTTTATAGGGCGAGGGGAGGCCGGGGTGGGGAGATCGTGGGCGCGGCCATCACGTCGGTCATGGCGAAATTCCTGCAAACGTGTGCGCTAATTGAGGGGGAAACGGTCAAGGGAGAGGAGGCGGGAGCGGGTGGTTTGAATGCCACAAATTTCGCGAAGAATAGTTGAGAAATTTGTGGGTTTGAGAAACTTTTGGAAGCTCCTTTAATGGTGGTCGGGTGCTGGCTGCGTACTGGACAGGAGAAAGAAATTAGTTGGGGAAGAAGAAAGGAGAAAGAAAGGGATAAAAGGAATTAAAGAATGTATTTAATGATTGAAAGCAAAGATGGGAAGTTGGCAGCCCATGCATGAGGCTAGCACGTTAAGCGTGCTTGGCTGAGGGAAAATTCGGGATGGGTGACCCGCCGGGAACTTGCCTGCCCACGCGGTAATAAAAATATATTGTTTATTTTTTTTTCCTTCGAATTATTGTAGCAACCACAATAAATCAAATACAATTTTTTTGAAGATAGCAAATAGAGTCCAAAAATTCATAAAAATTCCTAGAATTATTTTGGACTTAATAAAAATAATTCCAACTTAAATTTGGCTTTTAATTTTGCAAATAAATTATTTTGGCTTTAAATTGATTAGGAAAAAGCTTTTAAAATTCCAGAAAATTCTAGAATTTAATTTTTATTTTTCAACTTTAACTCAAATGAAACTTCAAAAGATTTAATAAACTTTTAATTTTGACTTTTAAAACTTCGAAATTCAAATAAAGCAATCAAACTCTTTCAAATTTAGGAAATCCAACAAAATAATAATTTTATTAATTTTAATTTAGTATGAGAACTTTGAAATTCGTTACAAACTACCCCTAAAGGAATCTCGTCCCGAGATTCGGAGAGGCTAGAGAGAAAGATTATAGGATAAGCGAATTGAGAGATAGAAAGAGTCTATCTTCAAGTTGGCTTTTCGTCCAAGAGTGTTGGGTTGTTCAAGGTTTCAAGGTATCCATCCGTCCTTTAAGTCCTTGGTGCATCGATAGGTTAGAAGTCCAATAGATTGTTTAGAGAAGAGGAAAATAGCAAAGGGTGAGAAAGAAAGCTACGAGGAAAGAAGTCTACCCATTTTAAAGAAAACGTTGTACACAAGATCAAAAGATCCACGTACGACTTACGAAAAGGAAATACACCATATAAATAAAGGAACAATACAACGTTCTACTCGATCGATAATCGTAAATTGGTGAAACGACTCAATACACAGAATGAGCCTTGGTAATCTTAAGCTATATGTTTGGGCCGACAAAACGGTCTTCGGTATATCTTGTCCGTTGTCCTTGGATGGTGGAGACGATGATACTTCCTTGATGGCTCCATGTCTTGTAGTCTTCAACGTAGGGGTTAATAATCGTGTTGACCATCTATAGAAATTTTTAAGGAAAAGAGGTTCCAATTAATATTATAAAATGGTGAAGAAAGAATTAGGAAAGAAAGAATTGCTATGAAGAAGCTAAAGATAGATAGATGACTCAGATGAGGAGAGAACAATTTATTCTTTTTCTTGTTATAAAATAAGTTTTGAACTTTTCAACTAACGGCTATTCTAACTAGGTCACGACCTACAGTCGATATGGCTCTGATACCACTTTGTAAGACCCGGGATTAATACGCCCGAATCCTCTGTGCATTTCTGAACTAGTCCCATGATCAGTAGCTAGTTCACACAGTAAACAAATATGGTAACAAAATCATATCACAACTTTATTAATAAATAACAACAGAGTTGATTACAAAAGAGGCTTACAAGCCAACAATAAAGAACACAGCGGAACACGAAGAAAGTGTAGTAGAGTCGAGCTTAATCGCCACGAGTGCAATCGATCGAAGCGGCCTAGTCGTCGAGATCCACACCGTAGCAAAGTTCTTCTCCTCTGAAATTTGTTTGCAATAAAGCAAGTTTGAGCACAACTACCGTGCTCGCAAGTTACACCCGTCAAGTAACAGAATGACATGCATACATGGATGTAACAAAGGATGGCTTATTGGTTGAATTTGCATAAATCAGCATTTCTTTTAAATACTTGTACTAAGTTCCAAAGCAGTTTACACAATAACTAAAATTCATTTTCTAAATCAATTTTATAGTCAGATAACATTCACGCATGAATGGTGAAGGATATCCTCCTATCACATGGCTAACCGCCCAATTCCCATTTGGATAAACCAGTTGATAAAGTCTCTTTAAAACAAATTCCAAGTCTAACTTTGAGTGGCTTTGCTAGCATGTCCATGATCATGACGCGCTATTCAATAGTTTTACACTCTGCAGAGGTTGTACACTTTACCCACATGACACGAATTCTCTAGTTTGCTTGGCATCCATCGATACCACCGCCACTACCATAGGTAAGGATCTAGAAACACGTGCCAAGGCCTTTACAATGCGCCATTCCACATGATTTCCCTCGCTAAGGTTTCGCCCCTTTGGAATAGAAATCATGAGTTCCTAGCCCCTCTTGCGCCAAAGTGAACAATAGTCATGAAAGACTTTGTCAAAAGAAATGGCCATGAAAGACCGCCCACGTACAAACAGGATCAACCGCGATGGAACTTTACAAATTAATTAGCAGTCCCTACCCATACTCGGGACATGTGGTTGCACGGTGAGGCATAGCCCATTATAGGCATAGCAAAGGCACGCTCGAGGTGGTCCTCAATTGACTTGGGCGACTTTCCACAAAACCCATGGGCCTCAACCCTACCCAGTTGAGCACATGCATTGACATGCACCATCCAAACAACCATTTAAGCCCAAGTACAAACCATCATTTTATTTCATTTTTCAAGATCATTTATAAACTTCCATAACACACCAATGCCATGGATACAGTTTAAACAATATTTGATTTTTGGCTGAAATTCCCCAAATCAATATTTTTGGTCTAAGCATGTCTTTGCAACATTTTCAAATGATCCTAGTTCATACTATCGTATCAACTAGGTTTTATCTAGGGTAACAAGGTATTTGACTCAATTAACAAATTTGGCCATCTGAAGGATTTAGGAATATCTATGAATTTAAAAGCAGGCATTTAAATTACTGAATATAAATAAGCATGCAATAATAATTTAAAACAGAATTTAAATAATTTAAAATAATGGGTGCAATATGGTCAAGAATGTAACTTGCCTTGCTTAGTTAATCGATGTTCTCAAATGGTGTTGAAATCCGGTCGTCCGAAGTCGTCGAAATCTATACGCGTAAACGATCCGAATTCAAATAATATTCAAATAAAATCCAAATAAAATCCAAAAAAAATTATAAAATAAATACTTCTAGGAAGGTATCGATTTTATATGAATTTAGAAAGTTGAATCGACGCAATCGGAGTTCGTATGAGTGAGAACGAAATTCCGGAAGGTTGAGTGTTACATGAAATAATAAAATTCCGAAAATTGTACTATTCATCGGAAATTATGGTTTCGGATAACTGGGAACAAAGAAGGAGTTTTAGGGCTGTGGCGAGGGAGTACGATGTTGAATGCGTTGAGGCGAACTCAACGGTGTTGACGGCTCGGCGAGAGGATCTTTGATGGCGGCCTTGATCGACGGAGAAAACCTTCGGTGGGCGGCGGGCGAACGTCGGCGTTGCGGGCAAACGGAGGTGAGTTAGCGGATGAGGTTTGTGGAGATTTGAAGGGGGAACCACAGGGAACACAACGCTTGCCTCGGTTGAGGTGGAAAGCGCACGGTCGGCCGATGGCGGCGACGAACGCGCAAAATGGACCAAATAATTAACGGAAATTAAATTAAATCTAAAAATTATGAAATAAATACTGGGAATAGTAGGTGAATTTAGATGAATTTAGGTGAAGGAATCAACGGATTTGGACTTTGTATGTGAGAGAACGAATTTTTCAAAGATTAAAATGGACAAGTACAAAGATGAAGTGACTAGATAATTAAATTGCACTTTGTTCATCTTCCATTCATGCCGAACAACAACAGACAAGCGGGCGCATGGAGAAGGTGGTGCTCTGGTGATTTCCGGCAACGAGGAGGTGAGCAAAATGTAGAACGCGGTGAAGCGCGATGCGAGAAGTGAGACAACGTGGCGGAGCTAGTTAAACGGCGACGTAATACGCAAAGAAAGGAGCTTGATCTATGGTTTAGATGGCGGCGTTGCGGCAAACCACGGCGTTCAATGGCGGCGAGGGTGGAATGGAGAGAGGGAGGACGTGGATGCGGTGCTCACCTCGGTTGCGGAGGAACGTCTACGGATGGTCGGAGGCGAGGGCAGCGACGTCGGCGCGGCTTGGGCTCCGCGGTGGCGGCGGTGCTCGATGATGCTCCGGCGAGGAGCACGACGTAGAACGTCATGAGGCGAAGCTAGTGGTGTGGTCGATGGTGCCGGGCTCCACCGAGAGAAGCGCTAGAGGCAACAGAAGGAGCTCGGCCGTGGCGAATACTTAAAATCCGGCCAAAAGAGAGCGAGGATGAGGAGTGGGTGGCGGGGTTGGAATGAGGAGGAACGGGGGCTCACCGTGCTCCCTTTTATAGGGCGAGGGGAGGCCGGGGTGGGGAGATCGTGGGCGCAGCCATCACGTCGGTCATGGCGAAATTCCTGCGAACGTGTGCGCTAATTGAGGGGGAAACGGTCAAGGGAGAGGAGGCGGGAGCGGGTGGTTTGAATGCCACAAATTTCGCGAAGAATAGTTGAGAAATTTGTGGGTTTGAGAAACTTTTGGAAGCTCCTTTAATGGTGGTCGGGTGCTGGCTGCGTACTGGACAGGAGAAAGAAATTAGTTGGGGAAGAAGAAAGGAGAAAGAAAGGGATAAAAGGAATTAAAGAATGTATTTAATGATTGAAAGCAAAGATGGGAAGTTGGCAGCCCATGCATGAGGCTAGCATGTTAAGCGTGCTTGGCTGAGGGAAAATTTGGGATGGGTGACCATGAACTTGCCTTTACACGCATAATAAAATATATTGTTTATTTTTTTTTCCTTCGAATTATTGTAGCAACCACAATAAATCAAATACAATTTTTTTGAAGATAGCAAATAGAGTCCAAAAATTCATAAAAATTCCTAGAATTATTTTGGACTTAATAAAAATAATTCCAACTTAAATTTGGCTTTTAATTTTGCAAATAAATTATTTTGGCTTTAAATTGATTAGGAAAAAGCTTTTAAAATTCCAGAAAATTCTAGAATTTAATTTTTATTTTTCAACTTTAACTCAAATAAAACTTCAAAAGATTTAATAAACTTTTAATTTTGACTTTTAAAACTTGAGAAATTCAAATAAAGCAATCAAACTCTTTCAAATTCAGGAAATCCAACAAAATAATAATTTTATTAATTTTAATTTGGTAACAGAACTTTGGGCTGTTACAAGGACCTCCTCTCTGGAGATCTTAACCGCTCAGACCTCCCTTATTCAGATCTCGCCGTTAGGACCTCCTCTCGAGATCTTAACCGCTCGACCTCCCTTGTTCAGATCTGGCAGTTAGGACCTCCTCTCTGGAGATCTTAACCGCTCAGACCTCCCCTTGTTCAGATCTAGCCGTTAGGACCTCCTCTCTGGAGATCTTAACCGCTCAGACCTCCCCTTGTTCAGATCTGTCTGCTAGGACCTCCCCTTTTGGAGATCTTAGCCGTCCAGGTCCTTCCTTTGTTGGATCTAAAGGTCCCGACCTCCTTAGGTCCAAGACCTCCATAGCGCTTGGACCCATCGTTGGCTCCTGCGGTCGTACCGCTTGAGGCCTTGCCTTCATCACTTAAGGACCGTTCGATGCTGTTTGGATGGCCTGATCCTGAGGGCATGTTCGTTGGTCCGAACGTCCCCTTTTTCCTCCCAGCCGTCCGATCTAAATCAGACGGCCTGGTGTCGTTGACCCGTTTGCTTGCTCCGAACGGCCCCCTTTGTTTTGCACCATCCGATCTTAATCTGACGGCCTCAGCCTTTCCTCACGTATCCTTGCCTCCGCGGACCTCCCCGCGCCTTTTGATCTGGACCGTTCAGGTCCTCCCCTTTGAGATCTTGACCGTTAGACCTCCCTTTTGGAGATCTAACCGTCAGGACCTCCCTACACCCTTTTTATCTGGACCGTTAAGGTCCTCCTCTTCGAGATCTTGACCGCCCAGGACCTCTTCCTGGCTGTTTTGTAAGGACCACCTCCTCGATCCTTGCTGGTCTTTTTGTAAAGACCACCCTCCTAGTCCAGAATATTCCTTTTGATCAGGACCTCCTCGTTGTGTGTCTTTTGGACCTCCTGTCAAGGACCTCCCCATTGAGCGTTTTGGACCTCCTGTCCAGGACTTCCCCCTTAAGTGTTTTGGACCTCCTATCCAGGAACTCCCTGTGGTCTCGAGTGGAGATAGCCCTTGCGGTGGGGCCACCTCTTTGACCTGTGGTGCACCCTTGCTGACTGGCCCCACATGCCAGCCTCACTCAACCTTGTTATCATTGCTTCTGCCTCAGAACTCCGTGCGCATTTAATAGGTGTCGGATCACATTAAATGCAGTCACATCTGAGATACCTTATTTTAATTCTTTTAGGGCAAGCCTTGTCCTAGCTACCCCCGATTTGCCCACTCGTCATGGAACCCCGTTCCTGGTGCACTCCACCAACTCTGGCTATATATAGCCTGGGCAAGCTTTCCTTGCCATCTTTTTGCTCATTTCCATCTTCTTGGTCTCCTTTGCCTGGTTTTCTCCTAGCACAAGACCTCCCCAGGAGCTCGCTGAGGCTGTGTTGAGCCTCTTGGTTTTCCTGTTCTCACCGAGTTGGTTTGAGTTCCTTTTGAGTCTTTTGAAGTTCTTTGGCCTTGTGTGGTTTTGCTTATTTGGTTTTTTGCGAACGTGTAGATCACGAGTTCGAGGAGTTCTTGGATCCAGCTCTCCCTGCCGAAGGTTCTCCACTGCTTGACCTAGGCAAGCCACAGACCTCCTTTTGATCATATTGAACCTAGCTTTGCAAATATATTTTGGTTTTACTTTATCAATGCATGGCTATTTTTATAAGAAATGTTTGGGCTGTAGTCACTCTCCTAATTGTTGTTATGCCTCCTTTATCTCTTGCTCTGGTCATGTTGACATGTTTACCTTGTAAGCCTTAGATTGGGTATTTAGTTGGTATTCTTTGTTACTTGCCAACATGGGGCCGTAGGTTTATATAGTTTTGCTCTAGAAATCGTGGTTCTGCCGTGTCATGTTTCATTCTTAATAATCTTGACTAATGATCTATGGAATCTGTGGTCGGTGCCATTGTTAAGCAGCTATGGCAGGTTGCCTAAGTTGTGTTGACTGCGGTGTGAGACCACTTTGTTAAAACCGATGTGCCAAGACTGGGTGGTCTTTTGGCAAGGGTAATTACGAAATGTTTTTGCTGAGGCGAGAAGGCAGGGAGTGAGTAGTGGGTGCTGTGCACTTTGGGTTGGTGGAAGTCTTGCCTTAGCACAATTAAGGACTTAACTTTGTGTTCTGTTGATCTGGGCCAATCAGTGCAACCACAAGATCACTTTATGGGGGTGGTCTGGGCTGAATAATTAGCAATAAGATGGCTTGGGGCTGTTGTGGTTGAGCGTGTGATTCGTTGGCGCAAGAGGGCACCCATAACCTGCGGACTTCTAGACCAAAGGGGGAATTGCAAAACCTTAGCGGGCAGCTCAAGAGTCGATTCAAAGCTTTGTAAAGGCCTTGCAGCGCTCTCTAGACGCTCACCATCTAGTGAGCAAGGGTCTTTCCGGAACCCGCCCCGCTAGAGAGATCGTGGATTGTGGGTAAAGTTATGCGCCTCTCTGAGTGTAAAACCTATTCGAATAGCCAAGTCCTTGGTCATGGACATGCCTGGTGAAAATAGTGCAAGGGGCAGTGTTCTCAAAGTTTGTGCCATCGGACACTTCAATGAGATGCCCCAGCTTTGCCTTGAAGAGACCTTGGCCGACTCGGAGGGTCGGGGTTGGCTCGGAGTCCAGTGGTCGAGTGGTTCGGACCTCTGGAGTGGGTGCTCTAGGGTGGGTTTTGGGTGAGGACCTGGTCATGGGTGTGATCAGACCTCCCCCATTTGGTTGTGGATGTGAGTTGGTGCTCACTCCATCTTTTCAAAAATCAAATGTATTATGTACTATTGTTTTCAACTTGTTGCTTTTCAATCTACTTATGTTATTGCTGTCAAAATTTAGCTTTGTGCAAACTAACCATACAGCTCTCAATTGGTAAGCCTTTGCATAAATATTACTTGCATAAATGCTCCCTGTGTCTTGCTGAGTACATTCAAAGTACTCATGGCTTAAGGCCCTGTGTCAAAGCAGATTTTGAAGATGATCAAGTGCAGGGTAGTGCAGACCTCTTTGAGGAGGAATTCTTCGACGATCCAGCTGCCTAGGACGTCCTCCACTCGACAGCCTGTGGGCTCGCCGGATGGCCTTTACGTGCTTTTGGTGATTTTTTGTTTTGGAGCTCTTTTGTGGCCAGCTGTAAGTCCTTGTCGGTTTTTGTAAGCCCTTAGTGGCAGACCTCTCGTTGACAAGCTTGACCATAAGGTCCGGTTTTATATTAAGCTTAATTTGTCTACTTCATCTCTGTTTGACCTTGTGGTTGTGATGTTATCTTGTGTACCTGTGCGAACTAGCTTCTGTTGTCCTGGGACTAGTTCGGAGCACAGGGGTAGGACCTCTAGGAGGTCCCTCGGGACTTTGCCTGGGAGATCCTGTCGGACCTCTCTGTGATGTACCAAGAGGTGCTACCGGCGGATTATGGGCCAAGACCTCCAGGAGGTCTTGAAGACCTCCTGGGAGGTCCTGGCGGACCTCCTCTCGGATGTACCGAGCGGTGCTACGCTCCTCTATGTGGTAGCACCGCAGCGCAAAAAAAAAAATTGGTCCTCCCAGACCTTTTGCCGTATATCACAAGGGTGGTCGTCACATGGTCCACGAGTGTGGGCATTGATTAGAGGTCCCCATCATGTAGATGATGGGTTGTGGTCCCTATACTTGTGGAGTATAGGCTCTTGGTCCCTGTGCTAGAGGGCACATGCAAGGGTATACATCGACGGTTGTATACCTCACTTTACCGGTAAAATGCGAAAAGAGTAAAAGAGAAAAAGATGCATTGCACATTTGCATTACATAAAACATGTGAGATGTTTTAGAGTAAAGCTTTGGTACTGGATGTTGATGCTATAATTGTGAGTTTAATGTTTTATTATTGGTACTTGCTGAGTCTTTGGGCTCATTCTTGCTTTTGTTGTGCTTTTAGGTACCATTTGCAAGAACGGCATGCATGGGAGGGAGTAGACTTGAGTTGGATTCACACACTGCCACTCATCTTTAAAGTTGATTAAATTTTTGTTCGTACCTTAATAAATGAGCAAACTGCTTAAGAATTAATTATGGTTATGCTTCATGCATTGGATTATTTGTAATAATGATGAGTAGCATATTTTGGATATCTTTGAATATGCTTTAGTTGATTAGCATGTTTTGAATGCTTATTGATGATACTAGATGTTGGAATATTTAGTTATGATATATTTAATTATTGGAACCTCTGTATAGTTAGTTATACAAAGGAGGTTCTGCCGAAATTTGGTAAATTGTCTTAGTTTAGATTTGTTTAATGTTATTTTAGTAGCATTCTAGACTGATGTTGGGCTAGGGTGTTACAGTTGGTATCAGAGCGGGCTTTAGGTCCGTGGTGAATAGATTAATTAAAATTTGCTAATGTCTTATCAACTTAAAAATTTGACACACTGGTGCACATAGGATGGGAATGGGCAAAGCATTGCATTTACGTTTCCACTATATCGTATTGATGATTGCTGATATGAATTGAGTATGATTGATCATTAATTGATTAAATGATTATTATGTGTGGGAATAACCCATGTTGAGAGGTTGATGTCGTGGTTGTGGCCCTAGGCTTTACCAAGTTACACCACCATTCGCGGTATGAGAATGGGGAACTGGTTACCTCAGATATCATAGTACAAGTGTTGATAGTGAGTATCTTCAAAAGAGTTGTTCCCTTCTTTGAATTTGAATTTGGTTAACTCTTATCCAGTTGTGATTGATGAGTTTCTCTTGGGTTATTAGTTCATTGAGGTTGATGGGTTGCTTTGAAAAAGGCTGGTGTGTTTCCATTTGCTTAATTTGTCCTGTAAAGCAATCATTGTTTTCCCAACTGATTAGTTATTCTTGCGGCTGGTGAACTTGGTTGATTGTTAAGTTTGACCTTTATATTGGAGTTTTGTCTTTCTCATTGGAAAATATGATCCATTTATTCGCTTGATGTTTTTGGTTAATGAAAGTTTCCTTTTGCAAGTCCTTTAGTACGTAGAGGCTTTGACTCAATGTATCTCTCTTGGGTATTTTGAGTGTTGAAGATTAATAATTTTCTTTTATGAAAGAAGATGTTAAACCCTTTAGCGATGTTTTGTCATGGTTAAGTGATATGTTATAATCAAAGAAATTAATGGATATGATATGGATTATCAGGTTGGGTCTGTAGTGTGTGCATGATCGATCTTAACTAAGATCCTTGAAATTAAAATTGATTAATTTGAAAGTGTCTTGTAGCAGTTCTTGATGAGCTGTGATTGTGGGTGTGGCTAAACTTAATTGGAATCAATAGAGTTAATAAGAAGTGTGGAGCATTGATGAAATGGTTAATCATTAGAATTGTTTAATTTGCTAAACTTGTTGAATTATTTGGTCTTAATAGATTAATCTAACTGTGTAGGAAGAGAAATATAAGGATGTGTTCGACTGTTGTCTTAGTAGATAATAATATAGAACTTTCTTTAATTGGCTATTTATGATCTTATTTTTGCTCGTGGGAATACAAATAGAGAAATGTCCATCAATTCGTCCATGATTGAATAATCATCAATGGTTTATGATAACCTCTAGAATGGAATTAGTGTGTACTAAATTAGTATGAGCATTCCAAATAGGTGAAGAGTTGAAATTTGAAAGTGATTTATTCACCTGTGTTCCATGAGGATGTTTTGTGGCTGCATGCCCTTGATAAACGAGGTTTGCTCCGATAGTGCGGTTGGTGTATTAGATATACTCTAGAATAAGTTGACTGCTGCAATCCTTTTGAGATAACAAAAATATTATGAAATAATCTACTGTGTTTCTTTTGGAAAGGTTTATGATGGGATTTAATAGGTGACTGGTGTTTGCATGATGGTGAAATTATCGGATAATAGTATGCCTTTGATGAAAGGGTTTTAGTATAACCTTTTAAATTGTGTAGTAGGTTCCCTCTAAAATAGAATGGTTGTTGTAGTAAGGGTGTAAGAATTTGGTACACACTCAATTGAGGATGAGATAATAAAGGGCTATGTAACATTTTGGTAAGCCTTTGGGAACTCTTTAAAACAAGAGTTGTCGATAACAAACCTTGTTAAGAGTGAATTGTTCTTGATGTTAGTAATAAGGTCTACAAGAGATTGTGATGCATTGGAGTGGTAATGATTCTTCTAGAGAGAAAGTAGGTTGATTGCTTTTCGTAGTACTGGTTAAATGAAATGTTTGGAGTTTTGCATTTGTGATCTTCTGGGAGTTCATGATTTATGTAGTAGGTAAAATTAGTTGAGCAATGTGACGTATGGAAAGGTTCCGTTTGGTTCCTAAGTGATTAATGTGATTTGGTTTTAAAAGCATTTCTTGTTTGGGTTGGCAAGTAATGTTGTAATCAAACAAAATTGATTTCTTTGTTAACGGAAAATGTGTACCATAAGTATTTGAGGTTGGAGTTAAGAATTGTAATCTGCAACTTTTCTGTTGTTACAGCTTAAGAGTTTCTTGGGTTTTCGTAGCAATGTTTTTTTATGATTTATGGAGGTTTGAAAGTTCCTTCTTGTGGGACATGTGCCCTCATCTGCGGACTCGTATTTTATTTTTCGAGATCATTAATATTTGACTGTTTCTCTTGGTCTCGTGCTCACTCCAAAGAGCAACATTTTTCTTGTGCGTTGAAACTTGTATTTGTTTGTTTCTTCCTTTTGAGAAAGGAATTAACCAACTTGTGTTGCCAAAGTCTCATAAAGTGTATTATGGCGACTGGTTGGTGGTGGACAAGTATGTGATAGTGGTGAAATTTTAGGAACCAAGCTATTTGTAGAGCAGTAGACAGTGAATTGGTTTTGACCTATTACACTTGGAGAGAGTTCTATTTAAATGGAATATTTGTCGATGAAATATAATTAATTAGTGTTACAACTAGTGGAACCTATGGCGAATTATGATCCATTAAGCTTTGTCCATGTTGGGATGTTGGGATTATCAAAAGTATGGACTCTTGATAAATTTATTAGAGTATCGCAATTGGATACTTAGTAAGATTGTGTAGAAGAGTTATGATGGTGAAGTTTAATGAGAGTAGTGTGTGGAGAAACCTAAGCGTTGTGCTAATTAATGGAATAGCAGGAATTGTTGAGTTATTGTCAAATGTGATTCGGCCTCAGTGAGTAACCCTATGGGAGTTAGACTATCTCTAAGGATAACTTAGTCAAGAATTTATTTATTTATTGACGTTAGTGATTGAGTATGTTTGAATCTTGGTCAATCAGTTAGGGCATTGCGAATGGGTATATTGTGGCTGTGTAACTGAATTGGATTTGTGTGGATTAGACGAGGTCTAAGATTGGTGAAATAAATCGCCTTGGGGCGGTTACTTGATTAGTGAGGAATGTTAATATTAATAACTGAGGTTATTGTTGAGCTGTGTGAAATTTTAGTAAACGAATTTGAGTATTTCCTATCAATTATACCAGAAATTCATGGTAGGAGATTTGGAGGCTAAATTTTGGCTTTGCATTTTATGCTAGGACCTTGGAGACCCAATATTATGTGTAGAGGTAGATGAACATAAACGAATTTTGAATAGTGTGTTGATCTTTGATACAACACTTTGGGTAAAGTAAATGAGTATGTGTGCTGAGAATTTGAAGTAGATTATCTTTAATAGAATGAGATGATGTGGTTGTGGGTGAAAAATCTCTATTGAGGTGTTGGAAACTATTTATCAAAATAATTCTTTTGGTATAGGAGTGTACTAGAGAATCTTTTCGTGGATTAGTAGAGTCCCTCTAAACAAGTATGGTTGTTCTTTCAGTTTGAGAATCGTTTTGGGATTGTCGGTTAAAAAGAAGGAGTTAGTGTGATAATTCTGGACACCCATGATTTGGAAAATAGTTTATTTCTTAAAAGAACATCTGAGAAAAGAATGTTCTCTCAAGTATAGAAGTGCTCTATTGGTTCTTATTTGAGTTGGATTTTTATGATGGAGATCATATACAATTTGAGTTGACTTATGTTGACAAGGTGGTTCTGTTCGGTTCAGAAAAATAAATGAAGTGTTTGATTTGAGCATTCGAGTGATTTCTTTTTGGCTTATGTGGAGTTTATTTGCAAACTGCCTAGATGGAATGTGAAAAGGTTTTCATGATGAATCTTCGATTTTGGATTTGAGTGTTTTGGATCAAAGTTGGAATTACATTGTGAATCCTTTGTTTTCAGTTGAAACTGATTATTAAAGTTTGATTAAAATAAGTTGTGTTTCATGTCGCTGCTTAACGGAGGTTCTCCTTGTTATGATGAAGAGGTCGACTGAGAGATGAAACAAGAGTTCCATATGTTACGTGCAAGTTATGTGGTTTGGTCCCGAAGAGAAAGATAGCCCAAAGTATACATTGGTTGTTTCCGATAGTTGAGGGGAATTTTGGAGGATGGCGTGTCGCTAGGACCGCCTTAGGGCCCATATGCGGAGTACGTAATGTCTGGTATGTTCTGGTGCTGAATGAGTACCTGGGTGATTCGGAGTTTTGAGGTTTCGTTAGAGCCGTTGATCAGCGAGTAAGACCTCACGTCCGAGTCTTGTCCGGTACGTATACTGGAGAGGTCAGAACGAGCATTGAGGCATAAGACGTTGGTATCTGTTGAGGTGCTATGGTCGCATCAGTATGAGCAAGAATCGACATGGGAACTGGAGTCTCGCATGCGCGAGCAGTATCCGAGTTTGTTCACAGCGGGTATGTGTTCTACCGTTGTTAGATTCTAATCGCAATTTTCTTTCCCATAGATTCGGGGTCAAATCCTATTAAGAAGGGTAGAGTGTAATACTCCGATTTATTTTAAGAAAGAAAGCGTTCAAAAGAGAAATTAGACATAAGAAAAAGGGGGTTTCTACAGTTCTTCGGCAACTTGGGCCTCGGGCCTTGGCCCAGGAGACCCATGAGGGGCCGACCACCAATAAAAGGAAGGGAGAAACCGTATAATGTACTGTAGCTACAGTAGCGTCGCTGCTACATTGTTTTTCTGCAGTACATCTCCTCCCCCGCTGCCGGTGAAGAAGATCCTTGTTGCTGCCGGCCAAGTGGAGGAAGAAGGAAGGTCACCCAGGTGATTGCCCCGCCAAGAAGAAGAAGAAGAGGAAGGGGAGAAGAGAGGGAAAGGGAGAGATCACGGCCCTGGTACGTGATCTTCAGTGGTCTTCAAGGGTAAGATCCGATCCCCTTCCGATTAGCCGATTATTTGATTATTAAGTTTTATCGGTAATTAGATCTGCTAGAGCAGAGAAGGTTGGCCAACGTTTTTGAGTAGTTTAACGGCAGAATCTATTCTGGACGTCTCCTAGATATTTGTAGGCGACATCGGTACCTTTCCGTAGAGTACTAGATCACGTCATTTGGACGAACGGTTCAAAAGTTATGGATTTTGTAGTGCTACTGTCCTGCAAATCTGTTGGTATCCCGACAGTTTTTAGTAATCTGACTAAAGAGATTAGTTAAAGGAAAAATTAGAGGATCTCACTATAACACAAGATGTGTACAATTGGCTCAGATTTCTAGAAAGCTAAAGAACACAAACTTTGGATAATTATATTGAAAGATATGATAGTTTTAATATTACTGTCCAGAAACCTGACGCGAATTAGATGTCATGTTCATTAGCTTGGTAGGGGTAGTAGATGGCCGAATCTGGAAGGCTCACCAACTAGGTTTAGTTGGATATGTTGATAACCTTTCCAGAAAGTCCAAGAACACCCCATTTGGACCTCTATACTAAAGATATGATTTTTTTACTATGATTGTCTACAGAGGGGACAGATCGACATTTAGGAGTTGGAGTTGGGATTGCGCTAGAGAGTTTAGTGAGTTCATGTGTACTTATAGTTTTGTTATTGGTCTAGTATTTCTGTCTTAGAGGGTTTGCTAAATTAATTCAGGTGTGGGATTGGTTCCGGGGGCAGCACTCTCTTCACGTTCTCCATTCTCGCAGGGTTGAGGCAAGTACTCTGATTGATAGAATGACTATGAATGTTTGATAGTGAGTGCTAGTATTTTGATACATATTAGCTATGCATGGTTAATAGTGTGATATGTATGATTAAAGATGGTGAATGCTTGAGATATGTTTAAGTGTTATTCATGTATGATGCTGTTGCTATACATGTTATTGAAAGATAGAGTATTTGTACATGGGCACATTAAGAGCATACTTGAGACTTGGTCACGTGGTGACCAAGTATGTATAATTGAGGTCCCCATCATGTAGATGACGGGCTTGTGGTCCACGAGTGTGGGCATTGATTAGAGGTCCCCATCATGAAGAAGATGGGCTGTGGTCCCTATACTTGTAGAGTATAGGCTCTTGGTCCCTGTGCTAGAGGGCACAGGCAAGGGTATACATCGACGGTTGTATACCTTGCTTTACCGGTAAAATGCGAAAAGAGTAAAAGAGAAAAAGATGCATTGCACATTTGCATTACATAAAACATATGAGATGTTTTAGAGTAAGGCTTTGGTATTGGATGTTGATGCTATAACTGTGAGTTTAATGTTTTATTATTGGTACTTGCTGAGTCTTTGGGCTCACTCTTGCTTTTGTTGTGCTTTTAGGTACCATTTACAAGAGCAGCATGCATGGGAGGGAGTAGACTTGACTTGGATTCACACACTGCCACTCATCTTTAAAGTTGATTAAATTTTAGTTCGTACCTTAATAAATGAGCAAACTGCTTACGGATTGATTATGGTTATGCTTCATGCATTAGATTATTTGTAATAATGATGAGTAGCATATTTTGGATATCTTTGAATATGCTTTAGTTGATTAGCATGTTTTGAATGCTTATTGATGATACTGGATGTTGGAATATTTAGTTATGATATATTTAACTGTTGGAACCTCTATATAGTTAGTTATACAAAGGAGGTTCTGCCGAAATTTGGTAAATTGTCTTAGTTTAGATTTGTTTAATGTTATTTTAGTAACATTCCAGGCCCATGTTGGGCTGGGGTGTTACACATATATAAGATGGGACACGCTCCCCAAGAGCGAGCAGAAGTGGGAGGCGGTGGAGTAGTTGCGAGCCGCAATACAGAGAGGGCGTCGCATCGAATCGAAAGAGCTTCTGATGGGAGATGAGGAACGACAGCCGCGTTGTCGTCGATGAGGTGGATCGAGAGGTCCGAGTGCGCCTTCCGCGTGCGACGGAGCTGGCCCTTATAGATCTCTCTAGACGCGAGCAGCACGGATGTCGTGTGCCGCCGAGCGGCGAGGCGCTCCCAGTAGCGCACCTAGTCGACGTCGTTGTAGGCGGCGTTGCAAACATCGCAAAGTTTTGTTCAACAATTTTCTCTTGTATTTTATTAGTGGTTTTTTTAGGACGGGAGGGTGTAGGGCGCGCATGGGAGAGGTGGAAAGAGTGGGCGTGAGTTTGTTTTTCGAGGGTGGGACGATCGTCCCGCTGCACGGGAACAAACTCATTCTTTTTTTTTGGAGATAAAGAACGCGAGTGTTTAGTTATAACCTTCAACACACAGAAACTAGCTAATGTTATCGAGCAATTATGTTCCATTTCCCTTCATAACCCATTCCACTACGGATCGATAAATTGCTACGTATAATTAGGGGCGGAGCCCAATAGGGCCACCCGGTGTCACAGGACACCGGGTCCAAAAAAAATTAGTGGGGATTAACCGATATATACGATGTGTGCACCCGTGCCCCAAAAGCTGTGCACCCTGGTCCAGCCCAACCTCCCAGTCTCCTACAGTCCCACAGCTCCACTTTCACGGGTCACGGCTAGGCCAGGACAAATGGACGACACGGTAGTGTGGCCCGATTAGCCAGCACGAGCAACAAGACAAATTTCAATAGCAAGAAGACGGTCAAGACGATCGGGCCAAGCCAGCAAAGACTAGCAATCGATGCATCGCTCCTAGTTGTGTCTTGCGTGAGTGCGTTGTGTCGCGTGACCATGGAGTCTGCGTCTCTTCTTCTCCCTCCCAGCTCCTGCGGCTCACGATTTGCCTCGCCACGCCTGGTCGGTGAACGGTGGTCGTGGCCCCTTGTACCGAAGCTCGGAGGGAGGCCTCAGCCGCGGCCCACAGCGTCCCTCGCCCAATCGCCCGTCGAAAGGACCAAGTCATGAATCATGGAATCGACATATGGAATGTCCCACATCTTCGGTTCTTCTAATTTCTTTCGGGCAAAAAGACTAAACTTGTGAGTTATGGTTTCAATGTGATGATTTTTTGTTGATTTTTTCACGAAATATAGGGTTAATACTTAGGGTTCAATTTGGGCTTTTGGAATACTGGCCTAGTTCGTTGCAAATCGGATGGAAGAAAAATTGCTAGTGATCGTGATCCATCATCCATGTGCTCATGTTGGACCAAGCTTTGGATTTAACTTGAGTTTTTTACTACAATGTCAAGTAAGTTTGCTCCTGGTCCTGACGTATGTTTCTAATATAATGTTCTTTAACTGTTGAACATACCATAATTCCAATATTTAATTGAGTTTTCGAATAATCGGCAAATGGCAGGTAAATTTTTCTTCATTTTCCTAAACATTTTGATCACTACTTTTTTATCATTGTACATTATCATCGGTTATGTTGAATTATTGATACTAAAATTGCTCGATGTATTACTACTTAGTATAATGTTGCTTGAAAAGTATATATGTTGTTATATGTATATGGCGAAGTAGTGAACCCCGGTCATTTTCGTTCTAGTTCTACCGCTGCATATAAGTGGAGTGTACTAGCTAATGTTGGCACCAACATTTTGGAATCGGTGTAAAAATTACATCAGCCATTACACGAGATTCTACTCCGAATTGAACTACTCATAAAGTAGCTGCTTTTTAATAGGAAGATTGGCACAGTTGTAAAGCCTATAGTTCGAAACTCTGAGAGGGATTTTAAAATTTGATAGCAGCTCAACTCGATCCCTAGCAAAACTGGAGCGTAGTTGAAAAATTACTTTCCACTCAATGCCATTCGTCAATCAAGTAATGGTGAAGCCAGGCCAGGGGCAGCAAGGTACGCTCCAAAAACAAAGAGGACACAAGGAAAGAAGAGGGGCAGGGGCAGTGATATGGTTACCGAGAGAGGCGGCGACGGGCGTGTGGCGGGCGAGGACAACGAGGCGAGCTGGGCGACGAGCCGACGAGTAGTTGGGGTCGGATGTCGGAGATGGGGCGAAGAGAGGTCGGGGTCGGTGAAGAATCTAGACCCCCCATTATGAGTTAATGGTATATTTTGGTAATTAATGACAATCGTCATTTGGAACTAACATTTTCCATGAGTTGGATGAATAGGTTATGTTCCATGATGATGAAGAGTTTGTATGACATCATGAGTTGATCGTCATCAAGTCAAGACTCGGGATGAATAAAATCATCATGTGTTGATGATGTTCAAGCTAAGATCCCAAAGTAAAGAAGATCATCATGTGTTGATGATATTGAAGTCAAGAGCTTAGAGTAAAGGATGCATCATGTGTTGATGCGTATCAAGATCTCGAAGAGGAGATAATCATGAGTTGATCGTCAAGTCAAGAGAAGACCCATCATATGTTGATGGAGGTCAAGTGAAAGATGTATCATGGATTGATGCATATCAAGTCAATGACCCAGTCTTGAAGTAAAGATATGCGTCATCAAGCTTCAAGATGATGCTCAAGGCAAATGTATGACTAGCTAGGGCTAAAGATGTGTTCCTAGTCTTTTACCAGTCTTGGTGTTTGGTTGGAAGACCGGGTTGCTAGTATAGGTTTTTCGTACTATTAAGAGGGGTCTTAACTAGTAGCTTGAGTGTGTCAGGTGTTGATAGCTCATTGTGCTTGCTCTAGCTCTTGTTAGCATGGTGTCAATATTTGTGAAGTTGTTTTGCAAATAGTTGAGGCTCATGCATAATCCTTGTAGCATGTGACTTTAGTTTGCGAATGTGTTTTGCAAATGGTTTAAGTTCATGTACCTTATTCCTTGTGGTGTGTTTCTAAAAGTTGGCAAATGTGTTTTGCAACTTGTTGAGAATCTCGCCTTTAACCCTTGTTTGCATCTTGCATCAATTGGCAAATGTGTTTTGCAAATTGAGTTGAAGCGATTTGCAAAAATCAGCTTTTGTTTCTTGGTCCGCACTAACCGCAAGTCTTTGGGGGTCTGACTGGCCATTGAGAATTTGACCGGGCTTTGTGCCGGTTTTTTGTCCTAGCGGTCTGACCGCCATGTGTTGGCCAGTTTGACCGGTGGGTGCCGGACTGACCGTCATGTGTTGGCTAGTCAGACCGGACCTCCGGGTCAAGTGTCCTGGTCAATTTTTTTTCGGAGAATGTGTTTTTCTGGTTTTGGGTGCCAGATTGACCGCCATGTGTTGGCTGGTCTGACCGGACCTCCGGGTCAAGTGACCTGGTCAACTTTTTCCAGATATGGTGTGTTTCTGGAAATGCTCTTTGTTCATTATCTTGATCTCGACCGCCATGTGTTGGCTGATCGACCGGGTTATGCGAATCGACCGACCATTGGTTGGCGGTCAGTTCGGACATGATCCAACGGCTAGTTTTATAGCCGTTGGAGCATGGTCAGACTGACCGGCCATTGGTTGGCGGTCAGACCGGGCTTGGCTGATTTTCAACGGATTCTCTTCCAAACGGCTAGTTTTTGTGTGTGGGCTATAAATCCCACCTTGGCCGGTTGTGGAAGGTGTTGTTGCTAGTGCTATTCATTCCCTTGAGAAGAGAGCAAGCCCTCTCACCTCTTATGTGAATGTGTTGCACTTAGTGGGCTTAAAGAGCAAACCCTAAGTGCATGTATTGTATTAGGTAGTGAATTGTGTATCCATTGAGTTTAGATACTTGATTCGTTCAAGTGAGTATCTCCGACTTGTTACTCTTGGTGTTTGCTGACACCTAGACGGCTTGGAGGAGTTGCGCCGGTGATCTTCTACAAGAAGGTTGTGAGAAGACCCAGACGGTTGTGAGTGGTTTTGTCGGTGTTTTAGAACCGATCTTACGTAAAGATTGTTTGATTCGGGAGGTCTCCTAGAATGGAATCACGCAGAGAGATTGACACGGGAATTTTTATACAGGTTCAGGCCTTCTCCGGAGAGAATAACAACCCTACTCCTGTGTGTGTATGGTATTGAGTGTATTCTGAATAATTAGGAGAAAAACTAAAACTATTACAGATGATAGTGCTTGTCTTCCTGATAGCCCGATTCGATCGCCCTTTCCTTCTCTAATTGCCGCCTTTATATAGTCCGTGAAGGAGTGGCCGTTTCTCGGTGAAGTGGCGCCTCATCATCCTCGTGAATGGCGATGTTGGCGATAATCATCGGCGATTAACTCCTCCACGCCTTTGACGCTTATATATCGAGATAATGGAGCATTACGTGCTATTACTTTGCGAGTAACAACAGATGATGATCGTTGAATTCCTTAATCAATTGGACCCACTCGTCTGTAGGTTTAATTGATCCTAAGGTGATCGTAGCTGACCTGGTCGTAGAAGAACTTACGACCATAAGGTAGTCGTAGCAAGACTTCCGACTATGGGATAGTCATAGCATAACTTACGACTATGGGGGTGGTCGTAGAAGAACTTACGACCACCTAGTAGGCTCCTCCCTTATAACATTAAGGGGTATACTCAGGGACCGTATGACGTCATATTTACCTATAATAAGAATTATAGATAAAAGATAAAATGAGGATTATTAGATCATCGTCATCTAGCCCCCTAGCTTCAAGTGAAAGCAACTTACTTGGTAAAGGAGTTATAGAAGGTCTTACGACCACGTGAGGGTCGTAGAAAGATAGTCGAAGGAAAAACTCTTCAACATTTGTGTACTACTTTGACCAGAAATATGCTTGGTTAAGAAGATTGCTTACGACTATCAAATAGTCGTAGAACACTCCTACGATCACGAGGTGGTCGTAGTATGGTGATCGGAAGAAAAACCTTTCCGATTAACATTTCCTTTGGTCAAAAAGATCTGACTAAGGAAGTAATTTCGCTTGAGGTGTAAAAACAAACCTGATTTTCTTTAACGGACAAGTTAGGGAATTGCAAACGACTCCCGTTAGTATGTCCGTTGGAGCGGTTCCCAAAGCGGTGGCAACCTTTAGAATGCCACGCCTTCAGCCCAAGGTACACGGTTATAAATACTTACCGGGGGTAAGACTCAGACTTCTACTTTTCCCCAAATCGTTCCACTGTTCGTCGAGTTCTTGTCTTCTCCGCCACCAACTCAAACAAAAATCTCCCCTTTCTAAGAGAAATGGCTGGGAGAACTTCTGAGTGGGCCGAGTCGGAGATGGATACGGTGAAGATGCCAGAAAAGATCCTCGTGAAGTGGTTTATGGCAGATGGGCGTATACCATCGGGAGAGGATGAACAAATTCCAATCTTCCAGCGACAGAGTGTGGTCTTCGATTGCTGCTCACCTTTCTCACACTCATACTGAAAGATTTTGGGGTGGAATTGGTAAACCTTGGTCCCAATTCCATCACAATGCTAAGCGATTTGTGTATCTATGTGAGGCGTGCACTGGAATTCCAAATGACCTTGAGCTCTTTCAATATTTCTATGGAATGGCTCATCAAACCGAATAGCCTAAGTTGTGGTCTCAAGCTCCATGACGGAAGTCGAGGGAGTATATTCAGATGTTCACTATGTCTTCGTGGCCGGGATGGAGGAAGAGGTGGTTTTACTGGAAAGTCACCTCAGAAGATAGCCTTACTTTCGAGGGGAAGGCTGTCGAAAAAAAATCTTTGTGGGATTTGATTCCCTAGGATATCAGCTGAATTGCCCCTTATATTCAAGCCATAAAGGACTTGAGAGAAAGGGGGCTAACCGGATGGCATGTGGTGAAGGATTTCATCACACGTCGAATTAGTCCTTTGAAGAAACGAGTACCTCCCATGTGGAGGTACACGGGGCGAGGAGACCCGACCAGGGACTATGAGGAGGGTAAGTAGTTTTACGACTTAACTCTCAGTTTGGTCTTCTTCAAAAATTGTCTAATGAATATTTTTATATGTTTTACACAGATCTTTCACAGGTAGAGATTGACGCTCGAGTCAAACTCGTTTGTGAGAAGCCTCCACCACCCAGGGTGGGAGTTCCTCAAATCCTTGCGGTTTTATCCGCAGAGGAAAAGCCGAAGCGCCTAAAGGTAATCAAAAGTTGATTTTATCCTTAGGTCTTCATAGTCATAGAAATAACTTACGACTAGGTAGTGATCGTAGAAAATCTTACAATCAAGGAGATGTTGTAGAAAAGCTTACGACTGGATACTGGTCGTAGAAAATCTTACGATCGGGTCGCTGATCCTTCTTTTTCTGTTTTTCTTTGAGTAAAGTAGGCATGGAAAACCGTCAGGATGTTGAAGAGCCTGAACTGATAACTATTGGTGCCGTGGTGATAGCGGACAAGGACTCAGCTCCTCCGACTAAAAAGCGTCGACTTACAAGAGTCGTCGACAAGGGAGGATCAAGCTCAAGTCCCCTCATTTCGACCAGGTCCTCGGCAAAGTCTGCGGCACGCACGGTTGCAACAGAAGCCGAGGTTGAAACAATTGAAGTTGAGCAGGTCAAAGAACCTCTTAGGCGCAAGGCCCGCAAGGCCAGGGACACGGCTACAGCAGAGGCCGAGGTTGAAGCAGCTGCAGCTGAGGAGGCCGAGGAGGTCGAAGAACCTCTTAGACGTAAAGCCCACAAGGCCAAGGTACCTTTTTATTATGACAAGAAAACTTTCACAGTTTCTGCTACTCCTAGTTTTGTCAAGCAACTAGAAAAGAAGAACTGGAAAGAGTTTATGTCTTTTGTGAAGGACAATGCTGATCCAATCGAGCCTACCGTTGAGGGTAGCGCTGCTCTTGGAGTGGTCGAGACTGATCTCGGCCCTCCGGAAAGTCAGGAGACCAGAGAGATGGTCCCTGTTCAAGATCCACGACCAGACATGGTCGTGGCCGAGCCCATTCTCCAACTTGAACTACGACCAGACGTGGTCGTAGAAAAGAAGTCGAAGAAATCATCCGTCGGGAAGATAACTCCTAAGTTCCTGATCAAGTCCAGGATGCAGAGGTATGTGAAACAGACTAAAGTGTAAGAACAGCATTTACCTTTTGCTTTTCACAATTGGACTTGCTTTCCTTTTGTTGGTTTTAGCCCGACTCCTTCAGCCCCTGAGGAGGCTTCTATCGAGAAGCCCATTGTCGCCTCTCCAGCGATTGGAGAGGTGTCAGCGGAAGTGGTCGAAGGATCGTCCACGGCCCGGGTTGTGGAAGAAGTCGTGGCTCCTGAAGCGGTTATCACAACCGCTGAGGTCGTAGCCATGGCCACTGAGGTAGTGGCTACAACCACTGAGGTAGCCACCATGACCACTGAGGTTGCAGCTACGACTACTGAAATGGCCGTGGAACCAGCAGAGGCAGTCGCAGAAGCCTCTGCCCAAGGTGGTGATGTATCTGACCACCGTGCGGGAAAGGAAATCGTTGCAGATCTCCTTCCTGGTATCCAAAGAGAAACTGCAATTTCAAAATCAGAAGATGAGGAATACTTCAACTTCTGTTCTGATTTCTTTGGCCCTCCTTCCATAGTGGGGTCTTCTGCTTTTAGATCTCGCCATCGAGTCCCTCATCCCAAAGACATTCCCAATAGAGGGGACACTTTTGACAACGAGCGTCTTGAGAAGGTTTGGTGGGATCAAGTCGAGAGAGTGGACAAGCTGAAGAATCCAGAGCTGGTTTACTCGATATTTGCTCGATCAACCATGAGTGTAAGTATATAAGGATACTTATACATGTGGTCTTCCCTTGTTTCTTACTGTCTTTCTTTTTGCAGAAAGCTCTAGAACAAATTGCCGTTGTTGGTGAATATCACCGACAACTTCTAGAGCTACGACAGGAAAAAGAGGAACTCTGCAAACAGGCAGAGAGGTGGTAAGTCACTATTTTTCGTAGTTGTTTTCGACTTGACTACTTACATAGTGCTTACGGGGTTTGTTGTGGAAAAACTCACGACTAGGTACTAGTCGTAAAAGGTTTACGACCAGATGCTTTGTCGTAGGAGAACTTACGACTAGATCCATGGTCGTAGAAGAACTTACGACTGGATCAATGGTTGTAGAAGAACTTACGACCAATTTAATGATGTTCATGTCCACTTTTAACCTTTACAGGTTAAATAGTGACGAAAAGACCCTAGCCGACTCGCTCGATTATGAAAAAGAGGAGCCGAGAAAACTATGGGAAAAAGTAGAATTCCTCTTGAGGAAGCTTAAAGAGGCCAACTCTGCAACTGAAAAAGTGCAGGAAAGGATAAACAGTAAGTGTTGAATTTAAGACTGCTTATGTTGTTATCTTTACCTGATTGTTGCTTCTTTTAGAAAAAGAAGATGATATGAGAAAACTCTAGAATGAAATCAAAGATAAAACTGTGGTTATTCACGAGATTTCTCGTATCTCCAAAGATAAAGATCAAGAAATTACGAGGTTAAAATCCTGACTATCAGGTAAGCAATTCTTTACCTGCAGTCCTTTATGAGTTCTTTCCCTTTTCTTACTCCCATTTTTTTTCTAGAAATGGACCTTGAACTGGGAAGGCTCGAGACCGAAGTCAGGGATAAAACCTTGATCTATCACGAGACTGTCCGCATTGCTAAGAAAAATGCAGAGGACATCATATCATGGGAGAAGAGGCATGTTGAGACCATTGCTTCCCATGATGAAGAAATCAAGAAGTTGGATTCTCAACTAGTGGGTAAGAAATTCTTTTACCTGTGATTATTTTTTATTTCTCTTCCTCTAAGAGTTTACTTTTGTTTGACCAGTCTTATTCTTTTCAGAGCAAGTGGTCAAAAACAAACGACTCCGCGAGGCTTTGACTCGTACCCAACAGGAGATGGAAGCGATGAAGATTAATCTTCAAGGCAATATCACGCTCCTGAACAATGTACTTGGTGAGCTACGAACTGAGGGAAAAGCTCCTCAAGATGATACGATAGCTGCTCACATAAGTACTATTGGGGAACAAGTCGACTTTGCAAGAACTGTGACCACTCAAGGCCAACCAAGCCGAAGTCGACAAAGGAGGCGGTGAAATCGCAATAAGTTATGCATTGGCAAAACTTAAAGCTCATGACCCCAAATTTTAATGTGCAACCAATCGGTTTACTTATTGACCGCTCAAGTAGAAGCAAGTCGTCTAATGGAAGAAATGCAATCGGTTGGTAGGAAGGTTTGAGCGAGATCGATCGGGCTCTCCCTCTTCAGAGTAGTTTGTAACAAATCTGTGAAAAACAAGCTTTTGTTGATGTATTATATAATCCATCTTGTTTCCTGCAAATCATCTTGTCGAGTAGTTAGTAACTCAAAAGATAATTAACGAAAGAAAAAGACTAAGAATTGAAGTCAAATTAATAACTTTATCCTAGCCCCGATTATTTGCTTAGTTTGTTTAGACAAACTAAGTAAATAGTGTTAAAAGGGTTTCAAAACGAGAGGTTTGGTTAACTTGTAGTTTTTGGTCACGACTATCATGCACTGGTCGAAAAAGTGGGAACGAATCGTCACTAGGAAGTTCCTTCTAGTGGGCAGGACCATGTGCAGAGAGGAAAGTCTTCGACTAGGTGATGTTACCATCTCCGACTAGATTAATTAAATCGAGAACAGCAACTTGAGTTAAACAAACATCCAGAGGACTTCAAAAAATTCGTTCGCCCTTATTTGGAGGACTCGATAAGTCTGTCCTGGTAGCAAGAGTAGGAAACTAAACAATGCTAGGAAATTCCTTCTAGTGGGCAGGACCACGTGCAGAGAGGAGAGACTTCGACTAGATGTGTTTCTTCCTCCGACTTAGTTGAGACGAATCGAATACACCAAAGGCAGTTGAATAAATCTAAAAAAGTGCACTCTGCTTAGAATACTTTTCAAAAGAACTGAAGAAATAATCTAAGGTGAAAGGAGCTGGCTTTCAAAAAATATTTCGACTAGAAAAGAACCCGAGCTCTTCGTTGTGATGGCAAAAGTGAGTAACGAGTCAACACTAGGAAGCTCCTTCTAGTGGGCAGGACCACGTGCAAAGAGGAGAGACTTCGACTAGGTGATGTTACCTTCCTTCGACCGGGTAAAGGCAAGCTGGTGTTTGGAATGTAGTCGAAAGATTATGAAAGCACTACTCAAAAGTAAGACAATAGAGGTAGAAAGAACCCAGTCTTTATTGTTCAATGGTTAGTTACACATAAAATTTGCGTGAATCGGGTCGATGTTCCAAGAATTCGAGAGAACTCGCCGCCTTCCATTGCCAATCGTCCGACCACTCGCCGAGTAACTTCGACCATCGTAAGGACCTTCCCACTTGGGAGAAAGTTTGTTCCGATTAGACTTGGATTGGCGAGCCTCAATACTAAGTCACCTCTGAAAGAAGGTCATGCGAGGTTGGACCTTCGATCGTAGTATCTGCTTGCAGGCTTGTTGGTAGACCGCCGAACAATTAAGGCCTGGTTTCTCCTTTCTTCGAGTAGATTAATATCATTCGCTCGAAGTTGTTCCTGGTTGGAGTCTTTGAATGTTTCGACTCGTGTTGATCGTATCTTTAGTTCCGGAGGAAGCATGGCTTTAGCTCCGAAGACCAGAAAGAATGATGTTTCACCTGTAGCCCGACTGGTAGTCATACGAACTGCCCATAATACAGAGGGTAACTCTTGTACCCAAGCCCCCGAGCGTTTGATGAGCTGATCGAAGACTCGGGTCTTAATTCCTCTCATTATTTGGCCGTTTGCACGTTCAACTGCCCCATTACTTTGGGGATGGGCCATGAAGCATAACACAACTTTGTACCCAACTCGTCGCAAAATTCACGAAATTTTTCGCCAAAATTGCTTACCATTATCTGTAATTATTCGACTCGGTACTCTAAATCGAGTAATTACGATCTCATCACAAACCGCTTTGCCGCTTCGTTGTTATCCCATCCACAGTTCGGCTTCAATCCATTTTGTGAACGTATCAATAGCCACAAAAAGGAACTCGAAACCACCTGGAGCTTTGGGGAACGGTCGTAGGATATCGAGACCCCAGGTTGCAAAAGGCCAAGATAGAGGTATCATTTGTAATGCCTAAGCTGGTTGGTGTATTTGCCTACTATGAAACTGGCACTGGACACACTTTTTAACCAACTCTTTAGCATTATGCAGGTCATGGCGAAGAGAAACCTTGTCGAAAGGCCTTACCGACCAGCGCTTTGTAGGAAGCATGAGTTCCACAGATGCCACCGTGTATATCGTGAAGGAGTGTTAATCCTTCGCTCTGCGGAATGCATCGCATGAGCACCCCTTGAGTACCTCATTTATGGAGGACTCCTTCAACCAAAGTATACATTTTGGCTTTTCGGGATAAGCGATCTGCCTCGAGATCGTCTTCGGGTACAGAACTCTTTTGAAGATACTCATAGATGGGCGCCATCCATGTATCCTCGTATTCTAGAGAGGTCGTCTCAATAGGAGGTGTCTCTGGTTCGTCGACCAGGGACGGCTTCTGGAGTTCTTCTAAGAAAACTCCTTTTGGTACTATAGATCGAAGAAGCTATTCGAGCAAGCCGGTCTCATGAGGAAATTATCCTTTCGAGGGATGAATTGTGCCTCAAACCTAAAAATGCTTTTCTAGCTTACGACTTCCGATAAATACCGAGACATTGTCGGGTAGACCATCGGTACTCTTTCCCGACTTGATTCACGACTAGTTGAGAGTCTCCTCTCACGAGTAGTCGGCGAATCGAGAGCGCTTTCATTGCTTTCGATGCTAGCTAGCAAACCTTCAGATTCCGCCACGTTGTTAGTGGCCCGAAAGTTTAATTGTATGGCATACTTTAAGGTCTCTCCGTAGGAGATACCAGACCACCCCACTTCGAGCCACTTAAAGTGGCGACCCGTCAAAGTACATCGCCCATCGGTCGTGGGAATCAGATCTTGCTGATCCCTAATGAGTTCAGATTTGTCCATTCGGCGACAAAGTCCGCCAAGATCTGATTTAACGATTAGTTCGGGACGAAATGGATGTCGAACTCCTCAAGTTCGACTGACCATTTTGCCATACGTCCCGCTGTTTCCCTATTCTGGAGGATCGCTCCCAAGGGAAACTCAGACGGCACAACTATTTTGTGCGCCTGAAAATAATGCCACAGTTTTCTCAAAGACATGAGGAGGGCATATAGAAGCTTTTGGACTTGAGGGTAACGCTCCTTAGGCCCGTGTAAAACTTCACTTACGTAGTAAACCGGTCGTTGTATGCGCCACGTTCTACGACTAGTCTTCGCGCCATCGTCTGCGGGCGTGGCGACTAGGTAAATTAAGAGCGTTTCTTCGGGCCTTGGAGAGACCAGAATAGGAGCACTCGTAAGGTACCTCTTGACATCCTCAAAGGCAGCGTTTTCCTCTTTCGACCACTCAAAACCTTTGTGTTTCCTTAGAAGTTTAAAGAAAGGTAGTCCCTTTTCTCCCAGTCGTGCGATGAAACGACTTAAAGCCGCCATGCACCCAGTGAGTTTCTGGACTTCTTTCCTTGTGGTTGGAGGGCGCATTTGGAGAATGGCCTTTATCTTTTCGGGATGTGCTTCGATTCCTCGTGTAGATACAAGGAATCCAAGTAATTTTCCTGAAGAGATTCCGAACACACACTTCTCAGGATTGAGTTTTAAGCGATGTTTTCTGAGGTTGTCGAATGTTTCTTGTAGGTCAGTAATATGGTTATGTCTCTTGATGCTTTTAACGACTAGATCATCAACATAGGCCTCTAGATTTTGGCCTAATTGAGATGAAAAAGTTGCTTGCATCAAGCGTTGAAAAGAAGCGCCGGTATTTTTTAGACCAAATGGCATTTTGACATAGCAAAATATACCAAATGGTGTAATAAATGCGGTCTTTTCTTCATCGTCTAGACACATATTGATCTAGTGGTATCCAGAATATGCATCTAAAAAACTTAACATCTCACAACCTGCAGTAGAATCAACCAACTGATCGATGCGAGGTAAAGAAAAATCGTCTTTTGGACAAGCTTTATTAAGATCAAGAAAGTCTCACGCACATACGCCATTTCCGCTTGACTTTCTAACCATTACAGATTAGCCAACCATTCGATGATGGACCTCTTATAAAGCCCGCTTTAAGTAGCTTATCCAATTCGATTTGATAGCATCTCGTCGATCGAGGGCAAATCTCTGTAATTTTTGTTTTACAGGTACTTTGTCAGGCCGTAAAGCTAGCCTATGCTCGATCACCTCCCTGGGGACTCCAGGCATGTCGGATGCTTGCCACGCGAAGACATCTGCGTTAGCTCGGAGGAAGGTGATGAGGGCGTCTTCCTACTTAGGGTCGGAAGTATCCCCGATGCAAACAGTCTTTGAGGGCTCCCCTGCGTCTAGAGGAACCTCGTTGACCTTGTCATTCGGCTTTGGTGCAGCTTTAGGCTTTGACTTGCTAGTCGAAGGCTGACTTTCTTCTCGAGTTGGTATTTGTCCAACCATCTCGAGGATCGATCCGCAGTATGCGCCATCTTCTTGTCACAATGAATTGTGATTACTCCTTTGGGACCTGGCATCTTAATACATTGATATCCATAATGAGTAGCCATTAGGAATTTTGCCAAAGTTGGTCGTCCGAGTATGGCGTTATATGCCGTATCGAAATCGATCACATCAAAGGAGATTTTCTCTGTCCTGAAATTACTTGGTGAACCAAATGTTAAAGGAAGAGAAACTTGGCCAATTGGTTTGGCCGAAGATCCTGGTACGATTCCATGGAAAGAGTATCGTACCGGTCTTACCTTGGTCCTGAGTACTTGCATGTCATCCAGGGCACTCGTAAACAAAATGTTTAACGAGCTGCCACTATCAACCAAAACTCGATTGACCCGACAATTGTTGATGGTGGGTTCGACCACGATCGGATACCGACCTGGTCGAGTCGAAGGAATCGGGCAGTCACCATTCTCAAAGGAGATGGTGACTTTCGACCACTTCGGTAATTTATTGACGAGAGGAGGATCTATGGAGTTTACCTCACTTTCAGTAGCCTTAAGCTGTCGCTTTGATTCATATGCCGATGATCCCCTGTAGATGTGCTCGACGGTGTGTTGCGGATCCCGAACGGCATCTCCTCCTCGTCATCCGAGGACTTATGACCACTCGCTTGTCCTACCGCCGAGAGTGGGAAGTGGTCCTTGTCGCTGTAGTAGTCTTCAAGCTTTCGTTGAAAGACCCTAAGAATCTGAAGGTCATGTCCTTCCTTTTTATGGAAAGGATACCACCTAGGTTTATCATTTTTCCGATCGGGCGCTTACCTTTGCCTCGACGGAGTGCGGCTTGAGGTGCGTGGCTCTTTATAATTTACTGACCAAAACCTCCTTGGAACCGCCGGCTTGGAGTTTTTGACCCTTCGCCTTTGTTCTTGGACTTTTTGCTTTCTTATCTTTCTTCTTACCAATGTCGCCTGGCTCTCGAGAGGTATTGTCTTCTCAATCTATTGTGTTGTTCCACTCGACCGCCTCAGAGGTAGTTGCATATCGATCAGCCATCTCAAAGAGTTCGGCGACAGAAGTAGGAGGATTCAAAGCAATGTCTTCTGTTATCCTTCTACTACTGACTCCTTGCTTGAAAGCCCTGATGACAGATGAGTCAGAAACTTCCTGAATCAATTACTTAACCCGACTAAAATGCTTGATGAATTGGCGCAAGGTCTCGTTGTCGTTCTGTCTCATCCGGTGCAAGTCGTCCTCCTTTCCAGGGCGATTGTAAGTGCCTTGGAAATTTGCTAGTAGGAGGTCACAGAGGTGTTGCCAAGAATAGATCGACTCGAGTGGTTGGTTCAATAACCACGATCGAGCAGATCCTTCGAGCACAGTTGGAAGGTAATTTGCCATCACATGTTCTCCTCCTCCTGCTGCTCGGACAGCTATTGTATAGATTTGAAAGAATTTGATCGGATTTTGAGAGCCATCGAACTTTTCCATGTTCACTGGTCGAAAACGAGGTAGCCAGCGAACAGCTCGGAGATCAGGCGAGAATGCCCGACATCCAGTAATAACTTCTTGATGCCTCCTTTGCAGGAAAGAAGGGTTGATATCATCAGGTGGTCGTACTCGACGATACCCAGTAACAGGTTGACCTAACCTATGATAGGTCTCGGTCCTACGAGGGGAATGCTCCTCGTAGTTAATCTGCTGCTGCAGATGTCCATGTCGGAATGGTGAGCGATCACCTCTCTGAGGGGTTTGTTGATCATCAGTCGTTCGAAAGACATTTCTCCAAGTAGGAGATCGATGCGACTTACTGTTGCGTCGATTCCTTCGTGGTGATATGTTCGATCGACTGGTAGCTGAAGAAGTCGTATTGCTACGACTTCCTAAATGATGTCGGCGAGGTGCTTCCAGCCTTGCCATCGTGTTCTGAAGCCTTTGTGCGATCTCTTCGATGAAGAGGTCATAGCCTGGCGCTCGGGCGAGCTCTCAAGTTGGATTCTCGAGCAAGTCATTGATGTGCTGGAGTTCTTGAGCTTCCTCTGATTGATATTGGATGCGCCCAGGCAAATTCTTCTGGGCTTCAATCTTCTTTCGTCGAATAGCCACAAGATCTTCCATGTCAGATTCTTGAGACTGCCTCAATGGAGTGCGAGTATGTCGAGGATTTCCCTCGCGTTCATGAAGGTGTTGGTCGTGTCCGCCATCGGTGGTGTCCTTGCCACTGCCACGAGGGGGCGCAGTGCGTGATCTTCGGGGAGGGTCCGTAGCTCGGTCTCTAGGAGAGTGACCTTGATCCGAGGGAAGGACGAAGACCTCCTGCTGATGATTCTCACTTGCGCCGAGGCCTCCCCGCTGAGGAGTAGTCGAGACACCATCTCGACGACTTCGAGCAATCCTCCGTAGGGGAACTCGGGTTATAACCGTCTCCGTCGGCAGGTGTGATCTGCGGAGAGATGGTCGAATTTGTAGGAAAAGCATGCTTGATCCCGCTCTCTCTGGCGTCATCTGGAGAGATAGGATCACCAGATGCTGGTGAAGTCCTGGAATTGTGGCTTCCAGAACTTGCCTCACCAAGTCGGACCACCTTAGGGGAACTCAGACACTTCGAGGAAAAACTCTCGTCGTGTTGTGAGTCCACTTGGGTGTAGTCTGGTCGATTGACCCTTGTCCTTTGAGAGGGTAGATTCCTCCTTGGGCGTCTTGTTGTGGGGATAGGGATCCTCCTCAACTCCATCACGCATTGTCTCCTGGATCTGCCGGAAGATCCCGGAGGTAGCAGATACCATCGGATGAGTCAATACTCGCTCAGAATCGAAACCGCATCCATGTCGCCGTCACAGACCGCCAAGTCGAACCAGTTCTCCTCGTTCCATTCTCCTGCCATGAGTGCATGAGATTTGGGAAAAAGAGAGTATGTTGATAAGAGATTACCGGAAGATCCCCACGGTCGGCGCCAACTGTCGGTGTTTTAGAACCGATCTTACGTAAAGATTGTTTGATTCGGGGGGGTCTCCTAGAATGGAATCACGCAGAGAGATTGACACGGGAATTTTTATACAGGTTCAGGCCTTCTCCAGAGAGAATAACAACCCTACTCCTGTGTGTGTATGGTATTGAGTGTATTCTGAACAATCAGGAGAAAACCTAAGACTATTACAGATGATAGTGCTTGTCTTCCTGATAGCCCGATTCGATCGCCCTTTCCTTCTCTGATTGCCGCCTTTATATAGTCCGTGAAGGAGTGGTCGTTTCTCCAGGTGAAGTGGCGCCTCATCACATACTGTAACGGGCGCATGTTGGCGGTAATGACCGGCGAATTAACTCCTCCACGCCGCTTTGACGCTTATATATCGAGATAATGGAGCATTACGTGCTATTACTTTGCGAGAGTAACAACAGATGATGATCGTTTGAATTCCTTAATCAATTGGACCCACTCGTCTGTAGGTTTAATTGATCCTAAGGTGGTCGTAGAAGAACTTACGACCATAAGGTAGTCGTAGCAAGACTTACGACTATGGGATAGTCGTAGCATAACTTACGACTATGGGGGTGGTCGTAGAAGAACTTACGACCACCTAGTAGGCTCCTCTCTTATAACATTAAGGGGTATACTCAGGGACCGTATGACGTCATATTTACCTATAATAAGAATTATAGATAAAAGATGAAATGAGGATTATTAGATCCTCGTCAGGTTTGGTGCTCGCCATCTCCGGAGTAGAGGAAGAGCAACCCCGAGTGGATCGAGGTGTTGGTTCGTGTTGAAGCTGGTCCAAGTGGTTGAACTTACCTCGGAGGTGTTGGCTCAATTATGGAGCCGGTCCAATTTGGTTGGGCTTACCTCAACGTGGATTTGAGGAAACCAGAAAGTCTCCGAACACCACGGTAAAACATCGTTCTGTCATTGTGGTTTGCCTTCTTGTGCTTTACTCTATTGCAATTTATATTTCTATAATTAAATTGCTTACTTATCTTTGTATGATTGCCTTCATTTTCAATAGTCTTATATTGTTGGTGTACTTAGTCAAGACTAGATGATTTAGGTTGTAATTGAGCAAAACCGTTTTGATTTACAATTCCGCATTAGAAATCGGTTTTAGCCAAAAAAAAAAAGTTTTTAAAACCGCCTATTCACCCCCTTCTAGCCGGCCTCCTCGATCTTATAAGTGATATGAGATCTTGGTCTCTTATTCATTAGACTTAACCGTCTAGAGAGTAAAGGATGGCGACTGTAGAGTTTATGCAGCCCGGTAGGGCACCACTCTTTGATGGTTTAAATTATGCTTATTGAAATATTAGAATGACCCTCTATATTAAGGCTATGGGCCCAAACCTATGGAGAATTGTTGATGCGGGTTTTGGCTACTCCAATTGATCTACAAAACCCCACTCAAAGGGAAGAGCAAAACTTGCAACTCGATGCTCAAGCTTTAAATGCTCTACATAGCGCTTTGAGTGTAGAGGAGTTCGATAGAGTGAGTAATCTTGAAAATGCTCATGATGTTTGGACAACTCTCATGGAACTTGACATACTCCTTTATCACTTTGGGTATACTCATATAGTAATTATAAGATACTCCAATACGAACCATACGAAAAATTTACAAGAGAGTTCATAGTTTTTAGTATATTTTGTAAATACCTTCATATTCGAACATAAAAATGAGTATGTCTAAAAAATTGTACATACCACCTAAGTGGTCTTATATACTCGTATACTATACATACATACTCTCGGTTGCGCAAGATACTCCCTACGTTGTGAGATATAGAATAGAGAGTAACTACCCTAGGAGTAGAAAAAAACTTCATATATATATATATATATATATATATATATATATATATATATATATATATATATATATATGCACACATAATTTCACTTCAAATACATAACTATATAATAAAAATGATGCATAGTTAAATGAGTTTATAAACACAAAGGTCGTACGTAGTTAAATAACACAACACGAGTTCATAACGTCATATTTTTTTATCATAGTCTAGCATAATTTCACTTATTGAAGAAGTAGTATTGGGCTGGGCCTTTGGGCCTGGTTCAAAGGAGGGGTCACTTCAATTGTATCTAGTACTAGAATTGTTGGAATGATCAGAATGGACCAGTATTGGTCGGTATTGAGGAGGGTACGAGATTGAGCCTGATGTGTGCCGTTTTGGGTGCCAGTATAATATATTGCGACCATTCTGACTGGTCCAACGTCGTGTGTGTCGATGTAGTGGCAGTAGTCGATCATCCAACGTCATTGGCCGTCAATCGTCTCCTCCAGCAGCCTTTCGTGTTCCCTACATACGTCGTGGATCATCCTTGATCAACATAGTAGCGATCGCAACATCACCTCTACGGTATCCACATGTCCACAGGTGGAACATCATATGCCGGTGTGCTAGCACCAGCATGTACAACAAGGTCTTTAGGAAGATGGCAGCTAGAGATTCAATGGGTGGTAACAACTCTCTTCCCAAAAGCCTCATGTCTCCCCTTATAAAAAAAAACCCATAACAGATCCAATCCGAACTAGTTTGTTTCAACCCGTTAAGTATGTGACCCTGTAGGTTCATACGTAATTGGCTATGATTCGGAAATTTCTTTCCGATCCACAAGTCGGTGATGGTACCTAGCAGGACATATTGACTCCCGAATACACGTAAAGATTAAATCGGGCGAACCTTATACAATATGATCTACGATCAGATCCTCATCACTCATGATCAGTTCGTATTTGGTTATGACCAGTTCACTTTTGGTTACAACTTGTTCGTAACACCTTACGACCAGTTCATCAATCAGTTTGTGATCATGTATGACCGGCTCATAATTAGTCTGTATCCCTATACGACCAGTTCGTATCTAGTCATACTAAGCGGCATGCTTGCGTATTCTCCTTTTGCTTCACGATATCTTATTGAACTCCAGGTGAGATACATGTCATCCATGGACTGACTGTTCAATCTTTTCTCAATCTAGTGATGGATAACTTTGTGTGGTCGACTCTTCGACTACTTGTGGCACAGCCATGCACTTCCTTTATCCGAACACATCGAGGGACTCAAAGATATCTCTCCTGTTATGCTAGGAGGAGCAAATCCCATACCCGACCAGTCTCATCCCTCCGCGTGTTTCATAGCATACTCGAAAGCTACCTTTATAACTATCTAGTTACGAAGTGGCGTTTGGTAATCCATAAGTGTATTGTTACACATGTAGGAAACCATGTTGATCTCAAGTCTAAGGATTATGCATCATTATTGTTTGAGACCAACTGATGACATAGAAATATAACAAATCACAACAGTGTCTCAAAGTGGGTCAATCCAACATCATATTCTCTAATATATGCTCACACTATTGATTTGATATCCTCTATATCAATGACCTGTGAAATATGATCATCAATCAATACATGTGTTGTCTATAAATCACTAGTGTCCTGATCAGATATTCTTTTAGAATGATATCGTATAAGAAATAAAAAGCTTCACCAAGAAGTCACATACTTACTAATCTTTATAAATAATAACACATCCATAAGATATAATAATATTTATTTTATAATTCATAAATATAAACATGATACAATTGTCTCACGGCATATCACAACCTTCCCTTCGTTTCCCAACCTGCTGCTTCTATAAGGCCTACCCTCTCTTGACTAGATTTTGGTCCAACCTACTGTGAGGATCTCGTATTCCGTACATCGTCTTTTCTGTGTTCATGTGGTCCTGTGCCGTCGTGTTTCCCGGTCATTCTTTAAGTGCTTCCACCCGAAGTGAATCAAGTGATAGCTTGACACGTTCTCTGTGGATTAGATGGTAGCGCTCCAGCTCACTAAAAACTGGGACAGCAGTGGTCCGCCGGCAAGCTCGCTGTGATCTTGGACACAGTGCATTGGAATCCTGAAGCACCACCACAGTAAGGCGCCACCGGCCACCCTGTTGTGCCAGTGGCAAGTCCAATTGCGCATTGCAAACAGCACTTGAAAATCGAGCTTAATTTGGTGCTTATTTTATTACTAAGTTTATATATTTTCGAAGTATTAGCGGGAAAAATATGGTGCAAGGTTGCAAACTCAACACTCGATGCAACTGTTAAAAAGAACACGTTTCTGGTTAAGAACACTCGATGTTGGAGCGCCATGCCCTGGTTTTGGAGGGAACTTTGCCCGCCCAACAAATTGGAAAGATGCAGCATATAAGCTGCTCAATTCCACCTCGATGCGTGCTCATTCTTCTTCTTCTCCCTCTCCTCATTTCCTCAACTCCATCTCTCCCATCACATTAATCCTTGCGCTTTACCTCTGGAACCTAGCTGCCCTGAGCTCTTGTTCCTGCCTGCGGTATGTGTGCACCCACGGCACAGCAAGCTTCGGGGTCGCCCGCGACGAGGAGGAGAGGCGCGGCGCCTGTCCCTGTGGTGCCATGCCCCTGCTGCTCTGCTGACATGAGTGATATTCTGCAGAAGCTTGAGGCGTTGCATAGGAAGCTGCGGCTTGTACTCGCCATTACCTTGCTGGAAATGTTGCTTATTCTCGCTGTGCTAGTTTTCAAGCGTAAGTGACGAACTCTGTCCTATAATGTAGTAATGCACTGATGTACTAATGCCATTAACTAGGGTGCAATGGGAGCAGTGTTCTATCAATTTTTCAGCTTTTTCGATGCGCATGTGAAATTGTCTATGCAACGATGTTGTCCATTCGGCACTCGTACGAACAGAAATTACACGTTGAAGATCGTTAGATCAGAAATGCACTCACAGTGAACTGTGGAGTTCATTAACTTGACGCATACATGTTGGATGTTATACATCCAAAATAAATATTGCCATTTACGCTTTGAAATGAGGTTTCGATCATACAATCCAAAACAATGTTGTTCTTCAACCATCTAAACCTACAAGAATATCAATCGTTGATTTACAGAGCAAATTATAACTATCTCCACAAAAAGTTGTCAGTACTAAATTCTTCTCAGTGGAAGTTCCCCTAGCTTCGTCGTGCAGCTAGGGCGCCATCAAAGACCGGAGAGTGGGATCGATCATCCATGGCTTTGGTCGTGGGAACAGTGCAACCTGTCAACGAAATACAATACAACATTCAGCTGAATCGAACTGCAAAACAAATAAAAGAGTAAATTTCATTTTGGACCATATAATCTTACCTTGGTTTTATGTTGCATCACCCTTAGTAAATCTTTTCACTTTGCACAACTTGTTTTTATCATGTGTTGCACTTTGCACCACATCTATTTACTTTTTATTTCACTTTGTATCAGGGGAACACCCTGTCAGCAGGGGAAACATAAGAGGCGTGCAGGGAGCTTGTCGACAGCGAGACACGACCGGCGAGGTAGCGGCAACCCGAAAAATAGAGAGAGAGCCGTTT
Organism: Phyllostachys edulis; assembly: GCA_036346405.1. Taxonomy (NCBI): domain Eukaryota; kingdom Viridiplantae; phylum Streptophyta; class Magnoliopsida; order Poales; family Poaceae; genus Phyllostachys; species Phyllostachys edulis. The sequence continues at coordinate 96,010,738 of CM070545.1, read as the reverse complement.
TGTCGTCGTTGTCGTGCTATGGGCGCCGCCGGCGATGATCCAGCTATTCTTCTCCGCTTTTGATCTATTTTCTAGCTCCATCTACCCCTCCCTCTCTCTCCATCACGTGCCTCGCCGCTGCCTCCCGCACCACCATTCAATGTCAGCAAGCACCAAAGAAGGCAACCAAATCTTTACCCTAATGCAAAATGCAACACATGATAAGAAGAAGAGGTAGTGCAAAGTGAAAAAAAAATTTCTAAGGGTGGTGCAAAGTGAAACTATGGTAAAATTACATGGTGCAAAGTGAAATTTACTCCAAATAAAATTTGTAACCAGTTTGGTTGATGTCTAACTTTACGACAACTAACCTTAGTCAGGTGCGGCTTGCCATACTTTTTATGACAACCAAATTCAGCGCCACATGTGTGGCAAACTTAGGCAAAAAAACTAAGTCTACAACGTGTGAGTTATGGGACAAAAAAAGCATTTGTGACAATGAACCAAACACCTGCCTAAGAAATTGTGACGTGTCTAAGGTTATGCGTGCCAACCTTAGGCTGCAAAGCCTAAGGTTTCACAAATCTATAATTTTAGTGCCAAAACTATCAAAGAACTGCACGTTTAAGCTTCTATTTCGCAAAACTACAGATTTAGCAACTTTTTTTTAAAGAACCATAATCCCGTCACAAGAGCTATGTTCTGACAGGTCGACCTCACTGCTAGCCACACAGGGTGAAACCTCACCATTACATGCTGCCACATGGCCACGCCACACAGCAGTCCATGTGGATGGCCCACTCCTTCCTCCTCCCTCTTCAATGAAGGCCCACGCGGGACGGCACTGCACCATGTCTTAGCGCCCCCGCGTTCGGCGTTCGGCGTTCGGCGCACACGTGGGAAAGTAGAGGAGGGCCTACGCGGCTCCGATGAGGGGTAGGGAAGGGGCGAAGAGCTAGGGCACCTTGGCGACTACCAAAATGCGTTGCGGGGGCGGAGGCGAGTAGATGGGTGGCGGCGGCATGGTTGGAGACGCACAGTGTCGCGCCGACGACGGCGTGCAACGGCAAAACTTGCTGGCTTCCATGGCCACGACAACGTAGAGAGCTAGCAGCAAAACCAATCACGTCGTGAGCTATAAAGGAATACTAGGAAGCTATCTACTGTGCTAGCATGATGCGTGAGGTTTTCGTGAGGTCTGGCAAGGTAGTCAACCGGCGGAGGAAAAAGGGGAACCTTGCCGGCGGCGAGGAAGGGTGCCCGAGAGGATCCGCGGGTACCCTACCATCTTTTTAAGTTGCGTAGCTAGCTAATGGAGAAAGGAATCGGACGGAGGCCTACCGAAGAGGGAGAACAACTCAGTGGTGGAGCTTTTGCCAGAGAGGGAGAAGACGGTGTGTTTCAACACCGAGGCTTTAAAGAAGAAGAAGTTGTTGGAACCAAGTGGAAGAAAAAAACGATCACACGCATTTGCGCCAGAGGCAAGTACTCGTTAGAAGCAAAAACACGTGAACATAGGAGAAACACACGCTCATGCAGCGAATCAACACACACATACGAGATCACACCATAAGCTGATAAAAGCACATGCTCAGAATCTTGTTGGTGCAAGCTAGCACACACACGCATGCTTATCACTTGGACGCATGCACGCACAACACGAAGGGAACAAAAAAAACATGAGACAATGAGAAGATTTTTTTTTTTTTGCCACTGCAACTTTTTCAGCGTTTTCTTGACTTCTTTAATATATGTATATAGATTACATCCAACCAACTAACCGAGAGAAGATAACTATTGACTGATTACATGCAAAACAATTAACAGCTAACAGCCTAACAAACTAAAACAGCCATCACGTACGCAAGATTCACGCCAACAAAGTACACGTACGTATTCAGCCTCACCCGGCCGGCCAGCTGGAATTGGCGAGATTAACGTGACACCTACCTGCTTGACTAGATAAATATGGAGCACACTACGTAACACATCTCCTACAGTGCATAGCTCCCCAACGCGACTCAAACAAGAAACGGACTTGTGCGGCAAGCGGATACGGTTTCGTCTTGTGTCGCACGTATTCATGACTGGAGACGGTGACACAACTCGTATACATCTCGGACTCAACTCTATTACAAGATTAATTCTAACAGAAATAAAGTAGATATGTGAGCTCGGGGTGGCCAGGACCAGGTGATGACGCAGACTAAAGAGGGAGAGCATCATCAGGGGCGTAGATTTGGTTGATGACGAACGGGCGGAGCTACGATCGTTGTTGGCTTCCCCCCGCGTTCCGACGTAGAGCGAGGGGAGGTAGGAGACGGGAAGTGGCTAAGGTTGTGCGCGATGTTGTGGAACACGGGATGCTCCATTTTGTCGCTTAAATAGGCGTCGAGAGAAGGCAAGGCGGAGCATGGTGTGTAGGAGCTATCCCGACAGCGAGTGAGCTCATCTACGCGCGATGCTATCGCGCAACGCGTGCGCGTGGGTGGTCGGACGCGACGTTGGACACAGGAGGAGGTAAGCTCAGATGTGGAGGTGGGCACTACCAGGGCCTGAATGCGGCCGGAGCGGCGACGTGACAGCGGCATCGGCGGCGACGGGTTCTTGTTGCTGCAGAGAGAGAGAGGAGGGAAGAGTGGGTTGTCCACGTGTCTTGCGAGTGTGGCATCCCGGGTGGCAGCCTATACCAGCAAGAATTAGCGTTGTGTGGCTGACAATGGGCCCGGTCTGTGAGGTCGTTCCCTTCATGATGGAGTTGTAGTTCTTTGATATTTTTTCCTGCTAAATCTGTAGTTATATGAAGTAGAAACTTAAATGTGCAATTTTATGATAGTTTTGATATTAAAGTTGTAGTTTTGCAAAATTTACAAAAAAAATTAAGAGCGTCGCCTATTTGCAACTAAGATTAAGTAAAGGAAAAAATTCATATTTCAACCCTAAAATATGAAATCGTCCACTTTACAATCGCGCACTCCTAAAACCGTTTAAAACACAACTCTCAACTCACAAGGCGTCCTAACATGCTATCCTAGTTATCAAGAGTTATTGACATGGTACATCAATCAGCACATATCAATTAAATCAGAAAATAAAAAAATAGTTGGCCCCACATGTAAGCTCCTAATCCTCGTCCTTCCTCTTCTTTCCGCTCTTCATCCTCTCTCCACCTCTTTGTTGCTGTGGAACGCACCGGTCACCCCCGACAGTGAGGCGCACGCACTCCTCCACTCGTCGCTCTTCTCCGCCTCCTCCGACGAGGTCCTCCAAGAGCACACGCGTTCCATCTCCGGCTGCGCCGCCGTTCTCCGTTTTAGGCGGGTTGATGCAATACGCATGACGCGCAAGCATGCGGGGCGATTCCATGCGTGCCGACACCACCTCTCTTCTTTTCTCCATTTTGCTTCTCTCCTATCCCACTCCACATACATATGTTAAGATCTGAATGCTCCAATTCTCGTTGGTTTCTTGCAATTCGGAGCAATGGCCATCGTTTCTTGCTCCCTGTTGGTGCTCTGCCATGGTTTTGAGGGACTTCTTGAGTGGCTTCGGCGGGTAACGCAGGGAGCATGGCCAGCGAGTTGGGTGCTCGATTTGGGGGCAGTCCACGGAGTTGGGTGGAGCGTAGAGGTTGGCGGTGATGTGGTGACTCGCATCCTCTTCTCTGTCCCGCGTGTGAAGGTGCGGAGCGAAGCCACGCCATGGCCACCCGAGCTCCCTCGTGACCTTCGAACTCAAACGCAGTCCCTGATGAGCAAATGTCAAAACCGTCCGCATCACATGGTGTTTCACCAACTTGTACCTCATGTCCCCTAATTAATTTGAGTTTCGTGCCCACGTAATAATTTGAGTTTTGTGCCCACGATATGGTCTTCTTCTCCGGCGCCGCGGACCTTCCCGGTTAGGCAAGGGCGGATCTAGTATAGGGACATGTGTGTACAAATGTACACCCAAATTTTTTGAGAAAAAATCTATTATTTTGTAGGTATATTAAGTATATATAGTAGAAAGTATACTGAAAAATCGTATTTCAACTGTTTCTCGACCGAATCCCGTCCGCCACTGCGTCCGCGCGCGCAACCCACTTCCCACTGCCCCACCAGACCAGCCCACCACATGGTCCACGGCTCCATGCCGCACCAACCACTAGCCCACTAACCTAAGCCCACCACGCCACCAAGCACAAGGGCAAGGCTCAAGCCGCACTCGGCAGCCCCAACCCCAACCCTACCTTTCCTCCCGGCCTTCCCTTTCTCTTCTCGCCCGGCGATGGCGATGGCGGTGGCGCGGCGCGCTGCGGGCGGGCGGCGGCGAACCGCATGAGGATGCGCGGCGGGGATGGATGGAGCGGCGAGGCAAGGGGAGGGAAGCGCCGAGGCAAGGGGAGGCGGCGGCGCAAGGACACGCAGCAGCGCCGAGGCCGAGCTCGAGCAGGATCAGCCACCGGCACCGGCGCAAGGAGCGGCGGCGGCATGCGGCGACGGCGAGGTCAAGGTGAGCTCCTCCATTGCCCGCTGGTTTCTTGCCTCGTCTCGCGGACTCGTGGCCTCCTCCTCTCACTACTACAAAAAGGCTATCTCGACGCCTCATCACGCATAGCTTGACCAAAACCGTCAGATTACATTCAATCACGAGCGGTTTTGGTTTAGAGACCGCTCGTATTCTCGGCTAACGCTAAAAACCGCTCAGAAGAGGTAATATCACGAGCGGTTCATGTTGAAAACCGTCGTGAAGTATCACAGAGCGGTTCTTAATAACCGCTCGTGATAATACTACATATCACGCACGGTTTTCAACAAGAACCGTATGTGAAACATCATAAACGATTCTTAACAATAACCGCTCGTGATATTACCATATATCACGACGGTTTTTGTTATAACCGCTCGTGATAATATCGCTCTGACTCCACGGTGAGTTTCTTCGCCGGCGCGCTCGTTCGCCGCCATCCGCTTCGGCTCCCGATCGTCTCTTCGTCGATCGATCGCCTTCGCTCTCGATCGTCTCTTTGTCTCACGCCCAAATTTATTCCTTGTTTTATAAAAGGATCATCCGCCATCCAAGATGATCATCCCCACATACTTATAAAAAGACGAAATGATTGCCTCTTCCTTGTCGCCGCATTGATGGCCTTCTGGCCGACTGTCTTTGAGCACCTCTCTCGTGTCACGTTGAATCGTCTTTGCGGAAGAACACCGTTTGATCAACAATGTCTTCACTCCTCTGCCGGCAGAGAATTTGCAGGAGGAGGTGACGGCCACCTTCCGCCGTCTTGACATCCTCCTCCGCCGTGTCTTCCGGGTGATCTCCCACTTTCGGCGAGTTTACCGCGTCATCGATGTAGTTTTCCAAAATGACGTTGCACGTTAAGAAAGTGACGTAGATGCGCAGGTACTTCGACTAGGAAGTGGTATCATGTATTAGCAACCAAGTAATTGGATGTCCTGACGCTTTTCAGGCAGCCGTATTTCTTAAATTTGCAGGGGCTTAATGAGGTTGCCCCTAGTTGTTGTCTCCTCTTCCTCATGTCATGTGGGCGACCCCTGAAAGTGGCCGAGGACTAGGAACAATAGAAATATATATATATATATATATATATATATATATATATATATATATATATATATATATATATATATATGATGTCGGTTTTAAAGGCACAAGCGATCCTTTGCTTGGTGGCTTTATAGAAAAAGTCATCACAGATGGTTTGTGATCGAAACCGTCATGATATATAGTCATCACAAACGGTTTGTGGCTGAAACCGTCTGTGATAGTATGCATCACAGAAGGTTTGAAAACCGTCTGTGATGACCTCATGCATCACTGACCCATAAACTCAGACGGCTCAAGAAACTATCTGTGATGACGTTTTTGAACCGTCTGTGAAGGCCTTTTCTGTAGTAGTGTATCCTACTCGCTCATCGCCGACTGCCTCAGCCCGAGCCGCCTCAAGCTTAGCTCCTCCCCGCGCCGTCTGCTCCAGATCTCGTGGCCGTCGGGCCTCTCAAGCCGCCGCCTCCAGATCCGCGCTGAGCTCCACCCCCATGGCCTCAACGCCGTCGTCGGTAATGGCGCGAGGAGCGGAGCTTGAGGCGGCGCAGTTCGCCGAGACGGTCACGGCACGCCGTTAGCTACTCGGCGCCGCCGGCGTGATCCCATCCCAGTGTCGAGACTCGGGACGCTTGCCGCTTGCCTCCTACTTGCTCCTCGTTCGCACGGCCACCACCGCCGCCGTGATGGCCTGATGGCAACAGCCGAAGTGCCAAAGTGGGAGGGCCAGCAGTGGCATTTGGCACAATGGCACTGAGCCAATGGAGCCACTGATTGTCTGATTCTGATTGAGTGATTGTGATTGGCATTTGGGATTTGTTAGCTTCATAGGCCCATAGCTTGTATAGTTAATAGTTGTATGTATATGTTAGTGAATTAGATATTTAGATTGGCATTGAATCATTGATCGATATTTGTTAGCTTCATAGCTCGTATAGTTCAATAGTAGTATATATATGTCGGTGGATAAAAGAGATTAAGAGAAGATTATTTTGTCCAAATGTCCAATTATATTATGAACATTTATGTTTTATATTGTACAACATGTTTGTAACTTCGAACACCTATTCTGAAAATCCTGAATCCGCCACTGCCGTTAGGGTTTGTCGTGACCTCCTCCCCTACCTTTTTGACGCGCTCAATTTTGCCCTTAGCTTTGTCACCTCCATCACCCGCCTGCCACTGCCTCCCGCCTCCGTCGCAAGCTTAGCATAGCGCGTCTAAACCCAAACCACTTACACCGTAAGGTTCCTCACGTCACGAGCATTCTATTTTGCATTTTTGCCCCTCACCCATGCCTCACCACCACTCGCCGTTGGCGCCATGTCCAGCCCACCACCTCCTGTATCTCTCTGTCTCCCTATAGTTCTATCTGTTGTTGTTATCCGTTGAGAAAATAGCAATGTAGGTCTTTGAACTTGTGAGGTTGTGCCACTTAGCTCTCTGAATTTTTATTTTACTTTCTCACCCCCTGAACTTGTGAGGTTGTGCCACTTAGCATCATGAACTTGTATTTTACTTTCTCAATCCCCTGAACTTACGAGGTTGTGCCACTTAGCTCTCTGAACTTGCGTTGAAGCGAAACTTGTCGGATGCGATGCCGGCAACTTCGTCCCCTCCGAGTGTGGTGGACTCGTCGCCGCCCCGTTCCGGCCGTGTCGGCCCGTCATCTCACGTCGACAAAAATGGATTTTTCAGGTCCGGGAACGCACCGTGCTCACATCTTCGCCGGAGCTCTACCGTCGTAGCTTGCCGCCACCCTCGTCCTTGCCTCCTCTGAGTCGGCCGTGTGAGATAGAGAGAAGCTTCCCAATGCTAGAGCAGTGAGACAATACTTCTCTCTCTCTCTCACGGTGATTCGTCAGCTCTACCTTTTTTATTAGCAAACAACCAAATGGACTTCGTGCAGGGTGAGTAGCTTCTACTCTAGCACTAGGAATGTGCTTTTCTCTCTCACGCCGACTCAAAGGAGGCAAAGGCGAGGGCGACGGCAAGCTGCGGCGGTGGAGCTCCGACGAAGACGCGAGCACGGTGCATTCCCGACCCCGAAGAATCTGTTTTTGTCGGCGTGAGGTGACGAGACGATGAACATGGCTGGAACGGGGCGGCGATGAGTCCACCAAGAGGGGACGGAGTCGTCGGCATCGCATCCGACGAACTTTGATTCAACACACGTGTAGAGAGCTAAGTGGCACAATCTCGCAAGTTCAGATGCTGAGAAAGTAAAATACAAGTTTGGGGAGCTAAATGACACAACGATGCAAGTTAAAAGGGCTAAGAAAGTAAAATGTATGTTCAAGGAGCTAAGTAGCATAATTTCACAAGTTTAGAGACTTACAGGATAATTCTCTCTTATCCGTTGCAAAGAAGATAGGCTTGCCATGTGGGCCCATAGGCCCATATATAAATATTTACCCGTTTTTATTTCTTCTCCAACTGATTAGGATACCATACGAGCCAAAAACAGTGATGCGGTCGCCACATAGCAAAACCCATTTTTGAAACCAACGTAGCGGTGGAAGGTAAACGGTTTGGTTAGTTCAAGAGTGAAAAATAGATTTTTTTTTTCCATAACTAAATGCTGAAACAAAAGAGGAACAAAACTGCAATTTAGTGACAGCATCGTAACTAGGTAGAGCTCATGTCACAATGGACACAATGATCAGTATGATAGCTTATGAAACGACTGACGATACATGTACCATCTTATGATACAAATACGATGCTTACATACTTTTAACAAAAGAAAAAAAAAAGGAATTTAAGACGAGTGAAAGAGACCATAGTTCACTTAATATCCACCAACACACCCTCTTATTAATATTCATCTGGAATCAGAAGAATGTTGCGATATGCACGAATGTTAATTGCTTAGACCAAGGAATTCTGTGAGGGTCGGATACTTAGGCTGCCATCCAATCTCAGCCCGAGTTTTGGAGTTCTCCATCCTCTTCCCTAACGGGCCATCAGTCCCTGCAGTTTAAGACAGATATGCAGGCAATGTAAGACACTAAGACGCGTAAATGTCTGCGCAAGAAATCACTACAGCAGCTAGATATCTAACCTGTGAAGCCTTGAAACTTCGTGTCAAATTTCCCACTTCTGTTAACATGGTCCATTATTTCTTGTCTGCAAAGCCCGACCTCATGTCAATACACTCGCTATGCACAGCGAAATTGATCTTAGATGAACAGAAAGTGAGATGATCAAGATGAAGTTTGGCAGTGACCTGGACAGAGGCTGATTGTCACAGCCCACAAAGACACGACCACGAAATCTCTTTTTCATGATGGCAAGTGCAAGCGAAGCAGCATCCTGTAAATAGTATAAATGTAGTAGATAATGGCATGCAGACTGCATAGTAAATACACCCTGTTATATCAATTCACCCACATGTAATCAAATATCAACAAAAAAAACATCTTGAGAGACTTCAATTATATCGACAGAACGATTAAATAAGTATGGATGCCATTTGTGGGCATTTACGGAGGGAAGAAACACGGGTATGTATGTCATTTGTCTATATGTAGGGATCAGATACGGGTTGGCACATGTGGTATGAACTGTATATCAAGGGGATAATTGATTATTTGCCACTGTAAAAAAGAGCCTTCTAGAATTTGCCACTCCTGACAATATAATCTATAATTTGCCACTCTAAAGGTTGGTTGCTTAATAATTTGCCATTTTGACCTTTTAATGATATTTCTGTTGTTTTCTCTCTTTTTTCCCTACGTGAAATGACATTACTGCCCCTCTTCAATGTTAAAGGAAAAACTACGTTACGGATCAAGACAGCTTCCTTCTGTTCCTTGCTTCCTCAATATCACAATTCTGACGTCATTTCAGGGTGTTGTTTCTGGAGAAGGTTCACTTTTTTTTGTGTCTGTAGGGCTTTGTTCAATGCATTGGCTCTAATTTTCTTCCTGCACTTGGGATTGGGGCTCATCTGCTTTGTTGTTTGAACGGCAGTTTTTTTTTACTTTTGTTTGTGCTAATTATTTTGTTCAATATGCTACGTACATGCATAGCTGCTGTTGGAGTGTTACTGGTTGTCAACTTGTCATTTGGGCGTTCCTTCTTCCCAAATGGGGTTACATGCATGATAAATTGTCCCGAATACTAGGGATAGCTAATCACCAACAAGGTTAAAAACTCAATACCCAAGATGTCACCAGTACTATGCATGATCGATATACTCCAACAAAGACCATGCATGTACGTAGCACATTGAGCAAAATAATTAGCACAAACAAAAGTAAAAAAATGTCGCTCAAACAACAAAGCAGACTTAAGCGAGATGAGCCCCAATCCCAAATGCAGAAGAAAATTAGAGCCAATGCATTGAACAAAGCCCTCTGAGACACAAAAAAGTGAACCTTCTCCGAAACAACACCTCGAAATGACATCGAATGGTGATATTGAGGAAGCAAGGAATGTATGAAGCCGTCTTGATCCATAACGTAGTTTTTCCTTTAACATTGGAGAGGGGCAATAATGTCATTTCACGTAGGAAAAAAGAGAGAAAACAACAGAAATATCATTAAAATGCCAAAATGGCAAATTATTAATCAACCAACCTTTAGAGTGACAAATTATAGATTGCATTGTTAGTAGTGGCAAATCCTATAAGGCTCTTCTTTGCAGTGGCAAATAATCAATTATCCCTATATCAAGTGGCTTAGGTCTAACTGGATAAGTAAAATTTCTCTTGACTCCACAGCATCCAAACTACAAGATACTCATCTATGCTATCATCCTAACATAAATAAGTAACAGATCTTACATCATAATGGATCAGATTGATTACGTGATCTGGACGTGCATCTACTGTTCCTTTTGACAACCAGAAAACATGAGGACCTTGATCCGCTTTGTGTGGTAAGTCAAGGAAAAATTGTACCAATTGTTTCCATTCTAAAGTATAAGAGTTTGGACAATTTTATATTTAAGAAGGATTTTGCTTCAGGACACTTCTCAAATAGTTTACGAATCTTCCTGTCAAATAAAAAAGTTTATGAATCTTAAAGCATACCATCTATGATTACTTAGGGGCGAAATCGCACTTGTATTAATTAAATCAAAGTCATGTAAAATGTATCAGGATGTTTTCAAATCTAATATATCCAAATGCATCAGATAATGCCATGCACAATGTCCATTGAAGCGAACAAGAACAAAAACCTCTGTCCTATCTCCGTTCCAGAATCCAGACGTATCATGTATGTCCATCAAAATGTATTCCTTCTCGCCATCCAAAAAATGTGTTTCCTTCAATATCCCTAAGGATTCAAGAATGGTGGTGGCATGGATAATTTCATCGTGAATTCCGTAACCTACTTATAAGGTGATCCATGCTAACATCAATGAAGGGGATAATATGCCACTTTCTGATTAGCCTAATCAATGTCTCTGTCACTACGCATGTTTATTTGCTCAGTGATCAGCAGTTGCCGCATTTGACAGGATCAAAACAGATCCTGTGAAGTATTTCTCATAAGTAACAATACAATGTTACCCCTAAATAACTAATGAAGATGTACCGTGAGATTCGTAAACTTTTAGAGAAGTGGAGTACTGAAGCAAATCCCATTTAAGAGCACTTGATGTTTGAGGTTTGGAAGAAAAAAAAAGCATGGTGAGGATATATAAAGTCCTGCTAGCCTGATTACACAGCCTCCTGCTTCAAGGACAACATTTTCTGCTTTTAGAAGGATGTCAGTACGAGGGCTCCTGCCAATTGGCACGCAAGGAGAATCCTACACAAACAAAATGGAAAATCAAGGTTGAACAAATTCAAGAAAGTTGGAGGTAATACTGGAACATTGCCACAAAGCAAAAGCTTTCGAAACATTGCATATTGTGGCTTACAAAGCGTGCTATTTGTCATTTACTGGCATATTTGCTCACCCGAAGAAGAAGAAAGAAATGGCAGAGACAACTTTGATCCTGTATAATATGCAGTTTAGATTAATTATACCTCACTGCAAAATCCATTGTCATTGCAGTCATACACAGCAGTACTCGATGTAAACAAGAAAAAGCCTTCCCCGTTCCAATTTGACGCTGCCTCTCTGCACACATTTTCTGCAATAAGAATGTTGTACATGTCCTTGATACACTATTTGCTTAAGATAGATGCATGGCATATTTGACTGCAAGTCCCTTTAAACCTGGCATTTCTGCTACACAGTCTCATCCCATTTAAAATAAACAATCTTGAAGGGTGCATTATGTTGGTACAATAGACTGAGGATGCAAATACAAAAGCTTATGTATGAGTCATAAAACTTAACGGGAAGAGCACCTCTGTTCACACAACTAGAGCTATTTTTGTATTATGTTTCTGATAGATCAGATATATAATGGATGCAAACAGGAGGGAAGGCAGTTTCCCGGTTTCTCCATTTAAATACGGAGATTCCCCTACTATAGATCAGGATGACCGAAATTTGTCCCTGGAACCCTGCCATATTACACAATGATGGCTTTGGGATTGGAATACCCGTCGTGTCCTAAATTTCAGCTAAAGCCCCTAAACATTCAATTGTTCATAAAAAGTTGTATCTTTTCATGTATGCAACCTTAAATCTTTCATCGTCTTGACTAATTTAAATCATCTCACAAAGTATTGTCAAAGTTATATATATCGTCTTGATTCTTGACTAATTTATGCTTTTTAAATTTGCAACATAAGCTCAAGTTTTCACAAATTTCCGTAGGAGGCTGGGATAATTCAGAAGCAAAATTGCCTCCATAACAAATAGGGGCGAATATAAGAAAGCAACCTTCAACCCTGTCCCACTACATTGCTATCCCTAAATGACAGAGTTAAATTTCTCAGTGTTTCAATAATGCAGTCCCTGCTAGTAATACATCCCCATCTATCTCTTTCTCTTTGAATTCATTTTTGGTCCAAGTGCTAGAGTGTGAAGTAGTGTGAACACAAGGGTTATGAACCAAAACTAATCGGTGGAGCAACAGGATTTTCTTTCATGAGTATGACTCGACAAAGGGAGAAAACTCTATGCATGTCTTGTAAAACAACCAAATGTCATATATGTTATCGTTAAAAGTGCAATATCACGCACACGTATTTGGAAAGGATAAAGCCACAAAAATACTAGGCATCGATATGCACCCAGTGTCACCATTCGCCTGGTCGACCACTTTGCTGTTGCTCTCTCAAGTCTCAATGACCCCTGCCATGCTTAGACACTTAGCCACTCAGGCGGACAAGCTGTAAGCAACAACCACACACTTTACCCTGTCACTAATTGCACACAAACCTGCCCATTTCTTTTTTGTTAAAGAAGGGGACTTTGATGCAATCTGTAATTCCAAGGGAAGGGTTGGTGATTCAATTTGAGCACCGCAAATCCAGCCTAAGGTTTGATTAATTGGAGAAGGAGGGCAGGACAACAACATGGATGCAGTCAAGAGATCATGCAGAAGGTGCCTGCCCTTGGTCTACGACAACAAAAGGGAGGCGCACACCAACTGTTCGACCAAATGCCTATGGAGTCCAAGGGAGCTAGGATGCATCAGACGGCGAGTGGGTGGAAGACGATGGAGCAGCATGATGTTGGGGGCGAGCAGCGTTCAAGGAATTGCAACCAAGGTGGTTGTTGGGCTGACGACCACCATGTGCTCGATGAAATGCTGAGCGCTCAGGAAGGGGTGGAGCGGAACATGGAGCGAGTTCTGTCTGTCATGGTCCACAACATGCTCTATCCTGTGACACTTGATGGAGCTCGGGAGAGATCGGATCACACAATCTAGTAGCAGTATTTGGGGTAATTTGAGAGATTGGGATAGAAACTAGAGAAGGGGATAGGGAAGACAGAAGGACAGGAGGGGAAAATAGAACTCAGTTCATTTGTTTTATGGGATACAATTGCTACAGGACTTGACTTTTAACCCCCACACTCTACACTGCCTTGTGGGACCCAATACCCATGGACCAAGTCCACTCGCACAATATAAAATAGTATTTTATATTGTGCGAGTGGACTTGGTCCTTGGGTATTGGGTCCCATGAGGCAGTGTAGACCGTAGAGTGTGGGGGTTAAAAGTCAAGTGCTGTACGCAATTGTATCGTATTTTATGTTGTGCAAGTGGACTTGGTCCATGGGTATTGGGTCCCACGAGGCAGTGTTGAGTGTGGGGGTTAAAAGTCAAGTCCTACGCAATTGTATCCCATCAAAGAAATGGACTGAGTTCTATTTTCCCCTATTGTTCTGTCTTCCCTATCCTCTTCTCTAGTTTCTATCCCAATCTCTCAAATTACCCTCAAATTACCCCAAATACTACTGTTAAGAGTAGTGTATCTTGTACTACTTTTCTCTCTCTCCCCTTGTACCTCTTATATCCCTTTTGTACTGTGTGAAAGGAATAGAATACAACTTCAGTCTTCATAACATTAACATGGTATCGAGTCAGTCGCTCCTCGCCTCGGCCGCCATCGCCTCGCGCCTCACCGCGCCGCTCCGCTCGATCAGCGCCGCTGCTCAAGCCCTAGGCGCCACGGCCTCGAGTCGCCATCTCGAAGCTTCCGCACGGCCTCGGTGGCCTCGCCTCCCATCGCCGCCGCCTGCGCCGAGTCTTCTTCTCCTCCTCTGCCGCCGCTCTCCCTCCCATCATCCGCCATGCTTTGAGTCTTCTTTGCTCTCTGCCGCCTCTCCGCCGAATCTTTGCTCGTCTTCGTCTTCCCTGCGGCCACCTCTCCGCCCGCTTCGTCTTCATCGTCGCCATTAGCTCTTGCGGATTCAAGGGAATCGATTCAAGGTCTCTACAGGCGGCACCATGCAAAGATCGTCATCCAGTGAGAGGACCAAAGAGTTCTTGCGACTCACCACAGCTCCCGCAGACTGCCGCTTGCGTTCGCTTCCGCCTCTACGGTCTACTCCTTGGTGTAACAAGGGCTTTTCGCCATCATCATCTCTGCTGTGCCTTCCTCTGTTGTTCTCTCGCTATGGCAAAAGATAGCTCTCTTGGCCAACGACATCAAGCTAGATGGCTCCAACTACAGGAATGGGCTTTCTCGGCCATGACGGTTGTGAGGCGATCGGCCTTGAGGATCACTGAACGATGATCCTCCGTGATGATGCCACCAAGAAGGCTTGGAAAAAGGCGATGCTAAGGTAATGGGAGCTCTAGTTCGAGTGTTGTTCCTTCACCGGATGAGCCTTGAGCATCACCGCTCCGCCAAAGAGATATGGAAATATCTTGAGCAACGATATCTTGACCTAGTGGAGCACTTCGTTTCTCCTTATTGCAAAGCTTGCACAATCTTGACAGCAGGATATGTCCATAGAGGAGTACCATGGAGCCTTCGCTCGCATCACCAACGGCTTGCCTCAATGACTCCAAAGAGAGACTCGGGATGTGAGTCTTGTATGGCTAAAGAAAAGCATGAGCAACAGACCTTCATGTTTGGTTTGTGATGGGCCTTAGGCAAGAGTTTGAGTCTGATCGTACCCCATTACTTGGCGCCCAACTCTACCTACCTTGGATGATGCACTTGCTCGTCTAATTCTTTGAGGAGACACGTCTTCGCTCCATAGTCACACTCACCGATCGATGACTCACACCGTGTTCTTGCCTCTCAAAGACCGAGGTTCTTCCTCGGAGATGTAGTCTGCTCCTATTGCAAGAAGTCGGGACATACATCGATCATTGCTTTGCCCTTCACCCCGAGATGTTGGTGAATATCGTAAGAGGTTTCCTTTGCTTGCTGCGTGTGGATCTACTAGGAGGTCCTCCACCACTGCATCCTTGAGTCGGGGCCTTGGTGAAGAGTGCCTCGGCCACCGCCTCCCGATCGCTTCCGGTCTTTGTTGGTAGTGGGTACTTGATTCAGGGGCTTCTTTTCATGTGACCTCTGATTGCTCTCAACTTGTGTCCTGCCAGCCAGTGAAGGATGGTCCATCTGTTCAAACAGCTGATGGTACACCTTGTTCTGTTACACATCAGGGTTCTCTTTCCACATCTGAGTTTTATGTTCCTGCTATTTCTTTTGTTCCACAGCTGTCCATGAATCTTATGTCTGTTGGTCAGCTGGCTGATATGAATTATTTCATTGGTTTTGATGACATCTCTTGTTATGTGCAGGATCGTCAGAGCAAAAGGATTATTGGTACTGGCCGTCGCCGTAGAGGATCTACAAGCCTCTACGTTCTTGACACCTTACACCTTCCAGCTTCCGTGTCATCTGTCACTACGCTCATCGCCACTTCATCGTCTCTTTTGCCCGATGGCATCATCGCTAGGCCATCTATGTGGTTCTCGTTTGTCCACTTTAGCTCGGCGAGGTGTTTTGGGTCGTAACTCAGAGATCTTTGGTTTTCATTGTAAAGGTTGCAAGCTAGGCAAACAAATACAACTTCCATACCCTTCGGCAGACTACTTGTTCTAGTCATCCTTTTGATTTAGTGCACTCGATGTATGGGGTCCTTCTCCTTTTGTTTGAAGGGTGGTCACAAATACTATGTTATATTTGTTGATGATTACTCTCGATATACTTGGGTCTATTTCATGAAACATCGTTCTCAATTAATCTCTATATATCGATCTTTTGTTCGCATGGTTCATACACGCTTTTCTAGCGCTATTCGTGTTTTCCGCTCGACTCGGAGAGGAGTACCTATCCTGACCTTTTCGTGAGTTTCTCTCTTACGAAGGTACTCTTCCTCAACTTTCATGTCCAGTGCTCATGCTCGAAATGGTGTTCTTGGCGTAAGCATCGTCAAATTATTGAGGCAAGACGTACTCTCATGATTTCCTCTTTTGTTCTGCTCATTTACGGGGTGAAGCTGTTTCAACAAATTGTCTATCTCATTAATCTCCAAATTCATCTCGTCTTGAGGCAAGTGCTCGGTGAGATTTTGTTTAATTCTCCTCCCAAGTATGACCATCTTCGTGTTTTTGGTCAGACTGCTATGTTCTCTTAGCACCTCGTGGCGTACCAAATTGATCGCTCGATCGTTGAATGTGTTTTTCTTGGAGTGCAGTCTTGAGCACAAGGGTTATCGTTGCTATGACCCTTCTACTCGTCGCATTCGGTTTTCTCGAGATGTCACCTTTCTTTGAGGATCGACCTTTTTCTATTCTTCTTCTACTCAATCATCATCCTCAACTTCCTTAGAGTCTACCTCATTTCTTTCTCTTCCACCTATCTTCTCTCCAGATGAGTCGGCCGACCGCCATCATCATCTCTGTCACGAGCCACCTTCACAAGTTCCTTCCTCTCCTCACCAACTCTACCTTGAGATACACTTCCTTTCCATTTTAGTCGTCGTCCTAGAGTCTCATCGATTCGAGCTTCCTATTCCTTCGACTTCGCTCCTCCCAAAGTACTAATGATCCTCAGATCGACGACTCTCTCGGACATCGAGGTATGCTCTTCGTGACCGTTCTTCCATTAAGATTCGAGATAGATATGGTTTTACGTGCGAGGAAACTCATGAGCCTAGTACTTATCAGAGGCGGTTCTACTACGAATGGCAATTAGCTATGTCGATGAGCTTGCGACTCTAGAGGTCTTGGTACATGGGATTTGGTGCCACTACCCCTCGGTCAGATCCTATCACATGCAAATGGGTGTACAAGGTAAAAACCAGTCGGATGGTTACGTGGAACGCTATAAGGCTCGACTTGTTGCTAGAGGTTTTCAAAGAGCTCATGGTCGAGATTATGATGAGACTTTTGCTCGATTGCTCACATGACGACAGTTCGCGCTTTGATCTTCAGAGTAGCTGCTTTGTTCCATGGAAAATTTCTCAAATGGATGTTAAGAATGCCTTCCTTCATGGTGATCTACATGAGAAGTCTACATGGAACCACCTCCGGTGTTGAGGTTCCATCTGGGCATGTATGTCACCTTCGCAAGGCTCTCTATGGGCTCAAGCAAGCCCTCGTGCTCGGTTTGAGCGGTTTAGCTCGTGGTTCGAGCTTTGGTTTCTCTCCTAGTGAACATGACCTGCACTCTTCATTCACACCTCTAGCGTGGGCGTACATTACTACGCTCTATGTGGATGACATGTTGATTCTTGGAGATGATTCAAAATACATTACCTTTGTTAAGCAAAAATTGAGTGAAAGCGAGTTCAAGATGTCGGATCTGGGGTCCTCGGTTACTTTACGGGAATTGAGGTTGATCATACCGATGATGGCTACTATATCTCTCAAAGATCAGACACTCGAGATTTGATCTCTCGCTCAGTCTTCTTGATACATGCACTTCTTTGCTACACCTATGGAACTCCATTTGCAACAAGTCCTCTTGATGGGACCCCTTGAGGATCCCACTCGCTCTGAGCATCTTGTAGGCGACCTTGTGTATCTCATCGTGACTAGGCTCGATATTGCTCATGCGATACATGTTCTCGGTCGGTTTGTCGATGCTCCTACCTCGATCCATTATAGTCACTTACTTCGTGTACTTGGTACTTGAGAGGGCAAGATCTCGTCGTTTGTTCTATGCTCACTCTAATCGGCTTCACTTCATGCTTACTCGACTCCACTGGGCGATGATCCTGTTGATCGTCGCTCGATCCTTTGGATATTGTCTTTTTCTTGGCACTTCTCTCATTGCTTGAAGTCCAAGAAACAGATTCTGATGTCCGTTCAATGGCGAGGTGAGCTTGAGCTCTTGCCACTACCACCTCGAGATTGTGTGGCTTTGGCTTTTGGTCGATCTTGGTGTTCCGTGTGATGCACCCACATTCATTCTTTGTGACAAGATCGCCGCTATTCAAATTGCAAATGATCCTGTCAAGCATGAGCTAACCAAACATATTGGTGTGGATGCTTCATTCACGCGTTTTCATTGCCAACAATCAACTATTTGTCTCCAATATGTTCCTTCAGAGCTTCAAGTGGCGGACTTCTTCACAGCTCAAACTAAAGAACAACATAGACTCCATATCTTCAAACTCAATGTGTTAGATCCACCTTGAGTTTGAGGAGAAATGTTAAGAGTAGTGTATCTTGTACTACTTTTCTCTCTCTCCTTGTACCTCTTATATCCCTTTTGTACTGTGTGAAAGGAATAGAATACAACTTCAGTCTTCATAACATTAACAACTACTACTAGATTGTGTGATCCGATCTCCCCCGAGTCGGGACATAACAGGGACACACACTATCCCAATGTTGGTATTTTGTAAGAGCACCTATATGACATTTCCTTTTGTTTTCATGGGTTCATTTTTATCCAGCTTCCAAACTTTTTGAGGACACTCATGTGTTCACCCCAAAGACAACCACCTGGTTCCAGGGCCAGAAACAACACCAAATTAGAGTTATATATAAAGGTTGTGAATAGTTGAGCTGCTTCTCAACAATTACTATTATCAACATTAACAAGTTGTTTTCTATTTCAAGACATATCACGTATGATAGATAACGTAATACCTCACCTAGTCTACCACTGTGTTGCTAAAAACTGCTAAGGATCATCAATTTTTGAAACACCAAGAGATAATGCCCAAAAATTGTATTGATAATTGATAACAACATAGCTCTATAAATCCTAGTTCTAGAATACGTTTGCAAGCCCTGTAGCACGCCCCCATTTTCTAGATGCATATTGCCAAAACTCAACCATGCATTATAAATATATAATTATGCAGATTTGAAGAATTATTTTTGACCGAGAGAAAGCCAGACCATGATCGTTACCATGATATACACAAAACAAATGAAGCCTGAAATTCAGAACTGCATTTGAAATAACTGTTATTCTCAGATGCACAAAGAAAAAGAAAAAAAACCGTTACGTGCACCGAATCATCACTGAAATCTTACAGTTTGTTTACCTAAGATCCCCAGGGTAATCATCCGTACGATATGGAGGAGCACAGAAAATAACATATGGAACTTTCTGACCAACTCCGGATCCCTTCAAGGAGGGAATAATCCCAATTTCAGTTAATTCACTGTGATGATCTGTGCTTGCAGTCTGGCCAAAAATTTTGCAACCTGGATGTTCCTATAAGATATATGAAAGCTATACTTCATGAGACAAATTTTTTTTACAATATTTACCAAGTGTAGAAATTTGAACTTACAGACTTTACGAAGCAAAAGAGAAGCAAAACATATTACAAGGATACTACTCCCACGTTTTAGAGAAAAAAAAACCATTTGGCAAAAGATCCAATAAAAAAATGGTCGATTTTCAACAAAAAGATCATCAAAATCATAGTTGATACTTGATAGTTTTCTACACCACTGAAGAAAATGTTAACAGGCTAAGAGGAGGACATGACCTTTTCCCTCAAACAAGACTCAATTTGAACAGGGCCTAATTTTTGTTTCATTAGCTGGGAAGATGTTGAGATTGAAAAACAACAGAGAAGCCACTCAACCAGGTAAAATACTTCTCTTAACTACATTAGCAATAACCTGTTGCCATTTCTCAGCCACGATTCGGCCAAGCACGCCCGGCCCAACAATCAGCAAATCATTCAGGCCAACACTCTCTGATGTGGACACCTTGACCCCTGTGCCATGAGATTCTCCTGCTCCCATGAAAGGAAATAGAAAATAAAGAGAAGAGAATAAAACAAGAGTCAGCCAATTAGGGGCGCATGTGGTCATGTGCAACAGAACCAAACAAGGGACTGACAATGGGCAATAAAAAAAGGGGTTCCCCTATCATCCGGGCTAGAAGTCTAGAACTACTTAATTACTAGGCACATTCTATTCCTGGCAGGCAATTTAGCACCTGCCAGATTTTTCAACAACTCTACCTGATCTAGCACGCGTTTCACAGTTGCATTCCCAATTTTGGCCAGGTCGAGGAAGCTTAGAAAGAACTTGCGGGGAAACCAAGGAGCTCCTCTCAGATTGGGCACGTACCGAGGGAGGCGGCGGAGGAGGCCATCGCGGCGCGGCGGCGGGATGCGAATCGGAGGTGTTGGAGTGGGGTAGGGGTCGGAGGTGCCGCGGAGACGGGTAGGTAGATCGTTGTTGGGGCTGGAGCCAGTGGGAGAGGATGTGGTAAGGAGACGCCGTGGCATCGTTTCATGGTTTTGGGCAGCGGTGTGGTAGGGAGTGGAACGGCACACACGAGGAGAGCGAGCGCTTGTGGCCTGGAACACGTCGAGGTCCAACAGGACGGGGACACCCATAATTCCATGTAGAGGTGGCAAAACGGGTATCCGTCGGATTTGCATCCTCTGATATTCCTACGGAAATATCACTAATGAACAGTGATGTAACATTCGAAAGATCTGGACCGCTTGATCTGGGAAGGACGGATCAGATCTACTGCTACAGTATTGTTTGAACAGTATTCGTGAACAGTATTTTTCGAACCGTGTTTTTGCTACAGTGTTTTAGTCTCACCCGTCGTTTTTCGATCCAACGGATGTTACGCAATGTCACGGAACTGTTCATCCGTGACATTGCTTAGCAATGTCAGAGGATTTGATTCCGTATCCCGTCGGTCCAAGGAAGGGTACTATTGATTCGATTCAGATACAACACGGTCTGGTATGATATGCCATGCTTCAATCATCACTCCCGGTCGAGTTGGCTGGCCCAACACAGAACACACAATACTGGCATGTTTCAATCATCACTCCCGGTCGAGTTGGTTGGCCCAACACAGAACACACAATACCGTGTTCGGCACGATCGGCGACGGAGGAGGTGGCGACAGCGCGCGACAGAGGAGTGATACGGGGTCACCTGGTCTTCTCGACGTAGGATCAAGGTACTCACGTGCAGCCTCTCAAATCGTAGAGATCTTTCGTTGCCCGTGCAAGGATTAACACTCTTTAATTCGCAAGAACACACGTGATGGGCTTCACAACCACCAAGCGAAGCCCTATCGTGCTTCCAATTCTCAGCGGAAAGGTTGAACGATCTTGATTTCGAAGAACTCCCAATCCCTCTCAAGAACATGGTTTGGCCATGTGAGAAAAACAAGAGCAAAAGTTTTTATCTATTATTTCTGAATAAAAGTGGTCCAACCCTAATAGAGGGTGTGACACACAATGATATAGGGGGCACCTCCCCATGGTTCAGCTGAATAAGGCCCAAACGAATTCGGTCAAGAATTCGAATCCAACTCATAATCCCTAAAACATAGTTTTCGAATTTACTATTCATGACGTCTACTGTTCATGCCGTCCATTGTTCACGCCTTGGGCCTCCACGTGGTTTGAGCTTGGGCCATGTGACATGGGACTCCTGAACCGCATGGGCTTCTTTCTCCAAATCTTCTCTTGATCTCCCATGATTCTCCTCCATTGCTTTGGCTCCAGCCTCCCTCTCTCCCTCTCGGTTCCAAAGTCTTCACAATGTTCAAACATGAGAATACACAATGTATTTGCATAAGGTAGTAATCAATTCTCATTATAGGCAATAGAAAACTCATTAAGAAACAAAAGCATCTGTTGGTTTAGAAACTTAGCTCTTGCTTAGTCATTGGACCCTTTAGTGCTTTATGGACAGGCTCGTGCACACTTGGAAAGGAAGATGTAGTGGTAATAGTAGGGATGTCCTTATCAAGGAGGTAGTGGCTGCGCATGATGGTGGCGACGCGCAGCGGAGGTGACGGCGGCAGAGGAGTCGAGGAGGTGGCTTTATCTAGATGGGCTACACATAAGGGTGAAAACGGGTCAAATACGAGCGAGTATTGTTCTTCTCGTATCCTAATCCATATTTTTATCCCAGATTCAGAGTCGGATACAGATACCTCAAACACGAATACAGATTTTTCGGGATACAAGCATGGTGCGGATGCGACCGGATTCGAATTGGTCATGGATAACTTGACGTATAGTGTACACAGAAAAAAGATATAACTTCACTAACGAAAGTGTCAAATTGTACTACCTATTAGAAAATTATTTATCCTATTTAACAACATAAACATAATCAAATGTAAATTCATATTATATATTAGTTAATGACTAAAAAACCATAAATGGCATTAAAAGATATTAATGTTTATCGGATATCCTATAAAATACAGATATATATCAAATATCTCTTCCCATACCTAACCCATATCCCATCATATTTTCTGGACACAGATGCGAATAATATCGGATGCGGCCCGGGGCTAAAAAATGGTACCCTGGGCAGAATTTTCCCAGATACGGCATCGGATCGGACGGAAATTATCTACCGTTTTCACCCCTAGCTACACGGTCCTACTTAGCCCGTCGGGCTAATCATGCCCAGGCCGGCATGACCCGACCCGTAAACTAGACACACCGAGCCTGGGTTGGCGGCCGAGCCCACGGGCCAGCATGACACGACCCATTTAGTTAGCCAGGTCGTGTCGGCATGAACCCATATCGTGGTCGGCTATGCCGCTAGGGGTGAAAACGAGGCGAATAATTCCTACTGGATCCGATATCACATCCAGAAAAAATCCGCTCCGATATTATCTGTATATGTATCAGAAAAATTCTCATGGAATATGGGTTAGGATATAAGAATAGTAATATCTAATTTGTATCCATATTTTATAGGATATCCGATAAATCAACAAAATAGATATCCAATAAACATCAATATCCTTTAATATTCCTATGGTTTTTAGTCATCGATTAATATATAATATGAATTTACATTTAATTATGTTTATGTTGTTAAGTAAGATATATAATTATCTAATATGTAGTATAATTTGACACTTTCATTGCATAGTTATATCTTTCTTTATGTGTAAACTATCTGTCAAGTTGTCAGCAACCAATTTGTATTCGCTCCGTAACTGTATCTCAAAAAGTCTTTATTTGTATCCGACTCCAAATCGAAAAGAAAACTATAAATTAAGATACGAGAAGAGCAATATCCGCTCGAATCCAATCCATTTTCACCTCTACATCTGGTCAGCTCTAAATTTCCAAGATTCGATTCAACGCATGCCTCCAGTTCCATTCCGTCCCGTGCACATATGCCTTTATGAAGAAAAAATAGGATGAGACGGGGACCTCATTGTAAAGCCTCTCTATTCAACCATCAATCTCAACCCCCTTGATCCAATGACTCGAAGGATGGAGCCTCACGAAGACCGGACTCAGATAATTTCCTTCCTGCCTTTACGGCTTGGGCATCTCGATTCTCGACTCGAAACCCCAGAGCCAAGCGCAAAACGACTAGACTACCTTTATTATTCATTCACACCCGCTCTCATGACCGGTGGGCCCCGCGCTAATAATACACCCGCCCGCTCCACACCGCATCGCCATGCGAGTTATGGCATGGAATTATGGATTGCCATTCGCCAGCTGTTGACTACCTCTGACCCCCGCCCGGGCCCACCGGTCAGCCCCACCGCCACGTGAGGTATTAAATGCTGATCCACACACGCAGCTTCCCCTGCTCTCCTGGTTGTTGATCGATCGATTCCTCCTCCCCGTCCCCGTCCCGTCCCGTCCCCTCTCCTCGCCTCACTCCCTCTCGCTCCGCCGCCGAGGGTACAGGCCCTATCGGAAGCCTAGATGCTTCTAGAGGCCTCGGGAGTGTAGAGAGAGATATGGGCTGCGTCTTCGGCCGCGCGTCCTCGTCCTCCCCGGCCGCGCTGAGGAGGGGGAGGAAGGAGAGGGCATCCCCGAAGCCAGCGCCCTCCACCGGCTCCCCCGCGGCCGCCGTTGCCGGCGGCGACGGGGATAAGTCGCCAGGAGGCCGCGGCGGCGGCTCGGGCGCAAGGCGGCTCCCAGACAGGGGTGCGTCCCGCGCCCGCCGCCGCCGAGCAGCTCGCCGCCGGGTGGCCGCCCTGGCTCGTCGCCGTCGCCGGGGAGGCCCTCCGCGGGTGGACGCCCCGCCGCGCCGACACCTTCGAGAAGCTCAACAAGGTATAGGGGGTAGCCCCCCCTCTCGAAATCTGTAAAATTCGACGTGCAGCTATATTACCCGACCTGCGAGTACTGATTTTGCCATTTCGTGGTGGTGTTTTTTTTCTCTCGGGCAATTAACTCTTAGATAGGCTCGGGCACCTACAGCAACGTGTACAGGGCGAGGGACACTGTCTCGGGCCGCATCGTGGCGCTGAAGAAGGTCCGGTTTGACAACCTCGAGCCCGAGAGCGTCAAGTTCATGGCCAGGGAGATCCTGATCCTGAGGAGGCTCGACCACCCCAATGTCATCAAATTGGAGGGCTTGGTGACCTCGAGGATGTCATGTAGCCTGTACCTGGTGTTCGAGTACATGGATCACGACCTCGCTGGCCTCGCAGCAAGCCCTGACGTCAAGTTTACTCTGCCACAGGTGTTTGAGGCTTGCTTGCTCTCTTCTTTTTGGGGGCAGTTACTTGGTGGAATTATGTGAATTTGATGCTAATGTACTTGTTGCAGATTAAATGTTATATGCAGCAGCTGTTGTCGGGGCTTGAGCATTGCCACGACAATAATGTGTTGCATCGGGATATCAAGGGGTCGAACTTGTTGTTGGATAATAATGGGATTCTTAAGATTGCGGATTTTGGGCTGGCGACATTCTTTGACCCACGCCACAAGCGGCCAATGACGAGCCGTGTGGTCACACTGTGGTACCGGCCACCTGAATTGCTATTGGGTGCGACGGATTATGGTGAGGGTGTGGATTTGTGGAGTGCTGGGTGCATTCTGGCAGAGCTCTTGTATGGGAAGCCCATCATGCCCGGGCGCACCGAGGTGAGTCTTAGAACAATGTCAAACTTTTTATTGTTGTTATTTTTTGGTAGCCTGGGGATCATACTGTTAGTATCAAACCTGTGGTAAAACCTTGTTAGGTACGGAGAAAATTCTACTTGTACTCGTTATAAAGAATTCTGTGGGGGCTATTGAAAATGTTGACTTTTTATACTAGGTTCCTCCGGAGGACAGTGGTGCCTCTACGTTGTCCAATCGTTAATGTTTATTCTTTTTTTTTTATGTTTAGGAAAATAGTGATTCATGACCATGTCATTGTCATTTATTGAAAGAGTTGAATGATCTGTTGACTTCATTGTATATGCCTGGTTTAATTTCTCTATTGGGTAGTCACCAGTGGTTATCAGCATGACTTTAATGAAAGCTTCTGTTGAAAAACATGCTCTTGTCTTTTAGCATTAAAATAAGATGTTTGTGCAATTATGTCCATTATTGAAAATTCCCCAATACAATAGGTGTTCCTAAATAGTACTGAGTCACATAACTAGTACAATTGGAATGCTCAGTTGCTCACACCACCATTAGTTTGAACTCCATGAACATGCTTAATTCATAATTAAACTTTAAAAGGCTGAATGTTTAGCTCCTGTTGGTCGGTGCCTTTGCTTTCTTCATATGACAGCCATTTAGAGCAGTGGAGTTTTGAGGTTTCGGGTGTGGCTCCCTGTTGGTGGGTACCTTTTCTTTCTTCATATGACAGCCATTTAGAGTAGTGAGTATTTTCAAACATGTTTGAGGTGATTGCAATAGTTTTCAAGTTTACTAATAATAACTTTATTGTATTTGCCGAAGAATTGGTCTAGATTATTTTTGTTTCAATAGGGTAGTTCTATGAAACTATTTTCCATTAGTCCAATCATATATTAGTAGCATCTAAAAACGTAAAACGTATGATCACCATCAATCAGCTGCATGTTTTCTAACTGTTTCTGTTAATAGAATGCTCCTGTATTTCAGCGCATCATTGCCCAAAATATTTATGCCTGGCATAAAATGCTAGATGAGTAAAACACATGAATAGAAAAATGAATGAATAATTTGGATCGACGCTGAATCTTACAGAAATATAGTATTGCTGACTCATAAGCTTGCTTGTTGAGCTTATACTTCGTAAGGCATAAGCTGGCTATTGGATCAACTGTAGAAATATTTGGTAAAATCAATTTACAAGCTCTTGCAAACCTATATATCCCATAAACCACCCTCCCTAGACTTCGGCTTCTCATTGCAAGGAAGGTTTTGACTTTTGGCTATTGAATAAGTGAGGGAAATAAATTAATTGTTAGGAACATAGGCCGAATTGTGGGCTTGGTCTGCCAAAAACCATTTTGAACTAATCATGAACCCATGGTTGCCACGGTGCTCTGGCAAGTCATGGCAAGCCCGGGGCGTCGGGACCCCTAGTCCCCTAGGCGCCCATCATGGCGAGAGTTAGACGGTGGTAATAAAAATAACAAATAATACCTCATATGGCTGAAAATTAAATAAATATACTCCATACAATACCTCATATGGCAGGGAATTAAATAAATACACCTCATATGGTAGGGGATTAAGTAAGCATACCCCAAATGGCCCTGGAGGATGCTGCTGCGGCTGTACTTCCTGGACTCCATCATCACCACCAGCCTCCTCCCCTCCATGGTCTTCTTCAAGGTTGACCGACATCTTTCGTGTGGTCTTGTTCATCCATGCTTGCATTTCTCTCATGATCTCAGTAGTAGTGTTGGGGCACTTAAGAATATCCCCAAAACCCCAAATGAGATGTTGCTTTAACCTCTTGATGCCTGAGTGCACATGCTTCCCACAAAGGGAACATTGCACCAGATCCTCGTAAAATGCATATTTCCATCCTGGGTCCTTCGGCTTGGCCTTCCTCTTCGGATCCTTGGATGGATCATAAGTCTCACCGGCCTCTGCAGCTTGCCCATACATCTGTAAGCACACAAGCACAAGCACACAAGCTGTAAGCACACCACAATTAGAGAGCAAAAGAAGGGAGCAGAAAGAAGAGAGCAAGAAGCAGCGAGCAAAGCAGAGAGGAAGAAAGCAAAGCAGAGAGCAAGAAGCAGCGAGCAAAGCAGAGAGAAGAAAACAGAGAGCAAAGGAAGTAGAGCAGAGCATGAGAGCAGAGAACAAGAAGCAGAGCAGAGAGCAAGAGGCGCACGAGCAAAGTAGAACAAGACTAGAGATCAAGAGGCAATGCACGAGTAGACCAAATCAGAGCAAAATCAGAGAACATCAGAGCAAAATGCTGAGAAAATCAGAGCAAGAAGCTGAGAAAATCATATCAGAGCAAAGGGAGAAGAAGAAAGGAGTGAGAAGGAGATTGACTTGAGCTAAGGCGACCTCAGTGGAGGCGGTGGCGGTGGGGAGTGGAAGGTGACCAAGACTGCCGGGGCCGACGGCGACAAGCTATAGGGAGGCAGCGACCTTCGTACAACAACGATGGCGGCGGAAGTGAGCCAGAGAGGGGTGGTGGCGGCGGTGGAAATGAGCTGGAGAGGGGCGGCGGCGGCGGCTTGTCCCCAGCCTTATTCGGAGCCGTAGCCCCCATATCTGTTTTTTTCTCCCCTCCTTTCACGTGAAACCCTACCCTTCAAGGGGCTTTTCCCCTCGAGGCGCTCGCCAAACTCGGCTAGATGACGCCAATGCGACCATGGCGTCACCCAGCTTTCCCAGGCGCTCGCCTAAGTCCCTGTGGCCTGGTGAATGACCCCGGCGTCTGCCTCCAGCCGATGGGATGATTTATCGTCACCTAGACTAGGTGACACCATGACAACCTTGTATGAATCAGTATTTATCTGCCCAGCAATATATGGTCCAGCACTCCAGCAACATGATAGAGAATCCTGAATTTAATCATTTGAAATTTACTAGGAAGATCAATATGAATATGAGACTACTTGATGGTGTTGATGATGATGGTTGGGCATCCATGTATTCTGTTTATTTCCGTATGTCCTTTTGATCATAATTCAACCATAGTGATCAAACCACCACAAACATGGACTTTTCTTGAAATGTTTGTCACTTGAGGAGAACAAACCACTATAAATTTCATATAATTCCATGCTTGTAATCTTCTGTTCATAATTTGACTAGGGTGAACTCATGATGTGTTAATTTATTTATGTTTTGGCTTGCTATATATGCTTACATAAGGTGACTAATTGTTTCCTAATGTTAAAAATTGCAATATACTTTGTGTTCATCAGGTAGAACAGTTGCACAAGATTTTCAAGCTATGTGGCTCCCCCTCAGAGGAGTATTGGAAGAAGTCAAAACTGCCACATGCTACAATATTTAAACCTCAACAGCCCTATAAACGTTGCACCAGGGAGACATTTAAAGATTTCCCCCCATCTTCCCTGTCATTGGTTGAAACTCTGCTTGCAATTGATCCAGCTGAGCGTCAAACTGCCACAGCTGCACTGCAAAGTGAAGTAAGTTCATATCCTTTTCCTCATTATCATTCTAATCAGAAATGTTAGTATGAAGCAAAGTCATTGATCTGTGGGTCATACAGTCCTATCATGCAAGACACTTTGGCTTTTCGCAGTGTAGTTTAAGTCACTCAAGAACAAACAAAAAAACAGTTATCAAGGCATGTAGTATGCCATTATAAAAGTATTTTGGAATCTTTTCAAAATGACTATCTTTTGTTATAGTATATCGACCATATTGCTCCTTTTCCTTGTTTGGCGGACTTGTCTGGTACCTAGATTCTAAACTGCTGGCATTTTATAGAATAATCATGATGTTGAATCTAGTGCTTTTGCTGTAAATGTTTCGTGTTATAAAAATCCTACTTGAGCAATGGTATTGCAGTATTACATATTAAAGGAGCATCACAAATAACAAGTTTTTTTGCAAATGTGTTGTGGTCATTGATTGGGTACGGATCCGAGGACCGAGGGTAGGGCACTCGTCCTCATCTAACCATTGGCAGGGCTCTTCCCTGTTGAGGTAGCGAGGCTTTGAGACCTGATTAGCCAAGGAGGCGAGGGATCGCCCTCCAAACTCACCCGGGACTCTCCCCGACTAACAAAAAAGGCTCTGATCTTTAGCCAACCGGTTAGGGATTAACTTAGTTTATTTCTTACTTGATTGATAAGGGATACATGCTATCCATTTTATAAAGACGACCCGACTTGACCCCTAAGAAATAATCTATAAGGATACTTATCTCTAACAATCCAATCTAATAATAACTTGCTTAACTAATAAATCGTACCTAATACTCGTGGACAATACTGTTCATGAGGTGCTACAATACCGTATTGCTACAACACACGAGAGCTACAGTCCTCACCTAGATATTGGACCATAACATTACACCCCTCGTGACGAGTTAGCTCGTCCTCAAGCTGCGGTGGTGGTTGTTAGATTTTGGGAGAGAAGAGTGAAATAGGGGCTAAATTCTTCATCTATTACAAGAGCCCAAGAGGCAATATATATAGTGTACAAGAGGAACCTTAGACTAGAAACCCTAGACTAGACTACAATTACATAACTACCCCTCTAACACTTACATGACTATTACACTCACATGACTATTACACTATTACCCTTAACACCCCCACTCAAACTCAATGCGTATGCAATAGCATTGAGTTTGAAAAGGATAACACTAAAATAAAAGATAAATCCGAAGTCCGAGCTTGAAGATGTCATCGAAGCATGCAACTCTTGAACAAAAATTGTCCTTCGGCTACGCACGAATGTCTTGATTTGGAGATGTTGAAACCGACAGGAATAAAGAGATATGTCAAATCAAGCTGATGAAGAGAGAGATAGAGACGAGTTCACGAACTAGATTCGCACACCCAAGGAGTGAGGTGACGGTATCGAATCTGACGCTCGGCAAAGCAAAGACGACGGACCAGATCCGCCTACCCAAGATGTGAGGTGACGGTGTCAAATCTGGCGCTCGACGAAGGCAAAGACGACAGACCAGATCCGCCCACCCAAGATGTGAGGTGACGGTGTCGAATCTGGCGTCTGACGAAATCAAAGACAAAGTGATAGTTGATGATTGCGACAAAGAATGCCATTGGTCAAGAGTTGCAATGATGCGAAGATGTGTAGCAAGATGGCTATGAGAGAGGACCAAGAGGGCAAAGTCGCATCAACAACGATGATAGGGGTGACCACACTCGATCCAATGGACGGACCACGGCAACCCGAAAAGGAAGAAGCAATCGGCTGATCGACAAAGGATATGATGAACTGGCACGACTTCGACGAACTCAAAAAGAGATGCAGTAGACTTGGATGGACTCAATGGAAATCAAAGGAAAATAGACTTAGCTAGCAGCAGATACAAGCATTAGTAGCAGTGATCACACAAGCACCAACAACAAAGACTCAACAAGCACAAGCGACCGATGAGTAGCAATTGTAACATTGAGTGATGCAGTTCCACCACCATATTGAGGGATGTAGACGAAAAAGACAGATCTCACACACTACTTTTGTGAGTCCTGTACCCTCATTGCCGAAGAGGAATGGTGGAGAACAATTGATGCTGCAACTGTAACATTGATGGATCATGCCAGATTGGCCAGGGAAGTTGATGGGGGCGGCAGCCCGAGGTGAGGTCGGCCGGCTTGGAGCAGAGGACCGACTTGAGCCTATCAGGAACACGGCGTCGAACACACAGCAACAGCTCGAACTCGAGGCGACACGGCCCAAGAAGCGGAGGAGGGTTGAGGTCGTCCGCACGGCAATAGTCTCCCGAGGATGTCCCTTGGCCGCCGGGAAGCACACGACGCGCGTGGCGAATCGAGACGAAGCAGTCCGTGGCGTGGTGGCGACCGTGAGGGGGAGCCGGCGAGGTCGGCCGGGGAGGCGGCTGCGAGGTGGCTCGCGCTGGAGTCCGCGAGTTGGAGCCCCTGCCTCTGTGCTCTCCTCCCCCCACCGCTCAAATCCGAATAGATCCACACGGGAGAAGGCCAGGCGACACCGGATCCGGCAAGAACGTCCTCGATCTCGAGCTCTACCACCATTGTTGGTCAGAGTAGAGCTCGGGGACGCCAGATCTGGTGGTATCTGGCGGCGCGAATCAGGCCGGCGGAGGATGCCGATGGTGATGATGGATGTGAGGACAGATCCGCGGCGGAGACGACGGGGAGGGCGACGGGAACCGAGCCCGATGGCAACGTCGACGCCGAAAGTAGAGGCCGCCGAGCGAGTGGCGGCCGATCGGCGAGCGAGCTGCGATCGAATCGAGCAGAGGAGGAGAAGCGGCTCCAGGCGGTGGCGACGCCAGATCCGGCGAGGGTGAGGCCGGCGACGATGTGAGGACAAGGATGCCAAATCCGGGCTAGGCAGAGCTCGAGGAGGGCAGAGCAGGAGATGGAGACCGGTGAAGACTGCTTGCTATTGCTCTGCCGCTTCTAGTGACAAATAGGTGAAGACTGATGCTTGTGCTGCTGGACACCGACTCGATGGAAATTGCTACCACTAGAGGTGGTCGCCCTGGGAGTGGACATTGCTCCTCTCGGGGGCAGCTGCAGCTGAAGAGGATGGGAGCTAGGTTATGGATCTTTGCTCTGATACCATGTTAGATTTTGGGAGAGGAGTGAAATGGGGGCTAAATTCTTCATCAATTGCAAGAGCCCAAGGGGCAATATATGTAGTGTAGAAGAGAAACCCTAGACTAGACTACAATTACATAACTACCCCTTTAACACTTACATGACTATTACACTACTACCCTTAACAGTGGTCACGGTTGACGACGTCGCATCACGTCACATGGACAAGGATGAATGAACCTCCAATGGACAGTACCCATGTTGTCGAGTAAGATCTTTTGCTCTTCACTGTTAGCCTTCAACTTCTCTAAAAGAGATGGTGTGACATCAGAAGCCATGGTGAGTGGCTTTGATACAAAATGTTGTTGTCGTTGGTTGGGTACAGGTCCGAGGACCGAGGGTAGGACACTTGCCCTCATCTAACCGCCGGCAGAGCTCTTCCCTGTCGAGGTAGCGAGGCTCTGAGGCCTGATTAGCTAGGGAGGCGAGGGATCGGCCTCCAAACTCGGCCGTGACTCTTCCCGCCGAACAAGGAGGCTCTGATCTTTAGCCAATCGGTTACGGACTAACTTAGTTTATTTCTTACTTGATTGATAATAGATACTTGCTATCCCTTTTATATGCACGACCGATTTGAGTCCTAAGAATTAATCTATAAAAACAATTTATCTCTAACAATCCAATCTATTAATAACTCGCCTAACTAATAGATAAAACCAACACCTAATAGATAGATTCCTAAATAATAAACGGCACCGAACACTTGCGGGAATTACTGGTCATGAGGAGCTACAGTACTGTGGAGCTACAGTGCACATGCACTACAATACCTCGCCTGATATTGGACCGTAACAAATACGTGTATCAAAGAACAGTTGATAATTAGTGCTGTAGGGGACTAAAAGTCTTATAACTACAAAGGGAAAAGTCCCATTTTGGTCATCCAACTTTACATCTAGGTCCCATTGAGTACCTTAACTTTTTGAAGGTCCAAAGAGGCCACCTCATGGTCATCAAGTTTCAGTTTTGGCCCCAGAGAAGCCTTCTGTTTAAAATTAACATTTAATGTCTTTATGTCATTGACATGTTGGATCTGGACCCACCTGCTTCTGTCACTATGGACCTTAACTTTAAAAAGTTAGGGTTGTACACAAAGTTGAGGACTAAGATGGGACTTTTCCCAACTACAAAAACATAGAGGTGGAGTAGAGTTCAGTATAACATTTTCCTCTCATAACTACTTGGAAGAAATATGTAATGTATGTTATGATGTCCCAATTATGTTATTGCATAACAAACATATATTTTGTATGTAAAGTATATTAATCTGTTATGCTTTGTATGAATTATTTAATATATTCCAGTTCAAGAATTAGTGCTATCCCACTAGGCCTAATATATCCATGTTAATTATGATAGTTTAGCACTTGCATTCAATTAGTGCAAACTATATCGTGCTACCTTGAGAAAACTGCTCATTAGCATTGGGGGATGGAAATTTTGGCATGTCATACGTGTTAGTATGAGGCTACGAGAACTTGGATCATCTCCAACACCATATTTCCATGTTCATGACAAATTTTGTCAAGATGGTATGTGTTAGTTTGCATTGGTTCGGGAGTATAGGTACTCAATTGTAAAAAACTAGAAGTACATATACTGATTAGCATCAACTTAGAGGTACATATTATATTGTTTCACTTAAAAGGTACAGATGAAGGATCTGCTTTCTTTTTGAAAATTATAGGTCGATTTAATGCAATATACTAAAGAAAGGGAAGGGTAATTTGTTAAACCTAAAAGGGGAACTTTGTACGGAATACGGTGCTTAATGTCATTGGCCATGACAAAGTACGCTAGCTTCAGTTTTGTATTTCCATATCACCAAAACTTACGTGCTGCTTTTCTTATGGAATTATTATTCCATTGACAATACCACCACTATCCTTGGTAAACTCTCCCATAAAAATTTGTGTAGTTTTGCACTTGACAAGAATTCTCAGGTTGTCACTATGTACTAATTTTTTATACTGCGAGCTTTGTAGTTCTTTGCAACTGAGCCATATGCATGTGACCCATCAAGCTTGCCGACATATCCGCCAAGCAAGGAGATGGATGCTAAGTTAAGAGATGAGGAAGCTAGAAGGTGTGTTGCATCTACCCTTTTCCCTTTCTGCTGAACTTGCATGCAAATCATGTTATGATCATTTTACAGTGCCTTGTTGACTTTGTGCACTTTCATCAATTTGTGTAGAAGTGAATTCACTTTATTTGAAATCTTTGGTAGCCTACCAGTAATTTCATAATTCATTTAAAGTTTTAAACCCCCCTCCCAGAAAAGAAGTAAATAAAAAAGGTGCATGTTCACATTCATGTGGCCATGTGCACAATGTTTGTAAACTTGTATGGACCAGTTGATCACTATAGGCCACCTATGATATAAGATATTTCATCTTACCTGCTTAATGGTTGCATGAATTGATAAATTGGGCCATTTAGATTGAGTTATGAATGATTTGTGGTGAGTTTTTTAACAACATTTGGTATTCACATCATTCTTTAGTTAACCATATTATTCTGTAATTCTTTTGGGGGAAAAAATGGAGAAATCATTTCTGACTCATGGTACTGCCTGTGTTTGGTTGCAATTTTGCAAACCGTCAAAGCAGCCATTTTCTGGCTGTTTTCTGGTTGGGGGTTAGTGTTAGGGCTTTGACCTTTTACTACTAGGAGCTAGCTAGTAGCCAGAAATTGAGACCATCAACCTGGTGGAGTCCAGCCTGGAATGCTTTTGCAAACTTGCATTGGCATATCTGTGCACGAACTTTTTTTTATTAATTAACCCTTTTTAAAATTTTATTTTAAAGTTAACCCCCTGCGAACTTTATTTCCAATTCTGACTAATTTGATCACGCCACCACCCGTGACGTGACAAAACAACATTGTCACGCCATAGGATAAGTCTGCTAAAATAGCACTTTGTCACGCCACTGGTGGTGGCGTGACCAAACAACACTGTCACGCTATAGATGGTGGCGTGACAAAAGCTTACCTAGATACGGGCTGGCGTGACAATGTTATTTTGTCACGCCACGGGTAGTGGCGTGACCAAAGGGGTTAGAATTGGAAATAAAGTTCGCAGGGGGTTAACTTTAAAATAAAATTTAAAAAAAGGTTAATTAATAAAAAAACTCATCTGTGCACTCACACAGGCATGTGCAATCTCGCTTCAATTGCTGCTGATTGTCTTTCATTGGTCAGTTAAGAGTTGCCTCACCATGAAAGAGTAACATATAGAATTAATCTGTCCAATTGTTTGTTACTGGATCATTCATGACGTTATATACTTATATGTTTATATCTTGTGTATTGTTATTATTCAGGCTACGAGCTGCTGCAAAGGTCAAAGGAGAGGTGGCCAAAAGGACTCGAACGCGGGATCGATCTCATAGAGCAGGACTAGTACCAGAGGCTAACGCAGAGCTTCAAGCAAATCTAGATGTAAGTCTAAGCTAATTATGATTGTAGATATTCCTGTTTAATTTGCTATCCTATAAATTTTTGCCGCGATACAAGCAATTGAGTCGATTATACCCGGTAACAAATATTAATAGGTAATTCATTTCGACTTCACCACCAGAATTGCCCCTCTAATTGTGCATAAACCTGCCAAAATTTCATTATTTTTGCGAGTGGTGAGCCCAAATGCCAAATAAGCCCGAAAGTAATGGTAAAATGTGATAAAAATGATAATTTGTGTATAGTAATGGCACCTCTAGATAGTTTGTCACCATTCACCATCATTGACCTGTATTTTGTACCAAAGCCTTTTGAGCATAGTTAGAGGAAGACCTCTGTTTTCAGGTTACGAAATGTCACTAGTCATGTTTGTTTACTTCTGATCTAACTATATTTTCATTTGGGTGTAGTGTAAAAAACTATATTTTTCTGTAAGATAAATGATTCCTTACCATGAAATTAGTTACCATTGTAAATGATACTTAATCAATGTGGTAAAAGGAAATTAGTATTAGCTTCTGTGCAGTTCACAACTTTAAACTGTTCTTAAAATTTGTAAGTTGAAATACGTTTTTAATAATTTATCTGTTCAAAATCTACACATATTGCATGGCACGGTACTCAGTATTTAGTATTTTCAATAACAGCAGAGGCGACGCATGATAACCCATGCAAATGCCAAGAGCAAAAGTGAGAAGTTCCCTCCGCCGCATCAGGATGGAGCTATGGGTAATCCGTTAGGATCCTGTCGTCATATGGAGCCTACATATGAGCACCAGGATGCTTCCTTCAGTACCGTAGTCCCCATCCAGAAGGGGAGCTCACAAACATGGTCCGGACCGTTGGTTGATCCAGCAGCTCTTGGGCAATCAAGGCGGAAGAAGCAGACTGCCCTAGATGCAAAGGCCGCGGCTTACTCAAAACAACTCCAAAAGGAGAAGGGAGGGATACGACCACGATAAAAATGTCAAAACGGTATACAAATGTTTTTTATTGAGTTTGGGAGGAAGGTTTTTTCATGGTCGGTCTGTGGATGAATATTCTTTCCTTATGTTTTGTTCCTTTGGTGGTTGGGAAGCAAGTAGTAGTGTTGCTACTTGCTACGGTAGGGAGAATTCTTCCAGATTATGTACATGTCGTAGTGTTTCCTCGTCATTTCAGGTGCTTCTGAACAAATTTCTGTCCAAGACGACATTGTGGGTTTACCACCCTTGTATCTAAGCTCGTTATGACAATTCAGTTGTCCTTTTGTATATATGGAGTATTCTTTCTTCTGTATATAAACGGACGATGCACGCATTTCACTGGAATTATTGGCTTGGTGTTTGGTGCATTGAATTGTCCAAGACAAGGCATTGTGTGGTCTCAAACTAAGGTGAACCTAAGAGCAAATGTGGTCGCATGTTTTAAGTGAATCTAAGAACAAGACTACGTACTAAGGACACTTTTGTCCCTTAAAGAAATTGACACGGACAGCGAAAATAGAGACCAAGATTTTGGTCATGAAAGTATTAGGGGTTGATTTTATCCATATTTGTGTCACAGAATATCAACTAGAGCTATAGAAGAAA
This sequence comes from Phyllostachys edulis, assembly GCA_036346405.1. NCBI lineage: Eukaryota > Viridiplantae > Streptophyta > Magnoliopsida > Poales > Poaceae > Phyllostachys > Phyllostachys edulis. Next base: position 95,973,913 of record CM070545.1, on the reverse strand, counting down.
AGCTTGGGGAAGAAACCAAAGAAATAGTGGTTCATACTTCGCGGAGGCTCTAGGAGGAAGATTTAGCGCACAGTGGACTAACTGATGGGATGAATATCACCACACGAGATTAAAAGTCTTTATACATATTATTATTATAGGACGCAACTAGGGCTCGAACGTCGTATGGTCCGATGCAACACAAGAAAAGAATGGGTGCAACATTTTTTTTTCAATGGTTACAACAAAAAAAAAACTATTAGGTTTCAAACTAGGTGGGGAAAGAAGAGGATGCAACATCTTAGACCCAGCGTTTTGCAATATCTGGAAAACACCTATGACCAACACAGTGGAAAATCCGATGCAACACAAGGGAAGAACGGGTGCAACATTTTTTCAACGGTCACAATATTTTTTTTCAACGATCGCAATAAAAAGAAACTAACTATCAAAGAAGAGGTGGAGTATCTGGAAACACCTATTGCAACAAAAAGTGTGCATTTTTTTTTTCAACGGTCACAACATTTCTTTTCAACGATCATAACATTTTTTTTCAATAGTCGCAACAAAAAAGACTTACAAACTATCAAAGAAGTCGAACTCCTCGGAACTGCGTGCTCCGGCTGCCATAGATGGTCATCCCCGAGTGCGGGAGGAGGCAACCCTGGACTGGGAAGAAAGATGCTAAGACGAGAATGCTCAGAAGGTAAAGAAAGAAACACTTACAGTGAGTGGTGACTACTTTTGAGATCCCCATGCTATCAGCATCGATTCCTCTATCTTCTTTCTAGATCTGTCCAAACCTTCAATGGATTCGAGCTGAATTTGGTGTGATTTGGTGGGATCAGGATCAGCGCGTGGCTGCTAGGGAGGTGATGGTGGAGAAGCAGATGACAGCCCACTGCGTGGACCACGCTATCTACGGCTGGTTCTGGGACTATGTTCTCGCCCATGCCACCGGCGACCCGTCTAAGGTAATCAGCCAGCCTCTGCTTCCTGCGAATTTTTTGGCTTCCCCCTTTGCTTAGTAGTTCTTGGGGTTGGATACGAAGCCTGGAAGAGAGCAAGGAGTTGGATACGAAGGAGAGAGATTGGGCCTGGAGACTGGAGAAAGAGGAATGGGGGTGGAGGTAGACTTTGGAGGAGAAATGCCGTTGGGAGGGGTAGTGGGCTCAGCGTTCGATACCACGGATTGTGTCGGACGTAGGAGCCATAGTGTTTTCCTATTATTATTACTTCTAATATTTGAGTTTGTGACGATGGTCTGTCCGTTATCGCACCACCTCCCTCCACTTCATTACTGACAAGTGGGACCATTTGGACGCCTATAAATATTTGAGTTGTTGGTGATAATTCGTCTGCCATCGCACCACCTCCCTTCCACTTCATTATTGACAAGTGAGACCAATTGGAAAATTTGGCAAAATATTAATACAAATCACGGTTGTGAGATTCAAACTCAAACTCAAACTCAAGATCCCTTTGTTGGAAAATTTGAACAATGCTACTAACCAAGTGAGCTCCATATTTTATGTTTGTTTTCATGGATACTTTCATGTATGTGAGACTGTAGAGGATGTTTTAGGTTTGTTGCTTTTCTTATGAATAGTTGGAATGATTTTATATTTAAGTCTACAATAAATTGGCAACATATACCAAAAGATTTAATGAGTAAATTGCATTAGAGCCCCCTCAACTTGTGTGGTTGTCTCACCTAGCACCCTCAACTTGTATTTTACTTTATCGGTCCCTTAAACTTGCGTCTGTTTGCACCACAAGCCATTTTTGTTGAAGAATGTAGTCGTCGTAGGATGAAATCAACCAATCACTAATAATAGACAATCAACAGAGAGATAATAGATGGAGACACAATGAGGAACCTCTTTATTAATTGATTGATCTCTTTCTAAGTATAGGGAGGTCCTATTTAAAGACTAAAACCCACCAGAGGTAGTTTTGGTATTATGACCACTAACCCCAAATCTAGGGTTACTCAACACTCCCCTTGGGCGAATACTGCGTCATGCACATGCGTCATTAAAAACTCCTCCCAAAAACCCAGTGGGAAAAAAGAGATCGAAGAAAAGAGTACATTGCATCCGCAAGTTGTATTGTATCGTTGCCTCATTAAAAACCTTTATGTGAGAAATCTTCAGGAAAAACTCACTAAAGGAAAAAGAGTGCAACCTCTCTACCTTCTGGGTTAATCTTCAGGACTAAGGTAGAACTTCGGGACCTTAAGTGGATTATGATTCTGGGATTTCTCCCCCTGATACCTACAACTCTCCAAGCCGATTCATTCCAATACCATGAACACATCATTCGAAACTAGACGTAGGCAGAGACTTAGTGAATAAATCAGCCAGATTTTCAAAAGATCTAGTTTGCAGGATCTTCACCTCATTGTTCTTCTGGAGTTCAGCAGGATAGAATAATTTGGGAGCAATATGCTTCGTGATATTACTTTTAACATAAATCATTTGCATTTGTGCAATACAAGTAGCATTATCTTCATAGATAATTGTGGGGGTATCGACGGTGTTAATGTGACATGACTTCTGGATATGGCTAATCACACGTCTGAGCCAAACACATTCACGTGAGGCTTCATATAGTGCAATAATTTTTTAGTGGTTGATAGAAGTAGCTACCAAGATCTGCTTAAATGACCACCAAGAGATGGTTGTACCACCATATAGAAATACAAACGTAGTTTGAGATTTGGCACTGTGGGGATCAGACAGATAGCCACCATCTGCATATCCCGCCATGGTCAAGTTTTGGTTCTTCCGAAAAAATAAGCCAAGATCTTTTGTACCTTGGATGTATCTGAGAAGAGTTTTCACGCTAGCCCAATGCCTTTTGGTTGGAGCTGCACTGTGTTTAGCCAATAAGTTGACTGCGAATGCAATATCAGGCCTGGTGCAGTTCCAAAGGTATATCAATGCTCCTATGACACTTAAGTATGAAACTTCTGATCCTAAAACTTCTTCGTTTTCCATCATCGGTCTGAATGGGTCTTTATTCACATCTAGGGATCTTACTACCATGGGGGTCTTTAAAGGATGAGATTTATTCATGTTGAATTTCTCCAATACCTTCTTGGTATAGGTAGACTAGTGTACTAGGATTCCTTCAGGGAAGTGCTCTAGTTGCAAGCCTAAACAATACTTGGTTTTACCCATGTCTTTCATCTCAAACTCCATCACAAGGTAAGAATTTGCTTCCTTTACGTCCTCTGCGGTTTTGATGATATTTAGATCATCGACATAAACTGAGATGATACAAAATCCATTTTGGGACTTCTTTATAAACACACAGGGACAATCATCATTATTTGAGTAACCTTTCTTCAGGAGAAAGTCACTTAGTCGGTTGTACCACATTCTTCCCGACTGTTTCAATCCGCACAGGCACACAACGACCTCTATGGTTTGACGCTATACATGTTGTGATTAGTTTTATCAGGGTCCGGAATTTTGTCTCCTTCAGGGACTCTCATATAGATATTTGTATCCAATGACCCATATAAATAATCACTACATCCATCAACTGCATTGTTAAATTCATGCAAGCTGTCATTGATATTAAGTATCGGAATGTGGTTTTGCTCATCAAGGTGAGTAGGTTTCATCGTAATCGATGTCGGGTCTTTGAGTAAATCCTTATGCTACAAGCCTCGCTTTATATCTTACCACTTGGTTGTTCTCATTTCTCTTCCAGATGAAAACCCATTTGGATCCTATAGGGGACACTCTAGGAGGTGTTTGGGCAACATGACCGAATACTTTCCTTTCATTTAGCGAGTGCAATTCTGCCTCAATTGCTTCTTTCCATTTGATCCAATCTGAATGCTTCTGGCACTCTGCCATGGACTTAGGTTCTGGATCTAGTTCAAGAGTTTTAGCAATTTCAGGGGCAAAATATATGACGACAACTATAGTCTTTCTTTTATATGACTCTCCTGAGTCCACATAATTTGTGAAAATTTCTTCATTTATTTCTTCTATATCCTTGTGATTTCCCATAACGATGGATTCTGGATGTTCCGATTTCCCAGCGTCAGATTGTGCACGCTAAGTTTCGTTGGGGTTACCATCCTCAGGATGGATCACTGTAGGGATTTTCTCAATATCAAGTTGGGTTTCTTCAACTATCTTATGGAGTGGTTTGTCTTGTTTGGTTCTTTCCTTCTACGAATGTCTACGCGGAATTAAGTCTCGTTTGTCAGAAGGTCTCCCCCTCTTCTTTGCATGAGGGGCATGAGTGGATTCAGTATCCTTCTGTGGTACTTCCACTCTCTTTGGTGCATTTACTGTAGGTATTTGTTATTTTGTCACTCCCTTAAGATTAGTGAAGACATCTGGCAGATTATTAGCTATTTGTTGCAAATCTATTATTCTCTAAACTTCCAGTTCAGAGTCTTTGGTGCATGGGGTCTAAGGACTGAATGCCAGCGACATTCCAATCTATTTCTCGGCATTCTTTAGAGTCATACCTTCCTTCCCCTAATCCCGGGAAATTGTCCTCATCAAAAATACAATCAATACCGAGCCGTGTGCTGATCCCATGTCATAGGCTCTCACCGGGTCCATGGTTGTACGCTGCGGTGGTGAAATCGACACGTATACAGCACAACCGAATTTTCGTAGATGGGAAATACTTGGTGTTTTTCCACGCGTTAATTGCAAGGGGGAAATTGGGTGATATGCAGTTGGTCTGAGATGGATTAATACAACAGCGTGCAACACTACGTGGCCCCAACAGCTGGTGGGCAGCCCACAATTCTATAAGAGTAGCCTAGCAATAAGTTTTATTCTTTTAATTAATGACTCTGCGAGGCCATTTTAGTGTGGACATGTGGTACTGAGTGCTCAACTTTAATGCCCACAGCCATACAATAGTCATTAAATGCCTTGGAGGTAAACTCGCCAGCATTGTCCATTTGAATAGACTTGATTTGTTCATCCGAAAAAATGACTCTTAATCTGATTATTTGGGCAATTAGCTTTACAAAAGCATGGTTCCTTGTAGACAGCAGGCAAACATGGGACCATCTAGTAGAGGCATCTAACAGGACCATAAAATATCTAAAAGAGCTCGATAGGGGTTGGATAGGTCCACAAATATCACCTTGAATTCTCTTTAGGAAGCTAGGTGATTCATCTCTTAGTTTCAGATGAGAGGGTCTAGTAATCAATTTTCCTTTGGCACAAACAAGGCACATGAATTCTTCAGGTCTAGGAAAGTTTGTAGCTTTTATGTTATGGCCAACAGAATTATTAATAACTTTTTGCATCATACACAAACCAAGATGACCTAGACGATCATGCCAAATCTTAAAAATTTCTGGGTGCTTAAAAATTATTTTCGTCGCAACATAAACTTATGGTTTTATATAAGTGTAGTACAATCCTGATGATAAATAAGAGAGTTTTTTGACCACTTGCTTTTGGTATCCATTAGACTTAGTCATGAGTATGTATTCTGTACCATTCTCATTATCAATTTCTACATAAAATCTGTTTAGACGGATGTCTTTAAAAGCGAGGAGAATGCGTTTAGATTACGGATCTGAAGAGCATCCTCAAGCTGTTATCTGGTACCCATAGGAGAACTATAATGGCCCTTCGGTCTTGAGCAATAAAACACCGCTTCTAGTGATGGTCAGAATATTCCCAATTTTCTTAGTTAATGTCTAGAAATATTTAGTTTCCCTAAAAATTGAATTAGTGGTGCCACTGTCTATTAGATAGATTTCCTCTTCCGCCATTGGATCGTACCGAGTTGTTCTATATTTAAAACATGATTTATTATCAAACAATTATTCAACAGGAAGCATAGTTCGAAATGTAGAACAAGCATAGGCCAGTAAAATAATGAACTGAATAATGTGGAAAAATAACAATGCCAAGAGTTCAGCCTAAGCAAATAATGAAAGAAAAATGCTCAACATGAGCATAAAGAAACCAATGTTCATCGAGAACTAAAACTAAACAGATTTGTAAAAATTCATCTAAGGAGACTACTTCAGGTCTCTGTATGGATCCTGGCTCTCCTTATGGAGGTCCAGGAGATCCAACCCAAGAAGATCGTCGTGATCTATGGAGGTGCCTTCCCCCTAAGCCGCGTTGTCAAGAATCATCTAATCAATCATCTCGACGTCTTTGCCAAGAGACGCCCAGTCAAAGCGGGCTAAGCAACGAAGTGAGCCTCAACTTTGCTCCCCTGAGTCTTCTTGACTCTACCAGTGGATTGCATGTAGAGATTCACCAAATGCTGCAGGGTGTGGCAAGTGCAAGACCAATGGCCAGTGTAACCACATCAGAAACAAGTATGAGGAAGATGAGCAGTCTTGTTGCCTGATTCTTGCTTCTAGGGCTTCTCTTTGCCTGTTTCTCTACCATGGGGTTTACCCCCACCTCTCTGCATCCCGACCTTCTTCCATTTACCCCCATTCTATTTTGGATCTTTCCTGCGGTCTTGGCTTCTGCTAGGCTGCTGAGCATTGGTGTGTGCTTCATGCACAACCATTGTCCTAGTAGGACATATCTGATAGTTTTCCATCAGAAGACATGCATGTTTCTCTGCTTCCAGCAGAGTGTACATCACCTTAGATTACTTCAAGTACTTCTCATTGCAGTACTGTTGTTGCAGTACCGTCATATTGGGGTGGAAGGTGCACAATGTGTTTTCTACCATATTAGCTTCTATAACTGTCTGGTTACAGAACCTCAATTTGGATATGAGTTTGCGCATGGTAGAGTTATATGCTACCACGGTCTTAAAATCCTGAAAGTGCAAGTTAGTCCATTCTCGTTGTGCTTCTGGGAGTAGGACAGATCTCTACTGGTTGTATCGTTCCTTCAAGTAATTCCACAATGCCAGTGGATCATCCTCCATTAAGTATTCAGACTTCGGGTTTGTATAGAGATGGTGCCTCAGGAAATGCAGAGATGCATACTTGGCGGTCTCAGGGATAGCAAGGGTGCTAGCTTCTAGCTCGATGAAGGCGGCTCCAAGAGATCGAGACTTCAGGTTGATCTTTGCGTCCATCGACCAGGTGTGGTAGTTGTTGCCATTCAGGGCAAGCTTAGCGAATTATTTCTTTGTGATGTCTGACATCTCTTACATTATGTTCATGCAATGTTCAATTTTACTACAGGTGAAATAAAATCTAAAACATGAATATTGTGAAATCAGTAAAAAAAATTGGTTTGACATCTATTTAGTTGATATTTTTATGAATTTTCGTAGCAATTATTTTGATTTTCTGCTAATTAATGAGGTCTATCGATAATTTTTAGAATTACCAATATGACAAAAAAAATCTACAAATAAAGCTAGAGAAAATGAAACCCATTGGTGTGAAGCTTCCAGGGTGTGCTAAGTCTAAGGTTTCACAACTTATGGAAGCTCATATACCTAAAAACCATGTTTCTAGGATTATTTAAGGTTATCGCATAAAAATAAACAACATTAAAGTAAATAACCATAAGTCGAGGGTCTAAAATATACAATAACCATGAAACATATTAATTTGTCACAAAAAATCGGATTCCCGAAGGGTTATTCAGCAAGAACATATAAAAATCCAAAATCCGCTTAAATTCCCCAAACTCCAAGGGGTTTCCGCAATATTTTCTTATCCGCGAAAATTTGCTCGTAATGTTCAGAAAACTGAGGGCCCATTTGCAAAGTTTTGGGTTTTTCTTCTTTTTTTCTTTTCTTTTTTGGTTGTAGGCCGGAACTAATTTGTCCTTTTTATGTCGGGTCAAAAGGATGGGCACGGGGAGAAGCTAGGGTTCCCCTGGTGGTGGCGACCTGCAGTTGTCTGCACAATGAGGATAGCATAGCGTCGGACCTTGTGCATGCGGCGATGAGCGACGCGATGCCTGATCTGCAGTCGCGAACTGCTTCTGCGACGCATGGCGCGATGGCCGCGCCACAACCTGGCCCGGCATTCGGTGGTCGGCGATGCGGTGTCGGTAGATGCTCATTTATATGAGTAGCAATTAACATATCAATTTGGATTAGCAATTAGCAGATGTAATCGAGATGAATAGATCTAGAACTCTGATTGGCAATTAAAAGATCTAATTGGGTTCTAGAAAATTAATCTACCAGATTAATTAATAGCGAAATTAGAGATTGAAAGATGGAATCTCGACGGCATACCGATTCAGGCGTGTAGAGCGATTCGTGCTGATAACGTATTGAAGAACGTAGTTGTTGTAGGATGAAATCAACTAATCACCAATAATAGATAATCAACAGAGAGACAATAGATGGAGATACAATATGAGGAACATCTTTATTAATTGATCGATCTCTTTCTGAGTACAGAGATGTCCTATTAACGGACTAAAACCCACCAGGGGTAGTTTCGGTATTATGCCCATCAACCCCCTAATCCATAATTTCTCAACAATTTTCGCTATTAGCCACCGTTTTCTGTTGATGTGGCTCCCGATGTGGCTGAGTTGGTGATGTAGGGATGAGAGGCGAAGACGACGGAGGATGGGCAATTGGGCACTGCGAAAAGAAAAGAGAGCAAGTGCTAGTCTTGTGCAATGAAGGCGACGTGAGCGGGCGAGGAAAAGGAGAAAATTTGGTGGCCGCCGGTGGGTTCTTGACAGAGGATAGAGAGGGAAAAGAAATGCTATGGAATTAATTTGAGATTTTTAGGAATGAATTTGAAATTCAAATTCAGAAGGGTTTTAGCACATGATGGACTTGTAGAGTTTTATTAATTTTGATACTCCAATATTTAGATACTCCAATATTTTTCTGTCATCAGTATTTAGATACTCCAATATTTGATGTGCAAAGGAACATTTTCTCCTCATAATAAGAAGCTAAGGTTGCTTCAGAATGTCAAACACCAGTTGCAGATGTTGCAAATGTTCTTGTAGTGAATTGTTATAAATCAAAATATTATCAAAAAAACACCATAATACATTTTTTTATAAGTGAAGCAAAGATTTAATTCATTTCTACTTAAAAGGTTGATGGAGCATTATGAGCCCAAAGGCATCACTCCGAATTCAAAGTGCCTATTTTGAGTTATGAATGTTATCTTTGCTTCATCCTTTTCCAAACATCTCATTTGATGATACCCAGATCTCATATCGAGTTTAGTAGTCCACTTCCACTTGCTAACTATTAGACCATGTGGCTAGGTCTAGAATAATTTTGTTGATGAATAATTGATCATATTGCTTACTGATGTTATTTGAGACATGTGGTGTGTGTGGACTTATGTCGATCAAGATGGAAAGAACTTGTGCTGGGAAAAGATGTTGCTTTGGTCTTTGCATGTGCAGGATAACTCGAAGGCGATCGTGGTCTACAACGAGGACCAGGAGATGGTTTGGTACGAAATCATGGTCCAGAAGGTCGAGGGTGCTGAGGAGACGGTCGATCTCAAGTTGGGACGTATGAAGGTTAAAGATGGATGATGCGTACTGGAGCTACAGAGGTGTATTTCGGAGGCTACGACACGTGATGATTTTTGGGTGTCCAAAATTGAAAAACAGAGATAAACTGTAAAACCCGTGTTAGGAAGGGCATCGGTCCCGTAATTGTTAGGATTGGATAGATTTTCGTGACCTCGTAGATAAGGTCACGTTTTGATTGTTTTGGCCGGATGCGTGATCTAGATAACATAAAAGGAATTGCCGGGGGGTTTGACTGGGTGAGCCGACGCTTTTGTTCGGGCGTTATCTCCAGGAAGAAACACGATTTTTGGGTTTCGGCGGCCGCCGAGGCTTTTGTGCGCGAGCCATCGATCCATCGTCGTTTTCCCTGTGCGTGAGTCTTCGGGGCTGCGGTTTTGGTACGCGCGTGCTGCACTCGGTTCGTGCAAGACTTGAAGCAGCTTGCTTTGCTGGTTGGTGGGCGTCATCAATAGCACGTACTAGAGACTTTTTGGGCGTCATCAATAGCACGTACTAGAGACTTTTGTGCATTGTGTTAATCAAGACGGCTGTGTGGTGTTTTGGCCGTGAGACAAGAGTAGATGCTTTTGCTTTGACAAAATGATTCCTATCTACTAATTGCTTCCAGTGCTTGATCTTTTTCTGTACTGCGATTTCGTGTGCCGTGCTTTTGCTTGTCCAACGTCGCCGCATCCAGGATAGAGAACTGATCTAGGGGATCAGGACCTCGGGAAGGGCGACGCGAAGTGGCACAGGAAGGTGCTGCGCAACAACATCCAGGGGATTCTGCCGTGTGCGACGTGGTGCAGATTTTGGGATTCTGCCGTGTGCGACGTGGTGCAGATTTTTGCTCGTGCGGGCTTGGCGACATGCTCTACTGTTGGTGTCATTAATTGCATGAAGTTCCACCGGTGGTGTACGGGGTGAAATTGCATCTACATCAAGTTCTCTACAGCTTGAAAAATCTTTTACAATCATTAAATCTCTCTGATTATCATTAACGATACTACACTAACTCATCTAGCAACTTATCCACCGTCGGCGTTGTCCTTGCTCGACGATAACAATGGCATTCAACCACCTATAGTCCACGAATTTTTTTTGTAAATAATCTATTTTTTATTCGAAAATACAGAAATAATACCGTTTAATTTTTTTTTACAGAAATAATCTCTAGTCGCCGTCCCATTGGGCGACTAGAGCCTCATGGTATAGTCGCCAAGCGGATGTGCGACATTAGTGCAAGTCGCCCAACGTTGGCGACTTAGTTAAAATCGCCCAACCGATTAGGCGATTTAAGCTCCTAAACTCACAATTATGTAAACCCAATTGGAACAATTGTGTTAAAATAGATATTACATTTTGTAGGTATTGTATTTAGCAAATCGTATTATATGATATTATTTTTGTAAAGATAAAAGTGTGGTGACAACGTTGGTTGGTGCATTTCTTATTTTAAGTAGAATATGAAGGTCACGAAATATGTCGGACTTCATAATAACATTTTGTGATAAATGCGTATATTGTTGTAGTCGTCAAATTTACGTAGAATTTTGTGAGGGCGATTCAGATAGTAATGAATGGTAAGTAGATAGGTAAGTGATATTGAAATCTGAAATAATATAGGCTTGCTTTCATGGCTTAGCGGAGACACGGAGCGAGAAGTACATTAAAGTCCGCGACGAAGCACATTACGTAGTGACATGGCATGATGGTTCGGGTAATTGCTTTAGTCATCCTCGCTACTACTACGGTACACCATGACGAAGCATCCGGACCATATAAGTATACATGCCTTTAGGGGATAATAAAAACAAGAGGGTATGACGGGGTACTACTACGTAATGACGACCTCTGCGTGGACGGGGCCATTTTCCCTTTCTTGTTAGCTCGGCGTTGAACTCCTCGCGGCCTTCCCTTCCCTTGTCGCGGAATTTGTCCACGTCGGTTTGGTATGTCGAAGTCGTCCATATCCTGCGATTCGATGATGTAAGTGCACCGTATAATGAGAATCGTAAGAAGGATTTAACTTCTTCATAACTAACGTCGTGGATCGGATTCTGGCCGGGCGGCCGGATCTGTTGTGTGGCCGGGTTCACCGCATGAGCCTTTCCTTGCCTTTGTCGCGGGAATTTGTATGTCGGGTGGTATGTCGAAGTCGTCCATGTCCTGCGATTGTATGATGGATGTAAGTACACGTCTTAGAAACCTTACGTAATAAGGGCGCCAATGGAGAACACTCTATGTGGGTTGCCTTATGTTCAATCTCCTAAAGCATGTAGCGAAATGGTGGGCCAGCGTTATTGCGGTTGCCTTTTATTGAGTTGACATGTTGTATTGATGTGTCGCGTGCTTTAAGTTATATGCATCGAAGAAATATGCAATGTATGAGCGAGTTACGAAAACCAAGCTATTCCATATTATCCGATAGAATTAAGATAAAACATACTAGCGGTTGGGTAGTTGCTTACAAGAACCAAAGTACAATTACGACACAATTAGTTCGGTATTTGCTTACAAGAACCAAAGTTACATTGAACTACAAGTTACAACAGTAGGAAATGTAATACAAGTTCCTCGTGTCGTGACGCCTTGCAAGTTACGACGGTGTGCCCTTCTGGCGGCGGCTCTGGCGTCTACCCGCTGCGGCTTCCCTTTCGTCCATATCGTTCGAATCGGCGACTCTGCCCGACGGACCTTCCCCCTCTCAATAGGTCTAGATCTGGAACCCAAGTCCTATTTGCAATATCCAATGTGGAGAAGTTCTGACAACCACGAAGCCTCTTAGCTCGCCGCACCACACTGCTTGAACCTTTTCCTTCATGAAGTACTCGGATACAAAGTTAAATGGGTCCATCTCGGTTTTCGTATTTGGAATGGCGACAGTTCGACATGTGTGATTTTATAACCGCCCAAGTCGCCATACCGTATGGCGACTTGGTTATTTGCCACCATGTCGCCATACGGTATGGCGGCGACCTTAAGTCGCCAATGCGGTATGGCGACTATGCCTCGAAACCTTCAATGTAAGCCCTTGGTTGGGCGACTTGATCAATCGCCATGGCAAATGCGGCGACTAGAGATTATTCTGTAAAAAAAATTAAGCGGTATTATTTACGTATTTCGAATAAAAATAGATTATTTAAAAAAAAATTCTATAGTCCACACCAAAGCTGCAAGTGTCATCCTTCTTTTTAACTAACAACAACAGAGAAAGACTAGCATTAGGCTGTACTAGCCCTTTATTAACACATATATCTTTGGAGCATACATGTACGGCTTAACGCTGATTGGTTTTGCTCCTGGCACCAACGTAATACTGTGGTCAAATGACTTATGGGGAGTGGGGACCCGAAGTCATGTGGGGAAAACTCTATACTAGATGTCGGCGGCAACAAGGACAGCTAGCTGCCGCAAGGTAGGATTATTAGTTGGTTTGAATTCGGTTTAGGAAAGATTTGTTAAAGATGAGTTAGAGTTAAATTAGAGCATCTATAATAGTTTGTTTCTTAGCTTGTTACTAAGAGGAGAGAGTACTCAATCTAATAAAATAAAAAACAACTCTTCCAATGAATTGTTTCTTAAGCTTGTATCTAAGACTTTAATTGCTACAAGCTTGTTGGTAGGCAGTGGGACTCATAAAATGAGTGTTTAGGTAACAACTAAGTCTCTAATAGAGTTTTTTTTATTGTTTCTTATGTCTTGGTATTAACAATCTGATAGTTTCTTCATATAGAAACAACTTCACCTTCTCTCCTCATCTTCTCTCCTCCACATCATCTAAAAGTTGATGTGGCAATCTCTTAGTAACAACTGATGTGGATTGTTGTAGATGTTCTTAGGAGTTAGAGTTAGAGTTAGAGTTAGAAGATTGAGTTAGATTATATTGTAACGTCAGGTTCTATTTAAGAAGAGGAACGAGTTGTGCTCTGAAAAGTAACAAGAGATTACTATCATCTTTCTACCTTGCTTAATCTTCTTCATCTCTATCTTCTGCGCTACTTCTTCCCCAGCACACACACTCCGACTATCCTTAACCTTCCCACGAAACGGCTCCTGGCCGGCGCGGCCCAAGGCCTAAACCCCCGGTTCATCACAGCTACACGTTTACGTTCTGGTACAGGAAGTGACATTTGGGTCTTGAACTAATTCTAAGTTCTTGCCCACCATTTGATGAACCTCATTGGTATTACCTTCCCATCTTGCAACTCACATGACATAATTGAATGAGTTGGACCCAGGGATCACATAACCGGACCGGGCTAATTTCCCGGTCAGCCACCGGGAACGGTTACCGGCCAGTTACCGGTTTTCCCAAGAGAAACTCAGATGAAATTCAATCAAATTTGATTTAAAATCATTCGAAATTTTAAATTTAGAATTTAAATTTGAAAAACCCGGGATTACTAGCCGGGAATTTATTCCCTGGTTGGACAAATGCACCCTTTCTCCTCAATCCCTTCAATTGTTCTGCTGAAATCATAACACAACTGTCCACTAAATCCTTAAGACCTCTCAATGTGATCATTGTACCTTTGTAAGAGAATTTGATCTCCTTTCTTTTCTACTGGATCCACATAGGGCAGTGTTAAGAAAGCCTCATATCATAGCAGCCTAGCTTGAGCACCTTCATATCTGTCTAGGATGTATGACCTTGTACCCACAGTCAAATCTAGGGACCAAATAGTTACATGCCGTGGTGCTTCCATCAACGAGACCTTAGCTGCTGCCACTTCTTGAATTGGATGCCCCTGCTTCTTCACCAAACCTTCACTAATAAAAGCACCTAAACTTATTTTATCCACCAAGATCAGCAACTCTTGGTTCTTGTGAGACCTTGCATAGTAGTTCTCCTGACATTAACACTAGCTGCAGCCAGGATTCAGAAAGCCATCAGGAACCGGCCGGTCCCCACTGGTTTTCGTTCAAACCAGTTCGAATCAAGAAATCTAATCCCGTTCGGTTTTAAAACCAAATTTGCATATCGATTTACACCGACCCGGTTTTCCTGCTAAATTCCCAGAACTAACTAGTTTTTAGCAAACCGCTGGGTCCAAAAATTGTCCTATTCCGATTTCTTGTACGCTAGCTACAACACAATGAGATAAACTCATCAACAATTCATTCTCACTAGTTTGGCTATCTCTGTCCCTGTCTTCTCAACGGTCACCATGTACTCCAGTAACTCCAGTGACTCGTCCAACAAGTATAGTTGCACTGCCTTGGGGCACTTATGACATGGGCTAAATTTCTCTCCACACATTTCTAAGCACTCCCTTTGCCCTTTGCATAGCCATCAAGAATTCGAACCTTCTTCCCATTTAGGGCTTGTTTGGATAGAGAGGGATTAAAACCAATCCCTTTGAATTGGAAGGAAATCATTTAGGGCTTGTTTGGATAGAGAGAGATTAGAACTAATCCTTTCGGATTGGAAGGGAATTTAGTTCAAATTCCAAATCAATCCGAAGGGAACGGATCACAATGTATCCAAACAAATCCTTAGGTTTGCCATCTCTCCTCTTCTCTTGTGGTGTTGCCCCCAGAATTCTTTGCCTTGGTTAGGTGTTTTTTGAACAGCTTGTTATTGTCCCTGAATTCCACCAGGTCATAAACTCATAATTCTTCTTACTGGATTCCGGTCATTCCACTACTTGCTGCGTTTGAGCGAAAGAGAGGGCATTATCAATAGCCCTTGGTTTGTGCATTTTTATAGCTGCTTTTAGTTCACAAATCTTGTAACAAAGAATGTTTCATCTGTGGCGTAATTACTCATTATAAATCAACCAATGCATAGCATGGTTCTTGGTACTCTACCCATAGTTGTCAATTCCATTTCAGAGGTTATTCCCATTTAGTTCTTGAAATGAATTGTGTGAATTTCCTCACGAACATGATTGTCCCGAGACAAATGTAACTTCCAAAATTCGAGCTTTCAAAAAAAAATTGTGTAGTTTACGTCCCCGAAAAATTTAACCAATTTTCCTTGGTTTAATAAAGCTTAATTGGGAATTTTCTAAATTAAAACTATTTAATTTGATTAATGTAACTTCAATAAAATAAAAAATAGTGTTAGTTGGGTTCCTTGTAATCCAAGGAACTTTCCTGATTTTTTAAAGATTTTTCGGAGTTCGTTTGGTATTTATTTGAGCTCATTTGAATTTCTAGCCTTTTTCTAAACTCAAAATTCAATTTCCTTTTTTCTTTTCTTTGTGGGCCGAATTGGTTCAACCCATCTATTTTTCGCCTTCTTCTCGGGTCGCCGTCCCGCTTTCACCCCCGTCTCGTCCCTGCTTGGCTCCCCGCCTACCAGCCAACTTCCCTGTTTTCCATCCCGTCGGCCTAGCCCAACAAGCCACCCCGGCCCACTTCCCACCGCAAACCCTAGCCGGCCCATGCCACCTCCTTCGCCCCTGGCCCCACCTGCCAGCCACCGCCTTCGTCGGGTCCCGTTTGCCAGCCAGTGTTGCCGCCGCTACGTGTGCGCACGGGTAGCCGCCGCGGACTCCGCACACCGTCACCCTTGGCGTTCGTGTCGCGTAGGTTTCCCCGCGCCATAAATAGCTGTCGCCCGTGTGCCTCCGCTTCGCCTTGTGTCGCCGCCTCCCATGGTCTAGCCGCCGCTGCTCGGGAAGCCATGAAGCGACGTTGCCCCTGTCATCTTCTCCAAGTCTGACGCTGCCCGTCTGTGCCTATTCTCCACCGTTGAAGCCCCTCAAGCCACCGAACCCGTGTCACCAGTGTCGCCTCGTCATCCTCCGATGAGTGCGCCCACCCATTGGAGCTCCTGCGCGTTGCTTCGTTGTCGCCATCCTCTTCGCCTTCGTGTCCAGTTGTGCCCGCGCACCTGAAAACGTCTCCACTGCGTTCTCCACCACCCCGATGAGTTCCTTGCCAATCTAATCGTGTCACCGCGTGTTCTATCCCCCAATCTATCTTTCCCCTCTTTCGATTTCGCATTTCATCCATCGAGCGTTGGGATCACCTCCTTCTTCCCCATCTCCGGCCGCTGCCATTCCCCGTCACTCTAGTGAGCTTCGCCAACCATCGACCCCACCATCTTCATCCCCGCGTCGTGTTCTACGCCGTGCTCCCCTCCTTTTCGTCGAAGCACCGCTGCAATGTCGTTGCCATCGTAGCCGATCTACCGCCGCCGCTTTGAGCTTACTATCAGCCGTCTCCGATGTGCCATGGACTCCACACCCACTTCATCTTGTTCGCCTTGTCGTCCTCTCCCCGTTTTGCCCTCCTTCACCTCTACTGTGGCTGCTGCCACTGGCAAGCCGTCGGGCCCGAGATTCCATTACCATTCAGTTTCAGTTTGGAGTTTATTTGATTTTGATTTTTGATTTTGTTTTTGCGCTTTCTCTCTCGTTAGATATTGATGTTCTGGAAATGACTGAAGGAGTTAGAGGTTAAGGAAGTCGAAGATCGAAGATAAAGAACAACAACATTGCTATAACAAGGCAAGTTGTGCCTTTGTCATATTGCACCAAGTTTTCTAAAATTACTTAGATTTTAAATTATTGCATTGCTAATTGAATTATCAAATGTTTTATTATCTTGGGATTAGTTATGCAACCCACTTGCTTATGTTACACTTTTTTATTGTATTATCATGATCTTTTGTCTCCCTAGCTTGGTTAATTAATAGTTGATCATAGCACCAATGTGGGTTGGTTAGATACGATTAGTGTGCTTAGCCTTGCAACAGGTCATTAATATCATTTTGAATTACAAATATATAATTGACTAAGTGATTATGGAATATTTTTGTGAAAAAATGTGTGATGTATGTTGTCACCTATTGATGGCATGTGTTGCACGTAATTAACAGGGTGGGAAAAGATTTAGACTGAGACAGGTAGAAAGAATGGTAGTCTCGTCTTGGTCAATTAAGGACTTAATTTTGTGCTCCATTGAACTGGGTCTTACTATAAGATCACATGTCTGATATGGAACATACCTAACTTAAATAAGTTATAGAGTCTCGACATTGGCTACTCAGGTAATAGGTTAAGCTCCGTGCTAGGGTGGAGGTGTGAATTTTTCTCTGTGATGAGTCACATTTATGGGCGGTTCGCCGTCTCCAAATCCAACGGTATGCGTCGGGCCAACGATCTCCGTGAAGCTTGGTGCTGGTTGTATGCACATCGAGAGAGTCAATTGTCGAGATGAAGTTTCGAAAAGGTTTTGTTATGATTGGTGTTGGCCGCACTTGTTATATCTTGTGGGTAAAGAGTACAAACATCTGCAAAGTGTTAACAATCTATTCGAATAGTCACGTTCGCGGTCACGGACATGTTCAGAGATTTCACACAAAAAGGTATATTTCCATAAAACAATTGGGAGGGACAGCTATGTGAACAAACTTATACAGCTGTGTGAGCTTTGTAAAATACTTGTTACATTATTTGTCGGTGTTTTAGAACCGAACTTACGTAAAGATTGTTTGATTCGGGGGGTCTCCTAGAATGGAATCACGCAGAGAGATTGACACGGGGATTTTTAGACAGGTTCAGGCCTTCTCCGGAAAGAATAACAACCCTACTCCTGTGTGTGTATGGTATTGAGTGTATTCTGAACAATCAGGGGAAAAACTAAGACTATTACAGATAGTGCTTGTATTCCTGATGGCCCGATTGCCCCCCTTTCCTTCTCTGATTGCCGCCTTTATATAGTACATGAAGGAGCGGCAGTTTCTCCAGGTGAAGCGGCGCCTCATCACATCCTGTAACGGACGCACGTTGGTAGTAATCACCGGCGTATTAATTCCTCCACGTCGCCTAACAGCAATATACCAGAGATAATGGAGCATTACGTGCTATTACTTGCGAGAGTAACGATATGATGACCGTTTGAATCCCTTAATCAATTGGGCCCACTTTTCTGTAGGTTTAATTGATCATAAAGTGGTCATAGCTGACCTAGTCGTAGAAGAACCTACGACTATGAGGTAGTCGTAGCAAGACTTACGACTATGGGATAGTCGTAGCATAACTTACGACTATGGGGGTGGTCGTAGAAGAACTTACGACCACCCATTAGGCTCTTCCCTCATAACATTAAGGGGTATACTCAGGGTCCACATGACGTCATATTTACCTATAATAAGAATTATAGATAAAAGATAAAATGAGGATTATTATATCCTCGTTATCTAGCCCCCCAGCTTCAAGTGAAAGCAACTTACTTGGTAAAGGGGTTATAGATGGTCTTACGACCACAAGAGGGTCGTGGAAAGATAGTCGAAGGAAAAACTCTTCGTCATTAGTATACTACTTTGACGAGAAATATGCTTGGTCAAGGAAATTGCTTCTGACTATCAAATAGTCGTAGAACATTTCTCGATCACAAGGTGATCGCGGACATAATGATCGGAAGAAAAACCTTTCCGATTAACATTTCTTTTAGTTAAAAAGAATCTAACCAAGGAAGTAATTTAAGCGAGGTGTAAAAGCAAACTGATTTTCTCAAACGGACACGTTAGGGAATTTTAAGCGGCGCTTTGTTAGCTTTGTCGGCTTGAAGCGGTTCAGAGACGGTGGCAACCTTTGGAATACCACGCCTCGGCCGAGGCACGCTGATTTATAAATACTTACGGGGGTAAGACTTAGGGTTCACACTTTTCCTCAAATTATCCCACTGTTCATCAAGCTCTTGTCTTCTCATACCAACTCAATCAAGAATCTCCCCTTTTGAGAGAAATGGCGGGAGGGTCTCAGAGTGGGCAGTCGGAGATGGATATGGTGAAGATGGAAGCCCTTGTCAACCACAGGAAGATTCGAGAGAGTTCTCGTGGAGTGGTTCGGCGAACAAGCGGCAATGGCCGTCGGGGAGGATGGACAAATTCCGTCTTCGAGCGTCTTGTGAGTGTGGTCTCGATTGCTGCTCACCCCTTTCTTACACTTATACTCGAGCATTTTGGAGTGGAATTGGTGAACCTTGGTCCTAATTCCATCACAATCTTGGCGTATTATATATATCTGTGTGAGGCGTGCACAGGAATTCAGTGAATCTTGAGCTTTTTCGATATTTCTCTGGAATGGCTGCATGTCTGGGATAAATTGGAAGTTGTGGTGCAAGCTCCATGGCGGAAGTCGAAGGAGTATATTCGGATGTTCACTTTCGGTCCTCATGGCGTTGTGGAGGAAGAGGTGGTTTCTTGGAAAGTCACCTCAGAGGCAGCCTTACCTTCGGGGAAGGTCATTAAAAAAAATCTTCATGGGATTCGACTCCCCAAGATATCGGTCGAATTGCCCCTATATTCAAGCTATTAAGGATTTGAAAGAAGGGGGTTATTTGGATGGCATGTGGTGAAGGATTTTATCACCGTCGAATTAGCCCTTTGAAGAAATGAGTACCTCCTATGTGGAAGTATCACGGGGCCAAAAGACCCGCCGGGGACTCTGATGAGGGTAAGTAGTTTTTCGACTTAACTCTTAGTTTGGTCTTCTTGATTTATCAATCGAATATCTTTATCTGTTTTATCTGAGATCTTTCCTGACGAGATTGACGTTCGAGTCAAACTTCGTTTGTGAAAACCCGCCACCGGAATGGCGGTTCCTCAAATCCTTGCGGTTTTGTCCGAGAGGAAAAGGTTAAGCGTCTAAAGGTAATCAAAAGTTGATTTTATCCTTAGGACTTTATAGTCGTAGAAAGAACTTACGACTAGGTAGTGATCGTAGAAAATCTTACGATCAGGGATATGTCGTAGAAAAGCTTACGACTAGAGTCTTGGTTATAGAAAAACTTCTGTTGGTCATTGATTCTTCTTCTTACATTTTTCTTTCTGAAAGTAGGCATGGAAAACCGCGGGACGATGAAGAGGTCGAACTAATGACCATTGGAGCGAGGCGACGATGAACAAGGACTCGGCTCCCCAAGTAAAAGCGTCGTCTTTCAAGAGTAAATCGACAAGGAGGATCAAGCTCAAGTCCCTCGTTTGACCAGGTCCTTGTTAAGGTCTGCGACACGCATAGTTCTTGCGGCATAAATGAAGTCGAAGCAAGCTGAAGTCGAGGAGGATGAAGAACCTCTTATCATAAGATCCGTAAGACCAAGGACATGACCACGATGGCAGAGGCTGGAGCATTGCGGTTGAGGAGGCCGTGGAGGTTGAAGAACCTCTTAGGCGCAAAGCCCACAAGGCTAAGGTACCTTTTATTATGACAAGAAAGCTTTCACAGTTTCTGCCACTTCTAGTTTTGTCAAACAACTAGAAAAAGAGAACTGAAAGGAGTTTATGTCTTTTGTGAAGGACAACGTTGATCCGATCCCTATTGTTGAGGTAGCGCTGCTCTTGGAGTGGTCGAGACCGATCTCGGCCTTCCGGAAAGTCGGAGACGGAGAAATGGTCCTGTTCAAGATCCACGACCGGGCGTGGTCGTGGCGAGCCTATTCCCCAACTTGAGCTACAATCGGGCGTGGTCGTAGCAAAGAAGTCGAAGAACCCTTCCATCGGAAGATGGCTTCAAAGTTCTGATCAAGTCCGGGATGCGAGAGGTATGTGAAACAAGCTAAAGTGTAAGAACAACATTTACCTTTTGCTTTCCACAATTTGACTTGCTATCCTTTTGTTTATTTTAGCTCGACTCCTTGACCCCCATAGTGGTTTCTATCGAAAAGCCTATTGCGGCCTCTCCGGCGATTGGAGAGATGACAACGAGATGGTCGAGGATCATCCACATCTCGGGTTGTGGAAGAAGTCGTGGCCCTGGCGGTTGTCACGGCGCTAAAGTTGTAGCTATAGCCCTTGAGGCGTGACCATAATTCTTGAGTGGCGTCTACATCTCTTGAGGTTGCCGCCACGACCCTTGATGTGACCGTGGGACCGGCGAGGTAGTCATGAAGGCTCTGCCCAAGGTGGTGATGTGCGGACCACCGTGCGGGGAAGAAATTATTACAAACCTCCTTCCTAGTACCCAAAGGAAATTACAATTTGAGAATCGGAAGATGAGGAATACTTCAACTTCATTACGATTTCTTTGGCCTGCTTCCATAGTGGGGTCTTACGCTTTTAGATCTCGTGTAGAAGTCCCCCATCCCAAAGACATTCCCAATAGAGGAACACTTTTGATAATGGCGCCTTGAGAAGGTTTGGTGGGACCAAGTTGAGAGTGGACGAGCTGAAGCACCCAGAGCTGGTTTACTCGATATTTGCTCGATCAACCATGAGTGGAAGTATTTGATGATACTTATACATACAGGTATAATCTTCTCTTGTTTCTCACTGTCTTTTCTTTTGCAGAAAGCTATAGAGCAAATCGTTGTTGTCGGTGAATATCATCGACAACTTCTAAACTATGACGGGAAAAGAGAACTCTGCAAGCAGCGAGAGGTGGTAAGTTACTATTTTTCATAGTCGTTTTCGATTTGACTACTTATATAGTGCTTACAGGGTTTGTCGTGGAAAAACTCACGACTATATGCTAGTCATAAAAGACTTACGACTGAAGGTCTAGTCGTAGAAGAACTTACGTCTGTATCAATGGTTGTAGGAGAGCTTACAACCAATTTAATAATGTTTATGTCCACTTTTAACCTTTACAGGTTAAGAAGCGACGAAAAGACTCTGGCCGACTTGCTCTATTATCAAAAAGAGGAGTCGAGAAAATTACAAGAGAAAGTAGAATTTCTCCTGAGGAAGCTCAAAGAAGCTAACTCTGCAACCGAAAGGGTGTAGGAAAGGATAAGCGATGAAGTCTTGAACTTAAGGCGCTTATGTTTAGATCTTTGCTGGCTGTTACTTCTTTTAGGAAAAGAAGATGATATGAAAAGCTCGAATGAAGTCCAAAATAAAACTTTGGTCATTCACGAGATTTCTCGTATCTCGAAGAAAAGATGAAAAAATTACGATACTAAAATCCAGAAGATCGGGTAAGCAATTCTTTACACCAATCTTTCTGAGCTCTTTCCATATTCTCACTCTCATTTCTTTTCTAGAAATGGAACTCGAGCAGGAAGGCTCGGCGAGCTTCGAGGACAAAACCATGATTTACAATGAAAGCGTCGCATTGCCAAAGAAAATGCGGAGGAGATTAAATCATGGGAGAAGAAGCATCTTTGAGGCTATTACCTCCATGATGAAGAAATCAAGAAATTGGATTCTCGACTTGCGGTAAGAAATCTTTTACCTGTAATTATTTTTCTTTTCCTCTAGAAGTTTATTTTTTGCTTGGCCGGTCTTATTCTTTTCAGAGCAAGCGGTGAAAACAAACAACTCATGAGGCTTGACTCATACCCAACAGAGATGGAGCAATGAAGATTAATCTTCAAGCGATATCACGCTCTGAACAACGTATTAGTGAGCTACATACTGAGGGAAAAGCTCCTCAAGATGATACGATGGCTGCTCACGTAAATACAATTGGGGAACAAGTCAGGGCTTTACAAGAACTGGTGACCACTCTGAAGACCAACCAAACTGAATCGATAAAGGAGGCGGTCGGAGCTGCAGTAAGTTATGCATTGGCAAAACTTAAAGCTCATGACCCCAGCCTTAATGTTCAACCAATCGGAGCCGACTTCGACTGCCCTGAAGCAGAAGCAAGTCATCTGATTGAAGAAATGCAATCAGTTGGCCGGAAGGTTTCGGAGGAAATGCAACTGGGCTCTCCCTCATCAGAGTAGTTTGTAACAAACCTGAAAAACAATCTTTTGTTGATGTATTATATAATCCATCTTGTTTCCTGCAAATCATCTTGTCGAGTAGTTAGTAACTCAAAAGATAATTAACGAAATGAAAGACTAAGAAATGAAGTCAAATTAATAACTTTATCCTAGCCCCCGACTATTTGCTTAGTTTGTTTAGACAAACTAAGTAAATAGTGTTAAAAAGGGTTTACGAAAGCAGAGGTTTGGTTAACTTGTAGTTTTTGGTCACGATTGTCATGCCTTTGGTCGAAAAATTAGTAGCGAATCGACACTAGGAAGTTCCTTCTAGTGGGCGGGACCACGTCTTGAGAGGAAAGTCTTCGACTAGGTGATGTCACCATCTCCGACTAGATTAATTAAATCGAAACGACAACTTGAGTTAAACAAACATCGAGAGGACTTCAAAAATTCGTTCGCCCTTCTTTGGAGGACTCGATAAGTCTGTCCTAGTATCAAGAGTAGGAAGCGCACGATGCTAGGAAGTTCCTTCTAGTGGGGCGGGACCACGTGCGAGAGAGGAGAGACTTCGACTAGATGTGTTTCTTCCTCCGACTTAGTTGAGGCGAATCGAATACACCAAAGGCAGCTGAATAAATCTAAAAAAGTGCACTCTGCTTAGAATATTTTTCAAAAGAACAGAAGAAATAATCTAAGGAAAAGGAGTAGGCTTTCAAAAATTATTTCGACTAAATAGAACCCGAGCTCTTTGTGTTGGTGGCAAAAGTGAGTAACGAGTCAATACTAGGAAGCTCCTTCTAGTGGGCAGGACCACATGCAGAGAGGAGAGGCTTCGACTAGGTGATGTTACCTGCCTTTCGGCCAGTGTAAAGGGAACTGGGTGTTTGGAATATAGTTGAAAGATTATGAAAGCACTACTCAAAAGTAAGACAATAGAGGTAGAGAGAACATGAGTCTTTATTGTCTGAATGATTGGTTACACATAAAACTTGCGTGGCGGTCGATGTTCCAAGAATTGAGAGAACTGGCGTCTTCCATTGCCAATCGTCACCGACCACAGACGAGTAACCCGACCAACGTGTAAGGACCTTCCCACTTGGGAGAAAGTTTGTTCAATTAGACTTGGATTGGCGAGTCTCAATACCAAGTCACCTCTGGCCGAGGCTGCGAGGTTGGACCTTCGATCGTAGTATCTTCGCGAGGGCTTGTTGATAGGCTATTTGAGCGAATTAGGGCTGGTTTCTCCTTTCTTCAAGTAGATTAATATCATCTGCTCGAAGTTGTTCTTGGTTGGAGTCTGTGAAAGTTTCGACTCGTCTTGACCGTATCTTTAGTTTCGGAGGAAGCATGGCTTCGACTCAAGACTAGAAAGAATGGTGTTTCACTGGAGTCTGACCGGTAGTCGTCTGAACGACCCATATCTGAATGTAGCTCTTGTACCCAAGCCCCGGCGTTTGATGAGCTAGTCGAAGACTCGAGTCTTAATTCCTCTCATTACTTGGCGTTTGCGTTCATTGCCCCATTACTTTGGGGATGGGCTCTGAAGCATAACACAACTTGGTACCCAACTCGTCATAAAATTCACGAAATTTTATTCGAAAAATGCTTACCATTATCTGTAATTATTAGACTCGGTACTCCAAATCGAGTAATTCGCATCTCATCATAAACCGTTTTGCCTCTTCGTTGTTATCGATCCGCGAGTTAAACCGATCCATTTGTGAGCGTATCAATAGCCACAAAAGGAACTCGAAACCTCCCGGAGCTTTGAGGAACGGTCCTAGGATATCGAGACCCAGTGCAAAAGGCCAAGATAAGTATTGTTTGTAATGCTGAGTGGTTGGTGTATTTGCTGCTATAAGCGGCACTAGACACACCTTTTAACCAACTCTTTAGCATCGTAAAGGTCATTGGCGATAAAAACCTTGTCGAAAGGCTTTACCAACCAGCGTTACGTAGGAAGCATGATTTCCACAGATGCCACCATGTATGTCGTGAAGGAGTGTTAATCCTTAGCTCTGCGGAATGCATCGCATGAGCACCCCTTGAAATACCTCGTTTATAGAGAACTCCTTCAACCAAAGTATACATTTTGGCTTTTTTCGGGATAAGCGATGCGCCTCGAGATCGTCTTGGTCTGAAACCCTACGAAGATATTCATAGATGGGTGTCATCCATGTATCCTCGTATTCTAGAGAGTTGTCTCAATAGGAGGTGTTTACGGTTAAATGCGACGAGAGCGGCTTCTAGAGTTGTTCAAAGACTCCTTTTGGTACTTGGATCGGGAAGAAGCTATTGAGCAAGGTTGTCTGCGAGGAAATTATCTTTCGAGGATGAATTGTGCCTCGAAACCTAAAAAGTGCTTTTCTAGCTTACGCACTTCCGATAAATGCCGAGACATTGTCGGGTTGAAACCTTTGGTACTCTTTTCCGACTTGATTCACGACTAGTTGAAAGTCTCCTCTCACAAGTAGTCGGCGAATCGAGGCGCTTTCATTGCTTTCGTATGCCGACTAGCAAACCTTCAGTGATACGCCCACGTTGTTAGTGGCACGAAAGTTTAATTGTATGGCATACTTTAAGGTCTCTCCGTTAGGAGATACCGAGACCACCCCCTTAGAGCCACTTAAAGTAAGTGACCCATCAAAGTACATAGATCCCTTTGATGGTGGGAATCGTCTTGGGGATCTGAGCAGTTGAGATTTGTCCATTCGGCGACAAAGTCACCAAGATCTGAGATTTAACGGCCGTTCGGGACACGAAATGGATGTCAAACTCCCCAAGTTCGATGACCATTTTGCCATGCATCCCGCTGTTTCCCTATTGTGGAGGATCGCTCTAAAGAAACTTAGGCAGCCTGACTAGTTTGTGCGCTGAAAATAATGCCGCATTTCCTCGAAGACATGAGGAGGGCATATAAAGCTTTTGGACTGAGGTAGCGCTCCTTAGGCCGTGCAAAACTTCACTCACGTAGTAAACCGGTGGTTATGCGTTTTCACGCTCTACGACCGATCTTGCGCTTTCTTGCTGTGGCGTGGCGACTAGGTAAACTAAGAGTGTTTCTTCTGGCCTCGGAGAGACCAAAATAGGAGCACTCGTAAGGTACCTCTTGACATCCTCAAAGGCAGTATTCGCCTCTTTCGACCACTCAAAACCTTCATGTCTCTTTAGAAGTTTAAAGAAAGGTAGTCCATTTTCTCCCAGTCGTGCGATGAAACGACTTAAAGCCGTCATGCACCCCGTGAGTTTCTGGACTTCTTTCCTTGTGGTTGGGGGGCGCATTTGGAGAATAGCCTTGATCTTTTCGAGTTTGCTTGATTCCTCGTATAGATACTAGGAATCCAAGCAATTTTCTGAAGAGATTCCAAACACACACTTCTCGAGATTGAGTTTTAAGCGATGTTTTCTGAGATTGTCGAATGTTTCTTGTAGGTCAGTAATATGATTAAGTCTCTTGATGCTTTTAACAACTAGATCATCAACATAGGCTTCTAGATTTCGGCCTAATTGAGATGAAAAAGTTGCTTGCATCAAGCGTTGAAAAAAGCGCCGGCATTTTTTTAGACCAAATGGCATTTTGACATAGCAAAATATACCAAATGGTGTAATAAATGCGGTCTTTTCTTCATCGTCTAGACACATATTGATCTGGTGGTATCCAGAATATGCATCTAAAAAACTTAACATTTCACAACCTCGGAGAATCAACCAAGCGATCGTCGAGGTAAAGGAAAATCATCTTTTGGACAAGCTTTATTAAGATCAGTAAAGTCTACGCACATACGCCATTTGCCGTTTGACTTTCTAACCATTACAGGATTAGCCAACCACTCTGGGTGGTTGACCTCTTTTATAAAGCCTTCTTTGAGTAGCTTATCCAATTCGATTTAATAGCATCTCGTCGATCGGGGCAAATCTCCGTAATTTTTGTTTCTGGTACTTTGTCGGTAGTAAAACTAGCCTTTGTGCTCGATCACCTCCACAGGGGACTCGGGCATGTCGGATGCTTGCCGCGAACATCTCGTTAGCTCGGAGGAAGGCGATGAGGGCATCTTCCTATTTGGGGTCGAAAGTATCCCGATCGAGCGATCTTGAGGGCTCCCTGCGTCGGAGGAACCTCTTTGACTTTGTCGTTCGGCTTTGGTGCGACTTTAGGCCGACTTGCTAGTCGAAGGTGACTTTCTTCTCGAGTTGGTATTTGTCCAACCATCTCGAGGATCGACGATCGCGGTATCGCCATCTTCTTGTCACAATGGATTGTGATTACACCTTTGGGACTGGCATCTTAATACATTGATATCCATAATGAGTAGCCATTAGAATTTTGCCAAAGTTGGTCGTCCGAGTATGGCGTTATATCTCAGATGTCGAAATCGACCACATCAAAGGAGATTTTCTCGTCTGAAATTACTTGGTGAACCAAATGTTAGCGGAAGAAACTTGGCCAATTGGTTTAGCCGAAGATCACGATGCGATTCCATGGAAAGAGTATCGTCTGGGTCTTACCTTAGTCCTAGGTACTTGCATGTCATCGGGCACTCATAAACAAAATGTTTAACGGTGCCACCATCAACCAAAACTTCGATTGACGACAATTGTTGATGGTGGGTTCGACCACGATTGAGTATCGACACGGTCGAGTCGAAGAATCGGCGATCACCCTTCTTGAAAGAGATGGTGACTTGACCACTTCGATAATTTATTGACAAGAGGAGGATCTATGGAGTTTACCTCACGTTCGGCGACCTTGAGTACTGTCGCTTTGATTCATATGCCGATGATCCCGTATATGTGTTCGACGGTGTGTTGCGGATCACAGGCGGCATCTCCTCCTCGTCATCGATGACTTATGACCACTCGTTTGCCCTACGCTCCGAGTAGGAAGTGGTCCTTTGCCATTGTAGTAGTCTTCAAGCTTTAGTTGGAAGACGGCGATTCTTGAAGGTCATGTCCTTCCTTTTTATGGAAATGACACCACCTAGGCTTATCATTTTTCCGATTGGGGCGCTTACCTTTGCCTCGGTCAGAGTGCGGCTTGGAGGTGCGTGGCTCTTTATCATTCACAGCCAAAACTTCCTTGGAACCGCTAGCTTGGAGTTTTTGACCCTTCGCCTTGTTTTTGGACTTTTTTGCTTTCTTATCTTTCTTCTTACTAATGTCGCCTGGCTCTCGAGAGGTATTGTCTTCTCGATCTATCGTGTTATTCCACTCAACCGCCTCAGAAGTAGTTGCATATCGATCAGCCATCTCAAAGAGTTCAGCGACAGAAGTAGGAGGATTCAAAGCAATGTCTTCTGTTATCCTTCTACTGCGGACTCCTTGCTTGAAAGCCCTGATAACAGATGAATCAGAAACTTCCGGAATGGAGTTACGAACCTCACTAAAACGCTTGATGAATTGGCGCAAGGTCTCGTTGTCGTTCTGTCTCATCCGGTGCAAGTCATCCTCCTTTCCGGGACGATTGTAAGTGCCTTGGAAATTTGCGATGAGAGGTCGCAGAGGTGTTGCCAAAAGTAAATCGACTTCGAGTGGTTGGTTCAATAACCACGATCGGCGAGATCCTTCGAGCACGCTTGGAAGGTAATTTGCCATCACATGCTCTCCTCCTCCTGCTTTGCTTTCGGACGGTATGGTATAGATCTGAAGGAATTCAATGGGATTTTGGGAACCATCAAACTTCTCCATGTTCCTTTGGTCAAAATCGAGGTGGCCGTGAGCGGCTCGAGATCGGCGAGAATGCCCGACATCCAGTAATGACTTCTTGACGCCTCCTTTGCAGGAAAGAAGGGTTTATATCATCAGGTGGTCGTACTCAACGATACCCAGTAATAGGTTGACCAGACCTACGATAGATCTCGATCCTCTGAGGAATACTCCTCGTAGTTCATCTCTTCTTCTTGATTCTCATGTCGGAATGGTGGCGATCACCTCTCAGGAGTTTCTTGATCATCAATCGTTGAAGATATTTCTCCGAGTAGGAGATCGATGCGACTTACTGTTGCGTCGATTCCTCCGTGGTGATATGTTCGATCGACTGGTAGCTGAAGAAGTCGTATTGTTATGACTTCCTGAGTGATGTCGGCGAGGTGCTTCCAGCCTTGCCATCGTGTTCCGAAGCCTTTGTGCGATCTCCTCAACGAAGAGGTCGTAGCCTGGCGCTCGGGCTAGCTCTTGAGTTGGATTCTCGAGCAAGTCATTGATGTACTGGAGTTCTCGAGCTTCCTCTGATTGATATTGAATGCGCCCAGGCAAATTCTTCTGGGCTTCAATTTTCTTCCGTCGGGCAGCCTCAAGAGCTTCCATGTCGGACTCTTGAGACTGCCTCAATGAAGTGCGAGAATGTCGAGGATTTCCTTCGCGTTCATGAAGGTGTTGGTCATGTCCGCCAGTGGTGGTGTCCTTGCCATTGCCACAAGGGGACGTAGCGTGTGATCTTCTGGGAGAGTCTCCAGCTCGGTCTCTAGGAGAGTGACCTTGATCCGAGGGAAGGACGAAGACCTCCCGTTGATGATTCTCACTTGCGCTTGAGGCCTCCCCGCTTGAGGAGTTGTCGAGAGACACCATCTGGCGACTTGGAGTAATGCCCTCTAGGTAGGGGAAGTCCGGGTTATAACCGTCTCCGTCGGCAGATGTGATCTGCGGAGAGATGGTCGAATTTGCAGGAAAAGCATGCTTGATCCCGCTGTCTCTGATGTCATCTGGAGAGAAATGATCACTAGATCTTTGGTGAAGTCCGGTTGTGGCTTCCAGAGCTTGCCTCACCAAGTCGGACCGCCTCAGGGGGACTCGGACACTTTGAGGAAAAACTCTTGTTGTGTTGTGAGTCCACCTGGGTGTGATCCTGGTCAGATTGACCCTTGTCCTTTGAGAGGGTAGATCCCTCTCTCGGACGTACTGTTGTGGGGGATAAGGATCCCTCCTCAACTCCACCAGCGGCACTATCTCCTGGATCTATGGAAAGATCACCGGAGGCAGCAGTACCATCGGATGAGTCATCACTCGGCTCGTAATCGAAACCGGCGTCCATGTCGACGTCTGCGTAATCTGCCAAGTCGAACCAGTTCTCCTCGTTCCATTCCCCTGCCATGGGTGCATGAGATTTGGAAAACAGAGAGAATGTTGACAAGAGATTACCGGAAGTTCCCCACGGTCGGCGCCAACTGTCGGTGTTTTAGAACCGAACTTACGTAAAGATTGTTTGATTCGGGGTCTCTAGAATGGAATCACGCAGAGAGATTGACACGGGATTTTTATACTGAGTTCGAGCCTTCTCGGAGAGAATAACAACCCTACTCTGTGTGTGTATGGTATTGAGTGTATTCGAACAATCGGGAAAAACTAAGACTATTACGAGATAGTGCTTGTATTCACGATGGCCCGATTGCCCCCCTTTCCTTCTCGATTACGCCTTTATATAGTACATGAAGGCAGCAGTTTCTCCAGTGAAGCGGCGCCTCATCACATCTCATGAACGGACGCACGTTGGTAGTAATCACCGGCGTATTAATTCCTCCACGTCGCCTAACAGCAATATACCAGAGATAATGGAGCATTACGTGCTATTACTTCGCAGAGTAACAGCGTATGATGACTGTTTGAATCCCTTAATCAATTGGGCCCACTTGTCTGTAGGTTTAATTGATCATAAAGTGGTCGTAGCTGACCTAGTCGTAGAAGAACCTATGACTATGAGGTAGTCGTAGCAAGACTTACGACTATGGGATAGTCGTAGCATAACTTACGACTATGGGGGTGGTCGTAGAAGAACTTACGACCACCCATTAGGCTCTTCCCTCATAACATTAAGGGGTATACTCAGGGTCCACATGACGTCATATTTACCTATAATAAGAATTATAGATAAAAGATAAAATGAGGATTATTATATCCTCGTCATTATTATTCCTATTTGTTTTCAATTATGTTTTCAATCTATTATTCATATTCAACTGCAACTGCTGCTTTTATGCAAAAGAACCATAGATGCTATATTTTTTGAAATAAGCCATCATTTATAATTGCATCATGTAATACAACTTGTTGAGTACTCCATGTAGTCACCCTTGCTATAAACAATGTTGTTCAGTTGATAACACTGCTACAAAAAGGCTAATACTGGACGCCTCATCACAGACGGGTGACCAAAACCGTTTTTATTACATGGAATCACATACGGTTTTGGTTTAAAGACCGTCTGTGTTACTGGCTGCGCTAAAAACGTCTGTGAAGAGGTAATATCATAGACGATTCATAGCTAAAACCGTCTGTGACTTATCACAGACGGTTATTGTTAATAACCGTCTGTGATAATTCTAGATATCACAGACGGTTTTCAACAAAGAACCGTCTGTGAAACATCACAGACGGTTCTTAACAATAACCGTCTGTGATATTACTACATATCACAGACGGTTTTTTATTATAACCGTCTGTAATAATATCGCTATAGCTCCCAATTGAAGCCCGATGAGTTTCTTAAATCGCCGTCGTCTCAATTAAATCGCATCAATGCCGCTTCTGCTCCCCGATGCGTCTCTTCGTCTCACGCTTCAAATTTATTCCTTGTTTTATAAAAAGGATCATCCGCCATCGAAGATGATCATCCCCCATCGAAGATGATCATCCCCACTTATACAAAAAAAACAAAATGGTCAGCCTCTTACATTTCCTTGTCGCCGGCATTGATGGCCTACTGGCCGTCTTGTCTGACACCTCTCTCGCCAGTCGTTGAACCGTCTTCTTGGAAGAACACTGTTTCAACGGTGTCTTCACTTCTCTGTCAGAAATTTCTTTGGAGCGGTGGCGCCACCTTCATTGTCTTGACATCCTCCTCTGCGCGTGTCTTCGGGTGATCTCCCACTTTCGGCGACTTTACTGTGTCATCGGCGTGGTCCTCCAAAAGCGGCGTTGCACGTCTCCAAGAGGCTTGCCGTCACTTGAGTCGTGTAATCAAGACGACAGTGACCGAGTCGACGGTCGAGACCCTCAAGCAAGGAAGAGAGCCTATGGGCTCAATTCTTCTTAGTTCAACGATCAGGGTCTTTGGGAGACACTTTCGAGCAATGGCGTCGTGGATGGGCGCATTTCAGGCTTCGTTCAATCACGAACCGTTCGCCCCCGATGCCACCGCCTACGAAGTATTGAAGACAGAGATAACAGCCTACCTCCGCCACTAGAAAAACTTTGTTTATTTATAGGTTTCTACTTTTTCAAATCTTTTTGTAAGCGACTGGCCACGCTATTTGGCCATATGAAAAATTCCAAAATTAAAACAATAAAAAGTTTGGAGGTGAATTTACTATATTAATTATATGTTGAATTATTACTATATATATATATACATACATATATATATCACATCTTCTTGAATATTTGCTTTAACTATATATATATATATATATATATATATATATATATAGTTAAAAGCAAATTTTCAAAGATATTTAAATGACAAAATTGACATATAAACATGTAATTTCTTCATGTCATGTAAGTGTATATACAAAATAAATATACTTGAGAAAAAACCATTTCATAGACGGTTCCATAATGGAACCGTCTGTGATATGGGACATATCACGGACGGTTCTATTGTGGAACCGTCTGTGATAAGTATCACTGGCGGTTCCATAATAGAACTGTCTGTGATAAATCTCTTTATTAGTAGGAGCCCAGCCGCTAGGGTTTGCGCTCTAACTCGTCACTCCCTAGCGGCCTTACTCTCGTTCGTTCCCCTCCCCACCGACACCGCCATTCTTCCCATCGCCGACGATTGTGACACCACGGTTCACTGCACAAGACACTCGTACGATAAGAGTGTCTTGTGCAGTGTGACCGTTGTGCCACAACTACGGTGATGCCACGCGCCTTCCCCTCTTCATCCTCCCCTCGGCGTACGCGATCCCCGGCTACCTCTCCACCGGCGATGTCGAGGTAAGATAGATCTATCACCTATTGGTTTGTGCTGTTGGTATTCATGTGAACCGAGCTCCTCCTCCCTCGTCGCCAGCTCCCGCACCTCCGGATCAAGCTCCCCCCTCCCTGCGCCGCCGGATCAAACTCCCAGTCACCCCTCGCTGCGCCGCCGGCCCTGGCTCCTCCTCCCTACACCGCAGCTCTAGCTCCTCTTCCATCTCACCGCCAGCTCGTTGCGCTACCTCGGACCTCCCTTGCGCCTCCAACCTCTCCGGCTCTCCCACTAACGCGTAAGTCCCCTTCTTGTCTTCTTGATGTTGTGTTATTGGTTGATGCTGATGGTGATGGCCATTGGCCAGAGCCCAGATGCTAAATGTGTAATACATACATACATGAAGAGAAGTGCATCATTGCAGAGAAGTGTAAATGTGTAATACATACATGTAGAGAGAAGTGTAGAGAAATCATAAATATAAATGAATGCAACGATCATGCAGATGCTTATTGGCTAGTGGCACCTTGCTAGCTGTTGAACTATTCAATGATGTTAATAGTCTTATGCTGAAATTGAATTGATAATTAGTTCATATTAATAGTCCCCTTGCTCTGTGAAATGTAAATTGAGGGCTATTGGTGTATGTGCATTCTATATATATGCATCTTGCTTAGTTCATGTTGTGGGTTCAGATTGACAAAAATGAATGGGGATGGTGGGTTTGGTTAATGCTCTCTGATGGATACTGAGGGTTATTGATGCCGGTTCTAGCTTTGTGCTTGGTTGGCTTACATTGGATGTGGTTCGGATGGGGCTTGGTGCAATTAACTTTTCAGATTTGTAAAGGTTTAGGCTTGGTGTGTATTGTATTCAAAACAAGACCAAATGAGTCAAAACTACTACAACACCTCTTCACCTGTCTCTCGCCATTCATTTCACCTTTGTTTGTGTAATGTGTTCATCTTAGGTCAAGTTCTCCTACCTTGCGTGCAGTCGTCCTACCATTCCATTCATAATCTCTTCTCTATAAAGTCTCCAGCGGTGGTACTTGTGCCATTAAAAGCATAGCATCATATATATATATATATATATATATATATATATATATATATATATATATATATATATATATATATATATATATATATATATATATATATATATATATATATATATATATACCACTTTGGAGGGTTAGTCCCACATGACATGAGAAGGATGAGGCAGTAGCCACGGGCAATCTCATTGAGCCCATGCGGGTTTAAGAAGTATGGATGCAAGGAGGCGTCGGGACATCAATTACCTGGATGTTGTCGATAGGTAATTGGACGTCGCTATGTTCAGAAAGTGACGTGGACGCGTAGGTACTCCGACTGGGAAGTGGCATCATCTATCAGCAACCAACAATTCTTGAGCATGTAATCGTCTTTAAACCCAACAAGAACACCAACCAACAAGTTGAGAATTCTTTTGAAATGTGAGAATAGTTGCTTGGTGTTCTTGTTGGGTTTAAAGACGATTACACGCTCAAGAATGGTTAGTTGTTGATACATGATGCCACTTCCCAGTCGGAATACATGCGTGTCCACGTCACTTTCTAAACATAGCGACGTCCAATTACCTATCGACAACATCTAGATAATTGGATGTCCTGACGCTATCCTTGCATCTATACTTCTTAAACTTGCAGGGGCTCAATAAGGTTACCCGTGGGTACTGTCTCATCCTTCCCATGCTGTGTGGATGATCCCTCCAAAGTGGCTGAGAGACTAAGAACAATATATATATGATGCTGGTATTAATGGCACAAGCAGCCACTGCTTAGAGTTTTATAGAGAAAAGTCATCACAGACTGTTTCAGCCACAAACTGTCTGTGATATATATTTATCACAGACGGTTTCAGCCACAAACCATCTGTGATAGATTCCTATCACAGACGGTTCACAGTTAATAACCGTCTGTGAAAGTATACATCACAGACGGTTTGAAAACCGTCTGTGATGATCTCATGTCATCACTGACCCATAAACTCAAACAGCTCACGAAATCGTCTGTGATGACGTTTTTGAACCATCGGTGAATACCTTTTCTGTAGTAGTGTAAAAACTACACCAGTTCATCGTTAGCGAATAAGATCAACTTTAAAGATCGTGGAGAACTAGATCGTGCTACCCTAACCGATTACATGTGAGCATATGAATGGTCTACACTAAAGCTATTTTGTTTCCTTCCGCTGCAACTTATTTAAGATATTCACTTCCCAGACATTAATTATAAGCTTTGACTTTAAAGTAGTTACTCTAATAATTATTGGTAATTGTCTATTTCTTAGTTACCTTTGTATATAGAATGATATTTTATCAATATTACCACTATATATACTAGCATAATCCTAAACTAATGTAGAATATACATAAGGTTCAGATTTACATGTTTAAATCCTAACAACAATCGACATGATTGTTCCGACCAAAATGCACCAAAACTACCAGCATGGCCGGAATTTTGGCCGGTACGGCATCGACGCTTTTTCTTTAAAACCGTTTTGAGCAACGAAATGGTGTATAGCGGCCAGAATTAAAGGAATTGATGAGTTCTGACTCTTACCACTTCACCTATCTGCTTAAGATTGAACTACTCTACCAATCACGCAACTATCAATACGGTTCAGTGCAACATTTCACTGGTACGTGGCCACCCAGCCCAGATATGTTCTTTTTTCTTAGATGGAAAACATTACAACATGACTCAAGTCAAATCATTGGTCACCAATCTAGGCACAAACTCCGGGATATTCTCAAAACAATACGACAGGGATCGAGACTTCCAGGCCCGCACGGAATTTAGCCTAGCTCGCATATGTTATGACTTACGAGCCTCCCATTAAGTTTCTGCAGCATTCCATCCGGTCGCAATACAGCGTGGGTTGACCGAGGTCGAGATCAAATGACCCCAGCACATACATATTTATATACCACTTCAATAAGGATTGAACCTACGTTGTTGCACGAATTAAACTACAAAGACGAGCCTCCGTCTTGAGTCTAAGCCCATGGACAAAAGAGGCTTGAAACATTTTCTGAGCTCTCTCGATCTCTCGACAAGTTCCAAATGGAAGCAGGAGGCGACATCAGATCACCCTCGCTTACGCCTTCCCTGTAACATATTTACAACAGGTGAGCAGCCGATACACTGTTAGGTTGATTTTCAGCTCCCTAGGGAGGAAATGGATGAGCAATGGCATTGAGGTGCCCTTGTTTCAAAGTAGTTACTAGGTAAAATTCTATTTAAACCGATGGATGTGGGTTATCATTTCCCAATGCATTACTTGGTGACTGGGAAATGCATTACTTGATGACTTACCGAGCCCACATAATCGTCCATAAGGGACTGTCGTCGTCTCTTCAATGAATTCGATGGAGTTGTGTCACCCTCTGAAGCCCTTAATGCAGCTCGCTTTGTTGGTGTCATGTTCTGTGCGGCAAAAGAAAAAAATAGATGATCGGATCAGCAAGATGGCAAAATCAAAATAAGGATAGAGGGTATGCACGGATTCTAGAACAATGAAATAATGATGCTGAAGGATAGTTTAGACTTCAGACCAGTGATGGCCAGGGGGGATATACCTTAGCAAGCCTTTTGTCTTTCCTTGCCTGCCTTTCTTGCTCATCATATTCTTGATTCTCTTTCTCAACTAGACGGATAAGGGTGTCACATCGCCTAGCCAACTCTTGGGTGGTTCTGGACTTCACAAACCAATCAAATCGGAACAAGGGCGACATGCGAAAGGCAGCTTTCAGTTCATCCCAGTTTCCGTATCCAAGCTTATGCACCATGCATAGCTGAAATGTAACTACAGCCTGTTAATCATGTCACATACTTGGGAGGAACATGAATTAAAAAGAGTGAGGGCATACCATGAAACGGTCACATTCCTCATTGTAGAATTTCCCTTTATTTTGGCCGTACTGAATTTTCAACTCTAACCATGGGTTCTTATAGCGGTCTAACTTCTTCCCAATGGCTCTCATAATCTCATCCTTGCGGGATATCCTTGCCTCTCCCCTTTCAATGTTCTTGATAATTCTATCGTAATCTGGTTAGACCAAGACAAACCACAAATGATTAGTCAGCATGAAAACTGTCTTCATTTCCCAATTCACCATTCACCACACAGGCAGGCAGTTGCTTGGTGAAGATTTATGTAATAATCATATATTAATCATGTATAATTAATTTGAGTTACTGGCTTACCACTCAGTTCCTTGTATCTCTCCTTGAAAACTTTAGCATATCGTTGAACTTCCTCTTCTGTCTTCCCCTCCATTTCAGAAGCTATACTCTTGATGTCATTGCGACCATATTTCTCACATGCACGGATAAATGTGTTGAAGTCTCTCCTCGTCCATGTTGCAAAACCCTGAGATTCACACCATGGAAAACAGAAACAAAGTTAAAAAGATATTATCTAAAAAGCAGGCGGACAGAGAAAACCATAGGAAATCGATGGTTTAGGTGTATTTGTATCATCTAACCTTTTCTAATAACTGTTCCTTCTCTTCCTGCTCATCTGCCGTCAAAGGCTCCAACTGATCTGAGCATCGCATAAGAATTATATAATTAGCACAGTCTAGGCTGGATGCTGTAATGCAACTCAGAAGCAAGAGTTGGTAATACCTTCATCTTCACCATCAATGGTATCTTTCTTCTGGTTTGCTTGCTGCATTAAATTTTTAAAAGTTAGGCACCCCAATTATCAATGACAATTAACAAATACTCCCTCTGTTCAAGAATATATGACGTTTTGGATATCAACACGATCTCTAATGTCTAACTTTAACCATTACTTTTCATATGATTAAGTTAGCAAAAATTACAAAATTATTATATTATGAAAATATTTATCATGACAAATCTAATGATATTATTATCTCATGACAAATCTGAATAGTTTTTCATATAATATTAATCAAAGTTAGGAAAGTTTGATCTGCACGCTTTCTAGGATGTCATACATTTCTAAACGGAGGGAGTAATGTATTAGGTAGCGGAGCAATGGTGAAGTACATTTTCATGGTATGGCACATAAGGCAAAAAAAGGTAAAAAGTTGAGTGAACTAGTTTCTCATCATCTAGCTGGAATAACAAAAGCATTCTAGCTGAGAAATTACCATAAGATACCGGACTTCCTTTTCATACAATTCATTTAGCCTTTGGTTGTTGAAGAACTGGAAATCATGCCTGCCAAAAACAAAAAACAAGATGAGCTGACAATACCAAGCAATAAGGCAGAATCATTACAAATTTTGGGATTTTTTTTTGAAAAACAGAAAGTGGCGCTAAAAAACTTACAAGTGTGGCATTCTTGGAATTCGTGGTTCCCTAGGTTTTGCAGGTGCACCTTGGCGAAGTGCTTGTTTAAAGTATTCAGACTCAGAGTAGCTACAATAATAAGTCAAATTAGGTCAACACAGTTAATAGACAAAATGCGCTGCAACCAAAAAAAAAGAGTGACATACTTCCTCTTCCTTTCTCTTCTAGGTGGCTCAATCCAGTTATCACCGACCAGTTTCTTAAATTCAAGCTTGTTTTCCTCCTTCAACAAATTAAGAAAGCAGATTCAGTTGGTGGTGGAAAGGCATTTAACTAAAATTTCAAATTTATAACACATAATTAAGAGGATGGATTATTACCTTATCATCATCAAAATCATACAATTCAGCAGCTGCATAAAAAAATGAGGTTAGAGAGAGCGAGCGAGAGAGAGAGAGAGAGACTAGAGGAGGGGTGCATACTATCATCCATTTTAAATTTAATTGCATCCTCTGTGAACTTTTTCATTTTTGCATCAAGCTCTGCTGTTGTCTCTTCTCCTTTAGCTATAATACGGTCAATATCCTCATCTGTTATTGTGCTGTCCTTGGAACTGAACACCATTTCCGCACCAAATCTCACCATTTGCAACAGGTCATCCTTATTGACAGCTGAATAAAAACCAATAAGATCAAAAGATCAGACTAATCCATATCCTATTACCACGGAAAAACCCTTCATCGGATAGCAATGACAAGAAGCAAAAACATACTTTTCTGCTCTGCCAATCGTCCTTGTTGAATAACCAAAGCATCCAGTGCGAGCTTCTTGTATGCTCTCTCGATCACTTTTTCCTCAATGGTATACTGGAATTTAGTTTTCACCATTCCCTATTAGACACCAATACCAAAATTGTGTACTGTAATATTCTCAAGCTAGTATTAACAAACCTCAGTGCAAAATCGGAAAACTTGAACTTCTTTCTTTTGACCTATCCTATGTGCACGGTCTTGAGCTTGGAGATCAGCTTGTGGATTCCTGCAGACACATTGAAAGTACCAAAGATGTAAAATCTTCGTGGGTTACAAACAAAGTATAATTTGCAGTCTAACAAAGCAGCATACCAATCACTGTCATAAAGAATAACAACATCGGCAGTGGCAAGGTTGATACCAAGGCCACCTGCCCTGGTTGAAAGCAAGAAAATGAACTTCTCACTTCCTGGTTTGTTAAAAGCTTCAATGGATGCATCACGATCTTCACCACCTGTGTTTCCATCTATACGGCAATATTGATACCCTCTGTACATAAGATAATCTTCCAAGATATCCAATAGCCTGGTCATCTGCAGGATGCTGATATATGTCAAACAAAGCGAAATTTGGGGAAAACACATGAAATGTCTAACAAGATGCACATGCTTAGTAACCCAAGTGTGACCACAAAATCTCCTAATATGCAATGTCTAAACTCTTAAAGCAATTCATATCTGCATGGAAATAGGAAATAATCACCTGTGAGAAAATAAGCACTCTAGAGTCACGGTCCTTTAGTTTGGGCAGCAATTTATCTAACAGAACCATTTTTCCTACAGTAAATATCAAGAGTTGTTAATAAGGAACCACAGAAGTAAGGTTGAAGAATAGAATGCAAATTTGCATAAGAAAAAATGAATATCAAGATGAAAAACATACCTGCATTCTCAACAAGATGGTCACCAGTTGTGTAAGGTGGACCAGGTTCTGCACCTTGAAATAAATATGGATGGTTGCAGCACTTGCGCAACTGCATGGCTATGTTAAGCAATAAACTATGCGTTCACCACCGGCATTAATAACTTCCAAATCTTTCTGAAGCAGAGCACGATAGTACTGCTTTTGCATCTGAGACATTCCAACTTTAAGTATTGTCTCCTTTTTTGGAGGCAAACCCTTTTCAACATCGGATTTAAGCCTTCGAAGAAGAAAAGGACGAAGAACCTTCACAAAATTTGCATACATGAATTAAATAGGGTTGATTCAAACATACTGACACTGATTGAGCATGAGTGCTATATCCCTCACCTTATGAAGCTGCTGAACAACCTCATGTTGATCATTTTCACCAGAAATTTGGAACCATTCATCAAAGGTCTCAGCAGAGCTAAATATTTCAGGCAGCAAAAAGTTGAGGAGAGACCAAAGCTCGTGGAGATTGTTCTGCCACAAGAAAATCAGTTAGCGATCAGATTGAACCAAGAAACATAATTACTCTAACAGCGGTTGCAATCCAAGTCTGAAATGTATGTATAATACAAAGAAACAGTACTGCCAGAGGAAACATACCTGGAGTGGAGTTCCTGTGATGAGGAGACGATAATTAGTGTTGTAAAGCCTCATTGTCTTAGACAGAAGAGAGTTCTCATTTTTTATCCGATGAGCTTCATCAATAATAATGTAGCGCCAGCTGAAACGCCTCAGTGCAGTTTTTTCTTTGATTGCCATTTCAAAACTAGTCACACAGACATCAAATTTTCCTGCTTGTAGCAAATTCTCCCTTATATGGTTCTGGCCAAACAGAAATGAAGAAGATCAGTAACATGTCAGCAGAAATTGCAATGATGATTGAAGAGAGATTTGGGACTAACCCTCTCTTCTGGATTTCCTAAGAACTTCACAGCACGTAAAATAGGGCAAAAACACTGGATTTCCTTTATCCAGTTGCCAAGAGTAGACTTCGGTGCAACAACCATGTAAGGACCAGTTATGCCTCTGAATTCACGCAGATAGCCCAGCAGTGAAATTGTTTGAAGAGTTTTCCCAAGACCCTGAATAATGAAGTATCATGTCAAGGATAAGGTTAGTAGCTTACATCAAACATAACTACCATCCTGATTGAAAAAGAGATTGAGAAAGTTTTGGTGACTTTGGCTTATTGTGAGGTCAGAGCATCTAACATACCATCTCATCAGCCAATATCCCATTGATACCATTCTCATACAGCCGTATGAGCCAATTAAGCCCAGCTAGTTGGTAATCTCGCATTTTTCCCTTTATGCCTGCAAAGCAAACAAAATGAGAATACAACCATTCAGTAGTTAACATATGACAGGAGATATTGAAAAATATAAAAGCCTAGAAAATTAAGGACTTAGCTGCTATTAGCTGATTTTCCTGAGAATGATTAGAGATATTCAATTCTATTTCCAGGAAATAAAAAAATGCTCAGCCTACTTTTCAGGAAATAAACAAATATTGGTAGGAATAAAACAAAGCCCAATCCATTACATCAATAGATATTCATCTTTTAGTTAAAAAAATCAACACAAAACAAATGCACTACTGATTTGTGTAGACATTGCTGATGAGAGCAAAAGGTCCATATTCATTTAAGCCAATTTATCTATGTTTGCTTAGTTAAAAAAACACAGTTACCGACAATCAACAATAGGTTAATGTTGGTTCAGTTCTCATCTAATCAAAATACAGCATGCAGTTATGCATTTTTTAAGTTAGGTGTCATTATTCATTGTCATTTTCCAGACAGGATACACAATACTTTCATGATAACAAAGAAAAAGATCCATATACCTAGCAAGAAAAGAAAAGTGTCTTCATATGACTTGGTTATTAACGTAAAATAAAGTGGAAAATGTACCAAAAATAGATATGTATGATCAGGAAGGGACGGCTCACATGATGGCTGCGAAACCAAACGTGTTCCTCCTGTACCAGCAAGTGCATCTTCCTCCTCTTTGAGGTATTCTTCATCTTCCTCCTCTTCTGTCATCTTTGAGGCATGACGGCCCCTACAGTTTGACTCACCTTAGCAACAAATAAATCACAGAACATAGAACAAGATACAGACAGAAACCTAAAGTAAATGGAACTACATTTTATGGCACAGCATACAGAGTAACAGGGAGAGCTCCATAATATAATGAAACCAAAAGCTATTATTATATAAGGTAAACTGCTTGAATTAACAAATGTATTCAGAACTTGCCTTAACCCCACAGCTAGAAATGATAATATAGCACTGCCAATAAAATGGTAAATGGATATCATCTAATATTTATCGTATACACTCCTGACAATTTCATAAAATTAACCAGATGAGGACTCGTTTGGGCAGGCAGGGATTAGACCCAATACCTTCAGACGAGCAGGGATTTTAGTTCAATTTCCCTACCCATCTGAAGGGATTGGGCCTAATACCCTTACATCCAAACAAGCCCTGAGAGGCCAATGAAACGACCACCATATGCATCTATAAGCTTAACCAACCAAAATTGTTTATCTTGTATTGTTTGACACATACATACTACTTTCCAGCATCAGACAATTTTAGTACCATGGTCATGAACAAATATGGGCATTATTTTTAACGATTTTTGAATTTCATCAGTGTTACGCAAGTGCCTGCAGTTTCTACTAGTCGTCCCAGATGAGCATACATAGTAAATTATTATACTGGCACTAACATAACCAATATTACCCTCCACGTGGCTTCTTCTCTTTTGATTGGTTTCCTTTTGTGAAGTGGGCAAATATTTCAGTCTGCTGCAGTAGATACTTCAACCGCCCCTTCCCTTTATTGTTCTGATAAAAAATAATAATCAGAACTATGATGAGAATGCAATGTACACAGAAGAATCAAATGCAAAAGAAATTACATAATTTGCACATGATGGCAAATCATGTGCAGAAGGGACGCTTGTATTCAGGGATTTCTTTAAAGAAGGGGCATACCATGTCAGCATCAATGGCAGCATTTTGGCTATCCAATATTTCTTGGATTTTCTGCTTCTTTAATTTCTGGAGTTCCTTGAGCCTGGCTCGCTCACGCTTCCCTACCACTGCACTATCTGCAGGGTCTTCAGTCTGCAATGAAAATCAGTTAGGTGCAATACAATGCAAA
This sequence comes from Phyllostachys edulis, assembly GCA_036346405.1. NCBI lineage: Eukaryota > Viridiplantae > Streptophyta > Magnoliopsida > Poales > Poaceae > Phyllostachys > Phyllostachys edulis. The sequence continues at coordinate 95,930,760 of CM070545.1, read as the reverse complement.
AGAAGTTCAACCCGTTAATCTGATACAATCCAGACATTCGCACAATCACCTATTTACTCTTTTTATTTTGCCCAACAATACACAGAATGAAAGCACCTAGACAGCTACTGCATTGTAAGACATGAAGACAGCAACAATATCCTCCAAACAGTAGCTTCTTTCCAGTCCAGAGCTAGAGATATTCACTAATCTAATAGAAGCTCTAAATTATTGAAATGGGAAGCAGATAACTACCAACTAAACTAAAATTCATGTAACTGATATGAAATAAACTAATTTGATAGTGCAGTAACGCAAAACAAAAAAATTCACTGAGAACACAAAAAGTCCAACGCATATCTAGCTAAAAAATCTAGATCGCAGCAACGACCACAAAAACCTGGAAGACAAAAACTACACGGCACACACAGTTGATGAAATCAGCTCAATCTATCTACCCAAAAATATCTTAAATCTCATCCAAACCCTCTAAAAACCGATTCCACCCCCCAAAACCTAGCCCCCGGCTCACCTCGTCGCCGTCATCGTTCCCCGCGACGGCCTCGTCGTCCTCGGTGGACTGCGACCCCTCGTCGCTCTCCCCGGCGACGGCAGCACCGCCGTCCTCCTCCTCGTCGGCGCCCGCGCCGGTGGTGACGGCCTCGATCTCCTCCTCGTCCACCTCTTCCTCCCCCTCCGCCTCGCCCGCCGCCGCGGGCGCCTCCTCCTCGCCAGATCCGGAGCCGGCGGAGTCGGACTGGTCCTCCTCCTCCTCCTCGCCGGAGGACGAGATCTCCTCCTCCTCGTCGTCGTACTTCACTGGCTTCGCCATTGGGGCGAGCGGCGGTGGGGGGGCTAGGGTTAGGGTTTGCGGGAGGCGAGGCGGATTTGGAGTGCGGAATGGGATTTGAATCGTTTGATCAGGTGAGAGGCGGTGGGGATTCGGAGAGCGGAGCGATTTGGGGGGAAAAGGGAGGGAGCGGCTTATTTATAGGGGGCGCTTGTAGGAAGCGTAATTTGGTATTTGTAGTTTGGTCTCCTGGGTCTTACATATTTCTATTTACCTGCCTGGGACCTAGCCCTGTTTGAACGTTGGACTGGGCTGGGTTCGGGCTGGACCTGAAAAGCCCGGATGCAAACGATCAAGCCTGAGCCTGGCTCGGCCCAAATTTTGTTTTTCGATTTAAAAATATTATTTTAATTAATATTTAATTTATTTCGAGAATAAAAAAGATTGCTTTATTTTTTTGATAGCATTCATCGGGTTTTCAGGCCGGAAATCCAGTCCCAAGCGCGGTCCAGACTAGATCAAGGTCGATCCGGGTTGTCTGTGAACTGGTCTACTTGGACCCATAAATTGGTTGAAGTGGATTTGGATTCCAATTATAAGAAATCGTGTTCTTATGTCTGACCATTTGGATGCTATTATAAGATATTATTTAATTTAATTATAGTTCATAAAAAATTCATAGTTATGTAGCTGTCCCTTTTTGTCGTATTACACCACACCATTTTAAGGCCTACTTGGTTTGGTTCATTCAGAAGGCGGAGCTTAATAAAGGTCAGGTCATGGCTCCCTTCAATTATGTAAACATTTAAAGAAAATATTGTGTATTATGCCTAGCAAGTGCTTAAGCATAAAAATGACCACCCCTTTCTTGTAAAATTAATTGTTATTTGAGTTCTAGCCCCTCCTTGATTTCTACTCAAGCTCCGCCACTAGGTTAACTGGATTTGATCACACACATTCTTGTGTTAATATCCGTTATGTAGGCTCAAATGAACTATTTTTTATTTTAAAGGATTATTTACTTACATGAGAATTAAAATACCTTTTGCTATGTGTATGTTTGGCTCAATATATCTTAAGATTTGCATAGTTATTTCTATTTTCCATCTAATTACCTCATCTAATTTCAGAAAGAAGAAGAGAATTAGCAAATTTTCTTCATATTTGGAAATTTATTCTCTAAATTGAGAAGCTTCTATTTGAAAATTCAGGATTGGCTAGAATTAAACGTAAATAAACTATTTTCCCTATTTTATGTATATTTTTCAATGTGTTGAGCCATTCTAGTGAGTTTCTATTCAACACACAGCAAAAATCCTCGCAAAAAAACACGAAGTAAAGAAATTCCCGGAGCTTTGGATGCGACTCGTGACTCGTGAGACATGAAGGCAAATACGTGGCACTGAACGTTCTGAGACCATCGAACTAAATATAAATGTTTCGAGGGGCCTCTACAAAAAGTGAAATTCTCCGGGAGCACGAGTACAAGCGATTCTTCCGTGCACCTGATCCGGCATGCACCAGGTATGGTGGGTCCCAGATCCAGGGTGACCGTGCGACGGCTTACGGCGGACCACGCGTACGAAGCTTATTTGGTACCGGGAAGTGGGAGGGGAATTCGTTCCCGCCAACGAGGCGGGGATGTGTTTGAGGCCTCCCGCCGCCTCTGGGTTTGGGTCCGAACCAGATAAAAGCGGTCGGGTTCACCACCTTTGGCTATGAGGCTTAGGGTATGTACAATAATGTAGATAATCGTTGTATATAGTATTTTTTTTATATCGTTTATAGACAGCGCTAAAGACAGTTTCTATAATAGATCATCTTTTTACATACCTCTATAGACAACCCCTTCATGTACAATATGTCTTGTTTCTCGTGTTACAGTCGATTACTGCATGAGAGACGAGTCAATTCTCTATGCTCCTCCTCTCTCCTCTACATCATCTCATGTCCTACGTGTTAAGGCTTACAGACAACTGACGTCAAACCATTGTATATGCTCTTAGAGCGAATGTGCCATTCATCATGCATGGATCCATGCTGACAGGTGGGCCAGTGTTCAGTGTGGAGCAAAACTTATGATACTGGTATGTACCATTCCACCACCTAAAATGGTACAGAGTAGCCCAGCGTTTCGTACCAGTCTCGATACCGGTTAATAGAGGTGTCCAGAGGGGTCGTGTTGCCTAGGCTAGCTCGAAACACAAGACTGTTAGCCTGACCGGACGTGCTGTGCTTGGGTTGGCACTTTTCGGACCAAATTCGAAAGCCGAGACGACACGATCCGACAAAGACAAGAGGCGAAGGCGGCGAGGAAGGAGGTGTCGGCGGCATAGACGACGGAGGCGGCGGAGAATGGGCTTATCGTGATGTGCTTGGGTTGGCACAACACGATCTGATTAGTTAGTCGGGCCTAATAGGGCTCGTGCCGGCACGGGCCTGTGCTATGCCAGGCGGCCCATTTGGACACCACTACGTGTCAATACCAGTCATACCGGCTGGATATCGGCTCGATACCGGTTATACCGGCTTCAATACTGAACAATGCCGGCCATACCGGTGGAATTGAAAATACCGTCTATTGAATTTATTGTACTATATGTTATATTTAATCTTACTCCTATATATTTAGAGTAATATTACAAGTGAAGTTTAGTGTATATACAATTAAATATGTATATATTTATAAATATATATATTATTATATTAAACTCCGGAACGGTACATCAGTATGGATCGGTACCGAAATGTACCGCCAAACTGGTATAGCATGCGGAATGGTACGAAGGAGTATAGTGTGGAGCACCAAAATTGGCTATACGACAGAGTAGACAAGTTCAACTGTTAAAGCTTGTTGAAGCTTGAATCAACCTGTAGCTCGTGTTTCGCTCCTTGTAGCAACAGACATTCCCAAAGTACCTGGCTTGTCTAGATTTAACAAGGTAGCACTGAAAACAAAAACGTACATTTAGAATGATGTAAGAATTTTATTGACTCGGAGGGTTTTCCTCCCAACCTTTCTGATTTATCCTTGATTTCCCTAATTGCATCTGACATTCGTTCGAATGTCCTTTTTGTCTCTTTTTTTCTCTGCTCATCTAGTAAAAAATAGTGATGTTTGGTCGTTGATACAATCCCTAAAACACAGATTTGACCACTAATTTATATTATAGTATTTTGGAAAAAGTTCGGTTTACTCTCTCGAACTATCAGAAAAGTCTGGTTTACCCCCTGAACTACAAAAACCGGTTATTTAACTCCTCAAACTTGTTAAATCCGGTCATTTAACCCCCTAGGCCGGTTTCAAGTGGCGGTTTTGCTGATGTGGCACATATATGGCCACGTGGACATCCACATCACCATCTCTCTTCAGTTCACCTCTCCCCTTTTTCTTTTCTTTTGTTCTTTCTTCTCCTCATTTCTTCTTGTCCATCTGTGGCTCTAGCATGGGGGGTGGTGGCGTCATGGAGGTCAAGGCGTCGTGAGGATGGGTTGGGCCGTGGTGGTGGTGCGGTGTCATCGAGAAGACCCCACGTCCCATCACACCCTCTTGGTGGCCGCACCATTTCGCCGACATCATTGTGCTCGTGGTGATTGTCATCGCCGCCATCGTCGTTGCCGTTGTCGCTATCGCTTCCTCGATATGGCTATCCTCCTCCTCCTCCGGATGGCGGCGCCAGGCGGTTCTTAGCGGCAACCCTAGGGTCGGTATGGGGATGTTGGGGTGGAGGAGGAGCACCGAGGTCGCCGTGGGAGAAATCGGGAAGAAGCGGCGGCGGTGGGAGGGCGCCATGAGGACGGCAAGCAGAGATGTGGGAGGCGGCGAATATCAAAGGCTGCATGCCATGAGCGAGGGGAATGGGAGGCCACCAGCCGGGTCGGGTCGAGTCGAGAGCCTTACCGGTGTTCTTGAGAAGGACAAGTAAGCGAGTGGCGCGGCGGCGCTGCGGGTTCGACAATGTCGCCATCACCGCTTCGGCCCCGCAGACGCAGACACCGCCTCTGGTCGATCTTGATCGCCGCACCCCATCGAGGCGCGATGGGGAATCGGGTTCTTGTGATTCTTGGAGGGGCTCTTGGGGTGGCGGTGATGGGCTTTTGATGTGGCGACGTCGTTGGCGGGTTGGCGAGGGATTGGGGGAGATGGGTGAGGGGCGGTGGCTGATGAGGCGCGGCGTGGCCGGCAGCAGGAGGTCGAACGGGCCGCCTGTCTCCCCTCGATGGTTCCGAACGGTGAGGGGAAGAGAAAGAGATGGAGAAGAAGATAGCCACCTCACACATGCTGATTTGGATGCCACATATGCGCTAACTTGGACAAAACCGGCCACATCAGCAAAACCACCGCTCCAAACCGTTGTGGGGTGTTAAATGACCGGATTTGACAAGTTTGGGGGATTAAATAATCGGTTTTATAGTTCAGGAGGTAAACAAGACTTTTCTAATAGTTCGAGAGAGTAAACCGAACTTTTTCCTAGTATTTTTATAAAACATAATAAAAATATTTTTAAGATGAATCTATACGTATCATTTTTATAGGTCAAATCTAAATATTCAAAGAGATATCTATAGCCAAAGTCTAGAACATTTGACTTCATATATCCCAAAACGTAATTCTTTTTGGGGATGGAACAAATTAACAGAAATGTAAGAAAAAATATTTGGAAAAGCATATATGAGTTTAGGACGTTTGGTTGATGGCATGCACATAAGAAAGTGTAAAATAGAATATGCAAAGAAAAAGAAAGAAGTGCGTTGGATAATCGAAATAAAATGCAGAAAGTATACAAGCCCTTTTTTATTCATGCAAAGAAAAATTACCCTCAAAAGGGTGTCCTACCAATTTGTTCTAAGATTTTTGTACTATTGAAATTTATTATACACACGCACACATATTATTCTATAGTTGAGCATAGAATAGGATATTCTACGCGCCAACCAGCCTATCGCACCAGACCAATGTAGCATCCCAATCTTCGCATCTTTTTGAAATTTCAAAAAATAAAAATAATTTAATGTGAATAAATCAAACTTCAATTAAATTCAAAACTGGTTTATTTGATTTTTCTGGATTTTCTTGGATTTCTCCAAGTTCTTTTGCTATTTCTTGGAGTTTAGTTTAGTTTAATTCTTTTCTGTTTTCCCAAAATTTCTTTTCTTTGTTGTAAAATTTAATTTAAATTAATTATTTTCAAAGTGTTGGATTTCTTTTGGAGTTTCTACAATTATTTAAATCCTAGTCCATAATTCAAATCCAAATTCCAATTCAAATCTCATTTACAAATCCGAATTCAAATTTTGTAATTTGAATTTGTTCCCATGAAATATCTTCGGACCGAGCCCAATTCTTTTTCTCCGACCCACCGTTTTCCCTTTTTCTTTCTTTCTTCTTCTTTCACCTGGTTCCTCTACCTCTGCTCTTCTCTGTCCCAAGCCACCCAGGCATGCCGTAGTCGTTCGCCGCCCTTGGCCCCCTGCTCTACCTCAACCACGCCTTCCCCATACCAACCGCCACCAGTCCGTTCCGACAAATTTCCCCACCTCCCTTGTACCACCACACGCCAAATTTCCTCGAGCCACCGCTCGTGTATCGCGGCCCATGCCGTCGCACACAGTGTGTCATTTCTGTTTTCGTTGGTGGCACCACGTCCCCATTACCGTCGCCCACGTCGTGCCACCTTCAATTGCACGCCACCACCATCCCTCGCATTCAATTTTGTCGTTTCCTGTCGACGTTCAATGTCAAACGAAATCGTCGCCCTTTTCTTGCGGGCATTCCCCGTCGATCCAAGTATTGCCTTCACCCTATAAACAGAGCACCGTGTGTCCCTTGCTCCCTTATTCGATCCGCCCCAAACCTCAGCATCTAACTCTCCTTCGTTTGGCTGGAACGCGCGACGCCATTCTTCTTCTTCCTCAAGTCCGATCACGTCACCAAAGCGTCGATCTTCTTCTCCGATTTCAATGACTTTGGAGAACCAGTTTTCAATGCTGTTTCAGAAAAAAAAAACAAATTTTTGAGCAAGGCAAGTTACATTTTTTATCATATTTGATCCCGTCATTTTAAATTATTTATATTCTGTTTTAAATTATTATTGCATGCTTATTTATATTCAAGCTAATTTAAATTCCTGTTTTAAATCGATAGTTATTCCCAATTCCATTGTATAGCCAAATTTTGTTATTGGATTGGCCATCCCTTGATACCTTAGTTAGAAATATAGTTGGGATGATAGTATAAACTAGAACATATTGAAAAACTTTATGCTTAGTCAAAGCTTAGACTAGAAATATTGAATTTGGAGAGTTTAGCCAAAATGCTCAATATGATTTAAAATGATATTATGGTATTGTTTTTACCATAGAAATTTTAGAAAATGATTTGATGTGTAAAATAAATTAAAATTGGTTTAGGCTTGGGCAAAATGGATGTTAGGATGGTGCAAGTCAATGCATAGGATCGATTCATTTCAATGATCGAGTCCACCCTCGCTAAGGTTTCACCCCACCCTACGGATAGAGACCCGCAGAGATCAAGGGCCCCCTCTGACGAGGATTAAAACATCTATGTATTATTTTAATATATAATAAAAGACCATACATCTTCATGGTCGTAACCCCTAAGACCCACGACCTCCTGGTCGTTAGTATTCCGAGGTTACTTATCGGTACCTGCCTGATGAGGCTTTGTGCCTAATCCCGACCAGATAACCGCCAGAAAATTATCGAATCGGTATTTCTTATCGTATGATGAATGGAACACGTGTTATAATGCTCCAAACCATGCGATGGTACAACCCCGAGACATTGACTATTAACCGCCCTACTGTTAAGCTTTTCACAAGCAACCGCAAGGAAGTTAGCACATTGTTAATCGCTTCACCGCTCCGACCACCGTAACGCTTCACCAGGACGCCTTCTCCAGAGTAATCGCCACCTCTTCGGAAGTTATTTAAAGGTGAAGCATGAAGACTAAAAGAAAGGAAAACAGGACAAGAAGGAGACGATAGGCGACACACAAAACAAGGCCAAGGCAAAGATATGCACGAAGCCTAAGCGGTGGAATTAGAAGCTAGATAATCACCTTAGACTCATATTCTAAGTCCGATTGTCTTGCTACATTCCTCCATTCAAGGTAATTCAGGTAGTACTTAGCCACATCTTGTAAATCCAGTTCATATCAATAAAGAGCGACCCCCATTCCATTCCAGGATATTCCACGTCATTTTCCTCGTTTATTTTCGTAAGATCGGCGATTCGATCGTCGACACCCTCTTGCGCCAGGTGGGACCAACAAAGGTCATCACATGACTACCCACCGCATCAACAGGATCAACCGTGATGGAACTTTACAAATTAATCAGTCAGGTCCTGTCCATACAGGACATGTGGTTGCACGGTGAGGCATGGTAAAATACACTCAAAGACCAGTCCTTGAATGACCTGGGCAACTGCCACAAAGCCTTGGGCCTCAACCTTAACCAGGTTGAGCCTGTGCATAACATGCACCAACCAACCAGCCAATTCGCCCGAGTCCAAATCCATTTTTCCTTTTCTTTTGCTTTCAAAACCTTTGCCAAACCTCCATGACAACCCAATGTCATGGCCAAAACATTTAAATAACAGTTGGTCTTAGATGGTAAACTTTCCAAACAAGATTTTTGGTCTAAACATGACTAAGCATACATTTTTCAAGAGCTCCTGGTCCACACTATTGCATCAACTAGGTTTTATCTAAGGTGACAACAGGTTCGGTTCAATGTCAGCATTGGCCACATGAAGGATTTAGGCATAACTATGAATTTAAAGACACGCATTGAAACAATTAAGTAAAAATAGGCATGCAGTAATACTTGAAACAGAACATAAATTAGTTGAAATATTGGGTGCAACATGGTCAAGGGTGTAACTTGCCTTGCTCGAAAGCTTGGGTATCATCTTCTTCCTTAAAGAACTCGGGCTCTTCGGTGCCTTCACAATCTACACGGGAGAAAACAGAGCAACTCAAACAAAGCTCAAGTAAGATCCAAATGAACTCCAATGAAACACCAAAATAAAACCAACAGAGAAGTTTCAACGGTTTGGAGGAGGTCCAAGGAGCTGGTCAAGGAAGATCCAGCAGCTTGGGAGGAGGTCCAAGAACTGGTTGGGAAAAGCAAGAGAACTGGAATGAGGAAAAAGGTAAAAGTTGAGAGCTGCTCAAGCTTATATAGCCAGAGCTGCTGAGAGTTTCAAGGGTACACGAGTTCAAGAATAGGTGAAGAAAAAGATGGGAGCAGGTAAAGGAGATGACAAGAGAGAGTATGGGTTGCTGCAGAAGTGATAGCATTTAATGCGACACAACCGGCATTAAATGCTCAAAGACTTCTGTGGCGTCCGTGATACGGTCAAAGGAAGGAGAAGGTGAGCAGGACTGACAAATGGGACCAGTCAAAGCTCAAAAAGGAGGTCCTGCGGAGACCCTGAGGAGGTCCTGCAGAGGTCAAGGGAGGTCCTGACCCACCAGGGTGGTCTTTACAAAAAGACCAGAGGTCCTGAGGACAAGGAGAGGTTCTGAGGAGATCCCGCAAGGGTGGTCTTTGCAAAAAGACCAGGAGATCCTGAGGACAAGAGGTCCTGAGGAAATCCCACAAAGGTGGTCTTTGCAAACAGACCAGGAGATCCTGAGGACAAAGAGGTCTTGAGAAAATCCCGCAAAGGTGGTCTTTGCAAAAAGACTAGGATGATCCTAAGGACAAGGTAAAACAAGGGAGGTCCTGACGGTCAGATCAACTCAAGGGGAGGTCCTGACGATCAGATGAGATCAAAGGAGATCTTGGACAATCCTGATGAATCAAAGGAGATCTTGAATGGCCAAGATCAATCAAAGGAGGGAAGTGACTGCGAGGAAAAGGCGTGATGGAGCGGGAGCTGTCGGATTTCGATCGAACGGATCAAAGCGATTGGGCCGTTCGGACCATCCGAAGCTACAACTTGATCTTAGCCGCTCAACTGGATCGGGCGGTCCAAAATAATTGGAACATTCGGACCGGCCAAATGTTCCATCAGATCGGGCCGCCTAACAGAGATCGGATAGTTCAAAAGGGTTGGGACGTTCGGACCATCCGAACGTGCCAACAGGATCGGGCCGTCCAACAGAGATCGGACGGTCCACAAGAGATGAAGGTCAGGATCGCGTGGGGAGGTCTTAGACTGAAAGAAGGTCTAAACCACAGGGAGGTTTGGACCCTCAGATCCAAACGTAGGGAGGTATGGACCCTCAGATCCAAACGAAATGAGGTCCAACGGAGGTCTTGACGACTAAGATGAGACCCAAGGAGGTCTTGGCAGTCAAGATGAGACCCAAGGAGGTCTGAAAGAACAGGAGGGAGGTCCGAGCGGACACGGGGAGGTCCAAAAGAACAAGAGGAGGTCCAAATGAACATGAAGAGGTCCAAATGAACACGAGGAGGTCCAAGTGAACACGAGGAGGTTCAAATGAACACGGGGAAGTTCAAATGCGCATGGGAAGATTCAAATGAGCACGGGGAGGTCCGATTGAAGGGGAAATCAACCCGAATTTAGAATTTCGAAATCAAGGACATTTGAAACACAAACCTGAGCTGAAATGCATCGGGGTGGTTGCGACCCAAAGAGGTCAAAACCGAAGGAAGGTTCAAATAGAAAAGGAAGTCTAGACCACAAGGAGGTCTAAGCAGAGAAGGAGGTTTGGACCAAAAGGAGGTCTAAACCACAGAGAGAGATTCAAACCAACAAAGAGGAGGTCTGGACTAAAGAAAATCCAAACAAAAGATACGATGGGAGATCCAGAGAGGTCAAGGGATGTCTTGAACACCAGGGAGCTCTTGAGAACTTCCAACAAACTCCAAATAAACCAGACTTGAATTAGTTGAAGTTGGAGTTAGTCATTTAAAGCTCTTTTAAAATCTCAAGTTAAGCTTTGAACTCTCATCAAAACCAAATGGTTCTTTTATTTTTGAAAGCTCAAAAAGACTCAGAAAACCAGGGTGTTACACCAAACGCTATTCCGTAACTGAGTAGTTATAAAGGTAGCTTTCGGATATACTATGAAACATGCGGAGGAATGTGACTAGTCGGATATGGGATTTGCCCCTCCTAACATAACAGGAGAGATATCTATGGGCCTCGATGTGATCGGATAAAGAAAGTGCATGGCCATGCCACTAGTGGTCGAAGAGTCGACCACATGAAGTTATGTGACACTTGATCGAGAAAGTATTGAACAGTACATGGATGACAAAACATCTCACCTGGAGTTCAACCAGATATCGTGAGGCAAAGGGAGAATAGACGAGCGGGTCATTTAGTTCGATCAGATATGGACTGGAGATACGAGTTGGTCATATACTGGTCAAACATAATCACTAACTAGTCCAAACCTGGTCGTAAGGAGTTACAAACTGGTCATAACTAAATATGAACTATTCGTATAGAGATACGAGCTGGTCGTAAGTGATCAGGACCTAGTAGTTGATCATATTGCATTAAGGTTCGTCCGATATAATTTATGTGTTTTCGGGAATTGTTATATCCTACTAGGAACCGCTAACGACTAGTGGTCAGAAAAGAGTTTTCGAGTCACAAACGATTACGCATGAACCTACAGGGTCACACACTTAAGACGAGAGTTGCTTCACCGAAACCCTAGCCGCCATCTTCTCAAGAGAGAGCACTACCGTGCGAGTTGGTGCTAGCACACCAGCGTACGGTGTTCTATCCCTGGACGTGTGGATACCGTAGAGGCGCTGCTACGGTCGTTGTTGCACTCGAGGACGATCCACGATCTTCACTAGGAACGTGATTGGTTGCTAGTGTTGGACGATCGACTACGACCACTACATCAATGCGCTCTACGTTGGATCAGGATGCTCCAACTCTTCTTCCGTTGCACTGCGCGTCTAGTGGTAATGATCTATGATCTCCTACTTGCATGACTTCCTAGATTACGTGGTAGAATTTTGAATTGTCAGCTAGCGTAGCCTACCCGTATCCCTTTAGTGGTATCAAAGTCATCTTGAGTAGTTTTTGATCTAGATCGGTCGCATATACTTGATATGTGGCAGTACTAGATTGGATCTATTACTGGTCTAGTTTGGTAACCTAGATCGGTTCATGTGGATTGAACAGTCTAGGCACTAGTCGATAAGATCGATTGGTTTTTGGTAATAGTAAATGGGTTTGCGAGAGGTATGAGTTGAAAGCACCAGATGATTACTCGACTTGTTTATGATCGCATTGCATGATACTCCTACCGATCAGAATTCCGCCGTTGGGGTATACCGCAGTACGTGGTCGTATCAAAGTAGTGATTAGATTGGTCATTCGGAATAGGGTTAATATGATTAATCCGATGATTTCCATGGCTCAATTATGTGAATAAGATTCATGTCCCAAATTTTTTTCCAAGAGCGCTGCCCTCGACTCGCGAGGGGCGCTGCCCCTTCGAACCCCGCCTGCTAACTAGCTAGTGGGAGCGCCATGCTAGGTAATCGTATCACGCGTTATATAGTATTACGTGTTTGTGTTGCTCGATAGAATTGGATTCTATGCATAGCACCTTTTGCAGGGATTGATGTGAATAGTATGACCTATTGTGTAGGTGATGCATGTATGGGTTTTACATGGCCCGCGTGTCATGCTGTGTGATAGCCATCGAGCTACATATTATTGTATAACGGTCTGCGTGCCGACATATGATGCTTGATATTATCATATATAATTCATTATTAGCTTTTAGGGGTAATTGCGTAGTAGATGAATGTGGTGATTTCAAGTATGATAGCTCGGTGGACAGGAAGCATGGTGATGGAGATTATCATGCTAAGGGCCATACTATTTCACAGTTTAATATGATTATCTGTGAATGTTTATTTTGCTCTAGTTATGCTATTAATCATGTTTTATCATTAGTTGTTTTAACATGGTAGAATAGTATCCCTAAAAAAATTAAGTTAATTTGATGCCTTTCCAATTGCTACACCTATCATGATTTTGATCGTTAAATGGTAGGTCTACCAAAGTAGGGTGTTATTAACTATCTTAATAAGATGGGGTGGGTGTCAGACACCCACATGGATAGTATTGGTTTTACTTGACAAGACTATTAAAACAGTTTTGGGCCTTGGGGCATAGTGTTGGTCGCTAGGGCATAGAGATGCTACCTAACATACAAGAGTCATATGAGATATGATTGGCAAAGGGTTGCTTACCTAAATCACTAGGTTTTTAGCAGTGATGCCAAAGCTCACTAGGACTTAATGATATATGGATCTTGAACCCACTGTATGATGTTAGAGGAAAACATGGTTTAGAACATATAGGAGTATCTTTTATTAATGTGTTTAATAGAAGATCTTAAATAAATATAGTGCTTAATTTTTGCATATATTTCTATTGTAGATCATGGCACCTAATACTTCCTCTGCACCTATTTTTAACTTGCAATCTATTCTTGAGAAAGAAAAGTTGAATAGAACAAATTTCATTGACTGGTTTCGTAATCTGAGAATTGTTCTCAAACAAGAAAAGAAGGAATATGTTCTAAAGGGTCCCTATCCCGAGGAACCGAATGTTGATGCTACTTGTGCTGAAAAGAATGCTTATGAGAAGCATTGCAATGACGCAGTCGATGTACACTACCTTATGCTTGCCACTATGAACTTTGAGCTTCAAAAGCAATATGAGACCATAGATGCTTACAATCTGATTGTGGGCCTGAAAGGCATGTTTTAGGACCAAGCAAGGGCAGAGAGGTACAATACCTTCAAGGCATTGTTTTCTTGTAGGCTGTCAGAAGGTAACCCAGTCAGTCCTCATGTCATCAAGATGATTAGTCACATTGAGGGCTTGAAAAAACTTGGTTTTCCCCTTAGCCAAGAGTTGGCTACTGATGTGATTCTCCAATTGCTCCCTGCGAGATTTGAGCCCGTCATATTGAATTTTCATATGAATGGCATGGAGAAGTCAATGACCGAGTTACATGGCACCCTTAAAGGTTCCGAGGAGAGCATCAAGAAAAGTTCTAATCATATGATGATGGTTCAAAAGACTACTAGCTTCAAAAAGAAGGGTAAGTCTCAGGGAAAGGGAAAAGGCAAAGGAAAGACTTAAGATGAGATCGAGAGTCTCAAGGTTAAGCTTAATAAGCTTAAGCTAGGTCCTAAGCCTGACACATAATGCTACCATTGTCATGATACTGGGCATTGAAAGAGAAATTGCAAGAAGTACTTGGCATAAATGAAAAAGAACAAAGGAACTAAGACTTCCAGTTCAGGTATAAATATTATAGAAATTAATCTTGCCACTTCTCCTACATGTTCTTGGGTATTTGATACCAGATCGGTTGCTCATATTTGCAATTCGATGCAGGGACTGATAGGGAGTAGAAGTTTGGCAAGAGACGAGGTTGATCTTCGCGTGGGCAATGGAGCAAGAGTTGCTGTATTAGCTATTAACACTTTACCATTAGTTTTATCCTCAGGATTAGTTATGGAACTAAATAATTGTTATTATGTTCCTGCCTTAAGCAAAAACATTATTTCTGCTTTATGTTTAGGAGCTGAAGGTAATGAGTTCAGAATAAAGAACAATTGTTGTTTAATTTATTATGAAGATGTGCTTTATGACCATGCTCCATTGGTGAATGGATTATATGTTTTAAATCTTGAGGATATGCCTGTCTATAACATTAATGCTAAGAGACTTTGACCCAATGATTTGAATCCCACTTTTATTTGGCATTGTCGCCTTGGTCATATAAATGAGAAGCACATGATGAAGATCCATAAAGATGGCTTTCTAAACTGATTTGATTTTGAATCATTTGAAACATGTGAATCTTGTTTACTTAGCAAGATGATAAGAGCACCTTTTACGACCAGAGGTGAAAGGGCAAGTGACCTGTTGGCCCTTGTACATACGGATGTATGTGGTCCGATGAGCACTCCGACCAGAGGTGGTTTTCAGTACTTCATGTTTTTTACTGATAACTTTAGTCGATATGGTCACATCTACTTAATGAGGCATAAGTTTGAATACTTTGAAAAGTTCAAAGAATTTCAAAATGAGGTACAAAATCAACTTGGCAAGACAATTAAGTTTCTACGATCAGATCGTGGAGGAGAATATTTGAGCCATAGGTTTGGTGATCATCTAAAGCAATGTGGAATTGTTCCACAACTTACTCCGCCGAGAACGCCTTAATGGAATAGGGTGTCTGAATGACGGAATCGAATATTGTTAGACATGGTTCGGTCAATGATGAGCCAATCTGATCTTCCATTGTATTTCTAGGGATACGCTCTAGAAACAACAACTTTCACTTTAAACAGAGTTCTATCCATGGACGTGTGGGTACTGTAGAGGCGCTGCTGTGGTTGCTGTTGTGCTCGAGGACGATCCACGATCTTCACAAGGAACGCGATTGGTTGCTAGTGTTGGATGATTGACTATGGTGGATGATAGACTATGACCACTACATCGATGCGCTCTACGTTGGATCAGGCTTCTCTAACTCTTCTTCCGCTGCACTGCGCGTCTAGTGGTAACGATCTATGATCTCCTACTTGCATGGCTTCCTGGTTTATGTGGTAGAATTTTGAATTGTCAACTAGCGTAGCCTACCTGTATCCCTTCAACCATAAGTCTGAAGTGGGACAGACTAGGCTAAGTAATTTGTAACACCTCATTGTTAATTGTACCATGTTGATGTGCGGGTATCGGTTAGACAGCATTCCCACTTGGTGCAAGAGGGGGCTGCCGGAGGGTGGTAATCCAATGAAAGTGAAACCTTAGCGAGCATAATAACTTTGGGGTGGGACATTGTAAAAGCCTCGTGATATTTCCTTAGTCGCACGCATTTGGTCTTGGCTGACATTTTAAGCAATTATCTATTGTGGGTAAAGTTGTACAACCTCTGCAGAATTTAAAACTATTCGAATAGCCGTATCCATGGTCATGGATATGCCGAGCAAAGCCTTTCCTGGATTAGACCATAGTTTTGTTTTAAAAATGGTTTGACAAAAATAATTTCATGGATGTTTATTCCATGTGGGAAATTAGGCAGAAAGCCTTGGTGTAAGGGAGTTAGTCCTTCACCAGAAGTGCATCTTGCACTAACTTGACAGTTTAAAATCAAAGAATTTTAGATATAGTATAACTGCTTTGGAACATAGTAAATGTATTTAAAAATGCCAAACATTGCTTTTGCACAAATAACCATATAAGTCTTCCTTTGATATATCCCTGCATGCATTAACTCTGTTATGGGTGTAACTTGCGGAGTACATTTTTATGCTCACCCTTGGTTAATAAAATGTTTTTCAGAGGTGAATGACTTCGCTACTAGTGTGGATCCTGACAACTAGGACGTTACCCTAGTCAATTGCTTGTGACAGATTAGCTGAGCTCTACTACTTCTTCTTCATCTTCCATTGTGTTCTTTATTATTGGCTTGTAAGCTTTTCTTGTAATAAACTCTGATATTTATCAATAAAGTTGTGTGAATTATAGAAGTTACCATATTTGTTTACTGTATACACTAGCTACTGTTCCAGGGACTAGTGTAGAACACACAGAGGATTTGGGCGTGTACTCCTAGGTCCGACAACCGAGCACGCGCACCTCAATGAGTCACGCTGCCCGCACGTGCTAACCACGTCTGAGCAGGCCAGTCCCAACAGTTATAGGCCACGAACCCTCAACCCTCATGTGTGACGTATATCTGGCAGTAATATGTAATGTATGTGAAAGTAATTGTAATACCCTTTTTACTGCCTTAACATCTCTCAACGTACTCCTTTCTTTGGGCCACGGACTCACAACCCCCCACGCGTAACGTCACACTTGGCAGTAACTTATAATATATGTGAAAGTAATTTAAATACCCATTTTACTCCCTCATCATCTCTCAGCGGACTATTTTTCCTTCTCGGGCCACAAACCCATGACCCCCCGCTGTGGAGGATAGGCAAGCTGACATGGCAGGGCACGTGTTAGTGGTGAGGCACGACGACGTCGGTGGCGCACAGAGCTCAATGGCTCGCCAGCGTTAGTGGCCACGGTGGCGCGTGCAATAAGGTGAAACAGAGTGAGGAGGTCACGACTAGGATGGTGACGTTGGTGTGACAGCGGGGAGCAACAACGATCATCGACGACAAGCAAGGAAGCAGCAGCGGTGACGGATTGCTCAACAGCGAGGTGGTTCTGGTGAAGCTCTGGCGAAGGCAAGGGAAGCACCGGGTAGAACGTGACGCGAGGAGTAAGATGGTGGAGAAGATGATGGGTGGGGGCTCACTGGAGAAGCGCAATAGGCCGACGGAGGGTGGCCGCCGGAGAGGAGAGAGATGAAAGAAATCTCAGGCTATGGTGGTCCAAACTCAAAATCGAGGGAGGGAAAGTGTAGATCGGGTTGATGAACATGAGATGACGCGAAAGATTTGGTGAGAAACTCACCATGGCGGCAGGGAATGTGGAAGTAGTATTTCGGTGTCACGGGTTGTTGCCAGAGTTGAAGAAGAAGAGGGTGGCTTCGGTGATGTAGCGCACGGGGGCTCCAATGGCTGGGCGCAAACGGAGGAGGAGGATGAGGTGAAGCCGATGACGCGGACGGGGTGGCCCAAGAAGCTTTGTCGGTGGAAAATGAGTGGTGAAAGTTGGCACCGATGATGGAGGAGATGAACTCGGGCGAGGCGCATAGAGAATCTCTAGCGAAGGGGGCTAGGGCACTGGAGGCGTAGGCACAGAGTGGAGCTAGGGCGCCCAGGGGTGGCGACTTTATAGCCTTAGAAGGCGTGCTCCATAGGGACACCGAGCGGCAGCACGGAGGAGGAAACCGGGGCACGGACGGCTGCAGTGGCGTGGCCACGTGTGCTGGCAAGCGGCGTCGCGTGGTTGGTAGGTGGCTAGGCGAGGGGAGACCGATGCACTAGCGGCTGACAGCGGGCCATGGGCGCAGGTGGGGAAGGAGGCGAGGATGCAGGGCTGGGCTTGAAGAAAGACCGGGCAAGGGAAGGGAGAAAAGGAAATGGGCCGAGGCAAATTCAGCCCACTGAGATAAAAGAAAAAGGAAATCGATATAGGAATTTAGAAAAATATTGAAATTCAAATGAGCTCAAATAAATACCAAACCAACTCGGAAAAATCCAAGAAAAATCCTTGGAACACAAGGAAGCCAAATAATACTAGTTTTGATTTAATTGAAGTTTACATTAATCAAATTAAATTGTTTTAATTTTAGAAATCCTATTTAAGCTTTATTAAACTAAGGAAAATTGGCGAGATTTTTCGGGGACCTAAACTACACAAAAGATTTTTGAAAACTTAAATTTTGGGACGTTACACGCAGTACATGCCCTTGAAGTACGCTGTGATCCATTTTTCCCTCAGGTCAATGAGGTTAGCAATGGCATGGCTGTGCACGAGCCCGTAGTCTTTGACCAGCCCTTCCGACGCATCTTTGAATTCCGTCGGAATCAGCAGATGGTTTATGACAGTCACCAAACACTCTTTTAGCCCTTTGTGCTGTCCGTACAAGTTGTTCAGGGGCTCCTTGTACTTTTTCGGCATGTGCCACGTGCACCACCTGTGCTGCGTGTGGGGAAAGACACGTGAGATGAATGCGACCATCGATGTGTCTTGATCTATAGTAAATGTATACAATAGAGTTAGTAAATGTTTTCAGCATATGTAGTAAATTCCGATGGACACAGTAAAAATCAATGAGTCTTGATATATAGTAAATGCATAAGTCATAAGTAGTTAATGTTTTCAGCAGATGTAGTAAATACTAGTGGGCATAGTAATAATTCACCAGTCAAGATGTAGATGGGGTCCTTACCCTCGATGCAAGTTCTGAACGTTCTGAATAGCCACTCAAAGGAGTTTGCCTTCTCGTCCCAGAGCAGCGCAACGCCGAAGATGGTGTTTTGCAGATGGTGGTTGGAGCCAACAAACATAGCTACACACATGTTGTACCTATTGGTTTTGTACGTTGCGTCGAACGTGACGATGTCTGCGAAGTCAGCGCACGCAGCACGATAGCTCGTGTGGCTCTAGAAGATGTTCTTCACAACATTGTTCTCATCCACCTGTATGTCATAGTAGAACTTGTCGTTCTGCTCCTAAGATTCCTTGAAGGAAAGCCATCAGCTTGTTTATATCGTTAGCATTATTAGCGCGCTTATTTTTTTTTGAAAGAAATCCTGCGTTGGGACAATAAAGAGGGTTGGTGTCGGGACCCAAATATGCAAATCTGGACCCTCTGTGTATACCGCACTAGTCCAAGATCACGCTAATGCATACAGCGGCTGCATAGATAAAATATCATTCCATATGCAAAGATTACTAAGAAATAGGCAAATAACAATAATTATCAGAGTAACGACCTTAATGTCAAAGCTTACCATTAATGCCTTAGAGGTGAATAACTCAATTAAGCTACAGCAGAAAGAAACATAATAACTTCAGTGAAGCCCATCCATATGACCACAGACAATTGACTGGGGTGGCGCGACCTAGTTCTTCACGATCCTTGAAGTTGACCTTGTTGACAACGATGAACTAATGTGGTCTTCATCCACTGAACAACTTTGTTTATAGCAAGAATGAGTACATAGAGTACTCAGCAAGTTGCACCACAGAATGCAATTATAGATGCTGGCTTATCCCAAAGGATATGCCATCTATGGTTCTTTTGCATAAAAGCAATAGTTGCAGTTGAATATGAATAATAGATTGAAACGTAATTGAAAACAAATAGTACTAATAATTTAACAAGTATTTTCACAAAGCTCGGAAGGCCTAATCAATTTCTTTCACACAACCACATGAGTTAAACCACACAGTTGTCCTCCCAATTGTTTTATGAAAATCTACCCCTTGTATGAAATCTATGAGCATGTCCATGACCACAGACACGACTATTTGAATAGATTATTAACACTCTACAAAGGTTGTACACTTTACTGACACGATGCAATTAACTTGTACGGAGAAGATCACAACAAAGACTTTCAGAAACTTCATCTCATCAATGACCCCTCCTGATGTGCATACTATCGGCACTAACCCTTACACAGTGCTTTGGGCCGACGCACACCATTTGACCTAGAGACGGCGAACCACCCATAAATGTGACCCTACAGAGTAGTCCACACCTCCACCCTATCACAGAGCTAACCTACTACCTGAGTTAGTCAATGTTGAGATTCCGTAATTTAATGAGCTAAGCTTATCACATACCAGGCATGTGGTCGTATAGTAAGGCTCAGTTCAATGGCGCACAAAGTTAAGTCCTTAATTGAACAAGTCGAGACTGTCAATTTTGTGAGAACCCGGGGTATTAAACGTGTAATACTTAACCATCAAATTGGTCCTAGCATTACAAATAAAATATCTCGATTCTCGGCAGATATGTACTTCCTGCATTACAAGACACATACCCCATACAAAAATTTAGCATTCATTCCATACACAAGTCATTACATTACCAAGTCTATAAGCTTACAACATAAAGGAAATACAAGTTCATATACAAAAGTAGGGCCGACCGGCCAAATAACAAGGTAAATAACCAAAGTAGCAGCGGAAACATAAGCCATAAGATGGCGATAAACAAAAGCCAAACGGTTTGCCATTACCCACAAGGCAACCGACCGGGCCGCCAAGCTAATCGTCTTGTACGAAGTCGGTCTCACAATAGTCGATCCCTTGGGGATCAACCTTCTTTGCAACAATTAATTAAGCAAAGAAAATGAGTACAAAAATATACTCGCAAGACTTACGTGTAGTGTAACAGCCTATACATAGCTACATGCAAGCTTATTTAAGTGGAGGAGGCTCTAGACTCATTTTCAACATAAAGCAAGTTTTCATTTGCAATAATGTAATAGATTTAAAGCAGTTTTACAATCTGTTTTTATTTGACAAAAACAGCGAGATACAAGTAACAATAATAAAAGACATCCTGGAAGTGGCTAACCCAATAGCCACCACAACAATAGCATGAATTCCCCATTCATACCACCCACATCAAGTTTTTTACATTAAAATTCCAAAATGTTGAGTCTAACTCCTGCAAATCCAATCCCAAGCGTGTCCATGACCTAGGATGAGGCTATTCGAATAGTTTATACCTTGCAGGGGTGTACCAATGTACCCATACGCCAGACCGCCTCTTTTGCCACCGGATAAAGCACACTTCCGTAGGTATGCCGGCAAGGCTAAGTCCTACGAGACGTTTCCGATATTGTGTATTAACTACGAGTCGCCCATATGGGAATGGGAACCCCCATACGTTGTGACGGAGTCATCGGTAGAGAGAGAACTTACCGATGCTCCTCGGGGTAGGGAACTTGGACTTAATACCAAAACCCATCCCGTCACGCCCAATCCACACATGGAGTAAATCCTTTTTCAACACAACACACATAACCTCCTGCGACCCGGAGCTAATACACGCCAAATTACTAAGTCAAGAGAGGTTCAATATGCCTCTCATGTGGTTAGCACGCAATTATGCTTGGTTTTGGTGAAACAAGATGTTTGGTCCTTGTTGACCTAGGCAAGACATTCACACACCCGATATCACACCATCCAACCACTTGCCCAAGTCTAAATCATTTCATTTACACTTTTAGTTTTCAAAGTAATATAGCACAAGGTGCTGGACATAGTGTAATAAAATAATTTGTGTGATCAAAGTTATCGACTAAGTCGATAACCGCCCAATTCTACTGGTAGCTAAGCATTTCTAAGCATGACACCGTAAAGACAATAAAAGAGCATAATTCAACTACCGAGCTCTAATTCACCGGCGAGATTAATACCTTATGTTTAGTGGCAGGGGATAATAATTTAAGGGCAACCATGCAATAGGAATAACTACCTCTAATCAGGAAAATAAACTTTGACACAAAAGCATGCATACATACAATTTGTAAACAAAGTATTAGACTTTGAAAGTAATGAGATTATTATGATCAAACTGCTTGCCTTTGTTTGCTGGTACTCTGGACATTCACACGATCAACTCCGTTGCACTCCCACATCATCGTCATCTAGCGATAAGAACCGACAAAGCGAAAACACCGAATAAACACCAAATTCCAAAAGTCTTCAAAAATTATGAAATTAATACAGTAGTTAGATTATGATTTAATATGAATTTAGAAACAAAAATTATTTTATTTCGAGTTTGTATGTGAGAGTTATAGTAGTTTGAAAATCAGATTTCGGGAAAATATTGAGAAATTCACTTTTGTTACTGTTTATCTGATTTTAATTATTTAGTGAAATTTTGTAGGATAGTGGTGGATATAAGGATTACAAAAATGTATAGAGGATAAAATTATATGAACAACCCAATTGGATTCAACTCATTTGGAGTTCAAATGAATTTTCTATGAATTTTTGAAGTTAATTCAATTTCTAGTGTAAAAATTGTTCTTTCCAGAAATTAATTCCAATTTCGAAATTTTTTGGGACATTAACATGATTCAAACCTATTCCAAATTAAAGTGCATTGAGAATGAAAACCAACAAAATTGGTTTCACTTAATTTGGAGTTGATTTGATTTAGTTATGAGGTTTTGAAGTTAAGATTAAGGTCTGCTGTTGTTTAACTCACCAAACTTCAAAATTTGACTTATGACTAAATTTGCTCTTTTTAGCTTAGATGTGAAAGGCTAGGCAAAAAGAGGTTTACTTAATCTGATCTTTGACTTGGGTATTATCTAATGAATTTCTTCAAGTGTAAGCTGATAAAAGTTGATACCTAATTATCAGACTTATTTGACTAACCTCCTCGCCACCTAGATCCTATACTTATGATCTAATCCTTCAGAGTGTTAAGGAGATTACAAAAGCTAACTACTGAATGAACTCGCTTATTCTAGTTCATTATATCCTTAGGTGGAAGCTATCGACATTTCACAAAGCCAAAGTTCAAGCCTTGATTTCAAAATGAAATACTCTTAGAGCTTAAATACTCTTGGCTAAACCTACAACATTCATTTCTGACATTGGTGTGCAACTGCTCCCTGTTAACTCCAACACCAACTATTTACTTCCTTTTGTGATCAACAATGCAGGAAAAAGGATTTTATTGTTTTGTCAAATTGAGTTGCTCTGCTAGCTTACAAGCTGAAAGGACATGACTTTCTGATTACATGAAGTAGGATAGATAGAAACTTACTGGAATTCTAAGCTGTACTCTCAACACCTTCTCCACTTAACAATGTATAAATAGGATTTGGCTGTTTCTCTTGCCGATTTCTGAACTTTCAGATTTGGGTGCTAACAACTTCCTCTACTTCAAATTTGTTAACTCTCTGATGATTTCAAATTCACATTCATATGGATTTTCAGATTTAGATGTTGTTAGATAATTGTCAAACTAATTAAGTTTAAGAGAATCTTTAACTACTTGAATTAATCCTGTTATTAGTCTTCTGACAAAACTTACATTCTCGATTCATCGCTTAAGCACTTTCATCGTAACATTATCTAAAATTGAGTTGTCGACAACATATTTTTCTCAAGGAAACACTAATTCAACTATCTATTTGTAAATTAGAATGGAATGATCAATTGACACACACAAACTATGCTAGCTTAAGAGAGTTAAATTGGCAAAAAGGGTTCTAATTTCAGTTACAGAGAAACATTTTCAGAGAATGAGCTACAGAATGTAACAGCAGGGCTCGGTGGCTTGGGTCATGGATCGGCATCTTGGCGATTAGGCAAGGCGGCAAGCGAGAGAGGCCGAGATGGATCCGGAAGGAGGCGACCATGAGGGTGGTGGAGTTGGGGCTCAAGGCACGGCAGTGCGGCCATAAGGAAGGCACGTCCGTCCGTGGAGGCGAAAAGAGGGCGGCACACTGGAGAAGACTAGGAGGGAAATTAGCGTGCGCAAGGGCACGAGTAGAGCTTAGGGGACTCACCGGGGTGGTTTCCTTGGACGGAGAAGCACCAAAGTGGGCCGGCGGTGGAAACCTACGGCGGCGCGAGGTGGTCACCGTGGCGGGGTCGCTGTGGAGCAAAACAACACAAGTGAGTGATCGAGGAAGGTCCAGGGAGACTAGAGGGTGCTCATGGAGGGAGGAATCGGAGAGGGGTTCGCCGGAGAAGAAATGGCGTCGGGGAAAGCGGTGGGGGGCTGGGGGTCAGAGTCGGAGAAGATGGCGTGCACGCGGCTCCTCGGTTGATGACCCCCAAAATTGACGAAGGGCTTAAGCTCACCATGGTGTTGGGCGCACCATGACGCGTTCGGGGGTGGAAGGGGATCACCGGAGTGGTCGGAACAGCAATGGGCGCCCTCGGCAGTGCCGCCATGGCTCTCGGCTTTGAAGCTCGGGTTGATTTGAGGAAGAGAATTGGAGGGGGAGTTGGGCGAAAACGAAGAGGGAGAGGAGGAACACCCAGCGCTCGGCTTAAATGGGGGCGAGAAGGGAGGAGTTCCTTGCGAGAAACCGAGCTCCCTCTCTTCTCGGTCATGGCGTCCTCCCACGATTTTCTCGACGAGGACGGAGAGCAGAGCGACGGCGTCGGTAGGAGAAGGCCCTGGTTGGTTGTCTTGGGCGACGGCGCGACGGATCTGACGGGGAGAAGACGGGGAGGCCGGGCGGCGTGGCGCGCTCTCTCTCTGGCGTCAAGAAGATGCAAATGCCACGTGGCACACGAAGGCCCTGGGCTCGGTGGCGAGGTAGTGCCGTGAAGAAGAAGGGGGGGCTGACGAAGGGGCCCCACAGATCAGTGGGAGAGGGAAAGGTGCAGCCGGCGAGCTGGTTAGGCTGAACTAGATTGATCTGAGTCCGGTCGGTCCGATCGTTTGGCTCGGTCAGTGGAATAGTGATGGCCTTGATTGTGTGGAAAAGCTGAGAGTTTAGATGAATTTTTGAAGGTAGATTCTTAGCTCCAAAATTGATGAAGATTTTAGGGAAGGTACCTGACACTAGTTAGTCCAATAATTAATTTTTCCCAGGGTTTTTCAATTTATAAAATTTTCTCTTAAATTATTTTAAGTTTCTATTTTGGTGTTTGACTTTTGATTTTCTTGGTTTGACTGGCTGTTTTTAAATAACAAATAATTTCTAAAAATTGTGAAATTTTAGGGTGAGTCTATAATATGTTCCAGAACATAGAAAAAATATTTCTAGGCACTGTTCACTTGATTTGTTTGTCTTTTAAATTCAAACTCAAATTTGAACATGCAAATAGACAAGAAACCAAACAACCTCCAATATTCAGAAAATCCAAACAAGCATATTAGAGTATATCAAATATAAATAACATATTACCAAATTTTGAGTCCCACTATATTTTCAAAAGCAAAATCAGCTTTGTATTTCGAGCTATAGAAAATATATTTTCAAGTTTGAAATGGAGAAGGAGTATTGGGTTACTAGGTTTCAATCTAGTCTTCAAAATCAAGGGATTTTCTACATAGGGTTTTATACCCTACTCTGAACTAAGTTTTCAAATTCTTGCCAAACTTTTATTTTGTTTTAGAAATTTCATTTTTAGGTTTTGGAAAACCAGGTTGTAACCTATTTGCTTTGCAACAAAAAGTTTTAGAAAGGTCCAAAATTTCACAAATGCATATTACATGCTTAACTAATCCAACTTAAGGATTTTGGACTATTACAAATTTCTAACTAAGTCATCGCAATTCACATTTCCCAATTACAAAGCTTCACCATATCACAAATCCTTCCCACTCGCATCAGTCTAAATCTTTTTCCTACCTTGTTGAATAAGTGCATCACATGCTATCAACGGGTGACAACATACAACACACGACTTTTCACAACATGTTCCATAATCACTTAGTCAAGTATGAGATTAATATTTCAAAATGATATCAATGACTCGTTGCAAGGCTAAGCAAGGGAAAGGTTCACGGTGAACCGGGTTCATGGGGCTGGGGTTGACCAAGTTTGACTGACATGCGGGGTTCACGGTGAACTGGGTTCATGCGACTAGGGTTGACCAAGTTTGACTGACATGTAGGGCTCGCATGTAAGTGACTTGGCTCACGTGGAGTAGGTTTATGCAGTTTGGGTTTAGGGTGATGCATTGGTGTGCCACGTGGATGTGGACGTGGCTGACACATCGCACATGGGGATGAGGTGGCAGGGAGATGGCACACACGTGGTGACTGCATGGCAATGAGGTGGCAAGGTTGGGTGAGGTGGCGGCGAGGCCGACAGGGTGCTTGCATGGTTGCCACAGAGGACGCAAAGGATGACTTGGCGATGACACGATATTGATGGTAGCACAATGGCATCGGCGGTGCATGGAGCTCCATGGCTCTCTAATGACGGAGGACATGACGGCGGTGACAGAGCGGTAAAACGAGGAGAGGAGAACACGGCGATAAAGATGATGTAAGCGTGGAGACCGAAGGAGGTCGGTGTTGGCCGTCGGCGAGCTCCAAGTGGCTGCGGCGAATCGGCTACGGCGGCAAGGGTGCTACAGCGAAGCTCTAAGGAAGGTAAGGGAAGCACGGTGTAGAACGTGACACGGGGATGAAGAAAGTGGTGAAGATGAAGGCGAGGGATCACCGGTGGCAGCACAATTGACCCGTGAAGGGCGGCTGCCAGAAAAGAGAGAGAAGAAGATGATCTTGGTGCACAATGGACAAAACGTGAAATCAAAAGATGGGAATCATAGATCAGGAAGTGGAACGTGAGATGATGCAAAAGATTTGGTGAGAAACTCACCGAAGAAGCCAGGAACAAGACAGAGGCATTTTCAGGGTGGCAGACGCGGTCGGAGATGAAAGAGAAGGAGTTGGTGCCGGGGCTAGGAGGCTCGAGAGCTTCCACCAGTGGCAGCACACGTCGGAGGGGGACTAAGAGGCTCTGGTGACGCAGACAGAATGGCTTGAGGTGCTTTGTCGGCGAAGAACGATGGCGAAGGTGCGGTCCCAGCTTTGGAGTAGACGACTGGAGCTTCGGCGGTTGGCGACGTCCCAGGCAAAGAGGGTTAGGGCACAGAGGTAGCAGAAGGAGGCATGGCTAGGACGCATGGGTGCAGTGGCTTCATAGTGCGAGGAGTCGTGCGGGGCACAGACACCGAGGATGGCGGCGGCGGAGTCCGGGTGGAAACGGTAGCGCCACAGGCATGGGCGTGCGTGTGGGCGGTGGAACTGGTTAACACACTGGCCCAGCAATGGGGCAACAGTTGGTGGGTTGGTGGTTGCAGCGTGGGACACACTAGGGTTTGCGCGCAAAGGTGGGTTGAAGGCAGCTTGGGCTAGCGCAGTGGCGAGTCGGGCCGATGAGTGGGGCGGGGATGGAGGCAGGTTGGCGGGGATGAAAACAGGGACGGGCTGGGTGGAGAAGGTGGGCCGATGGAGAGAGAGAGAGGAGTGGGCTAATCCAATTCGACCCAGGAAGAAAAAGAAAATAGAAATGATTTCCAATTTAAGAAAAGGATGGAAATTCAAATGAGGCAAAATAAACACCAAACGAACTCAGGAAAATCCAAGAAAATTCAGGAAAATTCCTTGGAACACAAGGAACCCAACTAACTTTGTTTTGGATATAATTGATGTTTACATTAGTCAAATTAAATAGTTTTAATTTTGGAAATTCCCAATTAAGCTTTATTAAACCAAAGAAAATTGGTGAAGTTTTTCGGGGACCTAATCTACACAAAAGATTTTTTGAAAACTCAAATTTTGGGATGTTAAATTTGGTAAGTACAGTAAATTGATGTAGACTTGTAGTAAAAAAGTGCTAAAACAATCCAGTAATTTGCTCGGAACATAACAGTAAAGACCGTGGCGGGATTAGGGATGGCAATCAGGCACGGCGGGTGCGGGTAATGCTCGCCCATACCCACGCCCATGACCCTAATTTTCCCCCACGGGCATGCCCGCGAAGGACAATGGGCGAAGAACCTCACCTATACCCGTCGCCCGTGGGCATGCCCGTGTACCCGCGAACCTCGCCCATGCCCATGAACTTTAGACATTAAGCACTGAGCTAACTGTGTCGGCCTTTCCTATAACACTCGTAGCATCATCAAGAATGGATAATAAGAAGAAGAGACGCCAACGAATTTGTACTAGCAAAACTTTCCTCTGCGGCATTTCAGCTGAAGAACTCAACACTCTTGGCACAGTTATAGCAAGTGAAACCAAAGGAATACAGAAGAAGAAAAAAATCGTACTGGACTACCGAAGAGTAGACTTAGCACAGATGGAATCAACTCAATAATAGTAACAGAAGAAAGATGAAGTATATACTAGCATGTAATTTACATCTCACACCACCAAAATCTTATTCTACATAGTGTCTAAATTACAGAGGCAGGTGATGGTACACCGGGAAGAAAGACATTCGTATGTACAAGGACACCACAGAGCGATTTCTCTTGGGTTTTGCTAATTGCTATGCCAACAACCCACCCCTAGCATACCATCCCACTGGCTCACAAAACACCAAGAGAAAGCACTGCTCATACTACTGCTATATGCCCACCAAATCTCATAAAAAATGCTACTCCAAGGATAAGAACAAACGGGAGAGAGGGCAAGTAGGAGAAGTAGGAGATCGAGTAGAGAGTAGCAATCAAGACACACAAAGAAGAAGAAGAAGAGAGTAAGATCGAGCTCAACTCATACGTGAAGAGAGCTCACCATGCATACCAGAGCAGAGCAGAGGAGATGGAGAGCAAGATATCACCACCACCTGCACACCTGCGGGAGCACTTGCCCTTGATCCACTTGAAGTCGTGCCGCACCGAAGTGCTTCACCTTCCCTCCACATCGCACACCTTGTAGGCCACCACCGCTTTTTTTACTCTGACTCGGCGTCGTCGAACGACCACGCCGGGCACCCTGCCACGCTTCTTGACCAGGGCTGTATGGCGGCGGCAAGGCCCAATGCGTGAAGGAGGATGTAGCTCCTGAGGTTGACGGAGTGGTGGCCAACGGAGGACCAGGTGGTGCTGTTGGCCCGCTTCACCTGCGTCGCGGCGCCGTCGGAGGAGGAGGACGAAGAGGGAGACGGCGGGCGGATACGCGGGTGAGGGGAGAGGGCTTGAGGATGAGGCGGCGGTCGAGCTTGAGGAGGAGGAGCGGTGGTAGGATGGGGGGCGGCAGTCGACCGAGAGGACGTGCTAAGAATGAAGCAGATCTGGAAAGTGGAGGTGGGTGGCGGCTTAGAAATGGGGGTTGGGGGGTAAACACAGGTGAGTGGCGGCCGAGAGGATGAGACTGAGTCTGTCTGTCTGTGAGACCCTAACCCTATTAGGGTTTTAGTGGCCCTACCTGTCAGTGCATATCATGGGTAAACGGGCGAGACGGGTACGGGTGGAGCTTACCCATACCCGTGCCCGTTTACTCGACAGGCAGAGAGTTTTCCCCATTTTCATGCCCGTGGGAAAAGAAACTAGCCCATACCCAGCTCTATTAGGGCATTTACCCGCAGGCACACGGATAATCAGGCACAATTGCCATCCCTAGGCGGGATGCAGTAAATACTTGTTTTCGAGGTCATGAGCAGTGAATGGTATGTTCTGTTGCCCTCCATGCATATCGGATAGAACATTCATCTGGGCATTGCGAGGGACCTTGCTAGTCAGCATAGTGTTGACGAGCTGCATCAAGGAAGGATCAAATTTTTTGTGCGATTGTATGAACGTGACCAAGGACAACGTCCTAGAGATGGGATGGTTGTGCTCCAATGCAACCCTTTCGACGCATACAGAAGCATCCCTCATGCTCTTCTTTAGCTTCACAAAGGTCCTGCACCCAATCCTGTTTGAGGTTTTGCAATGTTCATGTTCCTTTTTGGGCATGTAGTACGTATGTTTCCCATCCAGATTGCCACAAAACTCTCAAACCATCTTCTTGCTCCTGCTCTTCTTGACACCAAACCCAGCATGTTGCGAATTCTTAACGGGTGATGAATGCAGACTTTGGAAGGTCTTTCGGCCTGATCTTGAGTTGCAAATAACCGAGCCTCAGATCAATCTTGGAGAAGACACAAGCACCATTCATTTGATACAACAAATCATCAATTCTCGTGAGAGGATATTTGTTCTTGATGGTGACTCCATTTAAGGAATGGTAGTCGACACACATCTGCTTACTGTTGTCTTTCTTCTTTACAAATAGCATGGGGCCCCCCCATGGCGAAGATCTAGGATGGATGAATCCCTTGTCCAATTGCTCTTCGAGTTGTTGCTTCACTTCAACCAACTCATCAGATGCCATTTGATAAGGTCGCTGAGATATAGGTGCTATCCCAGGTAGCAAATCGATGATGAACTCCATGCCACGGTTCGGCGCCATCCCTGACAATTCATTCGAAAACACGTTAGGATATTCACATACAATGGGCACCTGACTAATCTCTAGGATTGAGATGAGATTGAGTGTGGGCTGCTGCGATGGAGCGACATACGTGGAGGAGAAAACGACCTGTTCTCTGTCAGAGTTGACAAGAGAAATGACTTGTTCTGCACAATCAATTACTCCCTTGTGTTTTGCTAGCCAGTCCATCCCAAGAATTTTATCCAACCCAGGTGTATCTATCATAATAAGGTTAGCTTTGAATCCTACTCCATTAATCTCAATTTGTACATCAAAGCAAGCGAGTTTTGCCCTCATGACAGACCTAGGTGAGTGAATTAGCATTATGCTTTCTTGGGTTGCAGTTCTTAATTCTTGTTGCATGACAAACTTATTAGAAATGAATGAATGACAAACTCCGAAATGAAATAACACCAATGTAGGTACTGAGTGGAAAAGAATCGTACCCATCACTACATCGGATGCGGTGTTGGCCTCCTCGACGGTCGTATGGTTCATATGACCGTGTTTGAACCCTTGCGCCGGTTTGGGGGCTTGTTGCCCTCCTTGACCTCGTGCAAAGCCCTGGGGTCGCTGCTGGACACCTTGGGGTTAGGGTTGAGGTGCTGGAAGCTTCTTATTTGGGGCACTCATTTGAAAAGTGTCCGCGTTCGTCGCAGCCGTAGCAGGTGATGACTGCTGCCCGGTTTGGCGTACTAGACGTCCTCCACGATTATATTGCTGAACCACAGCTTGCTGCGGGCGAGAACCTTGGGCTTGGAACCTCGGAGGTGGTGGTGCTGAAGGATGTGCGTTTGACGGTTGCTAAATGCGCGGTCTTGGCGTACCGCTGCTTTCTGATTTCTAAGCCAACCACTTGCGCTTGCGGCTCTCCACAACTGTCAGAGTGCTATCTTCAATCCGAATGTCCTTGTTAACCAAGGTTTAGAAGTTGGGGATGTCATGGGCAGCGAGTGACCATTTCATCTTGTCATTGAGATGCTCCCTGAATAGAGGAACCTTCCTTCCCTCGTCCGGTATCTCGGAAGCGGCATAACGAGCAACATAGTTGAAGCGATGGAGGAACTCCATCACGGTAGAGCTCCCCTCCTTGAGCTCATAGAATTATCGCTTCTTGATCTCCATATGGCCTGAGGGGATGTGGGCATTACGGAGTGCTTTCTTGCAAGCGGCCCAGGAGATGGTCCAGCCTTCTGGAAGGATGGCCTGATGATTCTCCCACCAGGTAGTTGCCGTGCCTTACAGCTGGTAAGATGCATACAACACCTTCTCCTTGTCATTGCACTGGGCAATGACCAACTTGCTCTCGACAGTGTGGAGCCAGTCGTCAGCATCGAGATGGTCTACCGCCAACGAGAAGGTCAGTGGCCGAGTTCGCATAAACTCGCCCATCCTTGATTGCGATTGGTTCGCAGTAGCTCCGCCTCCTCTGGCAGTAGTGCCGAGGGAAGCGGTGTTCTGCACCAGTTGTTGGATCAGAAGAGTGTTTGTTTGCCACCCTTGTTCAATCATGGCAAGGACTTGTTCCATAGTGGGTGACGGCGGCAGAACCTCTGGTTCTTCAGTAGCAGCAGACTAAGATTGCTCAGCTTGCGGCAATGATGTAGAAGGATGCAATGGGTTAGGTCGCGAGGGGTTAGGAACCTCCCCTCCATGTTGCCGTGATCCGAAGGTAGCTCTTGTTGCCATGAGCTAGTTGACGGAGCATGTTACCGGCATCATGTCCATACATCACGTAATTTAACAAATGTTTGCAGGATGAGGGGAAATAAGCACAAGTTAAGTGGGTCGGCAACTAACATCATACCATACTAAAATAACTTGTCTAATTTGGAAATATGCATGTTTTTAAACCATAAGGGCATCACACATGAATTTTTAACATACTAGTCAAATGTTACATGGTTCGTATGCCCGTTGCTTAAGCATTACAAAAAGCAACTAAACCACCATAAGTAGCAAATTACAACCATGATATAGCAGTATGTTACATAAATTTCGGCCAACAAAATACCCCAAAGTATTCACGCTAAAGTCCTACAAGTGAGCTCTCAACTGTCAGCCTTTGTCTAGTCGTCGCGATCGCGCCGTGCAGTAGCTGAAGACTCTTGGGCAGCGGAGGATGAAGGGCCAATGTACTCAACCTCATGCCCATCGTGGAGTAGACGGTGTCACTGCACTGCTCGCGGTGGCTCCTCCGCAACTGAGTAGGTGGCCATCACGTGACGGCGGTGACCGATAGCCAACATGCGCGGATGTCGGGCACCCGATCGGATGAGGATGGTGGGCTCTGGTAGCTACTCCGCAGGTGCTAGTATGGCATCCTCCCCGTACAGTAGCTCCCATGAGAAGAGCCCCTGAGCCACCATCGGAGCAATGTTGTCCTCGAGGGCGGAGATCCTCCGCTGGGCCTCCAACAGCTCACGGGTCATGCGACAGAGATATCCGTCGAGTGATCTCACGAGACTGGCGAGGTGTAGGTGGGGAGTATGGAATAGCCTACCCTGCACCTGGTAGGTGTGCTCTTCCCTATCCACTGTCCGTGTGGGGAAGTGGAAGAATGGGTTCTCCAACTCCGATAGCTCGTGTCGTAGGCATACGATGATGACATAGGCCGCATCGTAGAGTGACATCAGGACGCTAGAGCCCTATCCGTAGTAATGGAAGGTGGGGTCTCCAAAGTGATGCTTCTGGATGAGCACCTAGGTGAGGTACTCGGTGGACGCCGCACTGGAGGGTGTGCTAAAGACCGTGTACTGAGGTGTGTACGGCCAGTCAACATGTTGTAGCATCACCCACGAGGTGTGCTACAGTGTACCCTCCTCGAAGGCGCTAGTGCAGTACTGTTTCTCCCAGTAGGTCGGCATCTACATTTTAAGAAAAGGAAAAGTTAGTGATCATTTCTACACATAATAAGAGACAAATAAGAAAAAGACAAGAAAAGAATTGTTGCATAAATTTTTATTCGTTCTCTACATTATTTAACCAATACCTATGGTTTATATTCAGGTCATACTGATGAGGACATCAACCCTCTGGATACGACCGCTACTCCACATACCAAGCAAGAGTTCAAGCTGGACATATTCTGAAGTCCAATTCGGCCTCTAGAGATAGCATGGACCACTCCAAGAAAGCAAGAGTTTAATCTGGACACGTTCTGGAATCCGATTCGGCCTCCAGAGATAGCACGGCCTCCTCTAGGCTCTCCCACCAGGACCTCCTCAGGATCTCCTCCAGGACCTCCTCGCCAGGACCTCCTCTAGGACCTCCTCCAGGACCTCCTCTCAAGGACCTCCCTCCAGGACCTCCTCTCCAGGACCTCCTCTAGTACCACTTCCCTCTAGGACCTCCTCAAGACCTCCCTCCAAGACCACTCCAGGATTAGTCCTACGACTAGGTCTTCGACCAGTCCTACAACACTCGATACTCGACATGAATAGTACTGGTCGTAGACAAGTTATAGTATATATCTTTTAGATGGAGTCGGTTGTAATATTTCCATAACTGTATTAGGAAAGAATCTTTGTGTGATACGGGAGTAAGAGATAGAATCGACATTAGGTCGTGTGTGTGTGTTGGCCGCACCCTTAGGTGCCAATATAAGGCTAGGCATTGCCCATCTAGTTCGGCGGGTTTTGTTAGATTGATTTCGGCCTAGGCTAGAAACACCATCGTTTGCTTGTACGGCTAGTGCAACCAGACACTGTCTTCGGAACCCACTTATCAATACAATTTCAATTCCTATTCGTAATTTCAGATTGCTTATTTATCTTGTTCTTGTGTGCTTCTTCGGTGTATGCAGGAATTGATCTTCGTGATCAGGTCATCTGGGTATTCGTGCACGATTGATAATGACTTGTCGAGCAGTTTAGCGATTGCGTGGTTTCGAGCCTGGCGAGTTCGTAGCCAGGATCGTGAGAGTTGAGCGACTACTACCGAACTTACCTTCTCATTGAAAGATCGGGCCAAAACAGAACCTTC
The DNA here is from genome assembly GCA_036346405.1 of Phyllostachys edulis. NCBI lineage: Eukaryota > Viridiplantae > Streptophyta > Magnoliopsida > Poales > Poaceae > Phyllostachys > Phyllostachys edulis. The sequence continues at coordinate 95,896,663 of CM070545.1, read as the reverse complement.
GTGGTTCATCACATACTACCCCTTGGTCCTTATTTATAATTAGACCTTCATAACATCAATCAATTTAACACAAAATTAAGGTAGGAGGGGTTTAAAGAATAGTACATCACATCATTTTTAGAATATAACTAGAAACTGAATTTTTTGGAAAGATCCATCTAGAGTGACATCTTTGTTTGTTTAATAATGGATATCCAAAAGAACTTCATGTAGAATGTTTTAGAGACTTTTCTAAAACATTTTGGCTTTGTTTTAATACTTTAAATATAATTAAAATCATTTATTTTCAGAAGGCATTTCTTCTCCCAAAACTAGGATCATTTGAAGGAAGATGAGAGAAGATATCAAAAGAATGACTTAGATGAGAGGAGAATGCTAGGAGAGGTAAGAGTAGCCAAAACTCCTAAATTTTCACAAATATTTTTATGATTAAATAGGTTGGTTTTAAAATACCAATTCCTAATCTAATGGCCATTATAACTAGAGCTTGTCCTACAGTCAGTATGGCTCTGATACCAACGCTGTCGGACCCTGGGCTTTAAATACGTGAAACCCTCGTGTGTGTACCATACTAGTCCCATGATTAGTGACTAGTACACAAATCCACAACATTGATAATCACATTCATGCATTCGTACATATAGAATAAAACAAATTATGGTACATAACTTGAGCGATTACATTATTTACATCACAAGGGCTGACCGACCAAATAAAAGCTTAAGTATCAGAAGTAGTAAAAGTAACAATGGAAGCAAAATGTGTAATAAGTCCAAAATTCCAATGGAATGCCCATCTAACCCTTAGGCAACCGACTAGAGACGATTCCTAGAAAGACCCGTCATCGAACCCTTCAGTACCGGGTGCAAAGAAAGCGTCATCCGGTGTTGGCTCATCCTCTAAGTCTGAACAACAATTTAAGCAAGATTGAGTACATTGCATACTCAGCAAGACTTGTAATGTATCACAACATATTATATAAATGCAAGGCTTATCAAAGAATATGGCTCTATGCTACCAGTTGTTTTCAGTATTAAGCAAATTTTATTTGTCATATCATTACGTAGTATTTTGCAACGGAAATTTAAAGAATAGTTAAATAGATAAAGGACAAAAATTAAGTAATTGAACAAATAACAACTCGCAACCCTCCTCGGCTGCGAGCAACATTTTATTTTCAGCCATAGACATGGCATTCAACTCATATATAAACCAACAAACCGTTTCCCACATTTTCCAACGAAACCGTTTTTATGAAAACCAAGACTATACCCGATGGACAGCACTAAGCACGCTCACGACCGCGAGCATGACTATTTAAATATATTTACACTTTGCAGAGGTATACAACTTTACCCACAACATACAAATTCTCTAGTTTGTTTGGCATCCGTCGATATCACCGCTCATTACCTTTGGTAAGCAGTCTAGAGTAAGTGTAGAAGCCTTTATATCACCTAGTCCTAACCTTGCACTAGCCCGGCGAATGAACACCCTCACTTCACCAGGGTACACCCCCGTCTCAGTGTGGCATTCACCGTTGTGTTAGCAAGCTTTGTGCCCAACACCGTGGTGAAGGGAGCCCCTTCAAACATGCCTACACCGGTCATGCTCGCAATACTACGGCCTACCAACGTGCAAGGCTAATTTTCAATGACTTAATTAGCTAAGGTCGTTCCATACCGGCACATGTGGTTGTACGCTTAGGCTTTAGATTGGGAGCACCGGTGTTCAGTCCTTAATTGACCCGGGCGAGGATCTCCCCCTATCTACTTGTGAGATACTCCTCTCACACTTCTTAGAATATAATATAACTCGCCCGTGTCACAAACTAAGTTTTTTTTTATTTTTATACAAAATAATAGAGGGAAACCCCTCTGGATCATCATTTCAAAAACTCCCAAATTCATGTTCATCATGTCATCCTTTTAGCAAATTTTAGTAAAGACTATGGCTTGACTAAGCATTTGTGCGATACACGCACTCAAAATTCCCAATTTGACACCATCTATTGTCTGTACCATAACCTAATGGCTACAACAACAAGGATATCAATATTTCAAGGAGTTTCATGCATCAACTAGGATTACGACTACCATTATCCCCAAATTTAGCAATTTTAATCAAACATACACACATGCATAATAAATTTTGCAAAAAAGAAGTACAATAATTAAAATAGTAGGATCAACATGGTCAAAGAGGGTGCTTGCCTTGCTTTGGTTGCTCAGAGAGTGAGGTCGCTTGATCGTCGTTAATCTCACTCGCGAATTCCGGCGTCTATTCGAAAGAACTGAGAATAAATCATAAACAGAAAAATAAATTCAATAGCAAGAAAATCCCAATATTTTTGCATATTCATACAGAGCATGCTTTTATATGAATTTATAAAAAGATTCATTTGATTCGGAGTTCGTATGCAAAAGTTATTGCCACTATTAGGACACTAGCAAAATTGACATTTTTACTTTATTTTCAATTTAGTGTATTGTCTTATGAAATCATTCTAAGTGTATACTGATAATTATTAATATCTAACCATTTTACACATTTTGACTAACTGTCTCATTGACCTATTGCCACTATTGTCATTATCATAATCAAGGCCTAGGGTTTACTGTTGTTTAGATAACCACATTCTAAATCTTGATTCCTAGTTAGTTTTACTCTTTTAGATTAAATGCCAAGGGTTAATAAATCATTATAGTTTCTAATCAACTTGTTTTGGCATTTGTCATGACTCTACCTCACTGTCCTATTCCAATTTTCCTACTGTTCATCCACCTCATTAAGAATTTGCCTAATTGAAGTATTCTCTTGATTAATTAGTTCACTAACCATTCTTTTGTTTATCCAAATGTTGGTTGGAGGTTCACTGTTACTGAGATCATGTAAATCCTAATTATATTTGCTTTTCTGTTCATTTGGCTGTTAATGGCTACCAAGCACTTTCAATCAACCTTAACTACTTGATTTGGCCATCATCATGTGGTATTGCAAATTTGAAGCTTCCATTAGTTGTTAATCCTACTTAATGTTCTTTTGACTGAGCATCTGTTGGACTAGGCCCACCGTTAGAGAGAGAGAGAGAGTGTGTGTGTGTGAGAGAGAGAGAGAGAGAGAGAGAGGCCGCATAGAGACAAGGAATAGAGAAGCCAATAGAGGAGGCTGTGGGCGGCTCAGGGTGGCACATGTCGCTGGCGAGGGAGCGGCGGTGGGGTGGATTTAACCCCAAAAATGGATTGTTGACGGGCTAAGGAAGCCAAGGGATGTGCTGTTGCGGCTTGGGTGGCGCTGCGGTGGCACTCGGTGGCCAGCCGCAAGGGTGAAACAAGGTGATGGCGCTCGGATGGGAGAGGGGCCAAACTAGGGGGAGCATAAGCTTGAGGGAGCCACGTGGATCTCACCGGAGCGGTCGGCGAAAGCGGGGGGGGGGGGTGCCGAGGTGGTCCGATGGCGTGAACCCGAGGCGGCGCGGTGATGTCATCATGTCGGCGGTGCTTCGGAGAGAAGGAGTGAAAAATGAGTTGTGGGGGAAGCTAGAGGATGGCATAGAGATGCTCTGCGCGAGAGTAATTGGCGCGAAGCTCACCTAAGAGAAAACGGCGACGGCGGCGGCGTTTCAGCCGTTCACGAGGAAGATGACGGTGGGACAGCACTCTTGTGGACGAAGGACCAAATCAAGTGAGGGGAAATGTTTCTTAGGGGCTAGAACACGTAGTGAAGTGGTCCATTAGTGAAGGGTTTCACTGAGTTGGTTGGAACGGCAAGTGGAGGCGGCGGCCGTGAACTGAACGTCACCGGGCGCTAAGAAGAAGCAAGTCTTGTTCTTCTCGATGGCATCTAAATCATGCTGCATTACCATCTGCCCCTGCTGGTCCTTCGCAGCCTCACCTCAGCAGCGAGGAGGAACAGGTCGTGCTCACCCTCCATCTCTTCGGCTTCTGCATAAACTTCACCGAGAGGTTGATAACTTTGTGATGCATCTCCAGTAGCATCTCCTGTGCCGCTTGGAGTCATGGTGCATGGTGGTGTTGCGGGTTCCGCTGACAAGTCACCAACCATGACTGGTGACGTCTCCACACTCCCTGGGATTGGCGTAGTTGGTTCTTGGCTGGATCAAGCGTGTCCGGCGCCGTCGCCTGAGTGGCGGTCTCCTCTTCCCCACCTAGGTTTTGCTCCACACCGCTGGTACCTGCATCATCATCATCAACAGTGAATGTTGCCCAAGCTTGCGGTTCACCGTTGGCAGCTTCATCCCACTCCCACCTCTTACCTTCAATGAACACAACATCTGAGTTACAAACAATTTATTGCATCATGGATCATAGACATGGTGGGCTTTGCTCCCCGGTTGTACACCAAGATAGACCATGGAATTGCTCCTCTCATCCAGCTTCTTCGTGTGCACACTTGGCACCTTGACGCACTGCAAGAAAACCCCCTTCTAGAGCCGCTTTTCAATTTGCCTATAAAATAAGGAGTTATATAGTCTAGAGGCCCTTTTTAGAGACATTTTAAAAATCGTCCCAAATTTTTGTATGCTAGAGACAGTTTTGAGACGTTTTCGAGACACTTAAAATTTTTTATCTTGTAGAGATGTTTTTGAGAAGCACTCTATTCAGCTAAAGGTTATGTTGTGTAAAGACATTATTTTGAGACACTTTCCAACTCTTTGGATGCGTTTTTTCGGTGGTTGATATGTGTTAAAAGAGCTACATATAAATATTGCAACACACAACTAAACACGTGAGGTTGATATGGCTAGTGTGACAAGTCTAAGAGAAGTATTTCCCATAAGGTCTAGAATTTGATTATCAACTTTTGCAAGAGTCTACACATTTTTTATATTTTATTTGTTAAGACATAGTGCAACATCTCTAAATAATGCCGCATGTCCTGTAGAGACGCTCTAAAAAACGACACTACTGTCATAGCGACGATACATGAGAGGGCATTTTCAAAAACATCTCTACAACGGCCTAGGGGTGGAAAAAATGCCTCTATTATACAATTAAGTCACCTCTGCTAGCCAGTTCTGTTGCAGTGGTGCAGTGCACCCGAACACACGCAAGTGTCCGAGATGCGGCTTTCTCCCCGACTAGGCCTCATATGGAGTCATGCCAGCCGAGCTTTAGTGGGCACACAGTTGAGGGTGTACACAACATGTCTCCCCCCCCCCAAACTTTGCAGGCAAACACATGCTCTTTAGTAGGCTTCTAGCCATCTCCAGCACCATGTGATTCCTTCGCTCCACAACTCCATTCTATTGTGGTGTTGAAAGCATCTAGGCTCCTAAAAATTGTTTTGGTAATTAATGATAATATGTGAATATGGGATTAACTTGTTTATTGAGTATTTACAAGGTTAAGTCCCATTGGTGCTTTTGATGACCTGGAATTGCATGCGAAAGGATTACATGAAGATCATTTGGCTCAAAGACAAGGTACAATAGTCTAGGATCTTTTTATTTTACCGGTCTTAGGTGAATTGGTTGGAAGACCGGGTTATAGGCTAGACAAATAGCATTATAAAGAGGGTTCAAGAATTGAGTACTTTGAGAGTGAATGATGCCACAATTGCTCAAATCATATTTGGTTTAATCTTGGATTTGTTTTTGGTTTGGCCTCGATTTAAATTTGCTGAAATTCTTTGGAGGCCGGACTGACCGACATCAATTGTTCGGACTGACCGGTTCGCCGGACCAAAGAAGGCGGTCAGCATTTTCCAGTAAGTGGTTGTTTTTGGTTTTGCTGAAAATCCTCTGGGCCGGACTAACCGACGGCTAAGTGCCGGACTGACCGCACTCCCAGGTCTTGGACGTGGTCAACTTTTTTCAGAGGAGTATTTTCGGTTGAAATCTTGCGGCCGGACTAACCGCTGGCATAATCACGGACTGACCGCACTCCCGGATTTTCCAAGCGGTTAGCTTTTTCCAGCAAGTGTGTTAAGTGCTTTCCGTTTTTCTGTAGGCCGGACTAACCGCGAGTTTGCCTGCGGTCTGATCGGACCCCCCCTGTAACGGCTATTTTCTCAGTGCATTTAATGCGTTACAGTCGACCGTTACGGCAGGGCCGGACTGACCGCACCTTTGCCTGCGGTCTGACCGCGCCCTCTGAAAAATTGGGGATTTCGTGCCCCAACGGCTAGTACAGTGGGTGGAGGCTATAAATACCTCACCCACTGCAACTAGAAGTGTTGTTGAACCTCATTTAACATCTCTTGAGCCCTTTGCATTGTTTCCTACTCATTGAGAGCATTCAATTCCTTTTGCAAAGGTAGTTGAGGTTTTTCCAAGAGCATTTAGTTGAGTTTGATCATAGTGGCATTAGAGCACTTTCAAGTGAAGATTTCTTGCTCTATTACTCTTGGAGATTGCCGTCTCCTAGACGGCTTGGAGTTTGGTTCGGTGATCTTCTCAAAGGAGACTGTGAGAAGACCCGAGCATTTGTAAAGGTTGGAGCTCGCCTATCCGGAGAGGAGAAGAGCTATCACTAGTGATCGAGGGAAGGCTTAATTCGTGGAGCCGGCTTGAGTTGATCAAGCTTCCTCAACGTGGACTAGTGAAGACCGTCAAGTCTTCGATACCACGGGAAAAACATCCTTGTGTCATTGTGGTTATTTCTAGTCTTTACATTTCCACATTTATATTTCTAGCTTGTCTATTGTGTTAAATTGCTTAGCTAGAATTATATCTTGCTTAGACTAAGTTGATAATTGGCTAAAATTGTTAAATTGTCAAAAATTTTAAAAACCTTCTATTCACCCCTCTCTAGTCGGTTATCCTTGATCCTACAGGTGTGTATGGTGCAGTCGTGTGACATTGGATACCTTCTTGCTCGCGCAAAACTGTGAATTGCTGAGAAAAGTACCCCCCTCCATGGTATGTTCTCAACACTGTGATCTTCTGATGAACTTCCTTCTCGGTCATCACCTTGACCTCCTTGAACACTTCAAGAGATTCACTCTTCTGCCTGATCATGTAAACCCACATTGTGCGGTTGTAATCATTGACTAGTAAAAGAAAGTACTTATTACCAGCCAGCCAGTGACGTAGCTAGAAATTAGATGATGGAGGTGTACACTTCACACTCACAATTCTATAGTTTATACAATGATTTCATAACATCATAAATCCAACATATAGGTTCCAAATTTGTCAAAAACACAATACAAATAGTTCAAATAAGGTCTTACATGAATAGAAAATAACAAAATATGTAACTATGCAAAGAAAATTATAATACTACTTTACACATTTTCATGCCTTGAAAATGTTTCATTACATCATCTTCATTAACCTTCAAGAAAATTTCTCTCTCAATAAATGTGACTAAACAATCATTCAAGAATTGATCGCCCATACCATTTCTCAACTTGTTCTTCACAGGACTCATAGCGGAAAATACTCTTTCAACGCCGCCGTCGCCACCGGTAGGAGCAATACCAATTTGAAAAGGAAGTATACCAACTTGTAAACTTTATGCTTTTTTGTTTCGACAAGCTTAATAGAAAGGTCACCAAGATTGTTGAGGTCCTTAAACCTATCATCACTTTGCATGTCATCAATGAAGTTATCAAGTTAGAAAGGGAGTCTCATCAAATCTGTACTTGAAAACTCATTGGGATAAACATTTGCAAGGTTAAGTACTTTCTCCTTATCAAAGGCTTCAAATGAGTTGTGAGGATTCATGGCAAACATGCACACAAGCAACTCCATATTGACTTTGTCAAACCGATTGTCAAGCTCTTAAAGAACACTATCAATGATGTCAAGATATACTTCCCTTCTGAAATGATCATCATTTGTTTCTTTGGGGGAAAAAGCGCTTTGATCTTTCAAAAGGGACATATTTTTTATTTGGCTCAGGAACTTCAATGCGATGTTTCATACAAAATGATGTAACTTTTTCCTAAAGAAAATCTTTCTAGCCATGACTTCTCATATGTTGCAATCTATCCCTAGCCAAATTAACAAGTGCCATAGTGTGCACTAATAATATGTTCCAATCCAACTCCAACTCCTAGCCATGACTTCTGATAGCATTAATAATATGCCATGACTGCAGTAATAATATGTCATAGCATTAATAATATGTTCCAATCCAACTCCAAGCCAGCAAGCCCCAAGGCTCCATCTGTCAGTTGCCTGCTCCCGCGTCGCCCTCCCGCTTGGCACCTGGCTCCTGGAACCACGCCATGGCCGCCGCCTCTGAGCTCGTCTAGCGTCGCTCAGCCTCCGCTTGACCGTCAAGGGCGTGCTGCCATCGCCCATCGCAACATCACGCCTCAGACTCAGTAGCCTGGGAGCAATGAGTAGGGAGGAGATATTAGGGTTGGGGTCTTGGGGAGGAGTAGGACTGAGCTGAGGAGAGGATTGGAGATTTGGAATGGTGACTCACGGTCGCCTGGGCCTTGGGGAGTGGCCGAGTGAGGAGCAGCCTACTAGGCTGGACTTTCATCGCTGGCGCTGATCATAATGGCCGAGGAACTTATCCTCGGTCGGTTTGCAAATTTTGGGGGTGCTTGCATACCCAAAGACCCCACTTGGTTCCGCCTCTGCAGCTAGTGTCTGTGGCGTTATTGCACTTCACAGATCAGCATGCACCAGCTGTAGCTAGTGCTCAGCTCAGAAATTCACCTGAGGAGGAAATGGAATCCTGGCTTGCTTGGCCACCAAAACACCCCTCACAAATCTGGTGGGGTGATCAATCTTCGGAATGACATGTGCCATCTCTCGTTCAAGGCAATCTTACTGCCATCTTCTAACAGTTGGCCCAAGCTAATAATGTCGTTGCACAAACTCGATATGTAGTATATCTCAGTCACAAGCCACTGCTCGCCGTTCTTGCATTGCAGTAGGAGCGAGCACTTTCCTTTGATCTCCACGATCTATCCATCACCAAATCTCACTTGGCCGCAGATGTTCTCATCTTGGTCTACAAACTAGGAGCACTGCCTGGTCATGTGGTTACTGGCACCATTGTCCAGATACCACACACCAGCTTCGACTGATGACTTCGCATCCGAGCGCAGCTTGGGGACGATTTTCGATTTTCTCCTCATTCAACAACACCATGTTGCGTGCGCCTCCTGCACACACGGACACAAGCACTGTGTTGGACCGAATAGAGCGACTAGAGGGGATGAATATGAACACCTATCTTTTTAATCGCCAATGGAATTTATCTTTTTCTTCACTCTAGTAGCTAGGAAAGCTATTAATATCAAAGCACAAGAATACAACGGAAGTCTTGCGTTGAATCCAGAAAACCCCAAGGACAAATCCTCTATACCAGTTTGACCGCCAAATCCTGGTCGGTCTGACCACTGATGGGCCGGTCTGACCATTTGGGTGAGTGGTCTAATCGCTGGCTACAGGGATAACAACACAAGACGATCTCAAACTGATCTAACTTTTGATTTCGAGATCCAAATCCCTTGAGATTTCAAACATAGCTCATAAAAAAGGTTAAGAACATATTCCAATCTATAATCGGGGTGATTGAAGCCAAGGTTCCACAAATTTCTTGATTGATGTCAAGAAGGCATGAAAACCAGGGGAAATCAAACTTTGATCCAAAAACTTGCTCGTGAGTGGAAGATGGTCAAGATGACCCTAGATCAATTCCCACAGGTCCTAGCAAGATAGATCATTGCAAAAGGCCCAATCAAAATCCTAGGAACACAAACATCTCAAAGGCATCAAAGAAAGAGCAAAAACAAGATAGAACTCATCTTGGTGGCAAACTTGCTTGGATTGATTCAAGGGATGGTTGGTTTACAGCCACTCCACCATAGAGGACAAAAGCTCAAAACTTGAGCACTCAATCAATCCATCTCTCTAACCCTAGCCTCTTCTTTCTCTCCACTTTCACAAATCACAATTTAATGTTTCCTAGGCTTGAGTTGATGGGTGGAAATCCTGCACCCCTCCCTTTTATAGTAGAGGCTAGGTCTAGAGAGAAAAACCTTGTCGTGCACCTATTAAGTCCACACACAAATGAGATTACACTCACGCACGCTTCTCAAAATAGATGACGAACTAGGTCTCCCGAATCTGTCTCTTTGTGATGTTCATCTTCTCTCGACTTAAACCGCCTTTCCTTTGCACCGTCCCGCACCGCGGTTTCTCCAAGGTCACCAACCCATTATTTTGGTGAAAATACCATAATACCCCTTCTTGATCCTTCTCCAAAGGTCAAGCCCAATCAATGTGAAGCAATTCCATGCTTCACCATGCGTAGGTTCAGCAATGGCTATCTTCATGTTGGCAAGTCTCTCCCATCCGGCTCCCACCGAAACCACCATGACATTTGCACCAACCCCCAAGCCACTTGATGCAACCCATTGCACCAAACTTTCCATTCGATCGTTCTTGTCCATCTTGTGCCATGCTTGAGTCCAACCACTTCACCCGGCATCCTTGATCATTCTGGACCCCAGCTCTTCTAGGTTAGTCCCAATCATCCTCGCTATTGACCATAGTTGACTCCAAGCTACCTGCACAATCATAGACCAAGAAATCGATTCTGGGCACAAGTTCTTCGCAACTTGATCCACGTTAGCCAAAATATGCATCATGCAACACCTACACACCGAATCCCATGACTTTGGCCAAATCCACAAAATTCACCGCCTTCCCAACACTTGAACCTTCTTTGGCTGGTCTGACTTCCACCCACGGTTGGTCTCACCGCCCCACTGGTCTGACTGCCCCACCAGTTTGACCACTGGCAAATGGCTGGTCAGACTGCTCTAGGAATTTTCCCAAGCCTCTCTAGAAATTTCAAACTCTATCTAGTGTTTCCTCGAAACTCTATTTTTCATGAGACCTAGTGCAAACTCACCCCATAACACTCCAGCATAAGTGTTTTAAAGGATTTCCCAAAATTCCAACCTTTTCAAATCGGCCATTCAGACTACCCCTTTTGGCCGGTCTGACCACGGAGCCCTGGCCGGTCTGACCGGCAGACTGCCTGACACCTGACAGTCAACGAAACTCCATTAAAATTGAGGGTTTCCCAAACACCTCGACACGATTGCCAATTGTTCAACACACTAAGATTAGGATCATCTACCCATGATCTCCACACAATGCAGGTTCATCTTCATGAGCCCGGGTGAGGTTGGCTTCCTCCTCACGTTCACGACATGACTTGCAGCACTCCGATGCATAGTAAACGAAGATATCAGAATTTAAGCACTTGATTTTTGACTTGTCACGGTCACCACCGAACCCATGAATGCCTTCGCCCTCTTGGCCTGTCGATCAACTATTACTACGACCTCCTTTCCCGCGTTCGCGACCATGGCCGTGAGACTTTTCGTGACCACGGCCATCGCTGTTGCTGCCACTGTTCTTCTTGGGACTAGAAGAAGACTCACCACCACCACCACCACTCTTCTTGATCCTCGTCTGCCACTCAGAGTGAGTTAGCAGCATGTAATCATCGTTGTTGTTGCGGAATATGCGCACCTGCTCCTCATGGGCTTTGATACACCCAATCGACTCCTCAAGCGACATGTTCTCCACATCATTATACTGCTCGATTGTGGAAACAACTAGCAAGAACTTCTTCGACATGGTCTGGAGGAACTTCTTGATGATACACGCTGCGGACCTTGTTGACGATCGCAGTCTGCTTCATCACAAAATCATCAATAGAATGGGTCTCCTTCATCCGGAGCAGCACGAACTTGGTCTTTAGGGTCTGGACCTTCACGTTCTTCACACGATCTGTCCCTAGGTGCATCGTCCTGAGAGTATCCAATCCTTCCTTCATCATTTGCTTCTCGGCAATAATCAATGCTTCTTCAGGAATTCCCTGATAGATGGCTACCGACGCCATCTTGTCCTTCCTGAGTTCCACGACCAAGCTAGCATAGGCTCGATGGTGTCCCAAACGTCCTGAGCTTGCATGTAGACCTTCATCTTGATAGCCCCATGCAGCGTAGTTGTTCCTCACAAGCATCGGGTATTGGAGGGATACGGATCCATCCTAGCTCGCCGTCTTCTCCACGATCCACATGTTGTCACGGGGCATGTATGTAACGACCCGACTTGGGGTCACCCGAGGGGTCCTCTAAGACCACCTGGAAAGTCCACCAGGACCTCCCAGGAGGTCCAGCAGGATCGCACAAGGGGACCTCCAGGACCACCCCAGGGGTCCATCAGACCACCCGGGAGGTCTTTCAAGATCACCCGAGAGGTCTTGTAGACCACTCGAGAGGTATAGCAAGACCACCCGAGAGGTCCAAGGGAGGTCGTGAGGCACGGGATGTCCCCAAATGCCACGACCTAGCTCGGGGGAGGTCAGGAGACCAAGCCCGAGGAGGTCGTGGGGCCTGGAGAGGTCCCAAGTCCTTAGTGTGAACCGAGCTAGTCCCAAGGATCTTCACAGCATACAAAAGTGGTAACATACATCAATCGCAAGCTTTACTAACAACAAGGTTGATTACAAAGGGGAGGCTTACAAGCCAGCAACCAAAATACAGCGAAAGATAAATAAGTAGACCACCCGATACACCACAGGCAATCGGCTGGAGGGCACATCCTAGTCGGCCCAGAATCTCTAGGTCCACTGCGTAGACCACCTCAAGCTCTCCTCCCCTGCTAAAAGCAGCATCAAGCAAGAGTGAGCACGACAACCGTGCTCGCAAGTTACACCCGTCAAATAACAGAATGACATGCATAAATGGATATCTCAAAGGAAGGCTTAATATGGTTGATTTGCATAAAGCCAAGTTTCATTTAAATACAGCTACTAAGTTCCAAGGCAGTTAACAATAATTAAAATTCATTTTCTAAATCTCAGTTTTCAGTTGAATAACATTCATCACAAGTGGTGAAGGATACCCTCCTGTCACAAGACTCCCTGCCCAAACTCGATTGGATAGAAATCCAAAACCATTTGACAAAGTCCTTTTGAAACCAAAACCAACATCTAACTTTGAGCAGCTTTGCCAGCATGTCCATAACTGCGGACACGGCTATTCGAATAGTTTTCACTCTGCAGAGGTGTACAACTTTACCCACATGACATGATTACTCTAGTTTGTTTGGCGACCGGCAATGCCACCACTCACTTCCGAAGGTAAGTGGTCTAGAGCTCATGACAAGGCCTTTACAATGCATCATTCCACTGCAGTCCACCCTTGCTAAGGTTTCGCTCCCCCCTGTGGATAGAAACCCAACAGAGTTCATAGGGGCCTCCTCTTGCGCCAAGTGGGAATAACAAGGTCCTAACATGACCAGCCATAAAAGACTACCCACGCTTCCGCATGATCGACCGCGATGGTAACTTTGCAAATTAGTCAGCCAGGTCCCCTACCCATACTCAGGACATGTGGTTGCACGGTGAGGCATGACAAAATACACTCGCAGACCGGTCCTTAATTGACTTGGGTGTTTATCACAAACCCTGGGCATCGGATCACACGATTCCCGTGCATAGGCATGCACCAACCAAACCACTAGTGCCACCCAAGTCCAAATCCATTTTCCTTTTCAGTTTTACGAAATCATTTTCAAAACCTCCATGACAACCTAATGCCATGGCTCAGCTTTTAAAACATTTAGATAACATTGGTCTTTTGGCAGAAAAGCTCCCAAACCAAGGTTTTGGTCTAAGCATGTCTAAGCATACATTTTTCAAGAGGTCCTGGTTCACACTATTGCATCAACCAGGTTTTATCTAGGGTGACAACAAATTTGAATCAATGTCAAAAGGGGCCTTACAAAGAATTTAGGCATAGCTATGAACTTAAAGACAGGTATTGAAATAACTTAGTAAAAGTAAGCATGCATTAATCATTGGAAATGGAACATAAGCAATTTGAAGTAATGGGTGCAACATGGTCCAGGGTGTAACTTGCCTCACTTGAAAGCTTGAGGAACTACTGGGAGAGCTCGGGCTCCCCGGAGACGTCACGATCTACACGAGAGCATGACAAAGCAGAATTAAATAACAGCCAAATGAACTCCAAACAAACCGAATAAGAACAAGCAACACAAGACAGAACTAAAAGAACTAAGAACAAGCTCTAGGAGGAGGTCCAACGGAAAGGAGGAGGTCCACGGGAGGGTGGTCTTTTCAAATGACCGAAGAGGGTGGTCTTTTGCAAAGAAGCCAGCAAAGACCAAAAGGGTGGTCTTTGCAAAAGATCAGGGAAGGTGGTCTTTGCAAAAGACCAAAAGGGCGGCAAAGACCAAGAAGGTGGTCTTTGCAAACAAGGGAGGTCTAGAAGAGCTCAAGGGACGTCCTAAAAAGGATGGCCCGAGGAGGTCAAGAAGGTATTCGAGGAGGTCCTAAGGAAGAGATCCTGAGGAGGTCCTCAGAGGGTCGTTTTCGCAAAACGACCAAGAGGGTCGCCTTTGCAAAAAGACCACGACGGTCATTTTTGCAAAGAGGAGACCCTCGGGAGATCCAAAAAGGGGAGGTCTGGCAGGGCTACGACTACTCGAGGTGGTTGTACAAGGAATCAAGGGAAAAGGGACAAGGCACGGGGATACTCACCAAGGCCGAGAGGGAGGTAGAAAAGGAGGGGAAGGTCGAGGGCTCGGCAGCGACGGTCGAGGGCGGCGCGGCGCTCCGGCGAACTCCTTAGGAGGCGAAGTGGCGGCGCCAACTCCGGCGAACTCCTTGCCGACGAGGAGGCGATGACACTGCCCCAACGGACTCCTTGGCGAAGCTTCAAGCACTGAACAAGATGGAAAAGAGCTGCAGAGCTAAGTGGCCAAAGGTGAGGGAAGGAGGGCTGCTCAGGCTACTTATAGCCAGAGAAGGAGGAGAAAGAAGGTCACTGAGAAACTCAGAGACCCACAGGTCAAAAGCAGGTGAAGGACAAGACATGGCACGCTCAAGTGTGCGCAGACAGCTGACCGGAGAAACGGCGAGACAAGCGGGGAGGGAGCAAAACGGTGAGGCGACATTTAACGTGATACAACAACATTTAATGCGCGAGGACCTCGGCGAGGGCATCACAGGGGATTTCAGCGAGAGCAGCACCGTGATTAAGGGGAAAAAGGAGGTGGGCGATGCTGACCGGTGGGGCCGGTCAACATTCAGGATAGGTGGTCAAACTGAGAGGAGGTCACGGCTAAACGACAAAGGAGGGGAGGTCGCGGCCTCAAGGGGGAGGTCGCGGCGAAAGGACAAAAGAGGAGGTCGCGACTCCAAGGGAAGGTCCTGACCACAATGGATGGTTATGATCAGGAGGGTGGTCTTCACATAAAGACCACAAGGGTGGTCTTTGCAAAAAGACCAAGGGGTGGTCTTTACAAAAAGACTAGAGGTTGAGAGGACAAAGAGGTCCCAAACCAGGAGATCCGGAGGACAAAGAGGTCCTGGGGAAATCCCTCAAAGGTGGTCTTTGCAACAAGACCACGAGGTCCAGACCACAAGGGTGGTCTGACCCGCAAAGGTGGTCTTTGCAAAAGACCAGAGGTCCTGACTACAAGGGTGGTTTGACCCGCAAAGGTGGTCTTTGCAAAAAGACCAAGAGAGGTCCTAAAGGTCAAAATCAGCTCAAGGAAGGTCCTGACGGTCAGAAAGAGATCAAAGGAGGTCTCAAAAGGGATGGGACGTTCGGACCAGCCGAACGTGCCAACAAGATCGGGCAGTCCGATACGGATCGGACGGTTCCAAACGAAGGCGCGGAGCTGAGCCGCGCGAGGAGGTCTTAGACTGAAAAGAGGTCTAACCCACGGGGAGGTTTGGGCCCTCAGATCCAAATGAAGGGACGTCTAGACCCTGAGAGGAGGTCCTGACGGAGGGGATTCAAAGGAAAAAGGGATCCAACGGAGGAGATCCACGGAAGGTGGTTCAAAAGAGGTCCAGACGGTCGAGATGAAGAGTGAAGGAGGTCTTGACGGCCAGGATGAACTCGTGGGAGGTCCTGACGGTCAAGATGGAATCAAAGGAGGTCCCGACGGTCAAGACCAACACAGGGGAGGTCTCAACGGTCAAGATGGAGCCAAAGGAGATCTCGACAGTCAAGACCAACACAGGGGAGGTCTCAACGGTCAAGATGGAAGCAAAGAGAGATCTCGACGGTCAAGACCAACACGGGGGAGGTCTCAACAGTCAAGATGGAACCAAAGGAGATCTTGACGGTCAAGACCAAAACAGGGGAGGTCTCAACGGTCAAGATGGAACCAATGGAGATCTCGACGGTCAAGACCAACACGGGGGAGGTCTCAACGGTCAAGATAGAACTTGTTGGTGTTTTAGAACCGATCTTACGTAAAGATTGTTTGATTCGGGGGGTCTCCTAGAATGGAATCACGCAGAGAGATTGACACGAGTATTTTTATACAGGTTCAGGCCTTCTCCGGAGAGAATAATAACCCTACTCTTGTGTGTGTATGGTATTGAGTGTGTTTCATACAACCGGGAGAAAAGACTAAGGCTATTACAGAAGATAGTATCTAACAGTCTTCCTGATTGCTTGTTGCCTCCTCCGATCCGTCTCTCTTCCCTCTCTGACTGCTGCCTTTATATAGTCGTGAAGGAATAGCCGTTTTCTCCTGATGAAGAGGCGCCTTTATCAAATCCAAGAACGGTGCATGTTTGCAAAGAATCATCGGAGTGCTAACTCCTTCACGCCCGCGCTTACTTGTCAGAGATAATGGGGCATTACGTGCTATTACTTCGTATAACAATGTATGTTGATCGCTGGATTCTTTAATCAATTGGACCCACTCGCTCAGAGGTTTTATTGATCATAAGGTAGTCGTGGTGACACGGTCGAGAAGAGCTTACGATTATGAGGTAGTCGTAAAATAACTTTACGATCGGATAGTGATCGAGAAGAACTTATGACCATAGGGTAGTCGTAGCAAGACTTACGACTATGGGGGAGGTCGTAGAAGAACTTACGACCACCTGGTAGGCTTCTCCCTTGTAAATATAAGGGGTATACCTAGGGACCACATGATATCATATTTACCAATAATAAGAATTATAGATAAAAGATAAAATGAGGATTACTAGATCCTCATCATCTAGCCCCCCAGCTTCAAGTGAAAATAACTTACTTGGTTAAGGAGTCGTAGATGGTCCTATGACTACGAGAAGGTTGTGAAAATATGGTCGAAGGAAAAACTCTTCGAGATTTGTACATTACTTTGACCAGAAATATACTTGGTCAATAAGATTGCTTACGACTACCAGATAGTCGTAGAAAACTTTTTTCGACCATGAAGTAGTCGTAGTATGGTGATCGGAAGTAAAACCTTTCCGATTGATATTTCATTTGGCCAGAAAGACTTGGCCAAGAAAGTAATTTTGCTTGAGGTGTAAAAACAAACCTGATTTTCTTGGGCGATAAACTTAGAGAATCACAACCGCTCTTACATGTCTGTTTGTTGAGCGGTTTCAAACGGTGGCAACCCTTGATTTCCACCCTTCAAATTTCAGCCCAAGCATACGATTATAAATACTTACCGGGGGGGTGAAACTTGGGTTTCTACTTTTCCCCAAATCACTCCCATTGCTCATCGAAGTTCTTGCCTTCTCCGCCGTCAACCCAATCGTGCCTTCTCCTAAGACCTTCCTTAATCCAAAATCTCCCCTTTCTGAGAGAGATGACCGGGACAGCTTCTGAGTGGGCTAATTCAGAGATGGACGTGGTGAAGATTCGAGCCTTGGTCGACGCCGAGAAGATTCCAGAGAAGGTTCCTGTGAAATGAATTGCGGCGGTTGGACAGCATTGGCCGTCGGGGGAGATTGGGCAAATCCCCGTCTTCTAGGCATATTGTGAGTGTGGTCTTCGATTGCCTGCTCACCCCTTTCTCACACTCATACTCGAGCATTTTGGGGTGGAATTAGTGAACCTCGGTCCTAATTCCATCACTATGCTAAGTGTATTTGTGTATCTGTGTGAGGCATATCTGGGAATTTCAGCGGACCTCGAGCTCTTTCAATATTTCTATGAAATGGCTCGACAATCTGGGATTGCTGGGAGTTGTGGTCTGAAGCTCCATGACGGGAAGTCGAAGGAGTATATTCAGATGTTTACTCGGTCTTCGTCGCCGGGATGGAGGAAGATGTGGTTTTACTGAAAAATCACCCAAGATGACAGCCTTACTTTCACGGGGAAGGCTGCCGAAAAGAATTCTTCCTGGGATTCGACTCCCAGGGATATCGGTCGGATTGCTCCCTATATTCAAGCCATCAAGGACTTGAAAGAGGAGGGATTGACTGGATGGCATGTGGTGAAGGATTTCATCACACATCGAATTAGCCCTTTGAAGAAACGAGTGCCTCCTATGTGGAGGTATACGGGGCCAAAAGACCCGACCAGGGACTAAGAGGTGGGTAAGTGAATCTTTGACTTAGCCCTCGGTTTGGTCTTTCTTTAAAGTGGTCTAACAAATGTCATATCTGTTTGCATAAATCTTTCACAAGCAGAGATTGATGTTCGGGTCAAACTTGTTTGTGAGAAATCTCTGCCACCTGGAGTGGTAGTTCCTCAAATCCTTGCGGTTTTATCCGCAGAAGAGAAGATGGAGCGCCTAAAGGTAATCAAGGGTTGATTTTACCCTTAGGACTTTAGAGTCGTAGAAAAACTTACGACTGGTTGTTTGTCGTGGAAAAACTTATGACTAGGTAGTGATCGTAGAAAACCTTACGATCAAGGAAATATCGTAGAAAAACTTACGACTTAATACTGGTCGTAGAAAATCTTAAGACTGGTCAGTAATACCTTTCTATTTTTCTTACAGAAAGTAGGCATGGAAAACCGTCAGAACGATCAAGAGGTCGAACTGATAACCATCGGCGCAGGGATGACAACGAAAAAAAGTCCAGCTCCTCTGTCTAAGAAACGTCAACTCGTGAAAGTTGCCGACAAGGGAGGAGCAGGCTCAAGTTATTTTATTTCGACCAGATCTTCTGCAAAATCTACTGTAGATGCGGCTACAACTGAAGCCAGGGAGGTCGAAGTTGCTGAAGCTGAAGAGATCGAAGCGGCCGAACCTCTTAAGCGTAAAGCCCGTAAGGCCAAGGTACCCTTCTATTATGACAAGGAAACTTTGGTAGTTTCTGACTCTCCTAGTTTTGTTAAGCAACTAGAAAAGGAGAACTGGAAGGACTTTATGTCTTTTGTGAAGGATAATACTGATCCAGTAGAGCCTACGGTCGAGGGTAGCGCTACTCTTGGAGTAGTCGAGACTAGTCTCGGCCATCCGGAAAGTCAGGAGACCAGAGAGATGGCGCCTGTTCAAAATCCATGACCAGACGTGGTCGTGGCCAAGCCCATTCTTCAACTTGGACTCCGACCAAACGTGGTCGTAGAAAAGAAGTCGAAGAAATCTTCCGTTGGGAAGATGACTCCTAAGTTCCTGGTTAGATCCAAGGTGCAGAGGTATGTGAAAAAGACTAAAATGTAAGAATAGCATTTACCTTTTGCTTTTCACAATTTAACGTGCTTTCCTTTTGTTGCTCTTAGCCCGACTCCTTCAGCCCCAGAGGATGCTTCTATTGAGAAGCCCATTGCCGCTTCTCCCGCAGATGGAGAGACGACAATAGGAGTAGTCGAAGGATCATCTAATACCCGTGTGGTGGAGGAAATCGCGGCTTCTGAAGTGGTTGCTACAACCACTGAAGTAGTTGCTACGACCACTGAGGTGGTCGTGGAGACAACAGAGGCAGCGGTAGAAGCCTCTGGTCAAGGTGGTGATGTACCTGACCACCGTGTCGGGAAGGAAGTCGTTGCAGACGTACCTTCCGGTCCTCAAAGAGAAGCCGCATCCGCGTAATTAGAAGACGAGGAGTACTTCAACTTCTGTGCTGATTTCTTTGGGCCTGCTTCTATCGTGGGGTCTTCTACTTTTAGATCTCGCGATCGAGTCCCTCATCCCAAAGATATTCCAAACAGAGGGGAAACTTTTGACAACGAGTGTCTCGAAAATGTTTGGTGGGATCAAGTCGTGAAGATAGACAAGCTGAAGAGTCCAGAGATAGTTTTCTCGATGTTTGCTCGGACGACCATGAATGTAAGTATTTAAGGATACTTATATGTATGGCCTTCCCTTGCTTCTTCGTTTTCTTTTGCGTAAAGCTCGAACAAATTGCCATCAAGGTGAATATCACCGACAACTTATAGAGCTACTGGCAGAAAAAGCGGAACTCGCGAACATGTAGAGAGGTGGTAAGTCACTTTGTTATTTGTAGTCGTTTTAGGGTTTGACTACTTATACAATGCTTGTGAGGTTTGTCGGGAAAAACTCACGATTAGGTTCTAGTCGTGAGAAAAACTTACGACTAGTTAGATAGTGCTCATGTTCACTTTTAACCTTTACAAAGTTAAATAGCGGCGAAAAGACCACAGCCAACTCGCCGATTATGAAAAAGAGGAGTCGAGAAAGCTAAGGGAAGAAAAAGAAGACCTCTTGAAGAAGCTTCAGAGGGTAACTCAGAACTCAAAAGTTGCGGGGAGAGAGATAAACAAGAAGTCTTGAACTTAAGATCGCTTATGTCTTTGATGTTTACCTTTTAACTCGACTTCTTTTTCGTAAAAAGAGGACGAAATAAGAAGGCTCCAAATCGAAGTTAAAGATAAAACTTTGGTCGTTCGAGATTTCTCGACGCCAAAGATAAAGATCAAGAGGTTGAAAGGTCGAGATCTCGCGAAGTGTAAGCAATTCTTTACTGCAATTCTTCTGAAGTTCTTTTCTTATTCGATTCTTATTTCTTTTTAGAAATTGAACTTGAACCGGGAAAGCTCAAACTAAGGATCGGGAAAAAGCATGATTCTTAACGAGACTATCCGCATTGCCAAGGAAAATGCAAAGGACATCAAATTATGGGAGGAGCGACATGCTGAGAGCATTGCTTCCCATAATAAGGAAATTGAGAAGTTAGATTCTCAACTAGCAGGTAAGGAATTCTTTACCTGAGAACTAGTTCTTTCCTCTTCTAGGAATTATTTTTGCTTGACTAGTCTTACCCCTTCGAGCAAGTAGTCGAGAATAAACAACTCCGAGGCTTCGACTCAGAACCAACAGAGATGAAGTCGATGAAGATTAATCTTCAAGGCAACATCACGCCCTGAACAATATACTTGGTGAGCTGCGTGGTGAGGGAAAAACTCCTCCAGAAGACACGATAGCTGCTCATATAAGTACTATTGGGGAACAAGTAGGGATTTTGCAAGAACTGGTGACCATTCTGAAGGCCAACCAAGCTGACTCGATAAAGGAGGCGGTCGAAGGTGCAGTAAGTTATGTATTATCTAAACTTAAAGCTCATGACCCCAGCCTTAATGTGCAACCAATCGACGCCGACTTCGACTGCCCTGAGACAGAAACAAGTCGGTTGATTGAAGAAATGCAACCAGTCGGTAGGAAGGTCTCAGGGGAGATGCAACTGGGATCTCCCTCTTCAGAGTAGTTTGTAATAAAAACCTGTGAAAAACAAGTTTTGCTGATGTAATATATAATTCATCTTGTTTCCTGCAAATTATCTTGTCAAGTAGTTAGTAACTCAAAAGATAATTGACAA
Organism: Phyllostachys edulis; assembly: GCA_036346405.1. Taxonomy (NCBI): domain Eukaryota; kingdom Viridiplantae; phylum Streptophyta; class Magnoliopsida; order Poales; family Poaceae; genus Phyllostachys; species Phyllostachys edulis. Next base: position 95,875,154 of record CM070545.1, on the reverse strand, counting down.
ATGAAAGACTAAGAATTGAAGTCAAATTAATAACTTTATCCTAGCCTCCGACTAGTTACTTAGTTTATTTAAATAAACTAGGTAAATAGTGTTAAAAGGGTTTATGAAAACAGAGAGGTTTGATTAACTTGTAGTTTTTTATCACGATTGTCATGCAATGGTCGAAAGAGTAGTAATGAATCGACTCTAGGAAGTTCCTTCTAGTGGGTAGGACCACGTGCAGAGAGGAAAGGTTTCGACTAGGTGATATTACCATCTCCGATCAGATTAATCAAATCGAGAATGGCAACTTGAGTTAGGCAAACGTCTAGAGGACTTTAAAAAATTCGTTCGTCCTTCCTTGGTGGACTCGATAAGTCTGTCCTGATAGCAAAAGTAGGAAACTAAACTATGCTAGGAAGTTCCTTCTAGTGGGCAAGACCACGTGCAGAGAGGAAAGACTTCGACTAGATGTATTTCTTTCTCCGACCAGTTGAAGCGGAACGAGTACACCAAAGGCAGTTGAATAAATCTAAGAAAGTGCACTCTGCTTAGAGTATTTTTCAAAATAACTAAAGAAATAAACTAAGGCGAAAAGAGCTGGCTTTAAGAATATTTCGACCAAATAGAACCCGAACTCTTTGTATTGGCAGCAAAAGTGAGTAACGAGTCGACACTAGGAAGCTCCTTCTAGTGGGCAGGACCACGTGCACAGAGGAGAGGCTTCGACTAGGTGATGTTACCTATCTTTCGACCAGTGTAAAGAAAACTGGGTGTTTGGAATATAGTCGAAAGATTATGAAAGCACTACTAAAAAATAAGACAATAGAGGTAGGAAGAACCAGCGGCTTTATTGTCTGAATGGTTTGTTACACATAAAACTTGCGTAAATGGTCGATGTTCTAAGAATTCGAGAGAACCTGGCCATCTTCCATTGCCAATCATACTGACCCTAGCCGGGTAACTTCGACCACTGTGTAAGGACCTTCCTACTTAGGATAAAGTTTATTTCGATTAGACTTGGATTGGCAGAGCCTCAATACCAAGTCACCTACAACAAGGCTGCGAGGTTGGACCTTACGATCGTAGTATCTGCGCAGGGCTTGTTGGTAGACTGCTGAATGGATTAAGGCCTGGTTTCTCTTTTCTTCGAGTAGGTTAATGTCATCCGCTCGAAGCTGCTCCTGGTTGAAGTCATTGAAAGTTTCGACTCGTGTTGACCGTGTCTTTAGTTCTAGAGGAAGCATGGCTTCGGCTCCGAAGACCAGAAAAAAGGGTGTTTCACTTGTAGCCCGACTAGTAGTCGTACGAACTGCCCATAATACGGAGGGTAATTCTTGTACCCAAGCCCCCGAGCGCTTGACGAGCTGGTCGAAGACTCGGGTTTTAATTCCCCGCATTATTTGGCCATTCGCACGTTCAACTGTCCCATTGCTTTGGGGATGGGAAACAGAAGCATAGCAAAACTTGGTACCCAACTTGTCGCAAAATTCTTGACATTTTGCGCTCGAAAATTGTTTACCATTATCTCGTAATTATTCGACTTGGCACTCCAAATCGAGTAATTACGCATCTCATCATGAACCGCTTCTGTCGCTTCGCTGTTATCCTGAAGCATGAGTTCGGCCGATCCATTTTGTGAACGATCAATAGCCATAAAAGGAACTCAAACCTCCACGGAGCTTTGGGAAACGGTCCTAGGATATCGAGACCCTGTGTCGCAAAAGGCCAAGACGAATATCGTTTGTAATGCTTGAGCCGGTTGGTGTATTTGCTCGCTATGAAATTGGCATTGGACATACTTTTAACCAACTCTTTAGCATCGACAGGTCATTGGCGAAGAAAACCTTGTCGAAAGGCCTTACCGACCAGCCGCTCAGAGGAAGCATGATTTCCACAAATGCCACCGTGTAACAGCCCAAAGTTCCGTTACCAATTTAAATTAATTAAAGTTATTATTCTGTTGGACTTTCTAAAATTTGAAAGAGTTTACTTGCTTTGTTTGAATTTCTAAAGATTTAAAAGTCAAAAATAAAACTTATTAAAGTTTTTAAAGTTTTAATTGAGTTAAAGTTGAAAAATAAAAATTTAATCAATTTTGAGAATTTTCTGAAATTTTAAAAGCTTTTTCCTAAATGTTTTAAAGCCAAAATAATTTATTTGCAAAATTAAAAGCCAACTTAAAGTTGGAAATAATTTTATTAAGTCCAAAATAAGTCTAGGAATTTCGTGATTTTTTCTAGAATTTTTGGATTTATTTTGCTATTTTTCTATAGCCTTTTGAATTAATCGGTTTATTTAATTCAACAAAGCAATTAAAATTACAAAAATACCTTTTGGGTCAAACCATCTTCGCCCGATGTTATTCACAAGACTGCCACTTCCGCCCATCTCGCCCACGCCAATGCCTCACCCGCCAAGCACCCCTCCTCGACTGCTGGATTACAATCCAACGGCCCATCTGCAACACACGCCGCCGACGATCCCGCCGCCGACGCCGTCGCACGCGGCCCGCGCCCATCTTCCTCCCCACCTCCTTCGACCTCAAGCTGCCCGCACGCCACCGCCATTTTCGCGCGCGGGAGCTCCGCAACCGCCTTCTCCCTCCCCCCATTCCTCACGGGAACGTGCGCGGTCAAACCGTCGCTCCCCACCTCCCCCAAACCCGGTCTCTCCCCTCCCCATCGTGCGCACGTACGCCGGATCGAGCCACGGCCGCCGAAGGGCCCGCGCACGCGATCTCCATGCCTTGGCCTCCCCGTGGCCTATAAAGGGGAGCACGGTGAGCTCCTTCTCCACCGCAACAAGACGCCGTAATTTTGAGTTTTTCTCCAAGTCGATGAACCGCAAATCCTCGTCTTCTTTGGCGCCGTCGAGCCTTCCCGCCACCTCGACCTCCGCCGCAGATCGCCGTCCTCGCCATCCGTCTGCGCAAATTTTGCCCCGGAGCCCTCGAACCGACGCGCCATCGGAGCCCGATCATCGCCGCCGCCAAAATCGTCGCCGCCGGTCACCTCATCGCCCTTCGTCGTCGCAAGGTAGCGCATTAGGCTCCTCCTCGCTCCCTCTCTCCGTTGCGCACTCCCGCAAGGCTCGCCCCGGCGTCAAACGCCGGCGAGCCCGTAGCCGAGCTGCCGCCGGTGCCGAGATGACGTGGCCGCGCCACGTATTCGCCATGTGATCGCCACGTGGGCGCCACGTCCTCAATCCCGCACGTGTGGATCCGACGTGGCACCAAGCCGTACCACCTCACACCCCCTCCTGCGCCCAAGCCGCGTGGGCTTAGTCCACATGCGCCGTGTCTATGACACGTGGGGCCCACACATCAGAAAATATTTTAAATCCTTCTTTCCCGAAAATATCAGGGCTGACGTCATCTTGCGTAGTAATTAGATTTTTCCTTTAGAAAAATAAAATAGGAAATTGATTAAATTGCAGATTTAGGTTTAAAACTTGTAAAATTCATATCTTTTTCATCCCAACTCCAAATTGGGTGATTCAAATTGCTAAAATCTTAGAAAATTAATATCTAGCTGCATAAAATATAATTATTTGATTTTGAGTAAGTTTAAACTGTCTGTTTGAATTTGAAATGATTTAAACTACAAATTTAGTATTTAAATTTGTAAAATTCATATCTTTTGATTCCAAACTCCAAATTGAGTGTTTCAAATTTCTAAAATCTTATAAAATTATTTTATAGCTAAATAAAATATAATTATATGAATTAGAGTTAGTTTGAACTATCTTTTGATTTTATTTGAATTTCATTTGTATTTATCGTATTTTCACGCTTAGACTTGACGATTATTCCTGAGAGTTAGATCCTTCGGAGGATTTAGAGTGTCAAGACTTCAACGAAGGCAAGTTACACCCTTGACCATATTGCCCCAGTATTTTAAAGTTATTTAATTCAGTTTTTAAAATTATTATTGCATGCATATTTTTAGTCAATTATTTTAATGCCCTGTTTAAATGCTTAGTTATTCCAATTGTTATTGTATGGCCAATTTTGAATATTGAAATGTCATCCCTTTGTCACCATAGATAAATTGTTTGGAAATGCTTAGCAAATGCTAAGACCATGATTTTGATTTTGGGAGGATTTAGCCAAACCATTACAAAATTGTTTAAAAATTAAATCTGTGGTATTGTTTTACCATAGAGAATTTGTAAAGATGGTTTTTACTTAAATAAAATCAAAATGGTTTGGACTTGGGCGAAATGGTTGAATGGTGGGTGCGTGTTTATGCACGGGTTTGATCTGGTTAGGATTAAAGCCTGTGGTTTGATTTGAAAGACGCCCAAGTCGATTAAGGACCGGTCTTTGAGCCGCACTTGCTATGCCTTACCGTACAACCACATGTCTCGAGCATGGGGCGGGGATCTGGCCGATTAATTTGTAGAGTTCCATCACAGTTTATCCTGCATCAGACGCGGGTGGTCTTTCATGGCTTTGCTTTTCATGACTATTTTATTCCCTTTGGCGCAAGAGGGGCCCGAACTCGCGGATGGTTAGTCCAAAGGGGCGAAACCTTAGCGAGGCTGGACTGCGGTGGGATGATGCATTGTAAAGGCCTTGTCATGAACTCTAGACTTCTTACCTTCGGTAGTGAGAGGTGGCGTTGACGGATGCCGAACAAACTAGAGGAATCATGTCATGTGGGTAAAGTGTACAACCTCTGCAGAGTAAAACTAATCGAATAGCCGCGTCCGCGGTTATGGACATGCTAGCAAAGCCACTCTGAGTTAGACTTGTTTTTGGTTTTTAAAAGTGATTTCAACAGATGTTTTCAGGATGGTTAGTCCTATGGGAAAATTTGGGCAGTTAGCCATTGTGATAGGAGGGTATCCTTCACCATTCAAATATGGAGGTTATCTATACTATAAAATTGTTGTCTAAAATCTGATTTTAGATATAGTATAAAAATGGCATTGGAATTTAATATGGTTATTTAAACTTAAAAATGCTGCTTTATGCAAACAAACCCTGCCAATACCCCTTGTCTACCATATGTATGCATGTCATTCTGTTACTTGACGGGTGTAACTTGCGAGCACGGTGGTTGTGCTCATACTTGCCTTGTGCAAACAAATTTCAGAGGAGAAGAACTTCACCATCGGTGTGGATCTCGACGACTAGGCCGCTACCCCACCGATTGCATTGGCGAATAATCGGACTCTACTACACTTTCTTCGTCTTCCGCTGTGTTGTTTATTGTTGGCTTGTAAGCCTCTTTTGTAATAAACTCTGATTTACTATTAATGCAATACGAGATATGTCTATGTTATCATTTTTGTAACTGTGTACACCGGAAATCCTGGACTGGTGTATGAACATAGAGGGTTCGGGATCTTTCGCTCCCGGGTCCGACACACCGTGTATGTCGTGAAGGAGTGTTAATCCTTCGCTCTGCGGAATGCATCGCATGAGCACCCCTTGAGTACCTCGTTTATAGAGGACTTCTTCAACCAAAGTATACATTTTGGCTTTTCGGGATAAGCGATCTGCCTCGGGATCATCTTCGGGTACAGAGCCCTTCTGAAGATACTTGTAGATGAGAGCCATCCAAGTGTCCTCGTATTCTAGAGAGGTCGTCTCAATAGGAGGTGTCTCTGGTTCTTCAACCAGGGACGACTTCTGGAGTTGTTCCAAGAAGACTCCTTTTGGTACTACAGATCGGGAAGAAGCCATTCGAGCAAGCTGGTCTACGAGGAAATTATCCTTTCAAGGGATGAATTGTGTCTCGAAACCGAAAAAATGCTTTTCTAGCTTACGCACTTCCGATAAGTACCGAGACATTGTCGGGTTAGAGTACTGGTACTCTTTCCTGACTTGATTCACGACTAGTTGAGAGTCTCCTCACGAGTAGTCGGCGAATCGAGAGCTTCAAGCAGCGTATGCCGCCTAGCAAACCTTCAGATTCGCCACGTTGTTAGTGGCCCGAAAGTTTAATTGTATGGCATACTTTAAGGTCTCTCCGTAGGAGATACCAGACCACCCCACCCTTCGAGCCACTTAAAGTAAGCGACCCGTCAAAGTACATCGCCCACCGGTTGTGGGAATCAGATCGGGATCCCAATGAGTTCAGATTTGTCCATTCGGCGACAAAGTCTCGCCAAGATCTGGGATTTAACGCCGTTCGGGACACGAAATGGAGGTCGAACTCCCCAAGTTCGATGACCATTTGGCCATGCGTCCATTGTTTCCCTATTCGGAGGATCGCTCCCAAGGGAAACTCGACCAGTCAACTATTTTGTGCGCTGAAAATAATACCGCAGCTTCTCGAAGACATGAGGAGGGCATATAGAAGTTTTGGACCCGAGGTAACACTCCTTAGGCCCGTGCAAAACTTCACTAACGAGTAAACCGGTCGTTGTACGCCATGTTCTACGACCAAGATCGCGCTTCTTGCTGTGGTGTGGCAACTAGGTAAATTAAGAGCGTTTCTTCCGCCTCAGAGAAACCAAAATAGGAGCACTCGTAAGATACCTCTTAACATCCTCAAAGGCAGCGTTTGCCTCATTCGACCACTCAAAACCTTCGTGTTTCCTTAGAAGTTTAAAGAAAGGTAGTCCTTTTTCTCCTAGTCGTGCGATGAAACGACTTAAAGCCGCCATGCACCCTATGAGTTTCTGGACTTCTTTCTTTGTGGTTGGAGGGCGCATTTGGAGAATGGCCTTTATCTTTTCAGGATTTGCTTCTATTCCCTGTATAGATACTAGGAATCCAAGCAATTTTCCTGAAGAGATTCCGAACACACACTTCTCAGGATTGAGTTTTAAGCGATGCTTTCTGAGGTTGTCGAATGTTTCTTGTAGGTCAGTGATATGATTAAATCTCTTCATGCTTTTAACGACTAGATCATTAACATAGGCCTCCAGGTTTCAGCCTAGTTGAGATGAAAAAGTCGATTGCATCAAGCGTTGAAAAGAAGCGCCGGCATTTTTTAGACTAAATGGCATTTTGACATAGCAAAATATACCAAATGGTGTAATAAATGCAGTCTTTTCTTCATCGTCTAGACACATATTGATCTGGTGGTATCCAGAATATGCATCTAAAAAACTTAACATTTCACAACCTGCAGTAGAATCAACCAGCTGATCGATACGAGGTAAAGGAAAATCATCTTTTGGACAAGCTTTTTTAATTCAGTGAAGTCGATGCACATACGCCATTTGCCGTTTGACTTCCTAACCATTACAGGGTTAGCCAACCACTCTGGGTGGTTGACTTCTCTTATAAAGCCTACTTTACGTAGCTTATCCAATTCTGATTTAATAGCATCTCGTCGATCAGGGGCAAATCTCCGTAATTTTTGTTTTACGGGTACTTTGTTAGGCCATAAAGCTAGCCTGTGCTCGATCACCTCCCTGGGGACTCCGGGCATGTCGGATGCTTGCCACGCAAAGACATCTGCGTTAGCTCGGAGGAAGGTGATGAGGGCGTCTTCCTACTTGGGGTCGGAAGTATCCCCGATGCGAACAGTCTTCGAGGGCTCCCTTGCATCCAGAGGAACCTCTTTGACCTTGTCATTCGGCTTTGGTGCAGCTTTAGGCTTCGACTTGCTGGTCAAAGGCTGACTTTCTTCTTGAGTTGGTATTTGACCAACCATCTCGAGGGATCGACGGTCGCAGGTATGCGCCATCTTCTTGTCACAATGAATTGTGATTACTCCTTTGGAACCTGGCATCTTAATACATTGATACCCGTAATGAGTAGTCATTAAGAATTTTGCCAAAGTTGGTCGTCCATGTATGGCTTTATATGCCGTATCGAAACGACCACATCAAAGGAGATTTTCTCTGTCTTGAAATTACTTGGTGAACCAAATGTTAAAGGAAGAGAAACTTGGCCAATAGGTTTGGCTGAAGACCCCGGTACGATCCCATGAAAAGAGTATAGTACCAGTCTTACCTTAGTCCTGGGTACTTGCATTTCGTACAGGGCACTCGTAAACAAGATGTTTAACGAGCTGCCACCATCAACCAAACTCGATTGACCCGACAATTGTTGATGGTGGGCTCGACTACGATCGGATATCGACCTGGTCGAGTCGAAGGAATCGGGCAGTCACCCTTCTCGAAGGAGATGGTGACTTCCGACCACTTCAGTAATTTATTGACGAGAGGAGGATCTATGGAGTTTACCTCACATTCGGCAGCTTTAAGCTGTTGCTTTGATTCGTATGCTGACGATCCCCCGTAGATGTGCTCGACGGTATGTTGCGGATCCTGGAACGGCATCTCCTCATCGTCGTCTGACGACTTATGACCACTCGTTTGTCCTACCTGCTCGAGAGTGGGAAGTGGTCCTTTGCCGTTGTAGTAGTCCTCGAGCTTTCGTTGGAAGACCTGGCAGTTGCAAAGGTCATGTCCTTCCTTTTTATGGAAAGGACACCACCTAGGCTTTTCGTTCTTCCGATTGGGACGCTTACCTTTGCCTCGGTCGGAGTGCGGCTTAGAGGTTCGTTGCTCTTTATCGTTTATAGCCAAGACCTCCTTGGAACCGCTGGCTTGGGGTTTTTGACACTTCGCCTTGTTCTTGGACTTCTTTGCTTTCTTATCCTTCTTTTTGCTAACTTCTCCTGGTTCTCGAGAGGTATTGTCTTCTCGATCAATTGCGTTGTTCCACTCGACCGCCTCAGAAGCAGTCGCATATCGATCGGCCATCTCAAAAAGTTCGGCGACAGTAGTGGGAGGATTTAAAGCGATATCCTCCGTTATCCTTCTACTACGGACTCCTTGCTTGAAAGCCCCGATGACAGATGAGTCAGAAACTTCCGGAATTGAATTACGAACCTGACTAAAGCGCTTGATGAATTGGCGCAAGGTCTCGTGGTCGTTCTGTCTCATCCGGTGCAAGTCGTCCTCCTTCCCAAGGCGATCGTAAGTGCCTTGGAAGTTTGCCAGTAGAAGGTCGCAGAGGTGTTGCCAAGAATAAATCGACTCGAGTGGTTGGTTTAGTAACCACGATCGAGCAGACCCTTCGAGCACAGTTGGAAGGTAATTCGCCATTACATGCTCTCCTCCTCCTGCTGCTCGGACAGCTGTTGTATAAATTTGAAGGAACTCTATGGGATTTTGGGATTCATCGAACTTCTCCATGTTCACTGGTCGAAAACGAGGTGGCCAGCGAACAGCTCGGAGGTCAGGCGAAAATGCCCGACATCCGGTAATAACTTCTTGACGTCTCCTTTGCAGGAAAGAAGGGTTGATATCACCAGGTGATCGTATTCGATGATACCCAAGAATGAGTTGACCCGACTGTAGTAGGTCTCGCCCCACTCTGAGGAAATACTTCACGTATTCCATCTACTACTGCAGATTTCCATGTCGGGATGGTGAGCGATCACCTCTCTGAGGAGCTTGTTGATCATCAGTCGTTCGAAAGACATTTCTCCGAGTAGGAGATCGATACGACTCGCTGTTGCGCTAATTTCTCCGCGGTGATAAGTTTGATCGAATGGTAGCTGAAGAAGTCGTATTGCTACGACTTCCTGAATGATGTCAGCGAGGTGCTTCTAGTCTTGCCATCGTGGTCCGAAGCCTTTGTGCGATCTCTTCGACGAAGAGGTCGTGAGCCTTCGGCGCCAAGCAGCTCTTGAGTTGGGTTCTCGAGCAAGTCGTTGATGTGCTGGAGTTCTTGAGCTTCCTCTGATTGATATTGGATGCGCCCAGGCAGATTTTTCTGGGCTGCAATCTTCTTTCGTCGAATAGCCTCAAGATCTTCCATATCAGATCCTTGAGACTATCTCAATGGAGTGCGAGTATGTCGAGGATTTCCCTCGCGCTCATCAAAGTGTTGGTTCTGTCCGTCACCGGTGGTGCCCTTGCCATTGCCACGAGGGGGCGTAGTGCGTGATCTTTGAGGAGTGTCCCTAGCTCGGTCTCTAGAAGGGTGACCTTGATCTGAGGGAAGGACGAAGACCTCCCGTTGATGATTCTCACTTGCGCTCGAGGCCTCCCCGCTTGAGGAGTAGTCGAGAGACACCATCTAGCGACTTGGAGTAATCCCCTCCAGGAAGGGGAACTCTGGGTTATAACCGTCTCCATCCGCAGGTGTGATCTACAGAGAGATGATCGAATTTGCAGGAAAAGCATACTTGATCCCGCTCTCTCTAGAGTTATCCAGAGAGAGAGGACCACCAGATGCTGGTGAAGTCCTGGAATTGTGGCCTCTAGAACTTGTCTCACCAGGTCGGACCGCCTTAGGGGGACTTGAACACTTGGAGGAAAAACTCTCGTCGTGTTGTGAGTCCGCCTGGTCGTAGTCCTGATTGTGGTCAGATTGACCCTTGTCCTTTGAAGGAATTGATTCCTCTATTGGACGTACTGTTGTGGGGGATAAGGATCCCTCCTTAACTCTATTAGTGGCATGGTCTCCTGGATCTGCGGAAAGATCTCTAGAGGTAGCAACACCATCGGATGAGTCGATACTCGGTTCAGAATCTAAACCGCATCCATGTCGACGTCACAGACCGCCAAGTCAAACCAGCTTCTCCTCATTCTATTCTCCTGCCATGAGTGCATGAGATTTGGGAAAAAGAGAGTATGTTGACAAGAGAGTACCGGAAGGTCCCCACGGTCAGCGCCAACTTTCGGTGTTTTAGAACCGATCTTACGTAAAGATTGTTTGATTCGGGGGGGTCTCCTAGAATGGAATCACGCAGAGAGATTGACACGGGTATTTTTATATAGGTTCAGGCCTTCTCCGAAGAGAATAACAACCCTACTCCTGTGTGTATGGTATTGAGTGTGTTTCGTACAATCGGGAGAAAAGACTAAGGCTATTACAGAAGATAGTATCTAACAGTCTTCCTGATTGCTTGTTGCCTCCTCCGATCCGTCTCTCTTCCCTCTCTAACTGCTGCTTTTATATAGTCGTGAAGGAATAGCCGTTTTCTCCTGATGAAGAAGCGCCTTATCAAATCCAGTAACAGGTGCATGTTTGCAGTAATCATCGGAGTAGTAACTCCTTCACGCCGCCCGACAGTTACTTGTCAGAGATAATGGGGTATTATGTGCTATTACTTCGTATAACAACGTATGTTGACTGCTTGGATTCTTTAATCAATTGGACCCACTCGTCTATAGGTTTTATTGATCATAAGGTAGTCGTGGCTGACCTGGTCGTAGAAGAGCTTACAACTATGAGGTAGTCGTAAAATAACTTTACGACTGGATAGTGATCGTAGAAGAACTTACGACCATAGGGTAGTCGTAGCAAGACTTACGACTATGGGGGTGGTCGTAGAAGAACTTACGACCACCTGGTAGGCGACTATGGGGGTGGTCGTAGAAGAACTTACGACCACCTGGTAGGCTTCTGCCTTGTAAATATAAGGGGTATACCTAGAGACCACATGACATCATATTTACCCATAATAAGAATTATAGATAAAAGATAAAAATGAGGATTACTAGATCCTCGTCAGAACCAAAGGAGACCTCGACAGTCAAGACCAACACAGGGGAGGTCTCAACGGTCAAGATGGAGGCAAAGGGAGATCTTGACGGTCAAGACCAACACAGGGGAGGTCTCAACGGTTGAGATGGAACCAAAGGAGATCTCGACGGTCAAGACCAACACATGGGAGGTCTCAACGGTCAAGATGGAGGCAAAGGGAGATCTCGACAGTCAAGACCAACACAGGGGAGGTCTCAACGGTCGAGATGGAACCAAAGGAGAGGAGTAACAGCGAGGAAGAGGCGCGGAGGAGCGGGAGCGAGCGGACACGAGGGAAGTTCGAAGAAGGTTCAGATGGACACTAGGAGGTCCAAATGAACTCAGGGAGGTCCAAATGAAGGGGGAATTCAACCCGAATTTGAATTTCGGAATTCAAGGGTGCTTGACACACAAACCCGAGCTTAGAATGCCTCGGGGGTGGTTGTGACCTAAGGGGAGATCGAAACCGAATGGATGGTCTGGACACAAGAGGAGGTCCGAACCACAAGGGAGGTCTAAAAAGAAAAGGGAGGTTTGGACCAAAAAGGAGGTCTAAACCGTAAAGAGATTCAAACCAACAAAGAGGAGGTCTGAACCACAAAGAGGTTCAAACCAACAAAGAGGAGGTCTAAACCACAAAGAGGTTCAAACCAACAAAGAGGTCTAAACTCCAGGAGGTCTGGACAGAAAGGGCTGGGCTAAGAGGAGAACAGAACTAACAGAGGAAGGGAGAGACTACACCAGAGCTCAAGCAACTCCAAATAAACTAAGATTTAGGATTAGTTGAAGTTTGATTTAGTCATTTTAAACTCTTGAATTCCGAAGACCTCAAGTTAAGCTTTGAACTCTCGTCAAAACCAAATGGTTTTTTTATTTTGAAAATTTTCAAAAAAGCTTAGAAAGATGGGGTGTTACAATGTACTTGGGCATTCACCATGGGCCTAGGATCTGATGCCACGTGTTGGCACAAGCCCTGGAACACCACACGGGAACGAACTGAAGAACACAAAAACTCCCATGAGACTGGAACACACACGTTGAGGCAATTTTCCTTGTCTATTCCTATGAAAAATGTGTTACAAAGTAAAACTACTGATGCTAATACAAATATGAGGTAACAACTCAACTAACTCCCTAGATGCGTGCCCACAGTTGCACGATCCGATCGACTCCTACGCGCACACCGTGTGATACATGCCCTAGACTCCTACGTGCACAGTAGCATGCACAACAGGCATAGGCATACACCTGATGACTCGGCCAAAGCAACAAATCGGTCCAAACTATGCAATGTGCAGATGACAAAGACTAGATTATTTCTCACATGGAGACTAGGTGGAGGACTGCAGAGAAGGATGGCTTGGGGGGAGGGGGGGTGGCAACCAGAGGCCTGGCCTTCCCCAATGAATTTACGAACCTCCAACTATGATGCAATATTTAGTAGGTAGTGGATCCTCTCAGTTAACTCAATTAATAAATAAAAAGCCTAACAAAGCTCAAATCTCTGATGCACAACTAATGATTGGTCGGCTGCCCTCAATGCGACACACGACTCTCTGTAGTTGTTGTTTCATGTATCTGCTGTATTTAGATATACGAACTCTAGTGGAGAAGTTCTATCCTGCAGATTTTTCAAGCCAAGAGAGAGCTCAGCTAGAGTGTCAACAATCGCATTACCATCTCGATGTATGTAGTCATCCTGATCTAAATAGTTTGTCCTCGCTTGCCGATTTGACAAATGGATTAGTTAAGATTGGTAAAGCCTCTGTTTATCCAATCGTTGATAAATTGCTAAGATTAGTGCTAACTTTTCCTGTGTCAACTTCAACCACTGAGCGAGCATTTTCAGCTATGAAACTCGTCAAGACATGTCTTCAAAATAAAAGTCTAAAGTACCAAAGTAACCAGCACTGTTAAAGGTAGCATAAAGCCTTACAAGCAAACTAGGACTAAAATTTAAACTCAATCATTACAAATCCTGTGACTAAACCATCGCCCATGAATGCTTAAAATTTGCTTCGCCACTGTCTCCATCCTGTCGCTTCCGGTCAACATGGACTCTTTCTGGACCGGTTTCTACAAATTTACCCAAGCCCTCAGCCAGTGTCTACTCAAAAAGATAACCTGTAAGGGATTAGTGGCAATCTTTTTATTAAAAACAACATCATTCCAATATAACCAGATAGACCAACATAAGGCACTAGCTCCCACTAGGAGTTGTGACTTTAAAATTTTTGGAATCCTGGCTACCAATTCCCAAACATGTGTGCTATACTCACAGGAGGAGATAAATTAAATACACATTAAATAGCCCACCATGCAAGACGTGCAAATGGGCATTCAATAAAAATATGTTGAATTGTTTCCTCATTAATACAAAAAGAACACGTTTTGCTTCCCCTCAAATTCCTTTTAAGCAGATTATCTTTAGTTAAAACTACCCCTCTTTTGAGATACCATTGGAATATTTTCACTTTTAATGGAAGTTTAATTAGCCAAAAAAAGTTCCTAATGAGGGCTTGAGAATTTCCAATTAGTGCCACATAGAAAGACTATACTGAAAAAAGTCCAGACTTATTCAAATTCCACCTGAAAACATCTTTTTGAGAGATCAAATGTAAATTAGCAATTCTCAAAATTAACTCATGCCATGCATGTAGCTTAGGCCCAATAATAGGTCTTTGAAAAGAGATATTTAAAGGAGCCGTTCTCGGAATATTTGCCACTGTATCATCCTTTCACCTTACCACATTATAAAGGATTGGATATTGACTTTTTAGTGGAGAGTCTCCTAACCAAATATATTCCCAAAACCTAGTTTGCATTCCATTTTTAATCTGGAATGAACCAAAATGAAAAAAAAACTGATCTTTGATTTTCACTAAACCCGACCAAAAAGTTCCAGGCTTATTAACCATCTGTGAAAGACTCTTCACCCCAAAATATTTCCTTGTTAACATAGATTGCCATACTCCTTCCTCATTAAGCAACTTAAAAAACGATTTCCCTAGTAAACTTTTATTTTTGTATCTAAGTTCTGAATGCCTAGACTGCCCTGCTCTTTGGGTGAACACACTAAATTCCATTTAGCAAGCCTATATTTTCGTTTATGACTGTCACTCTACCAGTAAAAATGAGATCGATAGTAATCTGATCTTTTGAGAACCTCCCTAGGAACCTCAAAAAAAGATAACATAAACATTGGTAGACTGCTTAGCACCGAGTTAATAAATACTAATCGTCCACCTACAGGCATATTTTTACCTTTCCAACTGCTAATGCGTCGTATGACTATTATACATGAAACATCATATGCATATATAGTAGTGCCGAGGTGAGGAGTATAACCCATCCTTGGTTAAGTTTTGGTTGTGTTGAGGAACCATCGCTGGCGAGTCCAGTCCGAGCGATTACCTCGTAGACAAACTCAGAATCATAAGAAAAATGCAAGAACACAAGAACATAATAGTAGATTGAACACATAGATATGAGGGGACTTCTAGCTTCTCTTTATTGCTCTTCTATAAAACTGTAGTACAATGGTTGGGGTCCCCCCTCCTTTATATAGGCTACTGGATGATGAGGAGCCCATTGTGGGCTAGGACTGTCGGCCTGGGCCCGGTTTCTTAACACTCCCCCTTGGGTACTCATCCGTCATGTTCATGTCTCGTCAAAACTCTATAAAAATCCAGTGGAAAAAATTTGGAGAAAGAGTACATGAAACACGTTCTGCTATGTTGCACGAATTGCCTCATTAAAAACCTTAGCCAATAAACTTTAGGAAAACTCGTCAAGGAAAAAAGAGTACAATCCACCCAATTTCATTTAATCTCTAGGATTTATTCTTTGGGTACTCGATCTTCGTGATCAAGCTTCAATAATGAGTTCGTGAAGATTCTTCCCCTGAATTCTGCACTTCTCTAAGTCTCATCATTCCAATTCCACGTATGCATGTTTCAAAGCTAGACGCTGGAAGTGACTTAGTGAATAAATCTACAAAATTTTCACATGACTTAGTATGCAGTACTTTAGTTTCGTCCATCTTTTGCAATTCATGAGCATAGAAGAACTTGTGGTTGATATGCTTTAAGAGTTGACTCTTCACATAACCCATCTGCATTTGTACAACACAAGCTGCATTATCTTCATAGATAATAGTGGGAGTCTATGTGGTATTCAATCCACATGACTACTGGATGTGGTGAATCATCCGCCGAAGCCAAGAACATTCTCGTGAGGCCTTGTATAGTGCTATGATTTCCGAGTGGTTCGCCGATGTTGATACAAGACTTTGCTTAGACGATTTCCATGAAATTGCAGTTCCACCACATAGGAATATATAGCTCTTTTACGACTTGGTCAGTATCTTGGTCTGACAGTACCCTAAGATCTGCATAGCCAGTCATAGTTAGGTCTTGGTTCTTTCTGTAGAACATACCACCAAGATCTTTGCATCCTTAGAGGTATCGGAAGATGTCATTTATTCCCTGCCAGTGCCTTTTGGTAGGTTCTGCACTATACCTTACTAATAAGTTCACTCCAAAGCAATGTCTGATCTAGTACAGTTTGCTAAATACATGAGTGCTCCTACTGCGCTCAAGTACGGGAATTCCGGTCCCAGGACTTCCTCCCCCTCTTCTTTAGGTCTGAACGAGTCATTGTCTTGCTGTAAGGATCTCCCGACTATGAGGACCCCAGAATATTGGAGGTTTATACCGAATTAAAAATCATACCAAAAGCATAATTCTTAATCAAGAACAACCGGTCCTTAATTAAAAATCATACTAGAAGCATAATTCTTAATTAGGTACAAATCCAACATTCAGGTTCCCGGATATATGTCATACAATAGTTCCCAAGATCAGTGACCATTGCACATATATCCTTATACAACATTGCATCATACATACAAGGTAAACATTTACATAATTATACACAGGGGATTACAATATCAGGTGACCTTGGGTCACTACAAAAGTTAACAGCGGAAGCAAAAAGAAACAGCAAAAGCCACCAATGGCCCCCATCACCCTCAGGCTATTGAGTGGAAGTTAGAACTAGCTTCACTCGTTAGCGTCACCCTGATCGGCGCTAACGGGCATCTCATACAAATAACCATCCTCACCTGCAACAAGAGGTTATAAAACCCGAGTACAGAAGGTACTCGCAAGACTTACACAAACTATGAAAAGAAAGTGTTTAATAGATCCTATTCAAAGGAGTAGAATTTGTACATGCTTAAGGTTAACAACAGGAATGTTATAATGGTTGAAATTTTTGCGTAAAGCAATACATCTTAAGCCTACACTTGCTAAGTTTTGATAAAGCAATTTTGATAAACCAATTTGGACTAAAATAGTAAGTAAAAGTGAACATGATCATAAACAATAACCACATTTAAGTGGCTGTCCATAAACAGCAAAAACATTGCATAATTATATCTCATACCGAAACAGTATCCATACAAAGTTTCATTTCAAGTCTATACAAAGATCTATTCAACTCAAGCGTTGTCCATGACCGTGGACACGACTATTCGAATAGTTTTAACCCTGAAGGGGTGTACATCTTTACCAACATGACTTAGTTAGCCTGTAAGCCTCCGGAATAATAGCACACTGCCTTTGGTATGCCTACGTAAACTAAGATTTGGTGTTTTTCAACAAGTTGACACTATTGAGTTTGGAATACCCATGTGTGGTCGATCCCGCCGATTCAAGTTACTAATAGAACTTACAACCGGGGTCCACATGTTGTGCCGAATGCCGATTCAAAAATGTAAATTAAATGACGTAAAGTAGAGGCATGCTAGCTACACATATTAATTCGCAATCGAGGCCTTAAGGTGCGTACATGTGATGGAACACATGTATGCCCTCACCCTCTTAAGAACATATGATCTGATATGAGATCAAACACATATGTCCTTACTTTCCTATTTTCCAACTTAGTAGCATTAACCTTTTACTTAACCAAACAAATACCATACCTCGTGTGTGTGAAATGCGTTGGGGCTTGAATCGTCCAGTCAATGTTCAGTCCTTAATCAATCCAGACAAGACAACCACATTTCCCAATCTCGTGCACTGAGGCACCATCACTAGCATCCACTTGTCCAGATTTAAAATCAGTGTAAACAACAAAATTTGATTTCATTTCAAATTTAAATAGACTGAACAATAATAAAAAAATGATTGAAATTCATTTAATGTTTCCAAGTTTGACAAAATAACTTGACAAACACTACAGACTACATGGCTAAGCAATTCTTGAATAAATTATTTTAGTATAGAAGCACTACCTTAAGTTTGAGTGTATGATCTGATTAAAGGTAAGCCTCAAGTGTTAGGTTGTAACTAACTATTGACAGATCACAAATAAATTTTTAGGAAATTAGCATGCAACAGTGTCACTGGGTTTTAGAAATCTACAGTTCAAAATTAGGATCAACATGGTGCAGAGAGGATGCTTGCCATGATAATAGTAAACCTCTTATTCAGGTTCTTGTTGCTCAGTAACAGATTCAATCACTTCAGAAGAACCAGAATCTAAAACACAAAAGTCCAATGAATAACAAGAAAATGGCAGAGAACAAAATGCAGAAAAAGAGTGCATGATCAAAAGCTTAATGCATAATTAGCAACATGCTTAAGTTATCTCTAGCTTAAGTAAGAATAATAACCCATTTTTAATACCTACTGATACTAATTGTCAAGATTAGGGTTTAGTATAGCATTGCAGTTTCAGATTTCTAAAACTGAAACAGGACAAGCTGAAAAGGATTTGTTGATTTACATATACTATAAGCAAAATACTTTTGCTTAAGCTACATCTAACTTGCATAAGGACAATAGCATACAGCCGGTTTCTGCTAATACAATTTGTCACAAGTTAGAGTTTAAACTAGAACTACAATTTTAGATTTGGAACAAAATGAAAACAGGGCAACAAGATAAATTGGCTGCTTCATACATTGAGAGGAAGAATATTATTCTTGTGTTTAAGTTACAGCTAAATTAGTAACGCTAAAAGCTTAGTTTAAAACTTACAAGCTTACTGATCATATTTTTAAAATTGAGAGGTTGGTTCAGTTTGCTACAGTTTCAGATTTTAGAAAAGCTAAAAGTGGACAGATTACCAATGAAGATGGTTGCTGATCTCTACATATCACAAGTTAATAAAGTTAAGAGTCTAACTTATCACTTATACACTTTACTAGAAGAAACAGAGGACTACATCTTGCTATATACTGTCGGCTTGACCAGCAATAACAGCAAAACAAGAATTGGAATTCAGGTTTAGCTACAGTTTCAGGTTTTGGCAAAGCTGAAAATGGGACAGCTTCAAAGGAATAGTTTGCTGTGCCATATACTATGAAGTATGAACAAATGAATATTTTTGATTAAGTTACAGCTAAATAAGTAAAGCTAAAGTTTAACTTATCACTTACCCTCAGTTAATACTAATGAGCAGAATTGCGGTTTACTGGAACTGCAGTTTTCAGATTTGGAAAAATCGAAAACAGGGCAGATTGCAAAAGCAAAGCTTGCTGCTATATTAGACTATGAGAAAATGATATTTCTGATTAAGTTACAGTTAAGGGAGTAAAATTTAAAGTCTAGCTCATCACTTAACATCAGTTAACACTAATTATCAAGGTTGAGGTTCAATCTGGACTGCAATTTCAGATTTCGAAATGTGAAATCAGGGCAGATTACAAAAGCTGATCTAAACATTCACAAGTAAAGTGCTATGATTAAGTTTAGAGTATTCTTAACTAGGTTAGCAAGCTAACTCACCATTTACTAGCAGCAATTGATAAGAGCTAATGGTTTTAAGAGGTTGCTGTGCACTGTTGGTTTAATTCGACCATAAGACAGAGCACAACCGGCTACTAGGACAGATTGCAGAAAAATGAAGTTGCTGTTTTATTATAGTGTGATCAAGGTAATATTTTTGTTAAAGTTGTAGCTAAACAAGTAAGCTAAAGTCTACTTATCTTTTATTAGCACTAAGTGATAAGAATTAGAGATCAAGTGTAACAGCCCAAAAATTCAAATTCTGAGAAAATTTAAAACTTATTTATTTTGGTGGATTTTCTGAAATTTTCTAAAGCTCTTATTATTAACCTTAAAGCTAAAACAAATTTAAATACAAAAACCAATACCAAGTTTAAGTTGGAATTATTTTATTTAAGTCCAAAATCCTTCTAGGAATTTCTGTGAATTTTTCTAGAATTTTTGGGATTTATTTGCTATTTTCTAAAGCCTCTTTTAATTAACAGAATTAAAACAATTGTTAAAACATTAGAAATTCCCAAACAGTGTTTGGGCCGAAACTCGTCCGGCCCAGACCTCCTCGCGCGCGCGCGGCCCAAGCGGCCCGCTCCCTCCCGCGCGTTACCCCCCTCTCACCGCAGCCGTTGGATCGGCATCGAACGTCTCACACGCGCCCGTTTCTTTCCTTCTTTGCTGCCGCTGACAGGTGGGACCATCGTTACTGTGCTTCTTCCTCTTTCCTTTCTTCCCCGTGCGTTCCTTCCCTTTCTCGCCCGCGTCCGCCATTGACACGATTTCGAAAAGCTCCCATATGCGTCCAAATCCGGCCGCATCCCCCAATTTGACGCGCGCATTTAAACCCTGGATCTCCTCCGCCTCCGACACGGCCTTTTCTTTCCATCCCCGTGCCCCGAATCCCTTAATCCTCACCGCCGTGCCATGCTGGCCTTCTTATGCCCTCTGACTCCGCCCTCCGGCCCTATAAAGGGAGCCACGAGGCGCCTTCCTCTCCACCCCACAAGACCACCACCCATTGCTCTTCTCCTCCCAGTGGCGCCTCGATTTCAAGGTTCTTGTTGGCGGTGAACCTTCGGTTTTGCCAAATCCGGCGCCCTCGTCTCCGCCCAGGCCTCGTCGTCCACATCTACGGCATCACCATCTCATCGCGAAGCCATTGCGCGCTCTCACGGTGCCAGGGAATCCCCGGAGCACCTCCCTCGTCAATGACCCCGTGCCGCCGCCGCCTAACCTCGTCGCCGACCACCTTACCACCGCAAGATTGCAAATTCCGGTGAGCATCACGCTCGAGATCTCACCCTCTCTTTTGCGCACATCCCCTCACCTCGCCGTGGCATATAACGCCGGCGGGCTCATCGCCGCATCGCCGCCGGTGTCGGGCTGGCGTGGCTAGTCCACGTCGGCGCCACTCCAGCTCCACCTCACCCTCAGGTCTGACGTGGAGCCCATGTGGCGGCCACATCAGCCGCGTCAGCACCAACTCCCCAAGCCAATCACCACATAGACTTGGTCCATGTAAGCCGTGTCTATGACACATGGGGCCCACATGTCAGAAATTAATTTAATTTCTTTTAAATCCCGAAACACTTGTGGTCGACGCCACTATGCAATAAATGGATTTTCCTTTAGAAAAATAAATCGGAAATTCATTTAAATTTGATTTAGGTTTAAACTTCTAAAATTCATAACTTTTGCATCCAATCTCCAAATTGGGTGCTCCAAATTTCTAAATTCATGTAAAATCATTATCTAGCTAACTAAACCAAAATTATTTAATTTGAAGCTATTTTGATTCTGTATTTAAATTTAGAAATTCTTTTAAATATCAGATTTAGGCTAAAACTTGTAAAATTCATATCTTTTGAACCTCAACTTCAAATTGAGTGTTTCAAATTGCTAAAGTCTTATAAAATTATTATCTAGCTAAATAAAATAAAATTACTTCATTTGGAGTTAGTTTGATTTGTCCTTTTGGATTTATTTGAATTTATCGTGCTTTCGCGTATAGACTTTGACGATTCCGGAGAGGTAGATCCTTCAGAGGGTTTAGAATCTCAAGACTTCAACGAAGGAAAGTTACATTCTTGACCATCTTGATCCCAGTATTTCAAAGTTAATTAATGCTGTTTTTAAAGTTATTATTGCATGCATATTTTTATCCAAGTATTTTAAATTCCTGTTTTAATTCTTAGTTATGCCAATTCCTTTGTATAGCCAATATTGATGTTTGGAATGCCATGCCCTTGTCACCTTAGTAAAATAATTAAGGTAAGTATGCTTAGTCATTGCTTAGACCAAAAGATGATTTGGGGAATTTTTGCCAAAATACAAAGTTGTTTTGAAAATGAATCTATGGTATTGCTTTTACCATAGATGTTTGGAAAACGTTTTGCCAAAGAAAAATAAATGAAATTGGTTTAGACTTGGGTGAATTGGATTGTTGGTGGGTGCAAGTTCATGCACGGGTTCAATCTGATGAATGGTTGAGACCTGTGGTTTGTTTTGGAAGTCGCCCGATCGTGTAAGGACCGGTCTGCATGTCATGGATGTTAAGCCAAACTCGTACCACCACAAGTGCGAATGGGACAGACTTGGTCAAATAAGCTATATCATTTCACCATGTTTATGTCTTGGAAAGATGTGGGAGTCGTGAAGACTTATTGATGATACCCAGATGGCGCAAGAGGGGTAGTCGTTTGGTGTGAAGCCTTCGATTCTGAAACCTTAGCGGGCATAATTATGTTGAAATAATGTAGGGTAAAGGCCTCGTGATAGTCGCTTAGTCGCATGCGCCTACTAAGCGTGTATTGGCCGACATAATAAACAAACTATCTCTTGTGGGTAAAGCCGTACCAACTATGCAGTATTAATCTATTGAATAGCCGTGTCCACAAATATGGACATGCTTAATGAAACCACTCAAAGTTAGTCTCTGGTTTTGTTTGAAAAGACTTTGTCACTGGTTTATGAAAATGGGATTGGGCGGAAGCTCGGTGTAAGGGGTAGTCCTTCACCATTTGTGTATGGAGGTTCATCCTACACTTGACATTGAGAAATCGAAATATGATTTTGATCTTATTAAATTCTAAAATGGCCTTGGAAATTACTAAGAGTATTTAAACTGAAAATCTTTGTCTTATGCAAATAAACCCCGCCATTACCCTTTGCTCACTTTATGCATGCATTCAATCACATTTTACGGGTGTAACTTGCAAGCACAAGGGTAGTGCTTACTCTTCTTTGAATAATCTTTATTCAGAGAAGACTTCTATCAAGGCGGTGAGGACATCGATGCTTAGGCCACGCTCCCCAGACGATTGCTCGTGGCGAAATCGTTGGGTCTTCTACTACTATTTTATTTCATTGTGTTTTACTTTATTTGGCCTCAGATCCGATTGTAATAAACTCGAATAATTATTAATAAAATCGTGATATGTTTTGATTATCACTTTTGTTTAACTGTGTACACTAGAAATCCTGGACTAGTGTAGGAACACAGAGAATTCGGGATTCTTCGCTCCCGGGTTCGACAAAAGTGGTATCAGAGCCATGTCAACTGTAGGTCGTGGCCTTAGAAAATGCCTTAAGGACTTATTTTCAAAAACTAAAACTATTTTGGGTCTATCCAAGAGTCTTCTCAACCTTTATCTTTAAAACAATTACTAACTCATCTCCTCCTCTAAAATTGTAGATGGCCGAAAAACCAACCCGGATCTCCCACGGAATTTTCGCAGGACATTGGGCTGCACTTCTTTGGAAGATGATGCAACACCTGGACTACAACGAAAGACCAACCTATCAAGGGTACCAGTATAAAGTGGGAAGCCAATATCGCTGGAGAGTTGAAGTGATCCTCTACGCCAACCATAACCGTAACACAAATTTCCACATCATCGACGCTCCAATAAGACGTGGCACCTTCGCTGAAGGCATTCAAGACGCAGCCAGAGAAGCCACAAGACGCCTTCACTACACCTACAACAATCGATTCCATGGCTCCGAGTTTCACTACCATCCAATGCACGTTCAGGCCAGTTTGGGACCTTTTGCCCACCGGGATTTAGGATTCCCCGAGCTTCGCATCGTGAACTTGTGCAAGGCAATGGACTATGCCTATGGAAATGCTCTAGATGACCTGTGTACCGCTCAAGACAGCCTGCAAGAAGCAGAAGAAAGGCTGAAAGCCATGGAAGAAGAGCTAGCTTGCTACAAGGCAAAGTAGGGTAGCTCTAGTGAGCGTGATTATACCCCAATCACCCCTTAGTTGTTTCCCATATTGTAACATTAGATGCGAATTATGAGCTATCGTTACCATTGTGATAGCCATAACTAAAGAATAAAATAAAATAATAAAAGAATTATTTTAGAAAAATTTTGGCTCTTTGTCTTGTGTTTGTTCTTGGGCTAATTAGATTTACCCCTTTAGAGCTTTCTTTCTATCTCTCTTCTAAAGATCCTTAGAAACATCTAGCGATGGTGACCACCGTCTGCGGCAATGCAAAGGTGCTCAAGGCCGTGGAAACGAGAACGCGGATTACCAGGAAAACCCCGTTCCGCAGCCACCACCTCCACCAACTGAAGAACCTAGCTGGCATCAATTAATGGCCCACCAGACACATATGATGAGTTTGCTGGCCCAATCACTCAGCAGCGTTCAGAACATGCGAGCCGCAACCCACGCTCCACCTCTACCTCCACCCCCACCTCCGCAAAAGTTGTCAATGTCGGAGTTCATGAGGATGCGTCCTCCGACGTTCTCAAGCGATCTTGAACCTATGGGCGCCGACGATTGGCTCGTGCCATAGGGAAGAAGTTGGATATTACTCGGTGTTGGATCGCGAGAGGGTACTTTTCGCCGCTCACCAACTCGGTGGTCCCGCTTGAGTGGTGGGACAACCTCTGCATCACCCATGCCAATGCTCAAGCTATCACTTGGGGCGAGTTTGTGCGAGCCTTCCATCATGCTCACATTCCCGCAGGATGATGGCGATGAAAAAGAAGGAATTGGCGCTTCACCAAGGCAACCGCTTCGATGGCGAGTACACGCATAAGTTCAACCAGCTTGCTCGCTATGCCCGCATGACGTAGCGAGAGATGAAGACGAGCAGAAAAGTTCATGGAAGGATCAATGATGAGATATCTGTCCAACGATTTCTCGAGACTTCACCGACTTCCAATTGGTGGACAAGGTAATTCGCCAGAAGGCAAACATATAGAGATGGAGAACATAGCGGAGGATGGCGCTCGAGAGGTTCAACTCGAGGGCAACCCAAACCTCGCCTCGCTCAACCTCGGCACCCACAACGGAAGATTTCGATCTACCACATCCAACTCCGCCCCAAAGGCAACGCGCCAACACTTCCTAATCCACAACTCGTCACAGGAGGCCCAAATCGAAGAACTCTTGGAGATTACTTGCTATCACTATCGGAGAAGGGACACTTCGCTAATAGGTGTCCTAAGAAGTCATTTCAGTGCCCTAAATCTGAGTCAAGCTCTCGCAAAACCCCCGTCGCCACAAAGACTAATCAGTTTGCGAAGGGCAGAGTTAACCACATCACCGCCGAGGAAGCTCAAGCAGCACCGGATGTCGTTCTTGGTACGTTTCTTGTTAATTCAGTACCAACATCAGTCCTATTTGATTCCGGAGCATCGCATTCCTTTGTTTCCGATAAATTTGTGGGAAAATATGGGTTACCTATCTTCTCTTTAGTTAACCCCATGATAGTCCACTCCCCGGGCTCTGAAATGAGAACCAGTTCTCTATGCCCAAACCTTACCCTTGAAATATCCGGAGTACCTTTTCTAGCGGACTTGATAGTCCTGCAATCCCAAGGTCTCGATGTGATTCTTGGAATGGACTGGCTAGCCAAGAATCAGGGATAGATAGACTGTGCCAATAGATCCATCACCCTCACCAATGCACAAGGAGAATCGGTAGAATTGCACCCAAGTCTTCGACGGAGGAAGTTCCATCCCCGACCAAATTTTGAAGGAAATAAAACTTGAAGACATACCAGTTGTGCAAGAATACCCAGATGTTTTTCCTGATGGGTTACCCGGCATGCCACCGGATAGGGACGTAATGTTCTTAATTGACTTAGTCCCAGGGACCGCCCCAATCTCGAAGCGACCCTATAGAATGCCGGCCAATGAACTAGCAGAGCTGAAGAAACAAATTGAGGAACTAAGGAGCAAAGGTTATATCCGACCAAGTTCATCACCTTGGGGAGCACCCGTACTATTTGTCAAGAAGAAGGACAATAGTATGCGAATGTGTGTGGATTATAGATCGCTCAATGAGGTGACGATCAAGAACAAGTATCCGCTACCCAGGATTGATGATCTGTTCGATCAATTGAAGGGAGCAAACATCTTCTCGAAGATCGATCTACGATCCGGCTATCATCAACTAAAGATCCGGCCAGAAGATATCCCAAAGACTGCCTTCACGACCAGATATGGGTTGTATGAATTTACAGTCATGTCTTTCGGTTTGACAAACGCCCCTGCTTACTTCATGAATATGATGAACAAAGTGTTCATGGAATTCTTGGATAAGTTTGTGGTTGTTTTTATCGATGACATTCTCATTTATTCAAAGGATAAAGAAGAACACGAGAAGCACCTAAGGATGATTTTGGAGAAACTTCGAGAGAACACCAGACTTTACGCCAAATTCAGAAGAGCGAATTCGGCTAAAGCAAGTGGCCTTCCTTGGTCATATCATGTCGGCGAGGAGGAGTTCTTTGTAGACCCAGCCAAGGTTGAAGCCGTCATGGATTGGAAGCAACCAAAGTCATCACGTAGTAAGGAGTTTCCTTGGGCTAGCGGTTATTACCGCAGTTCATTGAAGGATTCTCCAAGGCAATGAGGCCTATGACACAACCGAAGAAGGAAAAGAAGTTTGAATGGACGGATGCTGCGAGAAGAGTTTCGGGAGTCAAGAAGAGTTTAGTTTCGCACTGTGCTAGTATTACCCGATATTCATAAGGACTTTGAAATCTTCTGACGCATCTCGACAAGGTCTTGGATGTGTCTTGATGCAGGAAGGCAAAGTCGTGGCTTATGCATCCCGTCAGTTGAGGCCACACGAGGGAAATTACCCAACTCATGATCTCGAGTTAGCAGCAATTGTGCATGCTTTGAAGATCTGGCGGCATTACCTCATTGGTAACCGTTGTGAGATTTTCACGGATCATAAGAGTCTGAAATACATCTTTACCCAGTCTGAACTCAACCTCCGACAGAGAAGATGGTTAGAGTTGATAAAGATTACGACCTTGGAATTCATTATCATCCCGGGCAAAGTAAATGTTGTTGCAGATGCTCGAAAGAAAGGCGTATTGCAACACCATTTTGGTTCAGAATAATCAGCCAGAATTATATAAAGAACTCAAGCACACGAACTCGGAGATTGTCAAGCAAGGCTATGTGAACGCTTTGGAAGTTCAACCCACTCTTCGAATCGATCGGGGAAAAACAAGTTAGAAGACGCATTTACATCAAGGAAATCAAGAAGAATATGAGAAAAGGCAAAGCCCCAGAATTTTTTGAGGATGAACAAGGGACAGTGTGGTTTGGAGATCGCATATGTGTGCCCAACCATCAGGAGATAAAATAGTCGATTCTAAAGGAAGCTCACGAATCGCCATACTCCATCCATCCGGAAGCACGAAGATGTACCAGATCTGAAGGAGAAATATTGGTGGAGTCGAGATGAAGCGAAAATCGCCGAGTTAAATCGCTTCGTTGTGATGTTTGTCGGTGAGTCAAGGCAGAACACCAAAGACCCACTGATGCTGTTACAACCATTACCAATTCCGAATGGAAGTGGGAGGAAGTTGGTATGGATTTCATCACCGGACTCCTAGGACCCAAACAGATGTGATTCCATCTGGGTGATAATTGACCGGTTAACTAAAGTAGCTCACTTTATTCGATCAAGACCACTTCTGAAGCGACCACTAGCGAAATTGTATATGGCCAAGATTGTGCGTCTACGGAGTACCCAAGAAGATCGTGGTCCGATAGAGGCTCTTAGTTCACATCAAGATTCTCGGTAGAGTTTGCACGGCTTTGGGAACAAGACTCAACTTCAAGATCGCTATCACCCACAGACAGACGGGCCGGACCAACGTGTCAACCAAGTTCTTAAAGACATGCTTGAGCACATGCCTTAGATTATGGGAAAAGTTGGGACAAGAATCGCCCTATGCGAAATTCTCGTACAACAATAGTTACTAAGCCAGCCTACAGATGTCTCCATTTGAAGCTTTGTATGGTAGAAAATGCAGAACCTCGCTTCTTTGGGATGAAGTAGGAGAGCATCAATTCTTTGGACCGAATTGATAAAAGAAGTCAAAGCAAGGTTAAAGCGATAAGGAACGTTTGAAGGTGGCTCAATCTCGACGTAAGAGTTACGTAGATAACCGTTGAAGGGAATTAACCTTTGAAATAGGAGACTTTGTTTATCTCAGGGTTACTCCACTTCGAGGGTAAAAGGTTCCACCAAGGAAAACTTGCACCTAGATTTGTGGGACCTTACAAGATTTTGGCCAAGAGAGGTGAAGTTGCATATAAGCTTGAACTTCCAACCTCCTTGTCGCCGATCCATGACGTCTTCCACGTCTCTCAACTCAAGAAGTGTCTCCGAGTGCCAGCGAAGAAACACCCTTGAGAACATCGACCTTCAGAAGACCTCACGTCGTAGAGCGACCAATCAAGATTCTCGATGTGGCGAGCGAGTCACCGAAGCAAAGTCATCCGCTCATGCAAGGTTCAATTGGAGCAATCATTCAAGAAGAAGCCACTGGCGAGAAGATGATTTGAAAGCCGAGTATCCCCACCTTTTGCTAACCAAGTCTCGAATCTCGGATTGAGATTCCTTTAAGGGGTAGGTTTGTAATGTACCCAAAATTCAAATTCGAGAAAATTTAAAACTTATTTATTTTGGTGGATTTTCCAAAATTTTCTAAAGCTCTTATTATTAACCTTAAAGCTAAAACAAATTTAAATACAAAAACCAATACCAAGTTTAAGTTGGAATTATTTTATTTAAGTCCAAAATCCTTCTAGGAATTTCGTGAATTTTTCTAGAATTTTTGGGATTTATTTGCTATTTTCTAAAGCCTCTTTTAATTAATGAAATTAAAACAATTGTTAAAACATTAGAAATTCCCAAACAGGTGTTTGGGCGAAACTCGTCCGCCCAGGACCTCCTCATGTGCCTGCCCAAGCGCCCGCTCCTCCCACGCGTTACCCCTCTCTCACCGCAGCTGTTGGATCGGCATCGAGCGTCTCACACGCTACTTCTTTCCTTCTTTCTTTCTTGCCACGACGGGTGGGACCATCGTTCTTGTGCTTCTTCCTCTTTCCTTTCTTCCCGTGCGTTCCTTCCTTTTCGCTTGCGTCCCGCCATTGACGCGATTTCAAAGAGCTCCCATATGCGTCCAAATCCGGCCGCATCCCCCAATTTGACGCGCGCATTTAAACCCTGGATCTCCTCCGCCTCCGACACGGCCTTTTCTTTCCATCCCCGTGCCCCGAATCCCTTAATCCTCGCTTGCAGTGCCATGCCAGGCCTTCTTATGCCCTCTGAGCTCCGCCTCCTCGACCCTATAAAAGGGAGCCCTGGGAGCGCCTTCCTCTCCACCCCACAGCACCACCACCCATTGCTCTTCTCCTCCCCCGTAGCGCCTCGATTTCAAGGTTCTTCGCTGGCGGTGAACCTTCGGTTTTTCGCCAAATCCGGCGCCCTCATCTCCGCCCAAGCCTCGTCGTCCACATCTACGGCATCACCATCTCGTCGCGAAGCCATTGCGCGCTCTCACGGTGCCAGGGAATCCCCGGAGCACCTCCCTCATCAACGACCCCGTGCCGCCGCCGCCTAACCTCGTCGCCGACCACCTTACCACCGCGCATTCGTGCAATTCTGGTGAGCATCACGTTCAGTATCTCACCCTCTCTTTTCGACATCCTCACCTCGCCGTGGCATATAACGCCGGGCGGCTCGTCGCCAAGATCGCCGCCGGGTGTCGGTGGCGTGGCTAGTCCACGTCGGCGCCACTCGGCGCCACCTCACCCTCGGTCCGGCGTGGAGCCCATGTGGCGCCACATCACCGGCACCAACTCCCCAAGCCAATCACCACATAGACTTGGTCCATGTAAGCCGTGTCTATGACACATGGGGCCCACATGTCGAAATTAATTTAATTTCTTTTAAATCCCGAACACTGTGTGGACGCCTTGACTTGCAATAAATGGATTTTCCTTTAGAAAATAAATCGGAAATTCATTTAAATTTGATTTAGGTTTAAACTTCTAAAATTCATAACTTTTGCATCCAATCTCCAAATTGGGTGCTCCAAATTCTAAATTCATGTAAAATCATTATCTAGCTAACTAAACCAAAATTATTTAATTTGTAGCTATTTTGATTCTGTATTTAAATTTAGAAATTCTTTTAAATATCGATTTAGGCTAAAACTTGTAAAATTCATATCTTTTGAACCTCAACTTCAAATTGAGTGTTTCAAATTGCTAAAGTCTTATAAAATTATTATCTAGCTAAATAAAATAAAGTTATTTCATTTGGAGTTAGTTTGATTTGTCTTTTTGGATTTATTTGAATTTATCGTGCTTTCGCGTATAGACTTTGACGATTCCGGAGAGGTAGATCCTTCAGAGGGTTTAGAATCTCAAGACTTCAACGAAGGCAAGTTACATTCTTGACTATCTTGATCCCAGTATTTCAAAGTTAATTAATGCTGTTTTTAAATTTATTATTGCATGCATATTTTTATCCAAGTATTTTAAATTCCTGTTTTAATTCTCAGTTATGCCAATTCCTTTGTATAGCCAATATTGATGTTTGGAATGCCATGCCCTTGTCACCTTAGTAAAATAATTAAGGTAATTATGCTTAGTCATTGCTTAGACCAAAAGATGATTTGGGGAATTTTTGCCAAAATACAAAGTTGTTTTGAAAATGAATCTATGGTATTGCTTTTACCATAGATGTTTGGAAAACATTTTGCCAAAGAAAAATAAATGAAATTGGTTTAGACTTGGGTGAATTGGATTGTTGGTGGGTGCAAGTTCATGCACGGGTTCAATCTGATGAATGGTTGAGACCTGTGGTTTGTTTTGGAAATCGCCCGATCATGTAAGGACCGGTCTGCATGTCATGGATGTTAAGCCAAACTCGTACCACCACAAGTGCGAATGGGACAGACTTGGTCAAATAAGCTATATCATTTCACCATGTTTATGTCTTGGAAAGATGTGGGAGTCGTGAAGACTTATTGATGATACCCACATGGCGCAAGAGGGGGTAGTCGTTTGGTGTGAAGCCTTCGATTACGAAACCTTAGCGGGCATAATTATGTTGAAATAATGTAGGGTAAAGGCCTCGTGATAGCTGCTTAGTTGCACGCCTACGGAAGCGTGTATTGGCCGACATAATAAGCAAACTATCTCTTGTGGGTAAAGCTGTACCAACTATGCAGAGTATTAATCTATTGAATAGCCGTGTCCACGGTCATGGACATGTTAATGAAGCCACTCAAAGTTTGTCTCTGGTTTTGTTTGAAAAGACTTTGTCACTGGTTTATGAAAATGGGATTGGGCGAAGCTTTGGTGTAAGGGGTAGTCCTTCACCATTTGTGTATGGAGGTTCATCCTACACTTGACATTGAAAATCGAAATATGATTTTGATCTTATTAAATTCTAAAATGGCCTTGGAAATTACTAAGAGTATTTAAACTGAAAATCTTTGTCTTATGCAAATAAACCCCGCCATTACCCTTTGCTCACTTTATGCATGCATTCAATCATTACTTTTACGGGTGTAACTTGCAAGCACAATGGTAGTGCTTACTCTTCTTTGAATAATCTTTATTAGAGAAGACTTCTATCAAGGCGGTGAGGACATCGATGCTTAGGCCACGCTCCCCAGACGATTGCTGTGGCGAATCGTTGGGTCTTCTACTACTATTTTATTTCATTGTGTTTTACTTTATTAGGCCTCGGGCCGATTGTAATAAACTCTGAATAATTATTAATAAAATGCGTGATATGTTTTGATTATCACTTTTGTTTAACTGTGTACACTAGAAATCCTGGACTAGTGTAGGAACACAGAGAATTCGGGATCCTTCGCTCCCGGGTTCGACATCAAGAAGCTTGCTGCATGCTGTCGGCTGAATATCCACAAAACAGCAAAAACAAAAAAATTACAGATTTTGGCTGATTGGGAAGTACACTAAGCAAATGATTCTAAAATGGAGCTAAAGCTAATCTTTAGAGTATATAATACCCTAGACCAACCCTTGCTAACATTAACCCACAAAGATCAACAGAAAAGGAATTGAGCTATAGCTCTTGTCGGTTTGCCCGACAACAGCCAACAAGGGAAATGGATTTTGCCACTTAGCTGATTTGGAAACATCACCAGTAAAAGAAATTGCTGCTTATGCCACTAGGGTTTAGTAAAGACCTAATTAAGCTGAAAAGATGACAAGAGAAACCCTAGAACTTGAAATCGATATAAAAGACCGAAAAGCTATAAAAAGCAAGATTTCGGTATTAAGGCAATTGGAGTATTACATGCACAAGTGAGTGCTTCAGAGAGGCTATTGAGGTTCTTAGGAAGCTCAAGACAGGAGGAGGTAGGAACAAGGCTCACTCACCGGAGCTGGAGAAGATGAAGTCAAGTTTTTGGCCAACAACAGTGAAGATGTAAAATCCAATTTTTGTCCAGATCAAGGGAATCACCAAGTGGTGCTCCAGCCAGCTCGGCACAGAGAGCCACTCCCACGTTCAACTGGACAAGAAAAAGGATGAAGAGAGCTCTCTCTCGGTCAGCCACGGCAGTGAGTAGAAACTAGGGTTGCTATAGAGGTTGAACCTGCAGAGCAACCGAGAGCACTCTAGAAATGATGCGGTGGCAGTTTGGTGCCAGGTGGCAGAGATTCACTTGCTAGCTTATGGCGAAACACCACTTTCTCTGGTGCTCAGGTCGGCTGCAATGCTCCCAGGCGAGAGGAGGAAGAGAGAGATGCTTCTTTGCCTGGCTCCTATTGACCGCAAAGAAGACAAAAAAAGAACTCCAACAAAGAAAAGGTTCACGACAGCTCAAAGGAAAACTCAGCCGTCCAATTTAGAAATGGGGGTTTGAGATTAAGATGGACGTTGGGAGTTCTAACCGTTACTTTGTATATAGGCCGCACGATCTTAATCGATCTTAATCTGACGGCCACACAAAGACTCGGCTCCAGGCGCGCATGAGTTAAAACGGCACCACCCGATCGAACTCCAACGACTAGCATTAAGTGTGCACTTTTGAGTTGAAACCCAAAAGGATGACGTGGTTGGATCAAAGATCAACGGTGGAGATCGATGTAAGGTTCGGACGGTCTGAACGTCGCACTGATCTGGGTGGTTCGCCGAGGATTCGACGGTTCACGATTCTGACTAGAAATTGGAGATTTTAGATTGTAACCACATATCCAAGTTTCAAAATAAACAGTGATGCTACGAAAAGCATCTTATTACTGTTTATTAAAACTGGGCTGTTACACCGACCATCGGCACTTTCGAAGGATATGTCTTTTGAAAACCGAACCTTTCTAACACTTTCTGAGTGTAGGCTGACTGATATACTAAAATCCCTTCAGGGGTATGCTCAAGCTGCAAGCCTAGGCAATATTTGGGTTTACCCAAATATTTCATTTCGAACTCCAACTCCAGGTAAGAGGTTGCTTTCTTAATATCTTCCAGGGTCCCGATGATATTCAGATCATCTACATATACTGATATTATACAAAATCCATCCTGGGATCGTCGTATAAATACACAAGGACAATCCTCATTGTTCGTGTAGCCTTTCTTGCAGAGAAAGTCGCTTAAGCGATTATAGCACATTCTGCCTAATTGCTTCAGTCCATATAATGACTTTCTGAGTTGCACACTGTACACATTTCTATTTGCTCTGTCTTGGTTCGGGACAGGGATATCTTCAAGTACCTTCATATAAATGTCTAAATCCAAGTTTCTATAAAGGTATGTAGTTACCACATCCATCAATTTCATTTCTAAATTCAAGTTTACTGCCATTAAGATTAAATATCTAAAGGTAGTTCCACCCATGACTGGGGAATATGTTTCTTCATAATCAACTCCTGGTCGTTGAGTGAAACCTTGTGCAACGAGCCTTACTTTATGTCTTACAACTTCATTATTTTCATTTCTCTTTCGAACAAATATCTACTTATGCCCTACGGGGTGCACATGGAGAGGCGTGCGGCTTACATGCCCAAACACCTCTCTTTTATTCAGAGATAATAATTCTGCTTCTATTGCATTCTTCCAATATTTCCAATATCATCTTTTCTTACATTCAGTGAGCCATGCAGGCTCTGGACTAAGATCGATGATTGTGGCAATTTTGTTTGCAAAATAAATGTCGACATTGGCTATTGTTCTATTCATAGATTCTCCCGTGGTCACATAATTTATAGCTATTTCTTCAAGGGGTGATTCTCTAATACTTCTACTTGCTCACCGCTGCTTCCAATTGCGGGGACAAGTCTCTTTAGTTTTTCAGCTTCGATGTGTGCGCACACATCCATACTGATGTCTCCCTTCATGGGGATGTTCGATTATGGTATGCCTTTTTCTGAAGGTTCCATACTGGTGCCAGGTCTCAACCGACTCCCCTTCTGGTTCTAGGGAACTTTAGTGATCGGTTGTGTCAAGTCCTTCTTATCCTTTTTTCGCCAGGCATCCCCAGTTACTTGGGATTCGAGAGGCCAGAGTTCTCGTCCTTTTATTCTGAGCCCTCTGGACGAGATTAGGGGTACCTTCAATTTTTTTTGATATTTCAACCCTCTCCAGTGCATTGCGTGCAGGCACATGCAACTTTGTCACGCTCTTCAAATCACTAAATTGGTAAGGCAGTTGATTCGCTAATACTTGCAAAATCAATTATCTTTTGGACTTCTTTATTTTCTTCACTAGTGCGTGGGTCATGTGCATGGATTCCCGTGGCTTGTCATGTTATTTCTCGATATTTTTCATCAAGGGGTTGATTTCTGTAACATCCCAAATACCTAAACAGGTGTTTGCTTCTAATGTAATTAAAGGTGTAGAAATTAAAACTTTTTCTCACATCTTGAAAACCCTAAACTCTCGGGTAATTCTTGTCAAGAGTTGTGTAATCAAAAACACAAAGCTCTTATTGACCTTAAGTCAAACTCATTTCCCATTTGTCACAAATCTTGTGCCAAACCCTTGGAAATATTTTTCCTTGGTCCTAGAAATGTTGTGGAGCCCCTATGAAAAATATCACAAGTTTTCAAACTTGTTTGATAATTTTTGGAGGTAAAACAAATCCTTGAACGGCCTTCATGAATTTTCTGAGAAAAATGCCTTGCATAATAACCTCTGGAAATTTTATGTAAGGTGAATCTTAATGTCAGCAAGCTCCAGTTAAAATTTTATAAATTTTGGAGTTGAATTGCTATCTCAAATGAATCCCTAAAGTCTCAGCTGATAAAATTGAATTCAAAACTTTACACTGTTCCTTGGGCTGAGCCATTTTCCTATCTGGGTTGAACCCAACCCACTCCTCAGCTCACCGGACCTCCTTTAAACCACTTGAGGTCGTAGCCGTTGGATTCATATCTAACAGCCATGACCTCCTCCTCTCAACCAACTCATCAGACCTCCTTTCCCACCTGTGCGAGGTCATAGCCGTTGGATAAAGATCCAACTGCCACGACCTCCTCTGTTTGTCTTGTGCACCAGACCTCCTCCGCGGTCAACACCGCAAGGACCTCCCCACCTCATCGAGGTCATAGCCGTTGGATCAAAGATCCATGGCCATGACCTCCACTCGCTATCAAACCACTCAGACCTCCTCTCCAACCTCCTCAGCTTCTTCAGGACCTCCAGGTACTTCCTGATAGTCCTTTAGCGCTGGGCACCTGCATGAATGAAGTTGCGGAGCTCTAATTTCTAACTATTGCTCTTGGCCGTGTGCTTGTCTTGCCGCCAATCTCGGCTTCGCCGCCGTTCGAGAACCACCCCACCGCTGGGAATGGTCCTGGCGTGTGCGCAACACTATTGCGCACACGTTGGTGCCCTTGGATGGCACCGGCAAGGTCCTCATCGCCGGCGGCGAGCATTGGTTTGCCTCTGTGGTTTTGTCGGACGGGGACGTCCCTGTGCTGTTGTCGTACAGGACCTCCCCGGGAGAATCGTGTCCGTCAAAGTCCTCCCTGTGTTGATCTCCACCGTGTAGGACCTCCCCGAGGTCCTCGTAACCTTTGTGGACATCCTCGGGTAGATCTCAGCCGCTCAGGACCTCCCTCGTTTGATCTGGACCGCCCCGGTCCTCCCTCATGTGTTGTGGTTCGATGGATGCAGTATCAACGGCCACGACCTCCCCTCTGTTGCGCGCAGCGTGGCAGGGAGGACATGGACCGTTGGATCCAAGATCAACGGCCCATGTTCTCTGAACTCACAGAGCGCGTCTGCGTTTTCCTCTGGAGGTCTTGGGCGTTTGATTTAGATCAGCGGTTCACGTCCTCCCCTCTGCTTTTGGAAGTTTAGAAATTCCGGTGAGCACTTATTTGTAAACCTAAAAAGGTATGAACTTTAAAAATGCATAACTAATTCAATTTAAATCCAAATAGGGTGATTCAAATTTCTGTAGCTCTGGTTTGGACTGGGCTCTAATCTAAAAATGGTTATGGGCTCAGTTCAGCTCCAGAACATGCATTTGCAAATGGTTTTCAAAACTAATTTTAAATGTTGCAATAAAAATTCAAATTAACTTGTAAAATGCATAAGTAATTCTCTAGAGCTCCTTTTTGAGTGAATCCAACTTTGTTGGCTTCCTCTGTTAGTAAACTAAATGTTAGAATAAGATTTAGACTTGTCACTGTTTTCAAAAAGCTTACTTGTGCATTTTAATTTTGTTCAAGTTCTTGTTTTTGAAAAAGTATAGAAAATGCATAATAGCTCCAAATGAGATGAACTCAATTGTGTTATTCATCTCATGAGGTGCTGGTTTTACAGTAAAAATCTCAGTATCACCACCTTTCTAGAAAATGTTGCCAAATAATTAAATTAGTGAATAGTGGCAGTTTGGTATTTTTAGGGCTGAGCAGAATTGTTTTGCTCATATCTTTTGCATTGAGAATCCAAATCCATTGTTTCTTGTTGCTAAATTCCCTAAAAATAATCCTCTTGCTTCTGTAGAAATGTCAGAGCATTTGGAGTTTGTTTGCTGTGCTGTCCTTGTGGTTTTTGTCGTTCTTATCGATTCTTTTCGCCTTTTCGATTAGGTGCCGACGAGTGGGTTGATCTCGTGAGTGTTTCTCTGCAGCATAGTGACCAGCCACAGCAAGGCAAGCAGTTTGATCATATCCCGCTTAATCCCATTACTTTCAAAGTCTAATATTTTGTTTAACTTGTATGTATGCATGCTTTTGTGTCAAAGTAATTTATCGTTTAGAGGTAGCTATTCCTATTGCATTGTTGCCTCTAAATTGTTACCCCCTGCCACAAACCATAAGTTACTAATATCGCTGGTGAATTAGAGCCGGTGATTTAATTATGCTCTTTATTGTCTTTGCGGTGTCATGCTTAGAATGCTTAGTCTGCTTGGTAGAAATGGGCGGTTGTCGGCGTATGTCGATGACCTTGATCACACAAAAACTTTATCATTATTCCATTATGTCCAGCACTTGTGCTTTGTTACTTTGTAAAGAAATAAAAATGAAAACAAAACTGTTTGACTTGGGCACAATGGAATGTTGGTGTGATCTTTTGGTGTGATCGAATGGTGCACAGGTCTTAAGGACCGAGTTACTTGCGCCACCGTTCGAGCATTATTGCTTGCTAACCACACGAGGGACATATGGGACCCCTCTTGACTAAGTACTTTGGGGGTGTTAATTATGAGCTGGTCGGTTGGTATGTTTTACAAGAAAATGTGTGTGTGTGGTGTGGGAGGGAGCATTAGCGAGCCGGTTAGGGTGACTAATGTGTCCTTATCCCGTGGGTTGCAGCTCTTAATTAGCATCTTCCATTGGAAATGTCTCGTAGGACTTAGCCGTGCTTAAGCATACCTAAGGTAGTGTCTTTGAATCTTGTGGCAAAAAGGCGGTCGGCGTGTGGGTACATTGGTACACCCTCGCAGGTTAAAACTATTCAATAGCCTCGTCCTAGGTTATGGACACGCTCGAACGCATACTGTGAGAACTAGACTACAACATTTAATTAAAACTTGATGGGTTGGTATGAATGGATGTTCATGCTCTTGTGGTGGCTATTGGGTTAGTCACTTCGAGATTGTTGTTGTTGTCTATCTTTTGTTACTTGTCTCGTTGTTCTTGCAAATTAAAATGAATTGCAAATCTGCTTTGGAAATTATTTAAATATTGCAAATGAAAACTTGCTTTATGCTAAAATAAGTCCAAAGCCTCATCCACTAAATAAAGCTTGCATGTAGTTAAACTATAGTTTTGTTATATTACACGTCAGTCTTGCGAGTATATTTTTGTACTCATTTGCTTTGCTTAATAACTTTGTTGCAGAGAAAGAAGGTGAGCCCCAAGGGCTTCACTCTTGTGAGATGTGCTTCGGGTTTGACGACTAGCTTGGTGGTCCGGTTGGTTGCCTTGTGGGTAAAGGCACACTAATTGGCTTTTGTTTATGGCCATCTTATGGCACTTTTGCTTCCACTGTTTATTTTAGTTTTGTATTTGTTGTTTGGCCTGTTGGCCTCTCCTTTTGTAATAACTCTCTCTATATTATGTATGTCTTTTATTCTAGTTCGTGCTTGGTTCTATATCTTGTATGAACTTGATGCATGATTTTGTAAAGAGGTGTGTATACTGCATTTCTGGGAAGTATACATATCTCGAAGACACGGGTTATTATGTTTGTGATGCTAGGGTCAATGGATGACTAAGTATTACAAGCCTAATAAACCGGGGTCCTCACAATTTCCTCCCCCTAATGATGGGAAACTATCCTCATCAAATATGCTATCAGCGAAGCGGGCTGTATGCAAATCTCCAGTCATAGGGTTCAGATACCTGATTATGGATGCTATCTCATAACCAACGTATCCCAGACTTTCGGAGAGGTCCCATTGTAGTTCGCTACGGTGGTGGTATATGTACATAAACCTTACAACCAAACCTGCGAAGATGAGAAATTTTTGGTGTTGACCCTTGCACTAGTTGCATAGGTGAATGGATGTTATATGCCGACGATCTAAAATTGATAAGAGTTTCTGCTTGTAGGACCGCGTATCCTCAACATGTAGTTGGTAAATTACAATTATGCAAAAGCGGTCAAGCAATAAATTTAATTCTTTTAATTAATTCCTCTGTTAGTCCATTCTGGTGTGAATATATGGTACGGAATGCTCAACGGTAATTCCCAGTGCCATACAATAATCATCGAATGCCTTTGAAGTAAATTCTTTGGCGTTGTCCATTCTGATGGACTTCACCTGATGATCAGGGAAATTATTCTTAATTTTAATTATCTGTGAGATCAGCTTTGCAAAAGCATAGTTTCTCGTAGTAGACAATAAGCATACATGCGACCATTTCGAGGAAGCATCGATGAGCAACATAAAGTACCTAAATATCCCTAACAGGGGTTGTATAGGACCGCAAATATCTCCTTGGATACGGTCCAGGAAAGCAGGGATTTCATCCTTCACTTTTAGAGTAGAAGGTCTAGTAATTAATTTCCCGGTGACATATGCGGGGCACACAAAATCTTCTTGATTCGAAAAATTCATTACATTGACATTATGTCCTGGTGAATTGTTAATTATATTTCTCATCATCCTGAGACCTGGGTGGCATAATCTATCATGCCGGAGGTAGAAAAGTTCAGAGCTTCTAAATACAATTTTCAAGGCAGTATAGGCTGCAGGTGCCTTAATATTAGTGTAGTATAGCCTAGTTTCAAATGAAGGAAGTCGTTCTAATACCATTTTTCTACTTTCTTCATGCTTTGTAATGAGTAGGTATTCTTTAGTCTCTACGTGGAAACTGTTAGCGCGAATATCTTTAAAGTGTAAGAGAGTTCTAGTCGATTCTAGGTACAATAAGGTTTCTTTATTGACCAATGCTGTGCCCATCAGGAGTATAATTGTGAACATTCCTGAGTCTATTATACAAGTATCGCCGTCTGCGATTGTCTTAAGACTACCAACATTCTTACTGATCGACTGAAAGAATTTCTTCTCTTTCAAGATGGTACTCGTTGTGTCACTACCTGCTAAGCATACTTCCTCCATAGGACACCACACACGTTCTAATATAAGGTACTTTATTATTATGCAGCAAGAAGCAAGCAACACATAAATAAAATACTTTAGATATCAGAACATAACTTACTATTATAAATACGGGAAAATAAGCCTTGCAGGACTCATCATGAAAATTTAATGCTTTGCTCTCCTAGAGCTTACAACCATTATTCAAAAAATAAATTAATTCAATGTTCCATCACAATCACAAACACAAACTATGAGTGATTGTAAAAAAAAAATCTAAGTACAATGCGTGTATTAGATCGAATCAGCGAAGTATATAGAAACTTCTACCTGAATCTACTCCATGGCGATCTTCTCCTTTTTGGCAAATACGGCCGCGACCACTGCAATGTCTAAAGGAGGGGTGATGGGGGCAGCTACTAGGCTGTCCACATCCATGAGTGCAACTAATGGATGTGGATCCTCGGTGCCTGCAATGGCAAGGTGTGCCTCATGCTGTCCTTTGCCCTTCTTCTTTAGACTGAAAAGCATAAATAACGTGCGACCTACGGCCTTACCCTTCTTGTCCCTCTCCTTTGTGAGAAGCTTCCTCCCCTTGTAGCTGCTAGCATTGGCTTCATGGCCAATATTGCTACTAGGTGGCTGTGAGATGTAGTTCTTCCTTAGAACATCATCTTGAGCTTTTACAACTTGCATAATGTCAATCAATTCAGCATACTTCTTGTAGCCGTCTTGATGATAGTTGTGTACGGATTGCACCACATTCGGGTGAAAGATAGAGTCTCCTCAATCTTCTGCTCATCTGTGGTTACCTTACCACAGTATTGAAGACTGGTATAAATTATGTACAAATTACGGCCATCTTTGGGTCAGTTCTTGAACTCTGATGCGTGGTGCGACCATCTTCATATTCATGCAAAGAGTTCATAAGATTACTGCTAATAATTTACAAAAAATGGTTGCAAAATTCTCATAATGTTCCCGTATTATTCTATGCATTATTCATGATTTACTGCTATTTTCAGTGATTAAAAGCAATATAAACAATCATAGATAATCAAAATAGTAAATACAATATATAAATTGCATAGAAATAACAATAACAAAGTTAAACATGCTTCAAATGCAAAAACTGATTCAAAATTTGAATTTTCGAGGCCTTTTTCTACTGGAATATGAATTTTCAACGAATTCTGCAATTTCCAGGGGCTTAACCGCTAAATTTCAATTCTGAGAAATTTTTCACGCAATTTTCAGAGAGTCCGAGGGCCTTCTTGTAAAAATTCCTTATTCGCGTAAGGATCCTCAAAAATTTCATAATCCTGAAGGACCTTTTTGCAAAATCTCCTTTTTTCGGTTTTCTCTTTTTTCTTTCCTAAAACATTCGGACCAGCCTAAATTTT
Source organism: Phyllostachys edulis (assembly GCA_036346405.1). Lineage (NCBI taxonomy): Eukaryota > Viridiplantae > Streptophyta > Magnoliopsida > Poales > Poaceae > Phyllostachys > Phyllostachys edulis. The sequence goes on along the minus strand of CM070545.1, from coordinate 95,834,209 downwards.
ATTTCTTTTTTTTCTTTCCGAAAACATTCGGATCGGTCGAAATTTTCTTTCTTTGTTTATTTTTTTTGTTTCGACCGGATCACCCCTCCCGTCCCTTTTTTTCCTTGTTGTTGGGCCTTCTTTCCAATGGCCCATTTGGGCCCATACATGGTCGGTCAACAAAAGGAGGGGTAGTGTTTCCCTACCCTGGTTCTTATAGGCGGCGGCTCCATGTGAGCTCAAGAGGCGGGTGGGGCGGGCGGGGGGCTTCGAGGTGGTGGAGGCGACCGAGGAGACATGGTATAGTGGCGTCGCTACGGGCGAGGCGGGCGCCGCTTCAAGGCGGCGACGCCTCAATGCGGGAGGGCTGGCCGATGACCGCCTCGTCGGTCGCCGTGTGGAGGCTTTGGCTCGGTGGCCGTCTTGAGGGCCACGGTGGCGTCTTGACGCGTGGAGGCGGGGCGGCGGTGGTCATCTGAGTCACGCAGTGGCGCTTGCGCGCGGCGAAGGCGAGGCCAACGGTGGTCGTGCAGGGCCACGTCTGCACCCCTTCCTCATTCCTTCTTTTTTTCTCTTGGGTGATGCTGTGGTTGTGCGGTGGGGCTGCACCGGTGGCGGCTCTAGGCAGTGGAGGCCGGCCGGTGGAGATGCGGCTCTAGGCCGGCGACAGTGGGGGGCGATGCTGGCTGGCAGTGGCTCGAGGCCATACGGGGCCGTCGCCCAAATCTTTTTTCTGTTACTGTTCCTGCGTAATTACTATTCATGCGCAATCAATGCAATTACCGATCGGCTTGGCTGGTGACTTCAAGTCGGCTTGTGGTAGATTAGAACGTATTTGCAATCTACAGTACAATCATCATCAACTCTTTCATGCAATCTACCGATCAGCATTGGCCGACGACTTCAAGTCAGCTCGCGGTAGATTAGAGCGGATTTGCACCGCAGGATAAAGCAATCTAGAAAGCAACAATTGTGGAATTGAAAGCGATCTAGAAAAACGATTCGATCTACGAGCGTCGTTCTTCGATGGTTAACTTTTGATCCGACGAGAGTCAATCGTGCTGATAACGTGTTGAGGAACCATCGCTGGTGAGTCTAGTCTGAGCGATTACCTCGTAGACAAACTCAGAATCATAAGAACAATGCAAGAACACAAGAACAGAATAGTAGATTGAACACAGAGATATGAGGGGATTTCTGGCTTCTTTATAAAACTATAGTACAATGGTTGGAATCCCCCTTTCTTTATATAGGCTACTGGATGGATAAGGAACCCATTATGGACCAGGACTGCTGGGCTGACCCGGTTTCTTAACAGGTTGGACTGCGCTTTAGGCCCCATGAGCAATCAAGTTTTCCCATATGTCCACCCGAGCAGGGAAAACTGTATCCACTGAAAGGTGGTAACCCCACCGGTTACTGGCCTTACCGATGGGTAGTGTTCAAAAACTCATCCTAGACGCTAGGCGGCACTCTGCTACCACGATTTTGGCAAAATTGGTAGGCTAGGCGCCAGCGCCACCTAGGTAGACAAAGACGGTTGTCGAGGGGATCTAGGAGTCTCTCTGGGCTGGTGGATGTAGTTCGAATAGGGGTGAGGGATGGAGAGAGGGGAGAGAGTAGTGGTAGTCATCGCCATTGAATCATCTGGAGGTGGGACCGTGGGAGCCGTGTTTGGAGGAGGAGGTTTGAGAAATACGAGTCGAGTCGTGCGGGCGAGATGGGCCTTGGGTTGCCTTCGGCTTGCTTTGGCCCATTAGAGGCCACTAAGTAATAACCAAAACCTAGCCGATTCTCACTTCATGGATTTTGTGCAAGCGACGACCGAGCGGCATGAGCCGGAGTAGTGAGTTCATGTGGTGTGGGAATCAAACGTACCTATATGTCGTAGTTCGTTCATACGTCCCCTCTACTCCTTGTGGGTGGAAATTACTACACTACATCGTAATGTTCGAACGTCTCCCCAACACTAGCATTAAGTATAGCATGAAGATAGAGTATGACACCTCTGAATCCGACCGCCACTCACTCCGAGCTGGACCGATCTGGGCCGGCTCATAGGTATGGCACCTCCATCGCTGATATATTCGCTCATTCGTGGCGTAGGGTCCTGAACTCATCGTGGCAGTGGATTCCAAAAGTTTCGGCTCCGGGCGACCTCAGTTTTCTCGCCAGGAGGGGTGAAATTCGGCAAATTGGGGCTACAACTAGAGTAGTTCGGCGGATCCTCGATCCAGAACCTTTGCTGAGATCCTTCGCGAAGGTAGTAAAAGGAGAGGGGATGGAGAGAGGAAGGGGAAGGTACCCGCGCCGTTTTGGTGTTGGGGCTCGTGCTTGGATCAGGGGGAAGCGCAGCGCTCCAGAGGAATGGATGGAGGAAGATGATTTTCTTTCAGAAAGCGAGTTGCGTGAAAAAGTTCAAAAAGACCAAGACCAGAAGCATATGTTTCAGATGAATTTGCAAGGGGGTCCCCAGATTCCAGGTCCGCATCGAGGATTTCAAGATCCAGGTAATACCCGACTTGATTCTTGTCCTGGTGGGGGTACTTTTCATGATTCTTCGTCTCAGACGAAGGGGTGGGGAGATGAATCTAGTAGAGACTTCAAAGGTTCCGAAGGGGTTTTTCCTAGGGAAGCTGCTGGGCGTGGTTTGAATAGGGGTGGTTTTGGCAATAGGGGTGATTCTCGGGATGAACAAACCAGATCTGGTCCCAAATGGGGGGATGTTGTTGGTTCTGGTAAAAGAGAAGATTATTAGAAGGGGTGGGGGATGTTGGTCCGCATACCAGAGTGCTTAGATCCGAAGATAGAGGCACTTGTTTTAGATGCCTTCAGCCCGGTCATCATCAGGCTCGCTGCAACAATCCCCCTATGTGCTACAAATGCAAGAAACCTGGTCACTTGGCTACTAGTTGTCTTGTTGAAAAGAGATATCAGGGTTTGAAACTTTTTGGATTTGAGATCCCGGGGCAAGGTTTTTATAGTTTGCAAGTTCCTGGTCTTCAACTGTCAGAACAACAAGCAGTCACTGGGGTGATTTATGTGAAAAAAGGGGTTGCTAATGTTCAAAGGATTGAGGCTGAGTTGAAGCATCTAATTCAATCTAATTGGGATTGGAAAGTGCACAAGATTTCAGATTCTGAGCATGCTGTGGTGTTCCCATCAAAGGAAGCTCTAGAAACTTGGTCTAAGGCTAGAGGGGTGGAACTAGCTTTACATTCGATAAAAGCCAAAGTGGAGAAATCTTTGCTAGATCCAGAGGCTTCATCTATGTTGTCTACAGCTTGGGTTAAAGTCTCTGGTATTCCTCTGTCGGCTAAAACTGAGGAGTTAGTAAAAGAAATTACTAGTACTATTGGGGAACCTCTGGAGATAGATGAGATTAGTCTGATGAGAGCTGGACCTATTAGAGTAAAATTTATTGTAGAGACCCTCTTCAAATTAATTGTTTTGTGGAAATCTTTATCAATTTTGTTGGGTATGAAATAAGATTTGAGGCAGAAGGTAGATCCACTCTTAGCAAAAGGGGTGCTTATATAAAACCAAGTGAAAGAAAACCTGATCGAAAAGATGAGGATGATGAGGAAGAGGAGGAGTCCAATGATAGTTTTCATAAAACCGAGTGGGAGAAAATGGCTGAGAAATTTGGGAGTGAGAACCAAAGCATTTCAGAGCAGAAAGGTGGTGGAGGCAGTGGGAAAAATATTCAGAAATGACAAGATTTATCTGTTGAATCTGAAAATTCAGTTAAAGGGACGAGGTTGGCAGATGTGCACTCCGACAACAAGGCTTTGCAAATTGTTCCTTTAGCTTTCAGTTTCCCTGTCCATCAAGAGGAAGAGGAATTGGTGAAGTCTAGGGATGAGATAGCTGCTACTGCTTCCCCTGAAACTTACAAAGGACAAAGCTCAAAAGGGGGAGAGTTAGTTGTTTATACTGAAGGGGGGCCTACCTTACTATCTGCTGCTCTCTAGCCTTGTTTATATGCTCCCTCAGACAATCTCCGTTCTAACCATCAGCAGTCTTCTGGGGAGGGTATTTCATCAGGTTCAGGTAAGTTCAAAGTCTTATCTTCTGTCAAAGGGGATCATTTTCAAATAGATAAGGTGGATGTTGATAAGATAGAGGGTGTGTTTGCAAAGATAGAAGAAGATTCTTTACTTGAAGAAAGTGATAAAGAAGGGGTGGTTGGTACTGAGGTGTGGACATCTCCAAAAAAATGGGGGAGAAAAAGCAAAGTAATTGAGCCTACTTTGGCTACAAGGAAGAGCCCCAGGATCTAAGATCAAGAGATTCCTATTGAGGCAAAAGCCTCAAGGTTTAAATCCATTCAAAATCTGGAGTTACAAGGTACCACTTCTAATCCTTTTACTGTTCTTAATAATACTCCTGTTGATTACTTAGAAAAGGTAGCTGCTTCTTGTGGTATTAGTTTAGGGTCTCAGTCCTAGTCAGCTAGTGAGGTTATTCAGCTATGTAGGCCCAAGAATTAGTTAGAGCTGCTCTTTCTAGAGCTGAAAAGGAGAAGTTAACTCAGGGAAGTGTTGTGTCCCAAGATCATAAAGAGGGGATTTATGAGGAAGGTAAAACTTTGGACACATTTGAGAATGAACTGAGGAGTGCAGCAGGTTTTAAATTGAATAAGACAGGTAAGATTAAGCTAAAAAAAGGGGTATGGGGGATACCAGTTCTCTATCAAGAAAGTTTTTTTTTTGGAATATTAGAGGTATGGGGAGAGCTGCAAGGAGAAGGTAGCTAAAGGAACTTGTTTGCTCCGAGAGAGTGGATGCTATAGGTATTCAGGCAACTATTAAGAAAGATTCTTCTGAGAGAGAGTTAAAAAGTCTAGTGGGTAATCCCTTTTTTAAGTAGCATTGGATTCCAGCTAGGGGTTATTCTGGAGGTATTCTGTTAGGGGTGAAGCAAGATCTTTTGGAAGTGGAGAATTGTAATGCAAGGAAGTTTTTTTTTGTGAGTATGGTGTTAAGGAATAAGAAGTCTAATATCAGATGGGAACTGATAATAGTGTATGGTCCTACTCATCATAACCTGGTCCATGATTTCTTAGATGAGTTAGATAGGAAATGCAAAGATGTGAACCTTCCTTTGGTTTTAGTGGGGGATTTTAATCTAATTAGGGAGTCAGGAGACAAAAACACTACTAACTTGAATTTGAAACACATGAATCTTTTTAATAATTTTATTTCTGACAACAATTTGATGGAGATCAAGAAAGGGGGTGCTAAATTTACTTAGACTAATAAGTAGAAGTGTCCCATCATGGTAAATCTTGACAGGGTCCTAGTGTCCACTGATTGGGAAGCTATATTCCCTCCGTGTCATGTGAATAGCTCGATCAGAGTGGGTTCTGACTATCATCCTATTTTACTTAACTCTGGGGAAGGGGAAATTGTGAAGAAAGAAAGGTTTTTCTTTGAGAAGAAATGGTTTTGTCAAGAGAACTTTAAAGATGTGGTCAAGAATAAATGTATTGATGCTAATAGCAGAGTCTCTGATAATACTTATTCCCTAGACAGATGGAATGGTTGCATTGCAGTTTTGAGATGCTTCCTTAGAGGTTGGGGTGCTAATATGAATGGGGTTTATAAATGAAAAAAGAAAAGTGTTTTGGAGCAGATCAAAGTGCTGGATACTCTGGTTGAGAGTAGAGTGTTAAATGATGAAGAGTGGATACAAAGATACCAGTTGGAGTCTGAAATGGAGCTGGTTTATGAGATGGAAGAGAATCATTGGCAATAGAGGGGTAGAGTGAATTGGATCATTCAAGGGGATGCTAACATTGTTTTTTTTTTCTCATAATTGTGCCAATGGGAGAAGGAGAAAGAATTATATATTTGCTTTGGATCATGCAGGGATTACAATCAAAGATCAAAGGGATCTAAGGGACCACATTTATGGCTGTTATAAAAGTTTGTTTGGATCTGAAGTGAGTCAAGGGTGAGCTTGTCCCAAGATATCTGAAGCAGGAGACATAGGTTGTCTTCAATAGATAATGAGTTCTTGGTTCAAGATTGTACTGAAGAGGAAATTTGGAAAGTTATTAAAGAGCTACCCACCAATTCTGCTCCAGGGCTAGATGGTTTCCCTAATGAGTTTTAGAAAGAGTTTTTTTTGGGGGGGGGGGTTGTTAAAGAGCAGTTCTTGGGTATGGTTAAAGATTTTTTTAGAGGGAGATTAGATCTGAAAAGGTTGAACTCTGAAGTGATTACTTTAATTCCAAAACTCAAAGATGCTAATAATATTAAACAATTCAGACCTATTTGTTTGTTAAATGTAAGTTTTAAAATTTTGACAAAGATTTTAGCCAACAGATTGGGAAGTATTGTGGATAGACTTATCAATGGTTGCTAGTTAGCTTTTATCAAAGGGAGAAACATTCTGGATGGAGTAGTTGCTCTCCATGAGATTATCCATGAAGTTAAGAATTCAAAGAAAAAAAGGAGTGATCCTAAAAATTGATTTTGAAAAAGCCTATGACAAGATTCATTGGAACTTTTTTAGAGGGAGTTATGGTGAGGAAAAGCTTCTCTGAGCAGTGGATTCAGATGGTTATGAGTTTAGTCAGAGGAGGTAAAGTCAGCATCAACATTAATGGAGAGGTTGGTCCTGTTTTTAATACCTACAAAGGACTTAGACAGGGAGATCCCCTGTCTCCCCTTGTTTTCAATCTGGCCGCTGATGCTCTATCAGCTATCATTGAGAATGCTCAGGAGAAAGGTTTGATCAGGGGTTTGATGCCTCATCTGATCCCTGGGGGGGGTGCCCATTCTACAGTATGCAGATGATACTTTGATTATGATAGACTATGAGGAGTAGTTCTTTACTCATCTGAAATTTTTTGCTTTACTGTTTTGAATGGATGTCTGGTTTAAAGATTAATTTTCACAAAAGTGAAGTGTATGTGATGGGGTGTAACAGTGAAGAGGCTTCTAAAGTGGCAGACATCTTTAATTGCAAATTAGCCTTTTTCCCTCTTACTTATTTAGGCATTCTGATTGGGGATAGATGTGGGGGAGAAAGCTTCTGAGAATGTTATTTCCAAATTGGGGAAAAGGTTGGATAATTGGAAGAATAACTTGTTATCTTCTGGAGGCAGATTAGTGATGGTGAATAGCTGTTTAAGCAGCTTGCCTATTTACACAATGGGGTTCTATCATCTCAGTGGGATAAGCCATAGTAAAATGGACACAATCAGGTAATAAATTTTTTTTTGGAGAGGTGCTAGTAATAAATTTAAGTATCATATGGTAAATTAGGGGGCTGTTTGTAGACCCAAAGATTTTGGGGGCCTGGGGGGTTCTAAACACAAGAGTGATGAATGATTGTTTGTTGGTTAAATGGATTTGGAAGATCCATGTAGCTGAAAATGAACTTTGGTTCAAGATCCTAAAGGCTAAGTATTTTCCTAGGGGTTGCTTCAGGGATGCTAATCCTTTGATAGGTTCTCAATTCTGGAAAAGTTTGCAGAAAGTTAAACACTTGTTTTACAGGGTGGGGGGGTTAGATTTCAGATTGGGGATGACTGCAATACTTCTTTTTGGAATGATGTGTGGATAGGGGGCTATCCTTTGAAGATCCAATTTGACAAACTTTACAAAATCTATCAAGATCCTGATGTCAGTGTGGCTAGTTGTCTATCTGAAAATGGTTGGAGGAATAACTTTCTTAGAAATTTTGGTGAGGATGAGTTTAATCAATGGAGTCTTCTAAAAAACTACATCTCAGATATTGATCTGAATGGGGAGATTGATAAAGCTATCTAGTGTCTGGAGAATTCAGGGATGTTTTCAGTTAAGTCTCTTTATAGGCAGTTAGTTTTTGGAGGGGTCAATTGCAGGAAATTTCAGAAGTTGTGGAAAAGTAAAATTCCTTTAAAAGTTAAAATTTTATTGTGGCAAAGTTATCTTAATAGGGTTCAAATAGCTAATCAATTGAAGAATAAGGGGTGGAAGGGTAAGGTGACTTGTATCCTCTGCGGGGGTGATGATAGTATTGATCACATTCTGTTTTCTTGTGTGTTAGCAAAATTTGCTTGGTTTTGTGTGAAGAAGGTGCTGAATTGGGAAAGAATTCCCACTTCTCTAGATGATTTTCAACTTAATTAGCTAGATAGGAGAAATGCTAATACTTATAATATCACTCTGTTTAGTTTTGCAGCGTTTGCTTGGAACCTCTGGAAAAATAGGAACAGAATGGCGATTGAGAAGGATTTTTCTAAGCGACCTATGAATGTGATTTTCAACTTTCTGTATTGTTTGCAGTACTAGAGGGTCCTCATCATAGGGGGTGAGATATGTGTTCTGGATGGCTTTTTGTCAGACTTTGAAGACTGGGCTAAGAATGCTTGTTAGAATGTAGTGGTCTGATCTTTTGGTTGTTTTAGCTTGTTCGGCTTTTGTAATGGACTTGTTGGTAGATTCTGTTGTTATTTTGGTTCTGGCTTGTAAGCTGGTCTCCCCAGCGTGCTGTTTCTTTCTTTGCATGTAAGAACTTTGTTATTTGCTTTCTATAAAAGCCGAGTTATCCTTTTGTCGAAAAAAAGATACAATAAGAACAGTAAAATATAAGGGTCCATCTATACAAGATTTGACTGTTTTCTCGGTCTAAAACAGTCAAATTTTAGTTCACTTACAATTTCATTGTACATCAATTACAATATTTTATTTATGTAATTTTTGTTCTTGGTCACTGTAATTATTCTTGAAAGTCTTAATAACTCATATTTCTATTAAATGATTCAAAATCTAACATATGCTTCGAGAGATTGGGCAAAAATAAAGACAAAAAAATAAAATTCTATACCAACAAAATACGACAATGTAGTGAACCTGTTATGCTCCAAAGAAAAAATTATAATAAATTCGGACCCAATTCATCATATGAGAGTAAGTGCAAATCTCAAAGCATATCGGGCAGGATGAAAATTCAACTATTCTGACAAAAGAAATCAGTCGAACGTTGTTTAGTAAAACTGAAAATATAAATAGTGTAACCAAACACTGGTTCATACTAGGTCATCATCGGCGTAAGACCTAATGCATAGACGGTAAAAGACAACATAATAAAGGGAAATAATGCATTGAAATAAACATGATTTTCACAAAGTGCATAACCAGTCATGAATCAAAATAAAATAGAGATTGATGATGGAGAGATGGTTGCTGTTGTCGTCGCCAGGGTTAACAATTTCGGTTTGCATTTTTTTTGGTTGGCAAAGAAATGGGCGAAATGGATGAAATTTTGGTAATTTCGGATGAAATCTCAGCAAATTTCAGCCGAACGGTTTGATCAAATTTGAAAATTTCCAAAAAATAAAAACAATCTAGCGCCGAGGCTGGGATTCTAACCAAGCCGCCGGCACCACTGGGCTATGTTCTTGTTTGTCATTTATTAACTTCTTTTACTCTCTTTAACCCTCAAAATTCAAACTAAATGAAAATTTTTGAACGAAACCATTTCCTTTCGAATGGGGATGAAATGAACGAAATTTCGGACATTTCAGCAAATTTCGCCGAAATTGTGAAGCCAATGTGGAGCCTAGAGCTGGTGTTGGTGTGGGGCGGCACCCCCTTCTTCCTCTTGCTTGGATCACATGTGGAGATGGGTAGTGTGTTCCTAGACACACTCCCTTTGTTCTTGAGTGAGCCGGGGTCAGCTATGATTGATATATGAAGTACTAGGGCTGGCTACTCCTTGGATTGCATTATATAGCGACTCGTGTGGGCTTCAAATCCTTCCAAAACTCATGCCAATCCAGTCCCTAGGCTGTTGGGTGGTTTCCTTGCCCGAAAATATCTTCATTAAATCCCTAGGAACCCAAAAATAACATGTTCAAAACGGTTTTGAAAGGAGTCATTTAGGGCCTTCCCATGCGATTCTCGAGCGGTACGGGCTGGTGATACTGGCCGTTAGGTTATAACGCTGGTCAAAAAGCTCTCGTCCATGCTGCTGTGTGCAGAAATGTTCCAGATGTCATGACTTCTTTGTATGGAGTTCGATTTGGGCCAATGGAGTTGTCCAAATTGTAGCCCTCGAGGAGATCTACAACCTTTTAGTTGAGGCCATCTTCATATGAGTCCATTTAAATACCCAAAATTACCTCCAAAGGTCCGGACAACAATTCCAACACGTGTTATTTCTCCGGCTCTGCCCAAACTTGACTCCTTTCATTGTTCTTTATTTTTGGGAGTTCCAAAAGACATCCAATCTATATACAAATAAATAAAAAGTAATAAAGCAAGGTTTTGTAATTAATTATGCAATGTATGAGTTTTAAGAAAAATTGCAAATTGAATTTATGGAAGAGCGCATAATAAGGCATTTTGCATTGAAAACTTGGTAATCCATCCGATACGCTTGGGCCATATCACCAAACAAGCCCTAATGGTGGCTTGATGCATGGTAGTCATGAATAAGGATGTATTCCGATAAAATTTTCATACCAGGCAAACAAAATCGGATTTGTCTCATTTTCATCAATGTATAGAGGAACTTCAAAATTTAGATAAATTTCATCTTTACATCTGAAAAATTCAAATTTCAATTCAAAAATTTCATCCAAAAAAATCTGAAATATCTGGTACCCCGGTTACCGGTTCTATTGGCGGGGTCTAATAAAATTTCCGAACCGATACAGTTTTATGGTGCCAAAATTGGTCAAAGCTATCAGATTTTGGTTTGGCATCTATTGGCTTCGAACTAAACAGCCCTGACTGACCTTTGATAATGCCAAATTGTGGCAAGGTTTGGTATAGTGGCAATCACTCCCTCCATCTCCCTTCCAATGCAGCTGGCCCTTTGCCGCCTGTTGCCTTAGTTGGTCAAACTCATCCCCTCTCTCGTTGCCACACCACCTTACCCACATGTCGTGTACTCTTCCTCTCCCACACCCTACCACCAGTCCACCACTCATCCACCTTTACTTCAGCACTTGCTGATTCTCCTCATCTAGAAACCTCATTCGTCTACCTTTAGTTCACCGCCATGTTTTCTACCTTCCCTTGTGTCACGACCTGTGAGACAGAGGAAGCAGAAAGAATCTTGAATGTCAAGAAGACGACTAGTTTAGAATTGTCATGGCGATAAATTTGGTTGGGCGTGTGCAGGGAAGCACATTTTTGCCCTTAGAGTGAATTGTATAGACTATATTAGCAACTGTAACGGGATAGATTGGGCAACGATTGAGACACAAGCAAATACCTAAATTCCCCATCTACTCCTATACCCTTTCTTGCTACTTTTCTATCCAATTCCTTCTGCTGTGACACTTCTTCCTGTTAATCCGATCTTGATTGATGTTGTACAACACTGAAATTGGTTGAGGTTCGTAACATATTGGTATCAGAGCCTTGTGTGATTGAATTTGGCGAAGAAGATGCAGTCGAATCTGACTCAAAGAATGGATTCAGCAGAGGAAGAGGCGAAGGCCATGAGGGCGCAAGTGACCACCGTGTTTGCCAGCATCAACGACACACTGGGAACTATGAAAGGGTTAGAGGCATGGATGCCGACCGTGAGTAACGAGATGGAGGCGTTGCGACAATCAGTTGAATCAGTGAGCACTAGAGTTGCTGCTCTAGAGACAACGCCACCCTTCACACCAACACCACCACCGTCACCAATACATACACCAATTGATGTGCCTAGTCCCAGTGGGCACCGCATTGATGAACATCACCAGGGTGTCGCCGCCAGAGCATTCACCGCTCCAGTGCCCACCCTGGTCAAGGGTGAGCCGTCATGCCTCAAATCTCCTTTGTTGTTTGGTGAACTGGTGGGGAAGGGTGCATATGGAGGTTCTAGCAAATCTGGTATGGTGGGTGCGAGGATGCCTAAGACGGATGTCCCCAAATTCAGTGGGGATAATCCAAAATGGTAGAAAACTAATTGTGAGAAATATTTTCACATGTATGCAGTTCCTGTAGATACTTGGGCTAGTTTTGCCACTTTGCATTTCACTGGAAATGCTACATTATGGTACAGACTTATGAAGCAATGCATAATGTTGATTGTTGGGCTGAATTATGTGTAGCAGTGCATGCCAAGTTTGTTTGAGATAAGTATCAACAACATCTAGAGGAATTAGATACCAGTCGACAAACTGGCATAGTTGCTGAGTACCATTGTAAGTTTGAGGAGTTGATGCATAGAGTTCTCATTCACAACAACTCTTACGATGAAACATTTTTTGTAACTAAGTTTGTTGGGGGTCTTAAAAGTGAGATTAAAACAGCAATCAAATTACACAAACCTAGAACTGTTGATCTGGCTCTATCATTGGCTCTAATGTAGGAGGAGATGTTAGAAGAGATACAGAAGAAGCAAATTCCTAGCAAATACAAGAATGACATGAAAGACAATTATCGATAGCCATTCAAGCCAAATTATCAAGGCAAAGGAATACTTATGCCTGGACCTGGCAAGAAGGACAAGTTTGAAGATAAACCAAAATGGGAAGATAGATATGAATCATTAAAGGCTTTACGCAAGGCATGGGGAGAATGTTTGGCCATAAGTGCCCAAAGGTGATACAACTTCATGTCATGGAAGAACTGCTAGAAGTCCTTTATCTTCACTACCATTTAGACATGGACAATGATCAGCAGAGTGAAAGTAGTGAAGAGATTTTGATGAGTCTGTCCTCCTATGCTGCGGCAGGTATTCAAGGCAGGAAAACTATTCGACTGCTAGGACTTATTCAAAACCAAGAAGTGCTTATACTAGTGGATTCAGGGAGCTCCAGTAACTTCATAAGCGACAAATTGGTGAACCTACTGAAATGTACCGTCACTCCTTGTGAGTCTGCTAAGGTGACCATAGCCGATGGAGGAAGTCTTCAATGTAATTCCATGGTCAAAAGCATAGAATGGTGGGTACAAGGACATACCTTCACAACAGATATGAAAGTGCTCAAATTGGGATATTATGACATTATATTGGGAATGGATTGGCTTGATGAGTTCAGTCCTATGTGGGTACATTGGAGAAGGAAGGAGTTTAGATTCACACATAAAGGCAACAAAATTACATTAAAAGGCATAAGGGATTCCGTCAATACATGTTCCATGATCTCAGGTACTCAATTTTCTGGACTTGTGAAATAGGGGCTTTGGCTCAAGTGGTACAGCTATGTCCAGTTAACCAAACAGTTCAGGAAAAAGGTATACCTACAGAAGTCCGGAAACTGGTCCAATACAATGACAAATTGTTTCAAGAGCCAACCTAGCTTCCACCTCATAGACCATTTGATCATTAGATTTCCTTACTTCCAAGTGTCCAATTGGTTAACATTCGGCCTTATCGATATTCACCTCAACACAAAGATGAAATAGAAAAGCAAATATGTGAAATGTTAAAATCAGGGCTTATCCAACATAGCACTAGTCCATTTGCCTCTCTAGTATTGTTGGTTAAGAAGAAGGATGGATCATGGCACTTTTGTGTGGACTACAAACAATTAAACACAATAACTGTCAAGAACAAATACCCAATGCCAATTGTGGATGAGTTGATTGATGAGTTGGCTGGAGTGCATTGGTTTACTAAATTGGATTTGAGGTCAGGTTATCACCAAATCCGGTTGGTTGAACAAGATGAAGCCAAGACTGCTTTCAAGACTCATAGTGGTCACTTTGAGTTCAGGGTGATGCCCTTTGGCCTTACTAATGCACCTACTACATTCCAATAAGCAATGAACAGTATTTTCGCCCCATTACTCAGAAAATGTGTTCTAGTATTTGTAGATGATATCCTCATATACAGTAAATCTCTAGAAGCACATCTACATCACTTACAGCATGTGTTTGAGATATTGCAACAAAACAAGCTCTTTGTCAAGGCAAGTAAGTGTTCCTTTGCTCAACAAAAATTAAAATACTTAGGACACATCATCAATGGACAGGGTGTCTCTACTGATGAGCACAAGATCCAAGCAGTTAAAGACCGGCCAACTCCTAAAAATGCAAAACATGTGAGAGGATTTCTAGGGCTAGCTAGCTACTACAGGAAGTTCATTAAGAATTATGGTGTGATTAGTAGACCTCTCATAGATCTACTGAAGAAGAACACAATATATCATTGGAATATAACTGAACAAACATCATTTGATGCCATCAAGCAAGCTTTGATCAATGCACCTATTCTAGCCTTACCAGATTTTTCTAAGCAATTTACCATTGAGACAGATGCTTGTGACAAAGGGATTGGTGCAGTGTTAATGCAACAAGAACACCCTATTGCATTTCTCAATAAAGCCCTTGGACCAAAGAACCAGATTCTATCCACATATGAAAAGGAATGCTTAGCAATACTCATGGCGGTTGATAAGTGGAGGTCTTATTTACATCATCAAGAATTTACAATACGCACTGATCAGAAAAGTCTCATTCATTTGGGTGATCAGAAGTTAACAACAGGTGTTCAACACAAAGCATTCCTCAAACTCATGGGCCTTCAATACAAGATTCTGTATAAGAAAGGAGTTGACAATAGGGCCACTGATGCTTTATCTCGTAGGCCAGTAGATCTTGAGGAATTATCATCACTCTCTATCAGCAAACCGAGGTGGCTGGAGACCATCACTGAAGGATATTTGCAGCATGAAAAATCTAAACAATTGCTCACTGAGTTAGCTCTCACTGGTCACACCGAACAAGGTTATACATTAAAGGATGGAGTCATTCGTTTCAATGGATGCATTTGGGTAGGAGATCATACAGAACCTCAACAAGCCATTATTTTGGCTTTACATTCTAGTAGTATTGGTGGTCATTCTGGAGTGTTGTCCACATATTAGAAAATCAAGGCTCTTTTCTCTTGGCCAAACATGAAGAAGACAATGCAAGATTATGTGAAGCATTGTGTTGTGTGTCAACAAGCAAAGAGTGAACACACCAAACTACCAGGCCTTTTGCAACCTCTTCCAATTCTAGAGAAAGTTTGGAGCACGATCAGCATGGATTTTATTGAAGGTTTGCTGAAATCCCACTCTTATGATACTATATTGGTAGTAGTGGATAAGTTCTCCAAATATGGACATTTCCTTTCCTTGAAACACCCTTTCACAGCCCTCACAGTAGCACAAGCATTTGTAGACAACATCTCTAAATTACATGGCCTCCCTCAAGTTATTATCTCCGATAGGGATAGGATATTCACAACTACCTTGTGGAAAGAGTTTTTTCGGTTCACTGACACCACACTCAATATGAGCTCTTCCTACCACCCACAAACCAATGGCCAAACTGAGAGACTTAATCAATGTTTAGAGACCTACTTGCGTTGCACTGTTCAAGCTAACCCAAAGAAGTAAGAAGTGGTCTGAGTGGTTACCTCAAGCAGAATTTTGGTATAATACTTCTTACCATTAAGCAATTGGTACAACACCATTTGAGGTTTTATATGGGCAAAAACCTTGGCATTTTGGCATTTTCAATACTCAGCAATGTTAGGTGTCAGATCTTCAACAGTGGTTGAATGAGCGCAAGACAATGACCCAATTGCTGCAAGTAGACAAGCATAGAACTGAACGTCAATTCCAAGTGGGTGATTGGGTTTATCTCAAGGTGCAACCCTATGTTCAGTCTTCTATTGCCTGTCGAGATAATCACACTCGACAATCACAAGCTGAGTTTCAAGTTCTATGGGCCATACCAAATTCTGAAGCAAGTGGGCAAGGTCGCTTATCACTTGCAGTTGCCAGCAAAAATCCATCCAGTGGTGCACATCTCTCAATTGAAAAAAAAAACATTACGACCTGAGGATAGAGATAGCTGATTTTGTTCCGCTCAGTTTTCAGGACACTTGGTTGGTGAAGCGGGGCAATACAGTGGTGCCACAAGTCTTGGTGCAATGGTTTCGCATGCCAACTGACTTCATCACCTGGGAAGACCGCTGTATGCTCCAGAGGAAGTATCTAGCTGCACCAGCTTAGGGACAAGCTGGTTCTCCAGGAGAGGGACATGTCACGACCTGTGAAGTAGAGGACGTAGAGGAAAGGAACACTGAAGAAGACTGACGATAGTTTAGAATTGTCATGGCAGTGGGCTGGTTGGGCCGTGGACTGGGGAAGCCCATTTCTGCCCTTGGAGTGAATTGTATAGACTATATTAGCATCCGTAACTGGATAGACTGGGCAACGATTGAGACACAAGCAAATACCTAAATTCCCCATCTACTCCTGTATCCTTTCCTGCTACTTTTCTATCCAATTCCTTCTGCTGTGACACTTCTTCCTGTTAATCCGATCTTGATTGATGCTGTACAACACTGAAATTGGTTGAGGTTCGTAACACCTTGCCGCTGCTCACCACCATCTTGTCGCCGTGTCGGTGGTGCCTCAACTGGCTGTTGCCCATAGCCAAGCCAACATACCGCTAATTGATCTTGGTTTTTTTTGGGGCTAGTAACTCAAAGATAGGAACATGTACAAAATCTCACGTGAGGTTTGTAATCCTATAACAGAGGAAAGTGTATGTAATTTAGATAAAAATATGACTATACCGTAATTATCTCAAACTATATTTTGAGAATTCTCGACAAAATATAAATTTATTATATGTAAAGGATAAGCTATGCCTAGGCATAGAGTGGGTTACTATCCATATGACCAATACTAAAATGGTAACATGCTACCATATCCGTACTTGTACCAAAGTGGTCTTATGATGTTACCATGTCAAGTACAAAAGATGTGTTACCATACCTCTGTAGGCATAAAGTGGGTCACTCTGCCTAGGTGATTAGGCCTGCTCTTTATTATATTATACCATACGTACTAACTATATTTTGAGAGCCCTCGACGAAATATAAATTTATTATATTAAACCGTACATATATACCGCCAAAGTTGATCTCAAAGCTTAGGATGTCATTAGGTCAGATCATCAAAAAAAATCCCAACTCTGCCCAAACTGCTTAAGAATTTACCATTACCACAATGTTTTGCTTAATAGTTGCAACTAAGGTCATATACAATGGTATAGACAACTGTTGTCTATAGTATTCTTGCATGTCATCTATAGACAGCGCTAAAGACAGCTTCTACAATTAGTTTTCTTTTTACATGTCTCCATAGACAACTCCTCTATGTATGATGTGTCTTGTTTGTCGTATTATAGTCGACTACTATATGGGAGACGAGTCAATTCTCTATATTCTCCATCTCTCTTTCACATCATCTCGTGTTGTACATGTCAAGATTTACAGACAACTGACGTCATACTATTGTACATGCTCTAAGAAAATCCTCCATCCCCCTCCAAGTTGATGCAATATGTTTTTATTTCACTCACTTTAATAGTATGTTCCCTCGATTTTTTTTAAATAATATTTTTTAAAACAAAATTACAAAAATATATAATCGCCCCAAAAAATTACAGAAATGAGTTCACATGCCATTGAAATGGCGACAGAACCTATCGCCATTTCAATGGCGATAGGAACCTGTCCGCCTCGTCGCCGGTCCAACTACCTATCGCCATTTCAAATGGCGATAGATTGCTGTCGCCATTTCAATTGGCAATAGGTCGCTGTCGCCAGTTGAAATGGCGACAGGTTCCTCTCCAACCCTAATTTGCAAGTCCACTTTACATACTTATGATTTTTATAAATTTTTAACGGTACAAAATCTATTAATATCGCAATAACAATTTATAATGATCGTATGTTGTTCTAGTGCGTTGAATTTCAGAGAATTTTACGAGGACGTTTGAGATATTAATTATTCGTAGCACGGCTAAGTGATATTACGATGATGTGAATAACACGGAAGAATGGAATGCGAAACATGCTACTAAAAAGAGATTTCGAAACATGAGACTAGCATAATAAGAATTGTTCATATATTAATATTTACATGGTATGACTGATATTTGAAGGACCAAATATCTACTTGCGGCCCCTCTTGGGGCACACTCCCCGTGTCGCCCCTGGCCTCTGCCTGCGACGGTCCGAGTATGTGAGAGGTTCAGGCGGGATGACTGGCCAACCGAGACGAGTAGTCCGAGGTGGTGTCGCGAGGGGGGCCTCCTCCTCCTGTGTGTGTTGTGTCGGTGGCGGAGCACTTTGCAGCTGAGAAGCCTCCAAGTTGAACGAGGCGTCACGCAAGTCATCGAAGAAGAAATCGAGGGGTACCGATAGGTTTGCCTCGTCGTCCGGAAATGAACCGTCCGCCCAAGGTGTTCCTGTGAAGTATTATGTTACAAACGTAATCATGCCGAAAACACGAAAAAAAACGTAATCATCCCAAGGCGGTCATACCTGCTGTCCTAGAGACATGCGCCGACGACTCCGCGTACCCCTGCCCCACGTGATGGTGGAGCTCAGGACCTGATAGAGAAGATTGCCATTAGTAACTATCGAGGTTCAAAGAAACAAGCATTACGTTCCGCAAGCAAGCAAGGTGGTCATACCTGGTAGCACGAAGGCGTGCCTCGATGAGCCCCGCCCGATCTTTGCTCCACCATGGTGCCACGATGACACGCCCGCCACGCCCGGCAGAGCCCGTGGGCGTGAACCACCTCGCCCCGAGGTGACCCTCGCCCCGAGGTGACCCTCGTCCCAAGATCGTCGGTCCACCGAGTCCTCGGCGTCGCGACAAGTCGCAATCTGATGCCTCGTCTCGCCAGATCGATCCATTGCACAAGCCCTCTCGTGTCCCCCTGCGTCCTCTGGTGCACGGTGGTTGCTACCTCGAGAATCTCCCGGTGTAGATCCGTCTGCACAAGTTGGAAACATAAATCTGGCAAGATAAATATGAATCAAGGACAGTTCAATACGCATCGAGAGGTGGAAAGCGGTCCGGCCGGTAGGGTACGTGTCGGACGTCGCAGACCTCATGTCGTGATGGGTCGACCACGACCGGACGCAATGAAGCCTCGTCCGACTAGAGTACCAATCCATGTAATCCGCGTGCGTCTCGATGTCGAGGGATCCTCCCCACACCGGATGATATCATCGAGCGCGTGACTCCAAACCTCGACCCAAGGCGCATCCTATCCAACCGGGACATCGAGCTCGTACTCCTTCCTAGTGTACTGTGGACACCAACACAATTATTTATTCAAACATAATTACATTGTGTGAAAGAAGTAAACATGTGAACTTACGCATGGACGTCGCCGCACCGTATCCCCCAAGGGCCGGGATCTCTGTCAGAGACCGAATCGGCGCATGACCAGCAGACTGGTACTCCTCCACGAAGACATCATGTACCAAGGGGCTCCGCGTGTACCAGTACTCGTAGTCTCGCGTGCACAGGAGCGACAGTCCGTCGGGCGCTCGCTGGATAAGCCTCTCCATAGTGTACGGTGTCCAGATGACACGGTCATCGGTCAGCTGATCGAACATCGCGATGTACTCCGGGTAAGACCCCTGCGAAGTAATCGGCGTGAAGGTGACCTGTGCAACAGAACATCGCAAACTTAGCACACCAAATTGTGATTACAATACATAAAAAATAATCATAAAACTAACCCGTCGGCGGCACCAAACCGTGCCTACGGTGGGCCGGTCCACCTCGTCGCCCGCAATGTACAAACTGATCGTATACGCGCTCAAGTCCAGCTGTGGTCGTCCGATCTGGAAACGCTCGAAGGACCATAGCTGCAGAAGTAGTGGACATCCGGAGAGGATGGAGTTGTCCTGGGTACGGTGGCACGCGTCGCACAGTGCGCGGTACATCACGCAAAGTACGGCCGGACCCCAGGCGTAGGAGGGGATGTCATCAATCTCCATGTTGGCCACCTCGTGTGCGTGCCGGACGTAGTGCTTGTCGACGCTGTCTCCGTGGGACCATAGAAACATGACCCACCCGAACAACCATAGCAGGTAGGCCTCAAAGTGCCTCCTAACAACCACGGCCCCTGCGCCAGGCGCCATACGCTCGGGCTGCAAGAAGAAATGTAGAATTCAGCAGCAAGGTTCACATACGAATTTAAGTGAGATGACAATAATTACAAATACTTACATAGAACTGGCAGATCCACTTCAATGTCGGCCGTCTTGTCTTGAACTTCGGTGTAGTTCTTTGCCCATTGGCAAAGACATCGTGGAGCCTCGCTAGGAGGTCAGTGCGCCATGTGTCCGAGACGTCGTACGCTGCCAGGGGGCGGCCTGCGCATGGCAACCCGAGCAGGAAGCTCACGTCCTGCAGCGTCGGCGTCATCTCCCCGCACGGAAGGTGGAACGTGTGTGTCTCTGGCCTCCAGCGGTCAACCAACGCCGTCAGCAGCGCCTGGTCGTACGGAAAACGCCTAGACGTACGACCACCACCACGGTCCTGATCATCCTCAAAAGTCGCCTCCACCATCCTAGCTAGTGCAAGGAGGCCTGTCGCTCTCAACCTGCGTCAAAACGATTAAGAATAAACGTGAATGCATGCAAAGTAGTCATACCGCGATTGAGTGTATTAAAACTATACGTACCTCGGAATCCATTCTGCGTGCAGCCACCATGCCCTCATAGGCGTGCGCAACCGAAACGCGCCAAGCTCAATCGACGCCTCGCCTGCTTTGGAGCACGCAGATCGAGAGGCGCTACGGTGATGTGCATCAATCACCGGTCAAGCAACTCATACCGGCCTCCGTCCGCCATATCTACAAATTAAGTGCATACATTGTAAAAAGTACAAAACATGTACGATGAACTACACTATACACATCTCAAATAATATACGATGAACTACACTACGTCGCTATTTTACTTGATTCTATGTCGCAATTCTACTTCATTCTAGTCGCTATTCTACTTGATTCTAGTCGTTATTGTACTTAATTCTACTAGATATTATACTTAATTCTATGTTGTTATTCTACATAATTTGACATCATGTACAAATTTCCAAAAATATAATGTAATACATAATTTCTATTCTACTTGATTCTATGTCGCTAGTCGACTTCATTCTAGTCGTTATTCTACTTGATTCTATGTCGCTAGTCTACTTCATTCTAGTCGTTATTCTACTTGATTCTATTCGTTATTGTACTTAATTCTACTGGACATTATACTTAATTGTATGTTGCTATTCTACTTGATTCTATGTCGCAATTCTACTTCATTCTAGTCGCTATTCTACTTGATTCTATGTCGATATTCCACTTCATTCTAGTCCCTATTCTACTTGATTCTAGTCGCTCTTTCACTACAATTCTATACATAATTTCGGTACAATTATCTATTCTACTTAATTCTATGTCGCTATTCTACTTGATTCTATGTCCATATTCTACTTCATTCTACTCGCTAATCTACTTAATTCTAATCGAAAAATGTACATGCAAGATGACCGGTCTACTAGATCCACTGCTCTCTGAATCTATCTCCTCCATGATTTAACGAGCAAAGACTTCGCTACCTTTTTTTCTCTTCCTCTCCTTCTCGATTCTGTTTTTTTTCTAGAATTAAAATGAGGTTTGGAAGGATTTTTTCGGCATTTTATACATGGCATACTGTCGCCATTTGAAATGACGATAGGTGTGACGACCCAACTCTAGGGCACCCGAGAGGTCCTCTAAGACCTCTGGAAAGTCCATCAGGACCTCCCAGGAGGTCCACAAAGGACCTCTCGGACAGTCCACCAAGACCTCCCAAAAGGTCCAGCGGGACCTCCTGGAGGTCCAGGAGAACACGACCCGAGAGGGTCTTGGAGCCAGGGAGCACCCATGGACCTGTCACGGCCACAGTCAGAGAGAAACGAGGAGGTCTGAGGGCACCCCAAGACCATCCGCGACCCTCCAGAGAAGGTCGTGGAGGTTCGAGACCACCTCAGAACCTCACACGTTCATTCCATTGTGAGGACATAAAGGTTCGAGCTTGCTCCAGGGTTCCCTGTGAATCCCGAGCTAGTCCCAAGGATCATGGCTAGCTCTTCACAGTAATAACACAATGGTGATGACATCCAGAACGCATCTTTATTAAAGCAAAATATCTACAGAGTTGTTTACAAGGTGGCCTTGGGCCAAGCACATATATACAAAAGAGCAAAAAGAACAAAAGGTCACAGGGTCCATCAGCACACCACAGGCAGCTGACTGGAAGGCACAACCTATTCGCTTGGGTCTTCTTCACTGCCAAGGTCTTCTCCTGGCAAAGATTGCAATGAGCAAGAGTGAGCACAACAACCGTGCTCGCAAGTTACACCTGTGGGTTAGCAAAATGACATGCATATTTGGACAATCAAAGGATGGCATAATATGGTTAATTTACACAAAGCCAATTTTCTTTCAAATACCATTACTAAGTTCCAAAGCAGGTCTTTAATAACTAAAATTCATTTTAGCGAAGAAATTTTTCAGTTGGACAACATTCATCAACAAGTTGGTGAAGGATACCCTCCTGACACCAGGCTCCCTGCCCAAACCCATGGGATAGAATTCCCAAAACAGCTTTGAAAACATTTCTGGAAAACCCAAAATCAACATCTAACTCTGAGTGGCCTTTGCCAGCACGTCCATGACCGTGGACATGGCTATTCGAATAGATTTAACTCTGCAGAGGTTGTACACTTTACCCACATGACATGATTTCTCTAGTTTATCCGGCATCCGTCAATGCCACCTCTCACTACCAAAGGTAAGAGGTCTAGAGCTCATGACAAGGCCTTTACAATGAATTGCCCCACCACAACCTTTCCTTGCTAAGGTTTCACTTTCCTATAGATCGCAATCCGGCGGAAAGCCCCCTCTTGCACCAGTGGGAACAGTAGGTCATAAAAGACCATCAGTCCTACAAGACCTCCCACACCTCCAATGGAGCAGCATATGGTGAAGTTTTGTAAATTACTTAGCTAGGTCCCACGCCCCATTCTGGAGACATGTGGTTGCACGATTGTGGCATAGCCCATTATAGGCATGGCATTGGTCGCTCAAAGACCGGTCCTCACATGACTAGGGCGACTTTCACAAACCCTTGGACCTCCACCTTAGCTAGGATAGAGTCCGTGCACAAACATTGCACCAGCCAAGCTAACCAATTCGCCCCAGTCCAAATCCAATTTCATTCTCTTTGCTTCCCCAGCAACACTTTCTCATTCCCATGACACCCTAATGTCATGGTTAAAACATTTTAAGCAATATTTAGTTATGTTGGTAAAGATTTCCCCAAATCAATACTTTTGGTCTAAGCTTAACTAAGCACAAGTTTTTCAAATGGTCTTGGCTCACACTACTGCATGACCCAAGTTTGCTCTAAAGGTGACAATAAGTTCAGTCCCAAGTCAACAGTGGTCATACAAAGGAAGTAGGCATAACTATGAGTTTAAAACATGTATTGAAATAATTTGATAGAGATAGGCATGCATTAAACTTTGAAACTGAACATAATTAGATTGAATTATTAGGTGCAATATGATCAAGAGTGTAACTTGCCTTGCTCACTATCTTGAGAATCCTCCTCTTCAGAACTCTCAGACTCCCTGGAGTCTTCGCAGTCTACACGTGTAAAAGAGCAATTTCAAAGAAGATTCAAATAAAGATCCAACTAAGATCAACAAGAAAACCAAATGAATCCCAGAGGGAGTCCAGAACTCAACCAACAGAAGAGGTCTATGTTTTAGAATAGGTTCTTATGGGAGAGGTCTAAACTTACTAGGAGGAGGTGGTCTTTTAGCAAAAGACCCCAAAGGAATGATTCAAGCAATAGAACAGAGATCCTAATAAATGGTTCTTGCGTAAAGTCCAGAGGAGGTCCTCACACAAAAGCCCTAGAAACCCAAAAAGGAGTCCACCAGAGGAGGTCCTGAAATGGACACGACAAGCTCAGTGCAGTGGCAAAAACAAGAGCGAAGGAGATCGCCAAGGAACTTACCAGTGATAAGAAGAAACAATGGATGGAGGGGAGGTCGTGAGCAGCAAGGTTTTCCTTGGGAGCCACTGAACGAGAGCCAAGATAACAGAGTGTGGAGAAAGGTGATGTGGTAGAATTTCTTGGTCTAATTGTCGTCAAGGTGGTGAAGAAAACTAGAAATATACGTGTCAAGGATAAGTATAGAAATGGGTCAAAGGTAGGTGAGTGGCAGAGCAGGTGTCACTACCACCCTGGTTAAAAGGTACGAGAAAGGACAACGTATGTTGCTATGGGAAGGAACAAAGAAGGATGTCAGGGTACGGTTAAGTGACCTGATTCAAAGTAAACACCACGTATGTGGATGCATTTAATGTGACAAGACCCGTATTAAATGCCCAAGATATTAACGTGGCGGAGGAAATGAGAATGACTAAATCTGGCAGGTGGAGCCGACCAACTTAGAAACAGTCGGGTCAAGAGGGGAGGTCTTGCCCCGCAGAAAAGGTCCTCGAGGAGGTCCGAAGACTAAGAGGTCCTGATATACACAAAGGAGGTCCGAACATGGGGAGGTCCAAATATACATGGAGGAGGTGCACGTGACTAAGGTTCGGACAACCAGGATTTCATCAAAGGAGGTCCCGCGGCTCAAGGAGGTCTGAAGGTTGAGGAGGTCCAGACATACAAAGGAGGTCTGGACACGCAGAGGTCCTGACGGTCAGGATCTCATCAAGGGAGGTCTGGCAAGGAGGTCCAGAGCCAAATGTAAAAGGCCACGGAGAGGTCTTGGACAAGAGGTCCAAAGAATTACAACAAGGTCCTGCGGTTGAGATTAAAGGCAAGTTGAGGTCTGGGCGGTTGGATCTCCAAAAGAGAGGTCCAACGGCCAAGATCAAACGTGCAGGGGAGATCTGGGCCTTTAGGTCGGAAGTGAGGAGAGGTCCAACCGTTAGGTTCAAAACAAAGAGGAGTCCACAGAGGGACATAACGCACGGGGAGGTCTAGACCTTTGGATTGGAGATGGGAAGAGGTCTGAACCGCCAGATCCACATGAACGAGAGGTCCACGCTGAGGGTTCCAAGAAAGGGAGGTCCTAGGGAAGAAATCCATGACAGGTGGCCCAACAGGAGTTCGCAAAGATCAAAGCAACTCTAGGGAGGTCCTTTCGGCCAAGAAGAAATACCAAGGGGGTTCAACCGAACTCAGAAGAATCGAAGGCACCTAAGATAAGAGGTCCACTGGAATGCATGGAGGTCCGAATGAAAAGAGGTCTGGGCATTGGGAGGTGCCCAGGCAACAAGGGGGTCTAGACTTAAGAGAAGTCTGAACAGAAAAGAGGTTTGATTCTAAAGAGATTCGAACCAACAAAGAGGTCTAAAGTGACCAAACTCAAAAGGAAAGGCCTGGACGTAAGGACGCGTTCAGGTGAGAAAAGGTCCAAGCCTCAAGTTAGATCTAACCTCATGTACCACTGGGGAGCTGGTCTAGGCCACAGGGAGGGTCTAAACCTACATATCCAAAGAAGACATGCTAAAAGAAGGTCTACTGAGTATACCAAAAGGAGGTATCAACAACTCAAACCTCTCCAACCAAACCAAACTTGGAATTCTCATCAAAACAAAATATTTTTGATTTATTTTACACATTTAAAAAGGATTTAGAAAATCAGAATGTTACAATAGGTTCCTGTCGCCATTTGAAATGGCGATAGGAACACTGTTCACATTCCTATCGCCATTTCAAATGGCGATAGGTAGTTGGACCGGCGACAGGAGCGGTCAGGTTCCTATCGCCCGATTGAAATGGCGATAGGTTCTGCCGCCATTTCAATGGCATGCGAACTCATTCTGTAATTTTTGGGGCGATTATATATTTTTGTAATTTTGTTTTAAAAAAATATTATTTTTTAAAAAAATTCATGTTCCCTCTATGAATTCACATGTGAACGCGCAGGATATCCACCTAGTTTTTCTAATGCATTGCACAAGTGGATGGGCCCGATAAAATGTATAACCCGCAAGTGCTTCCCCTCCCCACACCCTGAACACTGAACAGTGAGATTGTTTTGTGTATCTTCTGTTCTACTAAACTTTGGACTGCTTGTTCCCTATATATGTCGCAATGCTAATTTGCTTGGATCGTAATTTGTTTTCAGGTGGACATACGGGAGATGGTTGCAGACTTTTCTGAGGAAACAGTAAAAATGATGGACAAAGTTCGGCCCAATGAGAGCTATCAAAAGGTTGCTGCTGATACCCGGGAGGCCTTGACTGACTTAGCACAATGCGCCCGGGACCGAAGCAAGCCTTTCGAAGAGTTGTCAGGAATTGCTACTCCTCTCCGCCATCTTCGTGTCACCTGGACCTGCTACGGCGATATATTCAGTATTGGGCAGACAGCAAAACCCGAAGAATTTGTCTTCACTTGTATGAGGGCGGCGTGCGGACGCGGAGATGTTAATAAGCTGATGGATGCGTGTAATCTGACTGAGGGTCAACTTCCCAAGGATGAACTGCGCAGAGTACGCACATAGCATCGATCTGATTTGGTTCTTAATAGCCGTCAAACGCGCTGTGATTTGCGTAATCTTAATTTTGCTCACCTTCTTTTTGTTATTCTTTGGCAGGGTCATGTTCTTGCCATGCTCGAAGCTATTAAAATGACAAGGGAAACAACTGAATTCTATGCTCAGGATGATGGCATTCGACAGGCTCACAGAGGCCAGGGCGTCCCGAATTAATAATCAATGTGCACCCATATGTGTGTCATCAAAGTTCAGATGATGTCCTCTTCAATAAGCTAAAGCACTCTTGCTGTCTAGATGTTGCCCCAAGGAGGTCCAATATCTGTCCTTAGAAAATTCTCAGTAATGTTTCAAAACTCATGCATCACATGCATGTTGATTGCTTTTGGTCTTGTATCCTGAACTTGCATATTACATCCTTTTGTGACATTGTCCCAGGCAGTTGTTTTCTTGGTGCTGAGCATGCATGACTGCCTGCGAATGCATGCTTAGATGCAAGCGATTGCAATTATAAATAATATGACTTCTTTGTTTTAACTATATGAATGTTAATTGATGTCATACTCTGATATCCCTCCTTATGTGCAGCAGCCAATGGATTGGATCATATATTGTGAGATACAATACGAGCGTGCATGTTATCAAGAATGAAATAGATGAATCGTGTATAGATAACTGAAATAACGATGATGAAACAACAATAGATAAAAGATTTGGTGAAGCCGAATGCAAATTTCTTAAACACAACTTCAGAAGAGTATAAGGGATTGTCGCTCTTTTACAACACTATCAAACCTTTTGGACCCTTGGATCATTGTATTATACAAGAATCTAGTGCTAAATAATAACCTACCCTCTAATTCTCCCGTGCACCCCTACTTTGGATGAGTTGCTTATTGCTTGATTGCTTGGGGGTTTTGGCTTGTATACATGGCCACACACATGGTTTTATATAGATCCCCTTCTCCTCCTCCAAGAAAAGAGAGTAGGAATCGTTATGCTAGTAGGATTAATTTAAGAATTCTTGTAGTACACATCTCCAAGTCCTAATATTATTAAGAGAAAATTTCATATATAGCACAACTTTGAACCGGGTAATAAAGTCATCTTCCAACCTATACCACTTCTGTTAACTTGGGGCGGACGGGGTTAAAAAAAAAACCAAAACGCCTCTTCTTTCTCGAGTTCCCTTCTACAGGTCACAAACCATCTACCGCGTCGCCGGCGAGCTAAGCGAAGATGTCCTCGTCGCAGCGAACCTCCGGGTGCTCCTGCTCGCAGCGCACCTGCTCCGCTGCTCTTCACTGTGCTGCTGCTTCCTCGTCTTCGTCCTATCATATGTGTCGCCTCTCCTGTCTCCGCTTTTTTACTCTGCACTTTGCTCCTATTGATTAGCTTGCTGCCATGAGTAGTTGTTGCCTTGTGAATGCAAGAATTGGACGCCCTATTGCTTGATTTCTTACATGGATTGCAAGAATTGAGAGCATTTCTTGGCCGGCATGGATTGGGCAGTGGCTACCAAGGCGCCGTCTTTGGGCACGACGGCGGCGGCCGATTCCGATCCGACCATGCTGTCCTTAAGCGGGCCGTCTTCCTCCTCCTCTGCTGCGGCGCACCTCCAAGATTTCTCTGTCGGCCTCGTCCAGTGTAACCGGGTGGCGCCAGCAGCGAGCGTCAGAACAATCGGTCTTCTATCAGAACAATCGGTGTTTTCTTCAACGCTATTCAGAATTGGCAGACAATGAACAGTGTGAACAAAAATGTATCTTTTTTGTGGAAGACTCAGAGCACTCCAGAGAAGAGGATCTTTGTGCCGCGTGCAACAACCACGGCTTTTCTATTTTCTTCTCTTATTCATAGCTGATTACATGGAGTTCGTTACATGCAAGTGATGGCCCGATTCTTTCTCAGAACGATTCCACGATCTGGAAAGCCCGTGCCACCCATGACTTCCACAATCGCTGCTAGCTATGGACCAAAGAAAAACGCTACAGATATAAGCGGAAACAAAACATGATTCTAATAGAAACATGGTGCGGTGAAATTAACTAACAAACACTCCCTAATTTCGCTGCACCTCAACCATCCCGAGCTTGCTTCGCATCTCCAGAAAACGAATTCGCCCAAGTGGTTTTGTTGAGATATTAGCCAGCTGATTCTCCGATCTGACAAAATCAATCTCAATCCTCCCTTCCTCAACATACTGCCTGATGAAATGGTAACGTGTATCGATATGTTTACTTCGGTCATGGAGGACTGGATTATTGGACAAAGAGATTGCCGATCTGTTGTCCATTTGAAGTTTGATTCTGGTAGGCCCCTTCTGCATCATGTCAGTGACTAAATGAGACAACCAAGTACCCTGACATGCTGTTGTAGTAGACGCCATGTACTCAGCTTCGTAAGATGATAGCGCTACTACCTTTTGCTTCTGAGATCGTCTGGTGATCAGGTCTTCTCCTAACATAAACAACACTCACGTAGCGCTCTTCCGATCATCCACATCTCCAGCCATGTCACTGTCACTGAAACCAACTAAATCCAACCCACCTACAGGATTTCTCTTATAGACACACCTGAGATCTTTGGTTCCCTTGACATATCGCAGGATTTGCTTGACTACCCCCAGATGCTCGGTTGTTGGTGCCTCCATGAAGTGACTTACAAACCCAACCGAATATGCAATATCCGGTCTGGTGTGCACAAGGTACCTAAGACTACCAACCAGACTTCTATACAAGGTAGAGTCGGCCAGAGGATGATTACCAACCTTGCTCAATTTGAGCTTTGCATCCATGGGAGTCTGACACGAATTGCAGTCGGTCATCCCTGCCTTCTCCAGAACTTTGTGCGCATATGCCGACTGGTTCACGGTGATGCCATCTGCCCCTTGATGAACTTCAATACCAAGATAGTAGCTCAACTTACCAAGATCACTCATGCTGAATAATTTCTTCATTTCTTCTTTGAATTGAAGTATTCCTTTCGACTGAGGACCCAATATAATAAGATCATCAACGTAGAATCCCACCAGTAAGCATGATGCACCGACACCACGTCTGTACACATCATGTTCAGAGGAGCTCCTTTCAAAACCAAGTGATGCAAGACTTCCATCGAGCTTTGCATTCCAAGCCCTTGGAGCTTGTCGTAACCCATACAAAGCCTTATTGAGTCGATACACTCTGTGAGGATTATCCTTGTCCACAAAACCTGGTGGTTGACACACGTACACCTCCTCTTGAAGTTCACCATTCAAGAAAGCGGACTTCACATCCATATGATGGACCTCCCACCCTTGTTTGGCTGCAATTGCAAGCATCAGCCTTACTGACTCCATCCTTGCCATGGGACCAAAAACTTCTTCAAAGTCTACACCATGTTGCTGGACATACCCTTTTGCAACTAGGCGCGTCTTGTGCTTCACAATCTCTCATTGAGTATTCTTCTTGACTTTGAACACCCATTTCAGGCCTATTGAGCAATGCCCCATAGGAAGATCAACCAGGCGCCAAGTCTGAATTTCCTCAATGGATCTCATCTCCTCCAACATTGCCAGCTTCCAGCATCTTTGTCTTTTTGCCTCAGTAAAAGAGTCGGGCTCCTCTGATGCCATAAGGCATAGCTCGCTAAAGGAGTCTGCCAAGTCTTGTACTGCCATATTGTCATACAGGTTCTGTAATGTATGATACCTCCGTGGTCTTTCATCTGATGTTGGTGATGCATCAGATGGTGGAGTGGCCCATTGCACTCCCACGAGTGTGGACGATGAGTGTCGGGATCCAAAAATACGATTCAGGAACCCTTTGTGTATTCTGAACTAGTCCCAGATCAGCAGCTAGCTCACACAGGAAATAATGATGAAATACCATCCATTTATTCGATTTAACTAAAAATATCTCAAAGTAACAAATAGTAATAATAACTGGACCTTATGATCAACGTTTATTTAACTTGCCACGCAGGGCTAAAGAAATAAATAAACTCTTTGTGGATATCATGGGATATGTGCACGATCTTAGGATGATGTTACAATTGGCAATGTCGTTAACGGTTTGTCGAAACACGCGTTTTAAATCGAAGTTTGAAAAGTTGTCGAGCAAGTCTTGATCGACCGGTATTAGGGTCGCGGTCGAGCCGGCGGTGATCGAGCCGGCGTTAGGACGCGAGGCCGAGACGGTCGGGCCGACCGCCATTCAATGGCGGTCTGACCGATTTTGTGTTGTTCATCGGCCTAAAGTGGTGATGAGTGTTGGGTTAAGTCA
Source organism: Phyllostachys edulis (assembly GCA_036346405.1). Lineage (NCBI taxonomy): Eukaryota > Viridiplantae > Streptophyta > Magnoliopsida > Poales > Poaceae > Phyllostachys > Phyllostachys edulis. The sequence continues at coordinate 95,803,639 of CM070545.1, read as the reverse complement.
AGTTCATGGGTTTCATGGCATATGTGTTGCATGATGCATGTTTTGACTAACGTGGGTCAAGTTGTGAAGAACTTATCCCCGGAATCGATTTCTTTGTCTATTGTTGTGCAGATTGCTTTGAGGTCAATGACGGTCAACGGCGAAGATGATCGGGACTAAGCTTGGAGAGCTGAGGTCCAAAACCATCGGGGATGCCGGGTGAAGTTAATGGAGTCAAGCATGGCGCAAAAGGGACAAAGGTGACCGAACGGGCAGTTCGGTGCGACGAGTTGGATCAAGCAACACGGGGGTCGGTGCAAGTGCCATGATGGTTTCGGTGGGAGCCGGATGGGAGAGACTTGCCGATATGATGAGAGCCGTTGGATCAACCTACACGTGGTGAAGCATGGAGGTGCTTCACGAAGATGGGACTCGGTCTTTGCAAAAAGATCGAGAAGGGCTATTTTGGTAATTTTACCAAATACCGCCTTGGTGACCATTTGCCAACCCGCGGCGCAAGACGGCGCATGATGAAGCGGATTAGGTCAAGAGGAGATGAAGACGGCGCTTTAAAATGCGTACGTGTGTGACCCGTTTGTGTGTGGGCCTTAACGGGAGCTCATTAGGGTTAATGCTTCTAAAAGGTCTAAGCCTCCACCATAAATAGAGGAGGGAGGTGGCTGCACTCCCTTCAACCCTTTCGTTGTTTTGAAACCCTAGTTTGCTTAGGGAGAGGATTAGTGGAGGTTAGGGTTCTAGAGAGTTGGATTTGATTTCGTGCTCATGTATTGAGTCTTTGTCCTCCATTGATGGAGTAGCTATAAACCAATATTATATCAAATCAATCCAAGGAAAGATTGCTCAAAGATGTGTTTCTTTGCTTTTCTTCTCTCTATTTGATGATTTTGAGTCTTTCTTTGATCCGCGAGTTTTTGCTTGGTTTCTTGCCGTGATCTAACTTGCTGTGACATGTAGGAACCCATCTAAGGTCATCTTGATCATCAATCACCCACGAGCAAGTCTCTAGATCATATTTCGATTTTGGCTTGGTTTTGGAGCACACTTCGTTCAAACTGAAAAAGATAAGAACTTTGGCATGGATCTCTGTGATCTTTGATTGGAATAGCTTCCTAATATCTTAGAGAAGGTGTCTCACATTTTGTGGAGTTTGGCCTTACGGATCAAAAGTTAGACCGATTTGAGTTTTGGTTTTCGGGCTGTTTTTGCTGTTCATCGTGCCTAAGGTCAGTCTGCACTTTTGCCTGAAGTTAGTCCGGCTTGAGGTCAGTCCGCACTTTTGCCTGAGGTTAGTCCGGCCTGAGGTTAGTCCGCACTTTTTCCTGAGGTCAGTCCGGCCCGAGGTTAGTCCGCACTTTTGCCTAAGGTCAGTCCGGTCCTTTGGATTAGGGTTTGTGATTTTCTGTTTTGGTCTTTTGCTTTGGGGATTTTGGATTGGATTCAATACTAGTTTTCCGCTGTATTGTTATATTGATCTTCATAGCTTCCATAGCTATTGGAGTGAAATTTGTGTTGAATTTGATCAAAGTGAAAAAGTGAGCATGCTTTTATTCACCCCCCCTCTAGTCGCCTTTTCGGTCCAACACTCTTGCAACGGAACAAAAAACTTAAAATGGCCAATCAACATGCCCATAGACAATCGAGTAGAGAACACATCCTAAATAGGTTGCGTAATTGAAAAGAATAATAAATAAGTAAACAATTTCTTTAAAACAACCAGTGAATTCTCCATTCACTTCCCAGGACAACCACCAAGTGAATTACCCATTCACCAAACGAACATTATATTCATTAAGTGAACTTTCCATTCACACTCCGACACATTTTATAAAGAAACTCTATCTCTCGTGTGAAATCTCTGGACATGTCCATAACCGAGGACGCGACTATTCGAATAGATCATTTATCACTCTACATAGGTTGTACACTTTACCCACAAGATATAACCAGTGTAGCGATTACCAATCATAACAAAACCGTTCAGCAATTTCATCTCAACAATTGACTCTCCCGTTGTGCATACTGCCACCCCAACCTCACCGTTGGTTTGACACACACCGTTAGACCTGGAAGCGGCGAACAACTATCGATGTAACCTTAACAGGGTATACATCTCCACCCATATACTACTTGAGTAGTCAATGTGTAACACCCCAGCCAAACTAAGACCTCGAATGCTACTAAATTAAATAAATTAAACGTAATTAAACTAAAACACCCTACAAAATTTCGGCAGAACCTCCTTTGTATAGTTACCTATACCGGAGGTTCCAACAGACAGTTATAACATATAAAGATAATCCAAATTGCATAATGATCAAGATATAATCAAAACTAGCTATTCGCTACTAAGACATCCATAGCAACTAAACATCTAAGGAATAGATCATGTGCATCCAAAACGTCTATTCATTTATTACAGATTACTCTAAGCAAGCAATAATCAATAAGAGTACTTTAAACAGTTTATTCATCTCCTAGTTAATTTTTCCTTTCATTCGATGGTGGGTAGTTCGTGCAAAAGTGCAAGAAGTCTAATTCTTCCTTTCCCCCATGCATGCTGATCTCGTAAAGGTACCTAAAACACAACAAACAACAAGAGGTGAGTCCAAAGACTCAGCAAATATAATAAATGGCATCAACAACATACAAGCATGTAGCTCATCAACTACACTTCACAAAACCACATATCAACCACTTTACACACACATGCTATGCAATATGCTCAAAATGAACTTTTTCCTTCTCTTTCCCTTTTTGCATTTTACCGGTAATGCAAAGTGCGCATCCGTCGATACACACCCATGCCTGTGCCATCTGGCACAGGGACCATTGCCCATACTCCGCAAGTATGGGGACCAAAGCCCATGCTTTGCAAGCATAGGGACCTTTAGCCCGTCTTCAACATGGCAGAGACCTCTAGAGTTGCTTGGTCACCATATGACCAAGACTTCAATAAGCCAACATGATGCATATGTATGAATTCTCAAATTAATACAAACATGCATCCGCAACAACATTGCATATGAATATCCTATTCATACTACAAAGCTCATAAACATAGACTTCACAACTATCAAGCATCTATGATTAACACATAACTCATATCTCTAGCAACCATGAACATTACCCACTATGCCATCATCACAACTCATGAACACACAAATTCTCATAATATATATCAAACATTGCCATTCAACAATATATATTATAACCATCATTATACTTGCCTTAACCGCGAGGGAATGAGGGAGGTACAGAAGATGCTGCCCCCGGGACCAGTCCACCACCTGAATAATTATTATAACACACGCTAAGACAACAGTAGTGGACCAAAACAAACTATATAACAACAACTACGAACTCGCAAAAGCGTCTAACTCGATCCCGACCCCAATTCCTAAACGTCGATCTATCCCCTCGGTGGATAGTCACAACACTAAAACAGCCTAAGGCATGAAATTAACTAATCAAACAGTATGACATGCACTGCATCTCCCATTAAAAAAACTTTGTAGCACACCATTAATTTGTCTACTACTAATGCCAGATCTAGTTAACTCATCTCTCTCCTTAACACTTCAATTAATGAAACATGTAGCACTACAGCACCAGCTAGCTACTATACCACTCCAATTAAATATTCATAACACCCTAAGCATTCCAATAAAATATTCAATCAATGCATGCATCTCCAATTTCTAGCCGCATGCTACATCCTTTCTAGTCGTAGCACTAGATTGCTATGGCATGGCATTAATTATTCACACAACAAAGCTAGCAATTAAATGATCAAAATAGACCTCCATTTATTAATCTACTTCCTATGCCATCATGCAGCACAGCCAACGAACAACAGAATGCCAGCAATTGCTTCCCATCACCTATCGCAGCTGAGTAAAAACCAATAAGGCAAACGACGACGGCGATGAACGATCGGTGAAATTTCGAGCTCGGCAAAGCGGCTCGAGCGACCGGCATCTGTTGCCTGAACAGTGGCGTCATCTTGCGGCAGACTTTCACGCGACCGCGCCAAGGCGGCAAGCGAGCGATGGGCGGGCGAGTGCTTGAGGCGACGCTAAGCGGCAACGCTCTCGGGAGAACAGCGGCAAGACGGAAAAACAAAGAACTGATAGGGGTAGGGTTTCTAGAATCCACTCCCCCCCCCCACAATCCTTTTAAATGGCAGACTTAACTCCTCCCTAAAAACTTCAAAATATCCCATTTTCACGTATCCCCTTTTATCTAATTATGCATAGGCCCTCAAGGGTTAATTTTGGGATATTACACAATGCAAAAACTCCACAACTTACTAAGTTAGTCCCGTCCCATCAGCCATGTGGTTGTACAATAGGCCTAGTTCAATGGCGCACAAGATTAAGTCATTGACAAGTTACTTAGGCAAGTCTACAACAAACCCACAACGTGTTAAATCCACACCCTCACTGCACAATCGCTCGCTCAAGCGAAAATCATTTTGTTTAACCAAGACCAATGACATACCCTGTCATGGTACACAAATTTTAACAACAGTGGCTAACCACCACGATTCCATATTTCATTAAGTCAAGATTAATCATTATGACACATGTGATAATGAACCCATTGTAACTAAGCATGACTAAGCATCTGAACGATACCCAGGTTGGTGATACAATTATGTCCAACTAAAATTATCCATGCTAGGGTAACAACGGATTCATGGCATTCAATTAATCAATGAAGGCATAATGACAACAGGTGATAGCTAAACCCAAAATAATTTGTATAAAGATAACATACAGTTATATAAAAAAATACTTTTGAATTCATAGGTTTAATATGATCAAATGACCATGACTTGCCTTGGAATAAATCTTGGGATTGATCTTGATCTTGGTATACTCCTCCTTGCTCAAAACTTCCCAGAGTATCAACGTCTACTCGCAACCAAAGGAAATATACTAAATAAATACAAAACAGAGATAAAAACTCCAAAAATTAAATAAAAATCTCAAGAAAATAGAGCTCTAATTTATATGAATTTAGAAATTTGAATAGCCTCAATCGAAGTTCGGATGAAGAAGATATGGCTTCTGCAAGATCTAAACCTAAAAAATTAACTAAATTGGAATTTCTAGAATATTCCGAATTATTTCTCTACTGAGAATTCTAGATAATGACATCACACTAATGTCAGCAAAGGGTTTTCAGCCGAAAAGAAAATGAGAAAGGAAATTGAAAATCTCCTGACATGTGGGACCCACAAGTTAGAGAGATGGCTCACGGTGGACTCGATTCACCGAGGTTTTGGATCGGGGATGAGGTTGAGGTGGCATGCGTGTGCACATCTGGTGCTGACTAGGCTGCACGTGGGCTGACATGCATGCACACACGCTGATGTGGCACACCACTTCAAATTCGACGGCGACGAGGCTCGGGAACCAAAGGCCCTAGCGAATGGCGGCGCTTCACCGGCGGTGAGTGGTACCAGCAGGTAGAGGAGACTAATGCGAACCTAATGAGGTACTCACTGGTGGTCGGGGATGATCGAGGTGGCCGACGGCGAGCTTTGAGTGGTAGAGAAGGTTCGGCTGTTGCCGGGAAAACTCTTTGGCGATGCTCCGGCCACATGAAGGGGTGCACGAGGTAGATCTCGCGATGGTGAAGACAGCGGTGTAATCAATGCCAACAGGGTGACCACGATGGTGGTACAATTCACAAAAATGAAAACCTCGGACGAAAACCCTAAAACTCCGATTGCGGCAGCGCGAGGGCTTTAGGGGTGAAATTGATCAGGGGTTTGAGGTGCGAGGACGAAGGCGATCCTAGGGGGGCCTTTTATAGGGTGAGGGCGAGGCCGAAAGGGTGAGATACCAAATTGAGTCTGAAATGGCCACGATTTGATTTTGGAGATAGAAGGGGATACGGGATAAGATTCGGTTGGATTTGAACGCGGAGAGATAAGGGAAATCAAAACAACACACTCGCTCAAGATTTTCTTATTGGAATTCTCGTTGTCGAACGAAGCTTCACAGTGCAGCCATGGTGGCTGTGAGCGAGGTCGCGTGAGGATGACGATGTGAGGTGAGAGGAAGATCTGATAGGCAGGGCCCACCGGTCAGTGGCTGCGAATCGGTGTGGGCGAGTGGGCTAGAGCGACAAGGGAAAGGCCGGATGGGCTGGGCTGAGGGGGAAAATAGCAATGGGCTGAGCAAAGGATTCTAGCCCACTTGATTAAGTGAGATTTTAAACATGTTTTCCTTTTTTAGAAAATACTAAAAAATGCAAATGGCAATCGAAAAATAGCAAATGAACTCAGAAAAATTCTAGAAAATATATCCAAGCGCATAGAATCCAAATAAAATAGTTTTGACAATTGTTTATGTTGACATTAATCATATTAAACTGTTTTGATTTTGAAAGTTCATATTAAGCTTTATTTTAATTCAAATAAACTTTTGGTGAATTTTCCTCTAGAGCTAAAGTACTTGAAAAGATCTTTAAACTTCAGAAAAAAAATTGGGATGTTACAATGAGGCTGCTGTGGGAGTTCCATTTGAGGGTGTTATCGGTGCAGTCGTCTCCTCGTTGGGTGTTTGACGCAGCACTGAGGATCTTTGCGCCGTGTCACTCCCCATCTGCGGTACACTGTCATGTTGACCTCCTGTAGATCGGTAAGAGGTGTAGTAAACGGTGAACATTTCACCTGATGTCTCTGCATCTTGATCACCATCTGTCGCACCACAATCCCACTTGGCCTCTTCGTCGAAGACAACATTGCATGTGACGTGAAGTTTCCCACCAACTGGATCATACATCCTGTAGGCCTTGCATCCTGGTTCGTACTCGATGAACACCATGGGAAAACTTCTATCATCCAGCTTCTTTTGATTCGGTTTCACCACCTTGACGAATCCCAAGCACCCAAACGTGCGAAAGTAATGCACATTCGGGCACCTTCCATACCAAGCCACAAAAGGAGTTTTGCCGTCAATGCTCTTCGTGGGAGACCGATTCAGGATATGGACGGCTGTGGTGACTACCTCATAGCTAGAACCTGCCCGGTACACCTTTGCCCTTCAGGAGACTCCTCGCCATGGCCACTACAGTTTGTTTCCGCCTCTCGACAACACCATTTTGTTGCGGCGAATATGGTGTCGTGAGATGCCGTTCGACACCTTGCTCTGCCCAGTATCTTCCAAACTCTGTGGAGGTGACTTCCTTACCATGATCAGTTCAGAATACTTTTAGTCTGGCCCTATTCTCCATCTCGGCCCTTGCTTGAACATGATTGACTGTAGTAGCGGCTTCTTCTTTTGTATTGAGCAATGTTACCCACATATAGTGGGATAAGTCATCCACAGGGAGAAGAAAAAATCACCTGTCTCCTAGCATCACCAGCGAGATGGGGCCGCAAAGATCACCTTGCACCAACTCAAGATGGTTATGTGCATGGTATTTCGCTTCTTGAGGGAAAGATGCTCGACGTTGTTTGCTAACAAGATAGTCGTGACAAACCTTCTCCATAGCCCGTATGTCCGGCAGTCCTCGCACCATGGATCATTGGTGTAGAGTGCGGAGCACCCAGAAATTGAGATGTCCGAAGCACGTGTGCCAACGCCATGCTTCTTTTGAACACCTTGCCGTCAGACATATGGGATCTGACAAATTAAGGTTGAGAACATATAATCGATTGCTCGTTCTCTTTACCTTGGCTAAGAGCTTCTTCTCCTGGTCACGTATCCAGAGGACTCCATCTTCAATAAGCACTTGACACCCATGCTCATCGAGTTGGCCAACACTTATAATGTTGTTGCAGAGTCTTAGGATATAGTAAACATCGATTAGGATATGGTGCTCAGCATTTGTGAGGACCCCCGAATTATCTCCGTAAGACCGAGACTAAGCATGGTCTTAAGGACATAACCTTTGAGCCTCAAGTAAATGGATTCCAACTTAACTCAATCTAAGTGAAAGGCTTAACTAACACTAGAGCCCCAACGATCATGCGTACTGCTCCCTTGCAAGCACTACATGATCGTCGGTTCCCCAAATAGTCAAACACTACACTTAGTGAGTTAATTAGGAAGCCACTAACAGTGAGTATGCAAACATATTGGCTCCCAAGATCAGCGACCAATATGCCCATACTCTCATTCAACGTTGATCACATCCATACAACAATCATACATTCACAATTCAAAAGACATACAACATAATAGTTCAAATGTATGACTATTACAAGTGGCCGAATCGCCAAATTGAAATAATATCATAAAGTAACAGCGGAAGCAATGTAAATAAACCAAAAGTCCAGCATAGTATGCCCATAACCCATCGGCAATCGATCGGGGATAAAGATAGCACTACTCGTCATTGCCGCCTAAATCGGCGCCGACGAGATCGACGGGCTCACAAATCTCCTCACCTGAAATTGTAGCAACCGGGTTGAGTACAAACGTGCTATAAAGTCTTACACAAATAAAAATTAGTTATGCATAGAGGCTGTTCCAAAGGATGGCTCATATTGGCTTAGTTTTGCGAAAGGGCGCAACAATTTTAACAACCTACACATACTAGTTTTTCAATTGCAATTTTATAAACAGATTTGAAGTAGGAGTAAAGTACAAGAATAAGTAACAAATGAATCATACAAAAGACAAAGTGGCTGTCCACTTTGAGTATAAAGCAACATGAATAACCCATTCATGACGAACCAAGTTATAACCACAATTTTAATTTCCATATCTAACAATAGCAACCATGTAACTCAAGTGTTGTCCATAACCGTGGACACGGCTATTGAATAGATTTATACCTGCAGGGTGTACTACTTTACCCACATGACTTGATTAGCCCGTAAGCCTCCAGATGCCTCCGAATATAGCATACTTCCTATGGTATGCCGGCCGGGTAAACCAAGACTTAGTATTTTTCAGCAAGTTGATACCATTGAGTTGAATCACCCATGCTTGACGTAATCCCATTTAAGTGTAGGCTAGCCTCCTACCTTAAACAGCACGCATAAGTTGTGTCGGAAATGCCAACCCAATTAAATAAAGCTTAAATAGGGCTTGCCCTCACTATAAAGAATTGCAATTGGCACCCTTATGGATCATATATGCGATAGAACGCCTATATGCCCTCACACCACCAGTCATCAACTCAACAATACCAACCCCTTACTTAACTAAGCGGTGCCCATACACGCATGTGGCGGCCAAAGACGAGTTTTACTTGAATCAAAGATGTTACCAAAGTTCGGTCCTTAATTGTCTAGACAAGTCTACCACTTTCCCAAGTCTCGTGCACGGAGGCACCATCACTAACCATCACTTGTCCAGACCATAAGTTCATTTAAAAGTGATAAAATTTAACTTATAAAACAGATACGAAGATCTGAAACAAAGGTATATAGAGAAAGTTGTGTTCATCCCATAATTGTCGGGTTAATCCCACAATCAATCTACCGTTCTAGACTTGCATGGCTAAGCAAACCCAACCCATAGATAATTCACACAACCTATCTTAAGCATGTGGTACTGAAGTTATTCATAATTCAAGATAATCCTCAACAATTGGATATAACTATTCTACACATCACAAAAATAGCGACCTTGTAAAATAATCATGCAAGCAATTATCATTGCACTTAACTTAACAAAACTAGGATCAAATATGATGCAAAAGAAAGTTCAAATGATGCTTGCCTTGCTGGTAGCTAAGCTGCTCTCCCTCAGTAGCGTAAAGATCGATATCAATAGGCTCGGTATCTAGATAAATACAATACCGAATAAATAGCGAGAAATACTCAAAAATCCAAAGTACTAAAAAATGCATGATTTTTCTACAGTAGGTAAATCATGATTTTAGATGAATTTAGGTGAAAGAATTTCTTCATTTGGATGTAGCATGGGAGAGTTATAACGATTTGAATTTCAGCTTTCAATATGCCCTCTTTAATTAATATAATTATGGGGTCAAAATTTGTAGAGCAGTAGAGGGTATAAGGATTATATGGATAAATTTAGAATATTTATATAAGACTAGATCAGTTGAGTTTGCCTCAATTGGAGTTTTCATGATTTAGTTATGAATTTCTAAAGTTATGAGCATTTCCTTTTGTAAAAATAATAGTTTTAATGGATCAATTTCCACAATAATATTCTCTGCTACAGAGACAAGTTTGAAACCAATTTTAATATAAAGTTCAATAAAAATGAAAATTACCAGAAGTGGTTTCATTCAGTTTGGAGTTAATATGTATTTATTATGCATTTTTAAAGTTAATAGCATTTTCTAGTATACCAATAATTTGGGTTTTGGGGTTATCCTCCACCAAACACTTTCTCTGGAACAGTGATGTGTGTGAAACCAATTTTATAATAAAGTTCAGTTAGATTCAAGATTAACAAAATTAGTTTCACTGTTTTTGGAATTAATATGAATTAGTTATGTATTTTGGAAGTTATACATACTTTTCAATGTGTAAATAAACCATTCCTGATTTTTCTAAATATTTTAATACTTTTCTTACCGGGCGTGCCTCTAGTCATGATCATTGACAATGGGCCGTAAACAAAGATCGTTTTCGATTTAAATTGATTTTAATTGTCGCTCGACAGTGGGTCTCATTGTCGGCGACCGTCCACAGACTGGTCACGCCTGCCTGCACGTGGCGCACGGGGTTTAAGGGCTAGGCCCACCCGTCAGTCTCTCAGCTACTATACTTAAGTCTTTGGTTTTTACGTGCGCGCCCCACATGTAAGTGACTACTTATTTCCTTAAGACGATTATTTACATAATCAACGTCATTAATCCTAGCGTTACGCTTCTGATGTTGTCGGACGGCCCGACAACACCGTCTTGCTTTCGGCGTCTCGCGCCGCTATTGCACGCGCGGAGCGCCGCCAAGGGTCGAGCGATTCTTGAATAATCTTGCGCGTCTAATGGGTGTGGTTACAGCGCCTGAGACGGTCCATGCCGGCGGCGAGCCGGAGTTGAGCGGAGCTAGAAGCTCGGCCAAGCATGCATGCACAAGTAGAGCTCCGGCGTCCGCCTACAAGCAGTGCACAGGGTCCTAGGGGCTAAAAACTACTGCGTGGAGAGGGTGCTTGGGAGGCGCCGAGTCAGCTGGAGCGCGGCCGAGTCGAAGAAGACGACGGCGGCGACAAGCTTCAACGGTGAGGGCTCGATCCGGTGAACCAGAGAGACAATGAGTGGTCGCAAGAGGTTAAGTACTAAACAAGGATCTTTGAGGACTAAGGAATTGAAGAATGGCTTACCGAGGTGAAGTGGGAGACGAAGGGTCATTCTGGGTCCAAACCGTGATTTCTTCAAATTAGATAAATCCTGCCGTGCATTGCACAATCCAGTTGAGGGGTTAGTTCAATGATGTCCTAAGGCGCAAGGTGACGCGCAAGAGGGAGCATAATACTCACCGGAAACAACAAGGCACGAAGAGGCTGCTCGGGAGCGCGCTCTAAGGTCTCCAATGGCACCACCTTGGTCTGGGAGCTACAGGGCATCGAAGGAGCTGAGGTTAGCTCAAATGGAGAAGGCATGGAGTATGCAACCGAGGGCTACCATCCGGAGGAGGCTTACCAGAGAGATATCCCTGGGAGAGCTTCCCCTTCCTCAGCCACCGAGAGGAAGAGTGAGGAAGAAAGGGGGTGAAGAGGGGGTATTATCCCGGGGTGATGACGGCAACGGAGGCGGCGTCAAGCGACGGAGCTCCAGGATAGGCCAACGGACGCGGTGCGGTCACGGCGGTGACGGAGCAGTTCAGGGCGCGTCACCTCGCTTAGCCGCGTGGCGCAACTCCCCTGCGCGAGCGCCAGCGAGAGGAGGGAGACGGGTCCGACAGGTGGGACCAAGAAGTCGGCGACTTCAATACGGACGCAAGAGCGAGTTTAAGTGATGCGATGCTGGCCGTTGGATTTTAGATGGACGGCGCAGATAAGAAAGGGGGCGTGTAGTTCTCCCCGAAGGGGTACACAATCTGGGCCGTCGATTTTCAATCGCACGGCTCGGAATGGATGAAAGGTTCGGAACGGCCGAAACAGAAAAGAGATCTGGGCCGTCTAACCTAGATCCAACGGCTGCATGTGGAGGTGCGTTAAGATGGTTGGGCTGAGTCCGATCACTGCATTGGGCTCGAGCCCGAGGAACAGTGACCGACCCGTTTGGATTTAGGGTTTGACCAGAACTTTAAATTTGATCCTCCAGTTTGACCAGGGTGCTAAAAATAGAAATAAAATTCCTAAAATTGTGAAATACATCACATAGGTTCCTGGGAAGGTCTAGTGTCTATAAAAATTATAATATCATACTGTTCATGATGTAATTTGGATAGTATAAATTCAAACTTAAGGTAGGTTATATAATTGGGTTTGAATTTTAATAGGGTTTAAACTTGTTCCAAAAATTTAGGAAAAATTATATTAATTCATGATAATTAATATAGTATTTGAATAAATTATTTCCAAGGAAACTTTAGTAGCATTTGTTCTGGTTTTTCTTTTGGGGTTCCATTTACAATATAAGTTTAATCCCTTTCACAGATTTTCCAAGTGCAATATACAATGTAAATGCTAGAAATCATGATGCATGCTAGTGAGATGCATAGTAATCAGCTTTATTAATTTGATATTATCAAGAGATGTACAGTAATCCTTTTTATTTATTTGGGGATGTGACAGCATTGTTGCAAGTGAACATGACTGCACCTAGCCCAGAAATGTCGATGACTAATCCATCGCCAAACTTCACTTTACCTTTTACACCAGTGTCCAGTCCAACAAAGTTTTCCTTTGTACCAGACATGTGATTTGATGCTCCAGTATCTAGGTACCAAACATCATCAGGTGTCTAATTTTCCTAGCAAAGGTACACCTGTGCGTGCACCTCGTTGAGGAAAATTTCTTCTGACGCCTCTTCCCTGACCTCTGTAAGTGAGCACATTTGCGCCATGAGAAGGGTGGGTTCCTCCTCGCGAGCTTGGGTCAGGTTCGCTTGCTCCCTGTGCTCTCGATGAGGTTTGTGACATTCTTTTGCAAAATGCCCATAGTTATTGCAATTGAAGCATTTTACCTTCAACTAGCCGCGCTTGTTTGCCGGAGTGCCAACATATTTCCCTTCAGAGGACCCCCTTCCTTGATAGCTTTGCTTGTCATGGCTATGATTCTGGTCACGACCGCCCTTGGGATACCTAAGACGATCATTTCTGATTGTGGTTCTCTGTTTACTTCTCGATTTTGGCATAGTTTGCAAGAGGCTATGGGAACTCGCCTTTCCTTCAGCACAGCATATCATCCCCAAACTGATGGTCAGACCGAGAGGGTCAACCAAGTTTTGGAAGACATGCTCCGTGCTTGTGTTCTTTCCTATGGGAAGCATTGGGAGAAATGCTTGCCATTCACCGAGTTTTCTTACAACAACAGCTTTCAGGCCAGTCTCGGCATGGCACCTTTCGAGGCCTTATACGGGAGAAAGTGCAGAACCCCGTCGAACTGGTCTGAGACCGGCGAAGACCTTTCTTTGGCCCGGACTCGATCAATGAGGCCGAGAGACAAGTCCAGCTTATTCGGGAGCGTCTTCGCACAGCTCAATCCAGGCAAAAGAGCTATGCGGATAGCCGTCGTCGTGAGTTGAGTTTTGAGCCTAATGACTTTGTTTATCTCAAAGTCTCTCCTTTGAAGGGCCATCAACATTTCGGCGCCAAGGGTAAGTTAGCTCCTCGATATGTGGGTCCCTACTGCATCATCAAGAAGAAAGGAGCTGTTGCCTATAAGTTGGAGTTGCTTGCTGCACTTGAGGGGGTACATGATGTGTTCCATGTGTCCCAGTTGAAGAAGTGCCTCCGTTCCAACTGAGGAAGCTTCGTTGGAAGCTCTCGATGTCCAAGAAGATTTGACCTATCGCGAGCACCCTGTTCGCATACTCGAAGAGGCTGAATGAAGAACAAGGAACCGTTCCATCAAGTTTCTTAAGGTTCAGTGGTCGAACCATTCCGAGGATGAAGCTACTTGGGAAAGGGAAGATCGTCTGTGTGCGGACTACCCCTCTTTCTTTTCCGAGTGAGTCAAATCTCGGGACGAGATTTCTGTAGGGGGGGGGAGAGATTTTGTAACATCCCAAATATATAAATGGGTGTGTGTTTCGAATGTAAGAAAATGTGTAGAAATTAAAACTTTTTCTCACATCTTGAAACTTTGAACTCTTCTACAATTCTTGTCATGAGTTGTGGAATTCAAAAACACAAAGCTCCTGTTGACTAAAGTCAAACCCTAAAACAACCTTGATGAATTTCTGGAGAAAAATTCAGTGCAAAAAAACCTCTAGAAATTTTATGTAAGGTTAATCCTGGAGTGAGGAAGCTCCAGTTAAAATTTCGGAATTTTTGGAGTTAGTTTGCTACCTCTAAAAATTCCTCCAACCTCAGCCTTCAATTTAAATTCAAAACTGGCACTGTTCCTTGGGCCCGAGCCGCTTTCTAAGCAGGTCGAACTCAACCGCATCCCCCAGCCCAGCCCGAAGTCCTCCCCATGCGTGAGGTCGTAGTCGTTGGATCCAGATCCAATAGCCATGACCTCCGCCACAGCCAACCCATTTCCCCGGCTCTGCCGTGCCCTTTCCCCCGCGCGAGGTCGTAGCCGTTGGATGAAAATCCAATAGCCACGACCTCCGCCACAACCAACCGCGGCCCAGCCCCTTCCCCGTGCGAGGTCGTGCCCGTTGGATCAAAATCCACGGCCACGACCTCCCCTCGTTATCATGCGCACCAGACCTCCCACCCGCGCGAGGTCGTGCTCCATTGGATCTAAATCAACGGCCACGACCTCCCCCTCTCATCTCGTCGTCGTCAGATCCAGATCTCGCGGCCACGACCTCCCCTTCCCTTTTCAGTGTCTTGCCTAAGGGCCAAGACCTCCCGCGCCTCAGTTCGTCGCCGTTGGATCGAGATCCAACCGCCATGACCTCTCCACCTCTTTTCCGCGTCGTGCGCAACCGCCATGACCTCCCTCCTCTGTTCAGCACTTTTGGATGTAAATCCAATGGTCCTAACCTCCCTCCTCTGTTGTGCGCCTTTGGATTAAAATCCAGTGGCCACGACCTCCCTTTGCGTCGTGCGCAACGCCCACGACTCCCACCTTGGTTGTGCGCCGTTGGATTGAAATCCAACGCCCATGACCTCCCCTCATCGTGTTGTGCCATTGGATCAACATCCAACCACCACGACCTCCCTTGTGTCGTGCGCAACGCCCACGACCTCCCCTCATCGTGGTGTGCCGTTGGATCAACATCCAACCGCCACGACCTCCCTTGTGTCGTGCGCAACGCCCACGACCTCCCCTCATCGTGGTGTGCCGTTGGATCAACATCCAACCGCCACGACCTCCCTTTGGGTCGTGCACAATAGCCACGACCTCCCCTCAATGTTGTGTGCCCTTGGATGTAAATCCAATGGCCACGACCTCCCCTCATCATTGTGTGCCCTTGGATGTAAATCTAAAGGCCATGACCTCCCATCCCTTATCATCGTCGCGCGCAGCGGTTAAGACCTCTTGCCTCTGTTGCTCACCCTTGGATGCAAATCCAATGGTCATGACCTCCTATCCCCTTACCACGCGCGACCTTCCCCTTTTTCTTTCGCAACCGTGCGATGGAGATCCCATGGCTGCGACCTCCCCTTTTCTTTACGCCACCGCGATGAAGATCCTGTGGTCGCAACCTCCCCGTGCCTTTCGCATCGCACCGCGGATCTAAAGGTCACGACCTCTCCTTCACGATCCAACGGTGGAGGCGAGGTCCTGTTCTTCTCCTTCCTGGCCACAAGGCGCCTATGGCAGAGGAGGAGGGCAGTGACCTATCACTTCCCCAACAGCTCTTTTGCTGCCAGCATTAAATGCTGGTCAGCTTTCCGCTCCCTAGGTCTTGCTCAGACCTGCCCCCATCACCTCCACGTCCTTGTCCGAGCCATGGATCAAGCCATGGGCTAAGCTCACCATGAAGCTTAACCTTAGCTCATGACCTCTACTCCCCGGGCTATAAGACCTCCTCTTGTTCCCCCTTAGCTTCCTTTACACACCATTGAGCTCTGGCTTGCGCCACTGTGCTTGTTGAGCTCAAATCACCCGTGAGCTCCCCCAACCACCATTGTTGAGCTTGGAGCTCCTCGGTGGCACAGGGTCCTAGTGGTTTTCCTCTCCCTCTCTTTGCTTCAATTTAAACCTTTCCCCTCTGTGGTCAAAACCCCTAACCTAATTGGTTTGGACATTCGCAGAGGTGGCCTAATTTGGAGCTTCTCCCCTTTTCGGCCGTGAGCACCTTTCTTCCCCATCGCCGGTAAGGACCTCCCCCTTTTCGATTCATTGCTCTGGGAGCACCTCCTAGCTCATTGGTATCCATCTTGATGACCCGGTGCTGTAAATTTGGACCAGGTCCTCTTCTCCACTTTGTCCTCCTCGGCGCCGGCAAGGTCCTCCGCCGCTGAGCTCCTCAGTCCTCCTCGGGTCCTCCCTGCACCTAGGTGACTTTCTAAGTAATCCCTAGGAGCTGGGCATTCACTTGTATGACTGCTGCAGAGCTCTATTTCCATTTTCGCATTTGGCCGTGTGCTACTGTGCCGCCCCTCTCCAGCTCGCCGGCGCTCTGGTCCACCACCGCAGGTGTGGGTGGTACCAGTGGGTGCGCACTGCTATTGCGCACCCGTGCATGGCACCCTCTCACACCGCCATGCCGTAGGTCGCCGGCGGTGAGGAGATCTTTGCCGTCGGTTTCGTTGTCGGATGAAACCGACAACTGTAGCGACGTCCCCGAGCCGTCCATGTTTAGATCTGCGGGAGAGATCTCACGGGACGTGCGCGTGCATTATGTGCGTTGGTCACGGGCCGTCCGTCTCGCGATCAACGGCCACGACCTCCCGCCGCCGCTTCGCGCTGAGATCCAAACACGCCGAGCGCTTGGCCTTGCGATGTCAGCAGACGTGAGCCGTTGGATCCAGGATCCACGGCCCAAGTTCGTCGATCCTGCGAGCGCGCATTGTCGGGAGGACTTGGGCCGTCCGATCTAGGATCAACGGCTCATGTTCTCCCGCGTCGTTATGATTTTTGGATTTTTCCCGGTGGAATTATTTGTAAACTGAAAAAGGTAAAAACTTCAAAAATGCATAACTATTTCATTTTAGCTCCTTTTGAGTTGATTCAAATTTTGGTAGCTCTGGTTTGGACTGAGCTTTAATCTAAAAATGGTTGTGAGCTCAGTTCGGCTCCAAAAAATGGATTTGCAAATTGGTTTAGAAATAAACTTTAAATGTTGCTCCAAAATTTGCATTTAACTTGTAAAATGCATAAGTATTTCTTTATAGATCCTTTTTGAGTGAATCTAACTTTGTTGGCTTCCTCTATTAGTGTACTAAATGGTAGAATAGGATTTAGGCATGTCACTATTTTCAAAAGAATTGTGGGTGCATTTTACTTGTGCTCTTTTGCATGTCTTTAAAAAAATCATAAAACATGCATCGTAGCCCCAAATGAGGTGAACTCAATTGTGTTATTCATCTCATGAGGTGCTTGACTTACCATAAAAATCCCAGGTGCAGCACCTCTTTGGAAAATTGTGCTAGGGAATTTAATTCGGATGAACAGTAACCGATTTGAATTTTTCCAGCATTTTCCAGGCTGAGCAGAATTGTTTTGGCCATAGCTTTTGCATTGAGAACCCAAATCAATTGGTTCTTATTGCTAAATTCTTTAAAAATCATGCTCTTGCTGCTGTAAAAATTTTAGAGCATTTGGAGCAAGTTTTCTGTGGGGTCCTTTCCGTTTTCTTCGTTCTTATCGGTTCTTTTTCGCTTTTTCGTTAGGTGCCGACGAGTGTGTTGATCCCGTGAGTGATCCTTTGCAGCATTGTGAACAGCTCCAGCAAGGCAAGCAGTTTGATCATATCCATTATGTCCCATTACTTTAAAGTCTAATACTTTGTTTAACTTGTACGTATGCATTGCTATTTTGTTGTTAAATGATGTCGATTAGTTGATCCTATAGATGCATACTCTGTAGGTAAATGTTCATTCTCTACTACTAAGCCTAGGACTACCTTGCTGTGATGTAGAGTTCGTTGGATGAACTCTCATCACTTAGTAGATCACGTGTTGGTATTGCTTAGAAATGCTTAGATAACGGTAGAAATGGGCGGTTGTCGACATTATGTCGATGACCTTGATCACACAAAAAATTATTATTCCATTATGTTCAGCACTTGTGCCTTGTTAATTTGTAAAGTCAAAACAAAACTAAAAATGAAAACTTTTTGGACTTGGGCACAATGGATGATGGTGTGATTGTTGGTATGTAGAATGGTGCCTAAGTCAACAAGGACCGAACATCTTGTTACACTAAACCAAGCATTTTTGCGTGCTAACCACACGAGAGGGATATGGGACCTCTCTTGGCTAAGTACTTTGGCGGGTGTTAGCTTCGAGTTGCATGGTGGGCTATTGGGTGAGCAGTAGTGGGGTTATCCACTGCAAGGAGCACCACCCGTATAAGGGGGTGAGCATCTTTGATGACTCCGCATCAATGTATGGGGAGGTTGTATCCCCATATGGGCGACTCGTTGTTGACACTCAATATTGGAAATGTCTCATTGGACTTAGCTGTGCCGGCATACCAAAGGAAGTGTGCTAATAGCTTGGGGAAAAGGCGGTCTGACGTGTGGGTACATTGGTACACCCCTGTAGGGTTAAAACTATTCGAATAGCCTCGTCCTAGGTTATGGACACGCTTGGGGAAGTCTTTCGAGAGTTAGACTATAACCTTTAATTAAAACTTGACATGGGTGGTATGAATGGGTAATTCATGCTATTGTTGTGGTGACTATTGGGTTAGTCACTTCCAGGACTATTGTTGTCATCTATCTACTGTTATTATGTTGTTGTCTCATTGTTAATTGCAAATTAAAAATGAATTGCAAAACTGCTTTGAATCTATTTAAATATTGCAAATGAAAACTTGCTTTATGCTAAAATGAGCCTAAAGCCTTCCACTTAATTAAAGCTTGCATGTAGCATATGTATAGGTTTGTTACCTTTACACGTCAGTCTTGCGAGTACATTTTTGTACTCATTTTCTTTGCTTAATAACTTTGTTGCAGAGGAGGTAGAGCCCCAAGGGCCCTACTTTTGTGAGATGTGCTGTGGTTGGGACGACTAGCTTGGCGGCCCGGTCGGTTGCCTTGTGGGCTTAAGGCACACCATGTGGCCTTCTTTTGTTTATCACCATCTTATGGCTTTTGCTTCCACTGTGTTTACCTTTCTTAGTTGTTATTTGGCCGGTCGGCCCCTTTTGTAATAACTCTATGTTATGTATGTCTTTTGTTGAATCTAGTTCATGCTTTGGTTCTATGTCTTGTATGATATTGATGCACGATTTTGTAAAGGGGTGTGTATACTGCATTTCTGGGAAGTATACATATCTTGAAGACACGGGTTATTTTGTTTGTGATGCTAGGGTCAATGGATGACTAAGAATTACAAGCCAAATAAGCCGGGGTCCTCACATCAGGCCAAATCCTTGGCACCTAGCATGGCCAGCATCTCTAGTGGAACAGCTTGGAGAATTGCTGCCAATGCCATCCGATCCTCGTGATAGTCAGCACAACCTAGTTCAATCGCCTCCCAAACTCCCTGATCCTGAAGATTGACTCTCATTAGGAGAGCCCACTCAATGTAGTTCGTACACGTGAGCACGGGGTACCACAACGTGACCCCGGACTCCTTTGACATCACCTGCGCCACCAGCTCACGTCCTCCGGAACGGCCACCACAGCCACTGGAGCTCCTGGTCATGGGCGACGACGACCTTGCACTACGCGGCATTGCCACAGGCTCAACGTTGAACCGATGTGATACCAATTGCCAGAACAATCAGTCTTCTGTCAGAACACTTGGTGTTTTCTTCAACGCTATTCAAAATTGTCGGACAATGAACAATGTGAACAAAAATGTATCTTTTCAGTGGAGGACTCAGAGCACCCCAGAGAAGAGGATCTTTATGCAGCGTGCAACAACCACGGCTTTTCTATTTTCTTCTCTTATTCATAGCTGATTACATGGAGTTAGTTACATGCAAGTGATGGCCCGATTCTTTCTCAGAATGATTCCACGATCTAGAAAGTCCGTGCCACCCATGACTTCCACAATCACTGCTAGCTATGGACCAAAGAAAAACGCTACAGATTTAAGCGGAAACAAAACATGATTCTAACAAAAGCATGGTGCAGTGAAATTAACTAACAGGGAGGAGGGCGTGCGCACTGGGCGGTAGCGACACGAAGGCATGCATATAGCTTTTCCGACAGTCCCGTTCATGTCAAAAGAGTCGCCTTGTCGTTGCCAACCCCCGGGAGAAACCAATCGGAGTGAGGAGTCGCCGTTGCCGGGAATTGAAGCTTTTTCTCTTCTTTTGTCGTCGATGTTCAGCCGTCAATTGTGTCGCTGTCGGTGAGTTCCGAGCGCCGTTGTCCACCTCCCTAGCTTTGCCTTCTCATGTTCTAGCTTGTGTGCACATCACTGCCATCTAGAACCCTCCAATTCGTTGTTGTCACCGTCGCCTGAGCCGCTCTGCCGCCTTGATCCTCGCCGCCGCCACTGTGATCGTCTCCAATGATAAATGATCGTGCCATCATGTTCCTCGTGTCTCCTTTGCCTGGATCCCAACTCTCGTCATTTCCATCGATCTGCCATTCACCGGAGTCCCTCGGTCCTAGTGCGCCACCACTGTTGAGTCACCGTGGCATGCCACCTCAGCTCCACCTCAATGCCATTGCCTCTGTGTCATCCTCGTCAGTACCGTGTGGCAGCCCATGTGGCAAACCCAAGCCCCAACCCAATGACATGCGAGACCCACATGTCATCCACTCACCATGTGCACCCGGTCCACCATGAACTGAGCCAACCTTGTGGACTTAGTCCATAGACCGTAGGTCCCACCTGTTAGCCTCTATTCCCTATTTTCTAGATTTTCTTTTAATTATGAAATTCATTGCAAACGTCATGCTGATGCACTATGTCAGGATTTCCTTTTGAAAGGAAATTATGAAAATTCAAAATAGTATTTTCTTTCTCTTTTTCTTAGATTTAAATCTTTCGAGAGCCCGTTCTTCCTCATATGAACTCCGACTGAACCCGTTAAAGTTTCTAAATTGAAGCCCTACCTTCCTAAGATTTTTATTAATTTTTGGAGTTTATTTGTTGCTCTATTTTGTATTTATTTGGTCTTTCATTTTCATTTGCGAGTAGACGTTGATACTTCGAGAGCTTTCGAGGAAGGAAGAGTTGATCAAGCTCAAGACCAATACCAAGACTTGTTTCAAGGCAAGTTATACCTTTGACCAGGTTGAACCCAGTTTTCCAAAATTACTTTGATTCAAACTATTGCATGTTATTTCAAGTATTTAATTCTTTAAATGTTTTGGGTTTAGCTATGCGCATATTTGTTTATATCAACCTTGCTCATTGTATCACCTTGATGTTTTGTCACCTTAGTTTGGTTAATTATTAGTTGATATCATCATAGCACCAACGTGGGTTGGTTAAACACGAATAGTCTACTTAGCCATGCAACGTGTTAGTGATACCATTTTGAGTTGAAAAACTAAACTTGACTATGTGAATATGGAATACTTTATGGAAAACTGTGTGCAGTATGTTGTTACTCGTTGATGGTATGTGTTGCACTTAACCAATAGGGTGGAAAAAGATTTAGACCGAGACAAGTGGATGAAATTGTGATATGGTGGAGCTGTGTGTGCTTGGAAAAATATGAATGTGATAGTTGGTAGTAATTGACAGTCTCGCCTTGGTCAATTAAGGACTTAACTTTGTGCACCATTGAACTGAGCCATCAATGTACGACCACATGCTTGGTATGGGACAGGCCTAACTTAATAAGCTACAGAGTCTTGACATCGACTACTCAGGCAGATAGGTTAAGTTGTGTGCCAGGGTGGATGTGTGATTATGTCTATGTGACGATTCACTGCCAGGGTGGATGTGTGATTATGTCTGTGTGACGATTCACATTTATAAGTGGTTCACTGTGTCCAGGACCAACGATGTGCGACATGCACCAACAACTTTGTGTGGGGGTTTGGTCTTTGTCGATGCATAATGAGAGGGTCAATTGTCAAGATAAAGTTTCAGAAAGGTTTTTTTATGATTGGTGCTAGATACACTAGTTATATCTTACGGGTAAAGTATACAAACCTTTGCAGAGTGTTAATCAATCTATTCGAATAACTGTGTCCGCGGTCATGGACATGCTCAGAGATTTCACACGAGGGGTAGATTTTCATATAAAAAAACACTTGGGAAGAGACAGCTTTGTGGTTAAACTCATATGGCTGTCTGAAAGAAATTGATTAGGCTTTGTGTTTTTTTGTGAAAATAATTGTTAAAATATTATTGTTTATTTGTTCAATCTATTATTTATATTCAATTGCAAATGTTGATTTTTTTTGCAAAATAACCATAGAAGCCATTTCCTTTGGAATAAGCCATCATCTATAATTGCATTCTGTGGTACAACTTGTAGAGTACTCGGAGTACACATTCTTACTGCAATCATTAAGTTGAAGTGGAGGAGTCTTCGCCTGCTTTCGAGAAGGAGTTTTACGAGGAGGGTGATCGCTAGGTCTTGATCCTAGTCGATTGCCTATGACAAGTCGATAAGTTTCCACTAGAGTTGTTTCCATTCCGCCGTCGTCTCTTTATTTAGTGTCAGACCTACGTGGCTTAATAAGTGTAAACTCAACCATAAGATCACAACCGTTATTTATTAATCAAATTAGTTGTTTATTCTTACATCTGTCTTGTGTAGAATCATATTCATCT
Source organism: Phyllostachys edulis (assembly GCA_036346405.1). Classification (NCBI taxonomy): domain Eukaryota; kingdom Viridiplantae; phylum Streptophyta; class Magnoliopsida; order Poales; family Poaceae; genus Phyllostachys; species Phyllostachys edulis. The sequence goes on along the minus strand of CM070545.1, from coordinate 95,780,766 downwards.
ATGTTGACATTGTGTGCACTAGCGTGATCTTGGACTAGTACATTATACACAGAGAATCTAGATTTGCAAATTTGGATCCCGACTTATAGATGGGAGATTTGTGTGCCCCATGCTACTGGTTAGAACTGGATTTTGTTTGCGGTATGTTTTGGTACCAAGCTCAAACTTGTTGTATGGATGAAATTTTCTCTATTATTAATTAGGATGAGTCATCTAACTCAACAATTGGTGTTGTTCCAGTGAAATTAGTTTTGTCGCAAATTTCTCATTAGGGTTGCTATTCCTTGGCGAGAGTATAACAGGATTACAGGATGTTTTTAGTACTATTTAGAAGAAATTATACAAAGAAAATTGTAATTATACAAGGTTGACGAAACATAACAAGTTGATGAAAACAAAAAGACAACCACAACTAACCTGGTGATGACTTGATTATATAAGGATAGGAATATGAAAAGACACTCGCTTTGCTTGTAGCACTTATATAAGAAGAATAACCTGCACTTATAACTATTGACTGGCCGGTGCCAACAGCTGCAACTAACCTGCACCATATTGACTTGCTTTGCTTGTAGCACTTGATAGCAACTAGCTCATTGGGACCCCCATCAACTTCAAATGGAATTTAGTATTATTTTGAGACAACAAGATCATACTATTACTCATGATGAACAACAATACAATTAGGCACATGAGATGAGAGCATAAAAGTAGGTGGCTGATGAGGGAAGGAAATTTGCTGGGTCCTTGATTCCCCCTCGATCAACCTGAAAGAACGGCTGATGGGGGTGGGCCTTGCGCAAAGTAGGTGGCTGATGAGGGAAGGAAATTTGTTGGGTCCTTGATTCCCCTCGATCAACCCAAAAGAACAACTGATGGGCTAGGGCCTCACGCGAGGCCCTCCCCCATCGCATTTTCTTCCACTGATGAGGCCAAGTACGTCGCCTAATGCTAGAGGTTAGCTTGCTTTGCACATTGGTGTGCGTCTTCATTTGCAGAATGGCGGACGTGTGCTCATCTCGCTGTCCCAAAATTTGAGTTTTCAAAAATCTTTTATGTAGATTAGGTCTCCGAAAAATTTCACCAATTTTTCTTGAGTTAATAAAGCTTAATTAGGAATTTATAAAATTAAAACTATTTAATTTTGTTAATGTAAACTTCAATTAAATAAAAAAAACAGTGTTAGTTGGGTTCCTTGTGTTCCAAGAAATTTTCTTGGATTTTTTCGGAGTTCGTTTGGTATTTATTTGGGCCCATTTGAGGTTTCAGCCTTTTTTTAAATTCCAAAATCAATTTCTAATTCTAAAATCCTTCATGGGCTGAATTGGCTCAACCCACTCTACCTCTCTTTTTTGGCTCGCTTCCACCTCGGCCCATCCCCGCTTGCCGCTCCGCTCCCCGCTCCACTGCCCCGAGTCACAACATGCTCCCCTCATCGGCCCAACTTGTCGCTGCCTTGGCCCACCTCTGCTCGACCTAGCCACTGGTCTGCTCCCGTCGCTAGCCCACGAGCGTGACCGTGCAACAAACCCTAGCCCACGTCGCGCGGGGTCCATCTGCCAGTCTTTCTCTGCTTGGGTCCACCTGCTAGTGTTGCCGCCGTCGCTGCACGTGAGCCACCCGAACTTTGCCTCGCCACCATCTCGGTGTCCAGGCTGTACCCGCATTCAGAGGCAATAAAAGTCCTGGGCCATCCTCATGCCGCGCCCCGATCATGTCTTCCCTGAGTCCGGCACCGCCCGTCCTCTTCTGTTCTTGTGAGGACCTCCTCTCGGAAATGCACTGGACAGGGCAAATACCGATTTTTTTTTGTAAGAGTGCGCGCCCCAGTACTACCGCACCAAGGAGCGGTAGTACCGCCCACAGGTTCCGAGAGGGGAGGTCTATCCAGACCTCCCAGGAGGTCTTCGGAGACCTCCTGGGGGTCTTGACTGATTGCACTGAGCTAGTCCCAGGAGTCCAAGCTAGCTCGCACAAAACAACATAGGTGTGATCACAACCACATGGTCAAACAGAAGATGAAGCAGACAAATTATACCTTGCATTAAACAAGACCTTATGGTCCAAGCTTACTTACAGAGGTCTGCCAACTAGGGCTTACAAAACCAACAACAGGAGGACCTCAAAGGCCAAAAACACAAAAACGTTGGAAGCCATCCGGCAAGCCCATAGGCTGTCGAGTGGAGGACGTCCTAGGCAGCTGGGTCATCAAAGAACTCCTCCTCGAAGAGGTCTGAGCATCACTATATCTGATCATCTTCGACCACTGCTTTAACACAGGGCTTATAGCCATGAGTACTTTGAATGTACTCAGCAAATCGCAGGGAACAGATATGCAAATAATATTTATGCATTGGCTTAACAATGAGAGCTATAGGGTTAGTTGCACAAAGCTAAGTTTGACAGTAAATAACAGGTATAGATTGAAAAGCTCAATTTTGAAAACAATAATACTTAACTACATTTGTTTGAAAAGAGGGGAAGTGAGCACCGACTCACTTCCCAGCCACTTGGGGGAGGTCTAGTCGCACCCACGACCAGGAACTCTCCCAAGACCACCCTGGAGCACCCACTCCAGAGCTCCCAAGACCACTTGGGGAAGGTCTGGTCGCACCCACGGCCAGGACCTCTCCCAAGACCTCTTTGGAGCACCAACTTTAGAGTTCCCAAAGATCTCCCTAGGGCTCCAAGATCTCCTTTGAGCACCCACTCAGGAGCTCATTGGACCTCCCTAGGGTTCACAAGACCTCCACAACCAACCAAGGACGTCACAAGCACTCGGAGCCACCTAGAGTACTTGCAGACATCCCAAGCCAGCCATGGAGCACCAAATTTTTGAGAAGTCTACCCCTTGCACCATTTTCACCGGGCATGTCCATGACCAAGGACTTGGATATTCGAATAGATTGATACTCTGTAGAGGTGTACAACTTTACCCACAATTCACAACCTCTATAGCGGGGCGGGTTCCCGTTGAAACCCTTGCTCACTTCCGAAGGTGAGCAGTCTAGAGAGTGCGACAAGGCCTTTACAAAGCTTTGTCCTGACCTGACCTGCTCGCTAAGATTTCGCCGTCTCAGAAGAGGAACTGGCCCCTCTTGCACCATGCGAATCGAAGACGATCACAACAATGTAACCAGTCAAGACATCACAAATTATTCGCCCAGACCATCCCCATAAAATGATCTTGTGGTTGCACTAAAAAGCCCAGATCAACAGAACACAAAGTTAAGTCCTTAATTGCTGCTCAGGCAAGGCTTCCACATCCCAGTGTGCGAAGAGCACCCCCTTTACTGCACGATCACTTGCCCGAGCAAGAAAGCACTTTGGGTTCACCTAGCCAAAGACCTCCCTGGTCTTGGCATGCAAGATTTTAACAACGTGGACTCGCACCATAATCAACACAACTATGGCGTCCCACCATAGTTGCTCAACAGTGGCACCAACCACAGATTCCATAGTTCCATTAGTCAAGTTATTAGAGAAGGAACATGATTCCCAAGACCCCGGTTCTACAAGCAAGACTAAGCATAAACATACGGTCCCATGTTGGCAATACCAAACAATACCAACTAAAATACCCAACTTAAGGCGTCCAAGAGGATCATGTCAACATGTCGAATGCAATTGTCCAAGGAGACATATTGTCAAGTAGGAGAATTACTACTGCCCCAAACCATTTCTTATAAAAATAGCCACGCATGATAAAGTAAAGCAAAATACATTTGAAAAGCTAGGCTCAATATGATCGAAGGTCTGCGACTTGCCTTCGTTGAGCAGTGGTGAACCTTCAGTAGAAACCATTGGATCCAAGAACTCCTCCTCAAACGCGGGATCTACACGTTCGCCAAAGAACCAAATAAGCAAGCCAACTCCAAGCAAGGACCTTAAAAGAAGACTTAAAAAGAAAGCTCAAATCAACTCAGCCAAAACCAAAAAGCAAAGGCTCAGCACAGCCTCGGGAAGCTCCTTGGGGAGGTCCTGAGCGTGGAGAGAACCAGGCAAGCGCAAGGAGATTGGGAATGAGCAAAAAGGTGACAAAGGGAGGCATGTCCAGGCTATTTATGGCCGGAGCTGCTGGAGAGACCACAAGGGCTTGAGCAAAACGTGTCAATGATCGGTGGTAGCTAGGACAAGGTTAAGACAGGGTAGGTCATCAAAAGAATAAAAAGAAGTACCCTAGATGTGACTGCATTTAATGTGATACAATAGCCATTAAATGCACACAGAGCAAGGCTGACAAGTGGGGCCAGTCAAACTCAAGAAAACATATCAGTCAAAGGGTTGGTCTCAGCCGCAAGGGGGAGGGTCTTTGCAAAAGACCAGGGGTCCTGACCTCTAATGGAGGTCCTAACAACAAGGAGGTCTTGAGGGCAGGAGGTCCTTAAGACAACAGGGAGGTTATGAGAACAGGAGGTCCAAAAGACACGAGGAGGTCCTGAGGACAGGAGGTCCAAAAGACCTGCTCACAGTTCACAAGAGGTCCGAGGGTCAAGATCTCTCGAGGGAGGTCCTAACGGTCAATATTTACAAGGGAAGGTCCTGACGGTCAGATCTCCCAAGGGGAGGTCCTGAACAGTTAAGATCTCCAAAGGGGAGGTCCTAACGGTTAGATCTAACAAAGGGGAGGTCCTGAACGGTTAAGATTTCCAAAGGGGAGGTCCTAACGGTCAAATCTAACAAAGGGGAGGTTTGAACGGTTAAGATCTCCAAAGGGGAGGTCCTAACGGTCAGATCTAACAAAGGGGAGGTCCTGCGCGACCGTGAGATATAGCGTAGTGGAGCAGGACCGTTAGATTTCAATCGAATGGGGCAAGGCAATTGGGCCGTTCGGACCAAGCGAATGCTCCAACAGATCGGGACCATCCAATAAGGATCGGATGGCTCTAAAGGAGTGGGACGTTCGGACCATCCAAACATCTCACCAAGATCAAACCATCCAACGCAAATCGAACAGTTCACAAGTGATAGAGGTCTAAATCAAACAGAAGACTTGATCGGACACGAGGAAGGTCCAAACAAACAAGGGGAGGTCCTAGAGGACACGGGAAGGTCCTGAAGGACACGAGGAGGTCCAAACAAACAAGGGGGAGGTCCTAGAGGACACGGGGAGGTCCTGAAGGACACGAGGAGGTCTGGGCAGGAGGAGATCCAGCGCAGGGCAAACTAAGCCTAGCTTGACTCTGCGGAAAATAAAAGGGTTTGAAACACAAACCTAGGCAGAGAACCACGGGGTGGTTTTGACCCAAACGAAAAGAGGTCAGAACCAAAGATAAATTCAAACAGGGAGGGAGGTCTAAACCTTAAAGAGATTCCAACCAACAAAAGAAATCTAGATTAAAAGAGATGGAAAGATCCAAACTCAGAGGAGGTCCAAAGAATCTCCAATGAGGTCCTATGAGCACAAAGGAGGTCCAGAGAGAGGGCTAAAACAAAAGGCACTCAAAGCATGCAAAAGAAAGAGAGCTAAAACCAGAGAGCACCGGAGAACCTCAAAAGGACCAGGAACACGAACCAAAAGACTTAGTTGAGGTTTGGTTAGGTCAGGTTAAACTCCCAAATTTTCCAAAATCCCAAGTTAAGCTTGAGCAGGAGAATAAACTGAATGGTTCCTTTTTAGCTTTGAAAACGGCGAGAACTCTTACGAAAAACGGGATGTTACAGTTCTCCAACGTAGAAGCCTCCTCAAGCCGTCGTGCGAGCGTCACCGTGATCTCCCCATCCTCCTTCATCGAGTGTGTGCACTCATCGGAGCTCCTGAGCCGCCATTCGCCGACATCGTCTTTGTCTTCCCCGCCTTCGGCCACGTCCGTGATGCCCAAAACATCTTCACCACGTTCCCCACTGCACCAATTAGTTCCTCCCTATTCCAATCATGTCACCATGTGCCCCATCTCCTGATTTATCCATCCCATCCTTTGATTCCGAGTTTTGTTCACCGTGCACGGAGATACCCTTCTTCTCTTTCATCTTGGGCCGTCGCTTTTCATCGCCTTTTTCCGCCGCTACTGGAGAGCCCCAGCCTTCATCTTCCCCACCATCGAGGTCACCGTCCCGCATTCTTCCCCATGAGCGTGTCCCCTTCCCCGGAGTGTCGTCGGAACCATGTTGTCGTCGTAGCTGAGCTCGCACCGCCTCCTTTCTCCTCACCACCGACGATTTCCGCTGTTCCTCACCGCCGCACCCACGTCATCATTTTCACCACATTCTCCTCTCTCTGTTCCCGCCTACCACTCGCGTTGGTGCCGCCATGGCCGCTGCTGCCGACAAGCTGTCGGGCCCGAGCACTGCCATCTCACCGAAGCCACATCGAAGCCATGTCATAGTCACCTCACCTCCAGTGTGTGACTTGTCACCCTCGTTAGCGCTTGTGTGGTAGCCACCTTGTGCCACATAGTCAGCCGGTCTTGCCATGTGTCATCTCTCTTCCTTGCCACATCATTGTCTTGTCGGCCGCCACGCCGCTGCCACGTCCTTGCCACATCATCACCATTTCGCCTAGTCATCACATGCGTGGCAAACCTAGATCTACACCCCACCTCTCTCTGACGGGTGGGCCCACCCATCAGGTACTCAAAGCATAACCCTAGATTCAATTTCCTCTCACTTACTTGCGGGCCCGCATGTCAAGTCAACCTTGGTGAACCTCTCCATGAGCTTTGTCCACTGTGGACTAGCATCTCTCCGTGGAACTGGTCTATGGACCAGTGGCCCGACATGTCATTCTCTCATTAGACGTTGTCGTTCCGAAATCGCTAGAAGGAGCCGAAGGTCAAGCAAGTTGAACATCGAAGATAAAGAACAACAATATTGTTATAGCAAGGCAAGTTGTGCTTTGATAATATTGCACTTAGTTTTCCTAAATTACTTTGATTCAAAGTATTGCATGCTAATTCAATTATTAAATTCTTTACTTGGGATTAGCTATACATCTACTTGATTATGTCCACCTTGTTTATTGTATTACCATGATCATTTGTCACCCTAGCTTGGTTAACTACTAGTTGGTAATATCATAGCACCAACGTGGGTTGGTTAGACACAATTAGTATGCTTAGCCATGCAACGGGTCATTAATATCATGTTGAACTGCAAATCTAAATTTGATTAAGTGATTATGGAACTTTATTGTGAAAAGACTGTGTGTTGTATGTTGTTACCTGTTGATGGCATGTGTTGCATGTAATCAACACGGTAGAAAAAGGATTTAGACTAAGGCGAGTGAAAAGAATTGTGATATGGTGGAGCTCTATGATTGGGAAATGTGAGTTGTGGTGTCTTAGTTAGAAATTGGCAGTCTCACCTTGGTCAATTAAGGACTTAACTTTATGCACCATTAAACTGAGCCTCAGGGATCACATAACCGGATCAGGGAAGTTTCCCGCTGGCTAGCCGGGATCGGTAACCGGCTGGTTACCGGTCAAACCGGTTTTTTTCTGGATGAAATTCGTTTGAATTTTAATTAAAAACCAACCAAAATTCGAAATTCGAAATTTGAATTTGAAAAACCTAGAAAAACCAACCGGTAACCGGTTACTGGCTAGGAATTTTATCCCTGCTAAGCCTTACGGTATGACCACATGTCTGGTATGTGACAGGCCTAACTTAGTAAGTTATGGAGTCTCGACATTGACTACTCAGGCAGTAGGTTAAGCGCTTTGTGATGGGCGGAGGTGTGGACTACTTGGTAGGGTCACATTTATGGGCGATTTGCCGTCTCCAGGTCCAACAGTGTGCGTCGGATCAATGAGTGAGGTTGGGGTCGATAGTATGCACAATGGGAGAGTCAATTGTCGAGATGAAGTTTCGGAAATGTTTTTTTGTGATCTTCTCTGTACAAGTTGATTGCATCTTGTGGGCAAAGTGTACAATATCTGCAGAGTGTTAATCAATCTATTCGAATAGCCGCGTCCACGGTCATGTACATGCTTAGGAATTTCACATGAGGGGTACATTTTCATAAAACAATTAGAAGGGATAGCTGTGTGAATTAACTCATATGGTTGTGTGAAAGAAATTGATTAGGCTATGTGAGCTTTGTGAAATACTTGTTAAATCATTATCATTTATTTGTTTTAAATTACACTTTCAATCTATTATTTGTATTCAAATGCAAGTGTTGCTTTTGCCAAATAACCATAGAAGTCATTTCCTTTGAAATAAGCCATCATCTATAATTGCATTTTGTGGTGCAACTTGCTAAGTACTCTATGCACTTATTCTTGCTATAAACAATGTTGCTTAGTTGATGAAGACTACATCAGTTCATCGTCGGTCGACTAGGTCTACTTCAAGGATCGTGGAGAACTAGGTCGTGCTACCCTAGTCGATTGCCTATAGGTATATGGATGTGCTGCATTGAAGTTATTTCATTTCCTTCCGCTGCAGCTTATTTGAGATATTCACCTTCCGATGCATTAATTGTAAGCTTTGACCTTAAGGTCGTTACTCCGATAATTTTTTATTTTTGATGAATACAGTAGGAGAGGCTCCTAATGTAAATAAATATAAATAAAGGGGGAAAACAAACAAGTTGCAAAGAGGTTACAGAGGGAAAGAGGTAAAGCAGAGAAAAGAGTAAGAAAGGAAGGAGAAGAAGAAGAGAACAGAAAGGGAAAGTACTACAAGCTGCACAAGCCCACCCTTACTAGTCCAGGTTGTTTAGCCAAGCGGAGAACAAGGGCTTAAAGGGGGGCCTCGTTTGTCAACAGCATCCAGAATTATTTTCATTTGCTAAGACAGACTCCCTCTCAATCTCCTCAGTCAAGCAAGTTGATGACTTCTCATCTCTCTTCCATCTTCCGCTGTCGGCTCAAGCGTACTCCCAGTACCAGCATGTGCAACAACTCGCTCAAGACCTAATGCTCACAACCCAGGAAGATTCTTGGCACTATATTTGGAACTCCTCGCATTTCTCTTCGGTCAAATCTTACCACCTGCTCATGGGCTCCCTTCCGGTGCCTCCCTACTACAACTGGCTGTGGACAAGTGCCTACCAGAGGCATCACAAAGTCTTCTTCTCGCTCCTACTCAAAGATAGACTCAACACCAGAAACCTTCTCCGACACAAGAACTGTGCTTTGGATGACTACTCCCGCCCTCTTTGCGACCTTGGAATCGAAGAATCAAGTCAGCACCTCTTCTGGACATGCCCTTTTGCCCAACAATGCTGGGATTTGGTTTGTCCACAACGATCGTCCCTCACCTCAACTCAACAAGCATTACCTCACCTCAAAGACTCGATCAACCAACGGTTCTTCATGGAAATCATTGTGATGACTACTTGGACCTTATGGATCACAAGGAACAACCGGATTTTCAAGAATCTAGCTCCAAACTTTGCGAATTGGCCTTCCTTCTTCACCCGATAATGTTGGATCGAAAAGGCGACTAGAGGGGGGGTGAATAGGAGCACGCTCACTTTTTCATTTTGATTAGATTCAACACCAATGTCACTCCAATAGCTATGAAAGATATGAAGATCAATCTACAAGTATAGTGGAAGCCTTGTATTGAATCCTAATAAAAAAAACCCCCAAGCACAGCAATCAAAAACACAAAGATGTGCTGAAGACAGGGAAATTGGTAATACCTCTTTCTATGGGTGGTATTACCAATTATCAGTAATACCACTGTTCATGGGCGGTATTATCAATTATCGGTAATACCTCTATTCATGGGCGGTATTACCGATTTTCTTGGAATAGTGAAATCAGTCTGAAAACAAAAACTCAAATCGGTCTAACTTTTGATCTACAAGGGCAAACTCCGCGAAACTTGAGACGCACATTCTCTAAGATATTAGGAACCTATTACAATCAAAGATCGCAGAGATCCATGCCAAAGTTCCTATCTTTTTTAGTTTGAACGAAGAGTGCTAAAAAACCGAGTCAAAATCGAAATATGATCTAAAGACTTGCTCGTGGGTGATTGATGATCAAGATGATCCTAGATGGGTTCCCATATGTCACAGCAAGTTTAGATCAAGAGAAGAAACCAAGCAAAAACTCGCGGATCAAAGAGGGACTCAAAATCATCAAATAGAGAGGAGGAAAGCAAAGAAACACATCTTTGAGCAATCTTTCCTTGGATTGATTTGATATGGTATTGGTTACAGCCACTCTATCAATGGAGGACAAAGACTCAATACATGAGCACGAAATCAAATCCAACTCTCTAGAACCCTAACCTCCAACTATCCTCTCCCTAAGCAAACTAGGGTTTCAAAACAAATGAAAGGGTTGAAGGGGGTGCAGCCACCTCCCTGCTCTATTTATAGTGGAGGCTAAACCTTCTAGAAGTGTTAACCCTAATGGGCTCCCGTTAAGGCCCACAACAAACGGGTTATATACACACGTATTTTAAAGCACCGTCTTCATCTCCTCTTGACCTAATCCACTTCTCCACGCACCGTCTTGCGCCGAGGGTTGGCAAAAGGTCACCAAGGTGGTATTTGGTAAAATTACCAAAATACCCCTTCTCGATCTTTTTGCAAAGACCGAGTCCCATCTTCGTGAAGCACTTCCATGCTTCGCCACGTGTAGGTTGATCCAACGGCTCTCATCATGTCGGCAAGTCTCTCCCATCCGGCTCCCACCGAAACCACCATGGCACTTGCACCAACCCCCGCGCCGCATGATCGAACCCGTCGCACCGAATTGCCCGTTCGGTCACCTTTGTCCCTTTTGCGCCATGCTTGACTCCATTGACCTCACCCGGCATCCCCGATCGTTCTGGACCTCAGCTCTCCATGTTTAGTCCTGATCATCCTCGTCGTTGACCGTCATTGACCTCCAAGCAACATGCACAACAATAGATAAAGAAATCGATTCCGGGAACAAGTTCTTCACAACTTGACCCACGTTAGTCAAAACATGCATCATGCAACACATATGCCATGAAACCCATGAACTTGATCTAACCCAACACTCATCGCCACCGATTGGCTGATGATCAGCAAGAGCATTCCAAACTTCGATGAAAACTCATGATTCGACAAACCTTTAACGACATTACCAATTGTACCATCATCCTAAGATCGTGCATATATCCCCATGATATCCACAATCTCCCCCTTGATGAACACATTGGCAATTTTCAACAAATGCAAATTTTGAGGTTTGAAAAGTAAAAACTCGACGTTTTCGCACAAAGGCACAACTTGGTCCAAAAGCAAGAGAAAGCAATAGAAATGACCAAGTTGGCTTCAGAATAACATAGGCAAGTGAGATAAGGCAAAAGAAGGTGAGAAAGCTTCATTTTCCACAAAGACGTCAAAATCTCACTTAAGGTCCATATGAAAGAACAATTGTTCGATATGACCTTTGATCATTGTGAGGATCAAGAATTGCAATTCAAGTTCATATGTAGCAATAAGACCATAAGAATGCAAATGAGAAACTCCCCCTCACTATGATCCTCAAATTCCAGAAAATTTCAAATTCTCCAAATTTCTTCAAAAGGCTCCCCTTTTAACATTTTTATATCTTCTCCCCTTTATACCATTTGATATATCTTCTCCCCCTTTGACAATGGAGTCATCAAGGAATCATGCCTTCCTCTCGTCCAGAGATAACAAATGTAGAATTAAGGAAAAAGCATAAGAAGGAGCATGCATGAAATGCAATGGAGTGTCTTTTTTTTGTAATTTTTAATTTTTGAGTACAAGAAGCTTTAGAGATTACCCAAAAGAACAAGTTAGCATTTCTAATATTGTACAAGACCTATCAAGCCTGAAAGTGCTAGCAAGATCATGTTAAGACATATATATCAAAGCTAAGCTCGAAGGCTCAATGTAAAGCAGTAAAATTTATCAATTTAAGCAAAGCTTCAAATTTAGCAAGTTCATCAACAGGGATCCTAAAATGATACTAGCCATGTCAAAATATCAATGTGAGATTAAAAAGCTAACAATGACCACATTAAGAGACAAACAGGTCCTGAATTGAATCATTTTGCTTAATTTTGCTCAAAAGCACATTTTTCAACAATTTTTCATTTGCAATGAATATTGAAGTTGACTAATGGTCTAACTTAGAGAAGAAGATCCTAGACTAGGATCCATCCACAAACTCTTCTTAAGCTTCGACCAGAAGTTGATTAAAGGTATATCTTAGTGAAGAAGATCCTGGACTAGGAGCCTTCTACAAACTCTTCCTAAGCTTCTACCAGGGCGACAAATCTTAAGGTTCATGTCAGTTTGGACAAGCAGTCCCTATGAGATCGTCTGGATCATCAAACTATCTCCAAGTTCATATCTATGACATGCAGTCTCGTAAGAATAGTTTGGCACAATTTAAGCATAAGACAATCTTGAAATTGATTTTTCATTTTTCATTTTGCACATGAGCAGTTTTAGATTCTTAGAAGCACAAGAAGCTCAAGTAATGATCAATTTTAGATTCAAGAGCTAACACAGCAATTTTGATAGGGCCAATGTCACAAAAGGAGCACTATTGCGCAACTAACTAAAACATCCACAAATTACAGTTTTTAGTTCGAGTTGTCTTAAAGTTTTAGCTCATACAGCAAAGACTTAGCTACACATGTGAAAGCATGATAATTCTAGCAAGTCAAAGAACTAGACATGGCATTGAGCAAGAATTGAAATACTAAAACTCCAAAGGGTAATAAGCAAAGCTTCATCAATTTTAAAAGATAAGCAGAAAATCTTATATTACAATGCATCTTTTTGGATTTTTCATATGAATGCAATATGATACAATGAGACGCAAGAAAAACTCAAAAAACCTAAAATATCAAAAAGGATCAAAAAGGTCAAAGGAAGATCAAGAAAAGATCAGGTGAACAAGGAAAGATCAGAAAAGATCCAACTTCCCCTCAATCCAACCCATAGGGATAAATTACCCTTAACTCACTCCTCAAGATGGCAAACCTTGTTGGGTCTAAAGGCTTGGTGAGGATATCGGCTAACTGAGCCTCGGACTCCACAAAATGCAGCACAATATCACCCTTCTCAACATGATCTCTAAGGAAGTGATAGCGAACGTCTATGTGCTTGGTCCTAGAGTGTTGCACTGGGTTCTTAGCAATGTTAATGGCAGAAGTGTTATCACAGAAAAGAGGAACATTAGCAAAGGCTAACCCAAAGTCCTTAAGGATGGACACCATCCACAAAATCTGACTACAGCAACTAGTAGCAGCTACATATTCAGCTTCAACAGTGGATTGTGCAATAGAAGACTAATTCCTAGACGACCAAGAGACAAGAGAAGTGCCTAAGAAATGACAAGTGCTAGAGGTACTCTTCCTATCTAGTTGACAGCCTGCAAAATCAGAATCAGAAAACCCCTGAATGAATAGCGAAGAAGAACAGGAATACCAAATGCCATACTGGAGGGTAGAATGGAGGTACCTGAAGATGCGTTTAACGGCTTGGTGATGTGAAGTCCTCAGAGACACCAGAACCTCGCCGAGGCGGATCATGAAGTGGATGTCCGGTCTTAAGGCCGTCAAGTATGAAGGAGCCGATCATCTTTGCGGTACTCGCGTTGATCCACGGCTTCTCCTTCCTCATCTGGATCCAGCGATCGAAGTCGCCATGGGAGTGGCGATAAACTGCGATCACCCATCTCAAAGCGCTTGAGCAGATCCTTGGTGTACTTCGTCTGATGGATGAAGATCCCTTCCTTGCATTGCTTGATTTGTTGCCTCAGAAAGTAGTTGAGCTCACCCATCATACTCATCTCAAATTCCCTGCACATGGTCTTAGAAAAACTGGAAACAAGAGCATGAGAGGAACCACCAAAGATAATATCATCAACGTAAATCTGAACAAGCAGGAAGTCATTGCCATGCCTAAGAATGAAAAGAGTCTTATCTACCTTTCCCATTTCAAAATCATTCTTAAGCAAGAAAGTCTTAAGTCTATCATACCAGGCTCTAGGGGCTTGCTTAAGACCATACAAGGCTTTGGATAGCTTAAAAACACGATCTGGGTCCTTGGGATTCTCAAAGCCAGGGGGTTGTCTAACATACACTTCCTCCTCTATAAAACCATTCAAAAAGGCACTCTTAACATCCATTTGATGCAACCTAAAACCTTTAGATGCAGCAAATGCAAGCAAGATGCGAATGGCTTCTAGTCTAGCAACAGGAGCGAAGGTCTCATCAAAATCTAACCCCTCAACCTGGCTAAAGCCCTGAGCTACCAACCTAGCCTTGTTTTTAACCACAGAACCATCCTCATTTTGTTTATTTTTGAACACCCAACAGGTTCCTATAACATTATGATCACTAGGAGGTTCTACAAGGTTCCAAACTTTATTTCTTTCAAAATTCTCTAACGCCTCATGCATGGCATTGACCCAACTAGCATCAGATAAAGCATGTGATATATCTTTGGGTTCAAAAGAAGCTACAAAAGCAGAGTGAGAGAAAAGACTCGGATCATGATACCTAGAGCGAGTGACTCGCTCATGAAGATTACCAATCATCTGATCCGAAGGGTGCTGCTTCTGAATGTGCAATAGAGCGCCTGGGGGAGATAGCATCTCCTCAACCTCCGTAGGTACTACTGATGATGAAGACACAACAGGAGCCTCAATTGGAGGTGAAGCAGTCGTAGCAAGTTCTGGAGCTTGGACAGGAACATCAGCAGTAGGTGAAGGAGCAATATCGAAATCATCCTCATCTTCTTCAACAAAAATGCTCTTTGTCACCTATAAGTCACCTAAAACATTGGATCGAGCTCCAGGTCTAGTCTTATCAAAAGTGACATTGCATGTCTCCTGGACAATATTAGTTTCAACATTAAAAACCCGAAAACCCCTCGAATGAGCAGGATAACCCAGAAATAAACCATCACAAGTCCTTGATTCAAATTTATCTAGGTTTCCTATCTTGAGAATAAAACACTTTGATCCAAAGATTCGAAAGTGAGAAATAGAGGGTTTTCGGCCAAATCGAAGCTCATAAGAAGTCTTGCCCAAAGATGGTCTCAAAAAGACACGGTTTGAAATATGGCAAGCTGTAGTAATAGCTTCGGCCCAAAACCTCCTCGGTGTGCTACACTCATCTAGCATCGTCCTAGCCATCTCGATTAAGGTTCTGTTCTTCCTTTCCACAACGCCATTTTGTTGAGGGACGTGTGGAGAAGAGAACTGATGCTCAATGCCACGCTCAGCACAAAAAGAGGCAAAAGAAGCATTCTTGAACTCCGTGCCATTATCACTGTGGATCGCTTTCAAGGCACTAGGAAGTTTAGAAGCCAAACGAAGAACAAGATCATGATAATGATCAAAAGCCTCATCCTTCGAAGCAAGAAAGAACACCCAAGAGTATCTCGAAAAATCATCGACTATGACAAGAATGTATCATTTGCCACCGACTGACCGAACCCTAGCAGGACCAACAGTATCCATATGAAGTAATTGTCCTGGTCCGTCAGTCATGACCATAGTCAATGAAGGGTGTGAGGCGGCAACTTTCTTGCCATGCCTACAGGGCGCACATACAACATCCTTGAAAGCTTTGAGTTTAGGTAAACCTCTCATGAGATCAAGGCCGCTAACTCGTGTCAGATGATTAAAACCAATGTGCCCCAAACGTTGGTGCCAAAGCTAGATATCAGAAGAAGATGCAATTAAACATTTGAGAGATCCAGCAAGAGATTCAGAAAAATCAGCTCCAAAGATTCTACCAACTCTAGAAATCCCAAAACAAGCTCACCGCGAGAATCAAGCACACGACAGGCATTTTTCTTAAAACGAAGTTTCAGAGCCATCATCAAGAAGTCATGCGAAGCGAAAGCAAGTTATACCTTAGGTTGTCCACAAGGGCGATGTCCTTCAAAATGAATCTGTCATTCACCTTGATTGATCCCGTTCCTTCAATTCGCCCTTGTGTATCATCTCCAAAGGTGATGAAGTCATCACCCGTCGACCGCGTGAAGGAAGTGAACCATCTTGAGTCTCCGGTCATGTGGCGTCAACAATGTGAGTCGACGAGCCACGTGTTCTTCCTCCTTCCGCATGGCGATCTGAAAAATCAAGGCACAAAAACGATGTGTCTCAACATCAAGTTAGTTAAAAGTGACTTGGGAACCCAGTACTGAGACACACGTCTGCGAGTAGTATGCAAAGTAGAAGTGCTATCCTTGATTTTATTAGGAGTTCTATTTGAGCAATGGTTACTTTAACATGAGAAGCATCCTGTCTAGGAACATGATGAGCATGTGAAACAAATTCCAGTTCAGGTTTCTTATTTTCTAAATGACCATGTCTCATAAAAGCTTTAGGTTGATGAGATGAAATTTTAGCAATATTTCTCCTAGCATTTTTCAACCTACGCCAACAGAACTCAACCAAATGTCCACTCGTTTTGCAATAGGTGCAATGGTATTTGATACCATTGGGAGAAGCACCTTTTGACTTAAAAGAAGGTTGGACAAACCCTGCAAATTTAGAAACAGTTTTTGCAGGTTGGGTTTTGAATTCAACTAAGCCATTTTCCAAGACCTGAATGACATTAGACTTGGATGTGTCCTGGGCAGAGTTGTATCATAAACCTTGCTTCTTATAAGGAGTCTTAGATGTGTCCAGAATCATGTTTAGTTGTTTCTTACCTTTAGAGAATTTCTCTAATGTGTCCTTAAGGTAAGCATTTTCTTTTCCAAAGTTAACACATGATTCACAAGTCTTGGCCTTAATGTCTCTAGCATGTTTCTCCTTAAGATGAGCAACTTCAAGATTATAGGCTGCACATGAGGCACAAGGTGTAGACTCAATTGTGTCCTTAAGCTTGGCATATTTAGCTCTAACTGCTTTTAAAATGTCCTTAACTTCATGTTCACGTTCTATGCAGAAAGAGCAAAAGCTAGATTTAACATTACCAGAAGCATCCAACTTGCTAGACTCTAAGCATTTTTCACAGGGAGCAGATTTGACATCAATTAGCTCAGTCCTAGCATTTTCAAGTTGATGCAAAGCAATATCATGAGCAGATTGCAATTTAGCAAATTCAGAATGTAAAGCATGGTAAGATGAACATTCATCAGATTCAAGAGTCTTAGCATTTGCATGTTCTAACGTCAGATTGTCTACTTGTGACTCTAAGTCCTTGTTCCTAGCCATGGTAAATTCTAATCCCTTATCCTGATTCATGAGTTGCTTAAACATGTTATCGCATCTAGCAGAAAGAACATCATAGGAGAGAGGTACCTCATCGTTATCATCGATGTCGATGGAGTCGGCCATGAAGCACATGCCGGTGAAGTCCTTGGCCTTCCCTTTCTTGTCTTGAGGGAGCTCCTCCTCCTTGTCCTCCTCGCTCCTAGAGTCCACATCGCTCATGGATTGCTCTCCAAAAGCGGCAAGGACCCGGTGAGCAGCCTTCATGAGCTTGGCCGCATTGTACTTAGGCTTGTTCCCTTGAGGCTTCTTCCAAGCTGGCTTTTCCTCCTTGTGGTTGCTCTTACCTTTCAGCTTGGGGCAGTTTGCCCGGATATGATATAGCTCTCCACACTCATAGCACGTCACAGGGCCACCTCTCTTCTTGTTTCTAACATTGTTATATGCCCGTGTGACTTTCTTGACTAAAAGAGCTAAATCAGCCTCAGGAAGACTCTCAAACTCTTCTCCTTGAACAGCAGATAAACACGCAAGAGAAAAGCTAAAAGAAGATTCAGAAGAACCATCAGGAGTCCCTTTGAGAGGATCAGCCACCAAAGCCATGTTATCCTTCTTAGGAAGACTACCTCTCTTGATCTCATGAGTTTTGAGCTTGCTATAAAGTAGCTCCAAAGTGAGAGTAGAGAGATCGACGTTCTCCTCAATGGTAGTAGCCTTGATTTCCCACTCCTTGGTGATGATTGTAGCCAAGAGGTGGGTGGCATTCTCATATTGAGAGTACTCAATGTCAACAGCTCTCATCTGATTGATCACCTTGTTAAACGAGTAAAAACGTCATCGATGCTCTCACCAGGATGTATCTCGAATTTATTATACTCTCGCTTGTAGACCGTCTGGCGCACTTGCTTGATTTGAGACGATCTCTCATGGTAAGTTTCGAGGGTGTGCCAAATCTCATGTGCGGTCGCAAGGTTGCAAATCCTATCGTACTCCTGTCTACCAAGACCAACATATAGAAGGTTCTTTGCCTTGTTGTTGTTAGCCAAAAGGATCACCAAGCCGTGACGTAACCTCAGCAAAAGCGAAGCGGGCTCGAACAACTTCCCATATAGCTTGTCCTTCGCTCTCAAGGAAGACTCGCATGCGATTCTTCCAATAGGCATAGTCGAGCCCATCAAAGACATGCGGCTTGGTCGAGTACTTATCCATTGCCAAGTTCAGTGACCGGTTAAGATCAAGATTGAATTAACCGGGCTCTGATACCACTTGTTGGACCGAAAAGGCGACTAAAGGGGGTGAATAGGAGTACGCTCACTTTTTCATTTTGATTAAACTCAACACCAATGTCACTTCAATAGCTATGAAAGCTATGAAGATCAATCTACAAGTATAGCGGAAGCCTTGTATTGAATCCTAATCAAAAAACCCCCAAGGACAGCAATCAAAAACACAAAGATGTACTGAAGACAGGGAAATCGGTAATACCTCTGTCTATGGGCGGTATTACCAATTATCGGTAATACCTCTGTTCATGGGTGGTATTACCAATTAACGGTAATACCTCTGTTCATGGGCGGTATTACCGATTTTCCTGGAACAGTGAAATCAGTCCGAAAACCAAAACTCAAATCGGTCTAACTTTTGATCTACAAGGGCAAACTCCGCAAAAATTGAGACACACCTTCTCTAAGATATTAGAAACCTATTCCAATCAAAGATCGCAGAGATCCATGCCAAAGTTCCTATCTTTTTCAGTTTGAACGAAGAGTGCTCAAAAACCGAGTCAAAATCGAAATATGATCTAAAGACTTGCTCGTGGGTGATTGATGATCAAGATGATCCTAGATGGGTTCCCATATGTCACAGAAAGTTAGATCAAGAGAAGAAACCAAGCAAAAACTCACGGATCAAAGAGGGACTCAAAATCATCAAATAGAGAGGAGGAAAGCAAAGAAACATATCTTTGAGCAATCTTTCTTTGGATTGATTTGATATGGTATTGGTTACAGCCACTCCATCAATGGAGGACAAAGACTCAATACATGAGCACGAAATCAAATCCAATTCTCTAGAACCCTAACCTCCAACTATCCTCTCCCTAAGCAAACTAGGGTTTCAAAACAAAGGAAAGGGTTGAAGGGGGTGCAGCCACCTCCCTCCTCTATTTACAGTGGAGGCTAAACCTTCTAGAAGAGTTAAGCCTAATGGGCTCCCGTTAAGGCCCACAACAAACGGGTTACATACGCACGCATTTTAAAGCGCCCTCTTCATCTCCTCTTGACCTAATCCACTTATCCACGCACCATCTTGCGCCGAGGGTTGACCAAAGGTCACCAAGGCGGTATTTGGTAAAATTACCAAAATACCCCTTCTCGATCTTTTTGCAAAGACCGACTCCCATCTTCGTGAAGCACTTCCATACTTCGCCACGTGTAGGTTGATCCAACGGCTCTCATCATGTCGGCAAATCTCTCCCATCCGGCTCCCACCGAAACCACCATGGCACTTGTACCGACCCCCGTGCCGCTTGATCGAACCCGTCGCACCGAACTGCCCGTTCGGTCACCTTTGTCCCTTTTGCGCCATGCTTGACTCCATTGACCTCACCCGGCATCCCCGATCGTTCTGGACCTCAGCTCACCAAGCTTAGTCCTGATCATTCTCGTCGTTGACCATCATTGACCTCCAAGCAACCTGCACAACAATAGACAAAGAAATCGATTCTGGGAACAAGTTCTTCACAACTTGACCCACGTTAGTCAAAACATGCGTCACGCAACACATGTGCCATGAAACCCATGAACTTGACCTAACCCAACACTCATCGTCACCGATTGGCCGATGATCAGCAAGAGCATTCCAAACTTCGATGAAAACTCATGATTCAACAAACCTTTAACGACATTACCAGTTGTACCATCATCCTAAGATCGTGCATATATCCCTATGATATCCACAGATAATTTTTTATTACTTGCCTATTTCTTAGTTATCTTTGCATATGGAATGATATTTCATCGACGTTGCCACTGTGTGCACTAGCGTGATCTTGGACTAGTGCAATATAAATAGAGGGTGTAGATTTGCATAATTGGGTCAAGACACTACACCAGCTCTAGTACATTGGATATTATTGTTAATATAATGTAACATCCCAAATTTGGAGTCTTTTGAAGCCTTTCAAAATAAAAATAACCATTTAAATTTTCTTGCTTAAGTTAAAGCTTAATATGAATTTTCAGAAATTAAAACCCTTTTATTTGAATAATCTAAACTTCAATTAAATTCAAAACTATTTTATTTGTATTCCTTGAGTTCCAAAGTATTTTCTTGAATTTTCTCGAAATTTTTGGAGTTTATTTGGTATTTCTTTGAGATCGATTTGATTTAATTCAATTTCTGACATTCCTAACTCCTTCCTTTTTCTTAAATCTTTCTCGGGCTGATTTTGGTCTGGCCCGTTTCCTTCAACCCATCTCTTTTCCCTATCCCTATCGGCTAGCCATACCAAATCCCCACCACCTTGCTTTTCTACTCGCCCAGCCCAGCTCCGCCCAAGCAGGCCAATTCCCGTGTTTGCCCACGCGTGGCCTAGCTCACCTCTCTCTCTCTCTCTCTCTCTCTCTCCCTCTCTCTCGCTCGCTCGCTCGCTGTAGCTTGGCCCCACCTGTCAACGCCGCTCTATCCTTCGTTTTCGTCCCAAACCCAGCTCTGTCTCCCTCTTCGACACAGCCTCACCGTCATGTTCGCGTGGGACTCCTCCTCTCCACCCTTTAAAAGGTCCACCCTAGCCGGCCCATTCCCACATTCTCTCGCGCGTGGCCTAGCTCGCCCGCCTCACCCTCTCTCTCTCACTCACTGCAATTTGGCCCTACCTGTCAGCACCGATTTGTCCTTTGTCTTCATCCTGAAACCGGCGCTGTCTCCCTCTTCGACACGGCCTTACTGTCATGTTCGTGTGGGACTCCTCCTCTCCACCCTTTAAAATCCTCGCCCGACCCCCGGATCCGCACCCTGAGCCGCAGCCGCCTTCGCAGGTTTTGCCGTCGCCTCACCAAAGTTTAGAAAGCTACCACCACCATTGAAGACAAAAAGGAGCTCACCAATCTGCCACCCTATCACATTTTCGTAGAAGATAACTGCGTCACAGTGCGTTCCCGGGAGCCCTCTTCCACCTTCCTCCAACTGTCGGGCCAGAGAAATCGCAAGCTAAGAGATCAAGCTTTCTTCTTCAAGTCCGGTCATGCGTCGTCACTGTTGGATTCCGCCATCCTCGATGAGTTTTTGTCAAACCTATCCACCCCTTTGGGTTCACCGCTCAACGTTCTAGATCGTGCTCCCATTCCCTTTGCTGGAGCTTCATCGCAGCGTCTTGCCGCCATGCAACCCATCACCACCGCAACTTATGTCGCGCCGCCGCTTGCCCAAGGTCACCGCCAGTGAAGTTGATCGTGTCACCTTGTTCGCCTCCTCGCCCTCTAAGCATTGCGCCCTGCTTCGCCTCCACTGTGGCCGCTGTCGTTGGCTAGCCGTCGAGCTTAGAGCGTCGCTGCTCACATCAATGCCACGTCACATCCGTGTGGCACGCCACCTTGTCACCTTGTCTATGCCATTTTAGCAGCCCTGCAGCCGTATCACCCCCATCAGCACCACGTGGCCTCACGCATGTCCAAACCTGAACGTGCATTGTACCTATGCCAAGCCAGTTCCACCTGTCAGAGCCATATCTCGTGATCCTGGTGCATCGTGTGCCATGTGCCTTCTTCTGTGGACCTGGTCTATAGACCATGGGCCCATATGTCAGTGTATTAAATTTTTTTCTTTAGAAATTTAATTCCGGCCAAAATTCATTTTTTTTTCTTGCTGACTTCATGCTGGCGCAATAATCCAGAATTTCCTTTTGAAAAAATTCCAAAAATCCGAAATAGTGTTCTCTCTCTTTTTCTTAGATTTAAATCTTCCGAGAGCCCGTTCTCCTTTGTCCGAATTCCGATTCAGTCCGTTCAAGTTCCTAAATCTAAAATTGAGCTCTTTCTTTTAGGGTTGGTTTTGTTATTTTTGGATTTTATTTTAATTTATTTTGGATTTATTTGTGTTTCATTCGTTGTCTCTCTGGTTTAGACGACCTTTTTTAAGGAGCAGGAGCAGGAGCAAGGTTTGAAAACTAAAGTGTGGTAACTGAGCAAAGCTAAGGCAAATCGTAATCCATTGATCATATCAAACCTATGTTTTCAAAAGTATCTTTTTTATATCCAAATTGCATGTTATTTTTATATTAACTACTTTTGGGAGTAGTTAATCAACTATTTGTCATTATGTCACCATTGATTATTTGAATACTATGAATCCTTTGTCACCATAGGATGGTCATTACTAGTTGGACATATTTGTATCACCAACATGAGTTATTGTAGAGATTCTTAGTCATGCTTAGTTACGCTGGGCTCATATCACATGATCAATAATGTTAATTTCACTTAATGAGATATGAAATTGTGGTGTGATGCCATTGTTGCTCAACTGTGGTGTGATGCTATTGTAGTACAAGTTGTGGTGCAATGTTGTTGTGGTAAAATTGTGTGCCATGGCAGGGATTGTCATTGGTTTGGTTAAACATAATGGTTTTATGCTCAGGCGAGTGATCGTGCAGTAAAGGGGGTGCAGTTAGCACTTTTTGGATGAAGTAGCCGCGCTTGGGTGAATTATCAAGGACTTGATCTTGCGCGCTATTGAACTGGGCCATATCGTACAACCACATGTCCAGTATGAGATGGACTTGACTAATTAATTAGCAATATCTCAACTATAGCTCTGTTTTTGGTGGTGTGAGTTACGGGATGGATGTATACTCACAATGGTGTAAGAGAGGGGGCATGTCTGGTCATGATGATATTCGATCTTGAAACCTTAGCAGGCAAAACTGGGTTGAGAAGGAGCTTTGTAAAGACCTTGTGATAATCACTTAGTCGTACGTCTACGGAAGCGTGTCTTAGCCGGCATTATAAGTTGATTTATCTCTTGTGGGTAAAGTTGTACAACCTCTGTAGAGTTAAAACTGTTTAAATAGCAATGTCTCTGATTATGGACAATGCGTGGGGATTTCACACAAGGGGTAGAGTTTTTATGAAAATGGTTGGATGGTGAATGAGATGTTCACTTGGTGAATGTGATGTTCACTCGGTAGATGAGACATTCACTTGGTGGTTTGGTTGGGTAGTGAATGAGAGATTCACTAGTTGTTTCAAAGAAATTGTTTACTCTATTTATGTATTATCTTTTAAATTACGCTTTACAATCTACTTACTGTATTTATTGTCAATACTTGCTTTCTACAAAAAAAAAACCATATGACCATTCCTTTGATCAAGCATTGCATGGATATTAATTGCATATTCTTCCTATGACTTGCTGAGTGATTGAATATTTAGAGGATTGGGTTTTGAATTTTATGCTTTTGACCTTAGGGTTTTTCATGTAACATTTCAAAGGCAATACTTTTAAGTAAATCTTACTTTTACTTGATTCTTTTACTTTTATAATTTATGTTTCTAGTGTTTCTACATTTAAGGTTTTCGTCTTTCATCACTTATGTTGGCAAAAAGGAACATGCAGATCAAATAACTCCTAAAAATGTAGGCAAAAAGGATGACAACATATAGCATACAAAAGTTTTTAAAAATCTCGTATTTGTATCTTCGGTAACTTTTTGGGGTGTTACAAACCCTACCACCCTTAAAAGAATCTCAGCCCCAGGATTTTGGTGGACGGAAAGAAAGAACATAGAATGAAGAGGCTGGGAAGGATTGCGGGGTGCTGACGTTCTCATAGTTGCTTCATCCTCTCCTGATGTAGCTTCTCATCGTTGTTGTCCTCTGTTTGCCTCATGATAGCCACAAACTTCCTTTTGTTGGATTGATAGTAGTTGTCCATATCCGAAGAAATAGCTAGCTTTGGAGATGCTGATATAATAACTATATTTTGATTATCGTGTCCTGTCATCCCTACTAGAATCAAATTCTTATAATTTAGCCCATGAATTACCATGATTTTAGACTTTAGACATCACTCGTAGTCGACGTTATGACCAAAATCTTAGCTTGTGATCCTCTTGTGTGGACCTGATTATCCTAACTATACGGATCCGTTGTTTTTGTATTCTAGCTACCCCCCTTAAAAATGTCCACCTATATTCGTCTTTCTTTAACCACCACTAATTCGGTTACTATTATCCATCAAGATTATATGGCACTATGATACAAGGATTCACCAAGCTTTAATATTGATCACAACATCTAGATTAATTTATACATAGATTTCACCTAAGTTTTGCGGTGATATCCTCCAAGAACTCATCCATATGTTTTCTTATTACACCACCAACATGCTACACATTTAATTCATTCTCAAAATCATAGACACACTTGATACGTTTTCATTAACTACTTAACGTACAAGTGCTCTATGGCTTCGACTAGGCCTAAGGATACAATATCTGTCAATATATTGTCCAGGTTGCCTTACATGCCTTCTTGGTCTATGACTGTTTCCATGTCAGTTTTGGTGGTCGTGATGCTTACAGCTATGCGAAGAATCTATTGTTGTAGTGTAACATCCCAAAATTTTGGTTTATTTTGAAGTTTTAAAAAGAAAAATAACCATTTGGATCTTTCTGCTAAAGTTAAAGCTTAATTGGAATTTTCAGAGTTCAAAAATAATTTAATATGATTAATGTCAACATCAACTATTAACAAAATTATTTTATTTGGATTCTATGTGCTTGGATATATTTTCTATATTTTTCTAGAATTTTTCCGAGTGCATGCTATTTTCTATTTGCCATTCCTATTTTCTGCTATTTTCTAAAAAGAAAAACTAATATTAATCTCAGAATTCCTTTTCGGGCCGAATTCCTCCTTCCAGCCCGTTCTTGACTCCTTTGAAGTCCAATTTCCCTTGGCCCAGTTCCCGTTTTCTTCTGGCCTGGCGTTTTCTTTTCCCGGCCTCCTTTGTTTTTCTCCCACTTCTTCTTTTCCCCGGCCACTTTCTTTTCCTTGCGCATGGCCACAGCCCAACCCGGCCTTTCCTTATTTCCTTCGCGCATAGCCCTCCTCCCGTGTTCCTTTTATTTCGGCGGGTCGTGTTTTCCTTGTGCACGGGTGGGCCAGCCGCCTAAGCCCACCTCTCCTTTTCATTTCGCCAAGCCAAGCCCGCAGCCGCGTGAGGGCACCTGCAGCCTGACCGAGCCGCTTTCTTTCCTTTTGCCTCGGCATTTCTCTAACCGGTGGACCCGTGCGTATCTTCTTCCTCGCGTGCCTGTCAAGGACTTCTAAGAGTCCATGTCCGACTCGCATGAGCGCCACCGACTCCCTCTTGAACTTCCCTCTCCCGAGCCTTTAAAAGGAGCCTGACCGTGTCAAAAGTTTCGCCCGTGCCTCCTCTCTGGAAACCCTAACACCTTGGCCTCGGTTCCGATTTCGTTGCATCGCAATCGCCGAAAATCCGAACGCCATTGAAGCTTCATCTCTGACGGATTGCTCCGCCATCTTTGGTCCTCCGATCGTGCTTCCATTGCGGTTGGGTGCGCCTCAACGCGAGCTTCGTGGTGCTCCCTCCATCTCCTCCCGAAGACCGACGCTTGGTCATTTTTGGTTTTGTCCGACAAATTGGTCGCCACCCACCTTGTCCGATCTGTTAATTAGTGAGCTCCTATCCTTTCCGCGCACGTCAAGGTGTGCCTCAAGGTTCTCTCTACCGATCCCCTCATCCTCCCTCTCTCTCCGCCACTGAGATGCCACCGCCATGCTCTTTCTTGTTCTCCGGTCAAGTCCTTCTCGCCGCCATCCTGGTTCTTCTCCGGCCATCCAGAGGTGTTCCTCGTGCTCCCTGAGCTATTGCCGAGCCAGTGCTTCCGCTAGTTTTTGTCAGGCGCCCTTGATTCGCCAAGGCCGCAGCACCCGAGGAGTTCGCCGCCGGCCGGAAGCTTCAAAAGCTTCTCTGTTCTTGGGTTCTCTCTAATGCCATCTCATCCCTCCACCTCACACGCCACGTCATCTCCTTTCTTGTGTGGCGATCCTGTCAGTGCTCATGTGTCGTCCGATCAGCACATATGTGTCAATACATGTGGTTCACCCAAGACCAAGGCTCATGGACTTGTTTCACCATGGACCACAATCACTTACATGTGGGTCCCAATTGTCATTCTCCCTCTTTATCTCTTTCTCTCTCTAGAAACTTTGGCCCACATGTCATCCTTTGATTTATTTCCTCTCTTACTTACTAGTAGACCCCACTTGTAAGTCTCCAATTCTTTTTATTTATTTTAACCCAAAGGAATATTCTCAGGATATTCTTTTCTCTCTCAATTTCATCATTTCATGTGATCTTGCAAAAGTCATATCTTTTGCATCCGAACTTCGATTGAGTTCATTCAAATTCTTACATTCATATAAATTCAAGATCTATTTATCTAAGATTTTTATTTAATTTTTGGAGTTTATTTCCTCTCTGTTATTTATTTATTTGGTTTATTTGCTTGTTTGAGAATAGACGTTGATACTTCGGGAAGCTTTAAGCAAGGAGGAGTATACCAAGATCAAGATCAATCCCAGGATTTATTCCAAGGCAAGCCGTAGTCCTTTGATTATATTGAACCTATGATTTCAAAAGTATATTGTTTTATACAATTGCATGCTATCTTTATATAAATTGTTTTGGGATTAGTTATTACCTGTTGTCATTATGCCTCCTTTGATTATTTGAATGCCATAAATCCTTTGTCACCATAGCCTGGATAATTTTAGTTGGATATATTCATATCACTAACATGGGTATCGTACAGATGCTTAGTTACGATTGGTTCATGATCACATGTGTCATAATGATTAATCTTGACTTAATGATATATGAAATTATGGTGGTTAGCCATTGCTATTAAAATTTGTGTACCATGACGGGGTGAGTCATTAGTCTTGGTTAAACAAAATGGCTTTCGCTAGGGTGAGTGGTTGGTGGATAGTGGGGGTGTGGATGGAACATGTTGTGGGTTTGTGGTAGACTCGCCAAAGTAACTTGTCAAGAACTTAATATTGTGCGCCATTGAGCTGGGCCTTAACCGTACAACCACATGTCTGGTATGGGATGGACCTGGCTAATTAATTAGCGATGTTTTGATTTGGTTCTGTTTGGGTTGTGTTTAGCGCAAGAGGGGGACCCTTTTGGTCGGAAAGAGACATTCAGTGTTGAAACCTTAGTGAGCAGAACTGGATCAAAATAGGACTTTGTAAAGGCCTTATTACGTGCTCTAGACTGCTTACCTAAGGTAGTGAGCGGTGGCATAAATATATGCCGAACAAATTAGAGAATTCGTGTCTTGTGGGTCAAGCTGTACAACCTCTACAGAGTGTGAAACTATTCGAATAGCCGTGTCCGCAGTTATGGACGTGCTCGAGGATTTCACACGGAAGATAGAGTTTCTTAAAATGAGTCGAAGTGTGGATGGGAAGTTCACTTGATGAATATAATTTTTGTTTGGTGAACAGGTCATTCACTTGGTGGTTTGTGTCATTGGTGAATTGGGGATTCACTTATCATTGGTTTGGTTGGAAAGTGAATAGGTAGTTCACTGGTTGTTTCAAAGAAATTGTTTAATTACTTATTATTATTTTCAACTACGCATTTCAATCTATTTATTGTATTTATTGTAAATGCTATTTTCTGCAAAAGAACCATATAGCTAACCTTTGTCAGGCCGTGCATGAATACTATTTGCATACATTTCCCTACGACTTGTTGAATGCTTTATGTACTCACGGCTTTACGTCTTTGTTGCTCAGTGGAAGAATATCAAGCTGCTCAGGAGTTCTTTCAGAAGGAGGACTATGAAGGTTTTGAGGATTAGGATTCGTTCTCCACTCGGTTTCCTGTGGGCATGCTGATTGGCCATTTCAAGAGTTTCATTCCGCTACAAGAGTTTATTTGTTTCTTTAGCCTTGCGTGACAAGTTAAGTAAACGTTAACTGTAAGGTCCAGTTATTATTATTATTTGCTACTCTGAGATCTTTTTAGTTAAATCGAATAAATGGATGGTATTTCATCACTGTTTCCTGTGTGAGCTAGTTACTGATCTGGGACTAGTTCAAAATACACAGAGGGTTCCTGAGATGCAATTTCGGGTCCCGACATGTAGTTCACCAACTTGGTGGGCAATCGGTTTAGATGACACTCCTTGGGAAAGTGAGACACAAAGTGGTCCACCTTACCATACCCAAAACATATGGTAGGCCGATAGGTCCCGAGGGGCGGTGGTGTCAGTCTGGTTATGGGGAGCTGGTCCTTCTTTGGGCAGGGTTAAAGGGGCGACTCTATACTAGGATCTTCAAATTCCACCTTGATGTAACGTTTCTTCGATTTGCACTAGCGAGATTTTGGTGAAGCAAACGCCTACTTCGCCACGTGTAGGTTGATCAACGGCTCTCATCATGTCAGCAAGTCTCTCACGTATGGCTCCCGCCGAAACCACCAAGGCACTTGCACCGACCCCCGCGCCGCTTGATTCAACCCGTCGCACCGAACTGCCCGTTCAGTCACCTTTGTCCAATTTGCGTCATGCTTGAATCCATTGACTTCACCCGGCATCCTTGATCGTTTTGAACCTCAGCTCTCCAAGCTTAGTCCCGATCATCCTCGCCGTTGACCGTCATTAACCTCCAAGCGTCCTGCACAACAATAGACAAAGAAATCGATTCCGGGAACAAGTTCTTCACAACTTTACCCACGTTAATGAAAACATGCATTATGCAACACATATGCACTGATGCCCATGAACTTGACCTATCCCACAACCAAATCTCCAAAATGGCCGATTGTGAGACCCCGACATTTATTAGGCTCATAATACTTAGTCATCCAATTGACCCTAGTATTATCAACCGAATAAACTCGGTCTCGAGAGATGTATACTCCCCAGAATGCAGTATACATACCTCACAACAAAAGAATATATCAATTCCATACAACACATAGAACATAAGCAACAAACCAGAAGTTAATATTAATATGGAATAGCTATTACAAAGAGGGGCCCTTAGGCCAAATAGCAATAAGTTACAAGAATACACAATGAAGCAAAAGTGCCATAAAGATGGCTATAACACAAAGCCAATCGGTGTGCCTTAACCCTAGGCATCGTGGACCGACCGCCAAGCTAGTCGTCGAAGAAACAAACAACACGTGGCACGTAGTAAGGCTCTTGGAGCTCACCTCCCCCTCTGCAACAAATTTGTTAAGCAAAGCAAATGAGTACAATAACTTGTTTATTGTACTCGCAAGACCGACGTGTAAGATAACGTAACTATAATTTAACTACATGCAAGCTTTAATTAAGTGGATGGAGCTTTGGACTTACATTTTAGCACAAAGCAAGTTTCATTTGCAATAACATAATAGATTGAAGGCAATTTGATAAAGCATTTTTAATTGTTGAAATACAACGCGATAATAACATAATAACAACAACAAGAACAAACACGGAAGTGACTAACCCTTAGTCACCACAACAATAGCATGAACTCCCGTTCATACCAACCCATCAAGTTTTAATTAAAAGGTTGAGACTAGTCTTGAACGACCTTACCAAGCATGTCCATAACCTAGGGCGAGGCTATTGAATAGTTTTATCCTGCAGGGTGTACCAATGTACCCACACGTCGCATCGCCTTTCCTTTAGGCACACGACCTTTGGTGTGCAAGACGGCTAAGTCCTACGAGACATTTCCAATGGACGATGCTAATTACGAGTCAAGAACCCACGGGGACAAGACACATTAGACAGCCCTAACCGGTGCGCCAATGCTCCCTCCCAACACCACACACACACAGATTTTATTAAAACATACCCACCAACCAGCTCATAATTAACACCTCCCAAAGTACTTAGTCAAGAGAGGTCCCATATCCCCTCGTGTGGTTAGCACGCAAAGCGCTTGGCTTAGTGACCCAAGTACTCGGTCCTTAGGGACCCGGCATACCACCACATTCCAAGAACCGCACCACCCATCCAATATGCCCAAGTCTAAATCGACATTTTATTTTCAGTTTTGATTTTACAATTAATCAAAGCACAAGTGCTGGACATATAGGAGGAATAATTATACTTGTGTGATCAAGACCATCGACTATGTCGATGATCGCCCATTACTACCGATAGCTAAGCATGTCTAAGCAGTTTAAACGCAACTACTAAGTGATAAGAGCTCATCCAACGAGCTCAAACCACAGCGAATAACCTAGGCTCATTGGTAGTAGAGGATAACAATTCCTACAGATTATGCAACTATAGGAAAGCTAGCGACATTTAACACAAAGTAGCATGCATACATAGAAGTAAAACAAAGTAGTAAGCTTTAAAGTAATGGGACAATGACGGAAATGGTCAAACTGCTTGCCTTGCTGCTGGTCACTTTGTTGCGGAGGGTCGTTTGCGGGATCACCACAAATGTCGAAACCTAACGGAAAAACGATAAAGAACCGATAAGAACGACGAAAAACAACAAAGACAACACAGCAACCGAACTCCAAAACCTCTGAAATTTCTACTGCAGCAAGAGGAGGATTTTTAGGGAATTTAGCAACAAGAACCAATGGATTTGGATTCTCAATGCAAAAGTTATGAGCAAAACAACTCTGCTCAGCCCTAAAAATACCAAACTGCACTATTCACTAATTTAATTATGAAGCAACATTTTCTAGAAAAGTGGTGAGGCTGAAATTTTTACTGTAAAACCAGCACCTCATGAGATGAATAACACCATTGAGTTCATCTCATTTGGAGCTATTATGCAATTTCTATAATTTTTCAAAAACAAGAACTTGAACAAAATTATAATGCACAAGTCCTCATTTTTCTAACAGCAACAAGCTCAAAACTAATTTTCACAGTGAGCTCATTACTAGAGGAAACCAACAAAGTTGGTCTCGCTTAAAAAGAATCTACAGAGCATTAGTTATGAATTTTACAAGCTAAGCATTAATTTGAATGTATATTCAAAGTTAGTTTTAAAACCTAGTGGCTAACTGTGCTCTGGGACTGAACTCAACTCGCAATCATTTTTGGATTAAAGTCAAGTTCAAGATAGAGCTAACACAACTTGAATGACCTCATTTGGATTTAAAATGAGAAAGATATGAAATTCTAAAGTTTATACCTTATTTCAGTTCATACTTAAGAATTTACTGACATTTCTAAAACTCACAGAGACATGGGAGGTCGTGAGCCACAGATCACAGATCTAACGGCTCAGACCTCCCCGGAGAACATCACCCACGCACATGTGAGGTCCAGAGGTCCCGGACCTCCTAACAACTCACATGCGCGAGGCAAGGGGAGGTTGTGGCGTGAGGTTGAGAATCCAACGAACCACAACAATGATGGGGAGGTCCTAACGGACCAGATCTAAAGGGAGGTCCTTAACGGTGAGATCTAAACCTCCACTGCACCTCCGGGGAGGTCTGGATGGTCGATCGCGCAAGGGAGGTCTTGGACGCTCGCATCTCCTCGGAGGAGGTCCGGGCGTCCCTGCAGCTTCAGCGCACGCACGCGTTTCGGACACAAAATAAATGCGCGGGACCATGAGGAGGTCCGCTACGAGGGTTTTAATGCACGATTAAAGGATGGATTTAAGGCGCTTAAGACGCCAATGATTGTGAGATTGGGCAATGATTAGCACCATAAAAGCCAGGATCTTGGTCCGAAAATGACAACGACACGCTCGGGACATCCGACAAAATCCCGAGCTTGAAGAAATGGTTGTTGCCGGCGATGCGGACCTCGCCGGCGACAACCAAGGACATCATCGTGTGCGCAATAGTGTTGCGCACACCATGAGCTTACTCTCGACGGCGACGGCGGCGTTGAACGCCATGCGCCGAGAGGACCACGAAGGAGAACACACGGCCAAATTTTGAAACGCAAAATGATGCTCCGCGCGACATTCAAGCGTGTGCCAAATAAGAAGCTCCGCGACATCATACACGCAGGTGCCAGCACTAAGGACTATCAGGAGGTACCTGGAGGTCCTTAAGATGCCGGGGAGGTCGGGGATGGTCTTGGCCTAAGTTGGGGAAGATGGGAGCTCATTGCTCAAGTCCAAGTTCCAAGCCTCGGCTCGACTCCAAGCTCCTCTTTGTCCCCCTCTGCAAATGTCCAACAACTTAGTTAGGACTTGGTCCCAGAGGGAAGGCACAATGGAAGCAAGGAGAGGGAGAAAATTTCTCCAATGACCCTTGCCCACCGAGGAGCTTCGAGCTCCAGCAATGGCGGCCAAGGAACTTTGGTGTTCTAGAGCTCACAAGCACAGAGGTGTGAGCATAGTGATAATGGTGTGCAAAGGAAGCCAGGAAAACCATGGGGGTGGTTTTATCCTAGGGCAATTGAGGTCTTAGACCACTGGCTAAGCTCATGGTGAGCTTGGCCCATGGCATGGTCTATGGAGTGGACAAGACATGGGGTCGACAAGAGGCGAGCTCGGCCGACCATTGAGGCGAAAGTCGACCAAGATAAATGCGGTCACAAAGAGTCATGAACAGTACCTCCCTCCGGACATGCATTAAATGCACTGCTCAGAAGTTCCCACGCGCGCCAGAGGAAGGAGAAGAACAGGGGAGGTCCTATGGGCCGTTGGATAAGACCTCGAGGAGGTCCTGGCCATCGGATCCCATTTTGAACCGTTATGTTTTTAAGTGGCTGGGAGGAGGTCCCAGCCACATGATCAAGGGCGAGGAGGTCGTGGCCCTCCGATCTCCTTAACGTGAAAACGCACGTGAGGAAATGGACAGGAGGTCCAAAGCGTTGGATCTCCATCCAACGGTGCGGACCTCCCATGAGGACTTAACCGCACGCGATCAAAAGACATGAGGGGGGAGGTCATGGCCTTTGGATGTAAATCCAAGGGCACTGACCTGATGGGGAGGTCTAATACTCACAAAGTGAATAAGGAGGTCGAGAGGACTGCACAGTGGCGCAAGGAGGTCCTAGCCCTCCGATTTGGATCTAAGGGCTCACGCGATGGTCCGAACGGCTCATTGATCTCGTACGTTGAGCAGAGATCCAAAGGCAGAGAAAGACAAGGGAGGTCATGGCCTTAGATTTTCAATCCAATGGCTATGACCTCACGTAAGTGGGATGTCTAAGTGGTTTTAACAGGAGGGAGGTCGGGGCGGTTGGATCTTAATCCAAGGGTTAAGACCTCAACAAGCGGGAGGACCTTGTTGTGATGTTTTTCAGAGGAGGTCGTGGCCTTTGGATGTAAATCCAGCAGCCACGACCTCAAGTGAGTGCAAAGGAGGTCTCGAGTTAGATTGGGAGGAGGAGGTCGTGACCATGGATTTTTGATCCAATGGTCAGTGACCTCACGTGGGTGGGATGTGGACTTGCTTAGTTTAACGGTGAGGGAGGTCGGGGCGCGGATCTTGAATCCAAGGGCCAAGACCTCACATAGGTGGGATGACCTCGCTGCAATGGCTTACAGCACGAGGAGGTCCTTTGAGGTTTAACACACAGGGGAGGTCGTGGCCGTGGATCTTTGATCCAGCGGCTATGACCTGATGAGGTGGGGAGGTCTGACGCCCACGTTGACCTGAGAGGAGGTCGTGGCGGTTGGATGCGAATCCAACGGCTACGACCTGGTCAAGGTGGAGAGGGAGGTCTGCTGGGGTGCAGACCTGGTTGGGCTGGACCAAGTTTGAATACGGCTAGCCCAAGGAACAGTGTAGGCCTTTTTATATTTAGTTTTTAACAGCTGGGGCTTTGCAACAATTGTTTGGGATAGCATTTCAACTCCAAAATTCATGAAATTTTCACAGAAGCTTGCTGACAATGAGATTAACCTTACATAAATTTTCCAGAGGTTATTATGCAATGCATTTCTCTCAGGAAATTTATTAAGGTTGTTCGATGATTCATTTTACCTCCAAAAATTATCAAACTAGTTTTACAACTTGTGATATTTTTCAGAGGGGTCCCACCTCAGTTTTAGGACCAAGGAAGACACTTTCCAATTGTTTGGCACAAGATTTGAGAGAATTGGAAAATGAATTTGACTTTTGGTCAACAAGAGCTTTGTGTTCTTGGTTTACACAACTCTTGGACAAGAATTACATGAGATTGTAAGGGTTTTCAAGTTGTGAGAAAAAGTTTTAATTTCTACACATATAATTATACTTGAATAACCCTGATTATACATTTGGGATGTTACAAAATCTCCCCTAATGTAAATCTCGTCCCGAGATTTGGCTCACTCGATAAAGAAGGATGGATAGTCCGCACGCAGACGATCTTCTCTTTCCCAAGTAGCCTCATCCTCGTAATGGTTTGACCACTGAACTTTAAGGAACTTGATGGTCTTATTCCTTGTCCTTCGTTCGGACTCATCGAGCACGCGAGCAGGTGCTCGCGATAGGTCAAATCTTCCTAGACATCGAGGGTTTCCAACGAGCTTCCTCGGTTGGAACACGGAGGCACTTCTTAAGCCGGGACACATGGAAAACATCATGTACCCCGCAAGTGCAGTTGGCAACTCCAACTTATAGGCAACAGCTCCTTCTTCTCGATAATGCGGTAGGGACCGACATATCGAGGAGCCAACTTGCCCTCGACGCCAAACGTTGATGGCCCTTCAAAGGAGAGACTTTGAGATAAACAAAGTCATTAGGCTCAAAACGTAACTCACGCCGACGGCGATCCGCATAGCTCTTTTGCTCGATTGAGCTCAGGCGCAAACGCCACGAATAAAATTTGGACTTGGCGCTCGGCCTCATTGATTGAGTCCGGCCAAAGAGAGGTCTCACGGTCTCGACCAGTTCAACGGGTCCTACACTTTCTCCGTATAAGGCCTCAAATGGTGCCATGCCGAGACCGCCCGAAGTTGTTGTTATAAGAAAACTTCGGCGAATGGCAAGCATTTCTCCCAATGCTTCCCATAGGAAAGGACACAAGCACGAAGCATATCCTCCAAAACTTGGTTGACCCTCTCGGTCGACCATCGGTTTGAGGTGAAATCTTTGTGCTAAAAGCAAGATGAGTGCCCATAGCCTCTTGCAAGCTATGCCAAAAGCGAGGCGTGAAAAGGATCCACGATCCGACACGATCGTCTTGACACACGTGCAAACTCACGATCTTGGGCGATGTAGAGCTCGCCAAAAGACCTACCGAAGGTCGGTCTTGACGGAAGAAAATGTGCCACCTTAGTCAATCGATCGATGGCGACCCAAATGGCATCATTCTTCTTGAGGATGTGGGTAGACCGGTGATAAAATCCATTCGATCGAATCCCACTTCCACTCGAGAATTGGCAAAGGTCAAGCGATCAAAGGACGCCGATGCTCGGCCTTGACACGACGACACGTCGCTTTTCGAGAACGAACCGCGATTTCCCTCTTCATTCGGGTCCACCAAAATCTCGGCGGAGATCTTGATACATCTTTGTGGCCCCGGATGAATGGATAAAGGCGAATCATGGGCTTCATGGAGGATCAAATTCGCAACTCCATGTCCTTTGGAACCACAAGGCGTTCTGAACCTCACAACACCATGCTCATCCTCGAAAAAGCACTTGGTCGTTCGGCCTTGACATTTGCCTTAATGTGGCTCACTCCCAAATCCATCACGAGCGGACTTGATCCGATCCACCAAGGTTGGTTGCACAACCATGGCAGCGAAAATCCATGCTCAA
Source organism: Phyllostachys edulis (assembly GCA_036346405.1). NCBI lineage: Eukaryota > Viridiplantae > Streptophyta > Magnoliopsida > Poales > Poaceae > Phyllostachys > Phyllostachys edulis. Next base: position 95,744,951 of record CM070545.1, on the reverse strand, counting down.
CTATCTCCAAGTTGAGACGCTTGGAATGCTTCGAGAAGAGAGGGCTAATGCTCCTTGAGCACTAAGGCATTACAATACGCTTATGACTAAGCGCATCGGCAATCGACATTAGCCTTGCCCGATGGTAGTGAATACCCATATCATAGTCCTTGATCAATTCCAACCATCTCCTTTGCACGAGGTTCAGGTTAGGTTGGGTGAACAAGTACTTAAGGCTCGTGATCGAATACACCTCACAGCGATTCTGATCGTAATGTCGCCAAATCTTAAGTGCATGAATCACAGCAGACCAACTCCAAATCATGAGTAGGGTAGTTGAGTTCATGAGGTCTCAATTGTCTTGATGCATAGGCCACTACCTTGCCTTCTTGCATAAGGACACAACCGAGGCCTCGACGAGAAGCATCGCAAAAGATATCGAAGCCGATGGATATCGGGAAGAACAAGAACAGAGCGGTGGTCAAACGCTTCTTGAGTATTTGGAAACTTTCCTCACACTCGGCGGACCACAAGAACTTCTTGTCCTTCTTGAGCAACTCCGTCATCGGCCATGATCTTGGAGAAGTTCTCGATAAGCGGCGATAATATCCCGCTAAACCGAGAAAACTCCGCACATCGGTGACCGAAATAGGTGACTCCATGAAAGAACATCGCCGACCTTGCTAGGATCAGCTGCTCGCCTCTGCTGAAAGAATATGGCCTAAGAAAGCCACTTCCTTCAACGAATGCACACTTGTCAACTTCACGTCAAATGGTGCTCACGTAGCTTGCCTAACACAAGCCTCGAGATCTTGATCATGTTCCTCATCGTTCTTGGAATAGATAAGAATATCATCGATGAAGACCACGACAAACTTATCCAAATACTCCATGAATACCGAATTCATGAGATTCATGAACAAGGCAGAGCATTGGTTAAGCGAATGACATGACAAGATACTCATACAAGCCATAGCGAGTAGAGAATCTCGTCTTTGGAATATCCTCGGGCGAATCTGAACTCGATGATATCCCACTCTCAAATCAATCTTGGAGAAAACTCGAGCTCCACCAATTGATCGAAGAGATCGCCGATCTTGCGGGCAATGGATACTTGTTCTTTCATCACTTCATTAAGTGGGCGGTAATCAACGACATGCGTAAAATACCGCCCTTCTTCTTTACGAAGATTGCCGGACAACCCCACGGAGATGAGCTAGGGCGGATGAAACCCTTCTCTTGCGGCTTAATCGCTTCTTCAACTCCACCAACTCGCTCGGTGGCATCCGATAATGCCTCTTTGAGATAGGGGCGTGCAGGAGCCAACTCAATGACAAACTCGAGGTCTCGAACGGGTGGCATCCTCGAAGATCGCTGAAAGACATCAACGAAGTCACAAACTGTTGGGACTTCGCTAATATCTGGAGCGGGCTTCGCTTCAAGCGCCAAGAGATGAGGATCTAGCGACCGGTGAGAAGCAAACACGCCACCGGAAGAACTAGACAGAGAGATGAGCTTCTGGCGCAATCGATTTGTCCCATGTGCCGAGACAACCAATCCATGCCAAGAATCACATCTAGACTCATTTGAATGGAGAAGGATAAGGTTTGCTAAGAACCCTACCCCTTCGATCTCGATAGGGACATCCTACACTCAATCTCGACTCTCAACTCCGAACCAGAGAGCGAATGAGTAGCGGGACCGACAATGGAGAGGAAAGAAGCTCTCCAACAAAGAGCAAAAGACTTCGAAAACAAAGGAATGAGATGCTCTGAATCAAACAAAACGATGGCGGGATGAGAGTTAACGAAAGTGTACCTAGCACGACGCCGGTGCCTCTGAGCCTCCTCTGCGGTGATGGCGTTGACGCGACCACTACCCACGCCTTGGGTAGCGGGACGATCTTCGGTCTGGTGCACCACCTCGACCGCGTCCTCCATTAGGGCGAGGGCTCTGTCTTCTTAGGGCATTGGTTCGCATAATGCCCCTTCGGTTGCATGAGAAACATGTGACCCGGCACCGGGTTGGGGCCGCTCTGACTTCGCAGTGCGTGGATCGACACGACTGCGAAGGACGAAACAGGCGGTGACCTCGGGCGCCAAGAATGAGAGTGGTACCCACGAGACCGCCTCAAACGAGGGCGAAGAACTGGGCTCGAAGTCTTATAGGTCTCCCACTTGCGCTATGGAATCCATAAGCTCCGAGCCGCATGCTCGGCGACGATGGCCTTGTCGACCAAGGTCCGAAAATCGTGAAAGTCGGCAATGGATAGCTTGTCCTTGACTCCTCGGACAAGCCGCGCTGAACAGCACCTTGGCCATATCGGTAGCCACATCCTCGGGAGCATAACGAGCGGATGGTTGAACTCGTACACATACTCCATGATCGAGCTCGCCTTGCTTGAGCGCAAGAAACTCACCTTCTTGATCTCCATCAAGCGGCAGGATGTGAGCCCGACGAAGGCGACTGAAACTCCTCCCAAGAGACGGTGTGGTCTCACGGGCTGCATGGCGAGATAGCTCTCCCACCAGACAAAGCCGCACCCTCAAGCCGGTGCGATGCGAATAGCGCCTTCTCGTACTCCGGCATCATGCGCTATCACGGCTTACGCTCCACAAGACGGCCAATCGTCCGCATCCAAAGGGTCCTCGGGCGAGAAAGGTAGGGGCTGAGTACGAAGAACTCAAGAAGACCCCCACGAGGCCGATGGGCATTCCTCGCCCAGATCCCGAAGCTCCGGTAAGGGCGGTGGTGTTGCTTGCGATGGCGTCGATAGAACTCTCTGTCATCCGCGCGGTTGCGCTCAATCAAGAAGGACCTCGGCCATGGTGGGAGGAGGAGGAAGCTCCTCGTCCGGACCAGTGGATCGCCTTGGCCGCTACGAAAAGGCCCGCCATCTGTTACAAGAAATTTTGGTTAGCAACTAGACCCAAAAACTAAGCCTTAAAGAAAACAAAAGCGATCGACTAGGGAATGAAGATCACCCTAAACGAAAGCCAAAACAACGAGTAATTAAACTTTAAAAGCTTCTAAAAGACTCTACAAACAGCCAAGAAACACCAAAAGCAAGGTTCAACTTCTCAACTCAACTAACCCGTATTGAATGAACGAGTAATTGATCGGAAGATTACAAATCAGATTGTAAGATGAGATCTAAAACTATTAGAGAGCAAGGTTAAGGCAGCGAAATAAGTGTTAGATACTTAGCTAACTAGTATCACATCTTACCCTTTTATTCCCACAAGTTTTAGTTGATTAGCCTCTCATTTTCTACCTCATTTACTAGCTTAAGCATTGCTGCCCTAAAATGCTTGCTTGCTGTCCAGAATTTTCAGATTTGAGTTTCGCCTTCAAATACTTCTATTCTTCACCAAGAAGGTAGCCAAGACATCAATTTAGAACTCTCATATGTTACCCAAAACCCAATTAATCGATAATGACTATTTTGTAGAAGAGAAGAGAGGAAAACAACTTTCAAAACTCAAATTAGAGTGAGATGAGAAGAGAAAGCTAAGATAGGTAAGGAATAAAATCCGAGAATTTTCTTAAGCTTTCAAATCTCGTTTATACTTTGAAAATAGGTTTTCCAAAATATCCTAAGGACGACCAAGCTTGCGTTACTACGGTCAGTATGGCTCTGATACCAACTTTTGTGAGACCCCGACATTTATTAGGCTCATAATACTTAGTCATCCAATTGACCCTAGTATTATCAACCGAATAAACTTCGGTCTCGAGAGATGTATACTCCCGAATGCAAGATACATACCTCACAACAAAAGAATATATCAATTCCATACAACACATAGAACATAAGCAACAAACCGAAGTTAATATTAATATGGAATAGCTACTACAAAAGAGGGCCCTTAGGCCAAATAGCAATAAGTTACAAGAATACACAATGAAGCAAAAAGTGCCATAAAGATGGCTATAACACAAAGCCAATCGGTGTGCCTTAACCCTAGGCATCTCGACCGACCGCCAAGCTAGTCGTCAAGAAACAAAGACACACGTGGCACGAAGTAAGGCTCTTGGAGCTCACCTCCGATCCTCTGCAACAAATTTGTTAAGCAAAGCAAATGAGTACAATAACTTGTTTATTGTACTCGCAAGACCGACGTGTAAGATAACAGAACTATAATTTAACTACATGCAAGCTTTAATTAAGTGGATGGAGCTTTGGACTTACATTTTAGCACAAAGCAAGTTTCATTTGCAATAACATAATAGATTGAAGGCAATTTGATAAAGCATTTTTAATTGTTGAAATACAACGCGATAATAACATAATAACAACAACAAGAACAAACACGAAGTGACTAACCCTTAGTCACCACAACAATAGCATGAACTCCCGCTCATACCAACCCATCAAGTTTTAATTAAAAGGTTGAGACTAGTCTTGAACGACCTTACCAAGCATGTCCATAACCTAGGGCGAGGCTATTGAATAGTTTTATCCTGCGGGGTGTACCAATGTACCCACACGCCGCATCGCCTTTCCTTTAGGCACACGACCTTTGGTGTGCTTAAGCACGCTAAGTCCTACGAGACATTTCCAATGGGCGATGCTAATTACGAGCAAGAACCCACGGGGACAAGACACATTAGACAGCCTAACCGGTCTGCCAATGCTCCCTCCCAACACCACACACACACAGATTTTATTAAAACATACCCACCAACCAGCTCATAATTAACACCTCCCAAAGTACTTAGTCAAGAGAGGTCCCATATCCCCTCGTGTGGTTAGCACGCAAAAGCGCTTGGCTTAGTGACCCAAGTACTCGGTCCTTAGGGACCCGCATACCACCACATTCCAAGAACCGCACCACCCATCCAATATGCCCAAGTCTAAATCGACATTTTATTTTCAGTTTTGATTTTACAATTAATCAAAGCACAAGTGCTGGACATATAGGAGGAATAATTATACTTGTGTGATCAAGACCATCGACTATGTCGATGATCGCCCATTACTACCGATAGCTAAGCATGTCTAAGCGCTTTAACGCAACTACTAAGTGATAAGAGCTCATCCAACGAGCTCAAACCACAGCGAATAACCTAGGCTCATTGGTAGTAGAGGATAACAATTCCTCAGATTATGCAACTATAGGAAAGCTAGCGACATTTAACACAAAGTAGCATGCATACATAGAAGTAAAACAAAGTAGTAAGCTTTAAAGTAATGGGACAATGACGGAAATGGTCAAACTGCTTGCCTTGCTGCTGGTCACTTTGTTGCGGAGGGTCGCTTATGGATCACCACAAATGTCGAAACCTAACGGAAAAACGATAAAGAACCGATAAGAACGACGAAAAACAACAAAGACAACACAGCAACCGAACTCCAAAACCTCTGAAATTTCTACTGCAGCAAGAGGAGGATTTTTAGGGAATTTAGCAACAAGAACCAATGGATTTGGATTCTCAATGCAAAAGTTATGAGCAAAACAACTCTGCTCAGCCCTAAAAATACCAAACTGCACTATTCACTAATTTAATTATGAGGCAACATTTTCTAGAAAAGTGGTGAGGCTGAAATTTTTACTGTAAAACCAGCACCTCATGAGATGAATAACACCATTGAGTTCATCTCATTTGGAGCTATTATGCAATTTCTATAATTTTTCAAAAACAAGAACTTGAACAAAATTATAATGCACAAGTCCTCATTTTTCTAACAGCAACAAGCTCAAAACTAATTTTCACAGTGAGCTCATTACTAGAGGAAACCAACAAAGTTGGTCTCGCTTAAAAAGAATCTACAGAGCATTAGTTATGAATTTTACAAGCTAAGCATTAATTTGAATGTATATTCAAAGTTAGTTTTAAAACCTAGTGGCTAAGCGTGCTCTGGGACTGAACTCAACTTCGCAATCATTTTTGGATTAAAGTCAAGTTCAAGATAGAGCTAACACAACTTGAATGACCTCATTTGGATTTAAAATGAGAAAGATATGAAATTCTAAAGTTTATACCTTATTTCAGTTCATACTTAAGAATTTACTGACATTTCTAAAACTCACAGAGACATGGGAGGTCGTGAGCCACAGATCACAGATCTAACGGCTCAGACCTCCCCGGAGAACATCACCCACGCACATGTGAGGTCCAGAGGTCCTGGACCTCCTAACAACTCACATGCGCGAGGCAAGGGGGAGGTCGTGGCCGTAGGTTGAGAATCCAACGAACCACAACAATGATGGGGAGGTCCGGAACGGACCAGATCTAAAGGGGAGGTCCTTAACGGTGAGATCTAAACCTCACAGACCTCCAGGGAGGTCTGGATGGTCAGGATCGCGCAAGGGGGAGGTCTTGGACACTCCAGATCTCCTCGGAGGAGGTCTGGACGTCCCAGAGCTCGCGCACGCACGTGCTCGGACACAAAATAAATGCGCGCGGGACCATGAGGAGGTCCGCGCGCGAGGGGTTTTAATGCACGCATTAAAGGATGGATTTAAGGCAGTTAAGACGCCAATGATTGTGAGATTGGGCAATGATTAGCACCATAAAAGCCAGGATCTTGGTCCGAAAATGACAACGACACGCTCGGGACATCCGACAAAATCCCGAGCTTGAAGAAATGGTTGTTGCCGGCGATGCGGACCTCGCCGGCGACAACCAAGGACATCATCGTGTGCGCAATAGTGTTGCGCACACCATGAGCTTACTCTCGACGGCGACGGCGGCGTTGAACGCCGGCGAGCCGGAGAGGACCACGAAGGAGAACACACGGCCAAATTTTGAAACGCAAAATGATGCTCCGCGCGACATTCAAGCGTGTGCCAAATAAGAAGCTCCGCGACATCATACACGCAGGTGCCAGCACTAAGGACTATCAGGAGGTACCTGGAGGTCCTTAAGATGCCGGGGAGGTCGGGGATGGTGCTGGCCTAAGTTGGGGAAGATGGGAGCTCCATTGCTCAAGTCCAAGTTCAAGCCTCGGCTCGGCTCCAAGCTCCTCTTTGTCCCCCTCTGCAAATGTCCAACAACTTAGTTAGGACTTGGTCCCGAGGGAAGGCACAATGGAAGCAAGGAGAGGAGAAAATTTCTCCAATGACCCTTGCCCACCGAGGAGCTTGAGCTCCAAAGAATGGCGCCAAGGAACTTTGGTGTTCTAGAGCTCACAAGCACGAGGTGTGAGCATAGTGATAATGGTGTGCAAAGGAAGCCGGAAAACCATGGGGTGGTTTTATCCTAGGGCAATTGAGGTCTTAGACCACCGCTAAGCTCATGGTGAGCTTGGCCCATGGCATGGTCTATGGAGTGGACAAGACATGGGGGCGACAAGGGGCGAGCTCGGCCGACCATTGAGAGTGAAGTCGACCAAATCTTAAATGCGGTCAAGAAAGAGTCATTGAATGTACCTCCTGCTCGGACATGCATTAAATGCACCGCCGAAGTTCCCACGCGCCCGAGGAAGGAGAAGAACGGGGAGGTCCTATGGGCGTTGGATAAGACCTCGAGGAGGTCCCGCCATCGGATCCCATTTTGAACCGTTATGTTTTAAGTGGTGGGAGGAGGTCCCACCACATGATCAAGGGCGAGGAGGTCGTGGCCCTCCGATCTCCTTAACGTGAAAACGCGACGTGAGAAATGGACAGAGGTCCAAAGCGTTGGATCTCCATCCAGCAGTGCGGACCTCCCATGAGGACTTAACGCACGCGATCAAAAGACATGAGGGGAGGTCATGGCCTTTGGATGTAAATCCAAGGGCACCGACTGATGGGAGGTCTAATACTCACAAAGTGAATAAGGGAGGTCAGAGGACCTGCACAGAAGCGCAAGGAGGTCCTAGCCCTCCGATTTGGATCTAAGGGCTCACGCGATGGTCCGAACGGCTCATTGATCTCGTACGTTGAGCAGAGATCCAAAGGCAGAGAAAGACAAGGGAGGTCATGGCCTTAGATTTTCAATCCAATGGCTATGACCTCACGTAAGTGGGATGTCTAAGTGGTTTTTAACAGGGAGGGGAGGTCAGGGCCGGTTGGATCTTAATCCAAGGGCCAAGACCTCAACAAGGCGGGAGGACCTTGTTGTGATGTTTTTCAGAGGAGGTCGTGGCCTTTGGATGTAAATCCAACGGCTACGACCTCAAGTGAGTGCAAAGGGAGGTCTGACAGTTAGATTGGGAGGAGGAGGTCGTGACCATGGATTTTTGATCCAATGGCTGTGACCTCACGTGGGTGGGATATGGACTTGCTTAGTTTAACGGTGAGGGAGGTCGGGGCGCGGATCTTGAATCCAAGGGCCAAGACCTCACATAGGTGGGATGACCTCATTGCGATGGCTTACAAAGACGAGGAGGTCCTTTGAGGTTTAACACACGAGGTCGTGGCCGTGGATCTTGATCCAGCTATGACTGATGAGGCGGGAGGTCTCGACGCCCACGCTGACTGAGAGGAGGTCGTGGCGGTTGGATACTGAATCCAACGGCTCGACACTGGTCAAGGTGGAGAGGAGGTCTGTTGGGGTGCACTGGTTGAAATTGGACCAAGTTTGAATACTGGCTAGCCCAAGGAACAGTGTAGGCCTTTTATATTTAGTTTTTAACACCGGGGCTTTGCAACAATTGTTTGGGATAGCATTTCAACTCCAAAATTCATGAAATTTTCACAGAAGCTTGCTGACAATGAGATTAACCTTACATAAATTTTCCAGAGGTTATTATGCAATGCATTTCTCTCAGGAAATTTATTAAGGTTGTTCGATGATTCATTTTACCTCCAAAAATTATCAAACTAGTTTTACAACTTGTGATATTTTTCAGAGGGGTCCCACCTCAGTTTTAGGACCAAGGAAGACACTTTCCAATTGTTTGGCACAAGATTTGAGAGAATTGGAAAATGAATTTGACTTTTGGTCAACAAGAGCTTTGTGTTCTTGGTTTACACAACTCTTGGACAAGAATTACATGAGATTGTAAGGGTTTTCAAGTTGTGAGAAAAAGTTTTAATTTCTACACATATAATTATACTTGAATAACCCTGATTATACATTTGGGATGTTACACCGATGAACAACGAGAAATCGGTCAGACCGCCATTCAATGGTCGGTCTCGACCATGAGCCGCTCGACCACGCCTTGAACGCCACCCGACGGCTAGCTTGATCATTGCGCTTTGAATGCTTGGCTCGACCGCATTTGGCCTGACAGCCTTTTAAACTTTGACAAAAACGCGTGATTCGACAAACCTTTAACGACATTGCCAATTGTAACATCATCCTAAGATCATGAGAATATCCCCATGATATCCACAAGTACACCATGTGAAACCCTCATGATATACCCACAAACAATCGACTGGGGCCCGCGACCAGCTATTGGCCTTCTTGATCTTCGGTCTTGAATGATGCTCATAATTGTCCATGCAACCTTCTTTTATGCTTATTAGCTAAAGGAATATAAAGAGCGAGCATGAGTACACAACTGTACTCGCGAGCCAACACACAATGCAATTATTATATATGCAAGGCTAATCAAGGGAGGTTCATGGTTCTTTTATTTGCACAAAGCCATTTATTGAAATAGATTAAGTAGTAGAAAATCTTGAGACTTAGCATTTTACTAATACATGTTTTGATAAACAGAGTTTTGTTGTAAAGTACTAGTGGAGATTCCATCTCCTATACCATTGAGGGTCTCCATCCACTCAATGCTCATATTCATTTCTCGGGTCACATTCCCGTAATTATCATTGGCCCTTGACTAGGCCATATCAACTCTCAGGGCTTCAACCTAACTTTTCAATCCACCCACAAATGATTTTATAAAAATGAAAGCTAGTTCAAGCAAGTTCCCAGCACTGCTCTTGACCATGAGCACGGCTATCCAGATAGTTTTCTTACTCTGTAGAGTTCGTACACTTTACCCACAAGAGACAATCAACTTATAATGTCCATCTGACACACTTTCATAGGTGTGCGACTAAGATGATTGTCACAAGGCCTTTACAATGCTCCACCTCAACGTAACCCCACACCGCTAGATATCACCTCTTTGGGCCTCGCTCACGGGAGGTCTCCCATTTGCGCCGTGCAGTTCCCGTGGCTTCTTCCCTCTTTATCCACACTGCATTCTCACCAATGGCGAAGCCATACCAAGGCGAACAGATTAGTTAGCCAGGTCCTACTCATCATAGACTTGTGGTTGCACTATTTTTATACGAGAGGTCATCATAAGAACTCGGTCCTTTATTGACTCAGGTGGTACATCCACATACCCACTCTATCATGCACCTAGCACCAACCACTCTTTCCAGCCACCTGAGTCTAAATTTGTTTTTCAGGTTTTCCTTTGTTTTTTTTAAAAAAATTACCTTTAGTCCAAAGATACCAACCAAAGCTTGACCTCGATCGCCAAAGACTATTTTCAAATGTTTCTAATGATGTTTCGGGCAAATCATTGCCCATATGACAATGTATGTAAGCGAGGCTAAGCATGACACTTAAGTATATAATTAGTGACTATTAGGTATCCCATTTATCGAGGGTGACAAGGGTAGCATCCAAGTTCAAGGGTTGGAATGTTATACTCAATTATCACTAAGGTATTAACTATCAGCTAACATAACATACATATATAAAACATAGCAATGCAGTTTGATAATTTAAAACAGTATAACTACATTTCAAAAGTAGGTGCAAAATGATCAAAGTATTGACTCGCCTTACTCAGTATTCTGATAACCTCGATCCTGTTCTAGCTCAATGTTCTGATAATCATCTCGCTCAATGTGTTGATAATCATCATGTTCAATGTTCTGACAATCTTGATCTTGACCTCGTCCTTGTTATGGTTGATGTTCCATTATATCTTCAGATTATAACTACGTAGAATACGATCGAATCCAAGAACGTCTGAAAGCATTCAAATAAAATCCAATAAATCCAAATACATTCAATACAAAAGGAAACACTTCAAATGAAAGTAAACATATCTAACGACATCTTGAAAGAACGAAGTATTCCAAATGAAACTAATCATACCTAGTGGAGTTGATGAAGGAAATACTTTAGACGAGGTATATCTAAAGGGAGTTGATGAAGGAAATTCTGCAGACGAATTATCTTCAAAGAAAGTTGATGAAGGAAATACTTCAGACGAAGTATAATAAAAGAAGTTGATGAAAGAATTACTGCAGACGAAGTATAATCAAAGGAAGTTGATGAAGGAAATACTTCAGACGAAGTATAACCAAAGAAGTTGATGAAAGAAATACTGCAGACGAAGTATAATCAAAGGAAGTTGATGCAGGAAACATTTCAGACAAAGTATAACCAAAGAAGTTGATGAAAGAAATACTGCAGACAAAAGTAGATAAATCCAAACTCTATTTGTTTGGTCTAGTAGTGGGATCTTTGGTTGATAGCCAGGCTTATGGTTAGGTAACTTGTTTGATCCGGAGCGAGGGTGAGAGGGATCGAGCTCTCGGGAAGTCCGCCGGTGTAAAGGAGTTTGGACTCCAATGGGAGGGAGAGAATATTCATAAGAATATCTCTCATCGGTCTACCTAAAGGGGAGAGATCACCCAGTTAGATAGGATCCTTTGACCCACACTCGGGTCATGAATGGTCCTTGTACGGGAAACAGGTAACGATAGCTGATAGCTAGAGCCTAGGTGATGTTGTTTGGTGGATGAACTTCTATCATCCACTTTGGAACATACCACCACTGCTCACGTGGCGCCTAGATGCTGTAATGATTCTTTTAGTTATTACTTCCTATTTACCGAGGAAGTTCCATGAGAGTCAGGTGAGACCTACGTGTAGGTATGAGGATTCGCTCTGGGTAGACATAAGTCTCACCGACACATGGGACCTAGCTCATTTAATAGTATCTTATCGATTCGTATTTATCAAGGAATTTCCATGAGCCTTAACCGGAACTTCCAAGCGTTGGCTGGACATTGGCCTTACAACTTAATCAGGGCATCTACGAGTTTGGGTTCATCTACGAGGTGACCTTTACTAAGTCTTACTACATACATGACTTGACATATATTAAAGTAAACCTAGCATACTGGTTGACCTTTAGCTACAACATCTGCTAACAACCACTTATAGCTAACTAGGTTATGGCTACATATGGACTTATGTGTTTTCATCTGCCTACTTCTTGTTCAGTGGTTACCCTATCGGCTTCGGTTCCGATTGCTTGGTATGAAGTCGTGACATAGCTACTGCTAATCTTCATGACTATCTATGAGTACAAGTAATCTTATATATACTACAAGGTTTATATTTTAGCTTCTAAGTAAACCTAGTTAGGTGTGAGGCCTACTCGCCATATCATGTTATATTAACTAGTCTCAATTAAGGTCTATTACCATTATACTTTACTGGACGTCGTAAATTAGTTAACCTCATGTTAGGGGATCCTAGGGTTATTGCCTAGAGACACATTAGTTTCCCCTGGTTATCTTATAGCATTATCAGGTTTTAGGTTAACCTTTCCAACTGAATGGGTCCTAGTTGTGTTTGATCTGTTTAGACAAATGATGTCTACTTGTAAGTACGTGCCTCCACAATGCATCGTTTTATTTCTAATCTACTAATGTTTGTATGTGTCATTGACGTATTATCATTGCTATCATTTACCCTTGTTATAGCATCGGCCTAGGGCCTACCGGTCATTTGACATTCTATGTGCCTAACTTTGTAATAATAGGGGCATAAGGTTTCGTGTTTTATGTGTTAACAGCTTCATGTAACCTTTGCTCACTAACCTTCATTAAGTATTCCTAATGCTCTTATCACCTTAGCCTTGGCCTAGGGTTCATCGCCCAGAGTTTGGACACATATCATAGAGTTCAAATGTCATTTGAAAATTTAAATGAACCCCCAAAATGAGTGTTTTATGGTTTATTGGATAGGGTTTGAATTTAGGAAAATTTAGAAATAAAAATCGTTCGATTCGGAGTTGAAACGAGTGAGAATGAGCTCTCCGAAGTTTAAACCTAATTTAAATCCTGGAAAAAGAAAAGAGAGAGAGAATCTCTCTCAATGACAGGTGGGACCCGCACCCTTTTCTTTTTCTTACGATTTATTTTATAACAGATAAACCTTCAGTGATAGGTGGGTCCCATGTACTTTCTTCTATTTTATTTTATTTTCCAAAAGGTAATCTATTTGCTAGCGAGTGGGACCCACTGTTACGGACTCGGTTCATGCGATAGTGCATGAACTGAAGGTCCACAAGCACAGTACATGGTCTATGGATTAGAGTCCACTGTGCCCTTAATTTCTCCGGGCCCGCGCATTAGTGTCTCTACACAAAACCCTATGAATTAATTTCCTTGCTTTCTGTTTGCGGGCTCGCAAGTCAGTGACATCAGGCGCCATAATTAACCGACAGTAATTACTACTTAACCCTACAGACAGAGATTTGGTCTCTTAATTTCGCTAGCACAGTATATGTCCGCTTCAGACACAATAGAGCACGCCTAAGCATTGACTCCCCGAGCTTGTCGCCGGTGATAGGGGGCACGGCGCCACCGGTTAAGGCTAAAAATGGAACCCCAAGGTCCTTGTGACCCTACTGGTACCAGCGGTGAGGCTCTGATGGCCTATGGCGGCAGTGCGATGAAGTTTGGCGGTGGGGCTCACAGGGCTGCTAGGCCATTTTGAAACTCAGTGATGCCCTTGGTTAATTGGCACGCACATGAGCTTCTACACGGCATTAGGAACTCACCAGTGCTGATGATTACAACGGGGACAGTCAGTGGTGGCTCGGCGGCGAGGACCAGTGGTGGCGAGGGGCACTTCGTGTGGAGGCAATGACCTAGGAGAAGAGAGGAGCCGTGAGTGGTCGGGTATGAACAAGAGACGTGATAGGGTGCTTAAGGTGAGAGGAATTGGGATAGAACTCACCAAGCGAGGTGCAGTGGTGGAAATGAGGGTGTTGACCAGAGTTGGGGAAGAAGGGAATGGCGGTAATTCCTACGAACGAAAAGTGCAATTAGATGAGGGAAAATGTTTATTGGGCTCTAGAACATATGCTGACGTGGTTAGCGAAGCTTGGAGATCACCAGAGTGTCGGCGGCGGCCCAAAACCAGAGCTTGAGCTTTACTCGTGCTGGTGCTTGGTAGGAGAAGGGGGAAGGTGGGAAATGGCAGGAAGAGGCAATGGGGCTCTAGGCAACCCTTAAATAGGCGAGAGACAACGGCAGACGCAATGTGGTGGTGTTGCTCTCGGTTGCGACGGCTTGGGCGCTGAACTGAGGCAACGCTCCTGGTTGCGACGGCTTGGGCGCAGCAATGAACTGAGGCGACAACGGATGCAATAGGGTTGGGCGGCTAGTGGCGCGCGAGTTGCGGGCGGGACGCCAGAGCTGTAGCAACATGGCAGGCGTGGGTGCACAAGCGACATTGGCGAGACGGTGTTGGCAGGAGGCGCTTGCCACGGGGTGGTGATGGGCGTGGCAGGCACGTGCTCTGGAGGAGAAAGAGAAGAAGAGTGAGAGAGAAGAAAGGAGGCGTGCGAGAGTTGGTCAAGCCGCACCAGAGCCAGGAGGTGGTCCAGCCAAGAGAACAGTGGAAGGAAAGAAAAAGATAGGAAAAATTGGGAAAAGGCATAAGAAACAGGAAATGTGGTGAGTGCTAATTCCTGACTTTTGCTAAGAAAATTCTCAGGTGGTGATTGAATATTTAGAGGATTGGGTTTCAAATTTTATGCTTTCGACCTTAGGATTTTTCATGCAACACTTTTAAGTAAATCTTACTTTTACTTGATTCTTTTGCTTTTACAATTTATGTTTCTAGGTTTTTTGCATTTAGGGTCTTCGTCTTTCATCACTTGTGTTGGCAAAAAGAGAAATACAGATCAAATAACTCCCAAAAATGTAGGCAAAAGGATGACAACAGATAGCATACAAAAAAGTTTTTAAAAATCTCGTATTTTTGTCTTCGGTAACTTTTTGGGGTGTTACAATATTTCATCGATGTTTCACTGTGTGAGTTAGTTACTGATCATAGAACTAGTTCAAAATATACAAAGGATTTTGGATGTGTAAATCTGGGTCCCGACATATAACAAGATTGATAATTTTCCAAAGGAGTACATTTAGCTTTTAGGAAAATCAACAATCTGTTGAAGATAGAATGCAAATACAGGGATACTGAACACAAGGTATAATGTGAACTGACTGTCCATCTCTCGTAGCTTTGGATGTCCATTGGGTATATCAGGGTATGATATAACTTGAATTAGGTCTTGTCATACTAGAATGTCAGCGCGATCATTAGATATAATATACGGCTTCACCGGATTCAGGTCTTATCAAATTAAAACGAGAAAATTCCTTATACGCCATGCAAAGTTGCGGCTTACTTTCCTGGGTAATGCTACGGTCCGTGCGTCCAGAACTCCGGATGCATCGAAGCTTCATTTCTCGAGCCCACCACCAGGTCCGCCATCAACTGCTCTTCACTTCAAGTCTTACTCTTCACGCTTACCACTTGTTTCTTATCCTTGCTCTCCCCAATTCCCCGTGCTCTTCACTGCTTTTCTCTCCCGATCCACTATAGCGAGACGAACGAATTCACATGGAGCCTCGCACACGAGCACGAGCCATCTCCACCTCGCCATTTGCGAACCCATCCACTTTCTCCGTAGTATAGCCGCCGCTGCTGCCACTTCCACTCCTCGCCGCGGCAGCCACACCGCCTGAGACCTTCCGCACCCACACACGCTGGTCACCGCCACCACTAGCTCCTCCAAGTCTCCAACCCTCTTGTCCGAGCTCCAAACATGAGGCGAGTACCCAGCAAGGAAGGCGGCGGGGAGCGAGGACGCGGGGTTCGTGCGGGCGGACCAGATCGACTTCAAGAGCCTCAACGAGCAGCTGGAGCGCCACCTTGGCCACCCGGAGCGGGGCGTGCCCGCCATTGCCTAGCCCAGGAGCCGCCGCGGCGAGTCTACGAGGCTGAGGGAGGAGTCGCAGCTGCTGCTGCTGCAGCAACATAGGTGCCGGGAGGATTGGGAGATCAACCCCTCCAAGCTCGTCATCAAGGGCGTCATCGCCCGCGGCACCTTCAGTAATAATGTTGCGCCCCTTTTAAAAAAATGTTGCAACTGTGAAAAAAATGCTGTGACACGATGAAAAAAAATGTTGTACATGGGGAAAAAATGTTGCATCTGAATTCTAAGATGTTGTATCTTTTTTTTATATGTTGGTGTCATCTAGATGTTTGTGCGTGTTTGATTCTGAAAATGTTTGTGTTGTTTTGATTCTAAAAATGTTTGTTTGTTTGATTCCGAGATTTTGAGATATTGTTGTATATGATTTTTTTGATATATTACACCCAGTGAAAAAATAGGGAAATGATATGGGCCGTGCGTCCGGACCGGACGCACAAAAAAAATTTATGTACCTATCTCTGGTCGTGTTGTGTTGGACTTTTCGCTCGCCTTTCTAGCGTTAATTCCTGGGATTATCTGTGTTGATGACTCGATGTATAGTTGTATACTGACCCAATCCGATGATGGTCCGTGGGAGGAAGGAGAGAAGAGAGAGAGTAAGGCGGTGAGTGAGTCTCCAAGGGCGTGCATCAGTCAGCAATAAGGCGTGACGCGACACACGGCCCACGCCTGTGTGTGGAATTTTTTAATAATATTATTTTAATACAGATTTACATAATAAATAACCATTTTTTCTTAAAAAATGAGTTCCTATTGTCACTTGAAATGGTGACGGTAGCCCTATCGCCATGGACGAAGATATGTTGTCATTTGAATTGGCAACATTTTTTTTAGATGCTTTGTTTTTTGATTTGCGATGTTGCAACCGTTGTCCGGGGATGTTGCAACCATTATCCAAGAATGTTGCAACCGTTGTCCGGAGTTGTTGCAACCGTTGTCTGGGGATGTTGCAACCGTGTTTGGGGGATGTTGCAACCATTGTCCTAAGATGTTGCAAACATTGTCCGGAGATGTTGCAACCATTGTCCGATGATATTGCAACAGGGATGTTGCAACTATTGTCCTATGATGTTGCAACATTTCCAATTAGGTTTTGGCGACGCAGGAATGTTGCAACCGTTGTCCGGGGATGTTGCAACCGTGTTCGGAGATATTGCAACCATTGTCCTAAGATGTTGCAAACATTGTTCGGAGATGTTGCAACCATTGTTCGATGATGTTGCAACCATTGTCCGATTATGTTGCAACGGGGATGTTGCAACTATTGTCCTAGGATGTTGCAACATTCCCAATTAGGTTTTGATGACGCACGAATGTTGCAACCGTTGTCTAGAGATATTGCAACTACTGTCCTAGGATGCTGCAACCGTTGTCCGGGGATGTTGCAACTGTGTTCGGGGGATGTTGCAACCATTATCCTAAGATGTTGCAAACATTATTCGGGGATGTTGCAACCATTGTCCGATTATATTGCAACTATTGTCCGATGACGTCGCAACCGTTATCTAGACATGTTGCTTTTTCGGACCGTACGATGAGACCTATTTCTATATGCCACGCTATCTTCTAATTAATCAAGTAACTGATGGGTGTGACATTCCGTAAAAAGAACGCAATGAATGTCAAACTAGCTATAAATGTGAGCAAAATGTAGGCCCTACACCGTCATTTTGTCAAGGTATGAATACGACCGATGGATAGCTGCAACTCAACAAGCATGTATACCTCATTTGCCAAGTCAAAGTCTCCTCCGTGCTGTAGAGGTGGCCATCGAGGCTGCCATTGTGCACGAGCTCGTAGACAAGCAGCAATTTCGGACCGTACGAGTGGGATGCTCCATCCGTACGTCCGACTCTTAACAGCGCCCGAAAAAATATTGCACCATTTTTTTTATTGCATTATGATAGTTGCGCCCTACTTTTCTAAGCCTTTTCTCGTCACTTCCGTCCCTTGCCCGTGAGCTTGGCATTAAGTTGGACCGGAAAAGACGCCCTTGCCCTTCTCCTTTTTCTTCCTTCCTCCCTCGTCGAATATTCCAAGAATATTCTTTCTTTTATGCCGTCCGGAGCGTCCTCAACTCCTCATCCTTCTCTCGACAGAGAACACAACGAAGGAAAAAATTGCGATCGAAAAAGAAAGAATCTAACACCAATTCAATTGAGGTAGGTCGGCATGGGCAGCGACCTTGGTGGCTGGGCCAAGGGCGGCCCGGGCCGAGGACTCTAGACTTCAGATCTGCCATGGAAGCGAGCTCTGCGACCTCGGCACCTAGCCGGATCATCGGAGCCCTCGACAGTGGGCTCGGTAGCATGCTCAACGATGACGGCAGCGCGAAGCACCAGCCGTGGCGCCATGCTTGATGGCAGCGACGACAGCGGGGACTCGATGCGCACACCGCACACATGCGACGCACGGTGCTGCTCCCCGCCTTCGCCTCCACCTCCCGCACCGGCGCCGCCTCCGCCTCCGATCGTTCAACCTCTCCCGCCTCGCCGCCCCCGCCCTCGAGCCTGCGGTGGCTAAGGTCCCGGATTTAGGGTCCGACGAGCACCCGCCGCTTCTGGAGAAGGAATGGCAGTGGTGGTCGAATTGGGGAAGGAGTGGCAATGGTGGTAGCACACGACCACGGTAGCGGCGACAATCCACTTCGGCTCTGATTAGCAGCGGCAGCATCTCCGATTTCTGGCGGTCATGAACTCAGTTGATTAGAGCTAGGCTTGGGAACTCACCTCGGCGGGAGAGAGAGGACCGTGGAGAAGGAAGAATACAAGGGCTAGTTAGGAATTTTGTGAAAATACTGACAGTTCTTTTTTTTGGGGGGGCTAACGGCGAGTGAGCCTAACGAGGGTGACGGTAGTAGCGTGGCGGGTACTGAAATTTGCTCCGGTGACACCGAAGGGAAGAACATTTTTTCGATACTAGCTAGTAATTTTTCTTGACAAATAAGTAATTTTTTCAATTAAAATTCCAGACGGATCAGAGTATAATCCATATCTAGTTCCAGCACCAATTCTAACCGAAAATTTTTAAGAGTGCTCCAAATTGAAACTTGCACAAGAAATAACTTCCCTGCCTTAAAAAAGAGCCCTGTTGAGAAAACCGTGAGACTTTTCCTAACTGCTTGCCTAGTTACCATTAGGGCGTGATAACTGATGATATATAAATTCTTTGTCTATACTACTCTTCATGTCACCAGTAGACAAAGACTAAAGACAACTCATTCAATAAGATGCAGAACAATTTCTTTGTCTTTTTAGTTGTCTTTATAGAACACATAATCTTTTAACGCTTTTCTTGTTTCTTGTCTATAATCCATTTCTGATTGTAGACAAGATCTTTCTCCTCTTCATTCTCTTTCATCCACGCCAAGAAAAATCATACATGGCAATAACTATAGACTACCGACATGTTCCCATCATCATACATGCTCTTAGTCCATAACATTAACAGTACTGTAGAGCACTGCTCTAACCCTACACATGCAACTGACCCATCACTCCCTCCTATTATGATTCGCGACTTTAGATATCTTGCATCTTCCTTTCTCTATCTACAATTCTACAAACTATGGGTTCAGAGAAAAAGCTGTCATCTGGAATTGTTCTTGATGAGACCTCTGCATATATGCTTTGCAAATTGTCCTGTCTATGCATCTTAGGCCACCCAAGTGTCCCTTAGCTCTTCACTCGCTCAAAGGACACCAACCCTAGCAATATAGCCGATAGATGAAAAGAGCACGGAATAAAAATTCGTAGACACATAGAAGGAAAAATATAACAAATTAAACCACCGGAAATTTTCACACTGTTTTGGTGTATGACTTCCTTAGGTCAATTCTAAGCATATTTTATTTAAACAATTTGATGTGATGCCCACTTGTCAGTGGCTTTGGTTGACAGCAACTCAACAAGCTATTCTGCAATTGACATTCGTCGCTACATTGTTTCACTGATGCGATATAAAATTAAAGATTGGATTTCAACGTAAGAATCTACTAAAGAAAGTTGGTAATATTTGTGATTCTCAGTGACACATGGTTGATGCCATGGAGGGACCATGATATCGCAAGGTATAGATTGTACAAGCATGGCATCTTTCTCAAATATGCAGATCGAAAAAAAAATGATTTTTGACTTCTGAAAAAGGATATGGCTTAAATGGAAGGTACGAGAGATAATTAAAAGTCTGTTGTCAAACCTTTATGAATGTCATCCCAGTGAAAGAAAAAACTTTGTTTTACTCTGTTCTTCTTTGGAAAAGTCTGAACATGCTCTTGAAAGCAAAGACCGATGAGGCTACCATGCTTGCGTAACTCCCCTGTCAGAGCTGTTGTCGTTTTTGATACAGTGTAACTTCGGTTGTTTTTCTGCTCTCGTTTTCTTTTCATGTTCTCTCTACTCCTTCCTTTCAATGAACATTACATATTTTGCATATTTTGTGTTAGTTCATTTAATATGAGTGGAAATTATTTAAGCGCAGAGTACATGCGAGACATAAATTAACTTCCTAGAAAAAAAAACATAAATGTTAACTTCTGTTTGACCTAGCACAAACATGGCTCCAAAATATTTTCATCTCTGTCAAAATCCAATCTACAATTTATGTCCTTACTTCTACTTGAGTACCAGCGTACACTACTAGTTGAAGAATATTGTTTCAAATCGACAATCTCGACACCTACTTAGTGCATAGGAGTGATTTGACCAAAGTAGGGAATGTTTTTCCATTAAAGATTTCCAAAATTTCTCTAATACACAATCGATCTGCCATTTGCAGTAGCCACTCTTGCCTGTACACATCATGCCCATGTGTTACATCTTTCTTTTCAGTAGCAAGTTACGAGCTGCCACATATCAGATCTCTTGATACCCACTTTGCCTGGAATCCCTACCCTCTTTCAGATGCCCCTTATCCATACAAAATGCCGTCTTCTCTGGCCAGTATTGAAAGATCAAAAGCAAAAATTCAAATTACAAAAGGCAACTTCGGAGCGCGGCATCACATACCTCTCCATTTCTCATGAGGTGTAAGGGGCTTGCTTTTGGTGAGATTCCAGACACAGGATAAGAGCTAGTGTGAGAGGCCATTGCTGTTCATGGGTGACTGTATGGAATCAAGCTTCTCAACGCTGAATTAGCCTGACAACGATGTGATTCCCGGGATGGTCTCCATGCGCTCGGTGACTGGTGTCGGCGTCGCTGATCACTCACCGACTTTGTGAACCAGGAGGGTGATCTTATCTGAATGTGAAGTAATTGATTTCCACTTGAACAGTAGTGATCACCGGATAATATTTAGTGAATTGCCAAGCATTAACATGAACCATCAAAATTGTAGAAGTTTCGCCAGTTCAGTTTTTAATAATTGAAGTTCCATTACATGTAATTCGGTTCCATGTTTCACATATATGTTTGATTAACTCAGTTAGAGCATCTTTAGACCATCTCTAATGTTGTGTTTTAGCCGGTTCAAATGAGGAGAGAGAAGACATTGAATCGATTCAATACATTGGAGGGATCGATTCAACTCAGTTCAAAGTCATGCCACATAAGCATTCTAGGAACCGAGCTTATTTTTCTCCAATGTATTGAACCGATTCCTACTAATAACCGGGATCCACGTTTCATTAAAAAACCACAAACTAATAATATCCTCTCTCAACCGCACTCTCTCCTATGTAGTTGTTTAATGCTTATATGAGTTGTTTAATGCTTTGAATCGATTCCTAAGTAGGGTTCAGTTCCATGCATTTTTTTGTTGGAATCGACTCCTCCAATGTATTGAATCGATTTAATGTATTCTCTCTCCTCATTTGAATTGGCTAAAACACAACATTGGAGATGGTCTTATATGCAAGACTTGCCAACTATCATCTGGATCGAAGTCCAAAATGCTTGAAATTGTTGACATAATTGTAGTTTTAGCAAATATTTCAGATTAATTCCAAATTTAATTATGAATAGAAAAACATAATTCCAGTACCAACAGTAAGACATGAGCATCAAATAAATGATTCCAAATACAGATATACTACTCAAGTATTCTGAACAGGAAATCATGCTATACAGAATAAACTCATGAATCAAACCAATTAGCATAATGCTCAAATTTGTCAGCCAAACCGCAGATGGAACACACGCACTAGATAAACACACGAACGCTGGAAGCTTGAACTCAAGAACGCAAGAAAGACAGAACGGATTTCTGTGCCGCACAACTGCTGTAGCTTTTTTCTGATTTCTTTCTTCGATTGCTTCTCTAATGGTTCCAAGACTCATATGTGCCCTTATAAAGGCTGAGTACATGGACTTTGAATCCAACTCGGTTTCTACTCAAACGGATATGGCAAGAAAAAAAGCTAAACAATGATTAAATTCTAACAAACCACTCCCTAATCATTGTGTGCTTACTTGATTTCGACTATGCCAACCTTCGCACGTAGTTCTTGGAACTTGATGCACCCAAGTGCCTTAGTCAAGATGTCCACGAGCTGTTCTCCAGTGCTAATGTACCCCATCTCAATTTTTCCATTCTCGACGTGCTCCCAAAGGAAGTGATACCGAGTGTCGATGTGCTTGCTTCGATCATAAAAGACCGGATTCTTGCTAAGGGAGATAGTGGACTTATTGTCCACCTTGAGCACGACGCTACCGGTTTCTTCGTTCTTCAGCTCACCAAGCAGGCGAGCGAGCCAAATACCTTGACACGCCGCCGTCGTCACAGCAATGTACTCGACCTCGCAAGAGGATAGTGCCACGGCCTTCTGTTTTTGTGACTGCCAGCTGACTAGACTGTGGCCGGAAAAAAAAACAGCACACCGGTGGTCTCTTGTAGTCGTCGACGTCACCGGCCATGTCGCTGTCTCTGTAGCCAACCAGTCGTAGCTCCTCCATCTTCCTTGCATAGCGGCAGCCATAGTTCCGAGTACTAGTAATGTACTAGAGGATGTGTTTGACTGCTGCCAAGTGCTCGGTGGTTGGTGTTTCCATGAAACGACTCACATACCCAACCGAGTACGCGATGTCAGGCCGTGTATGCACCAAGTACCGTAGACTTCCGACGATGCTCCTGTATGTCATAGCGTCAGTGGGAGGAATTGAACTCACCTTGCTCAGCTTGAACCTGGCCTCCATCAAAACATGGCATGGGTTGCAATCCACCATGCTGCTCTTCTTGAGAATCTTCAAAGCGTACGTCGCCTGGTTTAGCGTGATGTACCCATTGGTCTGGTGTACTTCTATACTGAGATAGAAACTGAGCAAGCCCAAGTCGCTCATCTTGAACTAGCTCTTCATCTCCTCCTTGAAACTGGTAAGCTCCTGCGGATCCGCCCCTATGATGATCAAGTCATCAACGTACACTCCCACAAGAAGACGCGACATATCGCTATCATGCATGTACATAGCGTGTTCCGACTCGCTCCAATGAAACCCAAGTGATAGTAGACAACTGTCGAGCTTAGTGTTCCATGCTCTTGGTGCTTGTCGCAAAACGTACAATGCTTGAGAAGCTTCAAGACCTTCTCCTCATGGCCATCAACCACGAAGCCAGGGGTTGCGTGATGTAGACTTCCCCCTCAAGTTTGCCATTAAGCAACACTGATTTTACATCCATGTGATGCACTGGCCACCCCTCATGTGCGGCGAGTGTAATCAAAAGATGCACAGACTCGAGGTAAGCGACTAGCGCGAACACCTCGTTGAAGTCAATGCCTTGTCGCTGCATGTACCTGATGAGGATATAATAATCCTCATTTAATTATTTATCTGTAATTCATATTATAGATAGCAATGTCTTTATATTACTCATGAGTATACCCCTTACTCTTCATAAGGGAGAAGCTTAGCCGAGTGGTCGAAAGTCTTACTACGACCACCCCTAGTCGTAAGCCATTTCTACGACTAGTCTCAAGTCGTAAGCCCTTTTTCTATGACTCGCCTTAGGTTGTGAGTCTCCTCTACGAGCACCCTGTGGTCGTAAGTCTCTCCACAACCTAGTCAGCAACGACCACCCCATAATCGATAAAGCCTACCAATATGTAGGCCCAGTCGACTAGGGAGTCTTATACGCCGTGTTTAACACATGAGGCAGTTAGCATACGTTGTTATTCCCTGTGAGTAACTGCATGTTTTACATCTCTATCTCTGACAATAACTACCTGGCGACGTGGGGGAGTTATTTCTCTGACAGCAATCTCCACCAACGGTTCACCATTTGGAACGTTGGGACGTCTCTTGGCTTAGAGGAACTGCCACCCCTTCATGCGCTATATAAAGGATGAAGTTAGTGGACAGAGGGGCAAGACAATTTGGAGCACAAGACATTAGGTTTTAGTCTTTCTCTTTATTGTAATTTACACACTCAATACAGTACAACAGGAGTAGGGTTGTTATTTTCTCCGGAGAAGGCTTGAACCTGTATAAAATCACTGTGTCATTCTTTGTGTGGTTCTTAGTCTAGGAGATCCCCCAAAACAAACAATCATACGTAAGATCGGTACTAGATCACCGATAGTTGGCGCCGACCGTGGGGAAACTTCTGGTGATTCCTCGTCAACAGGTTCTCTTTATTCTCTCAACTCTGATGCTTCCATGGCAGGAGAGTGGAACGAGGAGAATTGGTTTGACCTGGCCAACTACGCAGAACTCGACATAGATGCTTGCTACGACTACAAGCAGAGTATTATTTCATCTGATGGTAATGCCGCCTCTAGAGATCTTTCACCAGATCCAGGAGATCATACCACAGACAGAGTTGAGGAGGGATCCTTTTCCCCCACAACATGACGTCCAAATGGGGAACTAGATTCCTTAGAGGGCAAGGGTCTATCCGACCACAATCAGGACTGCACCAAGGCAGGCTCAGAACATAGCGAGAGTTCTCCCTCCAAATGTTCGAGTCCGTCTGAGGCCGTCCGACCTGGCACGGCAAGTCCTGGAAGCCATCATTCCGAGACTCCATCAGCATTTGGTGGTCGTCTCTCTTCGGTTACCCCCGCAGAGGATATGGGCGAGCACGCTTTTCCCGTGGATTCGACCATACCCTTGCAGGGCTCACCTATGAATAGAGATAGTTATAACCCAGAATTCCTCTTCTTGGAGGGGCTTGCTCCAATTTGCGAGGCGTTGTCATTCGACTACTTCTCAAGCCAAGAGGCCTCAGGCACAAGTGGAGGTCATATCCAGGAGGTCTTCGTCCTCCCCTCAGATCCTAGTTGCTCTCCTAGAGGCAGGACCGGGGATGCTCCCCGTCAATCACACACTACGACCTCTCGTGGTGATGGCGAGGACACCTCCGGCAATGAACATGATCAACACTCTGATGAGCGTGGGATAAATCCTAGAAATAATCGCTCTCCATTAAGGCGAACTCAAGCAACCTCAGATGTGGAAGATCATGAGACTGTCCGGAGGAGAAGAATTGCCACCCAAAGAACTTTGCTTGGGCGCACTCAGTATTGGTTCGAAGAGGCTTAGGAACTTCAGCATATAAATGACCTGCTCGAGAACCCAACTCATGAACTCGCATGAAGGCTTCGGAGCACGATGGCTAGACTTGAGCAACCTCACTGACACTATTATGCAAGTTGTACTGGGATGACTCCGTCGAACACCAGTCGTTCGAACAACTCACCTTGTGGAGATCGGAACGACAATAAGTCGCGTTGCTCCCCCAACCATAACTCTAGTCGGAGAAGAGTTCTTCGGACATTGGATGATTGACAAGCTCTCAGGGGAGGTGATCGTTCACCACTCCAACCCAGGAATCTGCAAGAGTAGATGGCATACGAGGAGTAGTACCCTCATAGGACTGAGACCTATCATAGGTCGGGTCCGCCTACAACCAGGTATCGTCATGTGCAATCACCTGGTGACATCAACCTTTCTTTCCCGCAAAGAAGGCGCCATGATGTCATTACCAGATGTCGGGGCGTTCTCGCTTGATCTCTGAGCAGTTCGCTGGCCACCGTGGTTTCGACCAGTGAACATGGAGAAATTTGATGGGTCCCAGAATCCCATTGAATTTCTTAGATCTACACGACCGTAGTTCAAGTAGCAGGAGGAGAAGAGTGTGTCATGGTAAATTATCTTCCTACTGTGCTCGAAGGATCCACTCGGTCATGGTTGTTAAACCAACCATTAGAGTTGATCTATTCGTTGCAACACCTCTACGACTTACTGTTGCTAATTTCTAAGGCACCTACCATCGTCCTAGGAAGGAGGATGACCTGCACAGGATGAGATAGAACGACCACGAGACCCTGCGTCAGTTTATCAGGCGTTTTAGTCAGGTTTGAAATTCCACACCTGAAGTTTCTGATTCTTCTGTTATTAGAGCATTTAAGTAGGGAGTCCGCAATAGAAGAATAACAGAGGACATCGATTTAAATCCTCCAGCTACTGTCGCCGAGCACTTCGAGATGGCCAATAGATATGTGACTGCTGCTGAAGTAGTTGAGTGAAACAAAACCATCGACCCAGACGACAAAATCCCACAGGTAGTAGGTGAAAGTAGCAAGAAGAAGGATAAGAAGACTAAGAAATCCAAGAACAAGGCCAAATGCCAAAAGCCTCAAGCCAACAGTTCCAAGGAAGTCTTGGCCGTAAGCGATAAGGAGCCTTGGAGTTCCAAATCGTACTCCGACCGGGGCAAAGGCAAATGCCCCGAGTGGAAGAATGACAAGCCCAGGTGGTGTCCTTTCCATAAAAAGGAAGGGCATGACCTTCGCAATTGCTGAATTTTCCAATGAAAACTCGAGGACTATTACACCGGCAAGGGACCACTTTCTACACTTGAGGAGGTAGGACAAACAAGTGGTTGAAAAGAGTCAGACAACGATGAAGAGATGTCGTTTCAGGATCCGAAGCACATCATCGACCACATTTATGAGGGATCTTCAGCATACGAGTCAAAGTGATAACTTAAGGCTGTCGAATGTGAGGTAAACTCCATTGACCCTCCTCTTGTCAATAAATTACTGAAGTGGTCGGAAGTTGCCATCTCCTTCGAGAAGGCGGACTGTCCGATCCCTTCTACTCGACCAGGTAGGTTTCTTATCGTGGTCAAGCCCACCATCAACAACTGCCAAGTAAATCGAGTGTTAGTTGATGGTGGCAGTTCGTTAAATATTTTATTTATGAGTGCCTTGGATGAAATGCAAGTACCTCGAACCAAGATAAAACCCGTACGATACTCATTCCATGGGATCGTACTAGGTTCTTTGGCCAAACCAAAAGGCCAAATTTCTCTGCCTGTAATGTTTGGTTCTCCAAGCAATTTCAGGACAAAGAAAATCTCTTTTAACATGGTCGATTTTGATACGGCACAATGCCATACTCGGATGACCAACTCTGGCAAGATTCCTAATGGCTGCTCATTACGATTATTAATGTCTTAAGATGCCAGATCCCAAAAGAGTGATCACAGTCCGTTGTGATAAAAAGATGGTGCTTACATGCGACTGTCGATCCCTCGAGATGGTTGGCCAGATACCAACTCGAGAAGCAAGCAAGAGTCAGCCTTCGACCAAACAGTTGAAGCCTAAAGCTACTCTAAAACCGAACGATCAAGTCAAGGAAGTTCCGCTGGATCCAGAGGAGCCTTCGAAGACTATTCGCATCGGGGATACTTCCTACCCTAAATAGGAACACGCCCTTACCTTCCTCCGAGATAACGCAGATGTCTTCAGGTGGCAAGCATCCGACATGCCCGGAGTCCCTAAGGAGGTGATTAAACATAGGCTAGCTCTAGGTCTGACAAGAAACCCGTAAAACAGAAATTACGAAGATTTGCACCTGATCGACGAGATGCTATTAGATCAGAATTAGACAAGCTACTTATAGCAGGCATTATAGGAGAAGTCGACCACCCAGAGCGGTTGGCTAACCTGTAATGGTTAGGAAGTCTAATGGTAAGTGGCGTATGTGTGTAGACTTTACTGATCTTAATAAAGGTTGTCCAAAATATGATTTTCCACTTCCTCGTATAGATCAGTTGGTTGATTCTACTGCTGGTAGCGAAGTCTTATTTTCTAGATGCATATTCTGGTTATCATCATATTCGTATGTGTTTAGATGATGAAGAAAAGACTGCATTTATTAGACGATTTGGAATATTTTGTTATGTCAAAATACCATTTGGTCTAAAGAATGATGGCGCTTCTTTTTAACGCTTGATACAATCGACTTTTTCACCTCAACTAGGCCAGAATTTGGAAGCCTATGTTGATGATCTAGTCGTAAAAAGCATCAAGCGACTTAATCATATTTCCGATATGTAAGAAACATTCGACAACCTCACAAAACACCGTTTAAAACTCAATTCTAAGAAGTGTGTGTTCGGAATATCGTCAGGAAATTTGCTTGGATTTCTTATCTCTGCACGAGGAATCGAAGCAAATCTTGAAAAGATAAAGGCCATTGAAAAAAATGTGCCCTTTGACGACGAAAAAAGAAGTCCAGGGTGCATGGCGGCTTTAAGTCATTTCATAGCACGACTGGGAGAAAAAGGACTTCCTTTTTTCAAACTTCTAAGGAAGCATGAGGGTTTCAAGTGGTCAGAAGAGGCAAACAATACCTTTGAGGATATCAAGAGATATCTTATGAGTGCTCCTGTTTTGGTTTCTCTGAAACCAGAAGAGACACTCTTAATATGTCTAGCTGCCACGCCACAGGCAGTGAGCGCAATACTGGTTGTCGAACATGAGAATGTTCAACGACTAGTTTACTACGTTAGTGAAGTTTTACACAGTCCTAAGGAGTGATACCCTCAGATCCAAAAACTTTTATATGCCATCCTCATGTCTTCGAGGAAACTGAAGCATTATTTTCAAACGTACAAGATAATTATACCGTCTGAGTTTCCCTTAGGAGAGGTCCTCCAGAACAGGGAAGCAGTGGGACGCATGGCAAAATGGTCAGTAGAACTTGGGGAGTTCGACCTCCATTTCGTGTCTTGAACAACCATTAAATCCCAGATCTTGGTAGACTTTGTTGCCGAATGAACAAATCCTAAACTTGTTCAGGATCCCCTGTACAATTCCCACGACCAATGGACGGTGTACTTTGACAGATCACTTACGCTAAGTGGCTTGGGGGCTAGGGTGGTCCTAGAATCTCCTACAAGAGAGACCTTAAAGTATGCTATTCAATTAAACTTTCATGCAACTAACAATATAGCAGAATACAAATGTTTGTTGGCTGGTATATGAGCAACGAAAGTGCTCAGGATTCGACGACTACTCGTGAGAGGAGACTCTCAACTAGTCATGAATCAAGTCGAAAAAGAGTACCAGTGCTCTAATCCGACCATGTCTCGATACTTATCGGAAGTCGGAAAGCTTGAAAATCATTTTTTTTTCAATTTCAGGGTACAATATATCCCTCGAAAGGAAAATTTCCTCACTGACCAGTTAGCTCGAATGGCTTCTTCCCGATCACCAGTACCAGAAGGAGTCTTCTTGGAACAGCTCTAGAAGCCATCTCTGGTCAAAACATCAGAAACGTCTCCTATTGAGACAGCCTCTCTAGAATACCAGGATACCTGGATGAATCTCATCTACGAGTATCTTCAGAAGGGTACAGTACCTGAAGATGATCTCGAGGCAGATCGTTTATCCCGTAAGGCTCAAATGTATACTTTGGTCGAAGGAGTCCTCTACAAAATAGGTACTCAAGGGGTTCTCATGCGATGCATATCGCAGAGACAAGGATTAAATCTCCTTCATGACATACACAGGGGTATCTGTGGAACTCATGCTTCTTATAGAACGCTGGTCGGTAAAACCTTTCGACAAGATTTTTACTGGCCAACAACCATTCATGATGCCAAAGAGTTGGTTAAAAAGTATGTACAATGCCAGTTTCATAGCATGCAAATACATCAACCGGCTCAGGCATTACAAGCAATACCTCTGTCTTGGCCTTTTGCAACCTAGGGTCTCGATATCCTAGGGACGTTCCCAAAAACACCTTTTGCAACCTAAGGTCTCGATATCCTAGGGTCATTCCCAGAAACACCAGGAGGTTTTGAGTTTCTTTTTGTGGCTATCGATACGTTCACAAAATGGATTGAAGCCGAACCTGTGACTAGGATAACAACGGAAGCAGCTAAAAGGTTCATGATGAGAAGTGTGATTACTCGATTTGGTATTCCAAGTCGAATAATTACAGATAATGGTAAACAATTTTTTAGTGCAAAATTTCAAGAATTTCACGAAAAATTGGGTACCAAGTTGTATTATGCCTCCATTGCCCATCCCCAAAGCAATGGGGCGGTCGAAAGAGCGAATGACCAAATAATGCAGGGAATCAAAACCCAACTCTTCGACTAGCTTATAAAGCGCTCGGGGGCTTGGGTACAAGAATTACCCTTAGTATTATGGACAATTCGTATGACTGCTAGTCAAGCTACAGGTGAAACACCTTTTTTCCTAGTTTTTGGAGTCGAAGCCATGCTTCCGCCAGAACTGAAGATTCGGTCGACACGGGTCAAAAATTTCGACTACTCTAACCTGGAACAACTTCAAGCAAACAACATTAACCTACTCGAAGAGAAGAGGAATCAAGCCTTAATCCGTTCCGCAGTCTACCAACAAGCCCTGCACAAATACTATGATCGTAAGGTCCAACCTCGCAGCCTTGCTGTAGGTGACTTGGTATTGAAAAATATTCAATCCCAGTCCAATCGGAACAAACTTTCTCCCCAAGTGGGAAGATTCTTACACTGTGGTCGAAGTCACGCGACTAGGTTTGGTATGACTAGCAATGGAAGATGGCCGAGTCCTCTCTAATTCTTGGAACATCGACCAATTACGCAAGTTTTACGTGTAATTTCTCACTCTTTCAATAAAGTTTCAGTTTTTATCAATCTTTATTGTCTTATTTTGAGCAATGTTTTTTTATATTTTTCGATCACTTTTTAATACTCCGTTCTCTTTACACAGGTCGAAGAAATGGAACTTCACCTAGTCTAACTCTTTCCTCTCTGCACGTGGTCTTGCCCGCTAGAAGGAACTTCCTAGTGTCGACTCGTTCCTAACTTTTGTTGCCAATACAAAGAACCTGGGTTCACAAATCTGGTCGAAAATAATTTCAAGCTAGCTCTTCTCAACTTAGTTTATTTCTTGATTCAATTTGACAAATTCTCTAAGTGGAGTATACTTTTATAATTTGTTAGACTACTTTTGGTAAACTCAATTCGTTCCAACTGGTCAAAAAAAGACACAACACCTAGTCGAAGCTCTCCTCTCTGCATGTGATCATGTCCACTAGAAGGAACTTCCTAGTGTCATCCTGTTTCTAACTCTTGCTATCAGCATAAAACCATTGAGTTCACTAAGAAAGGTCCAACGAACTTTTAAGGCACTCTGATCGTTTATCTAACTCATGTTAAGGCTCTTGATTTGATTACTATGGTCAAGAGCATGGCTTCACTAGTCAAAGTCTTTTCTTTCTACACATGGTCTTGCCCACTAGAAGGAACTTTCTAGTGTTCATTTGTTACTAACTCTTGCCACCAGAACATGACAATCGAGATCGACAACAAAAGTTGGACAAATGGCAATTCCAGCCCGCACCCACTCTGGCCCGCCCAGCGAGGCCTGAGTGAGCTCAGTGGTCAGCCCCTGACGTTAGGGGTCTTTTGCTTTTGCCAGATCTATAGAGATATTACGAGTCCTCCGTCCCGATTCCCTCGCGCGACCATCCGGTTCACCTAAGTACTACCAAAAGTCTCATGCTTACGTTCGCGGATCGATATATAAGTATGATCTCATACTACGAAGACCCAGTCGTGCCCTTTATTCACTATTTACTTAGTTTATACAAATAAACTAAGCAAATAGTCGGGGGCTAGGATAAATGTGAGAGCCGTCGGGCGATTTAACTTGTAATGTTTGACCTCCCAATTGGTCCTAGCATTACAATTTAAATTTCCCCACTCTTGGTGTATTATGTACCCCCCAGGACAGCGGAGAAACCATGCTCAACTACTCCTAAGTTGAGCCACTGAAATTCTTCATGAAGGGTGGGCTGCTGCTCTTTGAGCATCAAGGTATTGCAATAAACCTTTCGATTAAGAGCGTCGGCAATGGCATTAGCCTTGCCTGGATGATATTAGAGACCTATATCATAATCTTTAATCAACTCCAACCACCTTCTTTGCCTAAGGTTCAGATCCAGTTGGGTGAAAAGATATTTCAAACTTTTGTGGTCCGAATACACTTCGCAACGATTACCGATGAGGTAATGTCGCCAAATCTTCAGAGCATGGACCACTGCAGCTAATTCCAAGTCATGAGTTGAATAATTGAGCTCATGAGGTCTCAATTTTCTTGATGCATAAGCCACTACCTTGCCTTCTTGTATAAGAACACACCCGAGTCCTTGACGAGAAGCATCGCAATAGATATCGAAGCTTCAGTGAACATCGGGAAGAATAAGGACTAGAGTTGTGGTTAACCTCTTCTTGAGTTCTTGAAAACTCTTCTCGCAATTAGCGGACCACACATATTTCTTGTCCTTCTTGAGCAACTCCGTCATCGGCTTCGCGATCTTGGAGAAGTTCTCGATAAAGCGACGATAGTAGCCCGCTAAACCGAGAAAACTCCTCACGTCGGTTACCGATTTGGACTGCCTCCAAGAGAGCACATCATTGAACTTGCTAGGATCCACGGCTACACCTCCTGCTGAAAAAACATGGCCCAAGAATGCCACTTCTTTCAACCAAAATTTGCACTTGCTGAACTTCGCGTAAAGCGGGTGCTCACGCATCTTCTCCAACACTAACTTCAGGTGTTGAGCATGCTCTTCATCATTCTTCGAGTAGATGGGGATGTCATCTATGGAGACCACCACAAACTTGTCCAAATAATCTATGAATACAGTATTCATAAGGGTCATGAAATAGGCAGGGGCATTCGTCAAGCCGAAAGACATGACGATGTACTCGTACAGTCCGTAGTGAGTAGACAAGGCCTTCTTCGGAATATTTTCAGATCTGATTTTTTTTGGGGATAGCCCAATATCAAATCAATCTTGGAGAATACCCGAGCTCCAGTCAATTTATTGAAAAGGTCATCGATCCGGGGCAGCAGATACTTGTTCTTCACCATCACCTCATTAAGCGGACAGTAATCAACGCACATACGCAGAGTCTTGTCCTTCTTCTTCACAAAGATTACGGGACAGCCCCACGGAGATAAGCTTGGTCGAATGAAACTCTTATCTTGAAGCTCACCAAGTTGTGTCTTCAACTCCTCCAATTCATTTAGAGGCATCCGGTATGGTTGCTTCGAAATCGGGGCGGTACCGGACAGCAACTCGATAACGAACTCGATGTCCTGGGCTACATGCGGCATCCTAGGCAATTCTTCAGGAAATACATCAGCGAAGTCACACACCACTGGTACTTCATGAATTTCTAGATCCAGCTTTGCTTCAAGCGTGAAGAGATGCAGTGCTTGCAATTTTGGTGCAAATCCAAGTTGCTCGCTGGAGGAACTTGTGATAGAGATGTATTTCTTGGCACAGTCAATTTGTCCCAAGTGTTGGGACATATAGCCAATCTATGCCAAGAATCACATATAAACTCGCTGAATTGAGGAGGATAAGATTTGCCGAAAATCCCACTCCTGCAATCTCAATCGATACATCCCGACATTCGTTTTTTATTCTCATTTTCGACCCCGGAGAGTGAATAATCAAAGGGACATGCATAGGAACAATTTGAATATCACCAAGTGCAGCAAAGGATTGCAATATAAAAGAATGTGAAGCTCCATAATCGAACAAAATAGTAGCAGGCTGAGAATTGACGAGAAGCGTACCCAACACGACATCGGCTGCTTCCTGCGCTTCCTCAGCCGAGATGTGATTGAGTCGACCGCATCCCATACTCTGAGTTTGTTGGAGGGCCTTCTGAGCTGGAGAAGGACGGCATCCTTGCCCTTGCACTTGCCCCAGATTAGGGCGAGGGGCGTCTCCAGTCTTCTTGGGGCAATTAGTTGCATAATGGCCCTTGTTGTTGTAGAAAAAGCAAGTGGCCCAGGCAGTCGAATTGTGAAGGTCACCTTTCTGTCCCGCAGGTGATCGTGGTTACAACACGGCCTGTGGAGGGTGAGGTACAAATGTCGGCGGCCTCGGTGGCGGTGGAGCTTGAGGACGGGGCGCCGGGGCTTGCCCGAAGCGAGGTCAGGGAATGTTGCCCCCTGCTGAGTTTTGGGCCTCCCACTTGCACTTGCGAGACTCAACAAGTGCTCTCCCCTTGTGCTCAGTAACAATGGCCTTGTCGACCAAAGTCTGAAAATTGGGAAAATCAATGACCGATAGCTTATCCTGCAGCTCCTCGGTCAAGCCATCCATGAACTTCTCCTACTTTGCGGCATCAGTAGGCACATCCTCCAGAGCATATTTGGAAAGATGGTTGAATTCATGGAGATACTCTGTCACCGATTTGCGCCCTTGCTTGAGCGCAAGGAACTCCTTCTTCTTTAGCTTCATCAAGCCGGCAGGCACGTGAGACCGTCGGAAGGAAGTATGAAACTCCTCCCAAGTGATGACTCGGCTGATGGGTTGCATGGCGAGGAAGTTCTCCCACCATGAGTGTGCTGCCCCCTCTAGTTGATGAGAGGCGAACAACACCTTCTCATGGTCTAGACACTACGCGATGTTTAGCTTCCTCTCGATGAGACAAAGCCAGTCGTCCACGTCGAGGGGATCTTCAGACCCGGAGAAGGTCGGTGGCTACGTGCGGAGGAATTTGGAGAGTCCTCCCCGAGGTTGATGTCCTCCTCCCCCTCTGGATCCAAAGGCGGCTGCTGGAACGGAGGTGTTCCGAGCGATGATCTCCAGAATCTTCATCTGGTCCATTCGGTGTTACTCGATCTGAGCGAGAACCTCGGCCATGGTGGGAGGAGGTAGGAGCTCCTCATCACGGTTAGGTTGCAAACCTTGACCACTCCTGGTTCTTCCAGCCATCCTGTTCCATTGAATTGGGTTAGCAACAAAACCCGAAAATAAGATAAGAAAGACAACATAAGGGAAGCAATTGACTAAGAAAGATGCGATAGTACCCTAACAAGTATGCATACAAATAATTAGCAAGACTTGAACTCCAAATATTTGTATAAAGGCATGTGACCCAACACATAAATCATAAGACAAAAGATTAACTTCCCGGCACGACTAACTCGTATTGGATGAACGAGCAATTGGTTTGGGATGATAAATTTCAGAACGCAAACCAAGTTCTATCGCATCTAATGAGCATGGTAAAAAAAACCATCTAGGGGTGCATTAGGCACTAGCCATATATAATCACATCTTACCCTTTCATTCCCATGAATTTTAGTTGAATTAACCTCTTATTTTCAGCCCTAGCGACGAACTACGTGTTCGCTGTCTGGATTTTGCGCTTGCTGTCCAAATTTGTCCGTCGAGCTCCGAGATGAGATTTCCTACTCCGAGTGCCTCCTAACTTCACCTAAGGACAGCCCACACTTCATATTTCCAACTCTCATTGAACCCCCTAATCTGAAATTAAACGTATACCTCTAGCTTTCGAAACGAGATGAGAGGGGAACATCTTTTGACAAATCAAACAAGAATATGGTAAGATGAGCAATCTAAGATAGGTAAGGAATAAAATCTGAGAACTTACTTAAGTTTTTATCTAAGATTTGATATTTTAAAACTAAAATTTTCAAATATCCTAATGATGACCAAACTAGGGGTTTCTACGGTCAATGTAATTGTGATACCAAGCTTTGTGAGAGCCGCCGGGTGATTTAACTTGTAATGCTTGACCTCCCAATTGGTCCTAGCATCATAATTTAAATTTTCCCACTCTCAATGTATTATGTACCTCCCAGGACAGCGGTACATAAGCACCCTCACAAAAACAAGACATCAATTCCATACACAAGTAATTACAATACCGAGTTTTCATAATTTACAACACAAAAGGCATTCAAAGTTCGTATTACAAAAATAAGGCCGACAGGCTAAATGACAAGATAAAGAACTAAAGTCACAGTGAAAATGTAAGCCATAAGATGGCAATAAATAAAACCCAACCGGCTGCCCTTACCCACAAGGCAACCGACCGGAAACCCGCCGAACCAGTCGTCGAAGTTAGTCTCACAATAGTTGACCCTTTGGGGATCAACCTTCTCTGCAACAAGTAGATGATGCAATTGAGTACAAAATTGTACTCGCAAAACTTACAAATAACAAACCTATACATAGCTACATGCATTCAAGTATCAAAGGAAAGCTACTACACTTAGGCAATTTTTAGCATAAAAGTATTTTCTTTGCAATAGAGTAATAGATTGTAAGGCATTTTAGCAAATCTATTTTTAATTGTTCAAATAACAGCGATAGAACATTTATAACATAATTAAAATCCTAGAGGTGACTTCCCAACAGCCACCACAACATAGCACAGATTAGCTATTCGTACCACCCGATTTCAAGTTTTATCGAAATGTTATAGTCTAACTCTTGAAAGATCTCCCCAAGTGTGTCCATAACCAAAGACATGGCTATTCGAATAGATTAAACCCTACAGGGGTGTACAACTTTACCCACACGTCAGACCGCTCCTTTGCCAAGCTATTGAGCACACTTTCGTAGGTATGCCGGCAAAGCTAAGTCCTACGAGACGCTTTCCAATGGTGTGTATTAACTAAGAGCCGCACATATGGGGGTTAACCCTCTGCAAACCGCTCATCCTGGGCTCCCACGGAGGACCCATATATTATGTCAGAGTCATCGGTAAAGCCTCGACAACTACCGATGCTCCTCAGGAAAGGGAACCTTCTCGGAACCCACCCCGTACATTCCCGACAACAACAGAACAACATAATATTTTTCTCCTAACAACTACCACTTGCAACTCGTATTTAACACACCCTAAAGTACTAAGTCAAGAGGGGGCCCATATAACCCTCATGTGGATGCAAGCAAAAGTGCTTGGTTCAATGGGACAAGATGTTCGGTCCTTGTTGACTTAGGCACCAACCACACACTCAACAAACACACTATTCAACCATGTGCCCAAGTCTAAATCTTTTTATTTTCAGTTTTAGTTTTTCAAATATAATACATACATGAGTACCTTGACCGAAGTAATTATAGTGATGCTATAATGAACATCGCCGAAGCGATGATCCCCATACTACCGTTCTAAGCATTGCTAAGTGACACGACTTGTATACGGTATTTAACATGACTAGAGCCCATCCATAGAGCTCTAAATCACAGCGGCTATATTAACCTAGGATCAGTGGTAAAGGATGAACATTTACCTACAGCTCATGCATCTACTTAGGCTTACTACCTCGAACGAGAATTTAAACATCAAAAAAGCGTATGCATACATAAATTTGCAAACAAGATAATAGCATTTCAACATAATAGGATCAACATGATCAAAAGAGGGATTGCTTGCCTTGCTAGAGATAATCTACTTGCTGTTGAGGTTCACTCTCGTAGTCAATTGAATCGTCGAAACCTATCGAACGAACGAGAAGAACCGATAAGAACGAATAACGCCGAACATACTCAAAAATTCAATATCATCCAAAGTACATGAAATTTTCACAGAAGGTAGAGAATGAATTTATATGAATTTGTAAATAAAAATCATTTGATTTTGATGTTGCACGCAGAATTTATAGCCTAAACAAAAACTGCCGGAAGAGAAAATCCAGAAAACCTAGTTTCGGTTACTGTTCATCCGAACTTAAACATTTCACGAAAATTTCTAGAAAGGTGGTGAACATGAAAATTTTGTGGTAGACATATCATGACATTCTAAGAACAACAAAAATTGATTCACTTCATTTGGAGTTAGTATGAATTTTCTATGCATTTTCAAAGTCATGAAAATAGTGCACAAATAATTTGAATACCAAGATTTTCTAAAATAGTAACACAAATCAAACCTAAACTAAATTAAAGTACACTAAGAATGTAAACTAAAAAAATTTATTTCACCCTATTTGGAGTTAGAAAGAAATACTTATTAATTTTTTAAGTTAAAAGAATTTTCAGTGCAACAATAATGCTTTACCGAAAATAATCCTACTAACAAAATTTTCTGGGATAGTGCAAGTTTCAAAACTATACCAAAATAAAGTATAGTAAAAATTTAACCCAGCAAAATTTATTATACTCAACTTGGAGTTCAAACGAATTACTTATGACTTTTTGAAGTTTAAACAATTTACAGTGCACAAATAAAACATTTCGGAATTTATAAAAGCATTAAATACTTTTTATACTTGGGCTTACTTAGCCATGGTCAATGAGCAGTGGGTCCATGTAATTCTTTTCTTTTTCAATTAAAAACCTAAAGAAAACGTTTCTGACAAGTGGGGTTCTATGTCAGCAACTAGGTCCATGACAACAGTGCATGGACTAAAGTTCATGCACGCCGTAAAGTCCATGCACGCAGTTCACCGGTCGATGGACCAGAACCTTAGTGCATTGTGCACTACTTGTGCCCTGGCCCACTCGTCAATCAAACATTAGCGTAATAAAACCAGCACTAACAATGCTTAGCATTAATGATGTCCTAAACAACTAAGATTACACTAATAATGACCTGCTACAGGAACGGTCCAAATCCGACAACGGCGCTCCCGGCCGTGAGCTTCTCTAGCCAATCGTTGGCGAAGGAGGCCATGGCGGCGTGGACCAAGGGCTAAAATGGGATCCCTACTCTATTGCACACCCAAAGGTGGTCGAAGCATCGCCAGAGATGAGCCGGAGTGGTGGCGCGACGAGGTGGAGTGGAGGAGGGGCTACGAGAAATAGGACAACACTGATACGGCAACGCTTCACGCAATCTAGCGTGCGCACGAGCACCAGTGGAGGTCAAGGAGCATACCGGAGTTGAGAAGGAGGACGGAGCTAAACGGAGTTGCATCGGCGGTGAATCCAGCGGCGGCAATGAGGGAGACAACGTGGAGACGATGGCCTGAGCAAAAAGAAAAGGAAATGAAGGTTTGGGACACTCAAGTGGGGTGGCAGGATCGAGCCAGAGCGAGGAATTAGAGAATGTGGCACCTCACCGAAGTTGGGGACGATGAAGACTGTTTGCGGCCGTAGTGAAGAAAAATCCAATCCCGATGATTCATGTGCATGAACACCAAAATTAGATGAGGGGAATTGATGATGGTGATCTGGAACGCAATGTGACGCAAAAAGGAAGAGAAGAGCTCCACGGTTGCGGTGAGGACACGGTGGCAGTGCAACGGCCATGAACTAGAGCTCGAGCTCCAAATGCGCTCGGGCTCGGTGGAATAAATGAGAGGGTGGGAGGTTGTCTGGGGTGGAGAAAAGAGATGAAGATGGAGCTCTAGGTGTTTTATAGAGACTGGGGCGGAGAGCTCGTGAGGAGGACACGTTCGGCGTAGGCGCGGTGCACACGGTGCACTGAGTGACACTGAGCGACAGGGGCAAGTGAAGGAGGTGACCAGGGCATGGGTGAGTGCGGTCGATGCGGCCAAGGCTCGGCGTGCGTCAAAAACTGTGGGCGCGGCCGTTGGGACTGACGTGGTGAGGTGAGACCATGGGCGCTCTCCCGGGCGAGCTAACACGGGCGCGGCTGTGTGGAGAAGAAGCACTGCCACTGAGGCCCACCTATCAGTGGCAGGAGGTAAGTGGTTTGGTCGGTTAGATTAGGTGGTTGGGTCGGACCAAGAGGGTCGGGTCCGACCGAGCCCAAATAGTGCATTGATCGATTTTGGAACAAAAAGGCTGATAGGTTTAGGAATTTTTAGACCTAGAAGACCAACTCCAAAAATTCTTAAATTTTTATGAGAGGTTAAAGACACCATTCAAAATATTGTGTAAATTTTATAGAGTTTTTAATGCACTGAATTTTCCCCTAAAATTATTTTAAGCCTTTGTTTTCCTGTTTGACTTTTGATTAACTATTTTGACTGGAAGTTTTAAAATAGCAAACAAAATCTAAAAATTATGAAATTTTTTAGGTGAGTCATTTAGATGTTCTAGAACCTAGAAAAAATATTTCTAGGAAATGTTCACAAGAATTTTCCCAGAGTTTACTTTAAACATTAGTTTGAGTACTTGAAATCTTTTGGTTCATTTAAACTTGCATAAAATTTTAGAAAGCATGAATAACAAAAGAATGCAGCAAAAAAATTTAGAAGTTCATGTTTTTATACATTTGAAACACAAACCCTTACTTGGGATGTTACAATAAAGATATTAATTTGGCTTCAATTCTTAGTTTTAAATTCAATTTCCTTTTTCTATTCAATCTCTCATGAGTTACTAACTACTCGACAAGATAATTTACAGGAAAAAGTAGATATATATATTCACAAATAAAAGCTTGTCTTTACAAGTTTTCTACTACAAACTACTCTGATGAAGGAGACCCAATTTGCATCTCCTCCACGACTTTTTGGTTAACTGGCTTCACTTCTTCAATCGGTTGTGTCGCTTCTATTTCAGAGCAGTCGAAATCGACCTCGATTACTTGAAGATCGAGATTATGGTCATGTGCCTAAAGCTTTGCCAAGGCATGGCTCACTACACTTTCGACCGCCTTTCTAATTTAGTCAGCCTAGTTGTTCTTCAGAGTGGTTATCAACTCTTCTAAAGCTCCGACTTGTTGTTCAATGGCACTCGTATGAGCAATCATGATGACTTCTAGAGGAGTGACCTCCTTAGCACCAAGCCAGCCGAGTACATTGTTTAGAAGGGAAATATTGTCTTGAAGGTTGACCTTCATTGACTTCATCTCCTCCTGACTACGAGTCGAAACTTCTTGGAGTTGTTTTATTTCGACTGCTTGCTCTGAAAATAGAGTACGACCAGTCAGAACAATACCTATTAGAGACTAGTAAACGAAATTGGTCGTAGGTAAACAATTACTTACCTACTAATCGAGAGTCAAGCTTCTTGATTTCCTCATCATGGGAAGCAGCATTCTTTGCGCACTACTGTCCCCACGACTTTATCTTCTATTCTTTTTCTTTGCCGATATGGGATAGCTTGTTGGCAACCGAGGACTTTGATTCGACCTCAGTTTTGAGCTTACTCATTTCGACCTCTTTTTCTGATAAGAAAACAGAGTTAGAGAGAGAAAGGAAAGTTATTAAGATGAACAAACTTAAGTTCAAAACTTATTGTTTATTTCATTCTGCAACTCGTAAGTTGCAGAATTTGCCTCCTGAAGTTTCTTCAATAGGTCCTCTTTTTCTTTCCTTAGCTTTTGTGTCTCGACTTTTTCGTAGTCGGCCAAGGTATTTTCGTCAGTTTTAAACCTACAAAGGTTAAAATAGACATGAGAACTGGACAAGTAGTCAAAAGACAAAAGACTACATATGGCAATAACTTACCATCTCTATGTTTGCTCTC
The DNA here is from genome assembly GCA_036346405.1 of Phyllostachys edulis. Taxonomy (NCBI): domain Eukaryota; kingdom Viridiplantae; phylum Streptophyta; class Magnoliopsida; order Poales; family Poaceae; genus Phyllostachys; species Phyllostachys edulis. Next base: position 95,703,641 of record CM070545.1, on the reverse strand, counting down.
AGAGTTTAGCGTTTTGTTGTCTTAACAGCACGAGTTGTCTGTGGTATTCACCAACAGTCACAACTTATTCCAAAGCTCTCTGAATAAAGTAAGACAGTGAGATGCAAGAAAAACCCAAATATGTAAATATTTGATATCAGGTACTTACATTGATGGTTAATCAAGCAAATTTGGCGTACATCCTCTGGGAATCTTTAAGTTCATTGATGTCTTTGACTTGGTCCCACCATATTTCTTGAAGACGCTCGTCATAAAAAATATTCCCCCTGTTAGGAATGTCCTTGGGGTGTGGGACTCGGTCGCGAGATCTGAACAAAGAAGTTCCCATGATGGATGCTGGGCCAAAGAACTCAGAGAAGAAGTTGAAGCACTCTTCTTCTTCTTCTTCGGTGACTCCATCAGCAGCTCCTCCTTGAGGACCGGGAGGAACGTCTTCCACGACTTCTTTCCCGGCATGGTGCTCGGAGGTTCCTCCACCATCTTTATTGGAAGGTTCTGGTGGTCGAATGACTAAGTCCCTTGTCTGATTATCGATATCATCAATGACCAGCCTGATCATCATAGCGACCGGATCCTTTGCCGTCTTCGCCTCTACATCTATGACCACTTCGGTGGTCGCAGTAGCTTCAACGGCAGTACCCTCCTCCACCACAGAGATAGTGGTCGATCCCTCGACCACCTCTATTGTTATCTCTTCGATTGCAGAAGAAATAACAGTAGGCCTCTCGATGGAAGTGTCCTTCGGGGTTGGAGGAGCAGGACTAAAATTCCAAAAGGAAGGAAACATGTCAAGATTGCAAAGAACAAAAGGTAAATGTTGTCCTTATGTTTTTTATTCTTTACATACCATGGTTTTATGGCTTTAATCGTGACTCTAGAAGAGACCTTCCCTAAGAAAGGTCTCTTTCTCTTCTTCTCATAGACCGCCCCAATCCTCGTGACACTTTCAACCCTTGGGGGACTTTCGGTGCTATGAGATTGGGAGGTCGGGGCTTCTTCGACCACGTCTAGTTGAAGACCTTGTTGAGGGCTTGGGACCTCTATGACCACATCTGGTCGTAGGTCTTGAACGAGAGCCAAAGCTCCCGAAGTTTCTTGCCCCTCTTAGTGGTCGGAATTTGTTTCGATCACCTTAGGGGCAGCACTTGCCTCGACTATGGGCTCTGCTAAGCCAATTCTCCTTTTCTAGTTGCTTGACAAAGCCATGAGAAGCAAAAACTGAAAATGCCTTATTGTCATAGTAGAATGGTACCTTGGTCTTGGGGGCTTTGGGAGCAGGCAATTCGACCGGCCCCTCTTTCTCTGCAGCAATCACATCTGCAAAGAACTTCTTGACGGGATTGGTCAGAGGAGGAGCAGAGCTTGAGCCTTCGACTGTTTTGTCGATGGCCATCACAAGGCGATGCCTTTTGGCCAAAGGAGCTTTGTCTTTCTTCAACCCTGTTTCGACAATCTTCGATTCGACCTCTTCGTCGTCTCGACGATCTGCCATGCCTACTTTCTATGGTAAACAGAAAAAGAATATTACTCGATGGTCAAAATCTACGACCACAGAATCCTAAAGAAGAAATCAATTCTTGATTACCTTTAGGCGTTCTTCTCTTTCATTTGCGGATACGACCACTAAGATTTGAGGAACCCCTACCATTGTAGGTGGTGGGGTTTTCTCACAAACGAGTTTGACTCAGACGTCAATCTCTTTTTGAGAGAGATCTACGATGGTAAAAAGAATTACTCCACATTTAAGCTCAGAATTAATAAAAAAAGAGCTGAGTTGAAGATTATTTACCTTCCTCGAAATCTTTGGTCGGACCCTTAGGCCCCGAGTACCTCCACATGGGACGTACTCATTTCTTCAAATGGCCGATGCGGTGCACGATAAAATCTCGCACCACATGCCATCTGGTAAGCCCCTCTTCTCTCAAGTCTTTTATGGCTTGAATGAAGGGAGCAATCTGGTCGAGCTCACTAGGAACTGAATCCCAAGAGGAATTCTTCTCAGCAGCTTTTCCGATGAAGAAGAGGTTGTCTTCATTGGTCATCGTCCAGTAGAACCACCTCTTCTTCCATCCTGGCCATGATGATCGGGTATACATCTGAATGTACTCCTTTGATTTCCCGTCGTGGAGCTTCAGACCGCAGCTACATGCGATCCTGGCTTGTCTGCTCATCCCGTAGTAGTACTGGAAGAGCTCTAAGTCCGTCGGAATCCCAAGGTAGGCTTCACACAAGTACACGAATACACTCAACATTGTGATGAAATTGGGAACAAGATTAACTAATTTCACATGAAAGTGTGCAAGTAGGAGGGTAAGAAAAGGGTGAGCGGACAATCGAAAGCCACATTCATAGTACGCTTGAAATACTGGAATGGTGTCTTTCTCATCCGAGGGCCAATGCTGCCCACACTACTACAGAAAAGGTCTTCACAAACGGTTCAAAAACGTCATCATAGACGGTTTCGTGAGTCGTTAGAGTTTATGGGTCAGTAATGACATGATGTCATCACAGACGGTTTTCAAACCATCTGTGATGTATACTATCACAAACGATTTGTAGATAAAACCATCTGTGATAGCTGACTATCATAGACGGTTTGTGGATAAAACCGTCTGTGATAGTATTCTCTATAAAGTCAACAAGTAGTGGCTGCTTGTGCCTTTAAAACCGACTTCATATATATATACATACATACATACATACATACATATATATATATATATATATATATATATATATATATACATTGTTCATGTCCCCCAGCCACTTTCGGGCGATCGTGAGGATGAGACAGTAGCCACGGGCAACTTCATCGAGCCTGCAAGTTCAAGAAGCATGGTTGCAAGGAGAGCGTGTGGTTCGTGGATATACAATTAACTAGATGTCGTCAATAGGTAATTGGACTTGACATCAAGGAATGGTTGGTTGCTGATACATGAAGCCACTTTCCAGTTGAAGTACCTGCGCATCCACGCCACTTTCTGAACATGGCGTGGATGCGCAGGTACTCCGATTGGGAAGTGGCTTCATGTATCAGCAACCAACCATTCCTTGATGTCAAGTCCAATTACCCATCGACGGCATCCAGGTAATTGGATGTCCACGCGCTCTCCTAGCAGCCATGCTTCTTGAACTTGCAGGCTCGATGAGGTTGCTCGTGGTCGCTATCTCACCCTCCTCGTGACCCCTAAAATGGTCGGAGACTCTCTCTCTCTCTCTCTCTCTCTATATATATATATATATATATATATATATATATATATATATATATATATATATGAAGCCGGTTTTAAAGGCACAAGCAGCCACTGCTTGGAGACTTTATAGAGAAGAGATCAGGAATAGAATGGTAGGACATACCTGGGACGAAAGGGCAAGGCAAGGAGTCATAGCCGAAAGCTCCCACTCATAAGCCCTCCATCCACAAAGCCTCTCACTCAGGAGCACCATTTCCCCTCCTAGCTGAAGGCTAGCACAAAGCAAGGAGCACAAGCCTAGCTCAGCGCCTCCACAAGACAAACAAGAGCAACCACCTCCCAAGCAAATCCACTCTTCCATTCACAAGCAAGCAAGCCACCTCCAAGAACACCCACTGCCCTCCCAAGCCCAAGCACCATTGCCACAACCACAAAACCACCCACAGAGGGCAACTGGAGGAGAGGAGCAAAGGCATTGAGGAAGATCGACGGAGTGGGAATGACAAGCGTGGACGACACCGGCTACGACCATAAGGACCAATACCAAGCCGACAACGAGGACCAGACCGACCAAGCCCAACAAGGTAAACCACCATCCTTGCACCCACTATTATTTTGCCCCAAACCAAGTCATAGAGAACACTCCCAATAATAATCCCATCACCAAACCCACCATTTCCCCATTACTATTTTGCCCAAGCCGAACCCACCTCAGCAATTTCACATCATCATCCATTCCATCACAGAGCACTAGCCATTTTCATCATCGAAAGGGGGTAGAGACAGAGAGGGAGTAAGGGAGGGTGATACCTCACTACAGTGCAACCACGGTGGCGACCCCACCACCAACTAGCACAACCCTCATCTATCTCCTTCACCTTGCATAAATCACACAAACATCAGGACACATCTTAAGGCTCAAGCATAAAAATCAAACTCAACAAAAGACATTAAGCTAACAGATAGAAGAATAGAGGGAGGATGGGGAAAGCAAAGCCGAGGGGCCAGGGCCCGAGTGTAGGAGGTCGAGCAGGCGCAGGCCGCACTGGAGAACCAAGCCAAGGACGCGGGTAGGCAGTAGGTGCAGGTGGCGGCTCATGCGACACGCGGGGCCAAGCCCAGTGGCTTGGGTGGCGGCGTCACCGTAGTTGTGGCACAACCCTGACACTGCGCAAGACACTCATATCGTACGAGTGTCTTGTGAAGTGCAAAGTGGTGTCACAACCAGCGGCGACGAGAAGAAGGGCGGCGTCAGCGACAGGGTCGGGCGGCGGTGTTGAGGTCGGGGGCACTCGCGGGTGGGGAGGGGAACGGACGAGAGTAAGTGCGCTCGGGAGTGACGAGTTAGGGTGGTCGCAAACCCTAGCGGCCAGGCTCCTACTAATAAAGAGATATCACAGACGGTTCTATTATGGAACCGTCAATGATATCTATCACAGACGGTTCTATAATAGAACCGTCTGTTATATGGTTGTTCAAGAGTTATATATATACACACACACACACACACATACATGTAGATACATACATACATACATACATACATACATACATGTATATATCTATACATGTATGTATGTATATATCTATACATGTATGTATGTATACATGTATGTGTGTATATATCTATACATGTATGTATGTGTGTGTGTGTATATATATACACACACACACACACACACACACACACACATATATATATATATATATATATATATATATATATATATATATATATATATATATATATATGCATTAATTACATGACATGAAGAAATTACATGTTTATATGTCAATTTTGTCATTTAAATAATATTGCTAAAAATTTGCTTTAACTATATATGATACATACATACATAGATACATACATACACACACACACATACACATATATACACATGTATATATATACACATACACACACACACATACATGCATACATACATACATACATATATAATTAATTTGTTCCACTAAACCGCCTCATATATATATATAGTTCAACATATAATATAGTAACTTCAGCTCTAAACTAGATTTTTTTTGCATTTTGGATTTTTCATATGGCCAAACGGCATGGCCAGTCACTTCTTACAAAGATTAAAAAAAAGTAGGAACCTAAATAAACAAAGTTTTTCTAGTGGCAGAGGTAGATGGCTGCTATCTCCGTCTTTAAAACTTCATAGATGGCGGCGTCAGCATCGGATGAACGTTCTTGATCATCAGCGAACAAAGCCCGAAATGCGTCGACCAGCTGACGCACTCATTCGAGTGTCTCCCGAAGACCCTCGGACTATTAAATCAAGAAGAATTGAGCCCATATGCTCTCTTCCCTTGCTTGAGGGGTCTCGACATGGTCGACTCAGTCGCCCGCCGCCTTGATTAAGCAGTCCAAGTGACGGAAAGCCTCCTGGAAATGTGCAACGTCGTTGTGGAGGATGACGTCAATGACGCAGTAAACTCGCCAGAAGTGGGAGATCACCCGGAAGACACGGCAGAGGAGGATGTCAAGACGGTGGAAGGTGGCCGTCACCTGCTCCGGCAAATCCTTGGACAGAGGAGTGAAGACACTATTGAAATTACAGTGTTCTTCCGCAGCATCTGCCAATGTACGGCCAGAGAGACGCTCGTATAGTATGGCTAGGTAGGCAATCAATGCCGGTGACGAGGAAACAGGCCAAGAAGGAGCCATATTTCTGCTTTAGAAGTATATAGATCGATCAGTTATATGTGTTGATGATCATCTTCGATGACGGATGATCCTTTTTATAAAATAAGGAATAAATTCGGTGCGTGAGATGAAGAGACGCATCGGGGAGCCGAAGCGGCATTGATGCAATGAAGAGACGCATCGGTGACGACTCCGACGAAAAGAAATGCACCGAGCTTGAAGCGATATTATCACAGACGGTTATAATTAAAAACGTCTGAGAAGTACAATTATCACAGACGGTTTGTGTTCAGAACCGTCTATGAAGTATCACGAGCGCTTTTAATATGAATCGCTCAGATATTCACGATAGCTTTTTAGCGCAGCAATAATACGATTTATTATCAATATGAACCATCTATGATTGCATGTAATACAGATAGTTTTGGTCAACCGTCTGTGATGAGGCGTCCAGTATTAGACTTTTTGTAGTAGTGCCAACAGCTTCAGCCCACTTCACGTACTCCTTCTTCGGGATCTTCTCGGTGGTGACCAAAGCCTTCATCTTTGTTGCATCCATCTCCGATACTGCCCACTGAGAAGTGGTTCTGGCCATCTTCTCTAAGGGCGATTGATTTGGATTTGGAAGAAGTTTGATTTGGTTGGTGGTAGAGAAAGCAAGGGCTCGAGGAACAGGTGAAGCGAATGGGGAAAAGTAAAAACCCTAAGGTCATGCCTGCGGTAAGTTTTTATAACCGAACGCTTGAGTTAAAGATCGTGGGAACCCAACAGTTGTCACGTCCTCGAGAACCGCATCAACAGACAGGTTTGAGGAAGTCGATTGGAATTCTTTAATTTGTCTGTTCGGAAAAATCGATTATGTCTTTATAACTCAAGTGAAATTACTTCCTTGACCAAGTCGATTTCTGGTCAAATGGAATACCAGTCAGAAAGGCTCTACTTCTTACCACCATTCTATGTATCCTGTACCAAGTAAGTTATTTTCACTTGAAGCTGGGGGGCTAGATGATGAGGATCTAATAATCCTCATTTAATTATTTATTTGTAATTCATATTATAGATAGCAATATCTTTATATTACTCACGAGTATACCCCTTACTCTTCATAAGGGAGAAGCTTAGCTGAGTGGTCGTAAGTCTTAATACGACCACCCCCTAGTCGTAAGCCATTTCTACGAGTCGTAAGCCCTTTTTCTACAACTCGCCTTAGGTTGTGAGCCTCCTCTACGAGCACCATGTGGTTGTAAGTCTCTCCACAACCTAGTCGGCAATGACCACCCCATAATCAATAAAGCCTAAAGATATGTAGGCCCAGTCGATTAGGGAGTCTTATATGCTGCGTTTAACACACGAGGCAGTTAGCATACGTTGTTATTCCCTGGGAGTAACTGCACGTTTTATATCTCTATCTTTGACAATAACTACCTGGCGACGTGGGGGAGTTATTTCTCTAACAGCAACCTCCACCAACGGTTCACCATTTGGAATGTTTGGACGTCTCTTGGCTTGGAGGAACTACCACCCCTTCATGCGCTATATAAAGAACGAAGTTAGTGGACAGAGGGGCAAGGCAATCTGGGGCATAAAACATTAGGCTTTAGTCTTTCTCTTGATTGCAATTTACACACTCAATACAGTACAACAGGAGTAGGGTTGTTATTCTCTTCGGAGAAGGCCTGAACCTGTATAAAATCCCTGTGTTATTCTCTGTGTGGTTCTAAGTCTAGGAGATCCCCCGAAACAAACAATCATACATAAGATCGGTACTAGATCACTGACAGTACCCTTTTGCCACGAATCGTGCTTTGTGCTTAATGACGGCACCATGCGAGTCCTTCTTGACCTTGTACACCCACTTCATGCCAATTGGTCGGTGACCAATAGGAAGATCGACAAGCTGCCACGTACCACTCCTCGATGGAACTCATCTCCTCAAGCATTGCCCGGTGCCAACATTGGTGCTTTTTAGTGTTGGAGAAACCAGCGAGTTCTTCTGCTACCATGAGGTGCAGTTCATCGACGTCGAGCTCAACCACTGATGTGGGATCGAATAGATTCTGCAGCATGCGATTCCACCATGGTAAGCCATCAGACGAGGGCGTGGCGTTAGGAAGAGGTGACACGAACTCCACCCCGACCGGTGTTGTTGTAACCGGTATTAATGAGCTCGCTACTACTGATGCCGGTGTTGCCGAGTGTGTGGATGGTGCCGACGTCTGTGGTCCTGTGTTTGGCGTACTACCCGGCGTGTCCTCTCCTGGTGTGTTGACTTGTTCACCACTTGCGATAGGGTGAGAGATGTACTCAACAGTGAACGTCTCACCGGGAGCCATCCGTGCATGGTCTCTAGCTTCCTAGTCCCACTTTGCCGCCTCATTGAAGATGACATCGTGTGTCACGTGCACACGCTTACCGACGGGGTCGTACACCCAGTATGCTTTGGATCCAAGTTCGTAGCTGATGAAGACCATGGGTTTGCTCTGGTCATTGAGCTTCTTGATATTTGGCTGTACCTTCTTCACGTGCGTGATGTAGCCAAACGTGCAGAAATATTTCACGCTTGGACGTGTCCCATACCACGCCTCATAGGGTGTCTTGCCATCGACGCTCCGGGTTGGTGCGCGGTTAAGTATGTAGACGGCCGTCATGACCACCTCGCCCCAGAACTCCCCTAGTATGTCCTTTGCCTTCAACAGATTGTGTGCTATTGCGAGACGTCCTTACAATGGGCTTCTACTAATAGAGGCCCATTAGGACCCAATGCCCAGTCCAATTCGGATCCAATCCGAATTAGGCTTCAGCCCCTTAAGTGTGTGACCCTATAGGTTCACGATGTTTAGACATGACGCGAGTATACATACTTGGTCAATAGTTGGTAGCGCCTCTAGCAAGACGTGCCAACTCCTAAACGCATACACAAAGATCATATCGGACGAACCATCACAACGTTATGTACATGCCAATCCCTTTGCCTCACGATATTGGTCGAGCTCCAAGTGACCACTCTATCTCGATCCTATGATCCTAATCCCTTACTAGGTTAACTCTTAACCTTAAGTAGCATGGCCATGCATTTCGGATCCGATCACTCGAGGGCCCAGAGATATCTCTCTCGTAGAGAGGGCAAATCCCATCTCGACCGACCATGCCTCGCAAAGATGCTTCATGACAAACCCGAAGCTACCTTTATAACTACCCGCCATTTGAGTAGCGTTTGATAGCCCCTAAGTAGGTCAATTCACATCTCAAGTACATGCACAATCTCGTGTCTAAGGACAAGGCGTACACATTGTGTAGAGAGAACCATAAGTATAATTGTTATGTCTCATGTTGGGTCGGTCCAACCCCATGTTCTAAACATGTGTCCACATTATTGGTTTGACATCTCCATGTCTATGACCTGTGAAACATGGTCATCAACCGATACATGTGCTAATCCATCATTCACGTGTGTCCTCACATGAACTCCGACTAGGGACAACTTTAGAATAACCATATAAGTAAAGAGTTTCACAAACAAGTCACATACTTGTTAATCAACACAAAGGTAATATTCAAGGAACATTTATTAAATCATGGATACAATGAAATATCATCATCTCTATGATTGCCTCTAGGGCATATCTCCAACACGTCTGATTCCAGTGTTCGACTATGTCGTTCTGTTGTGGTGAATATGGTGCCGTGAGGAGTCGCTTGACGCCGCGATTCGCATAGTATTCACCAAACTCTGTGGATGTGAACTCATCGCCGCCGTTAGTGCGAAGCACTTGCAGCTTCCCCCCGAATTCTACTTCGACGCTAGCTTGGAAGTGCTTGATTGCTACTATTGCCTTGTCCTTCATCGCTAGCAGTGTCAGCCACATGTAGCGGCTGAGGTCGTCGACCAGGAGCAGGAAATAGCGCTTCCCACCCGGTGTTGTCGATGTGATCGGTCTGCACAGGTCACCGTGCACTAGCCCGAGGAGATTCTCCGCATTGTACTTGGCCTCTTGTGGAAACGAAGTACGACGTTGCTTCCCCGCCAGGCAACTATTGTAGATTTGGTTGACGTGGTCGATCTTCGAAAGTCCCCGCACCATGTCGCACTGTGCCAGCTTCCGAAGTGCCTCAAAATTGAGGTGACCATAGCGAGCGTGCCAGCGCCATGCATCGTCGTCGAGTCGTGCTGCCAAACGCACCAGTTGTGCTATGTCCAAGGAGAGAACATATAACCGGTTGCACACACGGTTCGCCTTGGTGAGAAGTTGTCGTTGGCAATCGTGGATTCACAGCACGCCTCCCTCGATTAGCATTTGGCAGCCGTTCTCGTCGAGCTGCCTAAGACTGATGATGTTGCTCCGCAGCCGAGGGATGTAGTACACTCCCGTCAGCGCGCGGTGCTCTCTATTGTGGCACATGAACAGTACCGTACCACGTCCACGGATGTCAACAATCGAGCCATCGTCGAACTTGACAAAGCCAGTGACACCGGTGTCCAGCTCGGCTGTTCCTACAGCCCATCATGTGGTTGCTGGCCCCGGTGTCAAGATACCACACATCATCGTGGCGGTCCTCTTCATGTCCTAGGTGCAAATCAGCATGCACCTATTTAAGCACGACATCCTCGATCATGCTCACAGTGCCCTCAGACAGTGCACACATCTGCGTCATGAGCAGCGTGGGCTCATCGTCATCGACGTTCGTCAGGTTGGCCAGCTCATTGCGCCGTGGCTTGCGACAGTCTCTGGCTCAGTGCCCAAGTTTGTTGCAGTTACGACACTTGTCCTTTGACACGTCGCGACTGCCATTAGATGCAGTGCCACCACTTCCACCGCCAGAGGCATAACCATTGTCGTGGCCTTTCGGCTTGCTGCGGCGCCAATTGCCGCCATAGCCACCGTCGGGCTTTTGTCCGCTAGACGAGCCTTGGCCATGCCCGCACTACTTCATGCGCGCAAGCTACTCCTCCTCTATGAGGAGCAGGTGTCTGCTGGCGCCGACAGTGTTGTCTTGGTCATAGCGCTCTCTTGTGTCCTTCAGTCATCCGGTGAGCTCCTCCACCAGGAGCGTCTCAATTGAGATCGCTACCTACGTATACCTCGACGGGACGACATGGAGGAATTTTTTTTTAACAACGCGGTCTTCCTCCAGCTTGTCCCCGAGTATCTCCAAGTTGCTGACTAGGCCGGTGAGCCGCATTGTGAAATCATCCACCGAATCGCTGTTCTTGAATTTGATCGCCTCAAATTCTTTACACGGCATCTGCGCCTTTGCCTCACGTACGCGATGGATGCCCATGCACAATGTCTTGATGGTGTCCCATGCGTCCTTGGCGGCGTTCTTGATGGCAAGCGTTGACAGCATCTCTGGCAGGATGGCACGGAGTATGGCGGATAGCGCCATTCTGTCGTCGCGGTAGTCACCATTGCCGAGGTGGATCGCCTCCCACAGGCCTTGCACCTATAGGTTCACCCTCATCACGAGAGCCCAATCTCCATAGTTGGTTCGAGTTAGCATCGGGCAGACGACCGAGCCTCCAGACTCCCTCACCACACGATGAACCACCACTTCCCCACCGTCATCGCTGCCAGATCCCACCTCCAGACGCACGCCGATGTCGCTGGGCATCCCTGGGCGGATAGGTGAGTGGGAAGATGATCGAGACATCGCCGGATCGAGCGCAAGGCTCTGATACCAATTGTTAGCCAAACCGCAGATGGAACACACTGACTGGATAAACTGGAAGCTTGAACTCAAGAACACAAGAAAGCCATAACGGATTTTTGTGCTGCACAACTGCTGTAGCTTTTTTTTTCTGACTTCTTTCTTCGATTGCTTCTCTAATGGTTACAAGACTCATATGTGCCCTTATAAAGGCAGAGTACATGGACTTTGAATCCAACTTGGTTTCTACTCCTAGTATGAAGCGGATACGGCAAGAAAAAAGCTAAACAATGATTAAACTCTAAGTAGGAGGAGAGCCAAGGCGGCGGCGCCGAACGGCCGCAGCAACCGCCGCTAGTTTCGCGTGGGTATCGGATCGATCCCCATGACCGTATCTGCTTTCCCTCTCTCTCAGTCGGGATGAGGCCGAAGAACCCTGTCCTCTCACTCAGTTTGTAGAGACCAAGCCTTATCCTCTCCTCTCTCTCAATGACAAGTGGGCCCCATGGGATAATTGGGAAATTACCAAAAAGGCCCATGGTTTACAACAGAAATCTCCCTAAAATTGATATCAAGAGATGGAAGAAATTCATGGAACCAGTTCAATATAGCATCCTTACTTCCTTAAATGGCAGTAGACAAGTAGACATTTAAACAAGCTTTAATCTTCTATTCCAACAAGAGCGGTGTTGGATAGCAGATAGAAATACATTAAAAGAAAGAACCTGCTAGTTAGTTCTTGCTTCAAAAGCAAACAACTTCTATCCTGATCTCAGCTTTGCTTTGGCATTCAACACTTGTGCAGTCCTAATTCAAGTTTGTTACGCTCACGCAAAGAGGCGTATCTGCAAGGACGTTATCAATACCATCCTTCCAGAAAAATTCTCATTCTCCCCCAAATTTCTCCCCCTAAGTACATGGCGAATGCTAAATGGTTGGGGAATAAGTCTAACTGATACTGCTTCTTGTTTTTCCTGTGCCCTGAGCCCTGACAATTCACTGCACAGATCATCTCTTAGTGCTGCTGATATCTTGGATCATCAAAAGCTGTATTGATTTCTTCATGCTTTTGGTGAAATCTTGATTCATTCTTATCATAATTGTTTGTACTGAAAATGCGAAAAGTAGTATAATAGATTTTGTCAATGAATTCTGTCAAGTTGCTTCTTAGCTGCATCTTATTCTTATTCACTAACTGTTAACTGGTAGTACTTTCTTGCATCTTCTACAGTATGCCACAATCTTACATATCTAAGACTAGAAGAAGACCATGATATCACCAGCATCTCTCCGTCACGCGTCTTCTCTCCCTCAATCTCTAAATCTCTCTCTTCTGACTCTTCGAGTAGGATAGAAGAGAACTAAAAAAAGTAAGAGCTCCAGAAGCCTTATCAGCACCCAAGGTCCATTTCGGTGTCAGGTTGTTGCATTGCCATTGCCATCCAAATATTCGATATTCCACACTAAACCCATCTGTGGTGTCGCAAGAAAGAAGCTTGGTCATTATCCGAACCCTCCCGTATCGTCTTTTCCTCGAATTGCTGCAAAATCTGCTCTTGCCAATGCACATTTCCATTGCCTATATAAGCAAGCCCCCCTATGCCAATGCAAAGCAACCAAGCAAGCACAGCTTAAAGCCTTATACAAGAAGCAGTCCTAGCTAACTAAGCTCAAGAGCACTAGCACTAGCTAGACCACATTCTTCACAGCAAATCTTTCGAGTTCTTCGTGAAGAAGATCAGATCGATGGACCGGGTGACGAAGCTGGCGGGACAGCGGGCGGTGGTGATCTTCAGCATGAGCTCCTGCTGCATGTGCCACACGGTGACGCGCCTGTTCTGCGAGCTCGGGGTGAACACGAGCGTGATCGAGCTCGACGAGGACCCGAGGGGTAAGGAGATGGAGAAGGCCCTCGCGAGGCTCCTCGGCCGCAGCCCCGCCGTGCCGGCGGTGTTCATCGGAGGCAGGCTCGTCGGTTCCACCGACAAGGTCATGTCCCTCCACCTCAGCGGCAATCTTGTCCCGCTGCTTCGCAATGCAGGCGCACTCTGGGTGTAGCGCTGAGTATGTTCAGCATGATACAGTGGAGAATAATGTATACATGCATACCTGCTTTTGTATCAGGTGATGATGGAGATGAGTAGCTAAGTAATTAAGGGAGAAGTATGCAGGCCTTTTTTGCTCTGTAATAGTCTCTAGAGAGGGGAAAGTGTCGTGTCAGGGTCTTTTGCAATGTGATAATAATGCATATTTATTAGTACCTGTTTTGTCGTCAGATTTGTCAAAGTGACTGCGGAAATTCTATCCAGAGTATCAGACGTTTGATGTCTGGCGAAACAGCATCAGACGGCTGATGCAGAAATTGATAGAGACACCCATCAATGGAATAAGTCCATTTGACCCCTCCCCTGCAATCAACCACTAACTACAGAGCCAAGTATTTGACACTCTCAAAACCATTCACTCTTCATCTGTAAGCTAGTTTTATCGGTGCTTTTCAGTTTTCACCACGTTGACGGCCACGTCACTAGTTTTTGTTGTGTGAATCACCTCCTAGTCAGCTATACATACATCTTAATGAAAAGTAATCCTATGGTTCCTGATATTTTTGGGGAAAAAAGTAGGTACGATACTTTGCTGACTTCACCACGTTGAGCTGATTTGTAAGTCATGTCAGCGTATCCAACCTTACTGGTATGCTATGTCAACGCGTGGAATGTTATTTAGTGTACTCTACATTTACAACAACAGTTCTTTCTAACTGTTGCGCGTATTGCAACACTGCAATATTAGTATAAAAAGTCTTAAGTGCAACGCACTTCAAATTCGTAGGTACCACTACCAGATTGCAATATTCTATTTCCACAACAATCACATCCTACTGTTAGCAACAATAATGGCAAGAAGGAAATATGATCCATCGAAGTAAAAGTAATGCAGCCAATTGTTCAGATCAACACTTGTCCAAGCTTATGTAATACAAAATTTCCCATATTAAACTAAAAAAGATAATATGAGTTCCACAACAACGTGCAAGTTCAATCCTATTTTGAGTTAAAGTTCAGTTTTTGAGTGACACAGCAAGTAGGAACTAAGTAGTATCCGCAATAATTCTTTATCATGAGATAATTATATTTGTTCCTTTTCGCCTACATCCATAGGATCTGATCTTCTGAGATATGTATGCTCCGAGCCTATTGAGATGGGTGAGTCAGAAAGAGAAATCATCAGGCTTGGAATGGCCCATTCTCCCTTTGAAGAATGTCTTTGACAAAAGCCTGGAAAGAACACGTAATATATCGGCCTGTTAGTAGTGCGGCCTACGTGAAGTTGTAGTGGTGGATTAATCACATATTGTTTGTCTCAAGTAAGCTATAGTAGCATATAATGCATGTTGAATTCAAACATAGTATTTTCAGTTTAACTCCTTTACACGAAACGGGGAAGAAAATGTAAACGGTGTGCTATGTGTGCACGGAACCACCCCATAGGTAGGCTAGGCATTAAGCGAAATTTGGATCAAGGTGTTACAAATGGTGTTAGTAGTGCGGCCCATGTGACCCACGTGGAGTTCTAGTGGTGGGATTAGTCTCACATTGTTTATCTAAAGTGAGTTGTATTAGCATATAATGAATGTTGGGTCTAAACATAGCACATCCAGATTAACTCTTTTATATAAAGCGATGACAAAAGTGTAAGTGGTGTATAATGTGTGCACAGGGTCAGCCCCATATGGGCTAGACATTGACCGGATTTTGGGTCGGGATGTTATGGAACACGCAATAGCTCAAGCAATGTAGATGGACCTTCCAGACAAACAATTCTGGTCATAATGAAGAAATCACCATGTCGGCTTCGATTCTGATTGCAAGTTGCAACTGATAGTCTGGCAGAACACAAGGAATATGTTGAGAAGAAGAAATGGACGTTTGGATGATTACACCTGTGTCCAATCAAGAATTGGGGGAAATTTTATATCATCTCTTTTTTGTGTGCACTTTCAGTAAAAACATGCATGCTGGGCAATTACATGTTAATTGCCGATTTTTTTTAAAACAATACTATTTTAAAAGATAATCACAAAAATAAATAGTCGCCCAAAACAATTACAAAACTAACTGGCGATAGGAATCCTATTGCCCCCCGTGTTGCTACTCTAACTCACTGTCGCCAGTTGAACTGGCGACAGAAAGTGAACAGTGCACTTGCCCCAGTTCAACTAGCGATATTAATCTATCACCCGTTCAACTGGCGATTTAAAATAATACTATTATTATTTTATTAATCCGATGGAAATAATTGTGGAGGAATAAATGGAAGTTTTTGTAGGTAATACATTTAGCAAATCTTGTTTGTAGGTTGTTATTTTTTTGGAAACAAAAGGGTAGTGACAAGGTTGGTTGGTCCGTTTGTGATTTTCGTAGATTGTCAAGGGTACGAAATATGTTAGACTCGTAATAACATTTCGTGATTGTCATATGTTGTTGTAGTACGGTAAATTTCTGAAGAATTTTCTGAGGATGGTAGAGGTAGCAATGATTCGTTAGTAAGAAGGTAAGTGATTCTTCTCATTTATGAAGGACTGCGATGCATAGATAAAGAGTGGATATTACAATCTCCTTACAACTGAACTTCTACTTGGCAAGAACAACATATAATAGAAGAAATACCGCAAAAATAACTATCTTAGCTAATTTCTGAAGCATTTTCTCAACTCTTTCCATCCTTTCATCCAGTCTTTTAAGTCTATTCTCTTCATTTTGTATTGGTTGATCAGAGGGTCGAGCCACTAGACGAAATGCAGCAACACCACGGGAGTCTTCTTGCAAGGCAGCAATTTGCATTACAATATCTCGAACCACTGGGACAACTTCATCAGCCCACTGCCAAAACCAACATGTTGTGTTCTGGAAAAGAATTGCAGCTCCAAGTGAAAATAAAATAGCATGCTGTTTTGAAGGGAATTCATTTGGGATGATTTTCCATAAGTTACCATAAGATTTGAACACTTCATGAAGACTCGAGATGGATTCGTTGGCATACGTGAGGTGAACACATTCGGTGAATCCCTGCAACGAGGGAAAAGCATGTGCTGCCACATGATTCTAATTATCTGCTCACTCGAAAGTAGATGAGGCCAAAGACATCCCGTTAAAGACTAAAAGAAAGGAGAAGAGGAAGTGAAGAGTGAGGTGAATGGCAGCCAAAGCATCCGTATATAGCCAACGATAGCAGAAAATAGCGCCAAAGACAGGAAGTTTTCCTCCGGAAGTTATGTGATCAAGGGCAAATACGTCAAATGAGCACGGCCATTTTGGTCACGTCATTGTGCAAAGCTGCCTCGTCAGATCACGTCATTCTGAAAAGCTGGGGAGGTAGAGTTGTCATTTCCCTTTGAAAAGGTCGCGGGGCGGAGTGTGGTCTTCTCAGTCTAAAAAGTAAGCATCGCAGCATCGCAGTGTGTTGTCATATCGGTGTGAAAAGGGAAATAATTTTAATCCGATGGAAATAATTGTGGGGAAATAAATGACAATTTTTGTAAGTAATACATTTAGCAAATCTTGTTTGTATGTTGTTAATTTTTTTGGAAATAAAAGGGTGGTGACAATGTTGGTTGGTCTGTTTGTGATTTTCGTAGATTCTCAAGGGTACGAAATATATTAGACCCGAAATCACATTTTGTGAGCGTCGTATGTTATTGTAGTGCGGTAAATTTTTGAAGAATTTTCTGAGGATGATAGAGGTAGCAATGATTCGTTAGTAGGAAGGTAAGTGATATTGCGATGCGCCCGGGAATTCATACACAGTGCAGAACTTTGAAGAAATGACGCAATGATAACAACACGACAGTTGATTCGACTAAGGGATTACATGGCACACAGGCTAACGAAACAAGGACGGTACACACGTCTTTAGGGAATTAGAAATACATGGGACATACGGATGAAGATGGTCGAACTACTGTGTGGAACGTGACCATTTGCCCTTGCGTCCTAGCTCAGCATTGTGTTCCTCGCCTTGCGTCTTAGCTTTCGCCATAATAGCCCTCTTCCGTGCCCTCTCGGCCTCGCATCGTTTGGCATGCTCGCGGTCCTGCTCATCGTGCAACCTCTCCCGCCTCTTCTTCTCCTCCATCTTAGTCTGTAGCTCTTCGAGGCGCCTTTCACGACCCTCGTAGTCCTCCTTGGCCCAGCTCTTCCGTATCAACAGCATCCACATGTTGTAGGGGTGGATCTTATCGTCGATCCACTTGCTGAAGTCGCATAGGCGCGGCGGAGACTGTGGTGGGAAGAGAGATGTGGTTACGGCGTAACGAGAAGCAAAAAAAGTGGTGTGCACTTGAATGCGATTTTATTACTGGCTGCCTATGGCTTGGCATGTCAAACCTGAGGTTGGGGTAGTCCGCGCAGTAGTTTGGACAGCACCAATAGCGTTGTCCAATGGTCCACTCGTCAGTTGATTTGACGCACTTGCAGGCGTTCCGACACCAGCAAAGGGGTGGCTCCACCCCCGTTGGGGGCCCTTCCGGAGAGCATTCAGCGGGCATAGGAGGGAGGCGCGGCTCAACCTGGAATCGTTGGGCGCACTGCGAGGCAGCCTCCTTAGATCGACGAGCTCCGAAGGTGGCTGGTGAATGTAAGGCTGCTGACTAAATGCCCTGTGGCGAGAGGCGGTTTGTTGGAGAGCCTCCCAGTCCTTCAAAAGCTCGCGGATGTGCTCCTATTCCTTCTCCTTCTCCATGTTATCTAGGTAGTGTTATTCGTGTCGAGTTCCTGGCCGAGTAGCGCTACATTTATAGCGGGAGCAGATGCAGCTGTAGCGACTCCATTGCAATGAGGCATGGATGTGTTTCACATCCGTGCGCCGCGCCCTTCGAAGAGGAAGCTTGCGGCAGTCAAGTGGTCTCTTCGTGCTTTGCAGACCTAGGTCACGTCCTTCTTTGCAAAGAAGTCATGTCCTGCTTTGCACAGAGTGGCCATGTCCTGCTTTGTAGAGAGTGGTCACATCCTACTTTGTAGAGGGTGGCCACGTCCTGCTTTGCAGAGGAGTCAAGGCTAGAAAGAGGGTAGTGTGGGGCGTCCCAATGCGGACCCCCTCACGTGGTCGCGGTGTGCACGTAAAAAAGAAATATCGAAACACGAGACTTGCATAATAATAGTTGTACAGAAATTAATATTTACATGGTATGACTGAAATTTAGAGGAACAAATATCGACTCGTGGTCCCTTTTGGGGTGTACCCCGCGTATCACCCCTGGCCTCTGCCGGGGCCGCTGCAGGCGCTGGTGCAAGTACATCAGAGGCTTAGGCTGCCGAACTACTCGACCGACGCGAGTAGTTGGAGGTGGTGTCATGAGGTGGTCCCGCATCGGCTAGGTTGGTCCCGGCACACCGTGCAGCTGTGAAGCCCCACGAAGACATGGGTGCCATGCTGGTCCAAGTAGTAGTCCCCAGCCACTGCCTCGTCGGGCAACAAGTCCCCCTCATCCCAAGGCGGTGTAGGAGCTGTTAAACATTACGTTACGCATGTAATCATGGAGAAAACCATGAAATAGGACGTTACACAAGCAAGCAAGATAGTCATACCTAGTGGCACGAAGGCAGACGACGACGACTCCACGTACTCATGCCCCGTGTACTGGTGCAACTCAGGACCTGCAAGAGAAGATTGTCATTAGTAAATAGTGGGGTTCAAAATAAAGAAGCGGAAGTGAGTGTCTTATGCTCACCTGCAAACTATCTCGAGGTGCTCCTACCACGGTGCCACGTGGACCCGCCCGCCACGCTCGGGGGAGGAGGCTGTGGCCGTAAACCACCATGGCTGACCCCTCGTCCATGCACTAGTGGGTCCACCAGGTCCCTTGGCCTGCGACAAGTCACGATCTGAACCGCTCGCCTCGCCCTCTTCGTGATCCGTTGCAGGACCCCTCTGGTGTCCACGAGCGGCATCTGCTGTGTGGAGGCTGTCAACTCGAGGACCTCCCGGTGTAGATCCACTTGTACACGTAATCAACAAGTTGAAAACCTAAATCTTCATAAATAAATATGAAGTACGAACCATTCAATACGTACCACGCGGTAGAATACGAAGTCCGACTGGGTAGGGTACGTGTCGGACATCGTAGCCTCGTGTTGTGGTAGGTCGTCCACGACCTGGACGTAGTGAAGCCTCGTTCGGGCGGCGTACCACTCCATGTAGTCCTCCAACTCCCCGAGTGGTCGTAGTGAGCATCCTCCAAGATGACGTCGCGGAAGGCGTTGATCTAGGCCTCAACCCAAGGGTACATCTTAACCGCCCAGGAGGTAGTAGCACATACTCTCCTCCTAGTGTACTTATGGATAGCAAGACAATTATTTGGTCAGTACGTAATGCAGATTACACAAAAGAAGTAAAGCGTGAACTTACCCATGGATGTGGGCGGACCCGCCGCCTCTGTGGGATCGACTCATTGTCGCAGATCGAATCGGGCGATGACCCATCGCACTGTACTCCTCCACGAAGACTTCGTGCACCAAGGCTCTCCGCGTGTACCAGCACATGTAGTCTCGCGTGCATAGCCTCGACAGTCCTCCAGGCGTGCGCGCGTACACCCTCCCCAAGTGTACAGTCTCCAGATGACGCGTTCATCTGTCAACTGATCAAACATCACAATGTACTTCCGATATGACCCCTGCGTAGTGATCGGCATGTAGGTGACCTGTGGAATAGACCAATGTAAACTTAGCACACCAAATTGTGCTTACATTACAAAAAATAATAAGTGTTCATGAAACTAACACGTCGGTGACACCGCACCGTGTCCATAGTCGGCCGGTCTACGCCGTCGTCCTCGGCGTACAAGCTGATCGTGTACGCTCCCAAGTCCAGCAGAGATCGTCCGATCTAAAAGTGCTCGAAGGACCACAACTGTCCAGAGTGGTTGGAGCTGTCCTAGTGGGCAAAATTGCCAAGGAGGCGGTGATACGAATCTTGCTGCAGTAAAGCATGGCGGGCAAAATTACAGTTTCATTGAGAGCATTGCTAAAAGTTTGTCATGGAGATTATTATTCTACGCTGCTGGTCCATTTGGGAATTGGGAGTAAGAATTAAAGCTGTTTTTTTTTAAAAAAAAAAACTGCTCTAACTATTCAGAATTGGAAGAGAAGCACGGGAGAAGATTTTGCTCTATTATCCATCGAACAAAGGAGAATAACAAATCCGAGATGCACGTTGCCTAACAAAATTTAGATAATTTTGGCCTCATGGCATTCTATATTCTATTTCTTGTATTATATATGCACAGTAGGAGAACACTTGCTGTTTTACGTAAAAAAAATCCAGTCTTTATATTAGTCAAATTCATCTGCTAATCCTAACTAACAGTTTGTAGCCTAAATCCACATGAATATAGACGAACACAGTTACAAGTCATCATAAACTCAACCAAAAACCTGCACAAATTTTCACACCGATTTCAAACATCATACACTAACAAATCACTATATCTCACACAGATAATACCCATACAAATCAACAAATTCCATACATGCACAAATCTCAGGAACATGTGAACATAAATAATCACATAAAAACCGGAAAGGAAGATAAAAAAATCAACAACAAAAACAACACATATGACCCCCCCCAAAACCGGTACCTGCCAGATGCCAACAAAATCACTTATCCAAGGACTTCCCCACTACTTTGATGCAGCAAATCCAGTGACAAAAAACAATGGAAACAACATGAAACAAATCCAAGTGTTGCCCCTCGTCCAGGGATCCAAAAATCGGCCAAACCTGATTTATCGGTGGGGGCCGGTAGGAATACAAACCGGGAAAAAAAACGGTTTTGATGAATTTTGTTAAAAAAACGAATTTGCTTGAATTTTGTTCAAATTTGTTTTTTTAAATATAAAATCCGAAAATTTTGGCCGAATTTTTTCCGATTTTCTGTCTTACCGGTCACACCGGTAAAAATAAATAAACCGGTTTAAAAATCCCTACCCTCGTCACCCAAGCACAACGCTACCTACTGGAATTTTTCTTTCATTTGGCCCCGTGTGCCACGTTAATTGCATAAATAACTCCCTTGACACCGAAATTGCAAAAGTAGCCCCCTCCCGAACGCGGAAGTACGGGAGACCGACACGTGGCGTATTCTGCGGTCGGGGACCGTGGAAAGAAGACAGTGGGCGCGGCATGTCAGTTGGAAAGAGCGCGGCGCGGAAGGTGATGGGTTAAGTCTCCTTCGCGCTACCGAGCGCTGAATGAAGGTTGTGTCCTCGTTCGCATGGCCGGAGCGCGAATGACGTGAGGACAAAACAGCAAAATGCTTTCACGTTGCACTCATTTAATGAAAAAGCAATGCTGCAGCACGTTGCACTCATTAGTCAAAAAAACAATGCATTAATTTATTAGGCAACGCATTAATATATTAGGCAAGAAGCAATGCATTAATCACTGCCGCGCTCCAGCTGGGCGGAAGGACCATTCTGCACTCCAGCACCGCGGAAGGCGGTCGGATCCACCTTCTGCGCCACACCCTCTTTCCTCCTGCGCCCGACTGACATGCCGCACCCACTGTCTTCTTTCCACGGTCCCAACCGCGGAATGCGCCACGTGTCGACCTCCCGTACTTCTGCGCTCGGGAGGGGGCTACTTTTACAATTTCGGTGCCAAAAGAGTTATTTATGCAATTAACGTGGCACATGGGGCCAAATGAAAAAAAATTCCAGCTACTGAGCCAGTTGTTTTCGTTGGGCACTAGCCCTCGCCACGGATCACCGGTTGTGAGTTGTGACGTTTGTTCTCTCCACAAAAGAAAGCTCATGTGGTTCGAGGGAGAATTTTTTTATTAATTAACCTTTTTTAATTTTATTTTAAAGTTAACTCTCGGCGAACTTTATTTCCAATTCTCACTCCTTTGGTCACACCACCACTTGTAGCGTGACAAAACAACACTGTCACGCTAGCTCATATCCAGGGGAGCTCTTGTCACGCCACCACCCATGGCGTGATAGTATGGTTTGGTCACGCCACGGGTGGTGGCGTGACCAAAAATGCTATTTTGGGGATTTATCATGTGGCATGACAATATTATTTTGTCACGTCATAAGTGGTGGCGTGACTAAAGGGGTCAGAATTGGAAATAAAGTTCACCGGAGGTTAGCTTTAAAATAAAAATTAAAAAAATATTAATTAATAAAAAAAAGTTCTTCGAGGAAAAACGTAAAATAATTGAAACTGTGTAGAACTTAATGAGCTGTCATAACGGGTCGATTACAATTATTGGGCTGTGGATTTGGATTCAACAACCCGATAGAACATGCTATTGGCCCGCTAATTCGAGGGATCCAACCCACACATCTCATACACCGTTCGACGTTTTAAAAAAAGTGACCTGCAAATAACAAACAATCATACAACTTAGATATAAAAAAATGATAAAATAAATCTGGGGCTACAACGTGTTGTTAAAAAAACAATTTTGTCGATCTGAATTGGTGTTGTATCTGTGCAACGATTGTTCTTCTAAAGAAACAGAGAAAGTGTTGTAGCGGTAGAGAAACAAGTCCACAACTTTCATTTTCCTTGAACGGAAGTGGTAGGATGCTGTCATAGAATCTATACCACACACTTGGAACAGACGCATCTCAGCCTAGTAATGGGCCAAGGCCCAGCCCTAACCCTCCCGACCCTCCCGTAGACCAAAAATTCAAGCACACACCACAACCCTATCCAAACACACTAGAGTTTTTTAAATCTCACCTAGCCCAACCCACAAAGTGGACAAACCCAATCCTATCCTGGCCCGTTTCAACCATACGGGCCGTGGCGAATTTACTGAAGACCTTAGACCCTTCTGGGTCGTTGCCACTAGCTATCCTAGTTCATCAATTATGTTTTGTCTTTCTTAATATGAAGGCGAGTTGCCCTTTGGCCCATACGAAGAGATCCTTCCTCTTTGGCGACCAGGTTTCATCATTGCCTCCTCCATCTCTGGCATCCTAGCTGTTGGGATTAGGGATGGCAATTATGCACGATTACCCGCGTGTCCGCGGGCAAATACCCTAATAGAGCTGGGTATGGAAAGCTTTCTTTGCCCATGGGTATAGAAATGGGGGCAATTCTCTGCCCATCGGGTAAGCGGGTGCGGGCATGGGTAAGCTCCACCCGTACCCGCCACACCCGTTTACCCGCCAACACACACTGTCAAGTGGGCCCGAATAAACCCTAGTTCATGAAGCCCAATACCCATTCGGCATCACTCCATCAGCCGCCACCCTCCCGCAGTCGCCCTCTCCCCTCCCACACTCCCGCACTTGCCGCCCTCCACCGCCGCTCCTCCTCCTCCACCGCCACCTCCCCGCGCCTTCTCCCTCGCACTCCTCTCCTCCTCCATTGCCCCGTACGCCTCCCTCTTCCCCCGCCTCCTCCCTCTCCGGCTCCGCGCACCCCCTCCCTGGCCCCCCAGAACTCTACCTCCTGGCTAGCCAGCCGCCCTTGCCCCTCCCCCCATCACTCCAAATCCATATCCTCACCCCCTCATTACTCCAGATCCAGATCCGCCCCGTCTGCCCGTTCTCCTCCCAGCCAATCGTCGCCCCCGTCCTCCTCCCGGTCGGCCCCCGCCCCTCCTCACTCCCGGCCACGGTCAGCATGTGCCTCGCCAGGAACCGCGCCACCACATCCAGCCCCTTCATCTCCGTGCTCGAGGTCGTGCCATTGGAGGACTCGGTGTACAACTCCACCGAGTTCGCCGCCTACACCCTTAGCACCATCGCGCGTCACAGCTTTGGCTGAGGAAAGAGCCTGGAGCTACCGTGGCCGCCGGTGCCGCTCCCCACTGTGAGCTACTACCGTGGTCACCTCGCTCCCTCCCGTGGACGCAGCCTGCCGCCGCCTCCCTCCCTCCCTCCGTGGCCGCCGCCGCCACCTCCCTCTGTCCGGTGGCCGCCGCCTCCCTCCTCCGTCTAGTGGCCGCCGCCGCTTGCCTCCCTCCCTCCGTGGTCGCCGCCGCCGCCTCGTCTGAGGTCTTGCTCCACATTTATTCAGTGCACTCTTCTCTTGCAATGGTCACAATAGGTAAAAAAGCTACAATTTTTTCATTGTTACTATCTTGTGCTATGAAGTTTTACCAAAATAAATTATGCTCTAGTTGAGTTGTCCTTGCTTTTCTCTATTTTGTCTCAAGAACGACTCTTTGTGGATCCGAGGTTGAAGCGATGAGGTGTAGAAGCGAAGCACCTACCATCCCTTGTTCAACTTAGTCTTGTTGGTTCTTTGGGTGAGTTGAAATTTCCATTCTAAAATATCCTTTGAAACATCAAGTGAGCATGAATTAGCTAGTATTGTTATCTAATGCGCATACCTTTTGTGCTTATTCTGCTTACATGTTAAAATTCATTTATGCGAGAGTTCAGGGATCATCTTGTCTTCTCATAATCCACTTGATTGCTTGAGATTTATTGTGAGGAAAGGAGCTCTGGTTTGACACTACAAAAGATTTAGAACAAAATTGGTCTTCTAGTTGTTTGCTATAGTGCCTTATACCTCAAATCATTCATACGATGTTTGATTATTTTCATGGTTGTCACAATCTTTGTAGGCATTCTGCGATCTGAAGCCAATTTACTCGTATGAAGGCACATACGACATCAACGACTGGTGATTGGTAGAGAAATCATTTGGAATCGCGAGCTTCAAACCAACAGATTATTAAAGCTCTACCAGTAGTTTTCTAAAGCCAAACTACAAGCCCGTGTTGTTTCTTCCGAGGTTGTAACTAAGACAAGCAAATAAAATTAGGCCCTCCTCATGGTCCGATGATTGGAACAAGAACTCTGACACTATAACTTGATGCGCACCAAAGGCATTCCTTGAAACTAACACGAAATTTTTACGGTCAATGTTGGTGGTGGCTAGCTTTAAATTCTTTATCTGTTGTCTCTTAGAGTTAACAAAAGATCTTGATGATGTGGTTTACTTGAAATTGATAGCAAGATATACTTGGGCATGCACAATGGCGGCAGTACACGCGCACGTGGGCGGCAGTACCCATGAGCGGCGGGCATGGGCGAGGTTCTTCGCCCGTCGTCCTTCGCGGGCATACCTGTGGGGGGAAATCGGGGTCGTGGGCATGGGTATGGGAGAGCACTACCCGTGCCCGTTGTGCCCGATTGCCATCCCTAGTGGGGATGATCTCGGCTAATAACCTCAAGATCTAAGGGGTCACGTCCCACTACGTGTCCTGATCGGGGGCGCAACCAACTCATATTGGTTTCGGTCCCGTCCACCTAGCGCGACATAAAAGGGGACTCAACAGGCTTTTAACCTATGTGGTTCTAGGCTACCAAAGTTCCAACAAACCCGATCTAACCGAGCACTGTGGTGGGCGAAGACCGAAGGCCGAAGGCCGCCGCCGTGACCACGTCGTTGCCGTCCTCACCCATGCCATCTCTACGGCCACCGACCGGGTCTGCACCTCTACATCGACGCATCTACAACCCTAATGGCATCTCCAAGTTCGAGTATGCATTCACGCTTCCGCTATAACGATTAGACTAAGTGTTCATCTTTGAGCTAGGGTTAATGACATATAGATCAAGATTAGCCTTAGATTATACCTACATTTGGTATCAGAGCCACCCTAGTCTCGTGTTGAACCCATGATTAGTCCAAACCGAACTTGTTCATGCCCGGATTAGATGATTTCTCTCTTGGTTTAGCAATTAGAAGGAGTGGACTTAAGAATTTTTTGCAAAATCCTAACGAAATCCCCAAATCGGAACCACTCGAGCTTGCAAAACCCGAATCGGCGGCGGATACTTACGTTTTTGCTCATCACCGGTCTCTCCGCCCTGCGGCACCGCCGCCTCAGGGCTGCGTCGCCGCCGCCTCAAGCCACCGTTGATGCTCAGCGCACAAGACGCTCCGCCGCCAGCGCCTCACCTGACAAAGACGCCTCAGCGACCGTTTGAATTTTCAGGGAGAGGAAATGGGGAAAATGAGTTAGGGTTAGGGTTTTTTGGGACTTTTATTTCCCTCGGGAGCCATCTCAGCCGGCTGCAAAGTAATGGGCTGGCTGAGTGCATTGGATTTGGGCCGGTTGAGAATTAAGGTGGTTTTGTGCACTGTTAAGTTGTCTGGTTAATTAATGTTTAGTTGTGCACTGTTTAATAATGTTTAGTTGCCCAATAACAATGTATTATGTATAATGTTTTATCTCTAATTAAAATTGAACCAACGAGATATTTTGATTAGAGATTTTTATGTTTTGTTTTGGCATTATGTATGCACATGATTACATTCTGACCAACATAGTTTGTAGTCGTGTGTCGCCATATTAAATTGTTAAGTTCTTTTCCATTTTCTGTCCAACGGTGATATGGATTAGAACTGTAGATTTGCATGTTGTTAATCAGACCAACGTAGGGTTAATTGCATGCAATACATCTTTATGATTTCTAATTTTGCAGCAATAAACGCTTTGAATGTTGCCGCCACAATTGACAATATTGAGCAGCTCACGGGAAGCAACTTCCCCACTTGGAAAGAAAGAATTCATATTGTCCTTGGAGTTTTGGACCTTGACTATGCGTTAAGGGTGATTTCTCCCATTCCCCCACCGATGGTGAGGATAATTATGATGAGAAAAAGAAAACTTATGATGCTAATGTTGAAAAATAGGAGCGGTCCAACCGCCTGTTACTAATGATTATGAAGACCTCTATCTCAGTTGGGATCAGAGGAGCAATCCCTGATTCCGAAAATACTAAGGAGTACTTGGCTTCAGTTGAGGAGAAATTCAAAGACTCCACTAAAGTTTATGCCAGTACTTTAATCCAAAGACTCTTATCCACTAAGTATGATGGGTCCAGCAGCATAAGAGAGCATATCATGATGATGACCGATATGGCTGGAAAGCTCAAGGGCACGGATATGGAGATATCCGATGGTTTACTAGTCTACTTTATTATGACTTCTCTTTCTTCTGAGTACACTGCATTTAAGATAAATTATAATACTCAGAAAGATAAATGGAGCATGAGTGATTTAATCGCCATGTGTGTCCAGAAGGAAGAAAGAATAAGGACCAAAAAGAAAGATTTTGTGCATCAAGTTGGCGGCCCTAACAAAAGGAAGTTCCAAGGGGACTTCAAATCCAAGAAAAAGCTGCACTACTCCCCTAATTCAGATAAATCAGGGCCTAAGGTGCACAATGCACCTAAGCCCCATGTTGCTCCCGCTGGAGCACTTAATGGGGATGAATGTCACTTCTGTAAGCAGCTAGGGCATTTTCAGAAGGATTGTGTCAGTTTTCTGAAGTAGCTCGCAAAAAAGGGTAATGATACAATAACGTTCATTGATGAAACTCTTTATGCTGATTTTTCTCTTAAGTCTTGGTGGATTGACTCAGGTGCAACTGTGCACGTTACCAACTCTTTACAAAGATTACATACCGCGAGAACACTACGAAAGGGGGAGCGAAGTCTTAGTCGCGGATGGAAAAGAAGCTGAAGTTGAATCAGTTGGATCTGTTTCATTAATTTTAGATAGCGGCTTCATACTTCATATTAATAATGTAGTCTATGTTCCTTCTATAAGGAGGAATTTGATTTCAGTTTCTTTATTGGACGATGATGGTTTTAAATGTAGTTTTGGTAACAATAAATGCATTATTACATTCAATTCAAATAATGTTGGTCTTGCTTTTAGACAAGACAAGCTCTATATGCTTTCCCTCAATGAATCTCCTGTATTCTTGAATGTGTGTGATGCTAAGCGTAAAAATAATGATGAGACTTCTTCGAAACTATGGCATTGTCGTTTAGGCCACATTTCGAGGGGGAGAATGGACCGTCTCATTAAGGAAGAAATTCTCCACCCATTAGATTTCTCTGACTCAGACCACTGCATTGATTGCGTTAAAAGAAAATATGTAAAGCAAATAAAGAAGGGAGCCACTCGCAGCACATGACTCTTAGAATTAATTCATACTGATATTTTTGGTCCTTTTCCTGTGACATCAGAGGATGGTTTTGATCCCTTCATCACATTCATTGATGATTTCTCCCGTTATGGTTATATCTTTCCCATTAAAGACCGATCTAAGTCACTTGACAAATTTAAGATATTTAAGGCTGAAGTTGAAAATCAGCACAACCTAAGAATTAAAGTGGTAAGATCGGACCGTGGGGGAGAATATTATGGTAGACATGCCTCTTATGGGCAAATTCCTGGCCCTTTCGCTAAGTTCCTTCAGGAAAATGGTATTGTTGCCCAGTATTCTACACCAGGTGAACCTTAGTAGAATGGGGTAGCTGAGAGACGCAACCATACACTTATGGATATGATACGGAGCATGCTTAGCTATTCTAGTTTATAAACTGGTTTGTGGATGGAAGCACTAAAGACAGCTACACATCTATTCTTAATCGGGTTCCCAGTAAATCAGTGCCTAAGACACCTTATGAATTATGGACTGGGAGGAAACCAAGTTTGAAATATTTACGAGTGTGGGGTTGTCGTGCTGAAGCTAAGATATTTAATCCACATATTGGGAAATTAGATCCTAAGATGGTAAGTTGCCATTTATCGGGTACCCTGAAAGATCCAAAGGGTATCGATTTTACTATCCTGATAGGATAACTAAGTTTGTAGAAACAAGGCACGCTGTGTTCTTAAAGAATGACGGGGACCTGGAGCCCAGGAAAATAGATCTTAAAGAGAAGCAGGTTTATGTTCCTTCACCGCTTATCCTAGAGACCTTTATTCCTATGCTTTAGGTGGTTGCACCTCCAGTACAGAATACTGTTGTTACACCCACTGTGGAGGTCTCTAAAATTCCTAATGTCGCACCTAATGATGAGCCTCAGCAGTCTCCTGCAATAGCTGATGTACCTATTAGAAGATCACAGCGGGAGAGAAGATCTGCCATCCCAAATAACTATGTTGTTTATATGAATGAGGATATTAATGATATAGGGAAGGTAGATGATCCCACCTCTTACAAGGAGGCCATGATGAGTGAACATTCTCCTAAGTGGCTTGATTCCATGAAGGATGAACTAAAGTCTATGAGCACTAATGATGTATGGGACTTAGTAGAAATTCCTGACGGAGTCAAAACAGTAGGCTATAAATGGGTCTACAAAACCAAGAATGACGCTAAGGGAAATGTTGAAAGGTTCAAAGCAAGGTGTATAGCAAAAGGCTTCTCACAAAGAAAGGGGATTGACTATACTGACACTTTTTCTCCTATCTCAACTAAAGATTCATTCAGAATTGTTATGGCACTTGTAGCTCATTATGATTTAGAGCTACATCAGATGGATGTTAAGACAGCATTCCTTAATGGCGACTTGCAAGAAAACGTTTTCATGGCTCAATCAAAAGGTTTTGTCGTGGAAGGCAAGGAGCATATGGGATGTCAACTTAAGAAATCAATTTATGGCTTAAAGCAACACTACTACAGGAACCGACATCACAGACGGTTCGGAACCGTCATCACAGACGGTTTCCGAACCGTCTATGTTTGTTGGTCTGTGATAACGAGATATTATCACGCACGGTACAAAACCATCTGTGATATGAATATCACGAGCGGTTTTATTAAAAACCGTCTGTGAAGTCAAGTATCACGAGCGGTTTGAACGTAAAACCGCTGCGTGATAGGAGAATATCACGAGCGGTTCTAAATAAAACCGTCAGTGATTTACGAATATCACGCAGCGGTTTTTTGTAGAACCGTCGTGATATTCTCCTATCACGACGGTTTTACTGCTCAAACCGTCTCAGATATTGACTTCGCTGACGGTTTTAACGTAAAACCGCTCGTGATAGCTCGCACTTCGCCCACAATTTGGTGTTTTCTGGCTAGCCTCAGAATTGCTAGCCATGCCCTCTCGAAAACAAGCATTCACGTAAATGATTCAAGCATTCACAAAAGCAGATTCAAGGAGCCATGACAACTCAAAGTGATCATTACTCAAAATAAATTACAAAAGATCCGCATTTGTTCAAGTATTGTCGCTATAGTTACAACTAGATTACAATTGTTTTGCGTTGAGAGGTTTTGGTGGGGTGATGCTCGGGTTGGCGACGGAGTGAAACTCTCCGTTGTCGTTAATGATTTCGTGTTGATAAAGGCGCAGAGCTTCCCTCGAATGTCCTTGATCTCTTCCGCAACGAGTGAATCACATTGTAAATTCAAGGCCTGCCACTAGCAAGAGTCAAGGTAGTTAGGATCGCGATTCAAGTCTTAAAGTCTTACGACTTCATTTAACCCACGACACTGTCGATCCAAGTCTTATCGCCGATCCGATCCTACTCAAGGTAGGTAGGATCGCGATCCTACTTTAGAGTCTTACGGTTCTCTGAACCCACGACACTGTCGATCCAAATCTCACTTGTCGATCCTACTCGTAGAGACTTAGGGCAATTTTTTTAGAGGCCGGGCTTTGCGATATTTTGTTTTAGAGCAAAATTTGTTGATATTAATTTCTAAGAATGAAACTATAAATAAACAAGGAGCATGCAAAATATTGTATCGATTATGGTAATGCTAGTACAAATATCTATATTATGGCATGAGCAATCTTGAGCTTGATAATGATAAGCTATTTTTATTCTTGGAGTATGTCTAGCTACTTTTAAGGAACATGCAAGTGGTAAACCATATAACAATCATACAAACTTATAGTATAGATGTTAAATATGTGTATTTTTACAAATCCAGTAGAATCGCCGATTCTACGATTCGACATCTCGATTCGATCCTACCGGAGGCAAATCGATCCGACTCGGGATCTCGACTCGACTACCTTGGCAAGAGTAAAGTGGTAAGATATATATATTTAAATTTATAATTAGAAAATAATTATTTCGAGATTGACAAACCTCGGGATCCTTCTTCCTAGTCAGAAGGATTAGTCGCATATGATAGCGCACGTGGATTGCACATAACTCATCATCTTTTTTGTCAAGCGACCGCAAAAATAGAATTACATATATAGGTATAGTCGACCGAGACGCGTTATTATGAAGTATGATATAGGATTATAGTGTTGTAGCGTGCATCAAAAATCCATCTGTGTGTTAGTTAGGCGCTCTTTCCATTGTATATTCCTTTGTTGGCAACATAATTGATGAGCGACCTACATGATTCAAAAGGTTATCCTCGGCCATTTCAAACGAATGAAGACTACAATAGAGTTATGTAAGGAGGAAATGAGCATACCTCTCGAGTATTCCTCTTAGAGTCTTTGAAGTCGTGCTTGTTGCGGTTTAGGGAATCAAGGTATATCACATGGTTCCTCTTGGGTATAATAACTAAAAGGATCCAAAGGTACCTACTCATGTATGTCGCTATAGTCATTAAACCTAAGTTCGTCTTTGCGTATAAAGTACAAATGAAATTTGTATAGCAAGTAGTGACACTTACCCCCGGTTGTAGGGCACCACTATGTACTTCATGTTAAATCTGACGAAGCAATGACCTCGTTATGTATTTCTCGGCGAAGGAGGAGTCTTGTTGGATGGTTTGCAACGATACCACATGTGGGTCGAGGAAACCCAATCGGTTCTTTCCATTCCCTGACATTTTTCAAAGATGTATCTATACATAAGCAATGAGTTGTGATATTTATTGGTATTACATGAATGTAGAACTTGATTATGCGCACTTACGATGTCCAACATCGTAGAAGCGAGACGCCGAGGCCAACGAGGTTGAATAGTTGAAATAAGTCATTGAAGCCCACGAAGTACCTCGTCCGTTGAAGAAATGCTTATCCTCAGATCGACGGTGATTCCATGATCGCACCCTTCTTTTGGGTCTTCGCCATACCGTGCATGCAAAGCCCGACAAGCATATCCAAATGCATTATCGATCGGAGCACAATGGTTTTCCGATGATGTAGTTCCTGTATCGCGGACTTCCGGACTTGGGAGGCGCTTAACGTTTGTGGATTTCGATTTGGCCTTAGCGATTGGCGGCTCTTCTTGTGAGATGACTCGAACGGATCTGGCGCACGCTTTTTGTTTGTTCCTTCGGCGCCTTCTCCATGGGAATCAAGAGGTGGCCTTATGAGGCGAAACATGAGGTGGAGTCATCGAGGGTCCCGATGGAGAGGAATGGTCGTGTCGGATCGCGGCCTTCTTGGGTCGGCGATGTCCTTCTTGGGCCATCGGATAAAAGAGAGGACAAGATCCCTAGTGTTGTGATCTCTTCGTTGGGCAAATCTTCACGGGGCGGCTCGGAAATTGACATGTACCATATCCACTGACCTGGCGTAACGTGCGCCACCGGGCACCGTCTTTGACCGCCCTTCCTCGTATGGATACACCATCCCTCGCAGTGACCTCAATACAAAGGACCCATCCATCCTCACTTGGAGCTTCAGGCGTCGGCTCCTACAAAATGATACGCAATTAGCTAAGGCGCCCTATAGGTCTATCTTTGGTGCGATCCATAGATGTACGTTACCTTGATGTCGTCTATCGGAATCGGACGTCGTCATGTTCACAATTATCTTGACGCGACGCTACTCCGACGCCGAGGAGGATCGCCTCCCGAATTAGCGGGACGGCTTGCATCACCGCTCATGAGTATATCCATTTGACTCGCAATGTTGCCATCTCTACTTGAAATTGGTTAGTAATCATCTGTACTAACTGGTTGTCGTGCTCGGCCTTGGATCTCTTCCTAGTCCTATACGTGCAGTAGTCGTCCGCGAATCCATGACTCCAAGGTACGTTAACCCCAAAGCCTCGCGTGCGACCCGGGTGCTCCTTATTTCCCAAGGCCGTAGATAGTATATCATTCTCCCTGTCTGCATGGAAGGAGCCTTGGGAAGCTTGGGCAGTCAAGTCACACTGCAAGAGGTCATCA
This sequence comes from Phyllostachys edulis, assembly GCA_036346405.1. Taxonomy (NCBI): domain Eukaryota; kingdom Viridiplantae; phylum Streptophyta; class Magnoliopsida; order Poales; family Poaceae; genus Phyllostachys; species Phyllostachys edulis. The sequence continues at coordinate 95,670,251 of CM070545.1, read as the reverse complement.
TGTTATTATAGGCACTATGAAGTGATGGACTTATTAACAACTTAGTAGTTCGACATATTTACCACACGTTGGGACACTTCCTGGTCTGCCGGGTTTGTGAAGGAGATGCTGCCCGAAGACGAGACTTGTGCCCTCGCTTAACCAATTTTAGGGAACGCTGGTCTGTGACATCGAGAAACGGGTTCTCCTTCTCCGCCGCCCATTCCTCGTATTTACCCGCTGCACTCCCAGCGGTCTGAGTCTGCAGGCGGGTGAGTGTTTCGTGTCCGAGAGCTTTGTGCGCCACACTTTGCTCCTTAAATTCGCCGTCGTTTTCATAGCCACAAAGGTGTCCCATGCTTCCGCGTCAAGAATTTGTCTTCGCAAGAAGGCGCTTTGACCCGTGTTCACGTGCCGTGACAAGAATGCTCTTGAAGGTCCTCCACGATTTACCCATCGTGAGCATCGCCGTCCGTCGCCGCTGTGCCACATGTGCTTCTGGAATAGTGAACTTCTCTGAAAGTTCTATCCACAACGCGCCTTTCGCTTCTTTCGTCAGGTCCTTCCACGTTGGTGTGGTGATGAGGACCCGTTCCCTTGCAAGTATCCCGCAGATGGTCCTAATCTCGCCACGATCTCTTGGGACTCAGAGGGACCCCAAAGTCACTGACCTCCGTGATGACCGGTCGGCCCGCAGGTATTTTCGATTGTCCTCTGCCATCTCGCTTCCGTGTCATTATCGTCGACGGTGACGGCGGCCTCGTCGGCGCCTCTTCCATTTGCAGCGTCGGTGACGGCGACCTCGTCGGCGCCTCTTCCATCTGTGGTGTCGGTGATTTGGCGAAAGACGATGTCTCTGCCATCTCGCTTACTTGCTATCTATATAAATTACATATGCAATAAAATGGATTGCAAGTGTCCCAAATTAACATATACATTGAAACTTAATAATATGCTCAACATGTGCAATATTAGCAAATAATCATAAATAATTCCAAAGATAAATATGAAACAATTAATCTCGGGAAGAAGTACAGAGGTTGACTATAGAGATCAAGATGGCAAATGAAAAGTTGAATGAGCTCATACAGAGTACTAACATTCCTTAATCCACTAGCTTCTCTAAGGAAGCCTACTTCATCGAGGTCGACACACCGAGTGTGCCATTTGTTTCATGCCGTGGAGGACTGGCATGAAACAAAGGTACACTCAAGTGTGTCGAGATCGACGAAGAAATGCTAAGCAAAGGTTTAATCTGTAGGGCTCGCCGCCTCCTGCTCCTATTATGTGCTCTCGGAAGGAGAGTAGCTAAAGAACAAGTCTTTGCCATCTCAATCTTATTGTCTATACTCTTCATCGACCACGACACCTTTGGAGTGTGCCATTTGTTTTATGCCGTGGTGGACGGCATAAAACAAAGGTACACTCAAGTGTGTCAGATCGACGAAGGAAATGCTAAGCAAAGGTTTAATCTGTAGGGCTCGCCGCCTCCTGCTCCTATTCTAACACTCCTAACACTCCTTAATCAACGAAGCAAAGGTTTAATGCATCATGTGCGTAAGACTAGCCTTTAATGAAGACATAGAAACAAAATAGAATCAAGTAAAATAGACATAGCAAATAATCATAAATAATTCCAGCATAAATATGAAACAATTAATCTCGGGAAGAAATACAGAGGTTGACTATAGAGATCAAGATGGCAAATGAAAAGTTGAATGAGCTCATACAGGACTACTAACATTCCTAACACTCCTTAATCCACCACTTCTATTCTAACACTCCTTAATCCACCAAATTCTCTTATGATCTTTGTATAGATAGAAACTAGTGATACAAATCTTTGCTCGAGCCTACTTCATCGAGCTCGACACCTCGAGTGTACCATTTGCTTCGTCTTGTGGAGGATTGGCACGAAGCAAAGGTACACTCAAGTGTGTCAGATCGACGAAGAAAATGCTAAGCAAAGGTTTAATGCTTCATGTATAGAAGACTAGCCTTTAATGAAGACATAGAACTAGAATCAAGTAAAATGATCGATTTAAGGAAATGCTAAGCAAAGGTTTAATCCCAACATAGAAACAAAATAGAATCAAGTAAAACTTTCTTTTTGGATTGTTGTAAAAAATGCGCTTTAGCAAAATTTCAGAATTAATCCCAACAAAATTAATTAGCATTAAAGCATAATTTCTAAAGAATTTAACACTCCTTAATCCACCAGCTTCTCTAAGGAAATGCAAAGGAATCACTGAGCGGTTCTTAATAAGAACCGTGCGGATTAAATTCTCAGCCAATAAAAGGTCTAGAGATTAACAGTGCACAGACACTATTCCAACATATTGATTGATGATATTATGTGCTCTCAGAAGGAGAGTAGCTAAAGAACATGCAACATCCCAACTGTATAATTTGGGTTATTCAAGTATAATTATATGTGTAGAAATTAAAACTTTTTCTCACAACTTGAAAACCCCTAAAACCTCATGTAATTCTTGTCCAAGAGTTGTGTAGTCCAAAAACACAAAGCTCTTGTTGACCAAAAGTCAAATTCCTTTTCCAATTATCTTAAATCTTGTGCCCAACAATTGGAAAGTATTTTCCTTGGTCCTAAAACCGATGTGGGACCCCTCTGAAAAATATCACAAGTTGTAAAACTAGTTTGATAAATTTTGGAGGTAAAACAATCCTTTAAACAACCTTAACGAATTTCCTGAGAAAAATGCATTGCATAATAACCTCTGGAAATTTTATGCAAGGTTAATCTCATTGTCAGCAAGCTCCAGTTAAAATTTCATCAAATTTGGAGTTCCTTTGCTATCTCAAATAATTCTGCTAAGCTTCATTGTTAAAAACTAAATTTAAAAGCCTACACTGTTCCTTGGGCTAGCCATATTCAAAGTCGGTCCAAATTTCAACCATGTCTACACCTCGGCCAGACCTCATCTCCACCTTGATCGAGTCACGGTAGTTGGATTCACATCCAACCGCCACGACCTCCTCCGCCGTTAACACCGCAAAGACCTCCCGCCTCATGAGGTCATTGCCGTTGGATCGATGATCCATGGTCATGACCTCCCCTCGTGTGTTAAACCTCAAAGACCTCCTCGAGTTGTTAAACCATCGCAATGAGGTCATCCCATTTGTTGAGGTCGAGGCCGTTGGATCAAATCCAACAACCACGACCTCCTCCTCAACATACTCAACAGTCCTCCCACCTCACGTGAGGTCATAGCCCTTGGATCCAAGATCCATGGCCCCGACCTCCCTCACTCATAAACTAAGCAAACCTCCCACCTAACCAAGGTCGAGCCATTGGATCAAATCCAACACTCACGACCTCCCGTGCTATCAAGCACTCACAACCTCCCCATCTTTTGTCGTGCACCGTTAGATTAAAATCTACGGTCACGACCTCCTCCTTTGTCTTATGCGCATCAAACCTCCTCACAAGACGTGAGGTCGTAGCCCTTGGATTTAAATCCAAAGGCCATGACCTCCCCTCGTGTTCTTATGTTCATGTGCGGTTAAGACCTCACAGAGGTCCAAGACTTGGATGGAGATCCAACGCTTTGGACCTCTGTCTCATTTTCCCACGCATGATCGCATTAAGAGATTGTGAGGCCATGACCTCCCCATCCTTGATCGTGTGGTGGGACCTCCTCCCGATCCTTTGAGCGTAACGGTTCAAAAATGACATCGGAGGGCCAGACCTCTCCCAAGGCTTATCCAACGGTCATCAAGACCTCCCTGTTCTTCTCCTACCTTGGTCACGCATGCGTGCGAGCGGAGTGGAGCGCTACCGCCATCAGGTCCTTTTCACATGACTCTCTGGACCCGCATTTAATGCAGTCACCTTCCGCTTCTTTGGTCAAGACTGTCACCTGTCAACTTTACATCTTGTCCAATGTCCTAGACCGTGCCATGGGCCAAGCTCACCATGAGCTTAGCCGGTGGTCCATGACCTCCTGTGCCCAAGTATAAAGCCCCATTGGGTTCCTCCCGTAGCTTCTTTGGCACTCTTTCAAGTTCTAGCTTGCCTTTGGTGCCTTCTAAGCTTTGCTCTTCCATGACCTCCATTCTTGGTCGCCATTCTTTGGAGCTTGGAGCTCCTCGGTGGACAAGGGTCCTGAGTTTTCCTCCTTTTCTCTGAGCTCCATTTGTGCCATCCTCTCGGGACCAAGACCTAACTTCGCTTTGGTTTGGGCATTTACAGAGGTGGACAAAGAGGAGCTTGGAGCAGGAGCTTTGGCCGTGGAGCAACCCCATCTTCTCCAACTCAGGCCATCACCATCCTCAACCTCCCCGGCATCTTAAGGACCTCCGGTACTCCCCTGTTAGTCCCTTAGTTCTTGGCACCCGCTGAATGATGTCGCGAGCTTTTTGTTGAGCACACGCTGAATGTCGCGCGAGCTTCCTTTTGCATTTTGTCTTTTGGCCGTCTTGGTCATCTCTGTCCTCTCGGCTCATGGCGATTCTGATCGTCGTCGCCGTCGAGAGTGAGCCCATGGTGTCGCAAACACTATTGCGCTGCACGGGATGTCTTGGTTGTCGCCATGAGGTCCGCATCGCCGCAATAACCACTTCTTTGAGCTCGGATCTTGTCGGACAAGAATCTGCGGCGCTATTGCCGTTTTCGGACAAAGATCCGCCGAGTTAATGCACTAATCATGTGCTCAAATCATTGAAATCATGGGCATGTCTTAGCTGCATTTAATCCTCCGTGTTGCACATTTAAGGCCTCCAGACGCGGACCTCCTTGATGTCCAAAGCGCATTTAATCTCTTGTCCAAGATGCGTGCGCGCGGCGCTTAATTTTTATCGCGAGATCTGGGGCGCCCATGACCTCCTCCGAGGAGATCCGAGCGCCCAAGACCTCCTTGCGCGATCGTGGCCGTCCTGACCTCCTCGAGGTCTGTGGACGTTAGGACCTCCCTAGGTTATCTCACTGCTCATGACCTCCCGGGTAGATCTTGACCGTCAAGGTCCTCCCTCGGACGATCCAACCATCGAAGACCTCCCTTGGAACATCTGGACCGTCCCAGACCTCCCCGTGAGGTCTTGACGATGCAGATCTTCCTTGGGGAGATCTTGATAGTTTAGATCTTCCTTTGGAAGATCTCACCGTTGAGGACCTCCCCTTTAGATCCGGTCCGCTCCGACCTCCTTTCCATGTTGTGGTCCGTTGGATTTCGCATCTCTGGCCCCGATCTCCTCACCTCGCGCATATGCGTTATTAGGAGGTCCAGGACCTCTGGACCTCCCGAGCGTGTGCGTTGTTCACCTGGGAGGTCTGAGCCGTTAGATCTGTGATCTGTGGCTCATGACCTCCCATGTCCTTATGGGTTTTAGAAATTCCAGTACATTCTTAATTATGAACTGAAATAAGGTATAAACTTTAGAATTTCGTATCTTTTCATTTTAAATCCATTTGAGGTCATTCAAAGTATGTTGGCTCTGTCTTGGACTTGAATTTAATCCAAAAATGATTGTAAGTTGAGTTCAACTCCAAAGCACGCTTTGCCATTAGATTTTAAAACCAACTTTAAAATATACACTTAAATCAATGCTTAACTTGTAAAATACAAAACTAATGCTCAGAGATTATTTTTGGGTGAGACCAACTTTGTTGGTTTCTCTATTAATGAACTCACTGTGAAAATTAGTTTTGAGCATGTTGTCATTAGGAAAATGAGGACTTGTGCATTATAATTTTGTTCAAGTTCTTGTTTTTGAAAGATTATAGGAAGTGCAATATAGCTCCAAATGAGGTGAACTCAATTGTGTTATTCATCTCATGAGGTGCTGGTTTTACAGTAAAAATTTCAGCTTCACTTCTGTTCTAGAAAATGTTGCCTCATAATTAAATTAGTGAATATTGCGGTTTGGTATTTTAGGGCTGAGCAGAATTGTTTTGCTCATAACTTTTGCATTGAGAATCCAAATCAATTGGTTCTTGTTGCAAAATTCCTAAAAATCACCCTCTTGCTGCTGTAGAAAATTCAGAGAATTTGGAGTTCGTTTGTTGTGCGGTCTTTGTTGTTTTTCGTCGTTCTTATCGGTTCTTTCTCGCCTTTCCGTTAGGTTTCGACATTTGTGGTGATCCCGAGAGTGACCCTCCGCAACAAATTGACCAGCAACAGCAAGGCAAGCAGTTTGATCATTTCCATCATTGTCCCATTACTTTAAAGCTTAATATATCGTTTTACTTCTATGTATGCATGCTACTTTGTGTTAAATGTCGCTAGCACGCCTATAGTTGCATAATCTGTAGGAGTTGTTTATCCTCTACTACCATGAGCCTAGGTTATTTGCTGTGGTTTGGGCTCGTTGGATGAGCTCCTATCACTTAGTAGTTTCGATTTAAATTGCTTAGACATGCTTAGTTTTCGGTAGAATGGGCGATCATCGACTTAGTCGATGGTCTTGATCACTCAAAACGATTATTACTCCTATATGTCCAGACTTGTGCTTTGATTAATTGTAAAATCAAAACTGAAAATAAAAGATTGATTTAGACTTGGGCATATTGGATGGATGGCGTGGTTTTGGATGTGGTGGTATGCCCGGGTCCCTAAGGACCGAGTACTTGGGTCACTAAGCCAGCGATTTTACGTACTAACCACACGAGGGGCATATGGAACCCTCTTGACTAAGTACTTTGGGCGGTGTTAATTGGGGTCGCTTTCGGTTGGTGTGTTTTAAAGATAAAATGTGTGTGTGATGTGGGAGGAGCATTAGCTTCCTGGGAAGGTTGTGTGATGTCTCCTTCTCCCGTGGGTTGTGCGACTCGAATTAGCATTGTCCATTGGAAATGTCTCGTAGGACTTAGCCGTGCTTGGCACACCTAAGGTAGTGTGCTTAAAGGAAAGGCGGTCTGGCGTGTGGATGCAGTGGTACACCTGCAGGATAAAACTATTGAATAGCCTCGTCCTAGGTTATGGACATGCTTGGTAAGGTCGTTCAAGACTAGACTACAACCTTTAATTAAAACTTGACATGGTTGGTATGAACGGGGAGTTCATGCTATTATTGTGGTGACTTGGGTTGGTCACTTCGGGTTGTTCTTGTTGTTGTTACCATGTTATTTATCTCGTCGTTATTTCAACAATTAAAAATGCTTTATCAAATTGCTTTCAATCTACTATATTATTGCAAATGAAAACTTGCTTTGTGCTTAAATGAGTCCAACGCCTCATCCACTTAAATAAAGCTTGCATATAGCTAAATTATAGTTACGTTATCTTACACGTCGGTCTTGCAGTACAATAAACAATTTATTGTACTCATTTGCTTTGCTTAACAACTTTGTTGCAGAGGAGGTAGAGCCCAAAGGGCTTTACTTTTGTGAGTTTGTCTTGATGGTTGGGAGAGCGACTAGCTTGGCGGTCCTGGTCGATTGCCTTGTGGGCTAAAGGCACACTGGTTGGCTCTTATTTTGGGCCATCTTTATGGCACTTTTGCTTCCGCTGTGTATCTTTGTAGTTTGTTGTTATTTGGCCAGAAGGCCCCTCTTTTGTAATAACCTATTCCTTATTAATATTAACTTCTGGTTTGTTGCTTATGTACTATGTGTTGTATGGAATTGATACATTCTTTTGTTGTGAGGTATGTATACTGCATTCTGGGAAGTATACATCTCTCGAGACTGGGTTTATTTGGTTGATAATACTAGGGTCAATTGGACGACTAAGTATTATGAGCTTAATAAACGTCGAGGTCTCCTGAAACAAGTCTTTGCCATCTCAATCCTATTGTCTATACTCTTCATTAAATGAATATGATAATATAAATTCAAACTATGAGCTCTAAACAATACTTTGCTTAACTCGTCAAACGATCTCAAGCTCATTAGCAAAAGATTAAACTTCCATCAAAACAGAGGTTGACTACAGAGATCAAGATGGCAAATGAAAAGTTGAATGAGCTCATACAGACTACTAGAAGAATCACAAACTAGTCATTAGATTACCAACGAAAACGAATACTCTCAACAGAATCGAACATGAAGAATCGTAATAACTAGCTTTCAACCGAAAGTAACCAATTAACGATATATCATATTGATAGTAGCAAGTAATACAATAGAGCTCAAGTATGAACTAACTATCACATTCAATCTCGATTATAAGACAGAGTTCATCACAGAGCATGTCAACAAAGCCCATCGATCAATTTGCAAATGAGCGATGAGCTCAACCGAAAGTAACCAATTAACAATAGATCATATTGACAAGAGCAAGTAATACAATAGAGCTCAAGTATGAACTAACTATCACATTCAATCTCAAGATAAGACATAGTTCATCACGAGCATGTCAACAAAGCCCATGATCAACAAAGCCGAATCGCCACAGAGGAGCAATACTCACAGAGAGGATGCCGCACAAGAACTCACGGTGCAAGGAGGAGGCCGACACGGGAGGAGGACGGCATGGGGAGAAGGCCGGGCAGAGGGAGGAGGACGGCAGGGGAGAAGGCAGTCTGAGGAGAGAAGCCGGTCAGAGGGAGGAGGAGGGCGGCGCCGGGCTTCTGACAGGAGGTGAACGGGCGCCGTGGTCGGGCGGCGGCACCGAGGTCAGGCGCCGAGGTCGGGGTGGCGGCACCGAGGTCGGGGCGCCGAGGTTGGCGGCGGCGCCGAGGTCGTGGTCGGCGGTAAAACTACTGGCGAGCCCTAAACCCTAGAGGAGGCGAACGAGCGCGAGAGCCTAAGGGCGCGGAGAGGAAGTGACAAGTGAGAGCAAAACCCTAGCGTTTCCGCCTTATAAAAAGTATATCACAGACGGTTTATAACGAGAACCGCTGCAGTGATATTATCCTGAGCGGTTCTATAAAAGAACTGTCAGGATAATCCTGACGGTTTTTAACTACAACCGCTCGTGATATGAACGTATCACGAGCGGTTTTAAATAGAACCGTCAGTGATTCCTTTTCACTGACGGTTATACAACGGAACCGCTCGTGATAACTCTCTTCATTTTCCGCGTGTCTCTTCGTCTTCATTTTCCTGCGTGTGTCTCTTCGTCTCACGATCACACGGCGCGCTTCATCTCTTCATTTTCCAACGTCGCTCTGACTCCCCAAATATCTCTTCGCCTCCGTTCGGCTTTAGAAATTGTTCTATATATAGATGTATCCCTTCTACAATGTATTTCACACAACCTCCTTGATCCCTTTCTCCACAAAAACAAATGGCTGCCTCCTCTTACAGACACGCCTTTGTCTGCGCACCTCTCTCGCTATACGTTGAGTCGTCTTTGCTTGAAGAACACTATTTCAACAATGTCTTCACTCCTCTGTCGAGAATTTGCGGGCGGGTGGCAGCCACCTTCCGCCGTCTTGACATTCTCCTCCGCCGTGTCTTCCGGTGATCTCCCACTTTCGGCGAGTTTACCGTGTCGTCGACGTGGTCCTCCAAAACGAAGTTGCACGTCTCCAGGAGGCTTGTCGTCACTTGGACTGCTTAATCGAGGCAGCAGGCGATCGAGTCGACCAGGCCGAGACCCCTCAAGCAAGAGAAGAGAGCCTATGGGCTCTCTTCAACTTGGTTCAACGATCGAGGGTCTTGGGACACACTCGAACGAGCGCGTCAGCGGGTGGACGTATTTCAGGATTCGTTCGATCTTAAACCGTCCGCCCAAGACGCCGCCGCCTACGAAGTGTTGAAGACGGAGATAGCAGCCTACCTCCACCACTAGATAGGTTTCTAGTTTTTTAATCTTTTTGTAAGCTACTGGCCACGCACGTTGTTTGGCTATATATATATGAAAATTCCAAAATTTTAAAAAAGTTTGGAGGAGAAGTTACAATATCTATTTGCCCATAGTAAGAGCTAGATCCTCATCCCATCGATGCTTGAAGTGTGGAGGTATGTTGATCTGGCCAGCCGCGGGGGGCGGCACGGTTGCTCCATCGCGGCGAAGGGCGAGAGGCGGCGTCCCATCGCGGCGAAGGACACCTGACGCGTGGCGAGAGGATCTCCTGAGCGGTTCTAAATAAGAACCGCTCAGGATAATTCAAAATATCCTGAGCGGTTCCAAATAAGAACCGTCAGGATACTACACGACGGTTGTAACGTAAAACCGTCGTGATTAGAGATTATCACGCACGGTTTGTGAATAGAACCGTCAGGATAATTCCTGACGCTTCTATTTCTCAACCGTCTGTGATAGCTGACTATCACAGACGGTTCTAAAAAATACCGTCTGTGATAGTTGTTCCGCGCCAGCCCCATGTTCGGACTGACCCAACACAGACGGTTCCAAAGGAACCGTCTATGATGGGGCGTCTACTATAGCCTGTTTTGTAGTAGTGCAAGTGTCGAGGCAATGGTACCTCAAATTCGATAAGATCATAAGGAATTTTGGATTTAAGGAAAATGAAGTTGATAACTGCATATATGTTAAGTTCAAGGAGAGTAAATTCACCATCTTAGTTCTTTATGTGGATGACATCTTATTGGCTAGCAGTGATAAGTATATGCTGTTTGAGACTAAGAGATTTCTTTCATCTAATTTTGATATGAAGGATCTTGGTGATGCCTCTTACGTTCTTGGCATTGAGATTCACCGAGATAGGTCCAAAAGAGTATTAGGTTTATCTCAGAAGGCATACATTGACAGAGTGCTGAAGAGATATAATATGCATAAGTGCTCTGGCTCGCCTGCTCCTATTGTTAAGGACGATAAGTTTGGGACATTTCAATGTCCAAGGAACCAATATGAAACATATCAGATGAAGTCGATTCCTTATGCTTCAGCTATCGGAAGCATTATATATGCTCAAGTATGCACACGCCCTGATTTAGCTTTTTGTGATCGTGATGCTTGGTAGATATCAGTCAACTCCAGGACCGGACCACTGAAAGGCCGTTAAGAAAGTCTTGCGCTATATGCAAGCTACTAAACATTTCATGCTCACATATAAGAATTCTGACAACCTTGAGGTCGTTGGTTATTCAGATTCAGATTTTGCGGGATATGTTGATACTAAGAAATCCACGTCAGGTTATATCTTCACACTCGCTGAGGGAGCTATCTCGTGGAAAAGCTCAAAACAAACCCTTACAGTATCTTCAACGATGCAAGTTGAGTTTGTGGCATGTTATGAGGCTACCGAGCAGACTGTATGGCTTAAAAACTTTATCCCGAGACTTAGAGTGGTAGACAGCATCTCTAAACCACTCACCTTGTACTGCGATAACGAACCCGCAGTCTTTTATGCGAGTAACAACAAGTCAAGTGGTGCTGCCAAACACATTGACATTAAGTATCATGTTGTGAAAGACAGAATCCAGGATCAAACCATTAGTATCAAGCATATTAGTACTAAGTCAATGCTTGCGGATCCGCTTACTAAAGGCTTACCATCCAATATTTTTCGTGATCATGTTGCCGGCATGGGTTTATTGGAAAGCCTCTGATTCTGGATAAAAGGACCTTAAAGCAAACCAACTCCCATCAAGTATAATGTATATCCATTTCAAGATGAGATAGTACACTATAGGTACTGGAGTTGTATGGCACTTCATTGGCCATGCGACGCATTACCTTGGTATGTTGTTTTATTGAGAATGGGCTTATGATGTTAGCCTTACGATCAAAGGGGAGAATGTTAGGATGATCTCGGCTAACAACCCCGAGATCCAAGGGGGTCACGCCCCACTACGCGCCCTGATCGGGGGTGCAACCAACACATATTGGTTTCGGTCCCGTTCACTTAGCACGACATAAAAGGGGACTCAGCAGGCTTTTAACCTATGTGGTTCTAGGCTACCAAAGTTCCAACAAACTCAATCTAACCGAGCACTGTGGTGGGCGAAGACCGAAGGTCAAGGTCGTCGCCAGTGACTGCTGTCGTTCTTTGTCACCCACGCCATCTCTACGGCCACCGACTGGGTCTGCACCTCTACATCGATGCATCTACAACCCTAATGGCATCTCCAAGTTCGGGTATGCATTCACGCCTTCGCTATAACGATTAGACTAGGTGTTCATCTTTGAGCTAGGGTTAATGACATATAGATCAAGATTAGCCTTAGATTATACCTACACTAGCTACTCCTAATGACCGTCGCCGCCAACAGCGGCGATCATCTTGCTACCATATGGGGCTCTAGCAGGATGCTGGTCAATTGTTCAATGCCCGAATGCCATGCCCTCCGGTGAGTTCCTCTATGCTCTCATAATCTCGCCTCTCCCTTCTCTATTTTTTGAAACGATAGCACTCGTTCGTAAAAAAAACGGACGTTTCACTCCTAGCCACTCATTCCTCTTTCACTCCTAGCCACTCATTTCTCCTTTTCCTATAGATGCACGATTTGTTTGAGGCAAGTCCCCCCTTCTCTTCCCCACACCAATTCCTTCTCCAACCTCATCCCTCCCCAATCTCCTTCACTGCCAGTGCCATGGGCGTCGTGGCCCTCATGGAAATGTCTCGAGACGCAGCTCCGTCAGATCCGGCATGAGGCGCACCTCCTCGACCTCGTCGGCCTCTGCAAGCACCCCTACCACATCCCACAGTAGGCCGCCAACAAACACCTCGTACTCCTTTCTCTTACTACTCCCCTTCCCCACCCAAAGAAATATTAAGGACCTGTTTGGTATGGCTCCAACTCCCAGCTTCTTAGTTAGAGTAGGTGGAGTTGTGCCAAACGGGCTAACTCCAAAAAAATTTTGGAGTTGAAGCAACCCTGGAGTGGAGCAACCTCTAGTACAAATTTTGGGAGCAGGTGAAACCTTGCTCCAAATGGAGAGCTATGGACTAACAATAGACAATACCACTAGAAGTTGAGAGAAATTACCCGCAAAATGCCACTCAACTACCCTACCCTTCCCCCCGCACCGCCACCCCTTCGCAGCCCCCACACCGTAGGAATCCGCAGAGGCGGCAGCGACGGCCTAGATTGCAGAGGCAGCGACGGCCCCAAATCCCCAGCGGCTCTTCCTCCCCGGTGAGGTCAGTGCCCCGATCCAGATCCCGTTCGAACCCGTCATTACGGACCTCGAGTGCCACCGTGACGACCGCGAGTGGGAGCGCCTAGCCGTGGCGGGGCTGCACGCGCTGGGCAAGGAGGCAGACCCCGTCCCCGAGGACCTCGCAAATGGCGATGTCGAAGCCGACGAGGACTACATCAACGACGCCGCGCGGTTCAACGTCACACGGCGCGTGGAGGCGTTGTTCCCCAGGATCGACGTCGACACCGTCGACGGCGCAGTGACGGGCGCCGAGCTGGCCGTGTGGAACATTGCCTCCGTGTGGCGCGAGGTGCTTCACCACACCACCCGGGAGCTCGATCTTCACGACCACAACCACGACGGCCACGTCGCCTTCTCCGAGTACGAGCGGCCCAGCTGGGCCTGGTGGTTCGACGGTATGTATTTATGTACGATACAAGATATTTGTACTAAATTTGGTTATGCGGCATTTGCCTACTTAGAAAGTTCATTTTTTGAGATGATACTTTTACTATTGCAATGGTAGCTGACTAGCTGGGTAAGCCCAAGATCTTGGTGTGGAGAGACGTTTGATCTTCTGTGATGTATATTGTCTAGTCATCTGTAGAATGGAAATGATTTCACATGACAATGTAGTTCTGATGTGGGCTGACCAAGTTGTATATGCTACATTGGAAAAATAATGTTCAGGTGTGCCTACCATGCTCATAACAAATATGATTATCATCCTTCAATAAACCATGATCTGCCGCTACTAAATGATCACATGTGTGCCTTAACGATGTGAACACTAAGTCTCATCTATGTCCAGATCATAACTCAACCAATGATGGGGTGGGGTGGTGGTAGGAGGAGCACTTGAATGCTGTAGATATGGCTGGTGATGGATTTCTAAATCTGATAGAGTTTAACAAGTATAAGGTTTGGATGATTCACTGTTGTTGTTTCCTAGTAGATGTCAGTAGTCCCAGCTGATTGGGATGATGTTCAGCTGTGTGCGTAAATCATCTAGAGCAACTTGTGTGCCCAGCCTCTTGATCTGTAATCTGTTTTATGCCATGTTGTCCTCTTCATGTTTTTTTGTTACACATGATTATGTTGTACCTTATCATGTCTTTAGAGGCTGTTTTTGATAGAATTATGTTGTTGTGCTAGGAGTCTGTTGGTTTATTTCTGTTTTTCAAGCCTCGCTAGATTTCTCTTGTCTTGTTTGATTTGATTAAGAACTTATGCAAAATTAATTTTAACCGGTGATTGATGCTTGTTGAGTTGTATAAGTTCTTAGTCATACCCTTTAGTGTCATGACACATAAGATGTTTCATTTGGATAACATTGTCTAGTGGTGTCACTAAATAAAATCCTTCAGGTAGCTTACACTAGCTTAAAAAAATCATGTCATTGTACAATCCTTTTCTTGTTTGTTAAAAATTCTTCTTGATTTTGTACGACTACTACTGTTGCTAATTATTCATAATACATGTCTTTAAATTGCATCTGAGGGTCTCAAGCACAAAGTTTTTGAGGTTTCCTTGGTTGACCTTCAAGGTGATGAGGACTAAGCTTATAGAAAGATCAGACTTCGTGCAGAGGATGTACAAGAAAAGAATGTTTTTGTAATAGTTGTAGAAGGTAAATTGGGCGAGCTACCCTTGAATGGTTTTTCTTTTCATTTCGTTGTTGTCGTTTGATGTAGTGGTTTTCGGACCTAGAATAGTAGCTTTGATTAATAAAGATGAGGGGAATTATGAACAACATCTCTTGCCTCCTTGCCTCTCTTATGGACTTTTGTTATGATACTCATTGATTTTTTTAGAGAAGGTACTTATTGAATTAGAACATTTGTTATGAACTTTGTATGTTTATTTTGAACTTTTTTTATTTTATTAATTAATCTTTTTTTATTTTTATTTTAAAGTTAACCCCCGGCAAACTTTATTTCCAATTCTGACCCCTTTGGTCACGCCACTACCAGTGGCGTGACAAAACAACGCTGTCGTGCTATAGGATAAGTCCGCTAAATAGCATTTTTTTGTCACGCCACTGGTCGTGGTGTGACCAAATAACACTGTCGCGCCAAGAGTGGTGGCGTGACAAGAGCTTCCCCATATACGGGCTGGCGTGACAGCGTTGTTTTGTCATGCCATAGGTGGTGGCGTGACCAAAGGGGTTAGAATTGGAAATAAAGTTCGCCGGATGTTAAGTCTAAAATAAAAATTTAAAAAGGGTTAATTAATAAAAAAATTCGTTTATATATGTTTTATTTAAATTTTTTTAAGTAAAAATTTCGAATTTGGGCGAAAAAGATAGCACAACATGGCATAATATGGAAAAAAATATATAAAAAAGGCACAGTATGACTGAAATCAACTTATTAAACTTTTATAAGTTAAGCAACATAAAAAGGATTACAAATCACAAAACAAGGGTAGTATAGTCTTTTTATAATCCTTCTCATATATGGAGCTGGAGTCAATTTTCTAACCAAATACCTCCTCAGACTGCTTCAACTTCTCATAGGAGTAGATCCAAGAGTGAAGCTAGAATTGGAGCTGCAAAAACTTAGAGCAGAGCCATACCAAATAAACCCTAAGTCTTGTACACTACAACAACTTCTCTAGTCTAAAATCCCAAATCCATATTAATGTGAGAAAGAATTTTTGATGCAGATCCAAAGCCAAAAAAATGTTGCTTCTAGTTCTAATATCGCGACCCATTGAAAAAATATTGCGACCGTCGAAAAAAATGTTGCATACTGTTTTTTGAGATGTTGCGACCCATTAAAAAAAATATTGCGACTGTAGAAAAAAAAATGTTGCATCCTGTTCACAGTGATATTACAAGATTTTTTCTTATGTTCGGACTATACTTCGTGTTATTCCCTAATCTCTCTCCTCCAATACTTCCTATTCTTCCCTAATCTCTCTCTCCCATAAAGTGGATAATATTGCATATGATTTTTTGATATGTTGTAACAAGCAAAAAATATATTGCAATATGAGCGTACGACGCTAGCGTTCGGACTCGTGTCCTTTTCTTTTCTTCCGAACACCTTATGCAGCAATTTTTTGTTGGAGAATATGTGTAGCCAAACTGGGCGGAGCACTCCTCATTTTTGTTGGGCTGGTCAGTGGGCCGAACCCATTTCCAACCCATTTTGTAAACCCTAATCCGGTCCGGATCCAGCCAATGTGAGCAAAACCCAGCTCAATCCTACCCTTTTTATCCACGGCTCGTTTCAAAGGGGCCCGATACCAGCCCATCAAAAAGCCCAGACCTAAAGCCCTAACAACAACCAGGCCACGCATCTGATACCCTTGCCTCCCCCAAAAAAATCCCACTTGAGTCCGGGTGCGAGGGGAAAGGCGTCTGGGTGCGAGGGGAAAGGCGACGGCGGCGGCCCGGGCGAAGACGGCGGCGACGGGATCCTCAATTTCTTCTCCTGCCTATCGTTCTCCTTCCCATCTTCTTCCTCTTCATCAGCTCGGGTCCGTCTTCCTCACGCAAACCGATGGTATGGAGTCTAAATCGCCCAATAGTAGCTCAATGGCTTGATTATTTAGTTGGATTTGTGTTGGTTGTTGGTCGATCTAACTGTTACAAGTGAATGTTGCTGGGCGATTTGGATTTGATCTAGTTTGGCTATTTTCCCATTCATACTCGCTGTTCAAGGGCACTGATTTCGTTCCCCATGCCTACCTGCTGTTCATAGTTCTATTCCCAAATATTTCTCTGTTGCTGGTAGATCTGATGGTTTGCGCGTTGCATCCTCTGTATTTTGCTGTCTTCATCATCCATATTATAAGATGTGAGCTTACTAGAGCTGCTGCGTTCACACATATATTGTAGTTGTAGATGGGCAAGAGGATGGTTAGTAGAAGAAAGATGATGCTCATTAGGGCTGATGCGTTCATGGCTGCTGCTTTGGTGCCTTTGTATGTACGGTCTAGGATAAGGAAGAGAAGAGAACCTATTTCTGCAGTCTCCATAAAAAGATAATACTTAATCCCCTGTAAAGTCGCAACTATTTAGGTACATTATCAGTTTTAAGTACAGATGGAAATCTTATGGTAAATAAATCACATCATGTGTTCATCTTGACAATACTTCGGTTGGCACGAGGGTAACAGTTTGCTTCTCTCCGTTGAGGTATTGGTCTAATAGATACCTTCTGATGGAATTATGCGTTCTTCTTGTCAGGCTGACCCAGAGTTGGAAGCTATCAGGCAGAGGAGAATGCAAGAGTTAATGGCCCAACGTGGTGGGGTAAGCTACTGAGCTGCATGGTTGAAGTTGGCCTGCAACAACAATCTCCAATTTTCTTGCTAACACGATAGCTACTTATTGATGCCCCTCAGTTGACTGACTGACTTTGATGTAATGTTAACTTTTAATTAGGCAAATCAGCAAAATGCAGGGCAACAAAATGCTCAAGAAGATGCAAAGCAGTATGGTCCATTCCTCTACCATCTTCCTCAGAATGTTTTTACTTGTTATCTTATGTTATGTGTAACTTTCTGGGCAACACTGAATTGGCTTTGTATCTAATTCTCAATCAGGGAAGCTGAGGAACGCCGACAGATGATGCTTGCTCAGATATTATCTTCTGAAGCTAGAGAAAGGCGTAAGTTTTTTTTTTGTTTTATATGTCATTTATGGTGCACTTAATGGCTGTTTTAGATCATTTACAATCAAATGATTAGGGTAGCTGGGTAGGGGAAGTTATCATTTACAGTCAAATGATTAGGGTAGTCGGGTAAGGGAAGCTATCTCTTATATGCTTCATTTTTTAACAAGTTAGATGGCCTACCGCTATACACTGGAACTGTTATGTGGTTCAGCAGTTGTGTACTGGCCCAATGGGCATATTTCTGGAAAGCACCACGCTGATTTGCCTCCACATACTTGGGAGTCATGGATCATCAATGTTTTTGACGACATTGAGAACAGATAAAAAAAGGAAATATTGGTTCTATACCATCCAAATATGTTGACTTTAGCAAAATACCACCAAAAGATCTTGGTTCATTTTAATACCATTGAAATTTCACACCGTTACCTTTTCTGCCACTTCCGTCCACTTCACTCATCTTGCCGTCTACCCTGCCCTTTTTGCCCTTTTCTATTAGCAACCATAGTAAAGCTCTGCTCCTCACCCGAATCTGTGGTCAACGGCAAGACAGCTGCATCACTTCCCAACCTAGCTTGTTGCCATCTTCTTGCTCAACGCCAACAAGCATCTCCTCCCCAGATCTACTCCCTTGATGCAGCGCTGTCGCTGCTGAGCGTCGCCTTCCCCAACTCAGGTGAAGACTTCCGCCTCGAGGAGATGATGCTGGCCGTTGCGGCGCATAAGGATGAGGTGAGCTTGTGGAGGGAGCTGCTCAGTACAACCACCTGTAGAGCCACAGTTGAATTAGTAACAGCTGCTGCAAACTGCAGTCCTCGCCGACGGATGCGAAAGTTGAGGAGATCCATGGCAGCACTGCTCCATGTGGTCGGTGGCAGTATGGCAGTGGTAGAGAAGATTCCATCGGTGTAGTAGTGCTTCAGTCCATCAGGCATCAGTACTTGACGGTGGCTGCGGAAATCAGGCAAATTTTGTGCCCTGGTGGCTAGGAGCAGCTGAGCAGGCCTTTGTTGGGTCTGGTCTGGCCTGGTGCGGCCTCTTCTATGGGCAGTCTCGGGATTTGGTGCTCGTTTGTCTGCTAGAATGTGCGGAAAATGGAAAAGGAGTTAATGGTGTGGAAGCAGTGTTCCCCTAGGCGCCCGCCTAGGCGGCGCCTAGGCGCTAGGCGCAGCCTCACCGCCGCAATCTGGGGCTAATCGGCGAGCTAGGCGCTCCACCCGCCTAGTCGGGTCAACGTCAAACCTGGGCAGTCCAAGGCGGCGCTAGGCGGGCAAGGCGCGGCGGCTCTAGGCGGCGCTGGGTGGATCCAAGGCGACGCTGCCTCCTCGTCACACCTCCTTCCCTCCCCTCCCTGTCGTGCATCCTCCCCTCGTCGCGCCTCCTCCCGTCGTGGTTGACGCCTCCCCGTCACGCCGCCTTGTAGGAGAGGAGGAAGGAGCTGGAGGCTTGATGTAGGAGAGGAGAGGGTGATCTGCCGAGTCGAAGGAAGGAGCGGGAGGCTTGAAGCAGGAGTGGGAGGAGGAAGACGAAGAGGAGTGGTGTAGTGTGGTACCTACCATCTTTGCCATTTGCCTTTTACTTTTCTCTTCTTTGCTTTTTGCAGGAGAGCTGGGGACTGCGAAGACTTAGTCTGCTTTTTCTGTCCCACACGCTATCTTTGCCTCTTTTTTTTTTGCTTGCTGTCTTCTCGGTTTTGCTGCCCCTTTAATTTCTCTTTCCCTACTACCTGTCTATATTTCCTAGAGTCTGTAGTATTGCCAGCTGCCTCCTCGGTTTTGCTACTATTTTTCTTTGTCCTAGTCTATTTCCTACCGCATATCTAATACTTTATTGCTGCCTAGTACTACCTAGTACATACTCTGGCTTCTACTGCTTGGTGTTGGGTCTAGCGCCTAGGCACCGTCCAGGCCCTACCTAGGCGGGCTAGGCGCTAGGCAGTCACTCTCCGCCCGCCTTCCGTCTAGCGCCTAGGTGAACACTGTGTGGAAGTTTGATGGTATTAAAGTGAACCAACGAGTTTCAATGGTATTTTTTTAAAGTTGACATCTTTGGGTGGTATGAAACCATTTTTTCCTTAAAAACTAGCAGAGTGCCTGTGCGTTGCAACGTAAGCACAAACTTTGCACGAGATGAGAGGGTGAGGGAGGAGATGGTGACAGGGGAGTGGGTGGAGCGGCGGCGACGGAGCCTAGGGCAAGAGCGGGAGGGAGACGGGGAGTGTGATGTGGGGGACTTTGCAAGCGCCAAGCAGCGGGGGACGCACGCGAACGGTTCATGGCGAGGGTGGTTCTGGCAACAGCGAGGTCGAAGGCACGCGAATCAAGGGCGGTGGTGCCGACGTGGGTGCGAGACGGGGGAGGGGTGGAATCGGAAGAAGAAGAGCAGGGCGGCGATGGCGCAGATGTGAGGAGCGACTATGTTAGGGACGCGTCGTGGCTGACACGGTGGTCCTAGTGTGTGCGGGGGTTTTGTTGGTTTTTTTACGCACGTAGAGGTGAGATGGTTCTCCTACTGCGCGGAGGTAAACTCCTTCTTTTATTAGTTAAGATAAGATAAGAAAATATTGGGGAATGGGGATTTAAGCTAGAGAACACCTCTGTTGATTTATTGGAAAAGATTATGCTTAGTGCAGGAGTATTTAGTTAAATCTTGTAGAATATTGTGTTGTGTTTAACAAGCAACATGGTGTTAGATGAAAATCAGTGCATTTCAACAGTTAGTGCAACCATTATAGATTCTTAAAGGTCTGCACTGATAAAAAATGTATTTACACATTTAAAGATTCATATCATATTTGTGATTGCATCAGCAGTGATGAAATAATTTGAAGCATACTCTTGCCTCTTCATGCAGCATTTGTATGTAGTAAATTCTTATAAATTAGATCTGTAGCACTTTAATTTTGTCCTGGTGTCAAAGCATGGTGGTAGTTGATCGTAGCATATATTTACATGAATGATTAATGTATATTTCAGAAACTGTTTAGAAAAGGTCTTGCATATCTCTATGTAGTATGCCTGATGGGAGCAAATGTTCTAAATAAGGACTATAGCAGGCTGGAAAACAATCATAAATCTGCTCAATAAAGGCGGTGCAATTGAAGGGGAATAAGTTTGGAACCATAATACAATATTTACTTTGTGTGAAATTGGCAGTCTCCCGCATAGCTTTGGTCAAACCTGATAAAGCAAGAGGGGTGGAGGATGTTCTGCTGAGAGCTGCTCAAACTGGTGGAATATCTGAAAAGGTAATAGATATACAATGCATTCCTTGCTGTACTCTTTGCTGCGCCAAGAGACTCGATAGAGCTGGTTTGTAATCTTGTTTCATTTTCTGGTTTGCAGGTTTCTGAAGAAAGGCTTATCTCACTGCTGGAGCAAATCAACACTCATGCAAGCAAACAAACCGTAGTTAAGGTATGCAAATCAACACTCACACAAGCAAAACCTTAGCATAATATACTTCATTAAATCAATCTACTTCTCTTCCAAGTGGGTATAGACCAGCTTCCATAATAACTTATCTGGTTTGAAGTCGAAAGTTTGTTGCAAGCTTGTGATTCTTTAGTGCGATTGATAGTATAACATCTAAAAATAACTAGCATATACTTTAAAGTGAAAATATCTAATAAAGATACAATAAGTTCCCCTGGTCCATTGGGTTACCCTCATGAAAACTCTGGTTGTTTAACAGATTCAGAGGCGTCGGAGTGTCCTCGACGATGATGATTAGCTGCACAAACCTGCTATATGAGTGTGTGATGAGCTGGTGATGGGAGTCGAAGGGATGCTGCACCGATTGCTTAAAAATGATGATCTGATGTAACAATTGACAACCATCAAAACTTGGCACACTTTATATGGATCTTTGGAGTGTATATGATTGAAGTTTATTTGGTGTTACCATTGAGAACGGTCAAACTATTTGATGGATTTAGGCCACTTTAATATTCCTAAGTTATGGGTGATGGTATCCAATCCTATCTTCTGAATGCAGCCATACTACTACTCCAGCCTGAAATTTTAGACTGCCACGCTGGCGCAAGGCTCTTGGCCCTGCCTTGCCAACGCCGCTCTTGATATCCTAACCTATAAAATCCATAGTTTTTGCCTACAAGTTTTGCACACTACAAAACTTGTAAAGATATACTGGGTGACAGCGACATGAGCTGCATCAAAGGCTAAGCTGTCATGAACCAGCTCTTGTTGCTGCAGTAGCTATATAAGATCGTTAGAATGATTACTGACTGTTCTCTCTCTTTTGCCTGGCAACCTTATACTATTATTATATATGGAACATTCACTGTGAACCACTAGTAGCTGCATTCGTTATCCTGGAAGAAAATTGTTCCTACATCCATAGGATCTGATCATCTGACATATGCATTAACGGTATAATAAGGATATGATGAGCATATGGACAACTGCCCACGTTATTAAATTTGTGCACTTGCACTTTTCAAAAAAACATCAGAAAAATCATGGATGTAGTACTTATATTTCTATGCGCACCTGTAAAAATTGGTATACAAATTTATCTACAGTGAAGCACGGATGAATTTCACTTTGAAATTTTGTAGATATCTAGTACAAGTATGAATTTTTTTGATATATTTGGAACCACGGATCATGCAATTTTTTTTTGAATATTTGGCAAAGATGGGCAGCTGACCATATGGTCAGCCGAGCATTTCCCATTACCGAGCCTATTGAGCTGGGTGAGTCAGATATATAGAAAGATGAGTAAATTTCACTTTCAACTATATAATCTTATCATGTTTCATTTTACATCATCATTAGCGGATCTTTTCACTTCACACCATTTTTTCTTAACTTTTATTTCACTTTACACCAAAGGAACATCTTGTCAGTGAGAGAAACATAGGAGGTGTGTAGGGAGCTTGTTGACAGCTAGGCATAGCCGTCGAGGTTACGACAACCCAAAACGCGAGCTATTTTGATGTCGTCACTGTTGCTATGGCCACCGCTGGTGATACTTCGGTTATTCTTCTCCGCTTTCGACCTATTTTCTAGCTCCATCTACTTTCTCTCTCCATCTCATGCCTCACCGACGCCTACCGTGTTGTTGTTCACCGTCGGTGTGCACTAAAGAAGGTAGTCAAATCCTTACATTTTGCAAAGTGTAACACATGATAAGAAGAGGTGATGCAAAGTGAAAAGATTTACTAAGGATAGTGCAAAGTGAAACCATAATAAAATTACATGATCCAAAGTGAAATTTACTCTAGAAAAATCATCAGACTTGGAATGACCATTTTTCCTTTGGAAAATGGTTTTGACAAAAGACTGGAAATAACCCGCAATGTCTACTGCTAGTGTACATTAGAGGCGTGTGCTGTATCGATCTAGGCAGTAGTTGATACAATGGATTCGGGCTGTTGCTGTCGAAAGTGGTATCATACGGAACAACCGAGCAATAGCGGTAACATTTCTGGGATTTTTTTATTAATTAATTTTTTTTATTAATTTTATTTTCAAGTTAACCCCGATGAACTTTATTTCCAATTCTGATTTCTTTGGTCACGTCGCCACCCATGACGTGATTAAACAATACTGTCACGCCAGCCCGTTTCTGGTCAATCTCTTGTCACGCAACGAACAGTGGTGTGACAAAAAGTACTATTTTTCGGACTTTTCCTATAGCGTGACAATGTTGTTTTGTCACGTCACGGGTGATGGCGTGACTAAAGGGGTCAAGATTAAAAATAAAGTTCGCTGGGTTAACTTTAAAATAAAATTTTAAAAAGATTAATTAATAAAAAAGTTTCATTTCTGGTGAAGTTGGATACTAGATCAATCCATGCATACAGTACAACTAATAAACAAAAGAAGCGGTCTAAAAAAGCACTAACAAAGCGCCCGTTACAATACGGCACAAACTTGCAGATCGGGAGAAAACGACGAGTTCCATTTCGGCGAGAAGTAAGCCATGCATCATGCATTGAGTTTAAGGTCATGTGGTTTGCTACCACACATTGCCGCACTTAATTGTGGTAAAATGTGGCAAGCTACACTTTTTGTGATCAACAAATTGGTAGCCACACCTTAGGCAAGATTGGACAAAGTTACGAGTCTATAACAGGTGGTCTAGATGACTAAAAAACTATGGCACGCCAAAACTGTGGCAAGAATCAAACAATTGCCACAAAAAGTTTGGTAAGGTATGGTACGAACCAAACATGCCGCTTAAGTTTTGAGGTTTACCTGAGCCCTCCGACCATAGCTTTAGGACCAACGTTTGGCTGCGAGGGGCGGAGTTTTTGGCCTATTTGACTTCTTTTTAAAGTAAAATAGCAAAAATAGCCTTTCAAAAAATAAAATGACAAAAATAGCACCTCTGTCGTGCGAAAACGCCAAGTAGGGGGCCTATCGCACACCCAGTCTGCGGTAGGCGGCTTGTGACCTACCGCGGAATGAGTTAGCGGCAGACTGTCTACCGCCGATTGGGAGGTGGCAGTGCTGCTATGCTCTGGGTGTGCGGTAGACCTTCTGCCACGGTGTTTTCGCAAGGTAGGGGTGCTATTTTTGCCATTTCGTTTTTTGATTGGGTTTTTTTTCTTTCTATTTCGGTTCAAAAACATGCTAAATGTGCCAAAAACTCGCGACGGTGTTGACGGCCAATTCCAACAGTTGTGGGCCATGAACCCTTGACGCACACGCGCGACGCCACATGGCCAAGGCATGCTACAGGGGATGGGACAGTAAAGTCTAACAAGGCATCTAGTAAATTTGTGATTACAGTAATAGCAGCTTCAACTAGCAGTAAATTTGTAATGTAGGCAAAAGTAAATATGATACTTATTTTACTGCCGCACATATCACGATGGTTTTATTTGTTAAAATTGGTAGTACAGTAAAAGCTGCTACACTTGGCAGTAATTTGGCATGTATATGAAAGTAAATATTATATCCATTTTATTGCATAGCAAATGTTTTTTTTTTTTGAATTTTTTAGAAATAGCCAGTGGGGAAGTTCAACATATTACGAGGATGGGTCGCAATGTTCGAGAGTCTCCACCACTGTAGAAAATTGGCGCTACAACCTTCAAAACCGCCCACAGTGAAATCGTAGGCTCTTCGGGTGATCTCCACTGCCCCTATTCCCGCCAGGATCAGTGGTGGTCTTGGGTCCACCCCCACTCGTACGTACCTCGTCATGAGCAAAACATAAATCCGTGCATTGTTTCCTTTTTCTTGCGGTTGGGAAATAACTAGGTTTTTTTTTTGCGGTGAGACTATGGAGCGATCTTCAAACGCACGTGCGTTTTGCCATGATTGACCCGACATCCTTTATGTTTTGTTTAGCCGGTGGTGCAGATGTGTAGCTTCGTTTTCATATAGCTTTTTTTGTGGGTTCTGCCCAAAAAAAAAAATCCCCAAATCCGCACAATCTAGTTCTCCCCATCAACCCCCCTCCCAGGAAATGCACGTCTTCCATAGGCATGTATTCTAGGAACAAGATAACATATTATCCAATATTATGAACATATTACTTGATAATAAATATTATCGATATTATTATAGGAACAAGATAATATATTATCCAATATTATGAACATAACAAAATATAATCATCTCTACGATTGCCTCTAGGGCATATTTCCAATAGTTTCCCACTTGCACTAGAGTCAATCATTTAAGTATCTAATACTGATGGCTCTTGTGTGTGCCTCATGCTTTGGCTGTGTGAGAGGCTTTGTCAACGGATCAGCAACATTTAAATCCATGTGAATTTTGCATATTTTAACATCTGTATCCACCAACTCACGAATAAGATCATAACGCTTGAGTATATTCTTGGACTTCTGATGGGATCTAGGCTCCTTAGCCTGCGTAATGGCTCCATTATTGTCACAATAGAGATCCAATGAGCTCGAGGCACTCAGAACCATGTCCAATTCAGCAATGAAATTTCTTACCCAAACACCTTCCTTCGCAGCTTCAGAAGCCACAATGTACTCGGCCTCCGTCGTAGAATCAACAACTGTCTCTTGCTTGAAACTTTTCCAGCTCACTGCTCCCCCATTCAAAATGAATACAAAACCAGATTGCAAATGATAATCATCTTTGTCGGTCTGGAAGCTTGCATCGGTGTAACCATTTACAACGAGCTCTTCATCACCGCCATAAACTAGGAACACATCCTTAGTCCTTCTCAAGTACTTAAGAATGTTTTTCACAGTTGTCCAGTGACCTTCACCGGGATCAGCTTGGTATCTACTCGTAACACTTAGAGCATATGATACATCTGGTCGAGTACATATCATGGCGTACATGATAGATCCAATGACTGAAACATATATAATACCATTCATACGGTCTCGCTCATCAGTTGTCAAAGGACACTGACTCTTGCTAAGACTTTTGCCATGTGATATAGGTAAGAACCCTTTCTTGGCATCCTGCATGCTGAACTGAATCAACGCATTGTCAATATAAGTACTTTGGCTTAATCCAATTAGCTTTCTTGATCTATCTCTATAGATCTTTATCCCTAAGATATATGTTGCCTCTCCTATGTCCTTCATAGAAAAAATATTTTTCAATGATGCCTTAACGGATTCCAGCATAGGAATATCATTCCTAATCAATAATATGTCATCCACATATAAGATTAGAATAATAAGTGCACTCCCACTAACCTTCATGTAAACATACGATACTTCTTTGTTCTTGATGAAACCAAACCTTTTGATCTCCTCATCAAAACATATATTCCAACTCCGAGATGTTTGCTTCAACCCGTAAATGGATTTATGAAGTTTGCACACTTTACTAGCATTCTTTGGATCGACAAAACCTTCAGACTGTGTTATGTACACATCCTCATCTAGGTTTCCATTTAGGAAAGCTATTTTGACATCCATTTACCATATCTCATAGTCGAAATATGCAGCAATAGCTAGAATGATCTATACAGATTTAAGCATCACTACCGGTGAGAAAGTCTCATCGTAGTCAACTCCTTGAACTTGTCGAAACCCTTTTGTGACTAGTCGAGTTTTATGAATGTGAACATTTCCATCCATATTAATCTTCTTCTTATAGATCCATTTGCACTCAATGGTTTTAACACCATCAAGTGGATCGATTAGGTTCCAAACCTGATTGTCTTTCATGGAGTCTATCTCAGATTTCATGGCTCCAAGCCATTTCTTAGAGTCTGGGTCCATCATTGCTTCCTTAAAAGCCTTAGGCTCATCATAATTCAACAATAATACATCATGCCCATACCTTATAGGCAATTGATGTGGCCTCTTAGATCTACGTGGAGCTGATGCCTCATCTACAGGTTCAACAATATTTTGTTCATTTTATAGAGGTTCAGTAGGAGTTGAAACACTTTCAGACATTTCTCGAATTTCTTCGAGTTGCACCTTTCTCCCACTGACTCCTTTTGAAAGAAACTCTTTCTCCAAAAAGACACCATTTTGGGTAACAAAAACTTTGCCCTCTCTCGGTTGTAGAAGTAATATCCTTTGGTTTCCCTAGAGTTTCATAATCAAGTCACATACTTGATAATAAATATTATCGATATTATTCTAGGAACAAGATAACATATTATCCAATATTATGAACATAACGAAATATAATCTTCTCTGTGATTGCCTCTAGGGCATATTTCCAACATGTGCGTCCAGATCCACTAAATCCTGTCATGGATACAAACCTTAAAGTAAATACACGATGTTCTTATAGTAAATCTCATAATTTTTTTATCTCTATTTTTTTGGCGCTATGGCAGTTAATGAGGACATCTGGTGAGATCTCGTCGAAGGTAAGGAAGATCACCATCGAGGATAGCCATACGACACTGGTGATTTTCGTGGACCCATCTTGGCCTGATCCTACCGAAGCACAAAACTCAGAGTCTATCATCGCACATCCACGTGTGGTTATTTCTCGAAAGAAACCGCTGGGCAAGAAGAGAAAGGTCGTCGAATTAGAGGACGATGATGCCCTGATAACCTCCGTGGAGCCTACAGCGGAACCTGCCCTGGTAACTTTATGCATTCATAACAGTAAATCCTTAGTCAGGTCCCAGTAATTCTTTGATTCACTGCACCGTTAACATGATTTATTCATATGAGTAAATCATTAGTCAAGGTCCAGTAATTCATACTTCAGTGCGTCAATAACATATGATTTATTGTGCCTTTTTTTAGCACACGAGCATTGTGTGCTAAAAAAGGGCACAACAAATCACATTTTACTAACATAATGAATTATGAATTACTGGACCTTGACTCAGGATTTATTGCTATGAATACATCACGTTAACAGTGCAGTGAATCAAAGAATTACTGGAACCTGACTAAGGATTTACTGCTATGAATGCATCACATTACTAGGGCGGGCTCCGTGGAGGTCGTTAGGGCATCGACGTCCTCTAATTTGACGACATTTCTCTTCTTGCCTGACAGTTTCTTTTGAGAAATAACTGTGTGGATGCACGATGCTAGACTCCGTGTTTTGTGCTTCGGCCGGTTCGAGCTAAGATGGGTCCACGAAAATCACCAGCACCGTATGTCTATCCTTGATGCTGATCCTCCTCACCCTCGAGGGGATCTCGCTAAATGTCCTCGTTTACTGCCACAACGCAAAAAAAAAAGATATAAAAACATGAAATTTACTGTAAGAACAATGTGTATTTACTTCAAGGCTTGTATCCATGCCAAGATTTAGTGGATTTGGATGGACTAGCCTTTGGAAAACCCGCATTTTTTAGGAGATCGATGTGGAGAATTCGATTGTGCGGAATTGTGGAAATTTTTGGGCGGAACCTACCAAAAAACTATATCAAAACAAAGCTACACATCCATGCGACCGGCTGAACAAAAACATAAAGGATGCCAGGCTGATCATCGAAAAACGGAAGCGCGGATTGAGGATAGCTCCACGATCTCACCGCAAAAAATCCTAGTTATTTCCCTACTGTGAGAAAAAGGAAACAATGCACAAAGTTCTTTTTTGCTCATAATAGGTCCGTACAGGATGGGGGGTGGAGCCGAAGACCACTGCAGATCCTGACAGGAATGGGGGTGGTGGAGATCGTCGGAGAGCCTACGCTTTCACCATGGGCAGTTTTTGGGGACTTTGCCTCCTGAGGCTATTTAAAGCCATGGGGATCATTGCCTGAGTAACTTGTCAAGGTTCCAAAAATACGGTTCCCCGTGGCTTTAAATAGCCTCAAGAGGCAGAGTCCTAATCGGAGACGGCAACGGCGCGGCGAAGGAAAGAGAAGAGTCCGGGTTAGGGATGATGAACAGTAACAGGGTGGGGCCACTCGTCAACAGCTGAGGCTCAGATGGAAGCACGTAGCAAAAGGCATCACGGAGATTGACGGGTGGGACCGGCTTGGCTGCGCGCGGTGAGAGAGGAAGAGAGACTGACATGCGGGGCGAGCATGTCAGTGGGAGGAGGGTGCACGCGAGGTTGGCTGGGCCGCACAGGGATGGGCTGGGATGGAATAGGGCTGGGTCTCGGCCCAAAGCTTTATCTGAGATTTATAATAGATTTTCCTTTTTAGAAAATACAAAAAATGCAAATGGCAATTAGAAAATAGCAAATGCACTCGGAAAAATTCTAGAAAATATATCCAAGCACATAGAATCCAAATAAAATAATTTTGATAATAGTTGATGTTGGAATTAATCATATTAAATTATTTTTCTTTTGAAAGTCCATATTAAGCTTTATTTTAATTCAAATAAATTTTTGGTTAGTTTTCCTTCGGAGCTAAGCTACTCAAAATGATTTTTTAAACTTCAAAAAAATTAGGATGTTACACGATCTAACACAGCAAGTCCTGGAGATTCGAGGACTCAACCAACATCTGGTGATCATCACCCTTAGGTTACCACCACGAGGTATGTTGTTGAGCCCGTTTTTCTGTGGATTCGACTATACCCTCACAGGCTTCACCTTTGGTTGGAGACGGTTATTACCCAGAATTCCCCTTCCTAGAGGGGATGCTCCAAGTCGCGAAGTGTTGTCGTTCGACTACTACTCGAGTCAGGAGGACTCAGGTGCAAGTGGAAATGATATTATCTAGGAGGTCTTTGTCCTCCCCTCAGATCCTAATCTCTCTCCAAGAGGCAGAACTGGGGATGCTTCCCATTGCACATTCACTTTGGGCTCTCGTGGTGATGGTGAGGACGCCTCCGGCAATGAACAGGATCACCATCTTCGTGAGCGTGGATGAAATCCTAGAAATGATCGCTCTCCACTGAGGCATACTCAGGCAAACTCAGATGTGGATGATCCTGAAACCATCCAGAGGAGAAGAATTGCAACCCAGAGTACTTTACCTGGGCGCATTCAATACCGGTCAGAGAAAACTCAAGAACTTCAATGTATAAATGACCTGATCAAGAACCTGACCCAAGAGCTTGGACAAACACCAGGCTACGACCACTTCGCTAGAGAGATCATGCGAAGGCTTGTAAGAACGAGGTGGCCGACTAGAGGGGGGGTGAATAGGCGTTTTAAAAACTTCTTTTAACTAAAACCGATTTCTAATGCGGAAGCTAAACAAATACGGTTTTGCACAATTACAACCTAAATCAACTAGGTTCAACTAAGTGCACCAACAATATGAGACTATATAAATGATAGCAATCATACACATACAATTAAGCAATTTAAATATAAGTAATGTAAATTGCACAATGTAGAGCACAAGTAATCAAACCACAATGACACGGCGATGTTTTCCCGTGGTGATCGAAGACTTGCCGGTCTCCCCTAATCCACGTTGAGGGAAACCCAAACTAATTGGGCCGGCTCCACGAATTAAGCCTTCCTCCGAGGTAAGTCCAATCACTTGAACCGGTTCCAAAACGAACCAACACCTCGCTCCACTAGGGTTGCTCCTTCCTCCACTCCGGAGATGGCGAGCACCACACCACTCACAAACCGCCCGGGTCTTCTCACAATCTTCTTCGAGAAGCTCACCGGCGCAACGACGCCACCACGCCGTCTAGGTGTCGGCAAACACCAAGAGTAACAAGTCTCCAACGCTCACTTGAACCAATCAAGTGTCTAAGCTCAAATGGATACGAAATCCACTACCTAAGGCAACACATGCACTTAGGGTTTGCTCTCAAT
Source organism: Phyllostachys edulis (assembly GCA_036346405.1). Classification (NCBI taxonomy): domain Eukaryota; kingdom Viridiplantae; phylum Streptophyta; class Magnoliopsida; order Poales; family Poaceae; genus Phyllostachys; species Phyllostachys edulis. The sequence goes on along the minus strand of CM070545.1, from coordinate 95,639,561 downwards.
CACTCACTAAGTGCAACACATGCACAAAGGAAGAGAGGGCTTGCTCTAGCTCAAAGGAATGACTTGCAACACATGCAAAGTCCTCCACAATAACACCAAAGACACCACCAAAGAACCTTTCCCAACCAGCCAAGGTGGCTTTATATAGCCCACACCCAAAAACTAGTCGTTGGGGAAGGTTCCAAAGTCTCGACGAAATCGGTCGATCGCCGCTGAATGGCCGGCTCGACGCGCTTGGCTCCAACGGCTATAAAACTAGCCGTTGAGTTTATTTCCTGGCCGATCGCCATGTAATGGCCGGTCGATCACCATCGGTCGACCGCCCAAAACACGCCGGTCGACCGCTCCGTAAAACTTCACGAAAATGGCTAAGGACCGAGAAGGGACCTCTCGAAAGGCCGACCGGTCTCTAACTCGAGGTCCGTCGAGACCAGCGTCAATACCGGTCGACAGTGAAATCTGGCGGTCGACCGCCAGCAGACCAACAAGAGCAAAATCGATTTCACATCAACTCAAATAACAAAAACACATTTTGCTAGTTTGATGTAAGATGCATACAAGGTTAAAGACAAGACTCTCAATAAGTTGCAAAACACATTTGCCAACTTTTAGAGTCAATGCCTCAAATTGCATTCCGCTTCAACTCAATTTGCAAAACATATTTGCCAAATTGACGCGCGATGCAATCAAGGATTCAAGTGAGATTCTCAACAAAGTTGCAAAACACATTTGCCAACCTATAGAATCACACTACAAGGAATAAGGTACATGGACTTACACCATTTGCAAAACACATTCGCAAACCTAAGTCACATGCTACAAGGGTTATCCATGAGCCACAACTATTTGCAAAACACATTCGCAAATATTGGCAACATGTAAAGATGAGCTAGAGCAAAACACAATGAGCTATCAACATATGACTAACTCAAGCTACTAGTCAAGGACCCCTCTTAATAGTACGGCAACCTATACTAGCAATCCGGTCTTCCAACCAAACACCGAGACCAGTAAAAGACTAGGAACAAATCCTTAGCCCTAGCTAGTCATACCTTTGCCTTGCGCAACCACTTGAAGCTTGATGACGCACATCTTCACTTCAAGTCCGGGTCATCGTCTTGACATGCATCAACCCATGATGCAACCTTTACTTGACCTCAATCAACACATGATGAGTCTTCTCTTGACCTGATGATCAACTCATGATCATCTCTTCTCCTAGATCTTGTTATGCATCAACACATGATGCATCCTCTTCTTGAACCTTGACTTGATGACGATCAACTCATGATGCCATCCGAAGTCTCCATTATCCTGGAACATAACCTATTCATCCAACTCATGGAAAATGTTAGTCCCATAATGATTAACATCAATTACTAAGAAATACCGCAATAATGCTTCTAAACAAGCCGTTGAAAATCTCGGACCGGTACTACCGCCAACCAAGTTGCGGTTATCGCTATCCGGCCGCATCATGTGAAGGAGCGGTACTACCGATTGCGTGGTTTCCAATTTGTTGAAGATTACAAGTGTTCGGAAATTTTGTACCGCCATATAAAAACGGAATGACCGCAGTTTGTACTACTGCTCCCAAGCGCGAACGTCCGATTTCGATTGAGATTCTCGAGCAGATTTACACTTGTTCTGTTGTTATTAAACCGGCTCACAAAATTGAACGACCGCACTACTGACGCATCAGAGGTCACGAAGCGGTACGACCGATTTCCATGAGAGGAACCGAGGCAATTTGTAACGCTTCGGTTTTCTTGAACCGCCAACTAAAGTGCGGAATGATCGCAATGCGGTACAACCGCCAAGCGACGGTCGTTCAAGTATAAAGCGCCATTGGTCGTTCCTTCAAAATCCAGTACTACCGCCAAGTAAAGTCCGTCATATCAAGATCAAACAGACGACCGCAATTATAATCACAGACTACCGATTTTGGACAGAAGCACTTAAAGCTTTCAAATTCAATTTCAAGTTCAAATTCAAATGCATGCATGATCCTAAATCGATCAAATTTGCACAAGAACAAGCTATCAAGCTACTAATCATGATCCCTCTATTATCATGCATTTCCATTACCATGTCGCCATCCATAAACTGAGACTAAGCCTTTAAACATCTTAGCACACATGTTAGTCCCACAACACAATTGCAAATAATTGAATGTAGATGGGTATGAGTATATAAGCACTACACAAGTTGTATATACTCATATGAATATATATAACTACACAAGTTATACATAATCAAAGGATATATGAGCACACATGTCTCATATACACACATGAATATATTAACTTCACAAGTTATATATATTCAAGGATATGTGAGTACACATGAACTACACAAGTTATGTTATACTCACATATAAGTATATTTAGACTACACAAGTCTTATATATCGACATGAATATATTAACCATGCAAGTTAAATATATTCAAAGGATATGTTTCAAAGTAAAGATCCCAAATATGTGTGGAAATAGGAATATGGATCAATACTAATGAAACCTCAAAATATAGAATGAACTCCCCCTATATGTGTGTATACATGAATATGTAATGGAAACGTATGCACATATTTAGGTTAATCTTTTGGTGGAGTTCAACCTATATTTTGGATCCAAGGAATGCAACAAAATATAAGAACTATAAAGTCGAATGCATACCTCTTTTGTTCTTTATCCAAACGAGACTAATCATGAGATAAGGCAAATAGAAGAGTTAGTCTCATAAATAGATTTGTCATTATAAATGCATACATGTTTGGATTTTCCTTCTGTTTATCCAATGAATTTGATTTGTCATTAATCACATGCATGCCTTCATGGTTTTCACCTTTATATCCAAATAAGACTACACAATATGTATATCAATGAAAGTGTTAGTCGCACAATTAGATTTGTCATTAATCACCAAAACTCTATTAACACATAATGGCGGGTCTAGATCCTTCAAGGCTTCGGGACACAATGGTCTAGCTTGAGTGAGCTCACCGACATCGTTCTGGTAGCTATACCGGAGCAACTCTGTCGAATGCCAGTCATTCAAATGACTCTCTTCATGGGGAACGACACGACCACAGGTCTGGTCACTCTCCAAACCACAACTCCAGTCGGAGAAGAGTTCTCCGAACAGCCAGTGATCGACAAGTTCCTAGGGGAGGTGATCACTTTTGTCTTGGAATCTGCAACAACAGATGGAGTACGAGGAGTATTACCCAAGTAGGACTAAGACCAATGATAGGTTAGGTCCACACGCCACTGGGTATCGTCGTGTACGATCGCTTGGTGACATCAACCCTTCTTTCCATCAAGAAGGCATCATGATATTATTACTAGATGTTGGGCATTTTTGCCTGACATCCGAGCAGTTCGCTGGTCTCCACGGTTCTGACTAGTGAATATGGAGAAATTTGATGGGTTGCAAAATTCCATCGAGTTTCTTCAGATCTATACAACTGCTGTTCGAGCAGCAGGAGGAGGAGAGCATGTCATGGCAAATTACCTTCCTAGTGTGCTTGAAGGATCTGCTTAGACGTGGTTGTTAAATCAGCCATAGGAGTTGATCTATTTATGGTAGCACCTTTGTGATCTACTATTGGCCAATTTTCTGGGTACCTACAACCGTCTTGGAAAAGAGGATGACATGCACAGAATGAGACAGAACGCTCATGAGACCTTGCACCAATTTATCAGGCGTTTCAGTCAAGTTCGTATCTCAATTCATGAGGTTTCTGATTCTTCTGTTATCAGAGCATTCAAGCAGGGAGTCTATAGTAGAAGGATCACAAAGGACATCATTTTAAATTCTCCGGCTACTGTCGCCGAGCTTTTTGAGATGGCCAACCAATATGCAACTATTACAGAAGTGATCGAGTCGAATAGAACCATCGATCGAGATGATAAAGATACTCAAGAAGCAGGCGAAAATAGCAAAAAAATGATAAAAAGGCTAAGAAATTCAAGAGCATGACCAAAGGCCAAAATCCTCAAGTCAAAAGCTCCAAGCAGGTCTTGGCCGTAAGCGATAAGGAGCCGCGGAGCTCCAAACCATACTTCGACCAGGGTAGGGGCAAAAGTCCTAAACAGAAGAATGACAAGACTAGGTGGTGTCCTTTTTTATAAAAAAGAGGGACACGACCTTCGCAACTACCTAGTTTTCCAACAAAAACTCGAAGACTACTACTCCGGCAAAGGACCCCTTCCTACACTCGAAGAGGTAGGGAAAACAAGTTGTCGAAAGCAGTCGGACGACGACAAGGAGATGCCATTTCAGGATCCGAAGCACACCATCGATCACATCTATGGAGTATCTTCGGCATACGAGTCAAAACGATAGCTCAAAGCTGTCGAACGTGAGGTAAACTCCATTGACCCTCCTCTTGTTAATAAATTACCGAAGTGGTCGGAAGTCACCATCTCTTTTGAGAAGGGTGATTGTCCGATCCCTTCTACTCGACCAGGTCGATTTCCAATCGTGGTCGAACCCACCATCAACAACTATCGAGTAAATCGTATGTTGGGAGTTCACTGAACATATTATTTACGAGTGCCCTCGATGAGATGCAAGTGCTTAGGACAAAGGTAAAGCCTGTACGATACTCATTTCATGGGATCGTATCGGGGTCTTTGTTGGACCCGGATTCCGAGAATCCAAATCCTCTGTGAAAACACTGTGCTTTTCCCTGGATCAGTTGATAGCACTCACAGGCACATTGCTGAATCAACCATACAAGTCGTGAACTAACACAAATATATTACAACATAGAGTAACATAGACCTCATCGGGTCGAGTTTTACAAAAGGGGCCGCGCAAGGCCAACTGGATTACATTACATGAAGATAACAAAACCTACAACGGAAGCAAAAGGGGTGGTAGGGCTCATCTCACACAGGCAAGCGATTGGGGTGACCCGTGTACGACGGATATTAACCAAGAGCTGGATAACATCAGTTGTGTGCGAGTACCAACGAGTCTACTAAGACTAGGCGAAACCTAAACTACAGAACTAAACTACTCCTCGTCATTTCCTTGTCCATCATCTTCTGGGCCTTCGTAGAAAGCGTAGTCTCCTTCGTCTTCATTATTTGAAGGGTTTGGGGAGAGGAGCGAGAATGAGCACTACTACCGTGCTTGCGAGCCAACACACAATGCAATAATATACATGCAAGGCTTAACAAGGATGGATCAGGTTCTTTTATTTGCGAAAGCAAGCTTTTCAAATATCATACATACAAAGTCCTATCACTTAGAATTTTAACAAATTGCAGTTTAATAAAGAGAGTAATGTGCAATAATTAATAACAGTAGAGGTTCCATCCGTCGGAACTCTACACATGCATCTTTTCAATTGGAGCTACCTCCAATGACCACACCCACTGAGTTTGAAGACTCAGGGAAAATCCAACACAGGGCTAGGTGAGCCCTTCCACCATTTTCATTCCACCCACAAAGTTTTGAAATAGAACTAACTCAAGTTATGATTCCCATGTCCGCCTTTGACCATAGGCACGGCTGTTTAAACAGTTTTAGACTCTGCAGAGATTGCACACTTTACCCACAAGAGATAGTCATACCTGTTACCCCACATGATTCCGTAGTCATGTAGTTGGACGACCGTCACAGTAACCTTTCAAACTACCTTGCCCCTTCCGTCATCTCACCATATGGGGTTGCGCCTATACGTTGCACGGGATCGTTGTAACCCGAGTGTTGGGTGTAGTTTTGGACTACCCACAATCACTGGCAACTCACCCATTCAAGCTGGATGTACCCAAGCTTGTGCGTTCAATTTCTCCACCGTGTGAGACACATTCAGGGTTCAATAATTTTACTAAGCCAAGTTGCACTTTGCAGACTTGTGGTTGTACTTGTTTAACACGGGAGGTCGTGACAAGATTAAGTCCTTAGGGTTATCTGGGCGGTTCATCCACAAACCAACCATCCGCATGCCCCCCGAGCACCCACCGCCTCACCATCCGCCCAGATAGAACTAGCAATTGGGGTTTTGAGGAGTAAACCAATTTGCCAAACCTTTTAGTCAATGGACCACCAATGACTACCCAAATCATTTTATGTTTGAAGAATGATGATTGGGACATTTAATGCCCCGGTACTTAAGCAAGACTAGCATGTCGCTTAAGTACAACCTATAACTAGTATTACCATATAGTTACTAGGGTGACAAGGATTAAGGGATTCAAATTATCAAGGATGGCATATTAATTAATTAATCAACAAGTGGGTGTTTAACTACCTTAAACTTTAACATACATTTGATAAAGAATTAAAGCATGCAATTTTTGCTAATTTAAATGAATATAATTTGCATAAAATGTAGGCTCAATATGATCAAAGTATTGACTCACCTTGGTTAAAGGCAAGGGGATCTTGATACTCTTGGTCTTGATCAACTTGAGGATCTCCGGTGTCTTCAAATCCTAGTCGGGCGACAATACCGGAAAAAGGCACAACGGCAAAGAGAGCAAATAAATACACAAGAATATACAAATGAACTCCAAATTAATCAAGTCCTATGCCATTAGCAAGATCTTGATTTAACAAATTTTTAGAAATTTATTTCATAATTTTTGGAGCTATAACGGAGGAGAAATGAATTTATGAAGATTAAACTGAATTGAAAGAGAGAGAGAGAGAGAGAGAGAGAGAGAGAGAGAGTTTCGGTTCACAACACAGTGTGGACCGGTCTTATCTGCGACAGGGGAGGCGGCTCACGGACAAGGCACCGAGGGCCCACCGGGCAAGTGAGGGCGAGGGGCTACGAGTTTCTCAGGCGCAGGGCCCACGGTCGATGAGTCAAAAAAGGGTTAAGACATATTTAAACTGACTAATCATTGATTAGGGATTTAAACACCATCATTAAGGCTAATGATGAGGGAACAGGAGGCGGTCCGAACAGGACACGCACGAAGGCCATGCTGGCGGCGCGTCTTGGCTCAAGCCAGCGCCAAGGGCTAGGGCACGGTGGGGCAACTTGAGCACGGGAATGGATAGCTGGCGAGGAGGCGGTGCTGGTGACGGGGTGGTGGCCATGAAGCACATGCCGGTGAAGTCCTTGGCCTTCTCTTTCTTGTCTTGAGGGATCTCCTCCTCCTTGTCCTCCTCGCTCCCGGAGTCCACATCACTCATGGATTGATCTCCAAAAGCGGCAAGGACCCGGTGAGCAGCCTTCATGAGCATAGCAGCATCATACTTGGTCTTGCCCCCTTTAGGCTTCTTCCAGGCAGGCTTCTCATCCTTGCGGTTGCCTTTACCTTTCAGCTTGGGGCAGTTGGCCCGGATGTGATATAGCTCTCCACACTCACAAAGATGTCACAGGCCACCTCTCTTCGCTTTCGACATTGTTATATGCCCGTGTGATTTTCTTAGCTAAAAGAGCTAAATCAGCCTCAGGAAGACTCTCAAACTCTTCTTCCTGAATAGCAGCTAAACACGCAAGAGAAAAACTAGAAGAAGACTCAGAAGAACCATCAAGAGTCTCTTTGAGAGGATCAGCCACCAAAGCCATGTTATCCTTCTTATGATTACCGCCTCTCTTGATCTCATGAGTTTTTAGCTTGCTATAAAGCAGCTCCAAAGTGAGATTAGAGAGATCGACGTTCTCCTCTATGGTAGGTGCCTTTATCTCCCACTCCTTGGTGTTGATTGCAGCCAAGAGGTGGGTGGCATTCTCAGATTGAGAGTACTCAATGTCAACAACTCTCATCTGATTGATCACCTTGTTAAAGCGAGTAAAGACGTCATCGATGCTCTCACCAGGACGCATCTCGAATTTGTTATACTCTCGCTTGTAGACCATCTGAAGCACTTGCTTGATTTGGGACGATCCCTCATGGTAAGTTTCGAGGGTGTGCCAAATCTCATGTGCGGTCGTAAGGTTGCAAATCCTATCGTACTCTTGCCTACCAAGCCCAGCATATAGAAGGTTCTTTGCCTTGTTGTTGTTAGCCAAGAGGGTCATTGGCCGTGGCAAGCAACTTCAGGCAAAACGAGCGGGGCTCGAGCAACCTCCCATATAGCTTGTCCTTCGCTCTCAAGGAAGACTTGCATGCGATTCTTCCAATAGGCATAGTTGAGCCCATCAAAGACATGCGGCTTGGTCAAGTACTTATCCATCGCCAAGTTCAAGGACCTGTTAAGATCAAGATTGAACTAACCTGGCTCGATACCACCGTTGGACCTAAAAGGCGACTAGAGGGGGTGAATAGGAGCACGCCACTTTTTTCACAAAGTATGAATTCAACACCAATTTTACTCCAAAGAGCTATGAAAGCTATGAAGATCAATCTACAAGTACAGCGGAAGACTTGTATTGAATCCAAACTAAAACCCCAAAGCAATAGATCAAAGAATTATCAAATCAGAGGCTGAGCGGTCAGACCAGTTTTTGTACGGCGGTCTGACTGGTTCTTCGAGCAGTCTGACCGACGTTATATGAGTAGTCTGACCGGCGTTATATGAGCGGTCTGACCGGCGTTCTAAAATCGGTCTGACCGATTTTGTCCAAAATAGTATGAACAGCCTGAAAAACGAAACTCAGATCGATCCAACTTTTGATCTATGCGGCCAAACTCCCCGAAACTTGACACACACCTTCTCAAAGATATTGTGAACCTATTCCAATCAAGGATCGCAGAAATCCAAGCCAAGGTTCCTATCTTTTGCAGTTTGAGCAAAGCTAGGTCAAAAACCGAGTAAGAATCAAAATATGATCTAGAGACTTGCTCGTGGTGATTGATGATCAAGATGATCATAGATGTGTTCCCACAAGTCACAAAAGTTAGATGAAGCCAAGAAACCAAGCAAAAACTCTCAGTAATCAAATTGAGGCACCAAATCACCAAATAGAGAGACAAAGAGAGAATAGATTCATCTTGAGAGAAATCTCTTTGGATTGATTTGATTGAGTATTGGTTTACGACCACTCCACCAATGGAGGACAAAGACTCAATACATGAGCACGAAATCCAATCCAACTCTCGAGAACCCTAACCTCCACTAATCCTCTCCCTAAGCAAATAGGGTTTTAAAAACAATGAAAGGGTTGAAGGGGGTGCAGCCACCTCCCTCCTCTATTTATAGTGGAGGCTTAGACCTTTTAGAAGATTGAACCCTAATGGGCTCCCGTTAAGGCCCACACACAAACGGGTCACATACTAACGCTGCTTTTAAAGCGCCGTCTTCATCTCTTGACCTAATCCACTTCACCTTGCGCCATCTTGCGCCGTGACTTGGCAAAGGTCACCAAGGCGTATTTGGTAAAATTACCAAATACCCTCCTCGATCTTTTGCAAAGACCGAGTCCCAACCGGTGAAACACATCCATGCTTCACCACGTAGGTTGATCCTACGGCTCTCTCCATGTCGGCAAGTCTCTCCCATCCGGCTCCCACCGAAACCACCATGGCACTTGCACCGACCCCCGCGCCGCTTGATCAAACCAGTCGCACCGAACTGGCCGTTCGGTTACCCTTGTCCATTCTGCACCACACTTGAGTTCATTGACCTCACCCGACATCGTTGATCGTTCTAGACCTCAGCTCTCCAAGCCTAGTCCCGATCATCCTCGCCGTTGACCGTCGTTGACCACCAAGTAACCTGCACAGCAATAGACAAGCAAACGAATCCGGGAACAAGTTCTTCACAACCTGACCCACGTTAGTCAAAACATGCATCATGCAACACATATGCCATGAAACCCATGAACTTGACCTAACAAGCAAACATCGCCGCCACGAAGGACGATTTAAAAATCACTACCGGTCGACGCCACCTTGGCTGGCCTCGATTGCTGCTTGTCCGGCCGATCACCACCAAAGGCCTTGGTCGACCGCCACCCATAACTTAACCAAATTTCCAACCTGAAAATCTGAAACCTACTGGAATTTTTAAACCAATAGAACTTTTGCCTGGAAGCTCCAAAAATTATGAAACCAAGTACAGAAGCACCTTCTCACTTGCCTACACCCTCCATTTTTGGCCCAACTCCAAAATCCAAAATATTGAATGGCTTGGTCGACCGCCAGCAAAGCCGGTCAGATCAGCTTCCATCGGGTCTGGCCTCGACCGCCACTTTGGCCGGTCTGACCACCAGTGAGCATTTCAGAAAAACAACACAAGGCATGGCCAGTCTGACCACCACCATGGCCGGTCAGACCGCCAGAGGCCTGACAGAACTGAAACTTTGCCGAAAACACGTGATTCGACAAACCGTCAACGACATTGCCAATTGAAACATCATCCTAAGATCTTAGGCATATCCCCATGATATCCACAATCTCCCCCTTGATGAACACATTGGCAATTTTCCACAAAAGCTAATTTAGAGGTTTGAAAAGTAAAACACGCTGTTTTTAGCTCAAAGGCACAACTTGGTCCAAATGCAAGAAAAACAAGGAAATGATCAAGTTGGCTCCGAATAGTATCGCAAGTGAGATACGGCAAAAGAAAGCACGAAAGCTTCAAATTCCAGAAAGGAGTCAAAAACTCACTTAAGGTCCATATGAAAGAACAATTGTTCGATATGACCTTTGATCATTGTGAGGATCAAGAATTGCAATTCAAGTTTAGAAATGGCAATAAAACCATAAGAATACAAATAAGAAACTCCCCCTCACTATGATCCTCAATTTTTCTCCAAGTAGCTCCCCCTTTTTCATAACTCCCCCTTTTCAAATATCTTCTCCCCTTTACACATTTTTTGACATATCTTCTCCCCCTTTGACAATGGAGTTATCAAGGAATCATGCCTTCCTCTCGCGCAGAGATGACAAATGCCGAATGAGGAAAAAGCATAAGATGGAGCATGCATGAAATGCAATGGAGTGGCTTCAATTTTTTTGTATTTTTCAATTTTTGAATACAAGAAGCTTTGGAGATTACCCAAAAGGACAAGTTAGCATTCCTAAAGTTGCATAAACAACATATCAAGCCCCAACAAATAGCTAGCAAGATTATGATAAGACATATATAACAAAGCTAAGCAAGAAGGCTCAATATAAAGCAATGAATTTTAGCATTTTAAGCAAAGCTTCAAATCTAGCAAGTTCATCAACAGGGATCCTAAAATGATACTGGCCATGTCAAAATGTCAACGTGAGATCCAAAAGCTAACAATGACCACATTAAGAGACAAATAGGTCCTGAAATGAATCTCTTTGCTCAATTTTCTCAAACGCCCATTTTTCAACTGTTTTTCATTTGCAATGAATATTGAAGTTGACTAATGATCTAACTTAGTGACAAGATCCTGGACTAGGAGCCATCCACAAACTCATCCTAAGCTTCGACCAAAAGTTGATTAAAGGTATATCTTAGTGAAGAAGATCCTGGATTAGGAGCCATCCACAAACTCTTCCTAAGCTTCTACCAGTATGACAAATCTTGAGGCTCATGTCACAGACAAGCAAATCCCCATGAGATCGTTCGATCATCAAACTATCTCCAAGTTCATGTCTTTGACATGCAGTCTCGTAAGAGTAGTTTGGCACAATTTAAGTATAAGACAATCTTGAAGTTTGATTTTTTATTTTTCACAAGAGTAGTTTTAGATTCTCAAGAACACAAGAAGCTCAAGTAATGATCAAATCTAGATTCAAGAGCTAACAAAGCAATTTTGACAGGGCCAATGTCACAAAAGGAGCACTAATTGCGCAACTGGCTAAACAATTCACAAATTGCTAATTCCTTAGTTCAAGTTGTTTTTCAAGTTCTAGCTCATACAACAAAGACATAGCTACACATGTGAAAGCATGATAATTCTAGCAAGTCAAAGAACTAGACATGGCATTGAGCAAGAATTGAAACACTAAAGCTCCAAAGGGTAATAAGCAAAGCTTTATCAATTTTAAAAGATAAGCGAAAAGCTTATATTACAATGCATCTTTTTGGATTTTTCATATGAATGCAATATGATACAATGAGATGCAAGAAAAGCTCATAAAGCCTAACAAGATCAAAAAGATCAACAAGTTCAAAAGAAAATCAATAAAAGATCAAAAGAACAAGAAAAGATCAGAAAAGATCCAACTCCCCCTCAAACCAACCTATTGGGATAAATTACCCCTAACTCACTTCTCAAGGTGGCAAATCTTGTTGGGTCTAAAGGCTTGGTGAGGATATCAGCTAACTGAGCCTCGGACTCCACAAAATGCAGCACAATATCACCCTTCTCAACGTGGTCTCTAAGGAAGTGATAGCGAATGTCTATGTGCTTGGTTCTAGAATGTTGCACTGGGTTCTTAGCAATGTTAATAGCAGAAGTGTTGTCACAGAAAAGAGGAACACTAGCAAAAGTTAACCCAAAATTCTTAAGAGTGGAGACCATCCATAAAATCGACTACAAAGAACTAGCAAAGAACTACATATTCAAATTTCAAAGAAGGATTGTGCAATGTAAGACTTCTTCCTAGAAGACCAAGAGACAAGAGAAGTGCCTAAGAAATGACATGTGCTAGATGTGCTCTTCCTATCTAGCCTACAGCCCGCAAAATCAGAATCTGAAACCCCCCGAATGGACAGCGAAGAAGAACAAGAATATCAAAGGCCATATCAAGGGTAGAGTGTAAATACCAAGATGCGCTTAACGGCTTGGCGATGTGAAGTCCTCGGTGACGCTCAAACCTCGCATGAGGCGCATGCGAAGTGGATGTCCGGTCTTGAGGCGCCAAATGCACAGAGGGAGCCGATCATGTCATGCAGTACTCGCTGATCCACGGCTTCTCCTTCCTCATCTCGATCCAAAGCGATCGAAGTCGCCATGGGAGTGGCGATCGGCTTGCGATCACCCATCTCAAAACGCTTGAGCAAATCTTTGGTGTACTTCGCTTGATGGATGAAGATCCTTCCTTGCATTGCTTGATTTGTAGCCCCGTAAAGTAATTGAGTTCTCCCATCATGCTCATCTCAAATTCCTCGACATGGTCTCGTAAAAACCGAAACAAGAGTATTAGAGGAACCACCAAAGATAATATCATCAACATAAATCAACAAGCAGGAAGTCATTGCCATGCCTAAGAATGAAAAGAGCCTTGTCTACTTTTCCCATTTCAAAATCATTCTTAAGCAAGGAAGTCTTAAACCTATCATACATTCATACCATGCTCTAGGGGCTTGCTTAAGACCATACAAGGCTTTGGATAACTTAAAAACACGATCAGGGTGCTTGGGATTCTCAAAGCCAGGGGGTTATCTAACATAAACTTCCTCCTCTATAAAACCATTCAAAAAGGCACTCTTGACATCCATTGGATACAATCGAAAGCCTTTAGAAGCAGCAAATGCCAGCAGAATCCGAATGGCTTCTAATCTAGCAACAGGAGCGAAGGTTTCATCAAAATCTAACCCCTCAACCTGGCTAAAACCCTGAGCTACCAACCTAGCCTTGTTTCTAACCACAGAACCATCCTCATTTTGTTTATTTTTGAACACCCAACGGGTTCCTATAACATTATGTCCACTAGGAGATTCTACAAGGTTCCAAACTTTATTTCTTTCAAAATTCTCTAACTCCTCATGCATGGCATTGACCCAACTAGTATCAGATAAAGTATGTGATATATCTTTGGGTTCAAAAGAAGCTACAAATGCAGAGTGAGAGAAAAGACTCGGATCATGATACCTGGAGCGAGTGACTTGCTCATGGAGATTACCAATCATTTGATCCGGAGGATGTTGCTTCTGAATGCGCAAAGGAGCGCCTGGAGGAGATAGCGTCTCCTCAACCTCCGTAGGTACTGCTGATAAAGAAGTCGCAGCAGGAGCCTCAATTGGAGGTGAAGCAGTCGTAGCAGGTTCTGGAGCTTGGGCAACTTGCACAGAACATCAAGAATAAAGTGAGGAGCAATATCAAGTTCATCCTCATCTTCTTCAACAAAAATGCTCTCTCACACCGTAAGTCACCAAACATCTGGATCTAGCTCTGTGGCTAGTCTCATCAAAAGTGACATTGCATGTCTTTTGGACAATGTTAGTTTCAACATTAAAAACCCGAAAACCCCTCGAATGAGCAGGATAACCTAGAAATAAACCATCACAAGTCCTTGATTCAAATTTATCTAGGTTCCCTGTCTTGAGAATAAAACACTTCGATCCAAAGACTCGAAAGTGAGAGACCGAGGGTTTTCTACCAAAATGAAGCTCATATGAAGTCTTGCCCAAAGACGGTCTCAAAAAGACACGGTTTGAAATATGGCAAGCTGTAGCAATAGCTTCGGCCCAAAACCTCCTTGGTGTGCTATACTCATCCAGCATTGTTCTAGCCATCTCGACTAGAGTCCTGTTCTTCCTTTCCACAACGCCATTTTGTTGAGGGACGTGTGGAGAAGAGAACTGATGCTCAATACCGCACTCAGCACAAAAAGAGGCAAAAGAAGCATTCTTGAACTCCGTGCCATTGTCACTACGGATCGCTCTTAAGGCACCAGGAAGTTCAGAAGCCAAATGAAGAACGAGGTCATGATAATGATCAAAAGCCTTATCCTTCGAAACAAGAAAGAACACCCAAGAGTATCTCGAAAAATCATCGACTATGACAAGAATGTACCATTTGCCCCGATCGATCAACCCTAGCAGACCAACAAGATCCATATGAAGTAACTATCCCGGTCCGTCAGTCATGACCATAGTCAATGACGGGTGTGAGACGGCAACTTGCTTGCCATGCCTACAGGGTGCACATACAACATCCTTGATAGCTTTGAGTTTAGGCAAACCTCTCATGAGATTAAGGCCGCTAACTCGTGTCAGATGATCAAAACTAATATGCCCCAACCGTCAGTGCCAAAGCCAGATATTAGAAGAAGATGCAATCAAACATTTGAGAGATCCAGCAAGCGATTCAGAAAAGTCAGCTCCAAAAATTCTACCAACTCTAGAAATCCCAAAAACGAGCTCACCAAAAGAATCAAGCACACGACAGCATTCTTCTTGAAACGAGTCTCATAGCCATCATCAAGAAGTCAGGAGACGTAAAGGAAATTGTACTCGGCTTAGACACAAGCGCGACGTCCTTGAGAATGAACTTGTCGCTCACCCCGATCACCCAGCTTCCTTCAATGCGCCTTTGTGTATCATCTCCAAAGGTGATGAAGTCATCACCGATTGACCGCGGAAGGAGGTGAACCATCTTGAGTCTCCTAATATGTGGCGTGAACACTCTGAGTCGATTTAACCATGTGTTCTTCCCCTTCCGCGCAATCCTGAAAATCAAGGAGTAAAAGAACGATGTGTCTCAACATCGAGTTAGTTAAAAGTGACTTGGGAACCCAAGATCGAGACACTCGTCATGAAAGTAGTATGCAAAGCGTATGTGCTATCCTTGGCTTTATTAGCAGTTCTATTATGAGCAATGGTAACAAGAGCATGAGATGTATCCTGTCTAGGAACATGGTGATGAGCATGTGCAACAAATCCTAGACTGGGGTTCTTCTTTTGTACATGACCATGTCTCATAAAAGCTCTAGGTTGATTAGATGACATTCTAGCAATATTTTTCTTAGCGTTCTTCAACCTACACTAACAGAACTCAACCAAATGTCCACTCTTCTTGCAATAGGTGCAATGGTATTTTGTACCACTGGGAGAAGCATCTTTTGCCTTAAAAGAAGGTTGAACAAACCCTGCAGATTTAAAAACAGTTTTTGCAGGTTGGGTTTTGAATTCAACTAAGCCTTTTTCCAAGACCTGAATGACATTAGGCTTGGACATATCTTGGGCAGAGTTGTATCCTAAACCTTGCTTCTTAAAAGGAGTTTTAGATTTATCTAGAATCATGTTTAACTATTTTTCACCATTAGAGAATCTTTCTAAAGTATCCTTGAGATATGCATTCTCTTTTTCAACATTAGCACATGATTCACAAGTCTTGCCCTTAATGGCTCTAACATGTTTCTCCTTAAGATGAGCAACTTCAAGCTTATAGGCAGCACACGAGGCATAAGGTGTAGACTCAATTGTGTCCTTAAGCTTGGCATATTTAGCTCTAACTGCTTCTAGAATATCCTTAACTTCATGTTCGCGTTCTAAGCAGAAAGTGCAAAAGCTAGATTTCACATTGCCAGAAGCATCCAACTTGCTAGACTCAAAGCATTTTTCACATGGAGCAGATTTAACATCAATTAGCTCAGTTCTAGCATTTTCAAGTTGATGCAAAGCAATATCATGAGCAGATTGTAGTTTAGACAGTTCGGAGTGCAAAGCATGGCAGGATGAACATTCATCAACATCTAGACTCTTAGCATTCACAAGCTCTAATGTCAAATTCTCGACTTGTGACTCTAGATCCTTGTTCCTAGTCATGGTGAACTCTAAAGCCTTATCTTGACTAAGCAATTGCTCATACATGTTATCGCATTCAGCGTAAAGGACATCATAGGATGGAAGTACCTCATCGTTGTCATCGGCGTCGACGGAGTCGGCCATGAAGCACATGCCGGTGAAATCCTTGGCCTTCCCTTTCTTGTCTTGAGGGATCTCCTCCTTCTTGTCCTCCTCGCTCCCGGAGTCCACATCACTCATGGATTGATCTCCAAAAGCGGAAAGGACCCGGTGAGCAGTCTTCATGAGCTTGGCAGCATCATACTTAGGCTTGGCTTCTTCCAGGCAGGCTTCTCATCCTTGCGGTTGCCTTACCTTTCAGCTTGGGGCAGTTGGCCTGGATGTGATATAGCTCTCCACACTCATAGCATGTCACAGGGCCACCTCTTCTTTACTTTCGACATTGTTATATGCCCGTGTGATTTTCTTAGCTAAAAGAGCTAAATCAGCCTCAGGAAGACTCTCAAACTCTTCTTCTTGAATAGCAGCTAAACACGCAAGAGAAGAACCACCAGGAGTCCCTTTGAGAGGATCAGCCACCAAAACCATGTTATCCTTCTTAGGATTACCGCCTCTCTTGATCTCATGAATTTTTAGCTTGCTATAAAGCAGCTCCAAAGTGAGATTAGAGAGATCGACGTTTCCTCTATGGCGCTTGCCTTTATCTCCCACTCCTTGGTGTTGATTGCGCCAAGAGGTGGGTGGCATTCTCGATTGAGAGTACTCAATGTCAACAGCTCTCATCCGATTGATCACCTTGTTAAAACGAGTAAAGACGTCATCGATGCTCTCACCAGGACGCATCTCGAATTTGTTATACTCTCGCTTGTAGACCGTCTGACACACTTGCTTGATTTGGGACGATCCCTCATGGTAAGTTTCGAGGGTGTGCCAAATCTCATGTGCGGTCGTAAGGTTGCAAATCCTATCGTACTCTTGCCTACCAAGCCCAAAGATATAGAAGGTTCTTTGCCTTGTTGTTGTTAGCCAAGAGGGTCACCGGGCCGGCAAGCAACTTCAGGCAAAACGAGCGGGGCTCGAACAACCTCCCATATAGCTTGTCCTTCGCTCTCAAGGAAGACTTGCATGCGATTCTTCCAATAGGCATAGTCGAGCCTATCAAAGACATGCGGTTTGGTCGAGTACTTATCCATCGCCAAGTTCAGTGATCGGTTAAGATCAAGATTGAACTAACCGGGCTCTGATACCACTTGTTGGACCGAAAAGGCGACTAGATGGGGGGTGAATAGGAGCACGCTCACTTTTTCACAAAGCATGAATTCAACACCAATTTTACTCCAGTAGCTATGAAAGCTATGAAGATCAATCTACAAGTACAGCGGAAGACTTGTATTGAATCCAAACTAAAACCCCAAAGCAATAGATCAAAGAATTATCAAATCAGAGGCTGAGCGGTCAGACCGGTTTTTGTACGGCGGTCTGACCGGTTCTTCAAGCGGTCTGACCGACGTTATATGAGCGGTCTGACCGGCGTTCTAGAATCGGTCTAACCGATTTTGTCCAGAACAGTATGAACAGCCCGAAAAACAAAACTCAAATCGATCTAACTTTTGATCTATGCGGCCAAACTCTACGAAACTTGACACACACCTTCTCAAAAATATTGTGAATCTATTCCAATCAAGGATCGCAGAAATCCAAGCCAAGGTTCCTATCTTTTGTAGTTTGAGCAAAGCTAGTTCAAAAACCGAGTAAGAATCAAAATATGATCTAGAGACTTGCTCGTGGGTGATTGATGATCAAGATGATCATAGATGGGTTCCCACAAGTCACAGCAAGTTAGATCAAGCCAAGAAACCAAGCAAAAACTTGGTAATCAAATTGAGGCACCAAATCACCAAATAGAGAGACAAAGAGAGAATAGATTCATCTTGAGAGAAATATCTTTGGATTGATTTGATTGAGTATTGGTTTACAGCCACTCCACCAATGGAGGACAAAGACTCAATACATGAGCACGAAATCCAATCCAACTCTCTAGAACCCTAACCTCCACTAATCCTCTCCCTAAGCAAATACGGTTTTAAAAACAATGAAAGGGTTGAAGGGGGTGCAGCCACCTCCCTCCTCTATTTATAGTGGAGGCTTAGACCTTCTAGAAGATTGAACCCTAATGGGCTCTCAAGGCCCACACACAAACGGGTCACATACTTAACGCGCTTTTAAAGCGCCGTCTTCATCTCTTGACCTAATCCACTTCACCTTGCGCCATCTTGCGCCGTGACTTGGCAAAGGTCACCAAGGCGGTATTTGGTAAAATTACCAAAATACCCTCCTCGATCTTTTGCAAAGACCGAGTCCCAACCGTGAAACACATCCATGCTTCACCACGTAGGTTGATCCCGCGCTCTCCATGTCGGCAAGTTCTCCCATCCGGCTCCCACCGAAACCACCATGGTACTTGCACCGACCCCCGCGCCGCTTAATCAAACCAGTCACACCGAACTGCCCGTTCGGTTACCCTTGTCCATTCTGCACCACACTTGAGTTCATTGACATCACCCGCATCGTTGATCGCTCGACCTCACTCTCTAAGCCTAGTCCCGATCATCCTCGCTGCTGACCGTCGTTGACCACCAAGTAACTCGCGACAAAGAATAGACAAGCAAACGAATTCGGGAACAAGTTCTTCACAACTTAACCCACGTTAGTCAAAACATGCATCATGCAACACATATACCATGAAACCCATGAACTTGACCTAACAGCAAACATCGCCGCCACGGCGACGATTTAAACAATCACAACCGGAGATCGCCACCTTGGCTTGTCTAACCATTGCCCTCGCGGCCGATCACACCAAAGGCCACCGACCGCCACCCATGACTTAACCAAATTTTCAACCTAGAAATCTGAAACCTACTGGAATTTTCAAACCAATAGAACTTTTGCCTGGAAGCTCCAAAAATTATGAAACCAAGTACAGAAGCACCTTCTCACTTGCCTACACCCTCTATTTTTGGCCCAACTCCAAAATCCAAAATATTGCAATGGTTGGTCTGACCGCTCAGGCAAAGCCGATCAGACCACTCCATTGGCCGGTCTAACCGCCACTTTGGCCGGTCTGACCGCCAGTGACCATTTCAGAAAAACAACACAAGGCATGGCCAGTCAGACCGCCAGAGGCCTGACAGAACTGAAACTTTGCCGAAAACACGTGATTCGACAAACCGTCAATGACATTGCCAATTGAAACATCATCCTAAGATCTCAGGCATATCCCCATGATATCCACAAAAATACTAGCGCTTCTTTTCAACACTTGATGCAAATGATCTTCTCTGTTCAACTAGGCCGAAATTTGGAAGCCTATCTGGTTGATTTGGTTGTAAAGAGTATCAAGCGCCTTAATCATATTTCCGATTAGCAGGAAACGTTCGACAACCTCAGAAAACACCATTTGAAACTCAATCATGAGAAGTGTATGTTTGGAGTCTTTTCATGAAAATTGTTTGGATTCCTTATTTCTGCACGAGGAATCGAAGTAAATTCTGAAAAGATAAAGGCTATTGAACAAATGCGCCCTCCAACTACAGAGAAAGATGTCCAAAAACTCACAGGATGCATGTCAGCTTTAAGTCATTTCATAGCACGATTGGGAGAAAAAGGACTTCCTTTCTTCAAACTTCTAAGGAAACATGAGGGCTCGAAAAGGTTAGAGGAGGTAAACAATGCCTTCAAGGATGTTAAGAGGTATCTTACAAGTGCTCCTGTTCTGGTTTATCTAAAATCAGAAGAGACACTCTTAATATATCTAGCTGTCACGCCACAGGCAGTGAGCGCAGTATTGGTTGCAGAACATGAAAACATTCAACAACCAATTTACTACGTAAGTAAAGTTTTACACGGGCCTAAGGAGCGATACTCCCAGGTCCAAAAACTCCTATATGCCCTCCTTATGTCTTTGAGGAAACATAGGCATTATTTTTAGGAGTACAAGATAATTGTGTTGCCTGAGTTTCCCTTAGGAGAGATTCTCCAGAACAAGGAAGTAGTGGGATACATGGCAAAATGGTCGGTTGAACTTGGGGAGTCCGACCTCCATTTCATGTCCTGCACGACCATTAAATCTCAAATCTTGACAGACTTTGTCACTAAATGGACAAATCCTGAATCTATTCAGGATCCCAAGTATGATTTCCACGACCAATGGACAATGTACTTTGATGGGTTAGTTACTTTAAGTGGCTTAGGAGCTAGGGTGGTCCTGAAATCTCCTACAAGAGAGACCTTAAAGTATGCTATTCAAATTAACTTTTCTACCAATAACAACGTGGCAGAATACAAAGGCTTGTTGGCTGGTATACGAGCAGTGAAAGCGCTCGGGATTCGACGACTACTCGTGAGAGGAAACTCTCAACTACTTGTGAATCAGGTCGGAAAAGAGTACCAGTACTCTAATCCATCCATGTCTCAGTACTTATCGGAAGTTAGGAAGTTTGAAAAGCATTTTTTCGATTCGAGGTACAATATATCCCACGAAATGATAATTTCCTCACTGACTAGTTAGCTTAATGGCTTCTTCCTGATCACAAGTACCAAAAGGAGTCTTCTTGGAAGAGCTCCAGAAACTGCCTCTAGTCGAAACACTAGAGACATCTCCTATTGAGACAACCTCCTTAGAATACAAGGATACCTAGATGGATCCCATCTACGAGTATCTTCAGAAGGGTACAATACTCAATGACGATCATGAGGCCGGTCGTTTATCCCGCAAGGCCAAAATGTATACTTTGGTCGAAAGAGTCCTCTATAAACGAGGCACTCAAGGGGTTATCATGTGATACATATCGCAGAAAGAAGGGTTAAAACTCCTTCACGACATACACAGAGGCATTTGTGGAACTCACGCTTCTTACAGAACGCTAGTCGAAAAAGCTTTTTGACAAGATTTGTACTGGCCAACAGCTCTCCATGATGCTAAAGAGTTGGTCAAAAAGTGTGTACAATATCATTTTCATAGCAGACAAATACACCAACCAGCTCAAGCATTGCAAACCATACCTCTCTCTTGGCCTTTTGCAACCTAGGGTCTTGATATCCTAGGACCGTTCCTAAAAGCACCAGGAGGCTGAGTTTCTTTTTGTGATTATTGGTACGTTCACAAAATAGATTGAACCCGAACCTATGATTGGGGTAACAATGGAAGTAGCCAAGGGGTTTATGATGAAAAGTGTGATTACTCGATTTGGCTCTTTGGAATAATCCTTGAAGAGGATTTGATTTAATAGAATGGTTGTGCTTGGAGCTAATTGATTACGATGTTGCAACTAGTAGAACCTATAGTGACTTTGTGGTCCAAGATTTCTGTTCATTTGATGGAAACATTAGAAATATCGAAAATATAGGGACCTTGATCAATTTATTAGAGTAGCACGATTGGGTAATTTGTAAGGTTGTGTAGGTGTATTGTGATGGCGTTGTATACTGAGACTTGGATTAGCGAAGTAATCGAATCGTTACAGCAATTAATGGGATGACATAGATTGTTGAGTTATTGATAGATATGACTTGGAATCAGTGAGTAACCCTCTAAGAGTTAGAATCTTTCAAAAGATAATTGGGTCGGGAATATGTTTACATGTTGATATTAATGAACGAGCGTGTTTTGATTGTAGAAATTTTAGTCATCGAAAATGAGGATTTCTATATCATTTACCACAACTGTTAATTCTAGAAGTCTTGGAGATTCAAATTGGGTTTGTGTTTTATGCTAAAACCTTAGTCGCTTCATGATTATGTGTATAAGTAGAAGAACAAAAGTGGATTTCGAATAGTGTTGATCATTGATAGAATCCCTTGGGTGTAGTAAATGAGTATGTGTGCTGAGAATTTCGAGTTGATTATCCTTAGCAGAATGAGGTGATGTGGTTATGGGTGAACAATCTTTATTGAGGTGTTGGAAACCATTTGTCAAAAAATAATTCCTTTGATATAGGAGTGGACTAGAGAATCCATTTGTGGATTAGTATAGTCCTTCTAGATAAGTGTGGTTGTTCTTTCAGTTTGAGGGTCGTTTTGGGGTTGTCGGTTAAAAGGAAGGAGTTAATGTGATGATTTGGAAACCCATGATTTGAGAGAAGGTTTATTTCTTAAAAGAACAACTGAGAAAAGAATGTTTTCTCGAGTAGAGAAGTGCTATCTCGATTCTTGTTTGAGCTGAGTTTTTATGACAGAGATTGGGTACAATTTGGGTTGACTTTATGATGGCAAGGTGGTTCTTTCCAGTTCATGAAAATAAAGGAAGTGTTTGATTTGTGCATTCGAGTGGTTTCTCTTTTGGCTTATGTGGTGTTTATTTGCAAACTGCCTAGATGGAATGTGAAAAGGGTTTTCTTGATGAATCTTCGATTTTGGATTTGAGAGTTTTAGAGGGAAATTGGTTAAGAATGGGTAGCATTGTGAATGCTTTGTTTTCAGCTGAGTTCTGATTATTAAAAGTTACGGGGATTTTGGAAGATAGCAATTCGCTAGAACCGTCTTGAGTCCTGGAGCGTGGTTTATAACATTTTGTATGACCCGATGTTGAGAGAATGCTTGAGGTATTTGGAGTGTGGGGTTTCATAAGAGCTGTTGACTAGCGAGTAATACCGCATCTTCGAGTCGTGTCCTTTGAGCGGTTCTGGTTAGGTCTGTATGAGTGATGAGGCGTAATACATCAGTTGCATCAAGGTGCGGTGGTCTCATAAGTCCGAGAGGAAAGCTACTTGGAAATTAGAGTCTCGCACGCGCGAGCAATATCTAGAATTTATTCATGACAGGTACGTGGTAATGTTAGTAAGTTTTTAGTTGTGATTATTCTTTGGCGTTGAGCGTGGTTAGAATGCAGGGTCGAATTCTGTTTAAGGGGGGTAGAATGTAATACTCCAAATTTAATTAAATGAGAAGAAATAAATTAGAGAGAAGGACCAATTAGCAAAGCGATTTAACAGGGGATTAGAGGGGGATTTCTGTAAAAGGTAGACAACCTGGGTCAGGGCTTTTGGCCCACTTGATTTCGGCCCAAAGGTGGGAGAGGGGGCAGCCAGCCACAAACAAAAGGAGGAGGTGGAACCCTAGATTTGCTACAGTACCACCGTACTACAGTGCCACCATCGTTACTGTAGCACGTCCCCCCCCCCCCGCGTTGCCACCGCCTCCATGCTGCCCTTCCCTGGCCAAGCTCCTTCCCTGCTGCTGCCAAGGGATCAAGAGGAAGGGGAAGAAGAGGAAGAAAGGAGGAAAGGGCGAAGGGAGAAGAGAAGAGAGGGGGAATCACGTGATGGTACTCGTGTTCTTCAGCAGTTCTTCAAGGGTAAATCCCGTTCCCCTTTTGATTAGTTGTTTAATTGAGTAATTAGGCGCTATCGGTATTAGATATGTTTAGGACAGTCAGGTTTGGCCGACGATTTTGATAAGGATAACTGTGGAATTTGTCCTGGATGCCTCCTAGAGAGTTGTAGGCGACGTCAATACCTTTCCGTAGAGTATTAGATCACATCGTTGGACGAGCAGATTATGAGTTATGAATTTTATAGCGCTGCTGTTCGGTAGATCTGTTATAATCCTGACAATAAATATTAATCGGTATGTAGCGATTAGTTGGATTAATTTGAAGATCTCACTATAATGAATGTTGTATATATTTTTATAAGCTTTCCAGAAAGCTTAAGATCATAATATTTTGCCTTGTGTCCCAAAAGTTATGACAGATTTAGTGTCGCTGTCCAGAAACACCGACGAGAATTGGATGTTCTGTTAATCAGTTTGGTGAGGGTAGAAGATGGCCGAATCTGGAAGGCTCACCAACTAGGTTTAGTTGGGGGATTTGACAAGCTTTCTAGAAAGTCTAAGAATGCACCATTTGGATCTCTGTACTAAAAGATATGGATTTTTTTTATTATGACTGTCTGTTAAGGGAACAGACTGCTGTTTAAGTTTTTGGGAGTTGGGGTTGCGCTAGAGAATGTAGTGATTTCGTAATTGCTTCTAGCTTTGTTTTGTCTAGTATTGTTGTTTTAGTGTGCTTGTTAAATAAATTCAGGTGGGGATTGGTCCCGGGGGCAGCGCCCTCTTCGTGTCCTCCATTCTTGCACGGTTGAGGCAAGTATTTTGATTGATAGATTAATTATGTGTGTTTGATCATGATTGCAAGTATTTGGTACATATTAGCTATGCATAGTTGCTAAAATAATATGTATGTTAATGATGGTGAATGCTTGTGGTATGATCAAGTTTTATTCATGTATGATGTTGCTGCTGTTACATGTTAATAATGGATATAGTAACTGATCATGTGCATGTTGAGATCATATTTGAGGTTTGGTCACGTAGTGACCAAGCATATATATTTGAGGTCCCCGTCATGTAGATGACGGGCTTGTGGTCTCCACACTCGTGGAGTGTGGGCATTGATTAGAGGTCCTTGTCATGAAGATGATGGGCTTGTGGTCCCCATGCTTGTGTAGTATGAGCTTTTGGTCCCTGTGCTAGAGGGCACAGGGTGCTTGGGTATGCATCGACAGTTGCATACCCCTCATTACCGGTAAAATGCGAAGTGAGTAAAAGGGAAAAGATGCATTTGCATTACATAATCATGTGATATGTTTTAGTGTAAAGCTTTGGAATTGGATGTTGATGTTATAATTGTGAGTTACAATGTTTTATTATTTGTACTTGCTGATTCTTTGGACTCACTCTTACTGTTGTTGTGTTTTTAAGTACCCCTTACAAGAACGACATGCATGGGAGGGAATAGTCTTGTGTTCAGTTTCACATCGCCACAAAACTTTTATAGTTGATTAAATTTAGATTGTGCCTTAATAAATGAGCAGACTGTTTAAAGGATTTGTTATTGTTATGCTTTATACATTGGATTATTTGTAATAGTGATGTTTAGCATATTTTGGATGTCTTTTGATTATGCTGGATGTCAGATTATTTAATTATGTTATAATCAACTATTGGAACCTCCGGTATAGTTATCTATACAAAGAAGGTTCTGCCGAAATTTAGTAAAAAGTCTTAGTTTTAGATTGTTATATTGTTATTTTAGTAGCATTCCAGGCTCATGTTGGGCTGGGGTGTTACAGCTTTCTTCAATCTTTATTGTCTTAAAAATTTCCATTGAGCAACGCTTTGATTTTCGATCACTTTTTAAAACACTTGGTTTTCTTTACACTGATTGAAGGAGAGTAACATCACCTAGTCGAACCCTTTACTTTCTGCATGTGGTCCTGCGCGCCCACTAGAAGGAACTTCCTAGCGTCGATCTGTTCCTAACTTTTGTTGCCCAAACAAAGAAACTAGGTTCAATAAAATGTGATCGAAATAATTTACTGCAAGCTCTTTTTAAATTATAGTTTGTTCGACTACTCTATATATGCTCGATTCAATTAACCTGGTCGGAGGAAGTACACCATCTAGTTGAAGTCTTTCCTTTCTGCCCGTGGTCCTGTCCACTAGAAGGAACTTCCTAGCGTCGCGCTGTCTCTAACTCTTGCCTCCAGTACATGACAATTGAGTCTAGTTTGTTGATCCCTTCGATTTGGTTAACCTGGTCAGAGAAAGGAACATCAATTAGTCGAAGTCTTTCCTATCTGCATGTGGTCTTGCCCATTAGAAGGAACTTCCGAGTTTCAATCTGTTCCTAACTCTTGCAACCAGTACATGACGATCGAGATCGTTAACAAAAGTCAAACAACTTATTTAAGTAAACATTTTTCTCACTATGTACTTAGTTTAAATAATTAAACTAAGCAAATAGTCGGAGGCTAGAATAAAGTTATACATATGGCTTCAATTCTTAGTCTGAAATTTAATTTTCTTTTCTATTTATTGTCTTATGAGTTACTAACTACTCGATGAGACAATTTGCAGGAAAATGAAGATTTATATTCATAAACAAGAAATTATCTTTACGATTTTATGCCCTATTACAAACTACTATGGTGAAGGTGTAGGGATACGGGTAGACTACGCTAGCTAACAATTCAAAAATTCTACCACGTAAACCAGGAAGCCATGCAAGTAGAAGATCACAGATCGTTACCACTAGACGTGCAGTGCAACGGAAGAAGAGTTGGAGAAGCCTAATCCAATGTAGAGCACGTCGATGAAGTGGTCATAGTCGATCGTGCAATGTCGAGCACGTCGATGAAGTCCATCGTCTCCTCCAGCAACCTCTGGAGTTCCTTGTGAAGATCGCGGATCGTCCTTAAGCGCAATAGCAACCGTAGTAGCACCTCTACGGTATTGTCGGGACGCAAAAATGCAATTCTAGACCCTCTATGTATAATGCACTAGTCCAGGATCATGCTAGTGCACACAGTAGCAACATTAGTGAAATATCATTTCCATATACAAAGACGACAAAAAAGGCAAATAATAATAAACATCAGAGCAAAGACCTTAAGGTCAAAGCTTACAATTAACGCCTTAGAAAGCAAATAGCTCAATGAAGCTGCAGCGGAACGTAACGGAATAACTTTAGTGAAGCCCATCTATATGCCCACAGGCAATCGGCTGGGGTAACGTGACCTAGTTCTCCACGATCCTTGAAGTAGACCTTCTTAACTAGCAATTTCTTCACTTCTGCTTGATTGATTAAAGCAAGCATGAGTACACAACCGTACTCGCAAGTCATACCACAGAATGCAATGTATAAATGCAGGCTTATTCCAAAGGAATGGCTTCTGTGGTTCTTTTGCAGAAATGCAACATTTGCAATTGAATATGAATAATAGATTGAAAGCATAATTCAAAACAAATAGACAATAGTAATTTAACAGTTTGATTTCACAAAGACACATAGAATAAACAAATTATTCACACAGCCATATGACTTAAATCACACAGCTCCCTTCCCAATTGTTTTATGAAAATCTACCCCTCGTGTGAAATCCCCGAGCATGTCCATGACCGCGGACACGGCTATTCGAATAGTTTTACACTCTGCAGAGGCTGTACACTTTACCCACAAGATACAATTAACTCGTTATGTCTGCCATGACTCGCCATACAAAAGTACGCGATTGAGCAATCATAACAAAACCTTTCAAAAACTTCATCTCAAGCATTGATACTCCCAGTGTGCTTACAAACCGTCATACCAAGCCTTACACAACGATTGGTACGACACACACTGTTGGACAGGGAAGTGGTGAATCGTCCCGCGATGTGACTACTTGGTAGCACACCTCCACCCATACAACACAGCATAACCTACTACCTGAGTAATCAATGTCAAGAATTCATAACTTACTAAGTTAGGCCCGTCCCATACCAGGCATGTGGTCGTACAGGAAGGCTCAGTTCAATGGCGCACAAAGTTAAGTTCTTAATTGACCAAGGAAAGACTTCCAATTTATAACTAAGACACACAGATTATTATGACACACATATTATTATTCCTAAACACACAGCCACAAAAAGTAGCACACAGTATCCACCACTTGCCTCAGTTTAAATCCTTTACCACCCAGTTGGTTAAGTGCAATACATGCCATCACGAGTAATAGCACACCGTACACATAGTTTTATCACCTAGTTCCATAATCACTTAGTCAAGTTTATAATTACAACTCACATGAGATGATGACTCGTGGCATGGCTAAGCAATCTACTCGTATCTAACCAACCCACGCTGGTGTTACGATATTACCAACTAAATAAACAACCAAGCTAGGGTGACAAAAGATTATGACATATCAATATAGACAAGGAGGATATAACAAATTGTATTATTAACTAAACCCAAAAGCATTTAAATAGTTACTTAAAGTAAAATGCAATAATGCGAATCAAAGTACTTTTTAGAAAAACTGGGATTCAACATGATCAAAGGTACGACTTGCCTTGCTATAGCAATGATGATCTTATTTATCTTTAATCTTCTACTTCCTTGATCTTCAGCTCCTTCTTGATCAGCACTTCTCGAAGTATCAACGTCTACTCGCAAATAGTAAATAAACCAAATAAATAAATAACAGAGAGAAAACAACTCCAAAATTAAATAATAATCTCAAATAAATAGACCTTGAATTTAGATGAATTTAGGAATTTGAATGGACTCAATCGGAGTTCGAATGCAAAGGATATGACTCTCGGAAGAATCACATGAAATGATGAAATTGAGAGAGAAAAGAATATTCAGAGAATATTCCTTCGGATTAAATAAACTGAATTGAAGACTTACAAGTGGGGTCCACTGGTAAGTGAAAGAGGACAAAGGCAGTAAATGACATGTGGGACCAATTAGATAATTGAATATTAGAAATTAAATGAGTTCCCGTAAAGGTTAAAGAAGATGACATGTGGGCCATTGGTCCATAGACCAAGTCCACGGACTATGATTCGGGTTCATGGTGGATTGGGTTTAGGGCTAGGGTTTGACTGGTGTTGACTGAGAAGGGGCCCCGCAAGTAAGAGAGAGAAATAATTAGGGTTTCTAATTGGGTAGATGACATGTGGGGTCTACATGTCAAAGAGAGAAGGAATTGGATATATAGCTTTGATTGGTTGGATGCCAATTGGGGACCACCGAACAGAGACATACAGAGCAAATGAATCAAAGAACAGAGAACTGAAATCAAACAGAGAACAAAGGAGGTGCTGCTGGTTTCTAGTGCAAGGAGACATTGCCATGACAGAGAGATGTCAAGCAATGAATAGAGAATGAATACAAGGAAAAATTTAGATGATGCTTGGCCCAATCATCAAACAAGGACCGGCCAAAAGAAAACCAATAGAGGCAACATCATCGAGAGCAAGGAGCTACTCATAGCGCATGATGGCAGGGGATGCATGGCAGATTTTGAGATTTAGATGGCAAAGCAAAGAATAGATGTTTGGCTCCACACATCAAAGAAAGGAAAGAAAGACAACGAAGCATCAGGGAACAACATCAGAAGGCTGCATGTTGGTCCATGATTGTTCAGAGAAGAATAATATAACAGGGGCAAGGCTGCTGCCAGCCAGATTGCATGCGTAAGGTCATGGCACAAGAGCACGGACACGGTTCCGATTCAAATTTGGGACACTCGATCGTCACCGAGACAAACGAGAGAGAGGGGCAGGGCCCACATGGAAGGGACACAGAGGGATGGTGCGGCAGTCATGGCTTCCTTGGGTGATCCACGGTGGTGGCGAGCAGGGACTGGTGGGACTACGACGAGCTCGACAGGTGGCAACAGTGGCGCGGTTGAGTGTGGCACCAGTGAGTTGGCCAAGGCGAGAGCGGCTCGGTGCGGGTGAGAAGGCGGCGAAGGCAAACGACGCGGCGGTAGTTCCAACGGGGAACGAGGACGGCAGCATGGCTCCGAAGAGGTCTCGGGCCACAAGAGCCGGTGAGGTAGAAAAGAGGAAAGGGGGGGTCTCACTGGTGACGGCGAAAATGAGGAGGAGGCGCGGTGCGGCTTTAATGGCAGCGGCGGCTCAGGTCGCAAGCGGAATGGTGTCCCAGTGGCGGATTGACGTCGGTGAGAACGGATCGAGGACGAAGGCGATGCGAGGACCTCGGATGTGGCGTCGGTGAAGGAGGAGGCGCACCGGACGGTGGAAAATGGCGATGGAAAGCGCAGCATTGGAGTTGGCGAAGACGGCTCGGCGACAGTGCTTGGCGGCTCCTTGGCGGCGGTGCCTAGGGCACCGAGGGCGGCGGCACGAGGCGAAGCGAGGGCGCACCGGGGCGACGCTTTTATAGCGTAGGGACACACGCTAGGGCACAGACGCCCATGAGGCAGTGGCGGCACTGTGGTGACTACGTCGCGCACGCGTGCGCGGATGCACTAAGGCGGCGGCGCCACTAGCAGGTGGCCCTGGGCGAAGGCACGCCCAGCTGCTAGGGTTCGACGGGCAGCCATTGGGCGGTCTTGGTGAACGGGCAAGGAGGAGGTCGCCATGCCTAGTCTTGGGGAAAAAAGAACAACAAGCGGACCGAGCCGAATTGGTGAGAATGGGAAGGAGGCAAGATGGGCTAGGGCGAAAAGTGACTGGGTCGGAGGAGAGAGGAATGATGGGCCGAAGTGGAGGATTTGGCGCAAAGTTCAAACCTGAGATTTTAACTACTTTTTCTTTTTAGAAAATAGCCGAAAATCCAAATAGCAAATAAAAGATAGCGAATGCGCTCGGAAAAATTCTAGAAAAATCTAGAAAATATATCCAAGCACATAGAATCCAAATAAAATAGTTTTGATAATAGTTGATGTTGAGATTAATCATATTAAATTGTTTTAATTAATGAAAGTCCCAATTAAGCTTTATAAATTCAAATAAAACTGGTGAAATTTTCCAGGGACCTAAACTACTCAAAAGATTTTTGAAAAGCCAAATTTTGGGATGTTACAGGTATCCACACGTCTAGGGAAGGAACACCATACGTCGATGTGCTAGCACCAAGTCGCACAGTAGAGCTCTCAGGAAGATGGCGGCTAGGGTTTCGGTAAAGCAACTCACGTCAACTCGTATGTCTCCCAACAACCTCATGCATCTCCTTATATAGTGCCCATGACGGATCCTATCCGAACATGTTTTGTTTCAACCCGTTAAGTGTGTGACCCTGTAGGATCATGCGTAATCGGTTGTGACTCGGAAACCCTTTCCGACCACGACTCGTTAGCGGTTCCTAGCAGGACATAACGATTCCCGAATGTACACAAAGTATATTGGACGAGCCTTAATGCAATATGATCTACGAATAGGTCCTTATCACTAAGGACCAGCTCGTATCTCTATACGACTAGTTCATATTTAGTCTCGACGATTCAGAACTCCTTTCGAAAGGTGTTTCACCACTTAGTGATTATGTTCGCTTCACCTCGAACGTAATGTCCCGATTTTTGAGCTTATTGAATTTTCAAAATAAAAATAACCATTTGGTTTTGTTGCAGTTCTAAAGCTTAACTTGAGATTTTAGAATTAAAAGTGTTTAAAATGACTAAATCAAACTTCAATTAATTCAAAGTTTGGTTTGTTTTGAGTTTGCTGAAGTTCTCGGGTGTTCATCGTCTCCTTTCTCTGTTTGTCCCGCTACCTCCCTCTCGTTTGGACCTCCCCCTCAGTCCAGACCTACCTCTCGTTTGGATCTCCCCCTCAGCCCAGACCTCCCTCTCATTTGGACCTCCCCCTCAGTCCAGACCTCCTTCTCGTTTGGACCTCCCCCTCAGCCCAGACCTCTTGGGTGGTCCTGGGAGACCTCTGGGTGGTCCTGGAAGACCTCCGGGTGGTCACGACCGGCCCCACCTATCAACTCTGCTCACCTTCTTCTTCCTTCCGCCGCGTCACTGCTGACGCAAAAGTCTTCGCGCAATAAATACTATTGTGTCGCATTAAATGATGTCGTTTCTGTAGTACCTGTTCCCCCCTCTTGTCTCCTCCCCTACCTGCCCCCATCTCCTCCTTCACCTACCCTTGAACTCGTGAGCCTCCGAGTCTCTCAGCGATTCTCCCTGTCTCCTCCAGGCTATAAAAGCCTGAACTCTCTTTCATCTCCTTTTTCCTCACCCAATTCTCTTGCTCTCGCCCAGTTTCACCATGCTTGAAGTTTCGCCACCGTCCGCTGGAGCCTGCGTTGTCGCTTCCTCGTCGCCAAAGGGTTCACCGGAGCGCCTGCGCCGTCGCTTCCTCGTCGCCAAAGGGTTCGTCGGAGCGTCTGCGCCGTCGCTTCCTCGTCAGCAATGGGTTCGCCGGAGCGCCTGCGCCGTTGCCTCCTCACCGCCGAAGAATTGCCGAAGCGCCCGCACCATTCGTCGTCCTCCTCCAGTCTTCTCCGGTCTCTCTCTCTATCCTGGTGAGTTTCTTTGTGCCATGTTCTTTTCCCTTCTCCTACGATCACGTTGCGTAGTTGTATCCTTCCTGTATCCCTCTTACGACCACGTTGAGTAGTCATACCCCTTTTGTATTCTTCGTACGACCACGTTGAGTAGTCGTATCCTTTATTGGACCTCCTTCCGACCAGTTGATCCTCTTCGACCAGGTCGTAGGACCTCAGGACCTCCCCCTCACCTTTCTTTTGGTTCTAGTTTGGTAGTTTTTGGTTTTTGTTTGGATTTGTTGTATTTATTTGGCTCTTTTCACATGTGTAGACCCAGCTTCTCTGAAGAGTTCTTGGACCCGACGACCTCTACCGAAGACTCTCAGCTCTTCAACGAAGGCAAGTTGTAGAACTTTGATCAAGTCGTACCCAGTTTGCAAAAATTATATTGTTTTATACCAACATGCATGGCTAATTGTATAAAAATGGTTTGGGAAATAGCTAAATACCTACTCGACAGTATGACTCCTTGAATACTTGTGATTGACGTGTTGACATGTACCCTTGGACACCATAGGTTGGGTAATCTTAGTTGGACATCTTTGAGATACCAACATGGGTGCGTATATTGCTTAGTCCTGCTTTAGTTATACGATGTCTCTCGATTACACGATTCAATGATGATGAATTTGACTTAATGATATATGAAATTGTGGCACGGCCACTGTTGTTAAAAGATATCATGCCATGGCTAGGGTGGTCATTTGGCCGGGATGAACCCAAAATGATTTATACTCGGGAGAGTGATCGTGCAGTAAAGGGGGTGCAGGAAGCACATTGGGATGTGGTTGTCTCGCCTGAGTAGTCACTGAGGACTTAACCTTGCAAGCCATTGATCTAGGCCATACCGTGCAACTACAAGTTCATTATGGGGTGGACCTGGCCAATTAATTAGCAATGCTTTGAGTCGGTTCTGTTTTGGTTGAGAATGGGACAAGAGGGGGCCAGAAAGGCGAATCCTTAGCGAGCAGAACTAAGTCAAAACGGAGCTTTGTAAAGGCCTTGTCACGTGCTCTAGACTGCTTATCTAAGGTAGTGAGCAGGGGCATCGATGGGTGCCCAACCAACTAGAGAAGTCGTGTCTTGTGGATCAAGCTGTACAACCTCTACAAAGTGTAAAACTATTGGAATAGTCATGTCCCCGGTTATGGACAATGCCTGATGATTTCACGCAAGTGGTAGGCTTTCTCAAAATGTGGTCGTGGTTGGTTCCGAGTGGTCTGGGAAGTGAACAGGGTATTCACGAGTGGTCTGGGAAGTGGACAGGGTGTTCATGAGTCATTTCAAAGAAACTTGATTACTTATGTATTAGTCTTTCAACTTGTGCTTTGCAATCTACTTACTGTATTTCTAGTCAATTCTGCTTTCTACAAAGTAACCATAAAGCTATCCTTGCCAAGCCTGGCATGAATACTATTTGCATATATTTTCCTACGACTTACTGAGTACATTCAAAGTACTCATGGCTTTATGCCATCTGGTTGATCAGTTGTAACATCCCAAAGTGCTGTTACCAAAATTAAAATTAATAAAGTTATTATTTTATTGGTTTTTCTGAAATTTGAAAGAGTTTTATTGCTTTTCTTGAATTTCTGAAGTTTTAAAAGTCAAAAATAAAATTTATTAAATTTTTTGAAGTTTTATTTGAGTTTAAGTTGAAAAATAAAAACTTAATTAATTTTCGGAGTTTTCTGGAATTTTAAAAGCTTTTTCCTAAATATTTTAAAGCCAAAATAATTTATTTGCAAAATTAAAAGCCAACTTTAAGTTGAAATTATTTTTATTGAAGTCCAAAATAACTCTAGGAATTTCTGTGATTTTTTCAAGAATTTTTGGGATTTTATTTGCTATTTTCTAAAGCTATTTTGATTTACCTCAATTAAATCAATTGAAAAATCATTTAGAATTCCTAAACAGTGTTTGGGCCGAAACTGCTCAGCCCATCTCCTTTCACGTGTGCACCGGCCCGCTCAGCCACCTCATCCGCACGCCATCCACGCCGTCGGATCTAAAGCGGACGGTCCCGCTCCCTCCCTCTCTCACTCGCCCGATTTCAATCCAACGGCCATCAAGCGCCCGCTCCTTTCCTTTCTTCACAGTCATCGACAGGTGGGGCCACTACAGTGTCATCTCCCTCACCCTATCCTTCTTCCCCCACGCTCCTTTCCTTTTCTCAGTCGCGCTCGAACCGCCGCCATTACCGCGCATTTGAAGCTCGCCCACCCGGCGATTCCCTCCCCCATTCTCCCCCGAATCACGCGCATTATTGCGCCCATCCATCACTGCGTCCATTTCGGGCTTCCTCTTTCCTTTTCCTTCCCTCAATCTCCCAATTGCCACCGGCAATCTCGCTCGGTCTTCTTGCGCGCCACGACGAACCCACACCGCCCTCGGCCTATTTAAGGGCGCCCCGGCTCCGCCTCTTCTCACCAACCCCGACACCCCTCAAATCCCCACCTCCACCTCTCTCTACGCCTCGAATTTCAAGTTTTCTCTCCGCCACCCAAACATTGCTCCTTCTCCAATTCCCGCGCCGGCAAGGTGTCCCCAACGACCGCGACCCCAGATTCGGCATCGCGACATCACCACCTACCCTGTGTGCACCCTTCCTTGGCCCGAAGACCACCGGAACCCGTCACCGCCGTCGAGCCCGCACACGCCGCCACTTTTGACCTCACCGCCGGTGAATCCTTCGCGTCTCTGTGCATCCGAGGTGAGCCTTGAGATCCCCGAACCTTCCTCTACCCGATGGTACCCCTCGCCGCCGGCGAAACGCCGCCGTTCGCCGGTTCCTTGGAACCCGTGTGCTGCCCCATCCGGTACCGAGGTGGCCGCCACCGTGGCGCCACATCTGTGCCACCTCAGCGCCATGTCCGCCCTAAAGCCCACGTTAGCGCCACGTGGCTGCACATGTCAACGTTTGCGCCAACTCAAACACACCATCACTATTTCGCGGATCAGGTCCATGATGGACCGTTGACCATCCCATGGACCAAGTCCATTAACTTTGGGGCCCACATGTCAAACACACATTCCTTTTCCTTCACAATTTTATTTCAGCCGAAAAATCAAAATCAGGCGATGACGTTAGCAGACGCATTAATATGATTTTCCTTCTCAAAAATAATTCCAAATTCTGAAAAACCCAATTTCATCATTTCATGTGAATTATAAACTTCCCGGGGTTCGTTCTCCTTCGTACGAACTCTGATTCCGTCGATTCAAATTTCTAAATTCTTATAAATTCAATATCTAGCTAACTAAACCAAAATTATTTAATTTGGAATTAATTTGAATCTTTATTTGAATTTTGTTTGAATTTGGCTTATTTTCGCGTATAGAATTCGACGACTTGAGATTCGATTTACCGCTTGAGAGCAACTAATTGAGCAAGGCAAGTTATACCTTTGATCATATTTGATCCCATTATTTTAAATTATTTAAATTATGTTTTAAATTATTATTGCATGCTTATTTCTATACAATCTAATTTAATCCATGTTTTAAATTATAGTTATGCCTAAATCCTTTGTACTGCCAATCTTGCCATTGAAATAAACCTACCTTGTCACCTTAGATGAAAATCTAGTTCATGCAATAGTATGAACTAGAACACTTTGGAAAAATTGATGCTTAGCCATGCTTAGACCAAAAATATTTGATTTGGGGAATTTCAGCCAAAAATCAAATGTTGTTTAAATTGTATCAATGGCATTCGTGTGTTATGGAAGTTTGTAAATGACTTTGAAAAATAAAATAAAATGATGGTTTGTACTTGGGCAAAATGGTTGATTGGTGGGTGCAAGTTTATACACGGGCTCAATTCGGGTATGGGTTGAAGCTCAGGGGTTGTTTGGAAAGTCGCCCAAGTTAGTTAAGGACCGGTCTTCGAGCGTATTTTGCTAAGCCACATCGTACCACCACATGTCTCGAATGGGCGGGACCTGGCTGACTAATTTGCAATGTTCCACCGTGGTCGTTCCCTTCAGATGCGGTGGGTAGTCATGTTATGACCTACGTTAGTCCCACCTAGCGCAAGAGGGGGCCACAAACCCAGCGGATGGTCAGTCCAAAGGGGGCGAAACCTTAGCGAGGGGGGATTGCGGTGAAATGGCGCATTGTAAAGGCTTTGTGATAATCACTTAGTCGCACACCTTCAGAAGTGTGTGAGCGGACAGTAAAAGTTGATTATCTCTTGTGGGTAAAGCTGTATAACCTCTACAGAGTGTTAAGAACTATTCGAATAGCCGTGTCCACGGTCATGGACATGCTTGGCAAAGCCACTCAAAGTTAGACTTTGGTTTTGATTTCGAAATGATTTGACACAAATGATTTTGGATTTCTATCCAAATAGGAAATTGGGCAGGAAGCCATGTGATTAGAGGGTATCCTTCACCATTCTTGTGTGAATGTTATCTGACTATAAAATTGAGAATTTATAAAATGAATTTTAGTTATGAAATAACCGCTTTGAAACTTAGTACAAGTATTTAAAGAAAACATTGCTTTATGCAAATTGAACCAATAAGCCTTCCTTTGAGATACCCTTGTATGCATGCATTCAATCTGTTACTTGACGGGTGTAACTTGCGAACACGGTAGCTGTGCTCATACTTGCTTTATGCAAACAAATTTCAGAGGAGAAAGACTTCGCTACCGGTGTGGATCTTCACGACTAGGCCGCTACCCCAGTCGATTGCCTGTGGCAGATCAGCTGGACTCCATTACTTCTTTGTCTTCCGCTGTGTTCTTTACTGTTGGCTTGTAAGCCTATTTTGTAACAAATTCTGTTGATTATTAATATAATTGTGCGATTTATGGATGTTACCATATCTATTTACTGTGTGACCTAGCTACTGATCATGGGACTAGTTCAGAAATGCACAGAGGATTTGGGGGTGTTACTCCCGGGTCCGACATCAGTCGCTGAAGTGGACCCAAGGAGCTTTGAGCTCTTTGAAGAGGAGTTCTTCGAAGACCATGCGAGCTAGGAGACGTCCTCCACTCGATTGCATGTGGACATGTCGAATGGCTTCCACGAGTGTTTGGTGTTCCGCTGCGAGCTCTCTTTTGTTGTAAGCCCTGTGTGGCAGCTCTGTAAAAACCTTGCCCATAAAGTCTTTTGCTTCTATTAATGTTAATTTGTCTGCTTCTTCGATAGTTTGTTGTATGGTTTTGATTACATCAATGTTGAAACTATGTGAGCTAGCTACTGATCATGGGACTAGCTCAGAATGCATAGAGGGTCTCGGGATTGTTTACCCAGGGACCCGACAACGACCAGATCATATCTCTATACAACTAGTTCGTATCTGATCGAACTTAACGACTCGTGTATTCTCCCTTTGCCTCATGATATCTTATTGAACTCTAGGTGAGATATTATATCATCCATGGACTGTTCAATTCTTTCTCAATTGAGTGTCGAATAACTTCATGTGGTCGACACTTCGACCACTAGTGGCATGTCCATGCACTTTCTTTATTCGACCACAACAAGGGGCATAGAGACATCTCTCCTGTTATGTTAGGAGGGGGCAAATCCCATATCCGACCAGTCACATTCCTCTACATGTTTAATAGCATACCCGAAAGCTACATTTATAACTACCCAATTATGAGTAGCGTTTGGCAACCCCTAAGAGTGCTATTACATATGTAGGAAACCATGCTGATCTCAGGTCTAAGGATTATACATCATCATTGCTTGAGACCAACCAATCTGATCTCAGGTCTAAGGATTATACATCATCATTGCTTGAGACCAACTAATGACACATAGAATTATAACAATCTCAACAGTGTCTTAAGGTAGGTCTTATCTAACACCATGTTCTCTAACATGTGTCCATATTATTGGTTTGATATCTCCATATCTATGACATGTGAAACATAGTCATCAACCAATACATATGCTTGTCTATTCATATGTGTTCTCATATGTTTCTGACTAGGGAAAGAATAATCATCGCAGAAATACAGAGTTTCATAATCAAGTCACATACTTGATAATAAATATTAACGATATTATTCTAGGAACAAGATAACATATTATCCAATATTATGAACATAACAAAATATAATCATCTCTATGATTGCCTCTAGGGCATATTTCCAACAGAAGGAGATTTGATTTGCATCTCCTCCACGGCCTTCTTGCCGATCGGCTGCACTTCTTCAATTAGTTGTGATCCCTCTGCTTTTGAGTAGTCGAAGTCTACTTTGACTGGTTGAAGGCTAAGATTACAGTCATGTGCCTTAAGTTTTTCCAAGGCATAACTCACTGCACTTTTGACCGCCTCTCTTATCGAGTCGGCTTGATTGGTCTTTAGATTTGTTATCAACTCCTCCAGAGTTTCGACTTGCTGTCTAATTGTGCTCGTATGGGCGATCATGATATCGTCAAGAGGGGTGACCTACTTAGCACCGAGTCCACCGAGCACATTGTTAAGGAGCAAAATGTTGTGTTGAAGGTTGATCTTCATAGCCTTCATTTCCTCCTGACTGCGAGTCGAAGCTTCTTGGAGTCTTTTTATTTTGGCTGCTTGCTTTGAAAATAGAGTATGACCAGTCAGAAAAATACTCCTTAAAGACTAATAAATAAAACTGGTCATAGGTAAAGAAATTCTTACCTACTAATCGAGAATCAAGCTTCTTGATCTCGTCATTATGGGAGGCAACATCCTTTCTGCACTGCTCCTCCCAAGCCTTTATGCTCTTCTCTTTTTCTTTGTTGACATGGGTGAGCTCGTTAATCACCAAGGTCTTTGAATTGATCTCTGTTTTGAGCTTGCCCATATCAACCTCTTTTCCTATAAAGGAAAAAAAGTTAGAGAAAAAAAAGAAAGTCATTAAGGTGAACAGTCTTAAGTACAAAACTTACTATTATTTCATTCTGCAACTCACAAACTGTAGAATTTGCCTCCTGAAGTTTTTCAACAAGTCTTCTTTTTCATCCTTTAACCTTTGCACTTCGGCTCTTACATGGCCGAGTGCAGAGATTAAGGTTATTTCGTCACTTTGAAACCTACAAAGGTTAAAATAGACATGAGTATTAAAGGAGTATGACTTCTCGTAACATTGACTTATGATCTCACTACCAGTTGCCAGAGTTCGGATTGTTGCTTCTTCAGCAAAACTAGTTGCCTGTGGTATTCACCAATAGTAGCAACTTATTTGACAGCTCTCTGAACAAAGGAAGAAGTAGTAAGAAAAAGAAAAAAAATCCAAATATGAAAATGTTTGGTATCGAGTACTTACGCTGATAGCTGCTCGAGCAAACTTGGTGTATACAAACTCAGGATCTTGTAGTTTATCAACTCCATTGACTTGGTCCCACCAAACACTTTGAAGACGCTCGTCATGAAAGATATGTCCTCTGTTTGGAATGTCCTTAGGTTGTGGGACTCGGTAACAAGACCTGAATGATGAAGATCTGACAATTGGTAGACCGAAGAAGTAGGGGAAGAGGTTGAAGAAGTCTTTGTCTTCGTCTTCTTCGTTGTTGGCAGCAAAAACGAGTCCTCCTTGAGGACCAGGAGGGATATCCTCTACGACCTCCTTTTTGGTACTGTGATCGAAGGTTCCTCCTCCATCTTGACCAGTTGCTTCTGTTGATCATAGGACCAAGTCCCTTGTCCGATTATTGATATCCTCAATAACCAGTTCAATCACTAGAGTATCCAGGTCTTTCGCCGTCTTCGATGATCATGGCTGCTTCAGCGGCAACGACCTTCTCCATCGCCACCACAGGGACAGGGGTCAATTCTTCAACCACCTCCGCTGCTGTCTCTTCGACAAGGAGAAATAAATGTGGGCCTTTAGACGGAAGCATCCTTGGGGGCTGGAGAAGCCGGACAAAAACCGCAAGGAGAAAAGAAAACATGTCAGGTTGTAGACATAAAAGGTAAATACGATTTTTATTCTTTTAGTTTTCTATACCTTGGCTTTCTAGAAACAATCTTGAATCCAAAAGAAACCTTCCCCAAGGAATATTTCGTTTTCTTCTTCTCTTCGACCACCTCAATTTTTGTGACACCTTTAGCCTCTAGAAGGCTTTCAGTGCCATGAGATTTAGAGGACGAGGCTTCTTCGACCATGTTTGGTCAAAAGTATTGTTGAGGATTTGGGATCTCTATGACCATGTATGGTCGTAGGTCTTGATCGAGAGCTACCGCTCCCAAAGCTTCCTGCATCTCTTGATGGTCGAAACTTATTTCGACTACCTGAGAGACAGAATTTGTCTCGACCATGGGCTCTGTTGTTGCAGAGGTATCCTTCACAAAAGACACAAAGTTTTTTAAGTTCTCCTTTTCTAGTTGCTTGACAAAGCCATGAGAAGCAGAAACTTAAAATGTCTTGTTGTCATAGTAAAAAGGTACCTTGGTCTTGGCAGTTTTGTGCTTTAGTACTTCAACCACACCCCTTTTTTCTGCAGCAACCACATTTGTAAAAAATTGACTGAAGGGAGAGGTCAGAGGAGGGGCAAAGCTTGAGCCCTCACCCTTCTTATCGGCGGCCTTCACAAGGCGATGCCTTTTGTCTAGAGGAACTCTATCTTCCTCTGACCCTTCTTCGACAATCCTACCTCTTGGTCATCTTGACGGTCTGCCATGCCTACTTTTTGTAAAAGTCAGAAAATGAACATTACTTAGTGGTCATATTCTAAAACTACAGAACCCTAAAGATGAAACCAAGTTTCAATTACCTTTAGGCGCTCTTTCCTTTTCTCTGCGGACACGACTGCCAGGATTCAAGCAACCCCTAATGTGGTTGTAGGAGCCTTCTCACAGACAAGCTTGACTCCAGCATCAATTTCTCTTTGTGGAAGATCTACGATTGCAAAGAAATAATCAACAATCATGCTCAAAATTAACTAAAAGAGTTAAGTTGATTTTTTCTTTACCTCCTTCGAAATCCCTGTTTGGGTTGGTAGTCCCTGAGTACATCCACATGGGGTGTACTTGATTGTTTAGAGGACTGATGCGGCGCGTGATGAAGTCTCTCACCACATGCCATCTGGTTTTATGTGATTTCCAAACTTCCAGGGGTTCGTTCTCCATCATGCGAACTCCGATTTCGTCAATTCAAATTTCTAAATTCATATAAATTCAAGATCTAGCTAGCTAAGCCAAAATTATTTCATTTGGAGTTCATTTGAATATTCATTTAAATTTTGTTTGAATTTGGCTTATTTTCACGTATAGATTTCGACGACTTCGGAGAGTCAGATTTCGACGCCGTTTGAGAGCAACTAATTGAGCAAGGTAAGTTACATCTTTGATCATGTTTGACCCTATTATTTTAAATTATTTAAATTCTATTTTAAATTATTACTGTATGCTTATTTATATTCGGTAATTTAAATTCTGTTTTAAATTTATAGTTATGTCTAAATCCTTTGTAAGGCCAATATTGATATTGAATCAAACATATTGTCACCCTAGATAAAACCTAGTTGATACGATAGTATGAACTAAGACCATGTGAAAATAATATTCTTAGTGATGCTTAGACCCAAAAATATCTAATTTGGGGAATTTTAGCCAAAAAAAATCAAATGTGGTTTAAATTGTATCCATGGCATTGGTGTGTTATGGAACTTTATAAATGACTTTGAAAAATGAAATAAAATGATGGTTTGTACTTGGGCGAAATGGTTGTTTGGATGGTGCATGTTGATGCACGGGATCGAGTCATTTCTATGATCGAGGCCCATGGGTTTTGTGGAAAGTCACCCAAGTCAATTAAGGACTGGTCTTTGAGTGTATTTTGCTAAGCCATACCGTACTACCACAAGTCTAGAGTGGGGCGAACTTGGCTAACTAATTTGCAACATTCCTTCGTGATCGTGCCATCCGGTTGCATGGGTGTCTATTATGACCTACTTTTATGTATTCCCACCTGGCGCAAGAGGGGGCCAGAACTCGGCGGGTTTCTATCCAAAGGGGGCAAAACCTTAGCGAGGCATAACTACGTTAGGATGGCGCGTTGTAAAAGCCTTGTGATAATCATTTAGTCGCACACTTACGAAAGTGTGTTAGACGGACATTATAATTGATTATCTCTTGTGGGTAAAGTTGTACAACCTCTGCAGAGTGTAAAACTATTCGAATAGCCGTGTCCATGGTTATGGACATGCCTAGAAAAGCTACTCAAAGTTAGACTTTGATTTTTTTTTTTGAAAAGACTTTATCAATTGGTTTATGCAAATGGGAAATTGGGGCAGGACGCCATGTGATAGGAGGGTATCCTTAACCATTCTTGTGTGAATGTTATCTGACTATAAAACTGGAGAATTTATAAAATGAATTTTAGTTATAGAATAACTGCTTTGGAACTTAGTACAAGTATTTAAAGAAAATACCGCTTTATAATATGTTATTGGGTGTAACTTGCGAGCACAGAAGTTGTACTCATCCTTGCTTGATGCAAATAAATTTCAGAGGAGAAGGACTTCGCTATCGGTGTGGATCTCGACGACTAGGACGCTACCCCAGTCGATTGCCTGTGGTAGATCAGTTGGACTCCACTACTTCTTCGTTTTCCGCTGTGTTTGTTTATTGTTGGCTTGTAAGCCTTTCTTGTAATAAACTCTATTGATTATTAATAAAGTTATGCGATTTATGGATGTTACCATATCTGTTTACTGTGTGAACTAGCTACTGATTATGGGACTAGTTCAGAAATACACAGAGGATTTGGGGTGTTACTCCCGGGTCCGACAAAGCCCCGGGTTCGTGCCCGTGGTTAAGTTAGTGTTAGGCTGGTGCCTACACTAGCTTTATTAATTTCGTTAAAACTCAATTTTAGATATTGTAGAATTCAAGCTGTTGAACTTAGTATTGTATTTAAAATATCAAATATTGTTTTTGCACAAATAACCC
The DNA here is from genome assembly GCA_036346405.1 of Phyllostachys edulis. Taxonomy (NCBI): domain Eukaryota; kingdom Viridiplantae; phylum Streptophyta; class Magnoliopsida; order Poales; family Poaceae; genus Phyllostachys; species Phyllostachys edulis. The sequence continues at coordinate 95,596,518 of CM070545.1, read as the reverse complement.
TATAAGCCTTCCTTTGATAATATCCATGCATGCATTAACTCTGTTGTGGGTGTAACTTGCGGAGTACATTTTTGTGCTCACCCTTGCTTAATAAAATGTTGTTCAAAGGAAAAGGACTTCGCTACCAGTGTGGATCTCGATGACTAGGCCGCTTCCCCAGTCGATTGCATGTGGTAGATTAGCTGGGCTCTACACTTCTTCTTCGTCTTCCGCTGTATTCTTTATTGTTGGCTCAAAATCCTTTCTTGTAATAAACTCTGATATTTATTAATAAAGTTGTGCGAATTATGGATGTTACCATATTTGTTTACTGTGTGAACTAGCTACAGATCATGGGACTACTTCAAAAATACACAAAGGATTTGGGGGTATTACTCCCGGGTCCGACAAGAAACTAGAGTAGCTCACGTGTGGCAAAATGGTTCATCTTTTGTTGGACCGAAATGGCAACTAGAGGGGGTGTTTGAATAGGAGTACTACTTCTTTTTCACCTTGACCGAATTCAACTTCATTCTCACTACAGTAGTCATGAAAGCTATGAAGATAAAAAATACAAGCACAGCAGAAGTCTTACGTTGAACCCGATCCAAACATCGAGACTCAAAGACCAAAATCACCAAAAACTCAAAGAGATGACACACGACCAGTCAAACCTCTTGCGTTGGGCGGTCTGACCGTTGGCCTACTAGTCTGACCTCTCCTTCGGGTGGTCTGATCTCTCACATGAATGAACAGTGAAATCAACACGATTTTAACATCACAAATTGACTCAACTTTCGATCCGGTGATCTAAAACCCCTCAATTTTCAATAATAGTTCATCAAGAAGGTCAGAAACCGATTCCAATTGACGATCTGGAAGATCGCGGCCAAGGATCCACCGATTTCTTAGATGAGGGCAATTGGGCACAAGAACTGAGGAGAATCAAACTTTGATCCAAAAACTTGCTCGTGGGTAGATGAAGATCAAGATAATCCTAGATGTATTCCGACATGTATCAACAAGCAAGATCACAACAAGAAACCATAAGAAAATCAAAGGAACATCAAAATCCCAAAAGTCATCAAAAGAGAGCAAGAACAAGAAGAGACTCATCTTAAGGAAAACTCTGCTTCGATTGATTTGAGAATGATGTTGGTTTATAGTCACTCCATCATGGAGATCAAAAGCTCAACACTTGGGCACTCAATCAATCCATCACTTACAAATCCTAGCCTCAACTACTCTAAAGATCCCAAATCACAAATTATGGTTTTTCTTTTGGAAGGACAAGGAACTCCAGATCTAGACATTCCCCTCTATAGTGGAGACTAGGTTTAGAGAGAAGACCCTAACATGCACCCGTTAAGCCCACACACAAACGGGTCTACACTCACACACGCTTCTCAAAGCGGATGACAAACCAGGCTTCCCGAATCCGTTTCTTCATAATCTTTATCTTCAGTTGACCTAAATCGCCTCTCCTTGCACCGCGGTTTAGCCAAAGGTCACCAAGGTGGCATTTTGGTGAAGTTACCAAAATACCCCTTCTCGATCTTTCTCCAAAGACCAAGTTCAATCTTCATGAAGCAATCTCTTGCATCGCCACGTGTACGTTGATCAACGACTCTTTTTAGGTCGGCAAGTCTCTTCCATCCGGCTCCCACCGAAACCATCATGGCACTTACACCGACCCCCGCGCCGCTTGATGCAATTAGCCGGCCGAACTTCCTGTTCGGTTATCCTTGTCCATTTTGCGCCATGCTTGAGTCCAATGACTTCACCCGACATCCTCGATCGCTCTGGACCTTAGATCCCAATCTCATCCTGATCATCCTCGATCGCTCTGGACCTCAGCTCTCCAATCTCCAAGCCTCTTGCACAATAGTGGACAAAGAAATCGATTCCGGCTACAAGTTCTTCGTAGTTTGACCCACGTTAGTAAAAACATGCATCATGCAACATATATGCACTGAAAACCATGAAATTGACCTAACCCATGATCAACACCACCTTGATGACCAGCGAACAGGGCAAAACCGGTTAGACCGCCACCCATGGCCGGTCTAACCGCCAACTAGGGGACTTAGCCAAATTTCACTCGGAGATCCCGCACCCTCTCTGTAAATTTAAAACGAATAGATCTTTTGACTCGAAGCTCCAAAAATTATGAGACCAAGTGCAGAAGAATCCTCTCACTTACCTACACCATCTATTTTTTACCTAGCCCCAAATTTGAAGATCAGCTTTTGGCCATTCAGACCACCACTCACGGCTGGTCTGACCGTCAGCCACTTGGCCTGCCCATAGGTAAAATCACAGAGTTAGGTATTTCAAGCCATGGTAAAATCAGAGTGTTAGTGATTTCAAGCCATGGTAAAATAAGAGTGTTGGGCATTTCAAGCCATGGTAAAATCGGGAGATACTTATCACAGATGATTTTTAATATGAACCGTCTGTGATACTAGCTCATCATAGATGGTTTTTGTTTGAAACCGTCTGTGATTCGCCGAAATTTTTGAACGCTTGCACAGGAGGCGAAATATTTTGGCGTTGTCCTTATATATTATACCCACCCCCGCCTTGTATTCTATCAGTCTCTCCCTCTCCCCTCCCCATGCCGAGCTCCGGTGACCACCCTCGATTCTCCAGCACGGTTCGACGAGGAGACGCAGCCGACGAGGAGGAGGAGGAGGGACACGCAGGAGCTGCATGTCTGCCGTAGGAGGTAGACTGCCGGAAGGTACATGTATATCCCCAAAACATACACAATTTATTGGCTATTTGATGGTTCTTATTTTATTTATACCTTTTATTATTTAATTTCCATCAAAAAATTATCTTAATTTTGTGTTACCTAAGGTCGGAGCACCGTCGGAGGTTTTCAGTCGTCTCTCCTTTTCCTTGCCGACGAGCTTGAGTCGAATTCGGACGACAGGCAAGAACAGTTTGTAATATCCTGGTGAGGTACATAGAGGAGATCATAAGACCAATCCAAGAAGCCGATGAGTTCTTCAGGAGCTTGGAGGAATAGATGGTTTCTAGCTAGTTTAACTTTGTAATTTTATTCTTTTTTCCCATTCGGAGGGGACGTTGTGAAACCTTTTGGTTTCCCTTTTGCTAGATAGGTTTCTCCTACAATGTGTTTACCATCAGAATTTTAATTGGATTTTAGTTGTCTTGCTAGAGGTTGCATATGAAAACTACTGTCCAACAATTGATTAGTTTGGCTCAAAATTCGATTTTTTTTTGTAATAGAAAAAAATATCACAGACGTTCTGAACAAGAATTGTCTGTGATAATTACTATCACAGACGGTTCTTGTTCATAACCGTATGTGAAAATAGACTATCATAAACAGTTCTGAACAAGAACCATCCATGATAAGTAATTATCACAGACGGTTCTTGTTCAGAACCGTCTGTGATAGCTTTTTTCATAGACGGTTCAAAAACCATCTGTGATGACCTCATATTATTACTGACCCATAAACTCAGACGGCTCACGAAACCGTCTGTGATGACATTTTCGAACCGTCTGTGAAGACCTTTTATGTAGTAGTGTGAGAATCCTAAAGCTTGAATTTCCATTTTACACAAGATTAAGAGCAACTTTAAAATTCACAAAAGAACTAGAAGCTCAACTAATGTTCAATCTTACATTCAAGAGCTAACAAAGCAATTTTGACGTGGTAAGTGTCATAAAAGGATAACTAATGTTGCAACTAACAAGAAAATCCATAAATTGCAGTTTTAGTTCAAGTTGTCTTAGAATTAGAGCACATCTAACAAAGGCTAAGCTACACATGAGAAGACATGATAACTCTACCTAGTCAATGAACAAGCCATGATTTTGAGCAAAAATTGAGATATTCAAGCTCAAGAGGGTAATAAGCAAAGCTTCATTAAGTTAAACACATAAGCATAACACTTATAATACAATGCATCTTTTTGTGATTTTCATATGAATGCAATATGGTACAATGAGATGCAAGAGAAATTCAAAAACCCTAAAAATATCAAGAAGATAAAAAAGGCCAGACAAAGGTCAAAGAAAAGATCAGATGAATAAGGAAAACTAAGAGGAAAACCAACTCCCCCTCAAACCAACTCATATGGATAAATTACCCCTAACACACTCCTCAAGGTGGCAAACCTAGTTGGGTCTAATGGCATGGTGAGAATGTTGGCTAATTGAGCCTCAGATTCTACAAACTCTAGCACAATATCGCCCTTCTCTACATGGTCACTAAGGAAGTGATTGCAAATGTCAATGTGTTTGGTCCTCAAATGTTGCACTGGGTTCTCAGCTATGTGTATGGTGCTAGTATTGTCACAGAGAAGTGACACACCATCGAAGGATAACTCGTAGCCCCTAAGAGTAGACATCATCCACATAATCTGACTACAACAGCTAGCGATTGCTACGTACTCAGCCTCAGTTGTGGACTGTGCAACAGAAGAATGCTTCCTAGAACTAGAAGACTAAGAGATGAGAGAAGTGCCTAAGAAGTGATAAGTGCCTAAGGTGCTCTTCCTATCTAGCCTATAGCCCACAAAATTAGAATACGAAAATCCATGAATAGACAAGGAAGATGAGTACCAAATGCCATACTGGAGGGTAGACTAGAGGTACCTGAAGATGCGCTTAACAACTTGGCAATGGGAAGTCTTCGAAGACACATGAAACCTCGCACAGAGGAAGACCATGAAGTGGATGTCTAGTCTTGAGACCGTCAGGTAGAGGAGGGAGCCAATAATGTTGCGGTACTCGCATTGATCCATGGCTTCTCCTTCCTTGTCTAGATCCAAAGCAGTTGATGTTGCCATGGGAGTGATGATCAGCTTGCATTCATCCATCTCGAAGGGCCTGGGTAGATCCTTGGTGTACTTCGTCTAATGGATGAAGATCCCTTCCTAGCAACGCTTGATTTGAAGCCCCAAAAAGAAGTTAAGTTCTCCCATCATGATCATCTAAAATTCCCTAGACATGGTCTCAGAAAAACTAGAAACAAGAACATGAGAAAAACCACTGAAGATAATATCATCTATATATATCTGAACAAGCAAGAAGTCATTGACATACCTAAGAATGAAAAGGGTCTTATCTTAACCCTATCATACCATGTTCTAGAGACTTGCTTAAGACCATACAAGGCTTTAGATAGCTTAAAGACATGGTGAGGATGATTAGGATCCTCAAAGCCCGGGGGATGCCTAGACTCAAATTTATCCAGATTTTTTGTCTTGAGAATGAAACACTTGACTCCAAACACTCGAAAATGAGAAACTGAGGGCTTTCTCCCAAACTGAAGATCATATGATGTCTTGCCTAAAGATGGTCTCAAGAAGATATGATTGGCAATATGACAAGCTGTAGCAATAGCTTCGGCCCAGAACCTCCTCGAAGTGCTATACTAATCTATCATTGTCTTGACCATATCAACCAAGGTTCTGTTCTTCCCTTCCATCATGCCATTTTATTGAGGGACGTGTGGAGAGGAGAACTGATGCTCAATATCACGCTCAGCACAGAAGGAGGCAAATGAAGCATTCTTGAACTCCTTGCCATTATCACTACAGATCGTTCTCAAGGCATCTAGGAATTCAGAAGCCAAATAAAGAACAAGATCAAGAAAGTGATCAAAAGCTTTGTCCTTCGAAGCAAGAAAGAACACCCAAGAGTATCTCGATAAATCATCGACTATGATAAGAATATACCATTTGCCATCGGCTGACCGAGCCCTAGCAGGACCAACAGTATCCATGTGTAGTTTTGTAACATCCCAAATATACAAATGTAACCAAATCTAGGTTTGTGTTTCAAATGTAACCAAATCTAGATGTGTGTTTCAAATGTAACCTAATATGGGTGTGTGTTTCAAATGTAAGAAAATGAGTAGAAATTAAAACTTTTCTTGCATCATGAAGTTCTTGAACTTTTCTAAAATTCTTGTCAAAGAATTATGGAATTCCAAAAACCAAATCCTCCATTTGACTAAAGTCAAACCCTTATTCAACTTTGTCAAGAATCTTGTGTTCAACCTTTTGAAATATTTTTCCTTGGTTCTAGAGATGCTGTGTAACACCTCTGAAAAATTTCAAAGTTTTTAGAAATTATTTGCTATTTTAAAACAATCAGTCAAAGAAGAGATTTGAAAGTCTAACATCAAAAAGAGGGGCTCAAAATAATTCTACAGAAACATACAATACATGAAAAGCCGTAGAAATTTTACAACATAACATTCACTGTATTTTCGGCCTTCCATAAAAATTTCTGAATTTGTCGAGCATTTTTACTAGGTTAATAAAATCCCTTAAGGCTCTTTGTCTGTTTTTCAAAACCTAGCCAACACTGTTGAACCGACCGAGTCACTTGGACTCGGTCTGACTCGACCAACCATCCGCACCGCACCACTTATCTCCCCTCACCTTGAGCCGTCCGATTAGTAATCAACGGGCTGGATTTAGTGTGCCGTTTGGACCGACGCTGTGGGCCTTTAGATCCTAATCCAACCACCCCGATTGTTTCAATCCTGGCCGTCCATTCTAATCTATCGATTGGCTTGTTTGGGGTTCAACCCTTTAGTCCTGTTGAACCCAAGCTACTCGGTTTGCTCTCATGTACCGGTGGGGCCGCTCAAACCTGCTGCCTTTCCCCTTCCTCTGGCAGCCGAGCGCCTTTGCCAGCACGCCATGGAGTGGGCAGCAAGGTCTTGTCCCCTCCCCGTCATCCTCTACAACAGCTATTTGCCTCCATCCATTTAAGGCTTGGCTGTGCTCCTCTACAATGGCTCTTTAGCCCCAAAGTCACCCTCCTGCCACTCCATTTTCTCAGCTCCTTGCCCCCAGGCCATTTCGTCCCTTTCTTCCTTGCTCCACCGAAATGGAGCTAAGCTCCTGCCCTTCATCTCCAGCCTACTGCTCCACCACCGAGCCACCTCTCCTCTCACAGATCTGGCCGCCTCCTCCCAACCCACCCACCACCCCTAGCTAGCCATGGCGCCACCACCACAGTGTATCTGCCGCCGCCCAGCTCCTCCGTTCCCCTTCACCACCGTCCCCATCCTCAGCTCCTTGCCTCCGCCGGCCGCCATCCTCTGGTGCCGCCCCCACCCCGACTGCTCCACCGCCGCCTCCCACCATGGTCGCCGAATCTGCGCTGCCACCGCCGCCCCCTGGTGCTTCTCCAGCCCGTCGGCCCTCCTCTACTGCAGCGCCAGATCCGCTTCGGCCACCCCACCCCGGCTCCTCCCTCCGTCACCGGCCCGGCTGCTCCACCGTCGCCGTCGGATCCGCCTTCGTCGCCCAGATCCGCCCCAGTTGCACCGGCTCCAAGCAGATCCGTGCTGACCTCGTCTCCCCCGACCATGGCGCCACCGAATCTGCGCCACCTGTCTTCCGCGGCCCCAGCCCAGTCGCCGCATCCTGAGCACCGCCGGCTCCCTGTGCCTCCTCCGCCGTTGCTCCGGGCCCCTGCGTCGCCATCCGTGACGCCCCCTCGCTGCCGACGTCACATGCCCGAGCCCCTTCGGTTTCTTCCTCCTTGCCCTCTATGTGTTTGTGTAAATGTCTCAAAGAATGCCTTTGTTTATCTACAGGTGAAATCCCCTGGGCCTCCTCATGCTTGCGCCTCCTTATTCTCCCTTGTCCACTCACGGCCGTCGCTAGTGTCTCCTCAGCTGGCGCCATCCTCACCACCGAACCACCTTGGCATGCCTTGTCTCAACTCCTCTCTGTGGGTGTGTTGATGTGTTATGCATTAGACACTTACAACAGGATTCATTTGTTAGGTTGAAAGGTTAATAGTGTTTAAGGTAAAGTTTGGCAGTAATAGTAGAGTTGTCAAACAATGATATTGGACTGTGAGTTCAGTGGTTAAGAGCTAATTAATGTTGTTTGCAAATTGTCACCAAACTCACTCACTAGATCAACCTCTGTTCTGCTAACTAATATGATGAATGTCATTTTGGCCATTCCAATGAAATAGCAAAGTGCGCTTTGAGTATTGTAGGAAGATTGACTTGTAGCATTCAGTTATGATAGATGGTCTGGACTAAGAAGGCAATCTAAAGCTAGTAAAAACTTGCAGTAGGCTAACTTTGCTAAGTCTAGTAGTTAGCAATACCTTTGTTCTTTTAGCTTTTGTGCATTTGTCCATTTGCTAATAGTTTTTCAGTTCTGAAATTATGGCTCTTGTCCATCTGCAAAGAATCATTTTTGTTAATAAACAAATGGCGTAGAGTTCAGCTTAGTGGATGAATATGATCTGTAGGATTTTCTGCTAAGCATGCTCTTTTCCTTTGTTGGATCATTTAGTGTTTGGTTTAGACAGGTTAAACGTTAGTCAATAATAGCAAGTTAGCAGTTTTCAAAGTAGTAAGGCAATAAGGTACCTGCATGCTGAAAAATTAGTTAGCATTCCCTTATTGGCTGGATGGTGTTTAGGATTGTTAATAGTTAAGTGTCAGTAAGGCCCAAATTGGTTAGAAAACTGATTAGCATCTAGTAGTTGGCTAATTAGCTAGTCAGTGTTCCAATAGCATTTTGTAGGTCCGAATGAACTTATAACAGTGAAGGCTACATAGAGTAGTGAGCTATTTAAAATGTGGTACTATGCTACTCGGCTAGCAGATGTTCATCTCGCTAATGATAGGCCTAAATTAAGTGATAAGTGAGTAAATGACCCTTTGTCCGACTGGAAGCTCATGACCATTGGTGATTAAATGAAACATATCACTGAATAATTGAAATGTGTCAACTATAGATAAGTTAAATGATATTTCATGACTTGAACCACTAGCTTGCTTCCTAATTAAAGTAGTTAATGCCTAAGCCCTTAACTTGAAAGGTAAGTATTGGCAGTAGGCCACTGGATCCTATTAGTAGCAAGTAGCAGATTACAGGACAGTAGGACTCATTCCATTAAGATTGGTTAGTAGAAGCATGATTAAATCACTTAACTAGTAAGTACAATTTCTTAGTAGCTAGCTCTTGGTAATTCAATCCAAAAGAGTAAAATTTATCATAAGTCAAGAATTGAGTTATTGGTTAATTAATCAGCGATAGACCTTATGCTTTAATCTCTATTCCAAATAATTTTTGCCTCTAATTTCATCTAAAAATATTATCTTTCTTCTATAGTGATTTTTTAATTGTTGGAGACTTTTTGGAGTTCTAGTGTTTATTCGCTGTTTCTCGCTTTGGTAGTTTTTTTTATCGTTAGATGACGTTGATTGCGAGAGTGACCCTCTCCAGCATAGTGAGCATCTCCAGCAAGGCAAGCAGTTTGATCATATTTATGCTAATCCCATTACTTTAAAGTCTAATACTTTGTATTCAAATTGTATGTATGCATGCTTTTGTGTCAAAGTAATTTTATCGATTAGAGGTAGCTATTCTCATTGCATTGTTGCCTTTAAATTGTTATCCCCTGCCACAAACCATAAGTTAATAATCTCGCTGGTGAATTAGAGCCCGGTGATTGAAATATACTCTTTTATTGCCTTTCGGTGTCATGCTTAGAAATGCTTAGCTACCGGTAGAATTGGGCGGTCATCGACTTATGTCGATGATCTTGATCACACAAAAACTATTATTCCATTATGTCCAGCACTTGTGCTTTGTTACTTTGTAAAGAAATAAAAATGAAAACAAAATTGTTATTGACTTGGGCACAATGGTTGTTGGTGTGATCTCATGGTGTGATGGAATGGTGCCTAAGTCCCTAAGGACCGAGTTACTTAGGCCACTAAACTGAGCAATATTGCGTGCTAACCACGCGAGAGGGATATGGGACCTCTCTTAACTAAGTACTTTGGGCGGCGTTAATTATTGAGCTGGTTGGTGGTTAAAAAGAAATGTGATATGAGGGGAACATCTGTAATTCGGCTTGAGCTGGCTGATGTGTCTTTCTCTTTGTGGGTTGCGGCTCTTAATTAGCATCATCCATTGGAAATGTCTCGTAGGACTTAGCCGTGCTGGCATACCAAAGGAAGTGTGCTAAATCTAGTGGCGAAAAGGCGGTCCGACGTGTGGGTACATTGGTACACCCCTGCAAGGATAAAACTATTCGAATAGCCTCGTCCTAGGTTATGGACATGCTTGGCAAGGTCACTCAAGAACTAGACTACAACATTTAATTAAAACTTGATGGGTTGGTATGAATGGATGTTCATACTATTGTTGTGGTGACTATTGGGTTAGTCACTTCCAGGACTGTCTTTACTGTTGTTATTATTATTGTATCGTTGGTGTTTCAACCTTTAAAAAATGCATTGTCAAATTTGTTTTAAATCTATTACATTATTGCAAATGAAAACTTGCTTTATGCTAAATTGAGTCCAAAGCCTCATCCACTTGAATAAAGCTTGCATGTAGCTAATTATAGGCTGTTACCCTTACACGTCAATCTTGCGAGTACATTTTTGTACTCATTTGCTTTGCTTAACTGTAATTGTTGTAGAGGAAGAGGTGGATCCCTAAGGGATGCACTTTTGTGAGATGTGTTGCGGGTTTGACGACTAGGTTGGTGGCTTGGTCGGTTTGCCTTGTGGGTTAAAGGCACACTGATTAGCTTTTGTTTATAGCCATTTTATGGCTTTTTGCTTCCGCTGTTTATTTACTCTTTAGCTCTTTAGCCTGTATTTGGCCGGTCGGCCTCTTTTGTTATAACTCTCTATTATTTATGTCTTTTGTTTAATCTAGTTTGTGCTTTGGTTCTATGTTTGTATGGAATTGATGCATGATTTTGTAAAAGGGTGTATGTACAGCACTTCTGGGATGTACATATTTTCCCAAGGCACGGGATATTTTGTTGCGATGCTAGGGTTGGTGGTACGACTAAGCATTATAAGCTAAATACCCAGGGGTCTCACAATAACGATCCTGGTCCATCAGTCATGACCCAAGTCAATGATGGGTGTGAGGTGGCAACTTGATTGCCATGCCTACAGGGAGCACATACAGTATCCTTAACGGCTTTGAGTTTGGGCAAATCTCTCTTGAGATCAAGGCTGCTAACTCGTATCAGATGATCAAAACCAATGTGCCCCAAGCGTCGGTGCCAAAGCCAGAACTCAGAAGAAGAAGAAGCAATCAAGCACTTGAGAGAACCAGCTAAAGTTTTAGAAAAATCAACTCCAAAGATCCTACCAACTCTAGAAATCCCAAAGACAAGCTAACCAACTGAATCAAGCACATGACAAGCATTTTTCTTAAATCTAGTCTCGTAGCCATCATCAAGAAGCTGTGAGACAGAGAGCAAATTGTACCTTAGCTTGTCCACAAGAGCAACGTCCTTCAGGATGAACTTGTCGTTCACCCTGATCGATCCTGATCCTTCGATGCGCCCTTGTGTATTATCTGCAAAGGTGATGAACCTATCACTTGTCACCCGTGTGAAGGAGGTGAACTATCTTGAGCCTCCGGTCATGTGGCGTAAACACTCGGAGTTGACGAGACACGTGTTTCTCCCCCTTCCGTGATGATCCTAAAAATCAAGGCACAGAAGATCGATTTGTCTCAATACTAGGGTTAGTTAGGCAATACTTGGGAACCCAGTACTGAGACACATGTCTACCAAAAGCATATGAAGTAAACTTGCTAGCCTTGAATCTATTTGATGTTCGATTATGAGTAATGGTCATAAGAACATGAGATGCATCCTGTCTAGAAACATGATGATGATGAGTATGTGAAGTAAATTGTAGTCGAGGTTTCTTCTTCTCTATATGACCATGTCTCATGAAAGCTCTAGGTTGATGAGATAAAATTCTAGAAAGATTCTTTCTCGCATTTTTCAACATACGCCAATAGAACTCAAGCAAATGCCTATCCTTCTTGCAATAGACGCAATGGTACTTGATGCCACTGGGAGATGCACCTTTTGACTCAGAAGATGTTTGGGCAAAACCTGCAGGTTTGAAAAGAATTTTTGCAAGTTGGGTTTTTAACTCAACTAAGCCATCTTCTAAGACTTGAATGACATTTGGCTTGGACTTGTCTCTGGTAAAGTTGTATCCGAACTCTTGCTTCCCATGAGGAGTTTTGAACTTATCAAGAATCATGTTCAACTATTTCTTACCCTTAGAAAAATTTTCTAATGTGTCCTTGAGATAAGGATTTTCTTTTTCAAGTTTGGAACATGATTCACAAGTTTTAGCCTTAATAGCTCTAGCATGTTTCTCCTTATGAACAACAACTTGAAGCTTGAGGGCTTCACAACTAGTGTAAGATGCTGTTTTAATTTTCCCCTTAAGCTTGTCATATTTGACTCTAAATGCTTCTAGCATGTCATTCATTTCTTGCTCACGTTCTAGAATGAAAGAACAAGCAGTAGAGTCAATCTTCTCAGAAGCTACCAACTTGCTAGATTCTAAGCATTTTTCACATAGAGTTGATTTGAAGTCAATTAGCTCAGTCCTAACATTTTCTAGTTGATGGAAGACAATGTCATGAATATTTTGTAGTTTAGCATGTTCAGCAAGTAAAGCGTTACAAGAAGTACATTTTTGAATCTCAAGGTCCTTAGCATTTGCAAGATTTAGATTAAGACTCTCAACTTGAGACTCTAAATCCTTACCTCTAGCCATGATCAACTCTAACGCATTATTCTGACTAAGAACTTTCTCATACATGCCTTCACAATGCATAGAAAGGACTTCGTAGGAGGGTGGTACCTCATCAACATCGTTGTTGTGGATGGAGTCGACCATGAAGCACATGCCAGTGAAGTCCTTGGTCTTGCCCTTGCCCTTGTCCTTCTCTCGAGGGGTCTCCTCCTCCTTGTCCTCCTCGCTACCAGAATCCATATCGCTCAAGGAGTGATCTCCAAAAGTAGTAAGGACCCGGTGAGCGGTCTTCACAAGCTTGGCGGCATTGAACTTCGCCATGCTCCCTTGAGGCTTCCTCCAAACAGGTTTCTCTTCCTTGTGGTTGCCCTTCCCCTTGAGCTTGGGACAGTTTTTCCAAATGTGGTAAAGTTCACCACATTCATAGCACGTCACTAGATCTCCTCTCTTTCTGTTCCTCATATTGTTGTAGGCACGTGTGAACTTTCTGGTTAGGAGGGCTAACTCAGTCTCATGGATGGACTCAAGTCCTCTTCATTGATTGCAAAAAGACATGCAAGAGAGAAACCTAGAGATTCAGAAAAGTCATCAAGAGACTTCTTGAGAGGGTCAGCTACCAAGGCCATCTTTTTCTTCTGGGGATGATCAACCCTCTTGATCTCATGAGTCTTGAGCTTGCTATAGAACAACTCCAAGGTGAGATCAGACAGGTTGACGTTCTCCTCAATGGTAGTAGCCTTCATCTCCCACTCCTTGGTGTTGATCGCGGCCAAGAGGTGGGTTGCATTCTTAGACTAAGAATACTCGATGTCGACCGCTCTTAACTGATTGACTACCTGGTTGAAGCAAGTAAATACATCATCGATGCTCTCTCCAGAACACATCTCGAACTTGTTGTATTCTTGCTTGAAGACCGTTTGGTGTACTTGCCTGATTTGGGACGAACTCTCATGGTAAGTCTCGATGGTGTGCCAAATCTCGTACATAGTCTCAAGATGATAGATCCTGTCGTACTCCTCTCTACCAAGCTCAACATATAGGAGATTCTTTGCCTTGTGGTTGTTAGCCAAGAGGGCCGCTGAAGCCAGCGTAGCATCCTTAGGCCAGATGAGCGGGGCTCAAACAACCTCCCATATAGCATGACCTTCGCTCTGAAGGTAGACACGCATGCGATTATTCCAATAGGCATAGTCGAGCCCATCGAATACATACGGCCTGATGGAGTACTTCTCTGTACTCAAGTTCAGTGATCGGTTAAGATCAAGAGTGAACTAACCAGGCTCTGATACCACTTGTTGAACCGAAACGATGACAAGAGGGGGGTGAATAGGAGCACTAATTATTTTTCACGTCGATCGGATTCAACTTTATTCTCACTCTAGTAGCCATGAAAGCTATGAAGATAAAAAATACAAACACAACGGAAGTCTTGCGTTGAACCCGATCCAAACCCCGAGACTCAAAGACCAAAATCACAAAAAAAACTCAAATAGATGACCCACGGGTGGTCAGACCTCTTGTGATGGGTGGTCTGACCATAGGCCTACGGTCTGACCACTCCTCCGGGCAGTCTGACCTCTCACATGAATGAACAATGAAATCAACACGATTTCAAGATCACAAATCGACTCAACTTTTGATCCGGTGATCCAAAACCCCTCAAACTTCAACAATAGCTCATCAAGAAGGTTATGAACCTATTCCAATCGACGATCGGGAAGATCGAGGCCAAAGTTCCACCAATTTCTTAGATGAGGGCAATTGGGCACAAGAACCGAGGAGATTCAAACTTTGACAAAAAAAAACTTGCTCATGGGTAGATGAAGAACAAGATGATCCTAGATGTATTCCCACATATCCCAGAAGCAAGATCACAGCAAGAAACCACAAGAAAACCAAAGAAACATTAAAATCCCAAAAGTCATAAGAGAGATAGCAAGAACAAGAAGAGACTCATCTTGAGAAAACTTTGCTTGGATTAATTTGAGAAGGATGTTGGTTTACAACCACTCTATCATGGAGGACAAAAACTCAACACTTGAGCACTCAATCAATCCATCTCTTACAAACCCTAGCCTCAACCACTCCAAAGATCCCAAATCATAAATTAGGTTTTTCTTTTGGAAGAACTTACGAACTCCACATATAGGTATTCCCTTTATAGTGGAGACTAGGTTTAAAGAGAACACCCTAACGGGCACCGTTAAACCCACACACAAACATGTCTACACTTACGCACGTTTCTCAAAGCGGATGATGAACTGGGCTTCCCGAATCCGTTTTTTCATGATCTTTATCTTCACTTGACCTAAACCACCTCTCCTTACGCCGTCCTACGCTGCGGTTTAGCCAAAGGTCATCAAGGCAGCATTTTGGTGAAATTACCAAAATACCTATTCTCGATCCTTCTCCAAAGACCGAGTACAATCTTCATAAAGCAATCGCATGTTTTGCCACATATAGGTTGATCAACAACTCTCTTCATGTTGGCAAGTCTCTCCCATCCAGCTCCCACAGAAACCACCATGGAACTTGCACCGACTCTCGTGCCACTTGATGCAATTCGTCGCATTGAACATCCCGTTCGATCATCCTTGTCTATTTTGCGTCAAGCTTGAGTCCAATGACTTCACCCAACATCCTCAATCGTTTTGGACCTCAGCTCTCCAATCCCAGTTCCGATCATCCTCGACGTTGACCGTCGTTTACCTCCAAGCCTCTTGCACAATAATAGACCAAAAAATCGATTTCGGGCGCAAGTTTTTCGCAATTTGATCCACGTTAGTCAAAACATGCATCATGCAACACATATGCACTGAAACCCATGAAATTGACCTAACCCACGATCATCGCTGCCTCGCCGGCCAACGAACAGGGCAAAACCGGCCAGATCGCCACCCATGGCCGGTCTAACTACCAGCTTGGCTGGTCTAACCGCTAGCTAGGGGACATAGCCAAATTTCCCTCGGAGATTCCACTCTCTCTCTCTGAAAATTTAAAACGAATAGAAATTTTGACTTGAAGCTCCAAAAATTATGAGACCAACTACAGAAGAAACCTATCACTTGCTTACGTCCTCTATTTTTTTTCCCAGCCCCAAATTCGAAGATCAATTTTTGGCCGGTCAGACCACCGCTCACGGCCAGTCTGACCGCCAGCCACTTGGCCTGCCTATAGGCTGGTTTGACCGCCTGTGGTGGCCAGTCAAACTGCCAGCAAGGTCAGTCTGACTGCTGTCCTAGTCGATCTGACCGTCTAAACCTGATAGCATCTAAAATTTTGCCGAAAATAGGCGTTTCGACAAACCCTCGCCACCATTGCCAATTGTTTCATCGTCCTAAGATCATGAGTATATCTCTATGATATCCACATCTTTAATTAGGGAAATTATGTTAGTGACAAATTTAGGAGAACAAGCTCTCAAACAATAAAATTATGTCATCTTGAAACAATTTCACAACGGGATGAAATGTTGAAATGTGTCATTTCGCACATTTGTCTAGCAACAGAGCTTCTAGACGCATCCTAACAATGCTGAGCTATGCTTAGATTATTATATAAGGCGCTCAGGAAAACTTGACTAGTCTACTGTACAAACTTTCTTGCCGTCTTCCCTGTGGTGGAGCCCGGCGAACAGTATTTTAAAAGCTTTCCGGCTTTCAACTTCGGCGACGCAAGGTATCATATGCTGTGCACGGCGAAACCTCGTCGTGCATGCCCGTTATGCGAACACTTGACTAATCTACTGTACAAGCTTTCTTGCCGTCTTCCTGTGGTGGAGCCCGGCGCACAGCATGGGAAAAGCTTTCCGGCTTTCAACTTCGGCGACGGAAGGTATCATATGCTGTGCGCGGCGAAATCTCGTTGTGCATGCCACTGCCACCGTGGAAGGCACGGCGAACTCTCGTTAGAATCGTACGGTTCTACTATCATACAACACTAATACGATCTAAATTATATTTAAAGTTGTACCTAGTAGAATCGTGGTAAAATCACACTCTAGTCGTAGAATTAGGTAGAATCACAATACAATCGAGTAGGATCACGTATCACCTCAAATTATAAAAGATTTAGGTATTTGGTTATGTTCTATCTCTCAATTCAATTTGTATGATAAGTACTAAATAATTAGTAGGTTAGAAATTAAAATTTGGAGGTTTAGAATAATAAAAATTATTTTATTTATTTATTTTAATTTCTATGTAAAATGTTTAGGTAATAGCAAGATTGTTAAAATAAATATTTTAGTTGTAGCTCTAAATAATATAGAATCTAAACTACAGTTTAGACATTTATCAATCAAATTAAATGTCAAATGACCAAATAAACACTAGTATCACTCTTGGAATACATGGCACATTAAAAAAAATTAGGTAGAATTAGATATAATCTTAGATTCTACGATTCATCACGTATCACCTCAAATTATAAAAGATTTAGGTATTTAGTTATGTTCTATTCCTCAATTCAAGTTGTATGATAAGTACTAAATAATTAGTAGGTTAGACATTAAGATTTGGAGGTTTAGAATAATAAAAATTATTTTATTTATTTATTTTACTTTTTATGTAAAATGTTTAGGTAATGGCAAGATTGTTAAAATAAATATTTTAGTTGTAGCTCTAAATAATATAGAATCTAAACTACAATTTAGACATTTATCAATCAAATTAGATGTCAAATGACCAAATAAACACTCGTATCACTCTTGGAATACATGACACATTGAAAAAATATTTTTTTTGGTAGAATTAGATATAATCTTAGATTCTATGATTCATCACGCATCACCTCAAATTATAAAAGATTTAGGTATTTGGTTATGTTCTATCCTCAATTCAAGTTGTATGATAAGTACTAAATAATTAGTAAGTTAGACATTAAGATTTGGAGGTTTAGAATAATAAACATTATTTTATTTATTTATTTTACTTTTTATGTAAAATGTTTAGGTAATGACAAGATTGTTAAAATAAATATTTTAGTTGTAGCTCTAAATAATATAGAATCTATACTACAATTTAGACACTTATCAATCAAATTAGATGTCAAATGACCAAATAAACACTCGTATCATTCTTGGAATACAGGACACATTGAAAAATATATATTTTTTGGTAGAATTAGATATAATCTTAGATTCTATGATTTGATCCAAAAATATAATTCTATCATAATGTTTCCGATCCAGTTCAGAATCACGATTGTGACGACCTTGCCTCCGTGTCCATCGAGTGGCTGCAAACCCACACCCCCCATCCATCCAACGGCTCCTGAGATCATCCACACGCAAAGCCGTCCCAGGCTAGCGCTTCAAGCACTGATGTTTTCCGGAAAGAAAAGAAGAGGGAATCAATGTCGAAAAATCTTGACCTCCAGACTCGATGAGACTACCACACGTACACGCTTTCTTCTTGCTGCTTTCGCCGGGCGGACGCGTCTTGATGCGCATCCTCCTCCCACACTTCCTCATCGATGCCTGCATTTCCCATCTCCGATGGCAGCTAGCTCCGAGTGATGTATGCAGATGGCAGCCTCTCATTTGGTAAGAGCTGCGCGGTGGGTCGCCGGATGTAACATCCCAAATGTATAAATGGGTGTGTGTTTCAAATGTAAGAAAATGTGTAGAAATTAAAAAATTTTCTCACATCTTGAAACTCATGAACTCTTCTATAATTCTTGTCAAGAGTTGGGGAGTTCAAAAACCTAAACCTCCGGTTGACTAAAGTCAAACCCTTATTCCACTTTGTCACAAATCTGGTGCCAACCTTTGAAAATAATTTTCCTAGGTTCTAGAGATGTTGTGGGACCCCTCTGAAAAATATCATAAGTTTTAAAACTTGTTTGATAATTTTGGAGGTAATTCAAACCCTAGAACAACCTTGATGAATTTCCTGAGGAAAATGTATTGTACAAAAACCTCTAGAAATTTTGTGTAAGGTTGATCCTGGAGAGAGGAAGCTTCAGTTAAAATTTCGGAATTTTTGGAGTTGGTTTGCTACCTCTAAAAATTCCTCCAACCTCAGCTTCAAATTTAAATTCAAACCATGCACTGTTCCTTGGGCTTGAGCCACTTTCCAAAGCTGGTCAAACCCAACCGCATCCTTAGCTCACCAGACCTCCTTTTCCCACCCGCGTGAGGTCGTAACCGTTGGATCAGATCCAACCGCCACGACCTCCGCCACAACCAGCTCAGCCCTGTCCTCCTCCCTCGCGAGGTCTTGCGCTGTTGGATCAAAATCCACGGCCATGACCTCCCTTCTTTAGCAAGCGCACCAGACCTCCCACCTCATCGAGGTTGTGTGCCGTTGGATCAAATCCAGCCGCCACGACCTCCCCTCGTTATCAAGCGCGCAAGTCCTCCCCGCGCGATGTATTGTGCGCCGTTGGATTAAAATCCACGGCCACGACCTCCCCTTTGCATCGTGCGCACCAGACCTCCTTCCCGCGTGAGGTCGTGTCCTTTGGATCAGCATCCAACGCCCACGACCTCCCATATCCTCTCCTCGCCATCAGATGGAGATCTCGTGGCCTGGACCTCCCCTCCCCCTTTCTGTGTCGTGCCCAACTACCCAAACCTCCCGCACCTCAGTTAGTCGCCGTTAGATCCAAATCTAATGGCCACTACCTCCCACCATGGTTCGTTGCCGTTGGATCAAAATCCAATCGCCACGACCTCCCATCGCGCGGTGCGCAATGGCCATGACCTCCCTTCATTGTTGTGTGCCCTTGGATTGAAATCCAAAGGCCACGACCTCTCCTCCATGTTGTGTGCCCTTAGATTGAAATCCAAAGGCCACGACCTCCTCGCTCCTTTGTGTGCCATTGGATGTAGATCCAAAGGCCATGACCTCCACATCCCCTTAGCGGTATCGCGCGCTGCAGTTAAGTCCTCCCCATCGGTCCCGCGCCCTTGGATCGCAATCCAACGGCCAGGACCTCCTATTCCCTTCAACAAGACGACTCCCCTTCCTTTCAAGAATGCGATGGAGATCCCACGGCTGTGACCTCCCCTTTTCTTTGTGCACCGTGCGATAAAGATCTGGTGGTCACGACCTCCCTAGTCCAGATCCTGTGGTTGCGACCTCCTCCCTTTCCGTTTAAATCTTACCGTTTCAGATCTAAGGGTTGTGACCTCCCAGCCTTTCTCATCCAACGGTTGGGAGCATGTCCTGTTCTTCTCCTAGCTCAGGTGCGCGCGTGCGCCATGGCAGAGGAGGAGGTCAGTGACCTGTCTTGTCCCAACGGCTCTGTGCCTGCCAGCATTAAATGCATGTCAGTGCTTTCCGCCTCTAGGCCATGCTCAGGCCTACCCCCCCCCCCCCCCCATCACCACCACGTCCCTGTCCAAGCCATGGACCAAGCCATGGGCTAAGTTCACCATGGAACTTAGCCCTAGCTCATGACCTCTTCACCCCGGGCTTTAAGACCTCCCCTTGGTTTCCCCCTTGGCTTCCTTTACACACCATTGAGTCCTTGCTTGCGCCACTGTGCTTGTGAGCTCAAATCACCCGTGAGCTCCCCCCAACCGCCATTGTTGAGCTTGGAGCTCCTCAGTGGCACAGGGTCCCTGGGGTTTTCCTCTCTTTGCTTCAATTTAAGCCACTACCCTCTGTGACAAAAGCCCTAACTTAAGTGGTTGAGACATTTTCAGGGGTGGCCTAATTTGGAGCTTGGAGCTTTTCGGCCGTGGAGCACATCTCCTTCACCATCGCCGGTCCTCCTCTCTCCAGACCTCCTCAGCACCTCCAAGACCTCCAGGTAACCTCCTGGTAGTCCTTAGATGCTGGGCACCTACATGTATGGTTGTTGCGGAGCTTTGAATTCATTTTTTCCTTTCAGCCATTTTGGTCACCGCGACGCCCATCTCCGGCTCGCCGCCGTTCTGGGCCGTCGCCGCCGGTGTGAGTAGCACCATCTTGTGCGTCTGGCTATTGTGGACTCGTCGGTGCCCTCAGAGTGCGCCGCCGTGCCCTATCTCACCGGCGACAAGCCATGGAACGTCCTTGGTTTTTGTCGGACGCAAGCTGGGCCATGCCATTGTCGGATTTGGACACATTTAAGGCCAAATCTCCATGTTAATCCGCGCCATTTATGGGTTGGGATCGTTATCGGAGCGCGCGTGCATTGGGTGTGAGGTCTTGGGCCGTCCATCTCAAGATCTACGGCCACGACCTCCTCCCCCGTTAGCGCGCGCGAGCTCCAAACGCGCGCGTTGCCAGGAGGACATGGACCGTTGGATCCAAAATCAACGGCCCATGTTCTCTGGACCTGCGCGAGCGCGCGATGCCGCAGGTCGTGAGCCGTTGGATCCAGGATCCACGGCCCACGTTCTCGATCCTGCGGGCACGTGCGCGTTTTCACCGGGAGGTCTTGGACCGTTGGATGCAGCATCAACGGCCCATGTCCTCCCGCGTCTTTATGGTTTTTAGAAAATCCCGAGTGGACTTATTTATAAACTGAAAAAGGTAATGAACTTGTAAAATGCATAACTATTTTATTTTTAATCCAAATGAGTTGATTCAAATTTCTGCAGCTCTGGTTTGAGCTGAGCTTTAATCTAAAAATGATTGTGAGCTCAGTTCGGCTCCAGAAAATGGAATTGTTAAATAGGTTTCAAAACTAACTTTAAATGTTACATTAAAAATTCTTTTAACTTGTAAAATGCATAAGTAATTCTCTATAGATCATTTTTGAGTGAATCCAACTTTGTTGGTTTCCTCTGTTAATGCACTAAATGGTAGAATAGGATTTAGGCATGTCACTATTCTTAAAAGAATTGTGGGTGCATTTTAGCTGTGCTTATTTTCATCTCTTTGAAAAATCATAAAACATGCATCATAGCTCCAAATGAGATGAATCCAATTGGGTTGTTCATATTATGAGGTGCTTGTTTTACTGTAAAAATTTCAATTGCACCACCTTTCTAGAAATTTTTGCTAAACAATTTAATTATGGTGAATAGTAGCAGTTTGCATTTTTAAAGGCTGAGCAGAATTGTTTTGCTCATATATTTTGCATTGAGAATCCAAATCAATTGGTTCTTGTTGCTAAATTCTCTAAAAATCATCCTATTGCTGCTGTAAAAATTTCAGAGCATTGGGAGCAAGTTTGCTGTGGTGTCTTTTTGGTTTTCGTCGTTCTTATCGTTTCTTTTCGCCTTTTCGATTAGGTGTTGACGAGTGTGTTGATCCCGTGAGTGATACTCTGCAGCAAACTGAGCATACCCAGCAAGGCAAGCAGTTTGATCATGTCCCTTATGTCCCAGTACTTTAAAGTCTAATACTTTGTTTAACTTGTATGTATGCATGCTTACTTTGTGTTAAATTATCGATTAGTTGAGCCTATAGATGCATACTCTGTAGGTAAATGTTCATTCTCTACTACTAAGCCTAGGAATATATTGCTGTGATTTAGAGTTCGATGGATGGACTCTTATCACTTAGTAGTTTACGTTGATAATGCTTAGAAATGCTTAGATAACGGTAGAAATGGGCGGTTGTCGACGTATGTCGATGACCTTGATCACACAAAAATTATTATTCCATTATGTCCATCTTGTGCTTTGTTACTTTGTAAAGAAATAAAAATAAAAACAAAACTGTTTGACTTGGCCACAATGGATATTGGTGTGATTGTTGGGTGTGAACGGAATGGTGCCTAAGTCCCCAAGGACCGAATTACTTGCGCCATTGATCCAAGCACTTGTGCGTGCGAACCACACGAGGGGGATATGGGACCTCTCTTGGCTAAGTACTTTGGGAGGTGTTAATTGGGGGTCGCAGGTGGTTAAAACTGTTTTTATAAGGGGAAGAGCACCCTCAGTTGCTTAGGCTGGGCCGGTGTCTCCTATCCTTCGGGTTGTCGCGACTCTTAATTAGCATCATTCATTGGAAATGCCTCGTAGGACTTAGCCGTGCCGGCATACCAAAGGAAGTGTGCTTAATCATGTGGCGAAAAGGCGGTCTGGCGTGTGGGTACATTGGTACACCCCTGCAGGGTTAAATCTATTCGAATAGCCTCGTCCTAAGTTATGGACACGCTTGGTTATTTCCCGCAAGAATTAGACTATAACCTTTAATTAAAATTTGGCATGGGTGGTATGAATGGGTAATTCATGCTATTGTTGTGGTGGCTATTGGGTTAGTCACTTCCAGGATTATTGTTGTCTTCTACCTATTGTTATTATGTTATTGTCTCGTTGTTAATTACAAATTAAAAATGAATTGCAAAACTGCTTTGAATCTATTTAAATATGGCAAATGAAAACTTGCTTTTATGCTAAAATGAGCCTAAAGCCTCCCACTTAAATAAAGCTTGCATGTAGTTAACTATAGTTTTGTTATACTACACGTCAGTCTTGCGAGTACATTTTTGGTACTCATTTGCTTTGCTTAATAACTTTGTTGCAGAGGAGGTAGAGCCCAAAGGGCTTTACTTTTGTGAGATGTGCTGCGGTTGGGAAGACTAGCTAGGCGGCTTGGTTGGTTCCTTGTGGGCTAAAGGCAAACCCTATGGCCTTCTTTTGTTATTGCCATCTTATGGCTTTTGCTTCCGCTGTGTTTATCTTTCTTAGTTGTATTTGGCCGGTCGGCCCCTTTTGTAATAACTCTCTCTATATTATGTATGTCTTTTATTTAATCTAGTCGTGCTTTGGTTCTATGTCTCGAATGGAATTGATGCATGATTTTGTAAAGGGGTGTGTATACTGCATTTCTGGGAAGTATACATATCTCGAAGACACGGGTTATTTTGTTTGTAATGCTAGGGTCAATGGATGACTAAGTATTACAAGCCTAATAAACCGGGGTCCTCACACCGGAGTCATGACCATAATCAATGAAGGGTGTAAGGCGGTAACTTGCTTGCCATGCCTACAGGGCGCACATATAGCATCCTTGATGGCTTTGAGTTTAGGCAAACCTCTCATGAAATCAAAGTTGCTAACTCGCATCAGATGATCAAAATCAATGTGCCCCAAACGTCGGTACCAAAGCCAGAACTCAGAAGAAGATGCAATTAAACACTTGAGAGATCCAGCAAGAGATTCAGAAAAGTCAGCTCCAAAGATCCTACCAACTCTAGAAATCCTAAAAACAAGCTCACCAGCTGAATCAAGTACACGACAGACATTTTTCTTAAATCTAGTCTCATAGCCATCATTAAGAAGTTGTGAGATAGAAAGCAAGTTGTACCTTAGCTTATCCACAAGAGCGACGTTCTTCAGGATGAATTTGTTGTTCACCCTAATCGATCACGTTCCTTCAATCCGCCCTTGTGTATCATCTCCAAAGGTGATGAAGTCATCACCCGTCGATCGCGTGAAGGAGGTGAACCATCTTGAATATCCGGTCATGTGGCATGAATAGCCGGAGTCGACGAACCACGTGCTCTTCCCCCTTCCGCGGCGATCCTGAAAATCAAGGCACAAAAGATCGATGTGCCTCAATACTAGGGTTAGTTAAACATGACTTAGGAACCCAGTACTAAGACACACGTCTGCGAGTAGTATACAAAGCAGAACTGTTATCCTTGATCCTACTTGAGGTTCTATCATGAGCAATGGTTACACGAACATGAGAATCATCCAAGGTTAAAACAAGATTCACAAGTTTTGGCCTAATAGCTCTAGCATGCTTCTCCTTATGAATAGCAACTTCAAACTTAAGGACTTCACATGAAGCACAATGTGAGCACCCGGATTTATTAAGCTCATAATACTTAGTCATCCAATTGACCCTAGTATTATCAACCAAATAAACCCGGTCTCGAGAGATGTATACTTCCTGAATGCAAGATACATACCTCACAACAAAAGAATGTATCAATTCCATACAACACATAGTACATAAGCAACAAACCGAAGTTAATATTAATATGGAATAGCTATTACAAAAGAGGGCCCTTAGGCCAAATAGCAACAATTCTAAAAAGATAACAATGAAGCAAAAGTGCCATAAAGATGGCGATAACACAAAGCCAATCGGTGTGCCTTAACCCCTAGGCATCTGACCGGACCGCCAAGCTAGTCGTCAAGAAGCTGCAACACATAGCACAAAAGTGAGGCTCTTGGAACTCACCCCTTCCTCTGCAACAATAGCCACAAAAATGCCACAACCACGGGCGATGAGTACATAAAGTACTCCGCAAGACTTACGTGTGAGATAACAGGCCTATAACATATGCTACATGCAAGCTTTATGTAAGTGGAGGTTGTATGTCTCATTTAGCATAAAGCAACATTTATTTGCAATAAGGTAATACATTTAAAGGCAAGTTGTCAAATCTGTTTTTAACATTCAAACATCAAGTTTGACAACGATAATAACAATAAGTAGATGACAACAACAATCCCGGAAGTGACTAACCCAATAGTCACCACAACAATAGCATGAACTCCCGCTCATACCACCCATGTCAAATTTTAATTAAAGGTTGTAGTCTAATTCTTACGGAAATAACCAAGCGTGTCCATAACCTAGGGCGAGGCTATTCAATAGTTTTATCCCTGCAGGTGTACCACTGTACCCACACGCCTGCATCGCCTTTCCTTTACGCACACTTCCGAAGGTGTCTTTGTGCGGCTAAGTCCTACGAGACCTTTCCAAAGGATAATGCTAATTACGAGTCAAGACAACCCACGGGAGAAAGAGACATTAGACGACCTGGCCGGAAGCTAATGTTCCCCTCCCACACTATACATATACGTTTTCATTTAAAACACACCAACCGAGCAGCTCATAATTAACACCTCCTAGAGTACTTAGTCAAGAGGGGTTCCAAATGCCCCTCGCGTGGTTAGTACGCATAATTGCTTGGATCAATGGCGCAAGAATTCGGTCCTTATTGACTCAGGCATACCACCACATCCAAAAACCACACCATCCATCCAATATGCCCAAGTCCAATCCACACATTTATTTTCAGATTTTGTATTTACAAATTAACAAAGCACAAGATGGACATAATGGAATAATAATTTTAGTGTGATCAAGGTCATCGACATAATGTCGACAACCGCCCATTTCTACCGTTATCTAAGCATTGCTAAGCATTTCAAGTCGCAATCTACTAAGTGATATGAGCTCATCCGACGAGCTCAAACCACAGCCAAGAACCTAGGCGTAAGGTAGTAAAGACATGGCATCCCTACAGATTGTGCAACTATAGGATTCACTAACCATAATTTAAAACAAAGTAGCAATGCATACATAGAGTTTAAGCAATATAATAGACTTGCAAATATAGGATGAATCATGGTCAAACTGCTTGCCTGGCTGTTGAGGGTCACTTTGTTGCGGAGGATCGTTCTCGGGATTACCACAAATGTCGAACCCTAACGAAAAGGCGATAAAGAGTCGATAAGAATAAAGAAAAGCAACAAGACCCAACAGCAAAAGTTCTCCGAATGATTTGAAATTTTTATAGCAGCAAGGTATTGATTTAACATGAATATAGAAACAAGAATCAACTGATTTGGATCTTTAATGCAAAAGTTATGATGAAAACACTTTTGCTCAGCCTAGTAATTAGAATTAGGTTACTATTCATCGACAAAATTTCTAGACATGTAGGGAACCTGAAAATTTTACAGTAGTTCAAGCATCTCATGAGAGGAACAGCAAAATAGGGTTCATCCCATTTGGGGCTATATTGCATTCTCTACTAACTTTTGAAACAAGAACTTGAACAAAATTATAATGCATGATTATTTCTCCTAGAAACAGTAACATGTTCAAAACTATTTTTCCTAGCAAGTTCATTAATAGAGGAACCCAACAGACTTGGATTCACTCAAAAATCATTTACAGAGAATTAGTTATGCATTTTACAAGTTGCAATGTTTTCTAGTAAACAATTAAAGCCTATGCAAAGTCAAAGTTAATTCTGGACATTTTTGCAACTAACACATGATTACAAGTATTTTTAGATTAAATTATAGGTAATAACAGAATTAACAAAGTTGAGTTTAACTAAAAAGGATTTATATTGAATTTGTTATGTATTTTTCAATTTAACAGGAATTTCATTGCAATTAATAAAGCTGAGAATGTTTAAAATCTAATTTCATGCTTTTCTGGAGTCATATTAATCTTCTAAACATTTTTAGATTAAAGTTTAGAGTATAACAGAATTAATACAACTGGAATCATCTAAAAATGAATTAACATGAAAAAGATATGAATTTCCAAAGTTTAATACCTTTTTCAGTTTGAAAATAAAGCTCTCGGGAATTAATAACACTCAAATCGACGTGGCCGATTATGGGCCGCAGATCTTGGATCGTGCGGCTCACAACCACGGGGACAACGCACGCTGGGGCTGCGGGGACGATGAACGGGACCGTCGATCGTGGATCCAACGGTCCACGTTGAATCCAACGCGACGCGTTTGGATTCCGCGCGCGCGAAGACGAGGTGGTCGTGGGCCGTTGATTTTGAGATGGACGGCTCACGACCTCGCCCACACAGTGAACTAAGAATGCTGGAGCTAATCGCAACCGTAGATCTACAGATGGACGGTCCAGAGTGGACGAAGAACAAAACACTACGAGATCTAGACCGCACATCCACGAAATGGAGGGCGCACAAGGAGCCACGTCGCCCGTCCGACAACGACGACGGCGCGTCCGAAAATGACACCGACGCATTCCTCGGCTCGTCGCCGGCGACACAGGCCACGGCGGCGCGTGCCAAGGGTACCTACGGGTGCACAATAGCACCAGGTCACGCCGCACCACTCACACTCATTGGAGTGGATCGAGCGGCGGCGCCCGGCGATGAGCGGCAGACAACTACGGAAGCGAGGACAAGAACATTCAGCTCATGGCGGCTAAACCAGCGGGTGCCCGAGCTTCAGTGAGCCAAAGGGGACTTACCCGAGTGACGCGGAGAAGCTGAGGTGGCCGGAGCTGCTCCGGCGACGAAGGTCCGTGGCGGCGCCAACAGCAGCAACGAGGGGGCGCCAACCTGGGAGATGATAACGCGACCGGGTCATCAAATCGGGTCCTCCTCACCCCACTGATGCTGCCAGAGAGGGGAATCGAGAGGAAGTGAACTCACCGGCCGCGGAGAAGACGAATAGAGAAATCGGCCGAAAAGGGGAATTCCTCAAATCGAGCTTCCACCTGCACGGTTGGATTCAAATTAGTTGGGGGTTTAGCTCCACCGAAGTGAGAGGGAGCAGAGGGAGCCAGAGATTGAGGAAGAGGGCCACGGGGTTACCGCCTTCACCGTGGGCCAGAGATGCGGCAATGGCGGCCGAGGGCGACAAGGCGATGGGAGCTCGAACAAAGCGAGTGGGTGCTAGCTGGAGCTCGCGGGTGTGTAAAAGAAGCCAAGGGAGGGATACCCCGAGCTTAAGTAGCCAGGGAGGGGGAGAGCAACGGCATTGCTTCCTCGGGTGCTCTGACCGTCATGGGAGCTCCGAGAGCGACGGGAGCAGGTGAGCTTGGGGACAACGAGGGCGGTGCACTGTCGCGCATTTAATGCGGAGTCCCGTTGGCCAGAGTGACGAAGCGACAGGACGCTGCGCCCCCCACGACCTGCTCTGCCCATGGCGCTGACGCGGCCACTGCGTCACGCGAGCTGGAGGAGGACGACGACGCAGAGCCGTCGGATCCTGATCGTGCGGCGGAGAAAGGATCGCGCGGGCGAAGGGGTACGTGGTCGTGGGCCGTTCGATCGAAATCCAACGGTCCACAGTGAAAGCGCCAGCGCCCGAGTCGCCCAGTGCAGTTAGGCGGTTGAGTCAAGTCAAGTGGCTCGAGTCAGACTCGGGTCCGAGCCGGTGGAACAGTGAAAACCAATTTGAGTTTTGAATTTTGGACAGCAGACTTTGGGGATTTAATTGGGGTATCAAAACAACTCCAAAATTTATGAAATTTTAACTGGAGCTTCCTGACACAATGATTAACCTACCATAAAATTTCTAGAGATTTTAATAACATGCATTTTTCTCCAGAATTTTCAGAAGGTGGACTCAGAAGTTTGACCAAGGTTTGACTTGCCTCAAAAATTATTCAAATAATCTCCAAAAATTATGAGATAATTCAGAGGTGTTACAAGTCATCCAAGGGACTTAGGAAAAATATTTACAGAGGTTTGGCACAAGATTTCCCAAAGAGGTTTTTGATAGGAGTGAATTGGAGAATTTGATTTTTGGATTTTGATTTTCCATAATTCCTTTTCAAGAATCACAGATTTGGTCAAGTATTTCCAATTGAAGAAAAAGTTTTATTTTCTCCTCATTTTTATTACCTTTGAAACACACACTATTGTTTGGGGATGTTACAAAATCTCCCTCCTTACAGAAATCTCGTCCCCGAGATTTGGCTCACTCGGGAAGAAAGATGGATAGTCCGCACGCAGACGATCTTCCCTTTCCCAAGTAGCCTCATCCTCGAAATGGTTCGACCACTGAACTTTAAGGAACTTGATGGAACGATTCCTAGTTCTTCGTTCAGCCTCATCGAGTATGCGAACAGGTGCTCGCGATAGGTCGATCTGTTGGACATCGAGAGTCTCCAACGGAGCTTCCTCGCTTGGAACACGGAGGCACTTCTTAAGCCGGGATACATGGAACACATCATGTACCCCTCAAGTGCGATGGCAACTCCAACTTATAGGCAACAGCTCCTTCTTCTCGATAACACGGTAGGGACCGACATATCGAGGAGCTAACTTGCCCTTGACGCCGAAACGCTTATGGCCCTTCAAAGGAGAGACTTTGAGGTAAACAAAGTCATTGGGCTCAAAGCTCAACTCACGACGCCGGCGATCCGCATAGCTCTTTTGCCTGGATTGAGCTGTGCGCAAACGCTCACGAATAAGCTGGACTTGGCGCTCGGCCTCATTGATTGAGTCCGGGCCAAAGAGAGGTCTCTCACCGGTCTCTGACCAGTTCAACGGGGTTCTACACTTTCTCCCGTATAAGGCCTCGAAAGGTGCCATGCCGAGACTGGCCTGAAAGCTGTTGTTGTAGGAAAACTCGGCGAATGGTAAGCATTTCTCCCAATGCTTCCCATAGGAAAGGACACAAGCACGAAGCATGTCTTCCAAAACCTGGTTAACCCTCTCGGTCTGACCATCGGTTTGAGGGTGAAATGCCGTGCTAAAGGTAAGACGGGTTCCCATAGCCTTTTGCAGGCTATGCCAGAAATGGGAAGTGAAGATGGAGCCACGATCAGAAACGATCGTCTTCGGTACGCCATGTAAGCTCACAATCCTAGAGACATAGAGCTCGGCTAGGCGATCGGTACGAATCTTGGTCTTTACCGAAGAAAATGAGCCACTTTAGTCAACCGATCAATGACGACCCAAATGGCATCATTTCCTTCGCGACACAGGTAGACCGGTGATAAAATCCATCCCGATCGAATCCCACTTCCACTCCGGAATAGGCAAAGGTCAAGCGATCTGCTGGGCCGATGTTTCGGCCTTGACATTTACGACGACATACGTCGCTTTTCGACAACGAACCGCGATCTCCTCTTCATTCGGGTCCACCAAAATCTCTAGCGGAGATCTTGATACATCTTTGTGGCCCCGGATGAATGGATAAAGGTGAATCATGGGCTTCATGGAGGATCATATTCCGCAACTCCATGACCTTTGGAACCACAAGGCGTTGCCGAACCTCACAACACCATGCTCGCCCTCGAGAAGCACTTGGCTGTCCGTTCTTGACATTTTCCTTGATGTGGCTCACTCCATCATCCGATCGCTGAGCGGACTTGATCCGATCCACCAAGGTTGGTTGCACAACCAAGGCAATGAGGAACCATGCTCAACTATACTTAAGTTGAGACGCTGGAAATCCTCCGTAGGGTAGGTGGACGCCTTGTGAAACAAGGCATTGCAATGCGCTTTTACGACTAAGCGCGCCGAGAATCTACATTAGCCTTGCTCGGATGGTAGTGAATACCCATATCATAATCCTTCATCAACTCCAACCACCTCCTTTGCCCGAGGTTCAGTCAGGTTGGGTGAACAAATACTTGAGGCTTTTGTGATCCGAATACACTTCACAACGACACCGATTAGGTAATGTCGCCAAATCTTAAGTGCATGAATCACAGCAGCCAACTCCAAATCATGGGTAGGATAGTTAAGCTCATGAGGTCTCAATTGCCTTGATGCATAGGCCACTACCTTGCCTTCTTGCATAAGGACACAACCGAGGCCTCGACGAGAAGCATCGCAATAAATATCGAAACTTCGATGGATATCGGGAAGAACGAGGACGGGAGCGGTGGTCAAACGCTTCTTGAGAATTTGGAAGCTCTGCATGCAAGCATCAGACCACAAGAACTTCTTGTCCTTTTTGAGCAACTCCGTCATCGGCCTCGCGATCTTAGAGAAGTTCTCGATAAAGCGACGATAGTATCCCGCTAAACCAAGAAAACTTCGTACCTCGGTGACCGAAGTAGGCGGACTCCAGGAAAGAACATCGTCGACCTTGTTAGGATCAACGGCTCGCCTCCAATTGAAAGAACATGGCCTAAGAAGGCTACTTCCTTCAACCGAATGCACACTTGTCAACTTCACGTCTGGTGGTGCTCACGCAGCTTGCTCAACACAAGCTTCAGATGCTCGGCGTGTTCCTCATCATTCTTGGAGTAGATAAGAATATCATCGATGAAGACCACGACAAACTTATCCAAATACTCCATGAATACCGAATTCATGAGGTTCATGAACAAGGCAGAGCATTGGTTGCCGAAAGACATGACGGTGTACTCGCAAGCCGTAGCGAGTAGAGAATGCCGTCTTGAATATCCTCGTGTCGAATACTGAACTGATGATATCCCACTCTCAAATCAATCTTGGAGAAAACTCGGGCTCCGGTTAATTGATCAAGAGATCGCCAATGCGGGCAATGGATACTTGTTCTTTACCGTCACTTCATTAAGTGGGCGGTAATCAACGACATGCGTAAAATACCGCCCTTCTTCTTAACGAAGATAGCCGGACAACCCCAAGGGGATGAGCTAGGCGGATGAAACCCTTCTCTTGCAGCTCACTTAATCGCTTCTTCAACTCCACCAACTCGCTCGGTGGCAACCGATAAGGCCTCTTTGAGATAGGGGCGTGCACCGGAGCCAACTCAATGACAAACTCGAGGTCTCGAACGGGTGGCATCCTCGAAGATCGTGGGAAAGACATCAATGAAGTCACAAACTGTTGGGACTTCATTAATATCTAGAACGGACTTCGCCGAGGGCTAAGAGATGTGGACCTAGCAACTTCGGCGAGAAGGAAACGCGAACACCGAAGGGACTAGAAAGAGAGACGGACTTCTTGGCGCAATCGATTTGTCCCATATGACGAGACAACCAATCCATACCAAGAATCACGTCCAGACTCGCAGACTTGAGGAGAATAAGATTCGCTGAGAATCCAACTTCCTCAATCTCGATGGGGACATCCTACACTCAAGCTCGACTCTCAACTCCGATCCGGGAGAGCGAATGAGCAGCGGGACCGACAATGGAGAGAAGAGGAGCTCCCCAACAGCGGCAAAAGACTCAGAAACGAAAGAATGAGACGCTCCTGAATCAAACAAAACAGTAGCAGGATGAGAGTTAACAGAAAGCGTACCTAGCACAACATCGGGTGTCTCCTGAGCCTCCTCCGCGGTGATGACGTTGACGCGACCACTACCCACGCCTTGGGTAGCTGGGACGATCTTACGTCTGCGAAGATCCACCTCCTTGCCCGTCCTCCATTAGGACGAGGGTTGCTCGATCTTCTTAGGGCAATTATTTGCATAATGGCCCTTCGCTCTGAAGAAACAAGTGACATTGGCCGCGGATTGTGGGGGCCACTCTGACCGGCAGCGCGCGTGGCCGGGCACGCGACTGCGAAGGACGAGGAACAAGGCGAGTGACCTCGGGCGCCGAGGATCGAGATCGAACCTCAAGATCGTCCGGCGAGGGGGAAGAACTGGCCTCGAAGTCTTGTAGGTCTCCCACTTGCGCTTACGGAATCCATAAGCTCGAGCCGCATGCTCAAGAACGATGGCCTTGTCGACCAAGGTCTGGAAATCGTGAAAGTCGACAATGGATAGCTTGTCCTTCACTCCTCGGACAAGCCACGCTGAACTTGGCACCTTAGCCATATCGGTGGCCACATCCTCGGGAGCATAACGAGCTAGATGGTTGAACTCAGATACATACTCCATGATCGAAGCTCGCGCCTTGCTTGAGCGCAAGAAACTCCCTTCTTGATCTCCATCAAGCCGGCAGGATGTGAGCCCGACGGAAGGCAAAGACGGAACTCCTCCCAAGAGACGGTGTGGTCTCACGGGCTGCATGGCGAGATAGCTCTCCCACCATGACAAAGCTGCACCTCCACCGGTGCGGCAAATAGCGCCTTCTCGTGCTCCCACATGCGCTATCTGGCTTCCGCTCCACCAGACGGCCAATCGCTCAGACGAGCGGGTCCTCGATCGAGAAAGGTAGGGGCTGAGTACGAAGAAACTCAGCAAAGGCCCCCACGAGGCCGATGGGCATTCCTCGCCCAGATCTCAAGCTCCGGAAAGTGCGGTGGTGTTGCGCGATGACGCCCAAGAGAACTCTCTGTCATCCGCGCGTTGCGCTCAATCAAGAAGAACCTCGGCCATGGTCGGAGGAGGAGGAAGCTCGTCGTCCGGACCACCGACAACCTTGGCCGCTACGAGTGCATCCACCATCTGTTACAAGAAACCTTGGTTAGCAACTAGACTCGAAAACAAAGCCTTAAAGAAAGCAAAAGCGATCGACTAGGGAATGGAATATCACCCTAAACGAAAGCCAAAACAGCGAGTAAATCAACTTTAGAAGCTTCTAAAAGACTCTCAAAACAGCCAAGAAACACCAAAAGTAAGGCTCAACTTCTCAACTCACTAACCCGTATTGAATGAACAGTAGTTGCTCGAGAGGATTAAAATCAGATTGTAACGTAAGGGTTAATACTAGTAGAGAGCAATGTTAATTCAGCGAAATACGTGTTAGATACTTAGCTAACTAGTATCACATCTTACCCTTTTATTCCCACAAGTTTTAGTTGAATTAACCTCTCATTTTCTACCCTATTTAGAACTTATGAGCTCGCTGTCCGAAATTGGCGATCGCTGTCCAGATTTTGCATCCAAGCCTCCAAGCCAAATTCTTCAACTTCGAAACTTCAAAACCTTGTAGAGGGCAGCTAACACTTCAATTTGCCAAACTCATTAGTTCCCAAAACCCAATTAATCGATAACACTATCTTTTAACAAGGAAGAGAGGAAAACAGCTTTTAAAACTCAAATTAGAGTGAGATGAGAAGAGAAAGCTAAGATAGATGAGGAGTAAAATCTGAGAATTACTTAAGCTTTCAAACTCATTTAACACTTTGAAATTAGGTTTTCAAAATATCCTAAAGACGACCAAGCTTGCGTTATTACGGTCGGGACGGCTCGATACCAACTTTTAGGAGCACCGGATTTATTAAGCTCATAATACTTAGTCATCCAATTGACCCTAGTATTATCAACCAAATAAACCGGTCTCGAGAGATGTATACTTCCTGAATGCAATATACATACCTCACAACAAAAGAATGTATCAATTCCATACAACACATAGTACATAAGCAACAAACCGTTAATTAATATTAATATGGAATAGCTATTACAAAGAGGGCCCTTAGGCCAAATAGCAACAATTCTAAAAAGATAACAATGAAGCAAAAGTGCCATAAAGATGGCGATAACACAAAGCCAATCGGTGTGCCTTAACCCCTAGGCATCTGACCGACCGCCAAGCTAGTCGTCAAGAAGTCGCAACACATAGCACAAAAGTGAGGCTCTTGGAACTCACCCCTTCCTCTACAACAATAGCCACAAAATGCCACAACCACGGGCGATGAGTACATAAAGTACTCCGCAAGACTTACGTGTCGATAACAGGGCCTATAACATATGCTACATGCAAGCTTTATGTAAGTGGAGGTTGTATGTCTCATTTAGCATAAAGCAACATTTATTTGCAATAAGGTAATACATTTAAAGGCAAGTTGTCAAATCTGTTTTAACATTCAAACATCAAGTTTGACAACGGTAATAACAATAAGTAGATGACAACAACAATCCCGGAAGTGACTAACCCAATAGTCACCACAACAATAGCATGAACTCCCGCTCATACCACCCATGTCAAATTTTAATTAAAGGTTGTAGTCTAATTCTTACGGAAATAACCAAGCGTGTCCATAACCTAGGGCGAGGCTATTCAATAGTTTTATCCTGCAGGTGTACCACTGCATCCACACGCCTGATCGCCTTTCCTTTACGCACACTTCAAGGTGTCTTTGGCACGCTAAGTCCTACGAGACCTTTCCAAAGGATAATGCTAATTACGAGTCAAGACAACCCACGGGAGAAAGAGACATTAGACGACCTGGCCGAAGCTAATGTTCCCTCCCACACTATACATATACGTTTTCATTTAAAACACACCAACCGAGCAGCTCATAATTAACACCTCCTAGAGTACTTAGTCAAGAGGGTTCCATATGCCCTCGCGTGGTTAGTACGCATAATTGCTTGGATCAATGGCGCAAGAATTCGGTCCTTGTTGACTCAGCATACCACCACATCCAAAAACCACACCATCCATCCAATATGCCCAAGTCCAATCCACACATTTATTTTCAGATTTTGTATTTACAAATTAACAAAGCACAAGATGGACATAATGGAATAATAATTTTAGTGTGATCAAGGTCATCGACATAATGTCGACAACCGCCCATTTCTACCGTTATCTAAGCATTGCTAAGCATTTCAAGTCGCAATCTACTAAGTGATATGAGCTCATCCGACGAGCTCAAACCACAGCCAAGAACCTAGGCGTAAGGTAGTAAAGACATGGCATCCCTACAGATTGTGCAACTATAGGATTCACTAACCATAATTTAAAACAAAGTAGCAATGCATACATAGAGTTTAAGCAATATAATAGACTTGCAAATATAGGATGAATCATGGTCAAACTGCTTGCCTGGCTGTTGAGGGTCACTTTGTTGCGGAGGATCGTTCTCGGGATTACCACAAATGTCGAACCCTAACGAAAAGGCGATAAAGAGTCGATAAGAATAAAGAAAAGCAACAAGACCCAACAGCAAAAGTTCTCCGAATGATTTGAAATTTTTATAGCAGCAAGGTATTGATTTAACATGAATATAGAAACAAGAATCAACTGATTTGGATCTTTAATGCAAAAGTTATGATGAAAACACTTTTGCTCAGCCTAGTAATTAGAATTAGGTTACTATTCATCGACAAAATTTCTAGACATGTAGGGAACCTGAAAATTTTACAGTAGTTCAAGCATCTCATGAGAGGAACAGCAAAATAGGGTTCATCCCATTTGGGGCTATATTGCATTCTCTACTAACTTTTGAAACAAGAACTTGAACAAAATTATAATGCATGATTATTTCTCCTAGAAACAGTAACATGTTCAAAACTATTTTTCCTAGCAAGTTCATTAATAGAGGAACCCAACAGACTTGGATTCACTCAAAAATCATTTACAGAGAATTAGTTATGCATTTTACAAGTTGCAATGTTTTCTAGTAAACAATTAAAGCCTATGCAAAGTCAAAGTTAATTCTGGACATTTTTGCAACTAACACATGATTACAAGTATTTTTAGATTAAAGTATAGGTAATAACAGAATTAACAAAGTTGAGTTTAACTAAAAAGGATTTATATTGAATTTGTTATGTATTTTTCAATTTAACAGGAATTTCATTGCAATTAATAAAGCTGAGAATGTTTAAAATCTAATTTCATGCTTTTCTGGAGTCATATTAATCTTCTAAACATTTTTAGATTAAAGTTTAGAGTATAACAGAATTAATACAACTGGAATCATCTAAAATGAATTAACATGAAAAAGATATGAATTTCCAAAGTTTAATACCTTTTTCAGTTTGAAAATAAAGCTCTCGGAATTAATAACACTCAAATCGACGTGGCGATTATGGGCCGCAGATCTTGGATCGTCGGCTCACAACCACGGGATAACGCACGCACGTCGCGCTGGGACGATGAACGGGACCGTCGATCGTGGATCCAACGGTCCACGTTGAATCCAACGCGACGCTGCTTTGGATTCCGCAGCAAGACGAGGTGGTCGTGGGCGTTGATTTTGAGATGGACGGCTCACGACCTCGCCCACACAAAGGAACTAAGAATGCCGAGCTAATCGCAACCGTAGATCTCTGAGATGGACGGTCGAGTGGACGAAGAACAAAACACTACGAGATCTAGACCGCACATCCACGAAATGGAGGGCGACAAGGAGCCACGCCGCCCGTCCGACAACGCATTTACGGCGGCGTCAAAATGACACCGACGCATTCCTCGGCTCGTGCGCCGGCGACACGAGCCACGGCGACGCTGCGTGCCAAGGGTACCTACGGTGCACAATAGCATCAGGTCACGCCCGCACCACTCACACTCGCTGGAGTGGATCGAGCGGCGCGCGCCGGCGATGAGCGGCACAATGCACGGAACGAGGACAAGAACATTCAGCTCATGGCGGCTAAACCAGGGGTGCCCGAAGCTTGAGTGAGCCAAAGGGACTTACCCGAGTGACGCGAGAAGCCGAGGTGGCGGAGCCGCTCGGCGACGAAGGTCCATGGCGGCGCCAACAAAGAAGAACGAGGGGCGCCAACACGAGATGATAACGCGACCGGGTCATCAATCGGGTCCTCCTCACCCCACCGATGCTGCCAGAGAGGGAATCGAGAGGAAGTGAACTCACCGCCATGGAGAAGACGAATAGAGAAATCGGCGAAAGGGAATTCTCAATCGAGCTTCCACCGCACTTGGATTCAAATTAGTTGGGGTTTAGCTCCACCGAAGTGAGAGGGAGCAGAGGGAGCCAGAGATTGAGGAAGAGGGCCACGGGGTTACCGCCTTCACCGTGGGCCAGAGATGCGGCAATGGCGGCCGAGGGCGACAAGGCGATGGGAGCTCGAACAAAGCGAGTGGGTGCTAGCCGGAGCTCATGGGTGTGTAAAAGAAGCTAAGGAGGGATACCCCGAGCTTAAGTAGCTGGGAGGGGAGAGCAACGGCATTGCTTCCTCGGGTGCTCGACCAGTCATGGGAGCTCCGAGAGCGACGGAGCAGTGAGCTTGGGGACAACGAGGCGGTGCATCACGCGATTTAATGCGGAGTCCGTTGGCGAGTAATGACGGCGACAGACGCCGCTGCGCCCCCGACCTGCTCGCCCATGGCGCCGACGCCATTGCGTCGCCATGAGCCGGAGGAGGACGACGACGCAGAGCCGTCGGATCTGATCGTCTTGGCGGAGAAAGGATCGCGCGGCGAAGAGTGCGTGGTCGTGGGCCGCTCGATCAAATCCAACGGTCCACAGTGAAAGCGCCAGCGCCCGAGTCGCCAGTCGCAGTTAGGCGGTTGAGTCAAGTCAAGTGGCTCGAGTCGACTCGGGTCCGAGCCAGGAACAGTGAAAACCAATTTGAGTTTTGAATTTTGGACAGCAGACTTTGGGGATTTAATTGGGGTATCAAAACAACTCCAAAATTTATGAAATTTTAACTGGAGCTTCCTGACACAATGATTAACCTACCATAAAATTTCTAGAGATTTTAATAACATGCATTTTTCTCCAGAATTTTCAGAAGGTGGACTCAGAAGTTTGACCAAGGTTTGACTTGCCTCAAAAATTATTCAAATAATCTCCAAAAATTATGAGATAATTCAGAGGTGTTACAAGTCATCCAAGGGACTTAGGAAAAATATTTACAGAGGTTTGGCACAAGATTTCCCAAAGAGGTTTTTGATAGGAGTGAATTGGAGAATTTGATTTTTGGATTTTGATTTTCCATAATTCCTTTTCAAGAATCACAGATTTGGTCAAGTATTTCCAATTGAAGAAAAAGTTTTATTTTCTCCTCATTTTTATTACCTTTGAAACACACACTATTGTTTGGGGATGTTACACACAAGGAGCAGAATCAATTTTATCCTTAAACTTGGCAAACTAAGCACTAACTGCTTCTATTATATCTTTTACTTCATGTTCACGTTCTAAGCAGAAAGAGCAAAAGCTAGACTCGACCTTATTAGAAACAACCAACCTGCTAGATTCTAAGCATTTTTCATATGGAGCAGATTTAACTTTAATTAACTCAGTTCTAGCATTTTCTAGTTGGTGCAAGGCAACATCATGAGCAGTTTGCAATTTAGCAAGTTCAGAGTGTAAAGCATGGCAGGATGAACATTCATCAGCATCAAGATTTTTAGCATTCACAAGTTCTAGTGTGAGATTATCAACTTGTGACTCTAAATCCTTGTTCCTAGCCATGGTGAACTCTAATGTTTTATCCTGACTAAGTAGTTGCTCAAAGATAGTATCACATCTAGCAGAGAGAACATTATAGGATGGAGGTACCTCATCGATGTCGACGAAGTCGGCCATGAAGCACATGCCGGTGAAGTCTTTTGCCTTTCCTTTCTTCTTGTCTTGAGGGAGCTCCTCCTCCTTGTCCTCCTCGCTCTCGGAGTCCACATCGCTCATGGATTGCTCTCCAAAAGTGGCAAGGACTCAATGAGCGGCCTTCATGAGCTTGGCAGCATCAAACTTAGACTTGTTCCCTTGAGGCTTCTTCTAAGCTGCCTTCTCATCCTTGTGGTTGCCCTTCCCTTTTAGCTTGGGACAGTTCGCTCGGATATGGTAGAGCTCTCCATACTCATAGCATGTCACAGGGTCACCTCTCTTCTTGTTTCTCACATTGTTATAGGCCCGTGTGAATTTTTTGGCGAGAAGGGCTAACTCAGCCTCAGGAATACTCTCAAGTTCCTTTTCATGGATTGCAGATAAACAGGCAAGTGAAAATCCAGAGGAAGACTCAGAAGAATCATCAGAAGTTCTTTTAAGAGGACCAGCCACCAAAGCCATGTTCTCTTTCTTAGGATAACTGACTCTCTTGATCTCATGAGTCTTGAGCTTGCTATAGAGCAGCTCCAAAGAAAGATTAGAGAGATTGACATTCTCTTCAATGGCAGTAGCCTTCATCTCCCACTCCTTGGTGTTGATTGCAGGCAAGAGGAGGATGGCATTCTCAGATTGAGAATACTCGATGTCTACTGCTCTCAACTGATTAATCACCTTCTTAAAACGAGTGAATACATCATCGATGCTCTCTCTAGGACGCATCTCGAACTTGTTGTATTCTCACTTGAAGACCGTCTGACGTACTTACTTAATTTGGGGCGAACCCTCATGGTAGGTTTCGAGGGTATGTCAAATCTCGTGCGTGGTCTCAAGATTACAAATCCTATCATACTCCTATCTACCAAGCCCAGCATATAGAAGGTTATTTGCCTTGTGGTTGTTAGCCAAGAGGGCTGCTGAAGTCGGCGTAGCAACCTCGGGCAAAACGAGCGGGGCTCGAACAACCTCCCATATGGCTTGACCTTCGCTCTGAAGGGAGACATGCATACGATTCTTCCAATAGGCATAGTCGAGCCCATCGAAGATATGCGGCTTGGTGGAGTACTTCTCCATCGCCAAGTTCAGTGACCGGTTAAAATCAAATTT
This sequence comes from Phyllostachys edulis, assembly GCA_036346405.1. Lineage (NCBI taxonomy): Eukaryota > Viridiplantae > Streptophyta > Magnoliopsida > Poales > Poaceae > Phyllostachys > Phyllostachys edulis. The sequence continues at coordinate 95,556,369 of CM070545.1, read as the reverse complement.
GAATTAACCAGGCTCTGATACCACTTGTTGGACCGAAAAGGCAACTAGAGGGGGGTGAATAGGAGCACGATCTCTTTTTCTCCTTGACTGAATTCAATACTAATTTCACTCCAATAGCTATGAAAGCTATAAAGATCAATATACAAGCACAGTGGAAGACTTGTATTGAATCCAATCAAAACCCCGAAGCAAATAGACCAAAATCACAAAAACTCAAACCCAAATTAGTTGGACGGTCAGACCTCCTTATAGTTGGTGGTCTGACCTCTCCTATGGGCGGTTTGACCTCTAGGCCAATGAACAGTAAAATCAGCCCGAACTCAGACTCACAAATTGGTCTAACTTTTGATCCACAACTCCAAACTTCACGAAACTTGAAACATATGTTCTTTAGGATGTCAGGAACCTATTCCAATCAATGATCGTGAAGATCGTTGCAAAAGTTCCGACCTTTATCCGTTTTAGTGAAGGTTGTTTCAAAACCGAGTCAAAACTAAAATATAATCCAAAGACTTGCTCGTGGGTAATAGATGATCAAGATGATCTTAGATGCATTATCACATGTCACAGCAAGCAAGATCCAGGCCAGAAACCAAGAGAAAACCAACGGATCAAGGAAAGCCCCAAAATCACAAAATAGAGAGTAAGAACAAAAAGAGACTCATCTTGTGAAATCTTTCTTGGATTGATTTGATATTGATATTGGTTTACAGCCACTCTATCCAGGAGGACAAAGGCTCAACACATGAGCACACAATCAATCCAACTCCCTAGAACCCTAACCTCTCCACTATTCTCTCCTAACCCTAAAACACAAACTAGGGTTTTAGATATGAGGGTTGGGAGGTGCACAACTAGTACCCTCTCCTATTTATAGTGGAGGCTAGCTTCTAGAAGGTTTTCCCTAATGGGCACCTGTTAAGCCCACACACAAACGGGTTTCACTTACGCACGCATTTTAAAGCATCATTTTCATCTCCTCTTGACCTAAACCGCTTCTCCTTGCGCCGTCTTGCGCCGTGGGTTAGTAAAAGGTCATCAAGGCGGTATTTAGGTGAAGTTACCAAAATACCCCTTCTCGATCCTCTCCGAAGACCGAGTCTAATCTTCGTGAAGCAATCCCATACTTCGCCACGTGTAGGTTGATCAACGGCTCTCTTTGTGTCGGCAAGTCTCTCCCATCCGGCTCCCACCGAAACCACCATGGCACTTGCACCGACTCCCGCGCCGCTTGATGCAACCCGTCACACCGAACTTCTCGTTCGGTCATCGTTGTCCATTCTGCGCCATGCTTGAGTCTTCTGACTTCACCCGGCATCCTCGATCATTCTGAACCTCAGCTCTCCAAGCTTAGTTCCGATCATCCGCGCCGTTGACCGTCGTTGACCTCCAAGCTTCCTGCACAACAATAGATAAAGAAATCGATTTCGGGGACAAGTTCTTCGCAACTTGACCCACGTTAGCCAAAACATGCATCATGCAACACATATGCACTGAAACCCATAAACTTGACCTAACCAAACAATCATCGCCGCCAAGATGGCCGATTTAACAAGTCAAAAGCGGGTCGATCGCCACCCATGGCGGCCTAACCGCCCCGGCGGCCTCGATCGCCCTCTGGCAGGTTTGACCGCCCAGTAAGGGACTTAGCCAAATTCCACCTTGAAAATCCGAAACCTTATGGAATTTTCAAACGAATAGAACTTTTGACTCGAAACTCCACAAAATATGAGACCAAGTGTAGAAGAAACATCTCTCTTGCCTACACCCTCTATTTTTGGCCCAACTCCAAACTCAAAAGAAACTTTATGGCTGGTCAGACCGCTGCCCATAGGTCGGTCTGATCGCCAGCCACTCGACCCGAGGGTTGGCAGGTCTGACCGCCAGAGGTGGTCGGTCTGACCGCCTGAGGCCTGACAGCCTTTGAACTTCGTTGAAAACGAGTGTTTCAACAAACCTTCAACGTCATTGCCAATTATATCATCATCCTAAGATCGTAGGCATATCCACATGATATCCACAATCCCAAATCATAAATTAGGTTTTTCTTTTGGAACGACTTAGGAACTCCACATATAGGTATTCCCTTTATAGTGGAGACTAGGTTTAAAGAGAACACCCTAACGGGCCCTTGTTAAACCCACACACAAATGGGTCTGCACTCATGCATGCTTCTCAAAGTGGATGATGAACCGGGCTTCCCGAATCTGTTTTTTCGTGATCTTTATCTTCACTTGATCTAAACCACCTCTCCTTACATCGTCTTGTGCTGCGGTTTAGACAAAGGTCATCAAGGCGGTATTTTGGTGAAGTTACCAAAATACCCATTCTCGATCCTTCTCCAAAGACCGAGTTCAATCTTCATAAAGTAATCCTATGTTTCGCCACATGTAGGTTGATCAACAGCTCTCTTCATGTCGACAAGTCTCTCTCATCCGGCTCCCACAGAAACCACCATAGAACTTACATCGACCTTCGTGCCTCTTGATGCAATTCGTCGCACTGAACATCCCGTTCAAATATCCTTGTCCATTTTGCGTCATGCTTGAGTCCAATGACTTCACCTAATATCCTCAATCGTTCTAGACCTCAGCTCTCCAATCCCAGTCCCGATCATCCTTGGCGTTGACCGTCGTTTACCTCCAAGCTTCTTGCATAATAATAGACCAAGAAATCAATTTCAGGTATAAGTTTTTCACAACTTGACCCACGTTAGTCAAAACATGCATTATGCAACACATATACACTGAAACCCATGAAATTGACCTAACCCACGATCATCGCCGCCTCGCTGGCCAATGAACAGGGCAAAACCATCCAGATCGCCACCCATGGCCGGTTTGATCGCCAGCTTGGCTGGTATGATCGCTAGCTAGGGGACTTAGCCAAATTTTCCTCGGAGACCACTCTCTCTCTCTGAAAATTTAAAACGAATAGAACTTTTGACTCGAAGCTCCAAAAATTATGAGACCAACTACATAAGAAACCTATCACTTGCTTACACCCTCTATTTTTGGCCCAGTCCCAAATTTGAAGATCAACTTTTGGCAATCAGACCACCGCTCACGGCGGTCGACCGCCACCACTTGGCTCGCCTATAGGCGGTTTGACCGTCATGCGGTGGCGATCAAACCGCCAAAGAAGGTCGGTCTCGATCACTGTCCCGCCAATTTGACCGTCTGAACCTGATAGCATCCGAAATTTTGCCGAAAACAGGTGTTTCAACAAACCCTCGCCACTATTGTCAATTGTATCATCATCTTAAGATCATGAATATATCCCTATAATATCCATATCTTTAATTAGGGAAATTATGTCAGTGACAAATTTAGGAGAACAAGCTCTCAAACAATAAAATTATGTCATCTTGAAACAATTTCACAACGGGATGAAATGTTGAAATGTGTCATTTCACACATTTGTCTAGCAACAGAGCTTCTAGACACATCCTAACAAAGCTGAGCTATGCTTCCCATACTAACGACCTTAACGGCAGTAAGGCGCTCAGGAAAACTTGACTAGTCTACAAGCTTTCTTGCCGTCTTCCCTGTGGCGGAGCCCGGCGAACAGTATGGGAAAAGCTTTCCGGCTTTCAACTTCGGCGACGGAAGGAATATCTGCTATGCACGGCGAAATTTCCCCGTGCATGCCCGTGATGCGAACACTTGACTAGTGCAAGCTTTCTTGCCGTCTTCCTGTGGTGGATCCCGGCGCACAGTATGGGAAAAGCTTTCCGGCTTTCAACTTCGGCGACGGAGGGTATCATATGCTGTGCACGGCGAAATCTCGTTGTGCATGCCATTGCCACTGTGCAAGGTTGATAAAATCGTGACTCAATCGTAGAATCGTACGGTTCTACGATTCTATAACACTAAAACGATTCAAATTGCATTTAGAGTCGTACATAGTAGAATCACACTTTAGTAGTAGAATCAGAAAGAATTATGGTAGAATCGAGTAGAATCACATATCATCTTAAATTATAAAAGATTTAAGTGTTTGGTTGTGTTCTATCCCTTAATTTAAGTTGTATGATAAGTACTAAATAATTAGTATGTTAGACATTAAGATTTAGAGGTTTAGAATAATAAAAATTATTTTATTTATTTATATTAATTTTTATGTAAAATGTTTAGGTAATAGCAAGATTATTAAAATAAATATTTTAGTTGTAGCTCTAAATAATATGGAATCTAAAATACAATTTAGACATTTATCAATCAAATTAGATGTCAAATGACCAAATAAACATTCGTAGCACTCTTGGAATACATGACACGTTGAAAAAAAAATTTGGTAGAATTTGATATAATCTTAGATTTTACAATTCGATCCAAAAATATAATTCTACCATCCAATTCAGAATCAGGATTGTGACGACCTTGCCACCGTATCCATCGAGTGGCTGCAAACCCACACCCCCATCCATCCAACGGCTCCTGAGATCATCCACACGCAAAGCCGTCCCAGCGCGCCTGCACACACAGTAGTTTTCCGGGAAGGAATCAAGAAGAGGGAATCAATGTTGAAAAATACTGACCTCCAGTAGACTGCCGCACGTACACATACTCATGTTGATCCAGTACACCTGCTCGCCGGCCGGACGCGTGCGGTGCCGCATCCTCCCTCCCACATCCTCTTCGATCGCCCGGCCTTTGCCATCTCCGACGGCAGCTAGCTCCGAGTGATGTATGCAGATGGCAGCCTCTCATTTGGTGAGAGCTGCGCGGTGGGTCGCCGGAGTCATCACGGAGAAGGTCCTCACCAGCAAGCTGGAGGAGTGGGCGTCCCGGTTCTACGACCTCGGCGGCGACGTCGACAGCCTCAAGGCGCAGATGAGCTACGTTGAGATGGTGCTGGACATGGCCCAGGGAAGCCGGATCCGGAACGCTCACCTGGCCAACCTCCTCGGCAGGCTGCACCTGCTGGTCCACGACGCCGACGACGCACTGGACGAGCTCGAGTACCACCGCCTCCGGCACGAGGTGGAGCGACGAGAGCCTCCTCGCGTCGCCACCACCCCGACGGTCAACGCGTCGCTGACGGCCACGGCCACCTACGCGTTTCATCTCCTAAGCGATGTGGCCAGCCACCAGCCGCTGGTCTCCTCCATGTTCAGGGACATGCTCGTGTGCCCCTGGGACCGGAAGAAGCGGAGAAAGCTCGCGCACCCCACTGTCGACGCCAGTGTCTCAGCTCATCCGAGGGTGGAGCTTGACATGAGGGCCCTCAGCCGGCGGATCAGAGATATCACAGCCCAGCTGTGCGATGTCGGCGACCAGGTGCGCAAGGCACTGCAGCTGGAGGAACTGGAGTCCATCAGCCTTGCGGTTCACAGGCGGCCGGAGAATCCACGGCTGACGACTTCGTACCCTGCCGGAGAGCTGAAGATGTTCGGCCGGGACGAGCAGAGGGACAGCATCATCGAAGTGCTGACCAACAACAGGTGCCGCAGCCAGAGTACCCTGTTGGTGCTGTCCGTCGTCGGAAATGGCGGCTTAGGAAAGACTACTTTGTTGCAGCATGTGTACCACGACCGGAGAGTCCGGAGCTTCTTCCACATCAGGATGTGGATCTGTGTGTCCCGGAGCTTCGACGTCATGCGACTAACGCACGAGCTGCTGGAGGCTGCCACCGGAGAGAAGCAGCATGGGGGGAGTGAAAACTTGGACACCCTTCAGGCGAAGCTACAGAAACAGTTGCAGGGTAAGAGGTTTCTGCTGGTCTTCGACGACCTGTGGGCTGTCGAGAAGAACAAGTGGGACTTGCTGCTGGCTCCACTTCGGTGGATTGAGGCGATCGGAAATGGTACCATCTTGGTGACAACCAGGGACCGCCGCATCGCTGAGCTCATCAGCACAGCACCGCTGATAAATTTGAGTGGTCTGGAGGGAGAGGCCTTTTGGGATTGCTTCAGAGCTTACATATTTGGTGACGAGAAGCACCATGGGCATCAACCTTTACAGGATATTGGAAGACAAATCGCCAGAACATTGAACGGTTACCCATTGGCGGCGAAGAGTGTGGGAGCGTTGCTACGGAAGGAACTTAGCATTGAGCATTGGAGTAGAATTTTGGAGAGCAGAGCATGGGATCCCCAGAATGGAACTGATGGCATCATGTCTATTCTAAGGCTTAGCTATGAGCACCTGCCTTTTCATCTCCAGAGGTGCTTCTCATATTGCTCATTGTTCCCAAAGGGCTATCGGTTTCTTGCAGACGATCTGGTTCGTATTTGGGTCTCACAAGGATTTGTTGATCCTGAAGATGGGAGGAAGCCAGAAGGAGTTGGTCATGAATACCTGGATGATTTGGTGAGTTTGGGCTTCTTTGAGAAAGTGGACAAACCAGCATATACTCGGTACCTTATGCATGACTTAGTTCATGACTTGGCAATAAATGTCTCTTCAAATTATTGTTTGGCGATTGACCGCCTTTCCAAATTCAACTTACGCCCATCAGCAACCATTTGTCATCTGTCCATAATTACAGAGTCTATATATCATGAAGACAGATATGGAAATATATCACGTAATGAGGATATTGAAAAAGTAGTAGCCAAGATAGCCAGCTTGCTGCAGATGAGATACCTGAGGTCCTTAATGCTGTTCGGTAAATATGATTCTGATTTTGCACAAGTTTTCAGAAGGGCTTTCAAAGAAGCAACAAATATCCGCTCAATAATACTGTCCACACTCCCCTATCACGAAGTTTCTCTGTTGTGCGACTTAGGTCAATGCATTCATCTTCGCTATATAAGAATCATTGCTGATGTTCATCTGTATTTGCCAGAAGCTTTGTGTAGACTCCACCATTTGCAAGTGCTGGACGTGGGAGAATGCAATGGTGATTTGCCAAGAAATGTCTATAATCTTGTCAATCTGCGATATTTATTGGCTCCACCTGGCATGCACTCAAAGATTGCCAATGTTGGGAGACTGAACTCTCTTCAGGAACTACAACACTTTGAAGTTGGACATGACAAAGACTTCAAAATAAGACAACTAGCAGATCTGATGGACCTTCAAGGATGGCTCTCAATATACAATCTAGAGCATGTGTCAACAAAAATAGAGGCAGAAGAGGCTAAACTCAGCCACAAAATTTTTTTGAGTGGTCTGAGCTTATGCTGGAATGAACAGTCCACATGCTGCACACCAGCTGATGAAGAACATGCACTTCAGGGCCTTCAACCACCTACAAGCATCAGACATCTTGGCATCAATGGATACAGTGGTGCAGAAACTCCAACGTGGTTGGCAAATCATATTGTTCTCACCTCTCTGCATTGTCTTTATCTAGAGAATTGCAAAGGGTGGAAAAAATTACCAGCATTATGGCAGTTTCCAGTTCTTAAGAAGCTGCATTTGATTGGCATGCCTGCAATAAAAGAATTGCAAACTGCTTCTTTGGTGGAAGTGATAATATCTGACATGCCAGAACTACAGGTATGGTATGTCACAGAAAGGCACCGACTAATTGATGACCTGCAGTTACTCAAAATCTGTGATTGCCCCAAACTAAGAGACTTGCCTTTACCGTCTTCATGTGATACTGAAGCAGTGAATTACCACCATCTTCAAAGTGTGGTGATTAAGAATTGCTCTTGCCTGATGCCACTACCTCCACTTCCTCTTGGTCCTAAATGTAAGCTGTTGATTGAGAATGTGCCATCATTTCCATGTAGGCACATATCTTACAGTGTGGATACCAATCCATGCTTGCTCTTAAAGGGGAAGAATGAACTGAGAGTTCTGAATGGAAGTTTTCTGTCATTTGAACATATACAATTTTTGGAAGAGCTCTCTATTGATAGCTGTCCAAGCCTCATTTGGTTCTCATGGGAAGGATTCCACCAATTCAACGCCTTGAAAGATCTGACCATATATAACTGTCCAAACCTGCTCTCGGTGCCAATGACACCAGTGGAGCAAGAGTATGCTAAGGGCCTTCTTCCATCACTTGAGAGACTCGAAATATGGTCCTGTGGTATCACCGGGAAGAATCTGTCTTGTTTGCTATTACATCTACGACATCTCTCCTTCCTTAAGCTAAAAGCATGTCGACAAATCACAAGTTTGGCCGTGGCCCAACAAGAAGACCAAGGGAGCTCGATTTTCCCATCCAATGGTGTGGCAGCCGACGGCTTGCTGCACATCCGACCTAACTCCTTGCCATCTCTCAGAGAATTATGCTTGGACAACTGCCCAACAGTTTGTGAAAATAGACAAGGTCTCAGAGGACTTGTCACACTTGAAAAATTGGAGATATATGAGTGCCCGAGGTTCTTTTCTGATTTAGAGTCAGAAAATGAAGATATGCATCATGTTGAAGGGACATGTCTCATTCCATCATCACTGCAAGAGCTCAAGATAGCTAGTGTGGAGTGGAAGTTCTTGTCCCTTCACGGACTCACTGCTATCGAGAGGCTATCCATTCGCCACAGCAGCTTAGAAGCTATTGACTTGGAATCCTGCGTGGAGTTGAAGTATGTTGAGGTCTGGTGCTGTCCAGCACTGTCATACCTCCAAGGTTTGCGTTCTTGCATTCAGCTCAGGATATTGGAGGTCATTTTCACTCCTGGGTTTTGGAGAGCTTGGGACCTCGCATTGCAAGGAGAGGGAGCAGAAGATGAGTTATCATTCCCGGTGGACCTTGTCCATACGAATGACAGTTCAATTCTTACCATTTCAATATGCAAACACCTAAACCACCTTCGACGGTTAGAGTTTCACTGCCTTTGCAATAAACTGGAAGTGGAGCAAGAGCAGGCATTTGAGCATCTCATCTCGCTCAATGAGCTCCAGTTTTTAGAGTGCAAGGAGAGCTTCTCCTTACCCGCAGAACTACAGCAGCTTACATCCCTCAGGAAGTTAGAGATCATGAATTGTTCAACTATTTCCTCATTTTTTGAGAGAGGTCTTCCATCTACCTTGGAACATTTGGCGATTGTTCACTGTGAACATCTTGAGTCATTACCTGAGGGAATGCAAGGACTCTCCTTTCTGAAGAAATTGGAGATCAAGTATTGTCCACGCATTCAGTCACTACCAGAAGGGGGCCTTCCAACTTCTCTTAAAGAGCTGAGGCTTAAAAAATGCAGCAGCATGCTGCAGCAGCAACTCCAAGAGATGAACAAAACTGACATGGCGATCTTCTGGCTATGATAAGATTTCTGTGGAAAGGCATATGCTGCAATTTTCAAAGAGCTGCCACTCTTCTGCCAGGTTTGCTTGAATAACCCCATTATGTGTACGTTTCATGATCATGTAAGTTCTGAACTGTAATTTCCCTGTAGCAAAGAAAAATTATGTCTGTAAGTATATAGTGAGAATTCCATGTGTAGAATCACATTAGCATAATGAGATATGTGTTAAACTCCAGTGCATGAGTGCATCAACTAGATACATGTTCTGTGAGTAACGACAACAATTTCAGGCTTTAGACTTCTTTCTCAAATATTGAATAAAACAAACATTAGAACATTACCAGTCCTACGACAGTACTCTACACAAATAGATGAGTCATACTGTCCATTACATATCCTAAAAACGATTAAAATTTCACAGATCAAGCCTTTTTTTCAATAGAGAAAATACGTGCTCAACATTCTAGAGTTGTACTGCAGAACTGAAACTTAGGCAATAGATTTCTGAAGAGCTGAACTCTCATTGTGAGTACCTGTACTCTGCAAGTTCTCACGCCCTGCAATTCTGGACCAGAAATGAAGAAGAATTTGTGGTGGCGCCGATGTGAATCATTGCATTATGCCAAATGCTGATTCTGCCTCCCAAAGAGGAAAGGAATAAGTAAATTCCTCAATAAAAAAAAGCCCTAAAAAACTTCCTTTTGGTCGTAGATGCTAGAACTTCACTGTTTTGTTCTCTGAGCTAATAGTATGTGTCCAATGGTAAAATTGACAATGTGCTGTGCCACTCCGAAATCTTGCAGTGTTGGAGCCAGGATCCCAAATTAAACCTTGGAGGTGGGCGTTGCGCGCCCGCACGGGCGAACCATCGGGCGCTGGGGATGTGCCGGCGGCAGGTCGGTGGCGGGCGGGCGCTGCGACCAGCAGAAGCCGGAGACCAGAGGTTCATGGAGGGGCGCCCGACGAGATTGATGGCAAGCGGGCGTGGGCGACGGGAAGGAGAAGGAAGTCCGCGGCCTGACTACCGCGGGCTGTGGTCACACTCAGGTCGGCAGGTAACTGTCACCCACCGCCGGGAAAGCGGCCGACAGGCGAGCGGCGCCGTGGCAGTTGGCGGCGGATGGGCGACGCGCTGGGCGCTAGTTGGCCGGCGCGTGAGTCGTGGCGGCGCTCAGACGGGCGAGCGCCGGCGAAAGGACAAGAGCACTTTAGTCAGGCATGTTCTGTCCCTAAACTGAAAGTCAAAATTATCCAAATTTGAAATTTGGTACTGCGAATTTGTTTGGTTTTTAATGCAAACGGCAACTCGATCGTATTTACACGCACATCGCAGAGTATATATACGTGCTGTGAACGAAGTTTCGCTGCATATTGGGGCTGTTTGGTTAATTACCCTAACGTGTCAAATCAAAATTTTGTTAGTACCCTAATATTTTGGCTAGCGTTTAGATTATTACCGGTGTTTTGGCGTGCCTAGCAAAATTTGTTAGAGCCAATGGCTCTCAGTTCAACTGCGCTGGCCATAAATTTGGCTTACCTCCGGCCATTCATGAGATGAGGTGGCAGCAGCCAATAGGCGGCATTTAATGCAGGTTTTTTTGATTAATCAGTTTTAAATGATTATATTTTCTAAACCGGGTATTCGATTTGTGATTCGTTTGAACCGTTGCGTTCCTTGTCATTTTATCAACAAAACAAAATCACTGTTGGCATATTTTAGGGCAAAAAAAATTATATATCAAGCGGCGCCGCGTGTCATACTCACAATTTTGGTAAATTTTGGCATGGCTACAATCCAAACACATCAATTTCGGTATTGCTCATGAATTGGTATGACTATGATCCAAACACAATTTTTTTTTGCCTTAGTTTTGGCACTATCCCGGTTTTGGCATTACCAAAATTTTAGTATGATTATCTAGGGTTACAAACCAAACATGCCCATTGTCTAATTACTAGTACAATATATAACTATAGCGAACATTAAAGAGGAGGATAGAACTTGGTCCCTTGCGGGGTCAAGAGCTTAGAGTTTTTTAATCCCTCGTAATTAAGGCATTTCTTTAATCTTACACTTCACGGTTTTGATTCCGTCCTGCTCTATTAATATAAACAGACAACCTTTCTGTCAGTTTTTTTTTAAAAAAAATAAGACATACAATTGTTACACTATCATGCCGCTTTAGTCACGAGCGGGGTATTGTCTAATTATTAGTACAATCTAACTATAGGTTCGGGTTCGCTTACGGCTTACCCCAAGCCATAATTATCCAAAATTGAAATTTGGTGATGTCAAATTAACCCAATCGTGTTTGAGCTAGATTCAGTATTACACCTAAAAGCCTACAATGCAATGGTACTGTGCTGTGCTCTGAACTGATCTTCATTTTTATCTTATTTCACTATTGCAATCTAATTGCAGTCACTCATACAATTCTTAAATGTCTATCTACTTGCTGGTTGTGCATTACAAGAGATTGCAACCAGGGACAAGATGCATTTTAAAAGTATGTAACCAGCGTGGTCTCGTCGGATCTTCCTGTTATTAGAGTAAGTTCATAAAACCATACAATTTGGTGTCTATATATGTTCAACGGATGGTGCTAGGAATTAATTTGCTTATTTCGTCTGCTTTTTGTGTAGGCTTTAGCGAGATTTGTTTAAACTGCAACGATAATAGTTGTATGAGGCATGCAAAGGAAATTAAATGACATGAGGTGTGCACAAGAAATTTCAAAGCGGAGCGACAAAAAAAATGATCACAAAATTAATCCAAATTGGAATGTCAAATGATAAAATGTGTAAGTTTCAAGAAGAAAAAGAAAACATGTGGCTTGAAACCGAATAGCTTGGAGGATGGTGATAAACTAATGGTACTGCCAAGGAAAAAGGAGTGTCCAAGCCCGTGACTTTCCCATTTCATCCTCATCCTTTTTTTTATACTAAAGATAGTTTAAATAATCTAGCAATTGTATTGGTGAACACCGTCAAGTATGGTAATGGCGAAGCACATAGATGGTAGAGCACAATACAAAAGAGGTAGTATAAAAACATTTCAAAAAAGAAAAGAAGAGGTAGTATAAAGACATTTTCTCCTTCTCAAGTGGCTAGGTTGCCAAAAGAAGTTTTTTTAATAAATTTTTGAAGTATTTTCCAGAATTTTAAAATGCTTTCCCCGGTTTTTCCGAGCCTAAAAAGATTTTTGCAGATTTATTAAAACAATTTCAAAGTCTGAAAATATTTCATATGGACTTCCTCCTATCGTCTTCCTCACATCGTCCTCTCCTCTCAGCATGGCGCCACTGTAACAAGCTCGCGCCCATCTCTTCCCCAATGCAACAAGCTCTTCTTTTCCTTGTTAGCGAGCACGCCTCCCTCCTCTTCCTTCCTTTCTCCTCTCTTTTCCCCTGCCGCGCCATGCCGCCATGGATGCATCATGCTATCTTTTCACGAAGTAACCGCGCGTCCATCTTTGCCTCTTGTGCATCCCCCACCTAGACATGGTCGTCTTTTCCTCACCGTAGAGTGTCGCGCCTCTCCTTCCTCTCTCTCCCTTCTTTTCCCTGTCAAGACGACTTCGTCGTGCCCTACTTTTCTGCTGCCACTCTCACATGTCTACCTTTCCCTTCCCTGCATGCTTCCCTCACCCCCACCTACGTGTTGTTTCCCGCATTTTGTCGTTCTCCAAGCCATCTCGTCCTCCTTTCCTCCTTTTCCCACTAGACCCTATCCTCACCCGTGTTGCACAATAGCAGAGCCCCTTCGCTCCGGCTATAAATAGCCCTCATCGTGCTGCCATCCGGACTCGCCCCACTTCGCCATCCATCCCCCTCCATAGGAGCTCCCTCTGTAGTGCTCTCGTTTGGCCAGAACACGGTCGGCATCCTCAGCTCCGGTGGACGCGCTCCACCGAGCTCATTGCAAGCCGCCTCACTTCCAACTCTGCCTGGTGAGTTCTCCCCTCATTGCTCATGTCCTTTTGCGCCACCATGCCCGAGCATCATTTTCCCTCACTAAATTTCATTCTTCCCATAGTACGTTAACTTGCCCTTATCATCTTCCCTATCTCCAGCCACCGCCGCCCTCGACGTTGCCACCTCTCCAATGAGCCTCTGCCTTATTCAACCATGTTTTCACCATCTTTGTTGTCCCCTTTGGCCTTATGTGGCCTTATGCGTGACTTTGTTTAAGCATCCCATCACCGAGAAGTTGTGTCGGCGTGAGCCATGCTTACGTCGTTGCTATCGCTCGTCGCCCGGGCACCCGGTGCTCCTTTGCCCTGTAAAGACCACATGGTGAGTTACTCGAGCTCACCTAAGGCCTTCGCGCCAGTTAATTTTGGCCAAAATAGTGTCCTGTGTAGTCGCACCATAGCAGTACCTCACCCACCATATTCCATCGCCGCTGGCACCACTCCGGTGACCATAGGTCCTCGTGCATGTGCTGCGCCCATCGCAAGCACCTTTTATAGCTTGCTCCATTCCCAGACTCTCATTTCTTTCACTCCCCTGCCGATGCCATCGCTTAGCCAAGGCACTCCCATTGTTCACCGTTGTCGTGCTGCTGCTACCGTCCACTATTCTAGCCACTACCACCATTAGCTTTGTCAATCCCTCGATGTTCTATTTTGCTAGTTGCTAGTTGCTCGTGCCTCTCTGGCGTCCCCACGCCGCCGGTGAGCTCGCCAATTGAACTCGGCCATGGCCGAAGCCAGCCCCCCATGTCCCTCTCTCACCAACAGGTGGACCCCATAGGGAATTGTACTAATTACGACAATTAAGACTAATAACTCACTAGCATGTGGGTCCACTTCATTAAGTTAATTAGATGTCTAATTTAAATCGGTTTAAAACCTTGAGTAACTGACATCGTGGCCTTACCTATTGGCCCAAATTAAAATTAATAAAATTCTGACCTATACATCCCACCTGTTAGCCACTCATGATTTTTCCCGGGTATTTCCATTAGAAAATAAAATATAAAATCAAATAAAAACCCTAGCAATGTACTTTGTTGTAACATCCCAAGTTATGTTACCAAAATAAAATTAATAAAGTTATTATTTTATTGGATTTTCTGAGAATTAAAAGGGTTTTACTGTTTTTCTTGAATTTCCTAAGTTTTAAAAGTCAAAAATAAAATTTATTGAGTTTTCTGGGTTTTATTGAATTTAAAGTTAAAAGGAAATTTTTAATTAATTTCTTAAATTTTTGGATTTTAAAAGTTTTTTCCTATTTTCCAAAAATTAAAGATAATTTATGTGCAAAAATAAAAGCCAACTTTAAGCTGGAAATAATTTTACTAAGTTCAAAATAATTTAAGGAATTTCTATGAATTTTTATAGAATTTTTGAACTCTTTTTGCTATTTTCTAAAAGTCCATTTGATTTCTTTTAATTTCTAAATTCAAAAAGCAATTAAAAATTGCTTTTTTGTTTTGGGCTGAATTCCTCTTTTTGGTCCAATTTTCCTCTCGCCTTCCCAGGCCCATTCCCCTTTCTTCCCTCGGCCCCAAATTTATACCACCCCTCTCTCTCTCTCTCTTCCTCTCACTTACCTTAGGGCCCCCCTGTCAGCTGCTCCCCTTCCTCCTTCCTCTCTTTCTTCTCCAACCGCCAGCGCCATTGTTGGCCACCTCGCAAGCTCCATGCGCCATTGTTTTTCCTCCCCCTTCTTCCCCACACACGTGCGCAATGACCTCCTCAACCGCCGTTGCGCCTGTTTCTCCCTTCTCCCCCTTTCTTCGCCACCAAACTCCCTTATCCCGCCACCAAAACCGCGCCAGCCATCTCGCGCTCCCCACCGCCTTGGTGTCCCCCTCGGCCTATAAAGGAAACCCTGTGCACCACTTCTCTCCCTCATTCTATCCCCCAATTCTTAGCCCCTCCCCTCCCTTCCTCCGACCACAATCGCAGATTTTTCTTCGTCGACCGCCACGCCTTTCACCGTCGATTTCACCGTCGACGAAGGGTCCCCAGCGACATCTTCCACCCCGTTGGCTTCACCTCTCCTTGCTCTAGCCCGTGCTACCCTCGCCATCAACAGAGCACCGCCACGACGAGCTGCGCTGCGACGTTGGCCACCGGGCTCGCACAGTAGCCGACGAGGTGAGCATCACCATCCCCGTGTTCCCCTCTTTATTTTCCACCCCTCGCCACCCTTCACGCCTCCTGTTCACGGGCCGTGCCACCCTCAAGCATGGCGGTTTTTCTTGATGTGGTGCCACATCACCTCGTTTGCCCATGTGGCCGGCTGCCGCATGTAGCCACGTTAGAGCCCACATGGCATTTCCCTTTTTTCTTCAGAAAATTAATTTGGTCGGGAAACCTAAAATCAGTTTATGACATCATCATGACGCAATAAATGGATTTCCTTTAGAAAAATAATTCCTTAAATCCAGAAATTCCGATTTTCATCATTTCATGTGATTTTTAATCTTCCGAGAGCCTGTTCTCCTTCGTTTGAGCTCTGATTCAAGTGATTCAAATTTATAAATTCATCTAAATTCAATATCTACCTCCCATAACCAAAATTATTTAATTTGGAGTTTAGTTAAATTTTATTTGTATTTGGCTTATTTTCGCATATAGATTTCGACGACTTCAGAGATCTAGATTTCAACGTCATTTGAAGACAACAATTAATTGAGCACGGCAAGTTACATCCTTTGATCATGTTTGATCCCAATATTTTAAATTTTTTAGATTATTATTGCATGCTTATTTATATTCAAGTTAATTTAAATTCCTATTTTAAATTTATAGTTAGGCCCAATTCCATTTGTATGGCCAAATATTGATATTGAAATATCCATACATTTTCACCTTAGATAAAATCTAGTTGGTACAATAGTATAAACTTGAACATTTTGGGAAAACTTCAGCTTAGCCATGCTTAGACCTCAAATATTTGATTTTGGAATTTTTAGCCAAAAATCAAATATGGTTTAAATTGTATCCATGGCATTGGTGTGTTATGGAAGTTTACAAATGATTTGAAAAGCAAAATAAAATGAAAAACGGGTTTAGACTTGGGCAAAATGGAAAGTTGGTGGGTGTAAGTTTATGCACGGGCTTGTCTCATCGAATAGTCGAGGCCCAGGGATTGTTTTGGAAGTCACCCAGTCAGTTAAGGACCGGTTTGCGAGCTGCGGATTGTAAAGCCCTTCCGTACTACCACAAGTCTGGAGTGGGACTGACTAGGCTAAATAATTTATCATGTTCTAGCATTACGCCCGCAGGTTGTAGTTGTTAGGTGTACCTTTTTGGGTTATGCAGACGATGGTAAATGACATCCATGTCTATCGGGGCGTGCTTCGGGCGATGGTAACAAACAACCATGTCCGAGCAGGTTATCCCCCACAACAGTGAGTTCCGGGTTGATGGTAAATAACGTTCATGACTTGGAGTAAAGCTCATCAGGCGAATTGATGTTAGAGCGTGGTATTGTAAAGGCCTTTTGATAATCACTTAGTCGCACACCTTCGGAAGTGTGTCAGATGGACATTAAAAGTTGATTATCCCTTGTGAGTAAAGTTGTACAACCTCTGCAGAGTGTAAAACTATTTGAATAGCCGTGTCCACGGTCATGGACATGCTGAGCAAAGCCTTTCGCGGATTAGACCATGGTTTTGCTTTTAAAATGTTTTGACAAAAATGATTTCATAGATGTTTATTCCATGTGAAAAATTTGGGCAGAAAGCCTGATGTAAGGGGGTTAGTCCTTCACCACTTGTGTATGAAGGTTTATCCTACAATCAATAATTGATGATTAAAAATGAAATTTAATTTTAGATATTGTAAAACTTGAGCTTTTGAATTTAGCTATTGTATTCAAAATGTTAAATGTTGCTTTTGCACAAATAACCCTATAAGCTCTCCTTTGATAATATCCATGCATGTATTAACTCTGTTATGGGCGTAACTTACGGAGTATATTTTTGTGCTCACCCTTGCTTAATAAAATGTTGTTCAGGGGAGAAGGACTTCGCTATCGGTGTGGATCTTGACGACTAGGTCGCTTCCCTAGTCGATTGCCTGTGGCAGATTAGCTGGGCTCTACTACTTCTTCTTCTTCGTCTTCTGCTGTGCTCTTTATTATTGGCTCGTAAGCCTTTCTTGTAATAAATTATGATATTTATTAATAAAGTTATGCGATTTATGGATGTTACCATATTTGTTTACTGTGTGAACTAGCTGTTAATCATGGGACTAGTTTAGAAATACACAGAGGATTTGGGGGTGTTACTCCCGAGTCCGACATTTGTCTCTCTTTTTCTTTCATTTTCTCTCCCGACAAAATTTTTGATCATCTGTTCTTCCTCATACAAACTCTGATTGACCTCGTTCTTATTTCTCAATTTTTATAAAATCAAGAGCTTTCTTCTGGTACCAAAATTTTAAATTTTTAGAATTGTGTGAATTTATCTTGTATTTATTTGTGTTATTTAGCTTTCTCCCGTATAGAAAACGATACACCGGGTACTTTCAATGCCGAGCCAGAACAAGCCAAGCACCCCCTTTGATCATATTGATCCCAATTTTCAAATGCTATGTTTTTTATTATAAATTATTTGTTGCATGCTTAATTTGAATAAAATTGTTATATTCTCATGTAGGACTTAGATATTGCCAAATATTGAAATAAAACCTCCTTGTCATTGAAAATCCCTGCCATTGTCACCCTAGGATTACTTACCCATTTATTAGAATTAACTGGTGGGACTTAGTCTGATTTAGGCAATAAAATGCTTAGCCATGATTATTAGAAAATTGCGAAAAATCCTAAAATAGAGATGGGACATTTTGGAAAATCGTTTGTGACACATTTTGGAAAATTTATGGAAAATCTATGTTGGAAAAATGGAAAACAAAATGATTTTTGACCTGGGCGAGTGGAAAGTTGGTGTGGATTCGGGGTCAATGTTAGTCTTGCCCGGGTCACCTAAGGACCAAACTCAAGTGTCGTTGATCCAAGCACATATCGTACAACCACATATCCTTGTGGCGAGGATCTGGCTAAATAATTTACTAAGTTATGGCATTATTCCTACAAGATATAAATGTAGGTTTGTCTTGGCGTGCGGACGATGATAACAGACATCCATGTCCAAGGGCACACTTGTAACTTGGATGCAAGGCCGTACGACACAAAGATGTACACCTCATTGTCATGGTAAAGGGTGTCCATACTTTGAGGGATGAACAGAAGCGTTGATGTTAGGGCGAGGTATTGTAAAAGCCTTGTTGTAAACATCTTAGTCGCACGCTATCATGTTGCGTGTCAGGCAGACACTATAAGATGGATACATTATGTGGGTAAAGTTGCAACTTGGATGCAAGGCTATTAGATTTTAGTTTCAGAAACTAGTTTAAGAAAATGATTTTGGACTCATTGGGATACATCGTATATGGTGCACTAACGGGCTTGTGCTACCATACTAGTGTAGGTACTTTAGATAGTACCCTTTCAAAGATTATTGACATCATTACTTGTTATGTGCTTACTTTTGTTTAAATTCATGTCTTTACAACAATCACTTAGAAATTACTATTATCCACTGGAAATTTGCTTTATGCAACTATAGTATATAGCCTTCCTTTGAATGGCCATGCATGTAGTTAATAGCATTCGTAGAAGTCTTGTGGAGTACGAAAGTACTACACCTAATTGCTTGTTGAAAATTTACCAATTGAAGAAGAAGATCCGACAATGAGTTACTTCTATGCCGCCAGATTTGGAGATGACCAAGAGGCCGAATACTAGCGCACAAACACCAGTTGGTTACATGTTGGGCTATGGCAAACCATGTGGGAATTAACTTTTATCTTTCGCTGCAGACTTTGTTTAATGTATTTGGTCCTTATGGCCCTATTTGTAACATAGCTTAATATTATCTAAGCACTTTTTAAATTAATTTCGTGTATGGATGTGATGCAACAATGTTGACTTTGTGCACTTGCCACTGATCATGGGACTAGTACGGTAACACGCAGAAGGGTTCCTGGTCAGGCGATCTCGAGGACTGACAGTGTTGGTATTAGAGTCATATTGGGTGTAGGTTTGACTTTAGTTAGCCTGGTCGTTAGTTTAAGTACTTTTGCGATTCAAAAACTATTTTCAAAATTTTTAAAAAAGTAATTTCCAAAAATTATAAGTACTTGCTCTCCCCTTATCCCTCTTAGAAATTCCCTTACTTGTCCTTGCTTCAATTTTGGATTTCTTAAAAGTCGTTTTCTAATACTTTTCCTCATTTTAAAAACAATTATAGTGTCTCGAGGAACCAAGATCTTTGAGACTTGCATCGTGCGCTACCTTGGTTTTCTCTAGACCCTATGGACGATGTTGCAGAAGCTTGGACACACCCAGAGGCCTGAGTACTCCATCTACCTCGTGAGACTTAGCGGGAACATGACTGCGTACTGCACTGAGATAATCATCAACGCCAGGAACATCGAGGGAAGCCGCCCTTACACCTTCCAGGGGAAGGGATCGACTACGCACCTATATATCTAGGAGGCTGCCTACATGGCAACTATTGGGATGCGTTTCCGCCTTTCCGACGTCCAATACTCACCGTTCCGCTACTACCCTTCCCGACCTGAGATGTGGTGCGTCAACCTGTACTACGACACCATTGACGAGAACAACCCGGCCATAGTTCACCTTTCAGCTATGGTCAAGGCCTTGGATCAGCACTATCGTCGCAATTTGGATGCGCTGGAAGCAGCACGTCAGCAGTTGCGCATCACTGAGGAGCAGCTTGAGCCCTTTGAAAGGATGAGGCTTTTGGTACGGACATTTGAACCTGCACTAAACACTAAGGATTCCCTGGTTTGCGACGTTCATATCGTGAGTGAGGAGCCTGTTCACCCCAGGCGTAGGCCACTCCTTTCGGCCCTGGAGTACCCTCACCTGGTTACTCCTCTTCCCGTGGGGAATCATCCCGTCCCACTCACCGTCATCGCCTAGAGTCTCCCACTCCCATAGCGGAGACTGAGCCTCATCGTATCTCGAACACTGAGAATATATATGGAGGTTGCGAGTGACGCTGAGTTTGGTTCAGACTAGACCTATAGGATAGGTCACTAGGACTCACTTAGGGTGATGTTGTTTAGTGAGTCATGTATTCCCCTACTTATGTATCCCCTAGTAGTAGCAGCAGTGGCAGTAGGCGCTGCAATGTAATATTATATGGTGTGCCTTCAGTTGTGTCGTGTGAACTGCCTATTTGCCTATGGGCGTTGTGTTTGCAGTCGCACGAAACCTGTCTTTATTAATGCGTCTGTGTTGGCCCTCCGGCCATTGTATGATAGATTTGGTTCTTTGAAAAACTTGATTTAGTTGGCTGCCCAAACTCTACCGTGACACTCAATTTTTTTGTCGCGATAGGGTTTGGCATAGCGACGATTTGCCGCAAGGGCTTAGCAGGGGCGCAGTAGAGGATGGGGTGCCACGGTAGGGGTGCGGCGAGGCGCAGCAGAGGATTGGGTGCCACAGTAGGGACGCGATAGAGGATTGGTTGCCACGACAAAGACACGACAGAGAATTGGCATTTCAAGTCATGGTAAAATCAGAGAGGTAAGGGAAATTTCAAGCCATAGTAAAATTAGAGAGTAAGAAAAATCCCAAGTCATAAACGGTTTTTAATACAAACCGTCTGTGATAAGATACTTATCACAGACGGTTCGTATTAAGAATCGTCTATGATATGTCATCACAGACGATTTTTGTATCAAACCGTCTGTGATTTGCAGCGCGGGAGTTTGAAAAATTTTGAACACGTGCACGGGAGGCAAAATGTTTTGGCGCTGTCCTTATATATTATAGCCACCCCAACCTTGTCTTCCATCAGTCTCTCCCTCTCCCCTGCCCACACCAGCTCCGGCGACCACTCTCGATTCCCCGTCGCTGTTCGGCGAGGAGACACAGCCGACGAGGAGGAGGAGGAGGGATGCGGAGGAGCTCCTTATCTGCCGCAGGAGGTAGACTGCCAGAAGGTACGTGTACATCCCCAAAACATATACAATTTGTTGGTTGTTTGTTATAAAAAAAAATCTTAATTTTGTGTTATCTAAGGTCGGAGCACCGCCGAAGGTTTTCAGTCGTCTCTCCTTGCCGATGAACTTGAGTCAAACTCGGATGACATGCAAGAACAGCTTGTGATTTGCTGGTGATGTACAAAGAGGAACTCATAAGACCAATCTAAGAAGCCAATGAGTTCTTCAGGAGCTTGGAGGTACATATGGTTTCTAGCTAGTTTAACTCTGTAACTTTATTCTTTTTTTCCATTCGGAGAGGACTTTGTGAAACCTTTTGGTTTCCCTTTCCTATGATGTGTTTGCTATTAGAATTTTAATTGAATTTTAGTTGTCCTGCTAGAGGTTACATATGAAAGCTACTGTCCAATAATTGATTGGTTTGGCTCAAAATTCGATTTTTTTTGCAATAGAAAAAACTATCACATACGGCTCTGAACAAGAACCATCTGTGAAAATAGACTATCACAGACGGTTCTGAATAAGAACCGTCTGTGATAACTTTTTTCACAGACGGTTTAAAAACCGTCTGTGATAACCTCATGTCATTACTGACCCATAAATTCAGACGACTCATGAAACCGTCTATGATGATATTTTTGAACCATCTGTGAAGACATTTTCTGTAGTAGTGCAAGCTACCCCTGGACAGCCACCAAACCGCATCCAACCAAACCCGGTGCACTCAAGACAAGAGCCAAGCTTAACTTAGAAATATGGACAAGAACTGCTAGAAGAACCCACTATGTCTCAAGTGTTAGTTGCTATGGAGCAGAATCGCCAGACTCAAACTCTCGTCCTGCAGCAAATTGCACAAGGCATGGTCTGCAGCTGGAGCAGCCATAGCTGCAAATCAACCACAATCAAGGTTGGCCGAATTTCAAAGGACCAGGCCACCCACTATATCTCAATCTATGGAGCCAACAGATGCACATGATTGGCTATGTACTATTGAGAGGAAGTTGGAGATAACACAATGTGAGGATCATGGGAAGGTTCTTTTCGCCTCTCATCAGCTCGAAGGACCTGCAAGTGCATGGTGGGACAACTTTTGTGTCATGCAGCCCAATGTTCAGGCTATCACTTGGGCAGCATTCAAGGATGCTTTCAAGAAGGCTCACATTCCATCTTGACTTGTTGGGATAAAGAAGGGTGAGTTTCGTGCCCTGAAGCAAGGAGGCCAAACCGTGAACAAGTACTTGTATAAATTCAACCGCCTTGCTAGATATGCTCTAGAAGATGTCCCCAATGACACAGCTAAGGTGGAGTGTTTCATGGACAAGCTCCATCGGGGACTTTAGTGCCAACTAATTACCCATGATTTCCCTGACTTTTAGACTATGGTGAACAAAGCACTTTGCTTGAGGATAAACGTCGTTCTTTCGATAAGACACGCAAGCGTAAGATGGCGCAGCAGAATCCCATAGATAGCTTTCAGAAACCTCGTACTTGGCATCCACTAGTAGCAATGTTTTCATCACCATCTGCAAGGTTTCAAGCTCAATGTAACACCCTGGCTATACGGAAGCCAAGATGCTACCTAATCTTCTTACACAATTCAACAATAAGAATTTATTCCAACATTTTAATATCTACCGACAGCTAAACATCAATTCACAAGAGTATTGTTACACTAAGCAACCTAAATTTTAGCAAGTATGTAATCTCTAAATTTCAGATTATAATGTTGAGTCAAGAAGAATAATATCAAGGATATATCCGGTAAATGTAAAACATCAATTAGTACGAACAAAACTTAAGGACGATTAATAGAAAACATCATGACACCAATTATTACAATTCATAACTCTCATATGAAAGATAGTTACAGATTTATCATCCAAATTATGACATAAGTGAGAGAGTGAATTTTTCCAGGTGACTACTCCGTTCCCAAAGCGTGTCGTTCTCAAAGGTTACCTAAACATAAAACTTGCAAGAGTAAGTCCACGACTCATCAAATACAATTGAATATCATGGAAAGCATCAAATAAAATATATGTCATTCACAATATTTCAAATACATAAGAAAATGCCATGTATCTTATACAGGTATGAAAATGCACCCACTCCTCTTCTGCTTATACCGGTATAGACAGTGAACACCCGTCAGTGTTCACTCAGGCTCGCATTATCGAAAATCTTTTCTAAGTTCAACATACTAGCCATTTCCATCCAATGGCTACCCAAATAAAGTTTTGATAATTGAAATGATATCAGGGCAAATTAATACCTATGGTAATATATCTAAACAAGGCTAAGCATGACACTTAGATACAGACTTAGTGACTATTTAAGTATACCATTAATCCTAGGGCAACAAAGGATAGTGTCCAAGATCAAGGAATGGAATTTAATCACTCAATTAATAATAAGGTATTTACTATGAGTTTATTGACAATATAATTGTAATAAAAGTAAAGCATGCAGATGACAATTTAAAACAATATAATTTGCATAGAAATGTAGGTGCAATATGATCAAAGTGTTGAATCACCTTGCTCACAGTCTTGTTGGTCTTGGTTGTGCTCGATCTGCTGCTCTTCTAGAGCTTTGGAATCTATTTATATGAAATTCAACCAAAATTGAATAAATCCGAATGAATTGAAAATGCATTTAAATAATTCAAATAAAGCCAAAAATTCAAAACTTTGGTATTGTTGGGTAGGGTTTTAATTTAGATGAATTTAGAAATAGGTGGGCCATCCCCATTTTCAAAATTTTCGAATTATTTTTATATTGAAAATATGCTACCATCACTGACAGCTGGGGTCCACTGATTTTTATTTTATTTTTTATTTATTTTACAATTATAAATTCTTATTGTGACTTACATGTAGGGCCTAGGATATTTTAATTTCTTTTCTAATTGTAAATGGAACAATGAATTGCAGGTGGGGCCACTAGAGTTTATATTTTCTATTTTAACTATTTTCCAAAAGAAAATCATGAGTCACTCACAGGTAAGGCCACGGTACACGTGGTATCAGTCCACAGGAACAGTTCTTGGGCCATGGACCCACAAGTCAAGGGCACAGGTCTATAGATCGGGTCTACATAGTGCCTTTTCAAGGGTGGGGCCACATGTCATAGGCTCGGAACATAAATTAGGCTTTAATTAGATTTCCTAATCACCTTAGGCCCACATGTCATACTAACATTAGCCAGTAATTAAATTATTTACTAACTGCGTCATTAATCCCTAATGATTTTGCTATAGTGTTTCTACCCCCAATTCGCATCAGAACAAGGGGGATGTCATGGTGCGCTCAGGCCAAGCTGGACCTCAGCACCGATGAGTTGGACCTCGATGACGACCTGGGAACCCCGAAATGGGTTCCCACGTCCTCAGCGACCCCAAAGATGGTGGCAGCGAGGGAAACAACAGCACACAGCGGCGCGCGATGGCTACGATCTGGTCTACGACGACGGCGGTGAGCCGGTGGCTAATCCAGAAGGGCGGTGCGCGCATGAGAATCTATAGCTCGAGGGGGTTCTAACGATACCACCGACATGGTGCGGATAGCTCTGTGCACGGATGTCCACAACGACTGGCACTAGAGATGAAGGTACCACGTCACAGTAGCTAGGTGACACTGTACGGTTCAAATAAACTTGCACATTAGCCTAGCCAACCCCTAGAACATGAGGTGACACAAGCACTTATGGGTTTTCGGCTGAGACGGCGTATCCGGGTGGTGAAGGAGGTTGGCAACGTGACCGAGGTCACCGGCATGGAGGGAGAAGGCAGCGGCATTCAGGGCATTCCTATGGGAGGTGAAGGTGGGGATAATGAGAACAAGATAGAGGGGGCCTAGGCGGTGCTAATGGAAATGAGTGCCAAGGTCGAAGCTCACTTGAGGGGTCGGCATGGCTTGGTGAGAACAGGCAGTGCAGACGACTCGGTCACTGTTGGAGAGGAAGACGGAGTGCCCGGCGCCGATTCTGTGGAGGAGGAGGGAATCCGAGGTGAGCACGAGGTAGAGTAGAGTGAGGCGAGCCCAAAATGTAAGGATTGAACGGCGAGGTCTCACCCGAGCGGCTCAATAACGAAGACGGCGACTCGAAACAGAGCTCGAGCTCCATGAGCTCTCTCTCTCTCTCTCTCGGGTGAAGAATGGAGGGGAGAAGTGGCAGGCGAGGACGAGGAGCGTAGTGCGCGACTTGTGACAGCTTAAGTAGGGCGGGGCGAGGTACGAGATAGCGGCAAGATACTCGCAAGCGGCTGTTGTGCGCGGCGACGCTACACTAGGGCAGGGCGCGGATGCGAACGGGCGAAGCGACATGGGTGTGAGCTAGTCTCACATGGCTTAGTTGGGGCATGGGTGGGTCATGTCAATGATGCTATGGCAAGGACGGCGGTGACGCAGCGACACAAGGTGACCACGTGGCTACAGGCGGCAGGGCGCGGCACGACTGGTGCATGGAAGGAGACGATGCGGGGGCCAGGAGGAGGAAGAAGGCCAGGCGGGCCAGGCGTTGGTGGGCTGGGAAGGAAGGAAGGGGGAGTGGGCCGACCCACCAGGAAAAAGAAAAAGGAGGAAAAAAAAAGAAAAAGGAAGAATGAGAAGATGGGCTAGGCCGGCCGGCTAGGTCTGAGTTTTGGCCCAAACCGAATTTTGAATTTTGATATTTCCTTTTCTTTTTAAATTTAGATTTCAATTCAAATTTCATTTTCAAATTTCACGACCTAAACTTAAGTTTGTATTTTACTAATTTATTTTGCAAAATTCAAAATTCGTGAAAACTTCAAATAATATACAGAAAATTTAAATAACACCATCATGCATTAAAAGTTTTTTTAAAAAAAGAAAATCTCACATTTTCATGCTTAGAACCCCGTTACAAAATTCGGGATGTTACAATCTGATATAAAGAAAATATCATTTTATTGCAATATAGCCACCATTATGATGTCCGTTGAGACAGATTGTCCATTATTTGTGCATAAAACCATCTCGTGTTTGTTACCACAATGCCGCTATCGTAGGCCCTCTTTGTTTAGGCTTTTTGTCTGGCTTAAAAGCAAAAAAGCCCAAGCCTAAACAAAAGGGGTGCTTTTTTGTCCGGCTTAAAATAAGTTAAGCCAATTTAAACCAAAAAGCCATAAGCCAGGGAAGAGGTGCTTTTTTTGGCTTTTGCGGAATAGAATATATGTTTGCCACCGAACTTCGTTAAAATTACCCTCAAATTGCCATCGTATATAAATAAAAATCGTTCCTTTTTTCCATCCAATCCTTCCCCCAACCGGCCAACCCCGACGCCTGCCTGCTGCTCCCATCCCTCTCGACGCCTCTTGCTCTCCCTTCCCCTCCCACACTGCTGATACGATCGCCGCCGCCTCACACCTCCCCTCCCGATCGCCGCCGCCTCCCACCACCCCTCTCGACGCCTCCTGCTCTCCCTTCCCCTCCCGACGCTGCTGCTCCCATCCCCTCCCGACCGTCGCCGCCTCACACCTCCCCTCCGGATCGCCGCCGCCTCACACCTCCCCTCCCGACGGCGCCGCCTCCCACTCCCGTTCCCCATCCCCTTTGCCGCCGCCCCCGAACGCCGCACAGCTCTGGTGAGTTATTTGGACCCGGGCCCTTCTTGATTCGGTTCCGCTCCTGTGATCTTATGTTGGTTATTGATTTGGTACATTCTCCTGGGCGGAGATGATTCGGCGCGGAGACACCATGAACCGCAATACTCCCTCGTGTTCTTGACGGATCGTATATTGAATTCTTGATTGCCTGTTAGAACATTGGCGTGTAGAAAATGCGGTTGATTGCAAAGATTTGATTTGCAGATGAATGAATTGTGGAATTGTGCGTTAGTGGGATATTAGTTTGTTGGTACTAATTGCTAGTACTTTCAGTTTGTATATCAAACTTTAAACTGTAATTCGCTTGTTGTCATGAAGTGATATTGAATGTTGGAGAAATCCTCTAGCTGTCAAAACATGTAGAACCACAACGTGAGCACTAGGAGCCAAGCAAGAACCATACCACCGCCCTTAATATTGTGACATTACAAGGCGGCGCTCAGTGGTGTCGTTCACTGAATGTGATGGTTTCTCTAAAGCAGTTCGGTTTATACTTGCATATATACATTGCAGTTCTAGTTGATAGTTTTGATTTGTGATATCTTAATCTTTGAGACTAGTTCTGGAGATATTGCAAGTTACCAGTGGGCTTTGTCTTGCTCAGTGATGAAGCTTGTCATATACTGAAATTGAATGAGATAATTAATTCGTACTTTGAGCTCTGTTGTATTGCTTCTATATGGTTGATCTGCTGGCAGTCTGTTCTTTCGAATTTAACTAGTGATATTGAATCTGCTGATTACTTTGATCTCTAGCATATCATTTGTATCACTGTACTGTTAGCCATTACTGAACTTGTGTGTTGGTGTTCAGTTTATTTTGAGGGTGATCAAATTCTGTTGATGGTCTAGAGTTCAGTTTGTGATCCTAGTTATCTTCTATTAGACTGAATATACATTCTGTTTTCTGTTCCAGTTGAGATCTTGTTGCATTTGACATGGGACGTCTGAACTCTCACTTTCTCCAACAAAAGTTATTTGGAACAATCGTGTATGAGTAACATGACATTTTTCTGAAATGATATCCCCAAAGCTAAAATGTTTTAATGTACTTTGTACACACACATGCCATGATTCTGTTAATACTGTTACTAACTTGGGATATCAGCACTCAGAAAAAGAAAATTGGACGGTACCACTGTTATTTGTTCATCGCATATTCTGTTGTGGCAAAAACATCCAACTAGGTTCTTAAGTAATTTATGTACTAAACTAAATTATCGATCACATAGAACTTTGATAGTCCAGTACATGTGTAACGATGCTACTGCAAATGTTGTATAGAGAATCTTATGCTAATTGTCATCATGTAAATTGTATAGATGGAACTAGTACCTATCAGCAAGGCAACTTGGGATGCATTTGGCAACAGGGCATTTTGTCAAATCTGTGCTGAGGAAGTTGGTGCTGGGAATAGGCCATTGGGATGTTTGAATACCAGGGGTTATAAGAACCTTCAACAGAAGTTTTTTGAAAGGACAAGGAAAAAGCACGACAAAAAACAACTAAAAAATAAGTGGGAAACATTGAAGAAAGAATACAACTTGTGGTGGCCCTCAGTCAGTTACTCAAGTTCAAAACCGCTTCAAAAGGTCAACGGAAACAATCAATAGAAAGTTTGGTGAAGTATTGGAATGTGTCTATCTTTTATCTGAAGATAATATTAGACCAACGGATCCGGAATTCACAACAGTGCATCCGAGACTTCTAGATAACCGCTTACGCAGATTTTAACAATTGCATAGGTGCAATTGATGGAACACATGTGCCTGTTGTTGTTCCAGCGGATGAGCAGGTTGCCCACACTGGTCGTCATGGATATACATCTCAAAACGTGATGGCAGTGTGTGACTTTGACATGAGGTTTACATTTGTTGTCGCCGGATGGCCGGGTTCAGCGCATGACACAAGGATTTTCAATAACACTTTGGACAAGTATTCGAACCGGTTTCCACATCCTCCTGAAGGTAATTAGCTTCTTTAATCATATAAATATTTATTATGATAACATTCCAAATTTGTATTGTCAACAATTATAAGTTTCATGTATACAGGGAGATATTATCTTGTTGATGCGGGTTATCCCAATCGAAAGGGCTATCTGGCTCCTTACAAAGGACAAAAGTACCATCTACCAGAATTTCGCCATGGTCAAGAACCGAGTGGGAAATACGAGGTGTTCAATCACGCTCACTCGTCTCTTCGCAATGTGATTGAGCGGTCCTTTGGCGTGTTGAAGATGAAATGGAGAATCTTGTTGGCGTTGCCAAGTTACAAAATGAAGATTCAAACGAAAATTATAATTGCATGTATGGCGCTACACAACTTCATTAGAGATAGTGCTTTACGTGATGAACTTTTTGAGAGATGTGATCTTGACGAAGATTATGATCCAAACGATACACAAACTAGATCATTTGGAGGGCACAATGTCAATGGATCAACAATCGATGATGGAGATATGGGTATCTTTCGTGATAGTATTGCTACTTCTTTAATGGCCGCAAGAGGGTAAATAGATTACATTAGTATAATATATACATGTTGCGATGACAAGATAATTGCATCATATATGAATAAATATTATTTTGTTACTGTGTTATTTTGTTTGGTTGACTGAGATTGGCATTTCTATATTAATTTCTTCCGTTGCGCAATGTCCAAAATAAATACTTGCATGCACTACGAACGATATCCATTTTGTTTCATATGTACAAATGTATGTATCGTCATATTTTCAGGTCCTATGAAAAAAAAACAGTTTAAATACACGCTTAACAAGGTCCTTTAAACCCTTAAGGGCATTTCAGACCTTTCATCCTTCACACACAACTGAATAAGCCATCATCCTACAAAAAGCCTGACTACCAAACAACAACGTTTGGCTTAAAAGCTTAGAGGCTTATAAGCTGATTAAGCCAAAAAGCTGGCTTTAAGCTATAAGCTAAAAAGCCTAAGCCTAAACAAAGAGGGCCTTATTACACTTCATGTGGCTACGAAGCCCAGAGATCTTATAGTTTTTGAAATCATAAAAAAATTGAAGCTAACCGACCTATTTTATTAGCCTGTTTGAACACCAAGAAGGAAAAGAAGAAAAGTAACATGTTCATTAAATAATATATTGTCGCAACAGTAAACACATAGAAAAATAAGCATCTTCCGACTCTCTCCTTGTGTTTATGCACTGTCAAATGAGGTGATCGCCATTGCTAATTTGGTACTATGGCTTATTACTTTATCACCATTCTATAAAAAAAATTATCATCGTGACTTGTTATAGTAGTGATCGTGCTGCCGACGAATAATCATAGAAAAAGTAGAAAACATAGAAAATAATTCCAACAACCTCTCTCTTTATTGATGGATGTATAGAAAATCCGCATGTATGTGTAAAGAAAAGCCTTTACCTCTCTTTATATAAGGAAGAAGGTATGTCCTCTCAATATAAACTAGACAACCATGTCACACAAGTCTCTAATGCTGATTGCAACATAGTCGTCCTTCTTGCTTAATGTAATACCTTATTACCGCACTTTATGTGACTTCCGATTAGTTTATGGAGTTTATGACCACTGTGGAGTGATCTTCGTGTTGGAGCACCTGACTTCCTGGCTGAGCCGCCCCTTTTCCTCCCCTCTTCCCACTTCTCGAGGAATTTTTTATTATTTAATTATTTTTTTAATTATATTTTAAAATAAACTCCTGACGAACTTTATTTCTAAATTTGACCCTTTTGGTCACACCACCTTCCGTGGCGTGACCAAATTGAACTGTCACGCCACCAGTGGCGGCGTGGCCAAAGGTGCCAGGTAAGCCCTCGCCATGCCATCGCCAATAAGGAGGGCTTATGTGGCACTATCACACCTTCTTTCGTGGCATGACAGAGACTGATTGTCACGCCATATTTGTTGGCATGACAAGGGCTGTCCAATTTGTTTGGATCCTATTTGTATGAAAAACAGTTGAAGATACGGTGGTACATAATGCCAGGTACATATAACATGTCTCTATTCACAACTTGAAAATAGAATATATAGACCTCTCTACATAAGCAAATATAACACCATCCTTTTTAGCTGAAAGTAAATAGAATATATAGACCTGTAATCTTTTTGTGCTTTGAAAACATTAGACACTTTACAATATTTTTAGGGCGTGTCCTAGAAGTGATACATAATGCATTCTGGAAAAAAATGAGTTTACATCCTAGTGGAAAGATGTGTAGACAGTATGCTAGACAGTACCGCTGATGAAAGATGCGTAGACATCCTAGTGGAATGATAGGTCTTTGCTTGAGACATCCCATCGGAATCATAGGTTTGTGGTCGTAGACCAAACCGTAAACTTTCGGAACTTGTTTTTGTCATGTTGTTGGATGCCTTACTACGCAAAGAATTGAAAGCGAAAAGACGACGAGATTTAAAGTTGCGAATTAAAATAGACTTCATAACAAAGCTTGGAATAACATGGCGCACAGGGTTTGGTTACATACATAAGAAACAACATCACGCACGATGCAATAAACCAAAGTTCTCCTACGATACATATGCGCCTTTTTTGAATGGAAATAAATTAGACCTTCTGGGAACTAGTACGGAAAGGTGCCTCGTACAACCCACATGGAGTGTTCTCCAGCTGGGCGCCTCGGACGTGGCTGGCTGTCGTTGTAGTGGCACGCACATATGCAGCTAGGGTTGGCGTAGCAGCATGTGGGATCATAGGAACTTCCTATGTTCACGACCTCCTCGTTGCCCCTCTCGTGCTGCATCTATTGGCAGAGGTCATCATTTTGCTCATTGAGATCTTCAATTTGCGCCTCCAAATCAAAGATTCGATTCCACAATACCTCCACGTACCTCACAACATAGTAAGCGTGGGGAGGATCGATCCAGCGGGTAAAGTTACATTTCGCCATCTGCTGTAAGGGACGGTTAGTATGGAGAATATATTAGCAGTAAGTAACCTGAACAAAACTATTTACCCCAGAGTATGGGCATCGGAAGAAACGTCGTCCGCCATCGAAAGGGCCGTCTATGACCTGCACGGTAGCGTCCTCCCCGTGTCCGCATTTCGGCCACTTAGGTTGGGCACGCTTGTTCGGCACCAACCGGTAGTTAGGGCCGAAGTCCTCCCTCCTTTCCAGGCGAAGGTCTTGCTTCGGCGACCCCGGTTGGACTGGTCCCTGGCGTCTGCCATGGTATGTTAGTGTATGACGGAGAAGGTTCTTCTTTCTACGGTTTGAAGGATCGAGTGGTCCTTCCAGAGCATGGGGTGCACAATTTATAGCCCGCGGGGGGAGGCCCAGACCTGACGGGGTAATGTGTTAGGTTGTAGATGACAAGATTTAACGGGGTTGTCTGCTTTGCGCAGAGATAAGACCAAACGGGGCAGCTTTGTGCAGTGACAATACCGGATGGGGCAACTTTTGCGCAGTGACAAGACCACACGGTGCAGCATTGCAGTGACAAGGTGTAACATCCCCAGATTAATAAATGATAATTAGTATGCATTTCATTAATATGCACAGTATTTTTAAATCTTTTGCACCATTTATTGCACTTGGGTTGTGTTTCAAATGTATAAAATTGAGGAGAAATTAAAAATATTGAACATGTATTGGTTTTTCTGGAGCAATTGCATACATTGTTGCTTTTGAGAATTTTTAAAAACAAAGAAGACATACAACTCAAATTTAAAATTCCAAAAGAAAACAAGAATGAAAATTTATGAACATCATCTGGAAATAATTTATTCAAATAATATAATAGTTATCTCGAATTAATATAATTTTTCCCAAATTTTTGGGGATAGTTTTAATCCTCAGAAAATTCAAACTCAAATCTATAACCTTCTCTAAGTTTGAATTTAAACTAAGCAAATAAATCATGAACAGTAATGTTTAATAATTTTTATAAATACTAGGATGTCCCTAGAACCCCTCTGATTAATTTTAGAATTTTTAGAATTTTATTTCTATATTTTAAGCCTCGGTCAAACCTTTTATCTTTCTGGTCAAATCAATTTGAATCTCGGGCTCAGTACTGTTCTTAGGGCCGAGCCACCCTACTGTCCCGACTTGGCGAGCGGGTTCACCCGAGCCAACTAAACATGTCCACCGTGAACCGTCCGATTGATTCTCAACGGGCGAGATCTTGAGTTGTTCGGACAAGTCCGAACAAAGACCTCTTGATCTGGGCCATCCGTTCATCATCGTGTGGTCCTAATTGACCCGATCGGGCTTAACACTGTTCCTCCGACACGGTCGCTTGGCTCGGCCAGACCAGCTCGCGCCGCACCCACCCCTTCGCAGTCGCTGACAGCCCGGCCCCACCGGCAGGCCTTCTTCTCCACCGCGGCAGCCACGCGCTGGTCTTCCTCTGCCGAGCTAGCGCATGGACGCCACGCCGCTGGAGCCTCCTGCAGCGCCCCCGGTTTTGGACCAGCTCGCCCTGGATTCTTCGCCCTCGCCGTGGTTTAGCGCACAAGGCTGCGTTGCCACTCTTCTCCTCCGCAGCGTGGCGGCAAAGGCAATGACAATAAGCTTCGACGCCTTGCATGGCTGCCACGGCTTCCCTTAACCCATGCAGTCTCCACCTCGCACACTCCGCCCATCACCATACGGAGGACAGCCTGCTCCCTTGCCCTCTTTTCCATTCCCCTTCTCCCCTTTCTTTTGCTGCACAGCAAGGGGCGCAAGCCGCCCGGACCGCCTCCAAGCGTCCCAGCTGCTCCGGCGAGTTCCGTCGACCCGCAACCCCATCATGGCGCGCCATTCATCCCGTGGAGCAACCCTCCCTCGTCAATTTGAGGCTTGAGCCACTGGAGGACCTCACGCCCTTCTTCCCCAACCACTACCGCCACCACCAATTCCACCGCCCTTCTTCTTGATGACCCCGTCTCAATTACTTTCCGCGGGAGCACCCTTGGGCCTCCCTCTACCTCCCCGTATCACTCATTGGTGCCCTCTCCCTTTCCAGGTTGCTGCCCACGATGTCCTACCCGCGCCGCCGTCGGTCTCCGCCGCCAGCCCATCTCCGACCACCGCGACTCCCTCCGACCACCCTCCCGTGTTCCAGGTACTCCATGGCTGCTCATGCTCCCTCCATCTTGGTCGCAACTCCACCCGAACGCTAGCGCCTTGTTTCTTCTTCGTGGCCGGCCGCCGCTCGCCTTGGCTGCGCCGCCACAGTGCCGTCTGAGCCTTAGCGCCACCACCCCTAACCTCCTGGTACTCCGAGCAACCCGTTTTAGTGGTTGCTTTCATCTCGTCGTCGTTCTTGTGCCGTCGCCGAGCCACCGAGCCATTTCTGGCCTCCCTGTTTTCGGTTTCTCTGTAATTGAGTCTTCCAATCTGTCTTGTAGGAGCACTAATCTAATTGCAAATGAATCAAGGACTGTTAGAATTACTCAACCATATCTGGCATTTGGATAATCAAATTAGTGGAGAGATTAGTTGTCTTATCATAAGGTCTTTTGGGGTTGAGCTGGTGAATAATCAGAAAAGATGTTCAGTTGGAAAAATGAGCTGTCAGTAGGACCCATTTACAAAACCTTATGTCTTTTGCTATCAAGATTTTGTGTAGGTCATTTAAGTGAATTTACAAATTGAAAGCTGAATTCCTAAAGGAAGTAGTCGGTAGCATTTAGTCCAGGCTTTTGTTCTTTTGTAGGTTGCATAAGTAGAGAAGTGGTTTAGAAGAAAAACTGAGTTTCCAGTATAACATGCTTGTTTAAACCTCTGCCCTGTGCTTCGTATTTTTGGAAATGTCTTTGCTAGGGAAGTAGTTATTTTTGTCCTGAGTCAATTAGCTAGTTGAGCATTGATCTTCTAGAATTAATCAAAACTGAAAATCAGTATGGAGCTGAGTATTTTGAGACCATCAGAGAGTAATCAAATATGTAAAACCATTCCAGTTGCAAAGTTTCAGAAACCAACAGAAGGCAACCCATCATTTTTATAAAGTCGTAAACAGTAGAGGTAAGATTGGTGTTCAGGCTGTGTTTAGTTTCCAGATCACCAAAACTTGTTTAACAAATGATTATTTGAATTTATGAGAAGATGTGTTAACACCAATTTAACTCAGCCTAATTGCATTATAAGAACGCATGAACAGTGAGTGTCTAGTTGAAACCTACTAATAACAGTGAATGGTTGTCATCAGTAAAGTCTTGTACCAAATTTTGGTTGGCAATTCTTAGCAGCCCTTAGCAGTCCATAAACATAAAAACAGAATTAAACTTCATCAGGATCTATGATCAACCTTTAACGATTAGTTCTAATAGAGCAAACTATTTAAGAGTCAAAACTTGGTGTATGGCTGTCTGAATGACAGTAAGCTATATACCCTAGTTTAGATAATAGCAATAGTAACAATAGGATATGTGATGGTAAGGCAATTAGAGATTACAAATCATTAGTTGGAAGTTAACCCCGTAATAGTTGCACCTTAGCATCAAGCTTAGTCATGTATGGCTATAAAAAGGACACACTTAAAACATGGAATTTCCTTGATAAATAGGAAATAATAACAAAAATAATCATTAACATGTGCTGGACCTTCCATGCAAGTCATGTTAAGAAACTCTCATTAAACCGGTATCAATTTAGTTAATGCTTAACTAAAATAATCATGAGAACATATAAGAGGATTGATTTTGACTGTATGATCATCGTAGATGTATACATAGAATGCCTAGTAAGAGTGTTTGCGAGTGCTAGGTCAGCCCCATTGAGAAAAGGTAGGCATGGTTTATAAAATTTCGAAACGAATTATTGTTGCATTAAAAATTGTTTTAACTTCAAAAATGCATAAGTATTTCTCTGTAACTCCAAAAAGAGTAAACTCAATTTTGTTAGAATCCTCTGTTAGTGTAGTTTATTGTAGAATAGGTGGTGAGCATGATATTGTTCTGAAAATCTTATTTTACATATATCTTGTGCACTACTATCATAACTTTGAAAAATTATAGAAAAATCATTTTAGCTCCAAATGAGATGAATCAAATTCCATTGTTCATCTCATGTGGTGCTATTCATACCATAAAAATTTCAAGTGCACCACTGTTCTGGAAATTTTCACCAAAGTATTTAATTCGAATGAACAGTAACAGATTACAATTTTATTGGATTTTCTGGAAAACTGACATTAAAACTGTTATAACTTTTGCATAGAACATCCAAATGAAATGATTCTTGTTGCTAAATTCATCTAAAATCATGACCTACATTCTGTAAATTTTGTATAATTTTTGGATGACTTTGAATTTTTGGGTCTTTTCGGTGTTATTCGTTCTTATTGTGCTTTCGACTTCTTGCGCTAGGTTTCAACGAAATTATCGATTGTGCGAGTGATCCTCTGCAGCAAGACAGTGAGCTACAGCAAGGCAAGCAGTTTGATCATTAATGTCCTATTATTTTCAAATCTAATACTTTGTTTCAACGGTATGTATGCATGCTCTTGTGTCAAAGTAATTTTCCCAATTAGAGGTAGTTATTCCTAATGCATGGTTGCCTCTAAATTGTCATCCCCTGCCACAAAACATAAGTTATTAACATCGCTGGTGAATTAGAGCCCGCGATTTAATTATGCTCTTTATTGTCTTCGGCGTCATGCTTAGAAATGCTTAGCTACAGTAGTTGGGCGGTTATCGACTTAGTCGGTAACCTTGATCACACAAATCATTTTATTACTATTTGATCAGCACCTTGTGCTAAATTGTTGAAAACTAAAAAGTGCAAATAAAATGATTCATACTTGGGCAAGTGGTTGGATGGTGGTATATCGGGTTTGTGTATGTCTTGCCCAAGTAAATTAAGGACCGAGTTACTTGCGCCACTGTTCGAGCAATTTATGTGCTAACCACACGAGGACATATGGGACCCTCTTGGCTAAGTACTTTGGGAGGTGTTAATTGGGGTCGTAGGTGGTTAAAACTGTTTTTGTAAGGAAAGAACACCCTTGATTCTTTGCTTGGTGGGCAGTGTCTCCTACCTTCGGGTTGTCGCGACTCTTAATTAGCATCGCTCATTGGAAATGCCTCGTAGGACTTAGCCGTGCTTGGCATACCAAAGGAAGTGTGCTAATCATGTGGCGAAAAGGCGATGCAGCGTGTGGGTGCAGTGGTACACCCTGCGAGGTTTAAACTATTCAATAGCCTCGTCCTAGGTTATGGACACGCTTGGATACGCCCGTGAGAACTAGACTACAACATTTAATTAAAACTTGATGTGGGTGGTATGAGCGGGAGTTCATGCTATTGTTGTGGTGGCTATTGGGTTAGCCACTTCCAGGATGTCTTGTTACTTTTATTGTTTAGTTTATCGCTGTTTTTATCAAATAAAATCAGATTGTAAAGTTGCTTTCAATCTATTACATTATTGCAAATGAAAACTTCCTTTATGCTAAAATTGTGTCTAGAGCCTGCTCCACTTAAATAAAGCTTGCATGTAGCTATTTATATAGGTCTGTTATCCTACACGTCAGTCTTGCGAGTACAATAAACAATTTATTGTACTCATTTGCTATGCTCTAAATTAAATTGTTGCAGAGGAGGAAGTGGAACCCCAAGGGTTACACTTTTGTGAGATGTGCTTCGACTTCGTTCAGGACGACTAGCTTGGCGGCCCGGTCGGTTGCCTTGTGGGTTAAAGGCACACTACTTGGCTTTTGTTTATCGCCATCTTATGGCACCTTGCTTCCGCTGTTATTTTTGTCTCTTTAGTGTTATTTGGCCGGTTGGCCCTGCTTTTGTATTATATTCTTGTATGTCCTTTAAGTTGTGCGCTTGTAATAGCTTGTGTATGGAATGGATGCTTAATTTTTGTATGGGGTATGTGTCTGCAATTCAGGAAGTACATATCTTGAGAATCGGATATTTGATTTGTAATGCTTGAATCATCTTATTGGTTAAGTATTACAAGTTAAATACCGGAGTTCTCTAAAAGTTGGTATCAGAGCCATGCTGACCGTAGAAACCCCTAGTTTGGTCGTCCTTAGGATATTTTGAAAAATTAAGTTCAAAATGTCAAATGGCTTATGAAAACTTAAGTGAGCTCTCAGATTTTATTCCTTACCTATCTTAGATTGCTCATCTCACCTTATTCTTGTTTAAGTTTCGAAAGGTTGTTTCCTCTCACCTTCTTTCAAAAGATAGTGGTTACCG
The DNA here is from genome assembly GCA_036346405.1 of Phyllostachys edulis. Taxonomy (NCBI): domain Eukaryota; kingdom Viridiplantae; phylum Streptophyta; class Magnoliopsida; order Poales; family Poaceae; genus Phyllostachys; species Phyllostachys edulis. The sequence goes on along the minus strand of CM070545.1, from coordinate 95,518,435 downwards.
TTTAATTTCGGTTTTGGGATTCAATGAGTGTTGAGAATATGAACTGTTGGCTGTATTTTGATGAAGATTAGAAGCTTTTGAAGTTGGAGAACTCAGCTTGGAGCATGGATACAAGTTTTGGATGGCAAGCACTTAGTTCGTCGTTAGGGCTGAAAATGAGAGGATAATTCAACTAAAACTCATGGGAATTGAAAGGGTAAGATGTGATATTAGTTGGCTAGTGCCTAACACACCCTTAGATGGTTTACCGTGATTTGTAGATTCATTAGAACTTGGGTTGTGCTCTGAAATTTTTCTTCTCAAAACGATTGCTTGCTCATTCAATACAAGTTAGTCGTGCCGAGAAGTTGAATCTTATGTCTTATGAGTTTTGCATTGGATCTTATGCCTTCTTGCAAATATTTGGAGTTCATTTCTTACTGGTTATATGTTTGTAATTGGGTTAGGGTAATATCTCATTTTGGTGATTTTAAAATGATTAGTACATATTAGAGTTAAATTCGCATACCCATTGCCCGTTCCCTCACCTTATGCTTATGCTTTCCTCACCTCATCCTTTATGCCCCAAAATGTTTAAGGGGGGTAGGAAACACCTAAAATTATGTATTTGACATCTTGATTCTTATACCTTGATCATGCATATAGCTCCTAAATTAACTCAAGTATGTCATGTTACTCAAGTTGTATAAATCAAGAAGCATAGTTAGTAGTTCATCATGGTGATCGAAACATGAAAATAATTAAACATGTAGAAGTATAAATTGAAATTGCCCTTAACTTGCTTTATCTTAACATTATTAACCAAATTGGAATTTAACAACTTGCCATGCTCATATAGATTACTTGCATGAATCTGAAATTTTGAATGTCATGTATGTTATAGCTTGATGTGCTAGATGTTGTAGAGTAAAGAAGCATGCTTGTCTTTTAAATTAATGAGAAGTGAGCTTATTATGTTTTGATCTAAGAGTAGCTCATTTTTATGTTGTTCAATTGGAAGTGTTTAAACCATGCTAGGTTTGCTTATGTAGTCAATTATTCTTTATGCGAAGTGAACCTTATTTCTTGTTTTGGTGCAATTTTTGTCTTAGATTAAAAGAAAAATACTTCTGTAACTGATGGTAGATCCTAAAATCTTGAAATTATTCACATGATAACCTGATGGTGTGTAGTTAATAAATATAATTTTTCTACAATTTATTGAACTTGTTTTGCTCAGATATTAAATCAAACACTTTGCAGTGCTGTTCTGGCCAATTTTGAATCTGGTACTAATTGGTAGGTATAAACTGCTGGTACCCAATTTTCTGGTGTTAAGAATCACCTCAGTAGCATGCCAGAATTTTTCTGGAATTTTTGAACTTAATTTCACTAGTGTTTGAGCCTATGTCTTGTTTTCCTTGTCTGAATTGTTGTAGCAACTAGAACCTGAGATTATTGTGTAAGGTTAATTTTCCTAGCATCTCTAGTATCCAAGAAACATCCCAGAATTTTTCTGGAATTTTCCTAGCTGATTTAATACTTTTTCGGAACCTTAGTTGCTCACTAGTAGATTTTAACCAAAAATCTGTAATGAACTAGATGCTATTCTCAATGCATGACTGGTTTTGAGATGAATGTACTAGCATGAGTAGGCCCTTCTTAGTGTTTATTTGAGTTGTTAAATTAGTTGTTTGATTGCTATGATAAGGATCAGGTCATGGTAGTGTGGATTCTAGATGCGTGTTGAATCTTATACTCATCTAACAAAAATGAAATTGTTTTGTTGCATTTTGGGAGAATCATGTAAGCATGCATGTGAAAGTTTGCGCCCTCACTAATCCAACCATGGTAATCTAACCTAAAATTGTCATAAAGTCGAATTCATATATGCCACCTTTCATGCATTCATCCAATGCATCTTCTCCAAACCAGGAAGATAAAACTAGAGAAGTAAGGGTTGAGTAAGACTACCGTAAAACTTGCTTTAAACTCTTTTCTCTGCTCTTTAGATGACCCTTTCCCTCTTAGCTAGTGAGTAGTCTTTGGTCCTACCGGAAGAGAACGTGAAGCTTGGCCTATCAGAAGTGCCTTCAAATCAAGAAAGGAAAGGTTAAACAAAGCAATAGAAAGGAAAAATGTGTCAGCAACGTCATGTTACTTCGTCAAGATCTTCTGGCACTATCTCTGAAGGAAATCAAGACAACAGATGGTGCATTTCGTTTAGAGTTGAAAGAAACCCCTAGAAAACACTAAACGGAAGGATCTTAGCAAACCTTCGACGAAGCTTCCCTCTTTAGGACCTGAAACTTAAGAAGAACCTCATTTAATTGTTTGAATTTGAGTTCTTAGCGGCAAAATCCGAAATATAACCTCGTAACCAAACCCACCTAGGTCAGCTCGGTCTTTTGTTCCGACTTAGAACAAGCTGGAATCTCGGGGCGAGATTACATTTAAGGGGTAGATTTGTAACATCCCAGTTAATAAATGATAATTAGTATGCATTTCATTAATATGCACAGTATTTTTAAATCTTTTGCACCATTTATTGCACTTGGGTTGTGTTTCAAATGTATAAAATTGAGGAGAAATTAAAAATATTGAACATGTATTGGTTTTTCTCGAGCAATTGCATACATTGTTGCTTTTGAGAATTTTTGAAAACAAAGAAGACATACAACTCAAATTTAAAATTCCAAAAGAAAACAAGAATGAAAATTTATGAACATCATCTGGAAATAATTTATTCAAATAATATAATAGTTATCTCGAATTAATATAATTTTTCCCAAATTTTTGGGGATAGTTTTAATCCTCGAAAAATTCAAACTCAAATCTATAACCTTCTCTAAGTTTGAATTTAAACTAAGCAAATAAATCATGAACAGTAATGTTTAATAATTTTTATAAATACTAGGATGTCCCTAGAACCCCTCTGATTAATTTTAGAATTTTTAGAATTTTATTTCTATATTTTAAGCCTCGGTCAAACCTTTTATCTTTCTGGTCAAATCAATTTGAATCTCGGGCTCAGTACTGTTCTTAGGGCCGAGCCACCCTACTGTCCCGACTTGGCGAGCGGGTTCACCCGAGCCAACTAAACATGTCCACCGTGAACCGTCCGATTGATTCTCAACGGGCGAGATCTTGAGCTGTTCGGACAAGTCCGAACAGCACCTCTTGATCTGGGCCATCCGTTCATCATCGTGTGGTCCTAATTGACCCGATCGGGCTTAACACTGTTCCTCCGACACGGTCGCTTGGCTCGGCCAGACCAGCTCGCGCCGCACCCTCCCCTTCGCAGTCGCTGACAGCCCGACCCCACCGGCAGGCCTTCTTCTCCACCGCGGCAGCCACGCGCTGGTCTTCCTCTGCCGAGCTAGCGCATGGACGCCACGCCGCTGGAGCCTCCTGCAGCGCCCCCGGTTTTGGACCAGCTCGCCCTGGATTCTTCGCCCTCGCCCGTGGTTTCGCCCACGCAGCTGCGTTGCCCAGCTCTTCTCCTCCACGCGTGAGCAGCAGCAGCGACAGCGCAGCTCGCACGCCTTGCATGGCTGCCACGGCTTCCCTTAACCCATGCCGTCTCCACCTCGCACACTCCGCCCATCACCATACGGAGGACAGCCTGCTCCCTTGCCCTCTTTTCCATTCCCCTTCTCCCCTTTCTTTTCTTTGCCTGACAAAGGCGCAAGCCGCCCGGACCGCCTCCAAGCGTCCCAGCTGCTCCGGCGAGTTCCGTCGACCCGCAACCCCATCATGGCGCGCCATTCATCCCGTGGAGCAACCCTCCCTCGTCAATTTGAGGCTTGAGCCACTGGAGGACCTCGCGCCGCCCTTCTTCCCCAACCACGGCTGCCACCACCAATTCCACCGCCCCTTCTTCTTCGATGACCCCCGTCTCAATTACTTTCCGCGGGAGCACCCTTGGGCCTCCCTCTACCTCCCCGTATCACTCATTGGTGCCCTCTCCCTTTCCAGGTTGCTGCCCACGATGTCCTACCCGCGCCGCCGTCGGTCTCCGCCGCCAGCCCATCTCCGACCACCGCGACTCCCTCCGACCACCCTCCCGTGTTCCAGGTACTCCATGGCTGCTCATGCTCCCTCCATCTTGGTCGCAACTCCACCCGAACGCTAGCGCCTTGTTTCTTCTTCGTGGCCGGCCGCCGCTTCGCCTTAGGCTGCATGCACAAGGTTGCGTCGAGCCTTAGCGCCACCACCCCTAACCTCCTGGTACTCCGAGCAACCCGTTTTAGTGGTTGCTTTCATCTCGTCGTCGTTCTTGTGCCGTCGCCGAGCCACCGAGCCATTTCTGGCCTCCCTGTTTTCGGTTTCTCTGTAATTGAGTCTTCCAATCTGTCTTGTAGGAGCACTAATCTAATTGCAAATGAATCAAGGACTGTTAGAATTACTCAACCATATCTGGCATTTGGATAATCAAATTAGTGGAGAGATTAGTTGTCTTATCATAAGGTCTTTTGGGGTTGGTGGTGAATAATCGAAAAAGATGTTGATTGGAAAAATGAGTCACAAGATGGGACCCATTTACAAAACCTTATGTCTTTTGCTATCAAGATTTTGTGTAGGTCATTTAAGTGAATTTACAAATTGAAAGCTGAATTCCTAAAGGAAGTAGTCGGTAGCATTTAGTCCAGGCTTTTGTTCTTTTGTAGGTTGCATAAGTAGAGAAGTGGTTTAGAAGAAAAACTGAGTTTCCAGTATAACATGCTTGTTTAAACCTCTGCCCTGTGCTTCGTATTTTTGGAAATGTCTTTGCTAGGGAAGTAGTTATTTTTGTCCTGAGTCAATTAGCTAGTTGAGCATTGATCTTCTAGAATTAATCAAAACTGAAAATCAGTATGGAGCTGAGTATTTTGAGACCATCAGAGAGTAATCAAATATGTAAAACCATTCCAGTTGCAAAGTTTCAGAAACCAACAGAAGGCAACCCATCATTTTTATAAAGTCGTAAACAGTAGAGGTAAGATTGGTGTTCAGGCTGTGTTTAGTTTCCAGATCACCAAAACTTGTTTAACAAATGATTATTTGAATTTATGAGAAGATGTGTTAACACCAATTTAACTCAGCCTAATTGCATTATAAGAACGCATGAACAGTGAGTGTCTAGTTGAAACCTACTAATAACAGTGAATGGTTGTCATCAGTAAAGTCTTGTACCAAATTTTGGTTGGCAATTCTTAGCGACCCTTAGCAGTCCATAAACATAAAAACAGCAATTAAACTTCATCAGATCTATGATCAACCTTTAACGATTAGTTCTAATAGAGCAAACTATTTAAGAGTCAAAACTTGGTGTATGGTCATGCAATGACGATAAGCTATATACCCTAGTTTAGATAATAGCAATAGTAACAATAGGATATGTGATGGTAAGGCAATTAGAGATTACAAATCATTAGTTGGAAGTTAACCCGTAATAGTTGCACCTTAGCATCAAGCTTAGTCATGTATGGCTATAAAAAGGACACACTTAAAACATGGAATTTCCTTGATAAATAGGAAATAATAACAAAAATAATCATTAACATGTGCTGGACCTTCCATGCAAGTCATGTTAAGAAACTCTCATTAAACCGGTATCAATTTAGTTAATGCTTAACTAAAATAATCATGAGAACATATAAGAGGATTGATTTTGACTGTATGATCATCGTAGATGTATACATAGAATGCCTAGTAAGAGTGTTTGCGAGTGCTAGGTCAGCCCCATTGAGAAAAGGTAGGCATGGTTTATAAAATTTCCGAAACGAATTATTGTTGCATTAAAAATTGTTTTAACTTCAAAAATGCATAAGTATTTCTCTGTAACTCCAAAAAGAGTAAACTCAATTTTGTTAGAATCCTCTGTTAGTGTAGTTTATTGTAGAATAGGTTGTGAGCATGATATTGTTCTGAAAATCTTATTTTACATATATCTTGTGCACTACTATCATAACTTTGAAAAATTATAGAAAAATCATTTTAGCTCCAAATGAGATGAATCAAATTCCATTGTTCATCTCATGTGGTGCTATTCATACCATAAAAATTTCAAGTGCACCACTGTTCTGGAAATTTTCACCAAAGTATTTAATTCGAATGAACAGTAACAGATTACAATTTTATTGGATTTTCTGGAAAACTGACATTAAAACTGTTATAACTTTTGCATAGAACATCCAAATGAAATGATTCTTGTTGCTAAATTCATCTAAAATCATGACCTACATTCTTTAAATTTTGTATAATTTTTGGATGACTTTGAATTTTTGGGTCTTTTCGATTGTTATTCGTTCTTATTGTGCTTTCGACTTCTTGCGCTAGGTTTCAACGAAATTATCGATTGTGCGAGTGATCCTCTGCAGCAAGACAGTGAGCTACAGCAAGGCAAGCAGTTTGATCATTAATGTCCTATTATTTTCAAATCTAATACTTTGTTTCAACGGTATGTATGCATGCTCATGTGTCAAAGTAATTTTCCCAATTAGAGGTAGTTATTCCTAATGCATGGTTGCCTCTAAATTGTCATCCCCTGCCACAAAACATAAGTTATTAACATCGCTGGTGAATTAGAGCCCGGCGATTTAATTATGCTCTTTTATTGTCTTCCGGCGTCATGCTTAGAAATGCTTAGCTACCGGTAGTTGGGCGGTTATCGACTTAGTCGGTAACCTTGATCACACAAATCATTTTATTACTATTTGATCAGCACCTTGTGCTAAATTGTTGAAAACTAAAAAGTGCAAATAAAATGATTCATACTTGGGCAAGTGGTTGGATGGTGGTATATCGGGTTTGTGTATGTCTTGCCCAAGTAAATTAAGGACCGAGTTACTTGCGCCACCGTTCCGAGCAATTTGCGTGCTAACCACACGAGGGACATATGGGACCCCTCTTGGCTAAGTACTTTGGGAGGTGTTAATTGGGGGTCGCAGTGGTTAAAACTGTTTTTGTAAGGAAAGAACACCCTTGATTCTTTGCTGGTGGGCGATGTCTCCTACCTTCTAAGTTGTCGCGACTCTTAATTAGCATCGCTCATTGGAAATGCCTCGTAGGACTTAGCCGTGCCGGCATACCAAAGGAAGTGTGCTAATCATGTGGCGAAAAGGCGGTCTGGCGTGTGGGTACAGTGGTACACCCCTGAAGGGTTTAAACTATTCGAATAGCCTCGTCCTAGGTTATGGACACGCTTGGATACGCCCCGTGAGAACTAGACTACAACATTTAATTAAAACTTGATGTGGGTGGTATGAACGGGGAGTTCATGCTATTGTTGTGGTGGCTATTGGGTTAGCCACTTCCAGGATGTCTTGTTACTTTTATTGTTTAGTTTATCGCTGTTTTTATCAAATAAAATCATATTGTAAAGTTGCTTTCAATCTATTACATTATTGCAAATGAAAACTTGCTTTATGCTAAAATTGTGTCTAGAGCCTGCTCCACTTAAATAAATCTTGCATGTAGTTATTTATATAGGTCTGTTATCCTACACGTCAGTCTTGCGAGTACAATAAACAATTTATTGTACTCATTTGCTATGCTCTAAATTAAATTGTTGCAGAGGAGGAAGTGGAACCCCAAGGGTTACACTTTTGTGAATATGTGCTTCGACTTCGTTCAGACGACTAGCTTGGCGGCCGGTCGGTTGCCTTGTGGGTTAAAGGCACACTACTTGGCTTTTGTTTATCGCCATCTTATGGCACCTTGCTTCATTGTTATTTTTGTCTCTTTAGTGTTATTTGGCGGTTGGCCTGCTTTTGTATTATATTCTTGTATGTCCTTTAAGTTGTGCGCTTGTAATAGCTTGTGTATGGAATGGATGCTTAATTTTTGTATGGGGTATGTGTCTTGCAATTCAGGAAGTACATATCTTGAGAATCGGGATATTTGATTTGTAATGCTTGAATCATCTTATTGGTTAAGTATTACAAGTTAAATACCCCGGGTTCTCACACAAGGCCAAAGGACACAGCCTTGGAGAGTGACAAGATAAGACGGGATAACTTTGCGTAGTGACAACTCTGATCGCCTCACCAGCTTTTCAGAACAAAAAGACATTACTCTGCAAGGAAAGACGTAGAGTGTTATCACGTCGATCAGAGAAAGGATGATTGTCAGTGCGTAAGCTGTCTCCTTTGGTCTTTATCTCTGCGAAAAGCTGCCCCATGTGGGCTTGTAACTGCACAAAGCTGACTCATTTGGTCTTATCGCTGCGCATGGTGTGGTTAATTTCATGCAGAGTGATGTCTTATCGGTCTGAAAAGTGTAACCCTAAACTTAGACCTAAACCTAAGACTTTGACCCTAACCCTAACCCTGAACCAATCTAAAACCTAAGACTTTAACCATAACCCTAACCCTAACCCTCAATCTGAAACCCTAACCCTGACCCTTGACCTATAAACCTGAAACCCTAACCCTAACCCTAACCCTAAACCTAAACCTAAAAACCACCCTAACCGTAATCCTAAAAACCTAAAGCTCTAACCTAACCCTTGACCTAACCCTGACCCTCAATCTAAAACCCTTACCCTGAATCTGAACCTAAACACCTAAAACCCTAACCCTAAAAACCTAAAACCCTAACCCTAAACCTAACCCTAACCCTGAATGAAACCTAAGACTTTAACCCTAACCCTAACCCTAACCCTCAATCTGAAACCCTAACCTTGACCCTTAACCTAAAACCGTAACCCTGACCCTTGACCTATGAACCTGAAACCCTAACCCTAACCCTAACCCTAACCCTGAACCTAAAAACCTAAAGCCCTAACCCTAACTCTAAAAACCTAAAGCCCTAACCTGACCCTTAACCTAACCCTGACCCTCAATCTAAAACCCTAACCCTGAATCTCAACCTAAACACCTAGAACCCTAACCCTAAAAACCTAAAACCCTATCCCTAACCCTTGTCACGCCACCATACACGGCGTGGTCGAAGCATTGTGCCACGCCAAAATGCTTCGTGTGCTAGAGAGCTTGCCAAAAAGGGCCATCGCTGCCGGGGCTAAGTCCTGCCACGCCACTTCCACTAGCGTGACAGGACTGTATTGTCACGCCACCCTTAACGGCGTGGCAAAAACGTGGTGCCACGCCAATATGCTTCATGTGCCAAAGGGCTTGCATTTTGGACCGTCGCTGCCGGGGCTAAGTCCTGCCATGCCTCTTACACTGGCGTGACAGGACTGTATTGTCATGCCACCCTTAACGGCGTGGCAAAAACGTGCTGCCACGCCAATATGCTTCATGTGCCAGAGGGCTTGCATTTTGGTCCATCGCTGCTGGGGCTAAGTCCTGCCACGCCAGTGTAAGTGGCGTGGCAAGACCGACTTGTCACGCCACTAATAACGGCGAGACAGTATCACTCACCTGCATTGAATCAACCAAACACCGATTTCATTCAAACAACAATAAGAATATAACAGCAATAAGAAGCATCCGAAGTTCATTACAATGATTTCATTCAAACAGCAATAACATGCAACCATCATCCATCTCATTTCATTCAACTTTCAAAATGGCCATACAAAGTTCCATAAGATATGAACTATACAAAATGCAAGCACATAGTCATTCATCCCATCGATTCGCTTTTCGGTAAGACCACCCCCAGCGTGAACCTCGCTCTTGGGTGTTGGCCTCGCGTGCCCTCGGCGACGTTCTGGAACTAATGTCCATGCGATCACGCCGTTCTGGCAAGTGGTGGGGTGTCCTGAGTCGGCTGTGTCGGGGGCAGTGCATCAACCAGGTCCTTGAGGAGCATCTCGTCGGGAATCCTAGCAGCGACGTCCTCCTCGTCCTCCCCGGCCTCCTCCTCGGCCTCCTCCTCATCCTCCTCGGCCTCGTCTGAGCCACTCCGAGCCGGGCCAGGTAGCACGACCTCTCCCGATGCCGCCACACAGCTCATCTTTGCGGCCAGTCGTCGGCATTGGCGGCGAACTAACTACAAGGTTGAACAACAAAAAGGTAGTGAAGTTTAATGCAACAAAATAAATAACAAGGGATAACATGTTAATTTAATGTAGTGTGTGTTACCTCAGCAAAGTCCCGAAAGCGTTGGAAGCTCCCCTCCGAACCCTCCTGTAGCGTGAGAACCTTCCCGGCCTCGTTGCTTATGCGGGCGAGCTGCTTTCCCTACGAACGGGAAAACACATTCAATTAGCTTACGCATGGTGACATTGCTAATTAGTGGTGTGATACAATGTACTCACGTAGTAAGCGTTGATGGGGGCCCTCTCCGGCTGAGTGCCCGTCCGTGTGAACTCATCATAGTCGTCCACGATGTCCTCCTCGTCGTCATCACCATCATCTATATCCGCATCGGTCATCGCCGGTCGAAGCTGGAGACACGCGACGCCGTGTAGCCACTGTTGGTATCTGACGAAGTTATGCCTCTGATGGATCTGCGTCACGTCCCTGGACCGATTTGTTCGGTCCTGCCACTCCAACATGTAGGCTCGGTGATAATGTGACCAGTCCGTGTGCCGGTACCTCCGCCTTCGGTTTATCCTACGACGGCGACAATCTAAAAGTTAGCACGAAAACCGCTACCGAAGCTGCATATACACGACGAGGACTTACCCATGAAGGTTTATATCTGTCGAGAACACCGCTGGTGGCCATGCCTGAAACTTCCCAAACTGCCTCATGACCCGATGGGGCAAATGGTACTCCACTGCATGGAAGTAGATCAATGGCGAGAGGGTCAACCACGAGTCCTGGCCCTGCTCGCACATCGGGTTTAGTGCAAGGCCATCAACCTCGTCTCAGACGTATGGCAGCCACATGACCTGCAGCAAATGGTTTAGCTCAATAGGTCAATGCAGCAAGTAAAATAACTTATGAAACAGTACCTGGTCCTGTGTGATGACGTCGAGCTCGTTCGTATACGCGAGGTACCGCAACCTCGGATGCCCAGTAGGTGCCATGATAGAGCTCCAGAGGTAGGCTACTGTGGGACGTGAGGCCTCGTCTTCAATGGGCCATGGCCATGCCTGCATGGAGATATATATCAGTCGTATTTCTTACGGAACGAGACTTGAGCGATTAATTAAAAAAACTCCGTACCTGCAAGGCAGCACGAGTGGGTCGACCCACGGGGAAACGCTCCCACATCCAGATCTGCAGGAGGTATGCGCAGCTACCCAAGTTGCCCTCCGCACTCCCTGATCGGCATCCATCGCACAGATCTTGCAGACAGACACGCCAAGGTAATGTAACTAACCGTAGGTCCTCGCCATCGTGAAATCTGCCAAAATTGGCAAGTAAATCCAGGAGACAGCGTTGCCGGTACCGTCTGGGAAGAGGAAGGAGCCAAGTAGATGCCACATCCACACTCGTGCGAAGCGCTCCACTGTGGCGACATCTGCGTTCGGTGGGCACACGCTGAAGTGCGCGCGCAGCCATGACGCAAGCACCGCAGATGGCCTGTTGTCTCTCGAGTCCGCAGGGGGGTCCTCCGGTCACACTTCGAGCCACTCTCCCACCCGGTCTCGCCAGCCCGCGCTGTTGACGTCCCCAGTCACAGACTCACCCTCTACGGGGAGGCCCAAAATCATACCAACGTCTTGAAGCGTGATAGTCATCTCGCTGACAAGAGGTGGAAAGTGTGAGTCTCCGGCGCCACCGGTCCACCAGTCGTGAGGCGCAGAACCATCCATACGAGGGAGCCGTTGACAACTATCCGCGCCAAAGCAAGGAGACTCTTGAGCGAGCGTGTGGCTCGTCCCGCTCATCCCAATCTAGGGGGTGTGGGTCCTAGGGCGAAGTGGCTGGAGTACCTGCAAGAGAGATACGTAAATAAATAAGTGAAACAACAAGCACGATGAAGTACAAGAGCAGAAAATCTCACCTGACCACCCTGGGCTATGCGACGAGCACGGTGGTCGTCGTCGTACTCCAAGAGGAGCAACGCGTATTGCGCGTGCTGCGGCATCCTGCATTACAAGATAGGATTTTTGTAAGATCACATGAGGTGCAAAACAATGTATAGAATGCAAAATAAAAGTAAGTACACATGATGTTCAAAACAATATGTGAACTGCAAATGAAAGTACTATATACGTAAAGAACAACCATTTTGCGTTGACAACAGCATTGAACACCTCAAGTAGGTGGGCCGACATGTGAGCGCCGCCGCCTGACCCTACGTGGCTGGGATTCCCTACTGACGTGCTTTGCCCTTGTGTGTCCGTGCTCGTGGCACTCCGAGCACCTGTTGGTGCTGCTGGCGTCGTTGAAGTCCCCTAGAGAGTACATGTCTGTGGATATCATGGGGATATGCCCATGATCTTAGGATGATGAAACAATTGGCAATGTTGCTTTTGGTTTGAAGTTTCAAGCGTTTTCGTCAAAGTTACTGAATCTGTCAGGTCTCAGGCGGTCAGACCGGTTTCTGTGTGGCGGTCGACCCGATGCGTGTGGCGGTCGAGCCGCCAATCCGGCGGTCAGACCGGCCTTGTCTTCAATGGATTTTCTGGTTCAGTCCCAGTGGCGGTTAGACCGGCCAGAATGGCGGTCTGACCGGTTTATGTGCTGAATGATGATATTAGTTGCGGATTGATTTTGGGATAGATCATTTCCTTGTTGATAATGCATATGTGTTGCATATTGCATGTTTTTGGCTAATGTGGGTCAAGTTGTGAAGAACTTGTTCCCGGATTCGTGTTTGCTTGTCTATTGCTGTGCAGGTGGCTTGGAGGTCAACGACGGTCAACGACGAGGAGGATCGGGACTAAGCTTGGAGAGCTGAGGTCCAGAACGATCATGGATGCCGGGTGAGGTCAAGTGACTCAAGCATGGCGCAGAATGGATGAAGGTGATGAGCAGGCGATTCGGTCGATCGGTTGGATCAAGCGGTGCGGGGGTCGGTGCAAGTGCCAAGGTGGTCCGGTGGGAACCGGATGGGAGAGACTTGCCGACACGATGAGAGCCGCTGGATCAACCTACACGTGGCGAAGCATGGATGTGTTTTGCGCAGTTTGGACTCGGTCTTCGGAAAAGATCGAGAAGGGGTATTTTGGTAATTTCACCAAATACCGCCTTGGTGACCTAATGCCAACCCGCGGCGCAAGACGGTGCGTCAAGAAGTGGATTAGGTCAAGAAAAGTGAAGACGACGCTTTGAGATGCGTGCGTGTGTGACCCGTTTGTATTGGGCCTTAACGGGAGCCCATTAAGGTTAAGTCTTCTAGAAGCTAAGCCTCCCATATAAATAGAGATGGGGCTGTTCTCAGCAGTATTGAAGCACTTCATGGTAAACCCTAGTTTGTCTTAGGGCTTAGGAGAAAGAGAAGAGGCTTAGGGTTCTAGGGAGATGTGTTGAGTTGTGTGCTCATGGATTGAGCTTTGTCCTCCATGGATGGAGTGGCTGTAACCAGCATCAAATCGTGAATCAATCTACGGGTGTTTGTTCAAAGATGAGTCTTCATGTGCTTTCCCTTCTCTTTTGATGATTTTGGGTGCCTCCTTGATCCTGTGGTTTTTGGTTTATTTCGTGCCCTCTTTTACCTTGCTGTGATGTGTGGGAATACATCTAGGATCATCTAGATCATCAATCCCCCACGAGCAAGATTTGGATCAAGTTTTTGGTTTTTGCCCGGTTTTGAACCCTCCTTCGGTAAAACAGAAAAAGGTCAAAACTTTGACATGGATCTACTCAATCACCACTTGGAATAGGTTCCTAATATCCTTAGGAAGGTGTGTTCCAAATTTCGTGAAGTTTGACCTTACGGATCAAAAGTTAGACCGATTTTCGTTTCGGTTTTTCAGGCTGATTGTGCTGATTTTCCTGTTCATCGTCAGGGGTGGTCTGACCGCCAAAATCAGCGGTCTGACCGCTAGGCAAAAGAGTCAGACCGCCAATTTGAGAGGTCAGACCGCCCAACACTTTGAGATTTGGGTTTTTGGTAATTTTGGGTGTTTTGCGTCGGGGTTTTGATTGGATTCAATACAAGTCTTGCACTGTGCTTGATTATTGATCTTCATAGCTTTTATAGCTATTGGAGTGAAGTTAGTATTGAATTCAATTAAGGTGAAAAAGTGTTCGTGCTCCTATTCACCCCCCTCTAGTCGCCTTTCCGGTCCTACAATTGGTATGAGAGCACGGTTAGCTCTTCTCATAGATCTTAACCGGTCTTTGGAGCCATGGCGACTGACAAGTATTCGACCAAACCACCTATTTTTGATGGAGTTGATTTTGCTTACTGGAAGGCACGCATGCATGCCTACATCGAGGCTTAAGGGCACGCTATTTGGCTTAAGGTCAAAAATCCATATGTTGTGCCAGCCAATGACGATGTGATCACTCCAGATGTTGAGGCTAATAGCAAGGCTCGGAACTTTCTGATCCAAGGTCTTAGTCGATCTGAGTTTGAGCGCGTGGCTCATTTGAGGTCTGCTCACGAGATCTGGAGGACCCTTTGTGACTACCACGAGGGTTCTACTGTGATCAAGGAAGTAAGACAGAACCAGCTCAAGAAAGAATACTCAAAGATCGAGCAAAGGCCTGGTGAGTCTTTAGATGAGCCGTGGGGAGGTTCTCCAAGATTCTTCATGACCTTCATTTGTTGATCTTGTTTTCACCGAAGTCGAGAACGCACGCCAGACTTTTGGGTGCTCTTGATGTGAAGGTGCAGGGGATGAAAATCACATCCATCAATGACAACATCATCATGAGTGAGCTTACCATGGATAAGCTCTACTCGAGGTTGAAGACGCATGAGATTGACTTTATCTCGCGTCTCCCCAAGATAGAGTCGATGGCTTTGGTGGTCGACCCATCTAAGGGTAGCTCGACTGATTCCTTTGACTTTGGCTCATCTGGATTTTCTTTGTCAGCTTTACATTCTTTGAGCGATGAGCAGCTAGAGAAACTACCTGAGGATTATTTAGCCTTCCTATCCACCAAATTCTCGAGAGTTTACAACAAAGTGAGGAACAGGAGGAGAGGTGGCCCTGTCACTTGTTTCGAGTGTGGTGAGCCTAACCGCATTCGCTCCAAGTGCCCCAAGCTGAAGGGCAAGGAGGAGAAGGACTCTCGGAGACGTCATCAAGCCAAAGACAAGAAAGGCAAGAAGTCAAACTATCGCAAGTTCATCAGCCAAGTCCTTGCCGCTCTTGAGAGTGTGAACATGAGCGATGTGGACTCGGAGGCGGAGGGCGGCGGCGATGACTCTCATGGCAAGAAGAAGGCCGAGACTTCACCAAGATGTGCTTCATGGCTAGCGACGACCATGGCGTCGACTCCTCCAACGGCGACGACCTTTTCAAATGATCCCGATGAGGTCGTCCTTCACTTACTAGTATGAAGCGTGCTTTAGCCTATCTTTGAAAAGAGAATGTATAAGCAAGAAAAATGATTAGGAAGCGAGGATGCCATGATTGATGATTTGAACTTAGAGGTTGATAGGCTCAAATCCATTAATCCTGCTGATGATTGTGATTCTTGCTCTAGCTTGCTTAATGAACTAGCAAATCTGAAATCTTCTCATTCCTCTATTGCTAGTCAACTAAAAGATGCTTTTGATGAACTAGAAACTCTCAAGGCTAGTCACCTTGCATGAATGCCATTGCTTTAGATGTGACTACTGTTGATGCTATCCCTTTGCCTTGTTCAAATTGTGCTTTGCTTGAACTAAAATTGGATAGTGCTACAAAAGAATTGATGAAATTTGATGCTAGTCACACCTACTCTCATTGTGAGAAAAATAAGATTAAAATGAAGGAGATGTCTGAAATGATTCTTTACTCTAAAACTGCTTCATGTGAAAACTGTGTTAAACTCACACTTGAGAATGATGCTTTAAACAAGACACTAGAAGAAAAGGCTAAAATTGAACAATCCATGTCCATGACTGCTTCCAAGAAAGTTGTTGATTCTGATTCTTGTACTCTTTGTATTGAACTTGGGCATAATGTAGATAAGATACAAGAAGCATTTAGAGTTAAGTTTAAAGAGCAGTTGGATAGGATTAGAGATAACTATTGTGTGTCTTGTGAGGCTTTGAAAGCCGAGGTAGCTCACTATAAGGAAAAATCTGATAGGGCTAGCAAGTCAAATAAGTGTGCTTCTTGTTATGAACTAGCCAAACAAAATGACTACCTTAAAGAGACTCTTGAGAGATTTATTGGTGGGAAGAAGAACCTCAACATGATTCTTGACAAGTCTAAGGTGAGTGTGAATAATAGAGGCCTAGGATTTGATTCCCTAGAGCATACCAAGAACCATCCACCTAAGGTTGTTAGAGCTGTTGAGAGTGGCCTGTTTGAGGTAGAACCCCCTAAGCCATCCAAGATAGTCTTCAAATCTGCTGGTTTTGCCCAAACCACTTCTAGCAAGATAGGTGCTTCTACTTCATCAAGTCAGACCCTTCAAAAGGTCAAGTACCATTGCACCTTCTGCAAGAAGAATGGCCACATTGTTGAGTTCTGCTTCCGTAGAGCCAAAATTGAGAGGAAGGAGAGGATGAGTACCTTGAGAATCATTAGAGGAGTTTCTTCACCTGCTGTAGTCTCTAGAGCTAGGTAGCCTGTTTTTCCTGCTAGACATAGGCCTAGGTTTGTAGAGGACTTCTTTGACTCCTTTGGTGGCTCTAGGCAGCGTTCTGGTTTAGGATATCGTGAGGAGAGACCACGGGTAGCATCTAGACAGGGGGAGTACCGACCTTTTGGTAGGTCGATTCGGAGAGGTCTAGGTGGTTCTCGTGTGCATTCTTATGATTTTGCTCATAACCATTTTACTGCTGCTTCTTCTATTTTGCCTAAGCATCGTGTGACTTAGTACTGGATTCCCAAGTCTTTTATCACTAACCCCAGTACTGAGGCACAGATGTTTCCTGTTCGTGCCTTGTAGGTCCGTCGTGCGAGGAAAGAGGACATATGGCTTGTTGACTCTGGATGTTCTCGACACATGACTGGAGATTCTAGATGGTTCTCCTCCCTCACACGTGCATTCGGCAATGAATTGATCACATTTGGGGATGCTTCTACTGGAACCGTGACAGCCAAGGGCACAGTGTGCGTCAACAACAAGTTCATGCTCAAGGACGTCGCTTTGGTAAGTAAGCTAAGGTATAATCTGCTTTCTGTTTCTCAGCTGCTTGATGAGGGTCTAGAGGTGAGATTTAAGAGTCTTTGAGTGCAAGGTTATAGATTCCTCTGGTGAGCTTGTCTTTGAGATCTTTAGGTTTGAGATGATCTTTTGTCTTGATTTGATATCTCTTACGCTTCTAGCCCTAGGTGTCTTGTAACCGACTCCCATGATCTAGTGTTGTGGCATCGTAGGCTTTGTCACATAGGCCCGACCACTTGACTAGAGTCGATGTGAGGATTTGATTAGAGGTTTGCCTAGGTGAAGGTCATTAGAGACCTTGTGTGCACACCTCAGAGACATGGTAAGATGGTTTCGCTTCTCATCCACCTCTTACCTTAGTGATGGTGATGGACTGGTCGACTCTTGCACTTAGACACCTGTTGGTCCTTCTAGAGTTGATCATTGGGTGGGAAATGGTATGTGCTTGTGATTGTGGATAATTACTCCAGGTATTCATGGGTTTATTTTCTGGTTTCTAAGGACGAGGCTTTTTGCTTCTTTAGAGAGTTGGTCCTTAGACTTGCTGTTGAGCTTCCTAGAGCTTTGAGGGCCATTAGGAGTGACAATGGGACAGAATTCAAGAATTCTTCCTTTGCCACCTTTTGCACTGATAGGGGTATTGAGCACAAGTTTTCTTCACCTAGAGTTCCCCAGCAGAATGGTGTTGTAGAGAGGAAGAATAGGACCCTTGTAGAGATGGCCAGGACCATGCTAGATGAGCATTCCACACCTAGGAGGTTTTGGGCTGAGACGATCTCTACTGCTTGCTATATCTCTAATAGGGTTTTCTTAAGATCTGTAATTGGTAAGACTTCTTATGAGCTCAGATTTGGTCATAAGCCCAAAGTTTCTCATTTCAAGATTTTTGGTTGCAAGTGCTTCATTCTTAAACATGACAACCTTGATAAATTTGAATCTAGATGTTCTGATGGCATATTTCTTGGATATCCTGCTCATTCTTATGGCTATCGTGCATTTAATTTTGACACTAACAAAGTTGTTGAGACTTGCGAAGTCACTTTTGAAGAGACTAGTCTTGGTACTAGACCCGATGCTGCAGGTACACTGGTTTCTTCTGAGAGTATCTTCGTCGATGATGACTCTGAGGATGAGGACCCAATCCATCCTCAAGTCCCTTCTGACATAGTTGGAGAGCCTGCTTCTACTACACCGACTTGGATGAGCGACCTCTTCCTACCTTCACCGACGATCGAGTGGCTCTAATCCTACCTCCACAGCCAGTGAGGTAGAGGCCACTTCTGCACCAAGTGCTCCTCTTCGCATTCAGCAACAACATCCACCTGAGCAGATTATTGGGGATCTACATGAGCGAGTCACTCGCTCCAGGTTCATTTCTCCTGATTCTCATGCACATTCTGCTTTTGTTGCTTCTTTTGAACCCCGAGATGTCACCCATGCTCTTTCTGATGCCTCTTGGGTCAATGCCATGCATAAAGAACTTGAAAATTTTGAAAGAAACAAAGTCTGGACCTTAGTTGAATCTCCACCTAATCATAATATAATTGGAACAAAATGGGTTTTCAAAAATAAACAAAGTGAAGATGGGTTGATAGTTCGCAATAAGGCTAGGCTTGTAGCACAAGGGTATTCCCAAGTAGAGGGCTTAGACTTTGAGGAGACTTTTGCTCCTGTAGCTAGATTAGAAGCCATTCGCATTTTGCTAGCATTTGCGGCATCCAAGGGCTTCAAGCTATTTCAAATGGATGTCAAAAGTGCTTTCTTGAATGGTTTCATAGAAGAAGAGGTCTTTGTCAAGCAACCTCCTGGTTTTGAAAATCCCAAGTTCCCAAACCATGTTTTTAAACTCTCCAAAGCCTTGTATGGATTGAAACAAGCCCCTAGAGCTTGGTATGATAGGCTTAAGAGTTTTCTGCTTAAAAATGATTTCAAAATGGGATTGGTTGATAAAACCTTGTTCACTCTCAGGCATGGCAATGACTTTTTGTTGGTTCAGATTTATGTGGATGACATTATTTTCGGTGGTTCCTCTCATGCTTTAGTGTCTAGATTTTCAGATTCTATGAGCAGGGAGTTCGAGATGAGCATGATGGGCGAATTGATCTTCTTCATTGGTCTTCAAGTCAAGCAAGCGAAAGAAGGCACCTTCATTCATCAAAGTAAGTACACAAGGACCTTCTTGGCGCTTCGACATGGGAAGCGATGAGACCAATGTCTACTCCCATTGCCACGACCACCGTCTTTGGACCACGATGAGGATGGAGAGCCGTGGACGGAAGAAGTACCGCATGACATGATCGGCTCCTCCTCTACCTCCACGTGTCGGCCGGACATACAATTATTTGTGTGTGTGCGCTCGATTTCAGCTTCCTCGAGCTTCTCATCGTCAAGCGGTCGTCGCATATTCGGTACCTTGAGGACACTCTTGACTTTGGACTTTGGTATTCTTCTTCTTCGCTCTCTCCATTCGCGCTTTTTCGATCTTGATTTTCTTTGGGTGTAGAGTGGATTGGAAGAGTACTACGGGACTTGTCATTTCTTAGGCATATCTCTTATCTCTTGGTCATTTAGGAAACAGTCCTCTGTTGCACGATCCTTCTTAGGTCGAGTATGTAGTCTGCGACCCGCCATTGCTCTCGTGTTCTCTGGATCTTGTCTACTCTGCGGGACTATGGGTTGTCTTTGGATAGTGTTTCTCTTTTCTGTGATAACACTTCTGCCATTAACATTGCTAAAAACCTAGTGCAGCATTCTAGGACTAAGCACATTGATGTTAGATATCATTTCCTTAGAGACCATGTTGAGAAGGGTGATGTTGTGCTTCACTTTGTAGAGTCCGAGCAGCAGGTTGCGGATATTTTCACTAAAGCTCTTGATTCTTCTCGTTTCGCTTCTTTGTGGAGAGTGTTGGGGGTTATTAGTTCTCTTGGCCTGTTTTGAGGGGGAGTTTGCTCTTTTTGCATTCATTTGTATCATAATGCATTTTACCATTCCGCACCTTGCATTGTAATATAATCTTGTGGAGCTTTGATTATTATCCTTGTATGACTTAAATTCATACTTTATACCCTGCCATGTCCTGTGCTAGTCTGCTAGAATTCTTTTATGGCTTTTTATGTATAGCTTAGCTTTTGCCATGCTAGCTTTATTATCTGTGAGAAAATTGAATCAAAACATGACTTGTTGGATCTTGTGACTAGTTTTGCTTTAGTGATCCTTTCATGATTCATGCCATGTCATATAGGCTTAATTGAGTCTTGAACTTATTCTGAGTTTCAAATCGAGCTATGATAATTATTAAGTCAAGCAAATAAAAAATGAGTTTTTTTTGTGTGCGAAAAAACTGATCTCACCAATTCTTTCTCATGAGACGGCTTGCCATTGCACTAGGCATGAACTCAGGGGGAGTTTTGGATGACCCAGACCACTCTCTTAAGCTTTTGTTGCTTGGGATGGTCGTAGTGAGGCTTGAGATCTAGCACAATGCTAAGAAAATAAATTGGCAATTGGTTGAAGCTTAGGAGGCAGTTGTGGATGGCACCTAGTCCAGGACTTGCTTTACTAAGATAAAACCAATCATTTTCAGCAAAGTGTTTAAAGTGCTCAAAGTGCTAAATTCTAAATGCTTGACCATTTGATTCAAAACTGAACTCAAAATGCTCAAAATTGACTCAATTTCTAGTTTCTGGTCTCTATTTTGCTTATAGACATAGCCTGACTCATTTTTGGATACCTATAGTTAAATTATGATCTTGGGCACCTTGTCATGCCTTCAATTCATTTAATCTCAGATTATTGCTATTTTGGCCTTAGCTTTGCTGTACATGTTTTTGCCATGATTGAACCTAGTTTCTTCACATAATATGGCTTGGTGTAATACTTGTACAGTCTTCATGGATAATCTTCATGGCTCCTTTTGCTCAAAGTTAAAAACAAAACAAAAAAAACTGAAAAAAATGAAAAATTACCAAATTGCAGCCATTCCATTACATTCATGTTCTATCTTCTTCCGTGCACCTTGATGAATTCATTGTCAAAGGGGGAGAAAGATTTGTGAAAATATTGTTTTTGAGAGCTTTTTGGAGTCATAGGGAGAAAATGAAATTTTCTTGAACTTTGGTGATCATAGTGAGTGGGAACATCTCAATTGCATTCTTTTGGTCTTATTGCCTTTTCTGAATTTGAATTGCAATTCTTGGAGACTCACAATGATCAAAGGTCAAATAGAACAATTGTTCTTTCATACGGACCTAAGTGAGATTTTTGGCTATTCTTTGGAAATTGAAGCTTTTGTGCTTTCTTTTGCCTTATCTCACTTGCTTATACTATTCTGGAGCTAGCTTGGTCATTTCCATTGCTTTCTCTTGCAAATGGACCAAGTTGTGCCTTTGTGTGAAAACGTCGAGTACTTTACTTTTCAAACCCCAAAACTACATTTTCTGAGAGATTGCCAATGTGTTCATCAAGGGGGAGATTATGGATATCATGGGGATATGCCCATGATCTTAGGATGATGAAACAATTGACAATGTTGCTTTTGGTTTGAAGTTTCAAGCGTTTTCGTCAAAGTTACTGAGTCTGTCAGGTCTCAGGCGGTCAGACCGGTTTCTGTGTGGCGGTCAGACCTGTCGGTGTGGCGGTCAGACCGGCCAATCCGGCGGTCAAACCGGCCTTGTCTTCAATTGATTTTCTGGTTCAGTCCCAGTGGCGGTCAGACCAGCCAGAATGGCGGTCTGACCGGTTTATGTGCTGAATGATGATATTAGTTGTGGATTGATTTTGGGATAGGTCATTTCCTTGTTGATAATACACATGTGTTGCATATTGCATGTTTTTGGCTAACGTGGGTCAAGTTGTGAAGAACTTGTTCCCGGATTCGTGTTGCTTGTCTATTCTTTGTGCGGTGGCTTGGAGGTCAACGACGGTCAGCGGCGAGGAGGATCGAGACTAAGCTTGGAGAGCCGAGGTCGTAACGATCATGGATGCGGGTGAGGTCAAGTGACTCAAGCATGGCGCAGAATGGATTTAAGGTGACCGAGCAGGCGATTCGGTGTGACTGGTTGGATCAAGCGGTGCGGGGTCGGTGCAAGTGCCAAGGTGGTCCGGTGGGAACCGGATGGGAGAGACTTGCCGACACGATGAGGCCACTGGATCAACCTACACGTGAAAGCATGGATGTGTTTTGCGTAGTTTGGACTCGGTCTTCGGAAAAGATCGAGAAGGGGTATTTTGGTAATTTCACCAAATACCGCCTTGGTGACCTAATGCCAACCTGCGGCGCAAGACGGTGCGTCAAGAAGTGGATTAGGTCAAGAAAAGTGAAGACGACGCTTTGAGATGCGTGCGTGTGTGACCCGTTTGTATTGGGCCTTAATGGGAGCCCATTAGGGTTAAGTCTTCTAGAAGCTAAGCCTCCCATATAAATAGAGATGGGGCTGTTCTCAGCAGTATTGAAGCACTTCATGGTAAACCCTAGTTTGTCTTAGGGCTTAGGAGAAAGAGAAGAGGCTTAGGGTTCTAGGAAGATGTGTTGAGTTGTGTGCTCATGGATTGAACTTTGTCCTCCATGGATGGAGTGGCTGTAACCAGCATCAAATCGTGAATCAATCTACGGGTGTTTGTTCAAAGATGAGTCTTCATGTGCTTTCCCTTCTCTTTTGATGATTTTGGGTGCTTCCTTGATCCTGTGGTTTTTGGTTTGTTTCGTGCCCTCTTTTACCTTGCTGTGATGTGTGGGAATACATCTAGGATCATCTAGATCATCAATCCCCCACGAGCAAGATTTGGATCAAGTTTTTGGTTTTTGCCCGGTTTTGAACCCTCCTTCGGTAAAACAGAAAAAGGTCAAAACTTTGACGTGGATCTACTCAATCACCACTTGGAATAGGTTCCTAATATCCTTAGAAAGGTGTGTTCCAAATTTCGTGAAGTTTGGCCTTACGGATCAAAAGTTAGACCGATTTTCGTTTCGATTTTTTAGGCTGATTGGGCTGATTTTCCTGTTCATCGTCAGGGGCGGTCTGACCGCCAAAATCAGCGGTCTGACCGCTAGACAAAAGAGTCAGACCGCCAATTTGAGAGGTTAGACCGCCCAACACTTTGAGATTTGGGTTTTTGGTAATTTTGGGTGTTTTGCGTCGGGGTTTTGATTGGATTCAATACAAGTCTTGCACTGTGCTTGATTATTGATCTTCATAGCTTTTATAGCTATTGGAGTGAAGTTAGTATTGAATTCAATTAAGGTGAAAAAGTGTTCGTGCTCCTATTCACCCCCCCTCTAGTCGCCTTTCCGGTCCTACAATGTCCTTACCGTCTTGCTATGCGCGGTCCATATCATTACGAAGCCTCTTCCTCTTCCTTCGGCCGCGTAGCTTGTTCATCATGTTTACGTCGGGAATGTATTCCTCCCCCACGTACGGTGGCCAATGCGAGGGATCTAGATAAGGCTCGAATCGCTTCTCCCAAGTCTGTATCGTGGCTTGCTTCGAGAATTCTGACGCAATGAAGGCAAGGTGACTTACACTACGCACGCGACAGGCGGTGATGACGTGAGATCATGGGACATGCAGCAACGTCGGGACCATGCATGTACAGTTTCCCTCAGTCAGGTTCACTCTATGGTTCCGGCCACCGTAACGTTCGCCCCCTATCGATGTGCCCCCCGCTACCTTGACGGCGTATATATGCTTAATAGGATTGTATTCCTCCGCCTCCTGATTGCATGACTCGGCCTCTGCGATAGCAAGGTGCTTGGTAGCAGCCACACCCCAACGCTCGTCGGTGTTAAATGCTTCCCTTGCCCGGGTCCACCGATCCATAAAGTACTTGTTGGTCTTTCAAAAGGAGTACTCCAAGATAGCAGATACTGGCCTCGCACGGATGCCCTTAATAACGTTGTTGAACACCTCCGATATGTTCGTTGTCATCATTCCATACCGATGACCATCTTTATCGTATGCTGTGCCCACTTCTCATACGCTACAAGATCTCCTCCAACCACGACTTACCCCGCTTCGTTGGTCACCCCCTCGGCTCGTCAACTTGACCTCGAATTCCCTCTTCTCCAAGCATCCGCTTTGATTTTGAACTTTACGGTGAGATCTTCCTGCTGCATTGCTTAAAAAATTAGCCGCTAAATGATGCATGCACCACCTATGCAGGGATATCCGGGTGTCCATCAAGTCCGCTCTTCACGGCGTTCATAATCTTGGTGGTGCTGTCGAGATGATGCAAACTGTCGTCCGTGCCTAACGAGGCGTGAGCGAACTATATCCGGGAACCATTCCTAGCTTGCATTGCTCTCACCCTCTGTCAATCACGAATGCTAATGGAATCGATTGGTCCTCGCATCAATACCCACGGCGAGCATCAAGGCACCATAGTACTTCCCCGTCAAGAATGTAGCGTCCACTAGATAAGACATGTTTGCAGTGTTTGAAGGCCTCTATGCATTGCCCAAAGGACCAATACACCCGCCGAAGGGCGTGTTTCAGAACCCTCCATCGAGTTTAAATGCGGTTGTCGTGCCAAGGGTGAAACACCATGCGGATTCTTGGCTCGCATAGCGGTTAGGATTTGAGGAAGCAAACCGTAAGCCTCCTTCCAATCACCCCACAATAATCGCATCGCTCTGCTTTTCCCTCCATGCTTTCCGTACTTCACGGTACTTAATGAACCGTAGATAACCTCGATAAGGGTGGCGACGGACACATCAGGATCGACACCCACAACCGCCATAATACGCCTAGCAATGAAATTTGCGGCCGCCTGGAGGTGCTCCCCGGACACTTGTGCGGTCCCACAAGTGTGAGGCTACTTCACATTTGCTATTTTCCATTGGTTGTCCCTTGTTTTGCGGCGCCATACCTTCCATCCACACCCTCTTTCGCACCTCATAGTGTACCTCTTGTTCACATCGGAGTGTTGCACTATGAACGGACGATGGTGCCGCACTGAGTATTCTTGTAGCCAAACCTTCATGTCCTCCATGGTTGGAAACAACAAGTTCTTCCGTATTATGTCATTCTCCGGGTCCGCAATGCCATCCCTACTCCTCAACCCATTAGCACAAACCGCCTTATGAACCATACTGACATCATCGAACGAATGCACCGATGGGACCTCACCCATTACACTGCGAAGAACCCTGGCTTCCTCTGCAGAGAAAAGAGGTGCCGGAGCCTCATCTTCGGTCGAGCTCCATCCTTCGTCAAACTCCTCTTCACGGGTTGTTCCATCGTGAAACAACTCCTCCTCAAGCTCGTTGTTCATTACAGCACCGTTGAAATCAGTCACAGGGTCAACAACATGTTGCGGGGAAGATATAAGCAGATCCACCGACAAGGGGTCATGGTTGGTACGACTCACGCTAACGAATTCTTCGGAAGGACGCTCTTTCATTGGGGGGTCTTGTTCCTCCGTGTTGCCATTCACCACATCCAAATTGTCTGGCAAATCCTCAACAACGATTGTCCTTTCCACTACCACCTCCAACGCTCGGACCTGAGATGTTTGCACAATTTCCTTGTACGTGTGCCAATCATCGGCGGACAGGATTGGCACCAAAAAGGTGTGCATCTTTGAACCCTACCCTGCGTCATATCATCCTTGCATTCCGACAACGACCCCGGGCTCATTCCATCCAAATGTCGACTTAATCCTAGTCACAAGAGTTTTAAAGTCCGGTGATTCGGAAAATAGAAGGACGGTCGCTTCCATCTTCTTTGAAATCGTGAACTTCGGTTTGGCAAATGGCCCCACCAGTAAATACACGTACAACTCTGTCCATCTACATCCAACAAAATTTTGCAACGTCAGTACTGCATGCCATATGAACGAAATACCGCAAGTAGGAAATATCACAATCAACATTGGACATAACAAAAGCTCAGTTTCCTGAGACATGCCAACAGTTTGACGGTACAAACATATGCATAATTGACGGGTCGTTTCACAATGACTTGAGGTGTGTTAGGCCATACACAGTGGACGAATAACACCAAGAAACAAGGAGATGCAAAAAGATCCAAAACCTACACTACCTGAGTCTCTTGTGCTCAGTCACGCTCGAGATCTTGTTCTCGAGACCGCCCAAACCACGTGTTTGGGACCGCTCAGAGCTTGCCTCTGAGTGCGACCTACACTACCCTGGATCCACGTGCCCAGGTACGCTCGAGATCTCGTTCTCGAGACCACCCAAACCACGTGTTTGGGACCGCTCGAGGCTCACTCTGAAACGCCCGGACTTCGCTCTGGTACGCCATGAGCTTCTGCGCTCGAAGTGCCACGAACCACTCGTTAAAATCTTATATCTGAAAAGGAGATAAGTGACAGAATATTGGAGCTCATTTGCTATATTTAGAAATTTCTACTGACGATACTTTACGGAAGAGAGAATCCGCGCTCTAGGGCGGATAAGGGTATTCCGTGCCCCTAGGGGCTGGAAGGGTATTTCCGCACCTCTAGAAATTTGGGCGAGGCATTTTCGTGCCTCTAGGGGCCGGATTCGCTATGTGTCACGTCCTCGGCAAATCCGGTCCAAAGCTGACAGAAAGTCTGAGAATAGGAGCACATCGGTATGTTGAGTTGTTGACTATGCTTGTCACTTATATTGGTGAATACGTGTGTTATGTTTAATTTGTGCCATGCATTCACCAATATAGGATCCACAAGACTACAATTGTTTATCTCTGAACATATTTGTTGCCTTTTGGGACTGCGTAGACCACAGTGATGCTTGAACTAATCATTGTCCATTATAGATTTTAGTGTCCATCTCCATATAGTATTACAATTCATTCAAAATAACTAAGCTTTGTTCTTTTGTGATCGAGACTCTAAGCGAAAACCACCGGCCAGATGAGGCGACCTCGCATAAGGATGACACTAAGATTGAGACTCCTCCCGGAAGAGCACTGCAAGTGCCCTTCGATGATTTTGACAAAACAGTGAATAAGCATCTTTCTCCTATAAGGAGGATGTCAGGGGTTTTGAGCAACCCCAACATTACAAATTTAGTAAAATTGCGCAAATAGCAAAAACCGACAGATGCAAGCACTTCGTGGACAAACACTTCCTCCATCACTTGCTAAATTAGGAAAGGTGTGACTACCTCACTAACAAGACCATTAAGATTGTTTGCAAATTACAACAATATTAATAGTTTATAATTTATAATCTGAGTCTAGCATTTCTAACTTTTGGCATTTTGAGCTTCTTGATTTTTTATGGTTGTCTCTTGAATACACTCGATGATATGTGAAAATTTTAAGCTGTGGCAATTACATGCTTTATGTATGTACATGTGCTTCATGAAATACTTTTTGTTCTGAGAACTTCTCAAGCATCTGAGGATGCGGCACAAATGGCTGCTGTTGAAGCCTTGCAAGAAGCTTCTGCTGCAGAGAGCTTGCTTCGATGTTTAAGGTGATTTTCCATGGACACACTCCCTATCTCATCCTAACAAACCAAGAAAATTACATGGTTGTAATGGAATCATTGTGTGGTGAGCGCGCACGTGTGTGTTTGTATGTGCATCGGTGATTCAATCACACATTCATTCAATGTTCCCCATCCATTCAATCACCCACATTGTTCCCAATCCATTCAATCACCCACTATATTCAAGTACACATTCAAGCACAAAAATATATTCAAGCACACATGAATACCTCGATCTAGGAGAAGCCGCCGGGGGAAAGGACAAGCGGCGCCGGAGGGAGGAGGGCCGGCGGGGGGAAGTGTGACGAACCACCCTGTGATATCTGACTAAGGTCCGGAGGACCCCCTTCTTTTTTTTTTGTACTTCAGGGAGGTCTACGGGACCAGTCTGTCGGACCTCTGTGATATACTAGAGGTGCTACCAGCGGTGGTTGGCCAAGACCTCCAGGAGGTCTGAAGACCTCTGGGAGGTCTGGTGGACCTCGGCGGTGGTTGGCCACGACCTCGGGAGGACTCACGGAGGTCGTGGCCACCACCCGAGGTCCACCAGACCTCCCAGAGGTCTTCAGACCTCTGGAGGTCTTGGCCAACCACCGCTGGTAGCACCTCTAGTATATCACAGAGGTCCGACAGACCTCCTTGAGGTCTTCAGAGACCTCCTTGAGGTCCTGCCTGCTGCACCGAGCTAGTCCCAGAAGCAGTTGGCTGGCTCATGCAGATCCAAAGACAAGTGTAATCAAATCCACACACAAGCTAAGAGGAGCAAGAGACAAAACAATAAATATAAATATATTAAGGACCAAACCGCCAAGCTTCTTACAAGAGATGCCTCAAGGGCTACAACGGAATAACAAGAACAGCGGAAAGCAAAGCTTCAACGATAGGTCCAACCGATCGGCCACTCGGCTGTCAGTGGAGGGCGTCCCTAGGTCACAAGGTCTCCAAAGACCTCTTCTTCATTGAGCTTTGAGCTCCTGGAACCTCCTGCACTGGCCGATATGAGCAGAGGGCAAAAGCCATGAGTACATTGAATGTACTCGACAAGCCGTGAGGAATGTATGCATTAGATAATTATGCAAGGCTTGCCAAAAGAGAGTCAGAAGGTTAGTTGCATAAAGCGGTGTTTGACAATAAGTAATAAGTAGATTGAAAAGCTCAAGTTAAAACATTAGTACATAAATACATTTGATTTCAAAGGGTGTGAGCACCGCTCACACCCAAAGACACCTGGAGCACCCACTCCAGACTACCCAAGCCAATCAGGAGGTGCGGTCATACCCATGACCAGGACCTCTCCCACGACCACCCTAGAGCACCCACTCCAGAGTTCCCCAACCACCTCTGGACCAACTAGTGAGCCACCATGACCCCTCTGGGCCGGCCAAGGTCTCTTCAAGGCAAAGCCATGACCTCTCACCCAAGTGTCCAGGAGCACAAGTTCACAAAGCTACCCTTGCACCATTTCATGAGCATGTCCATAACCAAGGACTTGGTTATTGAATAGATTTTTCACTCTCTGAGGTGTACAACTTTACCCACAATCCACGATCTCTCAGTAGGCGGGTTCCGGTCACCTTGCTCACTTCAAGGTGAGCGGTCTGGAGAGCGACAAGGCTTTACAAAGCTTTGAATTGACTCAGTCGCCCGCTAAGGTTTCGCTAATCCCCTTGGTCTAGAAGTCCGCAGGTTATGGGGTGCCCTCTTGCGCCAACGAGTCACACGCTCAACCCAAAGCCCCCCAAGCCAATCCATTGCTAATTATTCACCCAGACCATTCCCATAAAATGATCTTGTGGTTGCACCGATTGGCCAGATCAACAGAACACAAAGTAAAGTCCTTATTTGTGCTCGAGCAAGACATCCACAACCCCAAAATGAAGCATCCACTACTCACTCCCGACCTTCTTGCCCGAGCAAAACAATTTGTAATTAACCACCAAAAGACCACCCGATCTGGCACAACAATTATTAATGTGATCTCGCACCACAATCAACACAACTTAGGCATCCCGCCATAGTTGTAACAATGGCACCAACCACGGGTTCCATATTTCAATTAGTCAAGATTATTAATTGATGAGGCATGATTCACAGACCCACGGTTTCTAAAGCAAGGCTAAGCATACAACATACGGTCCCAAAGTTGGCAATAACAAGGAATACCAACCAAAATATCCATCCTAAGGTGTCCAAAGAGTTCATGTCAACATGATCGGTTCGAGTATATCAAGGAGGCATAATGTCAAGTAGGAGGATAGCTCTTGCCCAAAACATGCTTTATAAAGATAGCCATGCAAGTTTAATGAATCAAAATAGCTTTGCAAAGTGGGATCAAGATGATCAAGGGCCACGACTTGCCTCTGTTGGAGAAAGAAAAGCTTGGTGAAGGAGCTTGATTCACGAGTTTCTCAACGATCACCCGAGATCTACGTTAGCAAAAGAAACCAAATAAGCAAATAATTTCCAAGAAAACCAAAAGAACTTACTCAAAACCAAGAGAGAAGAGGAGATCCACAGGAGGAGGAGGAGATCCACCGGTCGAGGAAAACCGAGGAGTTGAAATGAGGAGCAGGGAGGCGGTGCCCTCTGGTGCTCTATTTAAAGAGCAAGGGAACAGAGCACCAACCCAAAGAAGCGACCAGGTTCAAGGTTTTAGGACAAGGCACCTTGTCACAAGGTACGAAAAGAAATAAAGAAGGCAAGGGATGTGACACAAAGTAGAAAAAGAGTACAAAGGTAGGTGGCAGCATTTAATGTGACCCGACCCACATTAAATGCACTAAGACTGCCAAAAGGGCCAGTCAAAAAGATGCGCAGACCAGTCAAAGGACATGGTCCACGGTCCAAATAGGAGGTCCAAGGAGGAGGTCCAAGAAGGAGGTCCTGCGAGGAGGTCCTAGGACCAAAAGGGAGGTCTAGACCGCAAAGGTCTAAACACAAAAGGGGAGGTCTAAACCTAAAGAAGGTCCAAACACAACAAGGAGGTCTGAACCTAAGGAGGTCTAAACACAACAGGGAGGTCTGAACCTAAAGGAGGTCCAAACACAACAAGGAGGTCTGAACCTGAGGAGGTCCAAACACAACAGGGAGGTCTGAACCTAAAGGAGGTCCAAACACAACAGGGAGGTCTGAACCTAAAGGAGGTCCAAACACAACAGGGAGGTCTGAACCTAGAGGAGGTCCAAACACAACAGGGAGGTCTAGACCACAAAGGTCAAAACACAAAGAGGTCCTAAGGATATGAGGTCCAAAAGACAAAAGATAGCTGGACTTCAAGGGGAGATCCAACCCTCAAACAGATCTAGACCCCAAGGAGGTTTAAATCACGAGAGAACCAGGACCTCAAAAGAGGTCCCAAGCGCAAGGGGTAAGGCGCTCGAGGAGGCGCCGAGAGTAGGGAGGTCTGACGGTCAAAATCTCCCAAAGGGAAAAATCCGACTGACCAAGGTATCAAAAGGAGAGGACTGAATGGTCAAGATCGAAAGGCAAAGGGAGGTCTGGCGCTCAAGATCTCAAAAGAAGAGCTGAATGGCCAAGATCTCAAAAGCAGGAGGACCTCGGCGGTCTAGATCAAAGGTGCGGGAGGTCCTAACGGTCAAGGATATTCAAGATTAGGAGGTGGTCTTTACAAAAGACCGGCAAGGATCGAGGAGGTGGTCCTTGCAAAACAGCCGAGGGAGGTCACGGGATCAAGAAAACGCAAAGAAAGCAGAGCCGTTCGATCGAAATCGGGCGGTCGAAGGAAAGGAACGTTTGGACCATCCAAACGCTACTGCTATTGAGCCGTCGATCCAGATCGGATGGCGCTGAACGAGGGCCGTTCGGACCGAGCGAAACAGAACCGGAAGGCTAGGCCGTCGATTTAGATCGGACGGCCCTTAGGTGAAAAGGCAAAGCCTTAAGCGTCTGACCACAAGAGTCAAAGAGGTCCAAGCGCTAAGGAGGTCTTGGGCACGAGGAGGTCTGGACCTTTGGATCCAATGAAGGAGGACACGACGGCTAAGATCTCGAGAGGAGGTCCTAACGGCGAGATCTCAACAAGGGGAGGTCTGAGCGGTTAAGATCTCGAGAGAGGAGGTCATAACACCAGATCTCAACAAGGGAGGTCTGAGCGGCTAAGATCTCGAGAGGAGGTCCTAACGGCGAGATCTCAACAAGGGGAGGTCTGGCTAAGATCTCGAGAGGAGGTCCTAGCAGTCGAGATCTCAGGGAGAGGGGTCTCAGATGAACACAGGGGAGATCCAAATAGGCAAGGGAGGTCCCAAAGGAACTCTGGGGCCCAAATGACCTCAGAGGTTACAAGAGAACGCTAAGAGAGGTCCACGGGAGGTCCAAACAAAGAAAGAGGTTTAGACCAAGGAAGATCCAACAAGATGAAAGCTTAGACCCAAGGGAGGTCTAAGCACAAAGAGATTCAAGCCAACAAAGGAAAGTCCGGACTTAAGGAAAGTCCAAACAGAAGATTACAAAGAGAGGTCCAGAGAATGAAGGGTTGAACCTATAAAGAGGTCCCACTGGAGGAGGTGCAGGCGAAAGGAAGGACCCAAGAGAGGATGTCTCCAAAAGGGAGGAGAGACTATCCCGGAGGACAAACAAGGCGATGAGAAAAAGAGGCTAAAAGCCAAAGAACGACAATAACTCCATTTCGACCAGAAGGATTAATTTGAAGTTTGGTTAGTTCAAGTTAAACCTCCAAATTTCAAATCTTCAAATTAAGCTTTGAACTCTCAACAAAAGCGAATGGTTATTATTTTTACAAGCTTTTCAAAATTCGGAAACAGGCGTTACAGAAGGACAAGCTACACGGAGGAGGAGGGCTGCCAGGCGGGGGATCAGGCGGCCTTGAGGAGAGAGCATGCATGAGAGACGCCGGCCGTCGGGGGTAGGACGGGCGGTGGGAGGAGGAGGTCCGACGGAGGGAGCACTGGGCGGCGGTGGGACGAACGGGAGGTCACGATGCAGTTCGGGAGAAATGAAGAGGTCCCTGGTGCCCAAGGTTTAAGTCCCCACTGTCACGCCATTATAGTTGGCGTGACAAAACACACTGCCACGTCAGGAGAGATAGCGTGACAATGTGGTTTTGTCACGTTACTGATGGTGGCGTGACCAAAGGAGTCAGATTTGGAAATAAAGTTCGCGACAGATTAATTTTAAAATATTAATAAAAAAGATTAAATAATAAAAAGAAAATTCCTTCCCAGGCTACCGTCCGCTGTTGTCAGCTCAGCCTCGCCTCCGCTCTATCAAAGAAAAGGCAAGAAAAGAAAAGGCAGCACAAAACCCAAAACAACCCTCCGCTTTTCCGGTTTTCCCATTCCATCCTCGTCGTCGTCCTCCTCCCTTCCTGCCCCCTTCCTCCTCCGCCTCCACCTCACGTGCCGCGCAAGGGAGGCCACCACCCACACAGGCAGCGAAGGAACCGGCTAGGCTTCGCCGGCGGATCCGGCCCTCTCCGGCGGATTCCCCGGCGCCGGGCACCCTAATCGGCGGCGGCAGCGATGGCGACGCACGAGCGGAAGACGATCGATCTGGAGCAGGGGTGGGAGTTCATGCAGAAGGGCATCACCAAGCTCAAGAACATCCTCGAGGGCAAGCCCGAGCCACAGTTCAGCTCCGAGGACTACATGATGCTCTACACGTGCGTATCGAGCCTAACCCCCCTCCCTCTGATCCCGTATTTGGGGTTCTTGGTTTGTGCTTCGCTGATCTGATTTTAGGGTTTGCTTCGATGCCACAGAACGATATACAACATGTGCACGCAGAAGCCGCCGCACGACTACTCGCAGCAGCTCTACGAGAAGTACCGCGAGTCCTTCGAGGAGTACATCACGTCCATGGTGAGGGATTCTTGATTCCTCGGTTGATTACCTCGATTCGTGTCCATGTGCTAGCTTAGCTCTGGTTGTTGTGGGGTTAGAGGAAGCGTAGTAATTAGTAAAGATACTGATGGCAATGGTGCTTGTTATGGCACATAACAATGAATAGACAGCGCACACATTAAGTAATAGAGAGCCCAACGGTTTATATAGAGACGAGGTATTCAATGCCTAAAACTAGAATCCTAAGCTGCTGTAGTAAGTACAAGGATGTCATTCTAATTTTGATAAAGCTCAATGCTCTTGGCGAATTAGGAATTCTGGGTTGGTTGCTTCAGATGGGTGGATAATTGGGCTTTCATTAGTAGGGAGGAGCTACTAGTTTCTAAGTCGCATGCTCAAGTAGTCTTACACAACTGTTGCTGCGGAGGGATCTGTATAATGGATCGTTGGGGTTAATTCTAGCAGTATTTAAATACCCTAGTGGATAAGGTGCAGTGGGCACTATATGTGGCTAGGCCTGCTAATTTTCTAGAAACCAATCCAAACCCACACCAACCCACTTTGATGAAGCACATGAATCAAACCAAACCCAGCCCACCAGTCCACATTAAAAAACCAACCCAACCCAACCCACATATAACTTCAACCCAAACCAACTCAAACCATTTACCTCATTATGGGTTCAACCCATTGGAACCCATGGGTTCAACCGGTACACTGAAACCATCAAGTTCACGTCGGTATCCGATAAGCATAAACGGTAGCATCTACACCGTAATTTAGATGGAAAGTCTCAAATAATTAAGTCTCAATTGATACTCTTCTGTCAGTGAGACCATAACTCCATGTCTGAGATGTCTCCATCGGTCATTCATTTGGTCCAGTCCAATCCATTACCGCTGTGCCTGTGCTGCAGCCCGCAGCCCGCAGTGCGCAGTCCCTACTCCCTGGCTCTTCCCTGCCGCAAGCGCCAAGCGCCAAGCCCGCAATGCCGCTGCGGTCAAGATTGCGGAGTGCCCACTGCCCAGTTCACTTCACCCCCTGTCCCCCGCAAAGAACGGCTGCCGCTTGATCTCAGTGGCAGCTGGCAGGCACCCCTTTTGAACGCGATCCTCCTCTGGGGATCCTTCACTAGCAAGGCAGCAACCCACGGATGAGGTCCCGCGCGACGGCGCTCACTGGTGGGACGTCGGGGAACCGCAGCAACTGCTCCACCATGTTGCAGAGCGTCGTGCGGTTGCGGTTGTCGCTGCCCTTGAAGGCTTGAACGGCGTCATGCCGTGCAGCAGCTCATACAGGAAGATGTCTCCTTCTCCCCATCCCCTCCCACCGCCAGGCGCTTGCTTCAGCCCCCTCAGGCGTGGCCGCAGCCACCTCGTCCTCACGCCGCCTCGCCTCACCTCCATCAGCAGGCAGGCAGGCAGTCTCTCTCCCTCTCCCCCAAAACAGAGTGAGGCAGAAGAAGAAGAGGAGCAGGCTTGCAGAAAATTTGGCGGCGCGTGCGCGCTGCTCCGCCTGGCCTAGCTCGACGGTTTGGCGGCGGCGGCAATCGGAGACGACAGCAAGGAAGGCGAGAGGAGAGGGAGGGGGCTGGTAGGTCACCGTTGGTCGGCGGCGGCGTGAGGCCCATCGAGTTCTCGATCGAGGAGTTGAGGACGATTGGACAGGCGAACGCGAACCCAATTCCCCCCACCCCAACCCGATTCTCTCCGCCACGGGTTGAACCCACTGTCAAACCGAAACTTTTGAACCCAACCCAAACCAATCCAACCCACTTTTCTAATAAATCCAACCCAACCCAAACCATTAGCCTCATCAACCCACTCCCACCCATCCAAAGCCAACCCACAAGACAACTCAAACCATTAAACCCATTAGAAACCAAACCATTAGCAGGCCTATATGTGGCACATCTGTGCAGTTGTGGCACTAACAGCTTGCTACGAGCAGCATATTATTACAAAAAATGTTTCAGATTTCTATGGCCATTTATGACGCCTCCTTTTCTGCCAAAAGCAATTGTCCCAGCAATTTTAGTTAATGACCCTTGAACCTTCTGCATTTCTTTACATTCCACTTAATAACTTTCTTATGTACTCTCTGCCGATTTGAATACTTTAAACAGGAGTTGATACCTGTAGCCCTTAAAACGTTTTATACTTTGGAAGTTTTATTTTAATATTAAATATGTTCAGATTTTTGCAGACATAGCGCATCATGTTGTGCTTACTATATGGCCATTAGATGCTGTCTGCTATAAAATTATAAAAATACTATGCTGTTACACTTCCAGTGCCCTCTATCTAAATTTCACAATTTGTTTTGAAAGCTTAAATTGCTTGATTTGGGTGGATATTCCTCAAGACAGTGGGATTTGATGTTGCTGAGAACACTTGTGGCTACCGGAATTATCTATATCGACTCTTGTTTTTTTTAATGGGATTCTTTTGGTTGTTAAAATGTTTTTTGCTTTCACCCTTTTTCATCATTAGCTTCTGTGTAACTTCAGGCATGCATGTATATACAATTATACATGTACATTTATCTTGGATGTATATGTTTGTTACCATTTAAAGTATGATTAGTGAATTGTATTAAATCTTTTGATTGTACTTCTTGTTGATAAATTAACTTCTCTATATGTAAAATTAAATTGTGTATAAATCAACTTGGCTATATGTAACATACATTTTCTATAGACAACACCATTAATAGTTGTACATTCATTCCCTTTGGGAGGGGTACCCGTTGTCTGCCAAACCCGTAGGCTGTTACTTTGGGATGAAAATGTCCTTGTTAATGATGCGGGAATCGGGTTGGAGACTGTTACCTGCCCCCACCTTGTTGTCATCCATATGTTTGACATGGCTCACTGGTAATTTTAGTTAATTACTATGCTGTGAAAATGCCTACTTGTAAGGCTTTTCTCGTGGACCAAATTCAGACAAGTTATTGCCCAAAGTTGTGTCATTTACTTGTTTCTGGTTCAAAGCTAAACCTTGATTTTGTGAACTGTTCATTGGTTCATGCCTCATGGTTACTATGAAGCAAGAGGATCTTGATGCAGTGAATTTGAATTATTGATGATACATCTTCATATGTGAGAGAGTCTACATATTTGTTGGGTCTCATCCTCCATATGCAAATTTGTCGTTGGTCTTATCCTCTAAATGATTTTCCTTTCTTCAACATTTTGCATGGAATCATGTAAATGTTGGGCCTCAGGTACTCTAGCAGAAAGGATTGCTTTGCATATTCTGCATTGTGCTGTGTCCACTATGTTTTCTGCAAGTGTTTGGAGGTGTAGATTTTCTAGGTTAGACTTTGCTTAGAAAGCATGCATTACGTGATTTGGAGGATATTCTTTGCCATAGTAGGATCTAGTAATGCTGAGAACACTTGTGGACGCCAGCATGCGTCCATACTAAGTCTTTTTAGTTTTTTATCATGAGTTATTTTGACCATTTGAAGTATTCGCTGCTTTCACGCTTTTCATCAACAGCTCCTGGATAATTACAGCCCTGCATATAAATACATATATGTTTATCTTGGACTTATGTTTTCATTACCATTTAATGTGTAGTGACTTGTATTAAATCTTTTGATTGTACTTTGTTACTGAACATTTTCTAGAAGTAGATATTGCAATGTAAATAATTATATGCTCATCCCCGCTGGGACCCCTGTTCACTGCCATATCCTTAGGTAGTTACTTGAGGGTGAAAATGTCCATGTTAATGAGGTGAGAATGGGTATGGGGACTTAGTCCCTGCCCCCACCCTGTTGCCACTCCTATTTTGATATAGATCATAGGTAGTTTTAGTTAATTATCATGATTCATGCAGTAAAAATGCCTCTCTCTTTAACACTATGTAGCTGGATAAATTGTCCAATCATAATTGTATTCAATGAACATAACTTGCAGTTTAGTGATACTTCATCACCTGCACAATGTCCATTTTATCTCTTTTCCCTATATTTGCATGTTCACATTTTTGAAAAATAAGTCCAACACCCAGTTCAATTTATTGCAGGTCTTACCTTCACTAAGAGAAAAGCATGATGAGTTTATGTTGAGAGAGTTAGTAAAACGGTGGTCAAACCATAAAGTGATGGTTCGGTGGCTGTCACGCTTCTTCCATTATCTTGATCGGTACTTTATTTCACGGAGGTCACTACCACCACTGAGAGAAGTTGGGCTTAGTTGTTTCCGAGATTTGGTAACACAATTTCTTTACACGATTGACTCATCTTTCTCCTGTTTTATGGAATCCAGCTTACGGTTTGTTGCTTAATGTAATATCTCTAGATTTTAATCATGTTCAATGGTAACAGGTATATCAAGAGATCAAAGGAAAAGTAAAAAGTGCAGTCATATCCTTGGTGAGTCATTGTATCTTGTCATGTTAGCTTATTTTGTTGTGTATAGTTGGTAATGGAAATGCTTTCTTCTATAGATAGATCAAGAACGCGAGGGTGAACAAATTGATAGGGCCCTGTTGAAAAATGTTCTGGATATATTTGTTGAAATTGGCTTGGGTAGTATGGAGTGCTATGAAAATGATTTTGAAGATTTCTTGCTCAAGGATACTGCAGACTACTACTCTATCAAGGCCCAGACCTGGATTCTGGAGGACTCTTGTCCAGATTACATGTTAAAGGTATCTTTGAGAAGGTTTAATGAATATTTCTACCTGTAGTTAAGCATAACATTATCTTTCTAATGGATATTTGTTTCATCAGGCCGAGGAGTGTTTGAAAAGGGAGAAAGAGCGAGTTGCTCATTATTTGCACTGTAATAGTGAACAGAAGTTGCTGGAGGTTAGTGGAAACTGGAAAGTCTGCTGCTGTTTTCTATTTTAACTTTTCAGAGTATTTCTTGATGTTTAATTATCTATATTTGCTACATGTACACCAGATTCATAATTTGGAATTGTATGTTCAGAGTGCTGTTGGATTCCTGATAGAGCAGTAGTCATGATTTCCTTTCCCAATATGACATAATTTAATGTGCTTTCCTTTCCCAATATGACATGATTTAATGTGCTTTCTTTCCTTTATTTTCACAGAAAGTGCAACATGAATTGTTAACTCAATACGCAAGCCAGCTTTTGGAGAAGGAACATTCTGGATGTCATGCATTGCTTCGTGATGACAAGGTTTCATGGAGAAGCTCTTTCGTAACAGTATATCAGCAATATATAAAGCCTGTTGACATAATATCTATGCAATCTTGCAGGTTGAGGATCTCTCTAGAATGTACAGGCTATTTTCCAGAATAACTCGTGGTCTGGAGCCTGTTTCTCAAATATTTAAGCAGGTATTATTTGCCTCTCAAGTGTTCTCTATTTCTTCTTAAAGCTATTTCAATGTTGTAATGGAATGTTGCTTCTCTGCAGCATGTTACTAATGAGGGCACAGCCTTAGTCAAACAGGCTGAAGATATTGCTAGTAATAAAAAGGTTCCACATTTTATATATTCAACCATTGAATTTTTATGTTTTTTTTGTTTGTATTACTGTTTCCTTAGTGCATTGATTTGATTTTTTCGGTAGTAATTCAGTGGCACGCTTTTCATCAATCTGCTGGAATTTGTACTGAACTCTTGCTGGTATATGCTTAGTGTAATTCAGGCTGCTGCTTCGACATATTGCTCTGCACTCTACTAGCCACTTCAGACTTATATTTCTAGTGATTTGTTTTCAAGTATTATCTAAAATTATTAGCACTATCTAAGTTATTTGTTTTATTACAGCCAGAGAAGAAGGACATGGTTGGTTTGCAGGAACAGGTTTGATGTGTTGATATAATCTTTGCTGTTAGCTCTCAACCTTTGTCATGATATCTGTTATCCACTGAGTTTTTTTTTTGAACTTAGGTTTTTGTCCGGAAAATCATTGAGCTTCATGACAAATATGTAGCATATGTCACTGAGTGTTTCCAGGGCCACACGCTCTTCCATAAGGTTTGCCATTTGATTTACTTATCTACTGGTTCTTGCATCATTCTTTTTATCATGGTATCAAAATCTTGGCTCCTCTTCTGTATCCTGTTTATGCAGGCACTTAAAGAGGCTTTTGAGGTTTTCTGCAACAAAGGTGTTTCTGGTAGTTCAAGCGCCGAATTACTAGCCACCTTCTGTGACAACATCTTAAAGAAAGGTGGCAGTGAAAAACTTAGTGACGAAGCAATTGAAGATACCCTTGAGAAGGTACAGCCATCAATTTTTTATGTTTGTGCTGCTAATGTCATTACAAGTGTTCTAGAGCTAGGAACTTAATCTTGAAACTGGGCAATTACCAGGTCGTAAGGTTACTCGCCTACATCAGTGACAAGGACTTGTTTGCTGAATTTTACAGGTAACTTCCTGTTATATTGCATGCCGATTCTTACTGTCTTTAAGCTCGTGCACATATTGGAATATGCATGCAACCATTGACTTCTGGGGCTAATTTGCAGAAAGAAGCTTGCGAGGAGATTGCTTTTTGACAAGAGTGCTAATGATGAACATGAGAGAAGCATTCTGACCAAGCTAAAACAACAGTGTGGGGGGCAATTCACTTCAAAAATGGAAGGCATGGTTACTGACCTTACTGTTGCAAGAGATCACCAGACGAAATTTGAAGAGTTCATAAGCACACATCCAGAGTTGAATCCTGGGATAGACTTAGCTGTTACTGTTCTGACTACAGGATTTTGGCCAAGCTACAAATCTTTTGATATAAACCTGCCTGCTGAGATGGTAAGTTTGCTTTTTCTCGAGGCTCTGTAAGGAGCTATGTTCTTGCTAAGCTTAATCAATAATTTGACCATGAGACCTTAAGTTTCCTTGCTTTGCATACAGTATTTGTGGTTGATCTCTTACTCTGCACAAGATAATGATTTTCATTCTTGATTTTTCAGGTGAAATGCGTAGAGGTTTTCAAGGAGTTTTACCAAACAAGAACAAAGCACAGGAAGCTTACCTGGATATATTCCCTGGGAACCTGTAATATTAATGCTAAGTTCGAGGCCAAAACTATTGAGCTCATTGTTACAACTTATCAGGTAATTCGAAGCTGCATTTTCAATGAGCATTTGCTTCTTGTATTAGATATAATCTAACATGCCTTTCTCTTCTGTTGGTAGGCTGCATTGCTGCTGCTATTTAATGGAGTTGACAGACTAAGCTATTCTGAGATTGTGACACAGCTAAATCTCTCGGATGATGATGTTGTGCGTTTGCTCCATTCTCTGTCTTGTGCAAAATACAAGATTCTTAACAAAGAACCAAATAACAAATCTATTTCACCGAATGATATCTTTGAGTTCAATTCAAAATTTACTGACAAGATGCGAAGAATAAAGGTATCTTTTTTTGTATGTTTTCTAGATTTGGTAATTTACTTTTCTGAGTTCTCATTTTTTTGATGCATTATCTTGGTTTTTATTGCTATTCACAGATACCTCTTCCTCCAGTTGATGAGAAGAAAAAAGTTGTTGAAGATGTTGACAAGGATCGCAGATATGCAATTGATGCATCCATTGTGCGCATTATGAAGAGCCGCAAAGTATTGGGTCATCAGCAACTTGTAATGGAATGTGTGGAGCAGCTTGGTCGCATGTTCAAGGTACGAAACATTTGTTCAAGAAAGTAGTTGAAGATGTTGGCAAAAGAATTTTCCTTGCCCTCCTTTTAAGTGCTGGGTTTAATCAATTGAGCTATATTTTGTAGATAATGGAACTTTTTTTTATTAATTAACCCTTTTTTAATTTTTTTTTGAAAATTAACCCCCGGCGAACTTTATTTCTAATTCTGACCTCTTTGGTCACGCCACCATCCGTGGCGTGACAAAACAACATTGTCACGTCACAGGATAAGTCCCCAAAATAGCACTTTTGGTCACGCCATTGGTGGCGGCGTGACCAAACAACACTGTCACGTCACCACCCGTGGTGTGACAAGAGATTTTCCAAAAACGGGCTGGTGTGACAGTGTTGTTTTGTCACGTCACCACCCGTGGCGTGACCAAAAGGGTCAAAATTGTAAATAAAGTGCGCCGGGGGTTAACTCTAAAATAAAATTTGAAAAAAGATTAATTAATAAAAAAAATTCTAGATAATGTTGTTTTTGTCCAAAGGCTTGTCACAAGTTCTAGTTTGTTGATGTCTAACGTTCATTTATTCCCTCCATGGAACTATCTTCCATTATGTAGGTCCTTTTGGCTAGCACCCTTGCTTTCGTTACCTCTGCATTCTGCATTGCACGCCTATGACTTGCACCATCATCTTTTTGGTCTTTTCTTTTATGTAATATAATTGTGTGCATATGGTTAAACTGGCATTCAGGAAATGTTCAAAGCATTTGATTATCTGAACTTCCTTTGATGACTTCACATGATAAAAGGGCTGCTCTTTTTTTCTGCAGCCTGACTTCAAGGCAATAAAGAAGCGGATTGAGGATCTTATCACAAGGGATTACTTGGAGAGGGATAAAGATAACCCAAATGTGTACAGATACTTGGCTTGATCGGTTGTCTGTGGACTGATATTTTCCTGAG
The DNA here is from genome assembly GCA_036346405.1 of Phyllostachys edulis. Taxonomy (NCBI): domain Eukaryota; kingdom Viridiplantae; phylum Streptophyta; class Magnoliopsida; order Poales; family Poaceae; genus Phyllostachys; species Phyllostachys edulis. Next base: position 95,476,591 of record CM070545.1, on the reverse strand, counting down.
CCTGGCTTCCGTGCCCTGCAGTGTTGCCACAATTAATCGATGCCATTGTTATAGTTGTCTCGTGGTGTGGCATCATCATCATGGGCTTGTTTGGATTTTCTAGCACCGCTGGTGATTGTATTGCGTGCAGCATGCGCATATGTCCACTGTAAATGCAGTTTGACCAGTGGTTGGGACTGTCAATAGAGCCCACCAGGACCAAGGAAGGTTTGCACATGGGAATACATGTGAGTCTTGCATAAATGTTGTAATATCATGTATTAGGTCCTGCGCCATTTGTATTTTTCTCCACATATATAGCTTTGTTGTATTTCAATCAGTTGTCTCTATAAATGGAGAGAATCATAAACTGGCGTTCCATCTTTCCTGCTCTCAGTGCGGTAAGATGTCAGTCTACGTTGTATTTGTTGTGAATTTGTCTTAACTTGCTGGAAGTACTGGTGATAATGGTCACAACTGTGGCCATGCTTGTATCAAATGCCCTGACTTACTGTACAAGTCTAGCATAAGCTAAGTGCTGTTTGAGAGAAGGAAACTAAGTGCTGCTTGTGCATGTAACTTTACCTTGCAAATGAACTTTAAGCACCATTTTCCTCGGGCTGAAAATCCAATTCTAGCAGTGTTTGGCGTAAGTTCGTGCTGCAGGTTAAAAATCTGTTGCGCATCAAGTGAATAACATAAGTTTGTGGAAGAAAACAATGGAATCGGTTGGAGATGGGGAGAAGAATCAGAATTAATCAGGCTTGTGCATGGAACATCTGACTAGTGGGCCACTCTCTAGGATCCGGAATTTCATGAATTTGTGGGTGGCAACTCAAATAAAACTGAAAACAGCTTCTAAACAAGGTCTGGGTGTTATGTTTTTGTTCTACAATTAACTGGGTATGTTACCAACTCAAATGCAAATGCATATTTGAATTGACAAACATTTCATGAGCATATTTAACTAGTTTGCAGCCGGTTGCACTTCAGAATATGGAGTTGAAAACTCAACTGAGTTCAACACTGTAATTACCTTAAAATCAGGTGTTTATCTGAATCCCGGTCCTCATCAAGATTTTCGGGACCACTGAAAACCAGTTGGTTCCCAATAGAATTTAAAACCCTAGACAGTGCCAATAGAGTGACGTGCTTTGTGTTTGGCCTTGATCGGCAGGGTTTTAGGGTCGGTTCGGTTATGTACCCAATGAACCTAACCAAATTCCTTTTAAAAAATGAACCTTACTGTTGGCATGACCAAAACCGTGGCATGATCAAAATATTTTGTAGCAAATAAAACAATGACCAAAACCGTGGCAAACCAAAATTTGGCTAGCCAATGCTTGGCCCACATGGCATAGAGGAAAGTTACAAAATTTTGATCACCAATTTTGCTACCCATGTTTTTGTTAGAATTGAACCCTTATTGGTATAGGCTTATTCATTTCTGAAATTTCAAATCATGCATGGTTTAGTTTATTTTGCTAACCGTGCATTTCTCTCTTTCAAACAAGTGGTCCATAAGACCAGTGTGATCGGAACACTATGGTCGAAACAAGTGGTCCATAAGACTAGTGAGAGTTTTTCTTAGACTACATTTGGATCTCTTCGGGAGATCCTCTTGGACCCCCTTGGAGATATTTTACGATCACTCCAAGAGAGTATGGTCGGAACACTGTAGTCCCATTAGACCTCTTCGAAAGATCCTCTTGGACCTTCTTTGGAGATTTCTCTTGGATCTCCCTTAGAGATTTCCTTGGATCACTCCAAGAGAGTGTGGTCAGAACACTGTGGCCAAAATAAAGTGGTCAAACCTAAGTGATCCAAATAACGTGGTCAAAGTTATAGACTATTGGTCAAAGTTGTAGACCAACGTGTAATCAGGATATAATAAATACTACTTAATTACCATTAATTGGTTTTGAATTAGCAGATACCAGTGTTCTAATGTGTGCTTTATTGAGCATTTATTAGAGAGTAATTGACTCAACCCTTAAAATGATTTGAAGATGTCCAGACCAGATTTGATCAATCAACTTCCATAGTTCCAAATTCTTTCTCTCTGTTCTGTTGTGCTGGAGGGTTGTGCTGTTTGAACCAAGTCGTCCATTCTCCTCGGCTTGCACCGGGAAGGAGGGTGAGCGGTATCTCCGAACCATTGTTGCAGAGTTCACCTGCACGGGGCGGCAATAAGGTTTCTGGGCAGTGCATCTGCGTAACCGCTCGCTGCACTGCGACGTCTACGATCTACACTACATCGAGTCTGCGCTGCTTCCTGTTATGCATCAAGCTCGACTGTAAGTTGGTCTTTTGACCAGACTTTTCTGTTATAAATCTTTAATTGAGTATATTTAGAAGTGCAATGAGTAGTCTGCTGTTAGTATCGATTTATGCATTACTAGTTATTTGTGATCTTTGCCTCATAATAAAATCTGGAATTAAAATGTTGTCCACATTTCCAACAATCTAGAAACCTTATTGTGGATATTTTTTTGTGATCTAGCAATGGCTGGTGCTTCTGATGCTATGAAACCTGAGAGGTTTTCTGGTCAGAACTTTCGTAGATGGCAGACAATGGTCAAGTTTTGGCTCATGCCTTTGGGGCTGTGGTGGGTGATCCATACACAGTATCCAATTACGGATGAACAGACCAGGCATTTTGACACAGACAACAACACAGCCCTCAGATGCATGCTAACCATACTATCCGACCAGCTCTATGATATGTACATGGACTTCAAGTCCACCACAGAGTTGTGGGATGCACTCGAGCACAAATATGCCAAAGCTGAGGCTGGTCGGTGGCTCTATATGTACGAGCAATTCTTCGACTACAGCATGGAAAATGCTAAGTCGATAGTTACCTGAGCTCATGAGCTCTGATTCTTGGTTGGAGAGATTGCACATCTGGGTTGTGTTTTGCCTCCTAAGTTTGTGGTTGTAGGCATTGTTGCCAAACTTCCTACTTCATGGCGGGGTTTTTCCACTGGCTTAAAGCATAAGAGGGAAGAGATATCTATTGAGGATTTCATTGCTACTCTTGATGTGGAAGAAAAAGGCAAAGCAAAAGATGCACCAAACACTTCCAGTTAGAACAATCAGATCAATGCAAATATCATAGAGAAGAGATATGGCAAGAATAACAAAGGCTTTAAACCAAAAAAGACAGCTAGCTTTAAGAAGAAAACTGAGAAGAAGGATATGAGGAACATCACCTACTTTGTGTGTGGGAAAAACGGTCATATGGCGAAAGACTGTCATTTCTGCAAGAGCAAGGATGGTGTACATCCAAAGAAAAAGGTTGTCAACGTGATCATAGGCGAGGCCTCAACAGGAGGGTATGGTAATCCACCTGTTGTATTTTCAACATGTCAATCCACTGATTGGTAGGTTGATGCTAGAGCTAATGTTCACGTATGTTCTGATATTTTCTTGTTTTCTTTTTTTTCAGGCAGCCGGGGTTCCCTCCGTTCTAATGGAGAACGGGTCGCATGCTTCTGTTCTTGGTGTTGGCACGGTGGATCTGAGGCTTACTTCAGGGAAGATTGATCACTTGAAGAACATGCAACATGCGCCAACCATAAACAAGAACCTTGTTAGTAGTTCCCTCTTATGCAGGGATGGGTATAAGCTAGTATTTAAGTCAAATAAAATTGTATTGTCTAAGTTTGGTAACTTTGTTGGTAAAGGCTATGAGAGCGGAGGCTTGTTCCGCATGAGTACTTTAGAGTATAATCTGAATGTTGCAACTGGTTTGAATAAATGTGAGGCCAATATACAGCATTCTTGTTTTTCTCATATTGGTTTTGATAGTATTGCTAGAATGTCCAGATCAGATTTAATTTCAAAATGTGAAATTGTCAAAGGATCAAAGTGTCAAACTTGTGTGCAAGTAAAACAACCTCGAAAACCCTTTGAGGGGTTACAGGAGGAAAAGAACTTGGCACCTTTAGATCTTGTCCATTCTGACTTGTATGAGATGAATGGATTGTTAACTAAAGGAGGCAAAAGATATTTTCTAACTCTAATTGATGATGCATCACGATATTGTTATATGTATCTACTGAAAATAAAAGATGAAGCTTTAAATTACTTTAAAATTTATAAGGCCGAGGTTGAGAACCAACTATAAAAGAAAATTAAAAGACTAAGGTCTGATCGTGGAGGAGAGTATATCTCTCATGTATTCTCCTAATTTTGTGCTGAATATGGAATAGTCCATGAAGTTATACTACCATACTCACCTCAATCAAACAGGGTAGATGAGAGAAAAAACTGGACACTAACAGACTTGGTGAATGCCATGTTGGAGAGTGCCGATATGTCTAAGATGTGGTTGGGGGGGGGAGCTATACTGACAGCAACTTTCGTCCTAAACAGAGTAATCACTAAAAGGTGTGAGATTACTCCGTATGAGGGATGGAAGGGGAGAAAACCCAATGTTAATTTTCTACGAACTTGGTGGTGTTTCGCAAAAGTCAATATACCATTGCAGAAAAACAGAAAGCTTGGACCCAAAATAGTCAATTGTATCTTGCTAGGATATGCTCATAACAGCACGACCTATAGATTCTTAGTAGTAAAATCAGAAACTCCTGAGATTATTATTAATACAATAATGGAGTCCAAAGATGCTTCATTTTTTGAGAATATTTATCCTATGAGAACTGTAGGCAATACTTCTCAAACTGAGGATAATCAAACTATGAATAATTGTAATTTTGATCCTACTACCATCTCTGAACCAATGAGTGATATACCACCAGTTTGTGATTTTCCTGAGGAAGATAACAATTTAGTCAAAGAGGCCCCTTGCAAGAGCAAGCGACAAAGGGTTGAGAAAACCTTTGGCGAAGACTTTATTGTATATCTCATGAATGATGTGCATTACCTGATGCTGAGTATTGGAAAGAGGCAGTCCATAGCGAGATGGATTCCATCATGGCTAACGGGACTTGGGAGATCATTGAACGTCCTATCGGGTATAAACCTGTTGGATGCAAGTGGATCTTTAAAAAGAAAATGAGGCCTGATGGTACTATTGATAAGTACAAGGTAAGACTTGTGGCCAAGGGTTATACCTAGAAAGAAGGTGAGGATTATTTTGATACTTACTCTCTTGTTTCCAGATTGACCGCCATTCGTGTACTTATTGCATTAGGTTCTTCCTATAGTCTACACATTCATCAAATGTATGTGAAGACAACTTTTCTTAATGGAGAATTAGAGGAAGAAATCCATATGGAGCAACCGGATGGTTTTGTGATTTCTGGACAGGAAAGTAAGGTATGCAAATTAATCAAATCCTTGTATGGTTTAAAGCAAGCACATAAACAATGGCACGAGAAATTTGATATAACTTTAACATCTGCTGGTTTTTCTGTAAATGAGGCAGATAAGTGTGTGTATTATTGTTATGGTGGGGGTCAAGGAGTGATTTTGTGTTTGTATGTCGATGACATACTTATATTTAGGACAAACACTGCTGTTATTAACGAGGTCAAATCTTTCTTATCTAGATGCTTTGATATGAAAGACCTAGGAGAAGCAGATGTTATTTTGAATATTAAACTAATCAGAAATGAGGATATGATAACTTTGAACCAATCCCATTATGCTGAGAAAATCTTGAGTGTGAGAACCCGCAAATTAACCTAAACTAACTAACAGTAATCGGTAATTAGCGGTAATTAAAATTCTTTAAATCCAGAGCAAATAGTAATTTCAGAGTTAATATCAAGCGCATAATCGTTACATTCTGGCAACAAGAGGGTTATAAAAACAATTTCTCCAATATCATTATCAATCAAGATCCAATTACAAAAATAAATCCATTGCAGGCATAAGTGGATCATTAATACAAACTCAGAAATATTTACACCATTCAATGCAATTAAAGAAAACATTACAGCAATCCTAATACAAAACAGAAGTAATATATTACAAAACCATTGATGGTTTCAAAATTAATTATACAACCAATTGCAATACTTGTAACAACAATTAATTAAATCATAATCCGCTTCTTGCATTCTTGTAGCATCTGCTATCCTTGCCACCTTGTACCTTGAGCACCAGTCCATAGAGCCATCTCTCGATCCATTCCCATCGCTCGTTAGAAAAATTAGAAAGCGGTTAGTAAGTCAAAGCCAAGTGGATAATAGAAAATAGAAAGTAGAAGGTTGGAAGTGGCCGTCAGAATTCTCCAAAGCACACTAGGGTTCCCTGATCAACTCAAGCTAGCCAGCCCCTTGATCGTCAAGGTACCCAGACTAGCTAGAGTTAACCAGCACCTCTTTGCTTTCGTAGGTTTCATCATACGATGTTTAAGTTAATCCGACACCCGCGTATATTGGATTACTCAGCCACAGAAAATCACACGCATAGTGATTTCCCAACCACAGACCAAAAAGCCCCCAACAAAAATCTTTCCATGAGGATCAAGCAAGGGCAAGATGGTCTTTGTGCGTGGGCAAGAGAGTGCACAAGCCAAAGCCACCTCCCCTTAAAGCATGCAACCACCACAAATGCCACACCCTGCCTCCCCCATTTTCATTCATGCACACGCACAAGCCACCACCAGAACAACATCACCACCATCCGCAAGAAGGGAGCTAGGGAGAAGGAGAAGAAGCAAGCCAGGTAGCCAGGAGGAGGAACAAGCAGGAGGAGGAGGCCAGTACACCACCACAACAGCGACCACCAGGACGCCAAGCCGACAAGGAGGAAGAAGGGGAAGGAGAGCACCGGCACGCGGTCATCACCATCGCAGCAATGACCGGCACCCCGACGCTTCCATCCTAGCCCCATATCAAACCCAGCAAGGTAGCCATTTTCCCCCAATCCTTCATGAGTTTCCAACATCAGAATGCATCTTGTTGAGCCATCTTAACCAAACATCAATCAACACTGCACATTCATAATGCCATATTTCCCTAGCATCGCAGTGCCTCATCAATAGCATCATGCATCACAGAGCAGGGGAAGGGGTAGAGGGAGAGAGTAGGATGTAGGTCAACCTCTTTAGCAACTGAGTCGCAGCTCGGGTAAGTGGGCGAGGCGGCGCAGCCGTGCCGAGCAGTCTTTGAGCAACGAGGAGCCGAGAGGCGAGGTTGGCGACAATGAGCCAACAGAGAGACATCGGCGGCGCGAGCCTCTGGCCGCCGGAGGAAGAGGAGGCCGACAGTGGTGGCTCGGGCCAAGCCGGTGGCGGCGATTGAGCGGCGGCGTCTTTGGGTGACGCCGGCCGCGTAGGTGCTGAGGGAGCCGTGGAGCCGGGCGGCGGCAACAGGCCGGGCCGAGTTAGGCGGCGCAGCCACGGAGGCTCTGGATGGGAGATGGCGGCGTAAACCGGACCGGAGTGGACCAAGGCGGAGGAGACAATGGCCAGCCTCTGCTGTGCTGGCCATGCAGTGGCGCCGAGCCGGGGTAGCGAGAGGAAGGGAGGCCGGGGAGAGAGACCGGGTCGGCGGCGGCCATGGCGACCCCATGGCGGCGGAGCCGGGGCTTGAGGAAGCCGGCTGGCAAGCAGCAGGACGGCTTATGGGACCCAGCGGTGTGGGCATGGAGAGGTGACAATGGGCCGGGCAAGACCGAGGCAAAGGGAGGCGGGCGCGAGCCAGGCCAGCGGCCGTGTGATGGTGACAATGGATCAATGCTGCAGCCAGTGGGCGGCCGACCAGTGGGCCGGGCTGAGGACTTCTGGCGGCTTGGTTGAGAGAGGAGAGAGAGGTTTGAGAGATTGGGGAATGAGAGAGTGAGGTGGGTTTGGGGTAGAAGAAGATAAGGCAGGGGGGGCTTGGCTGTGTGCGTGTGTGCGTGTGTGGGTTCGGCCGAGTGAGTGAGATAGAGAGAGAGAGATTAGGGGAGGGTAGAATTAGGAATTAGACATTAGGAATTAGATTAGGGAGGAATTAGGATTTGGTAGCCATTATTTATTTGTGTTAATTGTTATTTTTAATCGGTAACGTTGTAAAGTAATTAACTGCTAGCTGTGCAATTATTGCTACTAAACAATTCAACTTGAGTCTTGTCAAATTAACTAATTTGCAATTAAGCTATGAATTAAAATTGCTAGATAGATCGATTAGTTGTTAATTCTGTTATTAATAAAATAACTCGCTTGTATAGCAATCTTGTGCATCGCTAGTATTTATTCTGGTAGTTTGAGCTATCTAATTCTGTTAGGTCTACCCATTAAGCGTGGACCGCGGGTTGTCGACCTTAGTGCGTGTTTTCGGTAGAACGATTATTTGTGTGGAGTGCTAACTTAGTGTAGATCTCGAAAAATATTTATTTAATTAAAAAATTATGCTAACAAACTAGAAGCCGCTAACTTACGTATGCATAATATCACTCAAAATCAACTATGTATTTATTTATATTACTATTCGTGCCACCGTGTTGCTCTGAGAGGACGAACCAAAGACGGCAGGCGAGAAACGATCGAGATCCGTCGACGCCAATCTTTCCTACAATTCCAAAGGCAAGCGATATTCTTGACCATAAATATAGTTAATTTAAATGTAAACCGTATATTGCACTATATGTTTATTGCATCAAAATTGTTTTCTCAAAACTTAAATAACTGATTGAGATGAAAATGATGAAGATGAAGATGAAAGAAATGAGAAAGAGAAAGAAAGGAATGAGAATAAATATGTGGGTAAAAGGGGGCTCTGGCAGGGGAAACGCGACAATGATGATGATGATGATGAAGAGGTAAGAGGTGGACCTCTTTTTACATATGGTTATAATATAAGGACAAACAAAACTCTTACTCGGTCTGAAGCCGTAAAATTCAGTACCAACCATTTTTCCGTTTTGGCGGGCAGAAAATGCTACCTTGTTACGTGACCATGCTCTCTATAATGGGTAAGATATATATGTGTGAGTGTGATGGAGGAACCCAGGACCGGTAGGAGAAGTCCAGAAGTGGGGGATCCAAGGCGCTATAGCGCTAGGGTGGAGTGTTGAGTGCAGGATAGAAGCTGCCTCAACCAACATTATTGGAACTCGGTGTATGACGAGGTTAGCAGCGTGACTAAATCAGCACCGATGGAAAGTAATGGGTGGAGACTTGATCACGTAACCTGGAAAATGTTCTGTATTTTGATCTTGAAACCGCATCAAAGGAAATGTGATGGACCCAGTTCACAGAGAGCTCAAAATAGCTATGGGTAAAGTGGTACAAAGCCTGCGCAGTGCTAAGCAAAATCATGAATTCATGCCAGTCTCCTGGATTGGAGTCTACGGGAACCACTGAGGGTCTTTCTTCTCTCCGAGTGACAAGTAGTGTTTTCAGTATTAAAATTTGCCACCTAATGTTTTAATAAATTATTTTCAGAAAAGAGATAACTTAGAAAATGTGATAACAACCAGAGATAGTCATCCAGTGCATTCTTTGCTATTAATGCTTGCTGAGTACATTCGTGTACTCAACCTTGTTAGTATTCTCCTTTGTAGATCCTAGTCCGGCCGGGAGCTATCCCGAGTGGGATGAAGGACTTGCAGGTACTGAAGCAACCACGGGAGGAGAAGGCGCGGACTACGAGGACCAGAGCGAGATGGACGACATTTTTGACTCGTGGGACGAATAGAAGGCCAAGGCTTCAGGGTTGGCGAGAAAAGCGGAGTCATTCCTTTTGTAGCTGTATAAAATATGTACTAAGAATCATAGCCTTGCGTGGTTATTACTGGAATAAAATGTACAGTTTCTATCTTATTGTTCTGCTGCGTAACTCTAGTAAAGGCTTACTATTCGTTGGAGCAGTGTTTTACTAAGAAAACGAATAGTAATCCGTATGCCTAAGTGTGATTACCCGTGGGGTAATGACACGGGGTGTCACATTGAGCCAGTTCGGTTTTGAGAACTGCAAGATTTCCCCAACTCCTTATGATGTAGCGTTAAGTTTTGAAAGAATAAGGGGTTAGGAAAAGATCAATTGAGATATTCACAAATTATTGGGTCCCTTATGTATCTATTTGGTGCCACAAGACTGGACATATCATTTGTTGTGAGCAAATTAAGTCAGTTTACATCTAACCTAGGAGATGATCACTGGGAGGCACTTGCGAGAGTATTGCGCTACTTGAGAGGTACAACCTCATATGGAATTCACTATACTGGATATCCATCTATATTAGAAGGATATAGTGATTCAAATTGGATCTCTGATGCAGATGAGATCAAAGCTACAAGTGGGTATGTGTTTACCCTTGTAGGTGTTGCAGTTTCATAGAGGTCATGTAAACAGACCATATTGACGAGGTCAACCGAGTAAGCAGAACTTGTAGCACTAGACACAGCTACTGTTGAGGCTGAATGACTTAGAGAGCTTCTGTTGGACTTACCACTGGTTGAGAAACCAATACCGGCATTCCAAATGTATTGTGATAATCAAATAGTATTGATTAAGGTTACAAGTACTAAGGATAACATGAAGTCCTCCATACATGTGAAGTGTAGGCTTAAATCTGTCAGAAAACTAAGGAACTCCGAAGTGATTACTGTGAATTATATACGAACTGAGAAAAATCTAGCAGACCCTTTCACAAAGGGGCTAGCACGAAAGGCGATTTCCATTGCATCTATGGATATGGGAATGAGGCCCATTGGAGTTACAACTCAACAGTAAACCATACCTTTTTGATCAAAAATCCCGTGACTTAGGCAATGGGAAAAACAAGTTGATGTTTGAACAAGAGAGTACATTTTAATAAAATATGTACCCGTATCCTAATAGACAAAGTACTCTCAACTGTATGGAAGAAGATGGCTTAAAGCCTTAATGTATTGTATTGTCCAATGAGGGAAAATGTATTAGTCTACAGGATACCTTGAATGAATACACCTACTTGAGCTTAACTGAGGTCGCAGTTCACGAGAATAAGGGCATTCTCTAGAAAGCTCATGAACACATAAGGGAGCATGACCAAATAAAGCTTCGGTTAGGCTTGGTTCTTTGACAACCTATTATCAGTTGAGATTTCAAGTGAAATCTAATCACGAAAGACTGTGAATTCAAGGCATAGTCCATTCAACAGTTATGAGAAGATGAATCTTGTTGTTCTAGGTGCAAGTTCAACCCGTACGGGACTTACACTGAAAGACTGGTATATTAACAACTCTTCAGCACAATAGTCTTTATCTTCCTTTTTGCTCCTTGCCTTGGAATTGGTGGGGGATTGTTAGAATTGAGCCCTTATTTATAAATGCTCATTCATTCCTGAAATTCCAAAGCATCCATGGTTTAGTTTCTTTTGCTAACCGTGTATTTCTCTCTCTCAAACAAGTGGTCCATAAGACCAGTGAGAGTTTTCCTTAGACCACCCTTGGACCTCTTCGGGAGATCCTCTTGGAGCTCCCTTGGAGATATCTTAGGATCACTTCAGGAGAGTGTGGTCGGAACACTGTGGTCCCATTGGACCTCTTCGGGAAATCCTCTTGGACCTCCCTTTGAGATTTCTCTTGGACCTCTTCGCGAGATCCTCTTGGACCTCCATTGGATCACTCCAAGAAAGCGTGGTTAGAACACTGTGGCCAAAATAAAGTGGTCAAACTTGAGTGATCCAAATAACATGGTCAAAACTGTAGACCAACGCGTAATCAGAATATAATAAATACTGCTCAATTACTATTAATTGGTTTTGAATTAGCAGTTACCAGTGTTTTAATGTGTGCTTTATTGAGTAGTTACTAGAGAGTAATTGACTCGACCCTTAAAATGATCTAGAGAGGTCCAGACCAGATTTGATCAATCAACTTCCATAGTTCCAAATTCTTCGACTCTGTTCTCTTATGCTGGAGGGTTATGCTATTTGAACCAAGCCGTCCCTTCTCCTCGGCATGCACCGGGAAGGAGGGTGAGCGGTACCTCTGAACCATTGTTGCAGAGTTTACCTACACGGGGCGGCAATAGGGTTTCTGGGTAGTGCATCTGCGCGACCGCTCACTATACTACGACGTCTACGATATGCACTACATCGAGTCTGCACTGCTTCCTGTTCTTCATCAAGCTTGACTGTAAGTTAGTCTTTCGACCAGACTTTTCTGTTATACATCTTTAATTGAGTACATTTAGAAGTGACCAGATTGCTTCGTTTTCGTAGAAGCGTACGACTAGTTTTCGAGCAAACTAGCAAAGAGGATAATTCTTCAATTACGGCAAATAACTGGCTGTTTTACAAGCAAGAACAGCAAAGATATCTACTCCAATGTCGCAGGAGCACGCGGCTGGTTTACAGGCAAACTAGCAAAGCATAGCTATTCTACTCTAGACCTAGATGCAAAAAGTAGATGAAAAAGAAGAAACGATTATGTAGATTGATTTTTGTGTGTCTTTGAATCGGCCTTGACCCTCTCTGTTTAAAGGGCGGCAAGTCTTAGCCGTAAGCAACCAGGACTCCTAAACTGAACAAGATTTACAGATTTGGTTCGGTTATACCTTCTATAATTGATACATCTTTCCTATTTGATCACGTCTTGGATGCTCTACAAGGTCTTGAAGAAGTCCTCGCGGAAGATCCTGAAGGAGCCCTCGCGGAAGGTCCACACGGAGGGTCCCGAGGAAGCCCTCGCGGAAGATCTGTGCGAGAGGTCTTGAACGATACACGGTAGCTCGGCCAACTAAACATCGGAATGACCGTAACGCGGTAGTACCGCACCATGAGGCGGTCGTACTGCTTTAGAACCAGTTGATTGTCTTGAAGAAGTTTTTGTGGGAGGTCCATGTAAGAGGCCTTGAATAGTCTTGATGAAGCCACGTAGTACCATTGAGGAGATCCTGAGCGGACCTGATGATGCCACGTAAGTGCCTCCAAGGAGGTCCTGAGAAAGCCATATGGGTGCCCTTGATGAAGCCGCGCGAATCTCCGGAGGAGGTCCTGAGTGGCTCTGATTGAGCCGCATAGACACTCTGAGGAGGTCCTGGACAGCTCTGATGGAGCTACATGGACACTTCCAAGGAGGTCCTAGTGAAACCGTGTGAGTGCTCCCGAGGGGGTCTTGGACAGCTCCGATAAAGCCACGTAAGTGTTCCGAGGAGGTCCTGGACGGTTTCGATGAAGCCACGTGGACACTCCGAAGAGGTCCTAGACGGCTTTGATGAGGCCACGTGGGAGATCCGCCTGGGAGGTCCGCTTAGGATGTCCACGTGGGAGGTCCGCCTGAGAGGTCCGCCTGGGAGGTCCGCGTGGAAGGTCCGAAGGAAGTCCTCGTGAAGCCGCTCCTGAACGGTTTTGATGAAGCCACGTGGACACTCCGAGGAGGTCTTGAACGGTCCTGATGGCGCCACATGAGTGCTTCCAGGGAGATCCTGGTGGAGCCGCGTGAAGCGGTAATTCCGCCAATTAGCCTCCGGTACTACCGTTTTGAAGCCAGGACCTCCCAGGATGTCTTTAAAGAGGTCCTCCAGGACCTGTTCAGGAAGTCTTTGAAGTCCGGACCTCCAGGAGATCTTTGAATAAGTTGTGCAGGACCTCTTAGGAGGTCTTTTGAAGCCAGAACCTCCTTGGAGATCATTGAAGACGCCATCCAAGACCTCTCAGGAAGTCTTTGAAGCTAGGACCTCCCAGGAGGTCATTGAAAATGTCATCCTAGACCCCTCAGGAAGTCTTTGGAGCCAGGACTTCCCAGGAGGTCTTTGTAGATGCCAAATTTTGCTATCAACAGTAGCCTGCTGTTAGTATCGATTTATGTATCACTAGTTATTTATGATCTTTGCTTCATAATAAAATCTGGGATTAAAATGTTGTCAACATCTCCAACAGCTTTGTCCTAAAATTTTGCCAAACCTTATCTAATCTATGGGGCAATCCGAATTTTGGCCACCAACGAAATGAAGACCAACATGACCTGGCATTACCAATATTTGACTTGGCAAGTTGGGTACAGGACCAAACATGCCCTACGTCCTGACCTGGGTCAATGCGGCAGTCTCAAGGTTCCACCAGCAATACGTTACGAGATTAATAAGAAGTCGACAACCACGCTATATATTGTAGACACGTTTTACATGCATTACTATATCTAACACTCTTATAGCTATCCTTTAATAGAAAGGATGTATTGGTTTTAAATAGCTTTTATTTATTAGATCCAAATTGATTGTTCCATCGGGTGTTATCATGTATATTCATGCAAGTTTGTAACAATAAATAAACAATTAATCGAGTTGGTGTAAGTGCTTTCTTTCCCTAGTAGCCTACCTTTTGTATAATTCGATCATGGACTGAGAGTTAGTGTGCATAACATCATCATCCTCGTGGGAACTTTGGTCGGTAAGATTGAGATTTAGGATACCGCAACAGCAACAGCAACAGCAATAAATAGTTAGCATTAGACTAATGTCTTGTTTGTTTAGGCTTAAGCTTTTTGGTTTACATCTTAAAGCCAGCTTTTTGGCTTAATCAGCTTATAAGCCAAGCTTTGGTGTTTGATAATCTGGCTTTTTATAGGATTTTAGCTTATTGAGTTGTGTGCGAAGTTGTCGGACCCTAAATTTGTAACTTGGGACCCACTATATATATTTGTGCCATTTCCTGAATCAGTAGATAGCACACACAGTTACATTGCTGGTTCAAACGCATATCACGAAAATGTAAATCTATTGCATAATATTAAACAAAGCATAAATATACCTTATGGCTTTTGACTTGTAGAATGGCCGGACCAGCCAAATACCTTTCAGATAACACCATCGGAATCAGAATCAAAGTATAACATGTGGAACCCGCACGATATACCCACCGGCAATCGACTATGGGCTCGCGACCTGGTTTTTGGCCTTCTTCATCTTCAATCTTGATCAACACTCATAATTGTTTCTGTAATCTTCTTTTGTGCTTACTGACTAAAAGAATATAAGTAGCGAGTATGAGTACACAACCGTACTCGCGAGCCAACACACAATGCAATTATTATAGATGCAAGAGGCTAACCAAGAGAGGTTTATGGTTCTTTTAGTTGCACAAAGCCATTTTTGAATTAGTTTATGTAATAACAAATTCCTGAGACTTAGCATTTTTAACCGACATAGGTTTTATAAACTGAGTTTTTGTTTGTAAGGTACTAGTGGAGATTCCATCTCCTATACCATTGAGTGGCTCCGCCCGCTCAATGCTCATATTCATTTATCGGGTCACAATCCTGTACTTACCACTAGTCCTTGACCAGGCCAACTCAAATCTCTAGGTTTCAACCCAGCTTTTCATTCCGCCTACAAATCATTTTATAAAAATGAAAGCTAGTTCAAGCAAGTTCCCGACACTACTCTTAACTGTGAGCATGGCTATCTAGATAGTTTTTTTTACTCTGCAGAGTTCATACACTTTACCCACAAGAGATATTCAACTTATAATGTCTCATACACACTTCTGTAGGTGTGCGATTAAGTTGATTATCACAATGCCTTTACAATGCCCTGCCCAATGCAACCCCACACCGCTAGGCATCACCTCCTTGGGCTGTGCCCTCGGGAGGTCTCTATTTGCGCCGTGTAGCTTTTCAGTGACTACTACCCATACACACATTACACATCCACCAAAGGCGAGGTTGCAATGAGGCAAACAAATTAGTTAGCCAGGTCGTACCTATTATAGACTTGTGGCTGTACTGTTTTTATATGAGAGGTCATCACAAGAACTCGGTCCTTTATTGACTTGGGCGGTACATCCACATACCCCACCGTCGTGCAGCACCAGCACCAGCCACTCTTTCCAGTCACCCAAGTCGAAATCTGTTTTTTGGTTTTCTTTTCTGTTTAAAATAACCTGTAGTCCAACATACCAGCCAGGCTCTAGCCTCAACTGCCCAAATCCAGTTTTCATGTTTTGAATGATTGTTGTCGGGCAATTTAATGCCCGCATGACAATGTATCTAAGCAAGACTAAGCATGACAATTAGATACAAACTTATTAAATAGTATGTAAACCATTAATTCTAGGGTGACAAATGATAGTGTCCAAGATCAAGGATTGGAAGTTTACACACAATTATCATTAAGGCATTAACTATGAACTTGACCAATATAGTTGTATAAATCATAGCAATGCAATTTCATAATTTAAAGCAACATAATTTGCAAAGACTAGGTGCAATACGATCAAAGTGTTGACTCGCCTTGCTCAATGTTCTGATAAAATTCAATATTCTAATATTCACCTTTCTCGATACTCTGATAATAATCTTGCTCAACGTGTTGATAATCATCCTGTTTAATATTCTAACAATCTTGATCTGGACCACATCCTGGTTGGGGTTGCTGTTCCATCATATCTTCATATTCTAACTACGCAGGATACGATTAAATCCAAGAGCGACTGAAAACAACCAAATGAAATCCAATAAATCCAAATACATACAAATGAAAGAAAACACTTCGAAAGAAAGCAAACATATCTAACGACAATCTGGAAGGACGAAGTATTCCCAGCGAAACTAATCATACCTAATGGAGTTGATGAAGGAAATACTCCAGATGAAGTATATCCAAAGGAGTTGATGAAAGGAATACTACAGACGAAATATAATCCAAGGAAGTTGATGAATCCAAGGGAGAGGGAGAGAATGTTCGAAGGAACATTCTTAATTGGTTACTTGGATGAGAGATTACCCGGTTAGGTATGACTCTCTGATCTACTTTCGGAGCACAAAGGGTTCTGCTTACTGGGAATGGTTGACAATGGACGAAACCTAGAGCCAAGGCAATGCCTAGTGGATGAACTTCTATTATCCATCTACTGACATGGGTCTCACTGTCACTGACAACTATCTGACATTTAATTATCTAACTTAGCCACCTAGATTTAACCACTAGATGTTACTTTCAGCCAATTAATCATTTAGTAGCTAAGCAATCTACTACCAACTTCTAGATAGCTAATTAATCCATTGCTTACTCCTAAGATACTACTGGACATTTAGCCCGACTAACGTTGATATTTCAACATAACTTATTGTTATAGTATTTAACTCAGCTAAGTATTCATTCAAACTCTAACCATTTTGATTCACTCATCTAGTTGCTTACATTAGAATGCTACTCATAATTAGCCTCCTAACATCCTGCTAATTACTTACTACCTTAACTATCCTACAACCTGCTAACTTTGCTACTACATAATCTGGTAACCTGCTGCCATACATACATGCCTACACAGGGTGATCCAATCAGAGAAAGAAGCACACCGTGCAGAGAAATAGGGAAGGCAGAGGAGGAGGCGTGGCAGCATGCATGGCGCGGGCAAAGGCTGCTCTGTGGTTTCTTTACTTTGGCTCTCAGTGGAGAATAGGAATGGGAGATGAATGGCTTGTTGTAATTGGGCACATATGTGTAAAGGCCCATTCATTCATAAAATTCCAAAGCATGCAAAGTCTTAGACCAGAAGTCTTATACCAGTGTGGTCGAAGTCTTAGACCAAGGTGGTCGACGTCTCAAACCAAGGGTCTTAGACCGGGTTGGTCGAAGGCATAGACTAGTATGGTCGAAACTGAGTTGTCAAAACTCAGTGGTCGAAACTTAGTGGTCGAAACTCAGTGGCCAAAGCTGAGTGGTTGAAACTCAGTGGTCGAAACTAAGTGGTCGGGCCGAGTGGTCGGGCTGGGTGGTGGCAAACCGATGGTGAAACTAGGTGGTGAAACTTCGGTGGTGGCCGAGTAGTCTAGGTCTTAGACCAGTGTGGCAAAGCCATAGAACAATAGGGTTGAAGCCTTAGACCAGTGTGGTCGAAGGCATAGACCAGTATGGTCAAAATACACTGGTCTTAGCTGTAGACCAGTGTGTAATTAGGATATATTAAACACTGCTCAATTACCATTAATTGGTTTTGATTTAGCAGTTACCAGTGGTTTAATATGTGTTTTATTGTTCAGTTACTAGAGAGTAATGTACTCGACCTCAAATAGGATCTGGGGACATCTAGACCGGCTGTGATTTTGAACACTCCCAATTTTCCTACACCATACTAAGATCTTACCAGCATAAAAGATGACCAGGGAGGTGGTCTGGGCAGCTTGGTCGAAGGCGATTGGTGGCGGCAAGGGGGTGGTATGGGTGGAGAAGGCAACCTGAGCAAAGAGGAAGGTTGAGAGTGATTGGAGAGGCACCGGTGACTCCTTGAGAGTGATTGGAGAGGCACCAGTGACTCCTGAGAGAGCTTAAGGTGAAATGAATCAGAACACAACTCACCGGAGACATTGTGGCAAGGGGGTTTAGGGTTCTGCCCGAATTTGGGGAAGATCACAATGTCGGCTAGGCCTGCAATGGAAAGGCTGAATTAATTGGGGGAGGGGGTTAATCCATGGCCCCAAGAGCACATGGTGACACGATTAGAGAGGAGGAAACCCTTCGATGCTTGCCGATCTTGGTGGCGGCGCAGTGGCGCGGGTGAGCTTGGAGCGTGCTCCAAACTTGTGCGCTTGCTCTGTGGATGTAAGGAGGAGGTGGAGGAAGGATGTTCGACTACATTCTAAGCAAAAGGAGGTTCGACTACCTGGAGGTTCGATTACCTAGTCAGAAGAAGTTTCGACTACATGTAGTCGAAGGAGGTTCGACTACACAATCACGTGGTCGAAAGGAGGTTTGACTCCGTATAGTCGAATGAGGTTCGACTATGCGTAGGCGAAAGAGGTTCGACTACATGGAGGTTCGACTACCTAGTCGGAAGGAAGTTCGACTACGTGACGACTACAAGATCTACAACGCATTCGTTGATTCTCTAATGCTTCCGTGCAACTAGAGTAAGCATGAGCATCTAGTGGCCACTAGGAACGTACCGGTATGACGCGGAGGGGACGAGCTAGCTGTAGGGATACGAGTAGGCTATGCTAGTTGACAATTCAAAAATTCTACCACATAAATCAGGATGCCATGGAAGCAAGAGATCATAGATCATTACCACCAGATGCACAGAGCAGCAAAAGAAGAGTTGGAGTAGCCTGGTCCAACTAAGAGTGTGTCTATACAGTGGTCGTAGTCGATCGTTCACCGTAGTCGATTGTCCTCAGCAGCGATCGTCTCCTCCAGCAACCGACCGAGTTCCTCGTCTAGGTCGTGGATCGTCCTCAAGCGCAATAGCAACCGTAGTAGCGCCTCTACGATATCCACACGTTCGGGGAAGGAACACCATACGCCGGTATGCTAGCACCAAGTCGCACGGTCGGATCTCTTAAGAAGATGACGGCTAGGGTTTTAGTGGAGCAACTTACGTATCTCGCACCTCCCAACAGCCTCATGCATCTCCTTATATAGTGGTCATAACGGATCCTATCCGAACACATTTGTTCCAACCCGTTAAGTGTGTGACCCGTTAGGTTCATGCGTACTCGGTTGTCACTCAGAAACTCCTTTCCGATCACAAGTTGTTAGCGGCTCCTAGTAGGACATAACGATTCCTGAATACATACGAATTATATCGGACGAACCTTAATGCAATATGATCCATGACCAGATCCTTGTCACTAATGAACAACTCATATCTCTATACGACCAGTTCATATATAGTCTCGACTAGTTCGTAACTCCTTACGACCAGGATTTCGACCACTTAGTGATCATGTTCGACCAGCCTACGACCAGCTCGTATCTCCATAAGACTAGTCTGTATTTGATCAAACTAAAAGACCTGCTGATGTATTCTCCCTTTGCCTCACGATATCCGGTTGAACTCCAGGTAAGATATTATGTCATCCATGGACTGTTCAAAACTTTCTCGATCAAGTGTCGGATAACTTTACGTGGTCGAACTCTTTGACCACTAGTGGCATGGCCATGCACTTTCTTTATCCGACCACATCGAGGGGCCCAGAGATATCTCTCCTGTTATGTTAGGAGGGGCAAATCCCATATCTGATTAGTCACATTCCTCTGCATATTTCATAGCATACCTGAAAGCTACCTTTATAACTACCCAGTTGTGGAGTAGCGTTTCGCAACCCCAAAGTGTACTCTTACACTTGTAGGAAACCATGCTGATCTTAGGTAGGGATTATACATCATCATTGCTTGAGACCAACTGATGACACATGAAATCATAACAATCTCAGCTAGTGGCGGAGCTAGAAATTAGAAGATGGGGGTGCACACTAGAATAACACAGCGAAAGATAACTCACAAAGTTTCATTAAAATTGACAAGTTGTAACACTTCGATCTTCAAAATTGGGATGTTAATATTTAATTTGGCGATCTATTAAATTTTTGACTGGGTTTTAAAATTTTTCCCATGTTTAAGTAAAAAGTTCACTTTTAAAATCAAATCGAACAAATTAAAAGGTTACATTTAAAGGTTAAATCGAATTTCTAAAAGACTACATTTAAATTTAATTATTTTGATTTCTTGCTTTAGCATGCATTTCAAAAATCATGATGCATGCATTAGTACCGTTGCTCTTTTTCAGTCCGACCGACCGCAGGCGAGACACCTGCGTGTCCATTCTCTTTCCCAACTTCTCTCCTCGCAATCACCACAAAAAATCAAGAATCCGATAACACATGTTGTACCGATGCGATCGTCGTTGCGAGAATGTTCCATTTTAACATTTATTTCACACATGCGAGGTCGGTTGAGTGAGTTGGAGAAAAGAAGGAAGAAATACACTGCTATTTATTCCACTGCTATTTCATTTTTAATGGGGCACTACATGTACAACCAACTCCATCCAGCATGCAAAGCCCTCTCTCTCATTGCCATTCTCCATTGCCATTTCTTTATTCCCAACCTTTGCCCAGCTGAATCATTTCTCCTCCCTGTCATTTCTTTTCTCCACTACCCATTCCTCACTGTTGCTTATTTCCATCCCAACTGAATAGCCCCTGTCATTTCTAGCACCTTCACTGCCTTTGCTTACTCCTAACCGAATGCCTCAGCCACTGCCCATTACTTTTGTGCCCAGCCGAACCCCTCCCAGCCACTCATTTCCTCCACGCCATTCTACTTCCCCCAACAGCACTTGCACTTCTAGTCATGCCAAGAGCTTTTGCACTAGTTCATCTCAAGCCTCTTCTCTCCTTCCAATCACCCCAAGAACACAAAATCTCTCTATGCATGTTACGCCATCGTGTTCATCTCGTCATGAGCATCCCATCCATGTAAATAGTTTTTGCATGTATCGCCATTTGGGTGTTTTGCAAGAAGGGAGGAAGAAGCACACACCATTACGGGTTGGGGGCACCTTTGTCGGCGAAGCGTGTGGGCGTGTGGCAGCCTGACCAGTGGCCGACGATGTGAAGGCGATGAAGCAATGGGGTAGCCATGGTTAGCAAACATTGTAGTGGCGAGTAGTGGCGCAGCCGAGGCCTGATTCGGTGGCGGCCTCATAAGTCAGCGACATGGGTATTAAAGTCTAATTATTGAAGATTGAAGAACTGATCCCTGTGTGTTCTCCCGATTTTTGGAGGTGTTGGTGCATACCCAGCACCCCACCGGGTTTCACCCTTGATCTCAGCAGTGTCTCAAGGTGGGTCAATCCAACACCATGTTCTCTAACATGTGTTCACATTATTGATTTGATATCCTTATATCTATGACCAGTGAAACATGGTCATCAATCAATACATGTGTTGGTTGATAGAGTTACTAGTGTTCCGACTAGTGACATTCGACCAGGGATACATTTAGAATGACATCATCATAAGTTAAAAGAGCTTCACCAACAAGTCACATACTCATTAATCTTTATAACTGAGGATTCATTCGAGGAATAGAATAATACTTATTAAATAACTCATAAACATAGATGTGATACAATCATCTCTATGATTGCCTCTAGGGCATATCACCAACACTAGCTAGAGATGGTCTGGCGATAGTGGATAGCGATGGCGAGAGAAGCTCTAATCGATGGTGATGGCCTGACGAAAATGCATAGTCTTTAACCCTTAGGATAGCTTCAAGGGAGTAGGTAGATGGTTTCGAAGAAATGACTTGGAGTATACTTCACTAGCAAGGTCAATTCGACTGCTTGGGCTATTCTGGTCGGAGGGGAGGAAGAACGAGTTCGGCGGCGGTTCCTATGAACAAAGAGTGGAATCAAGTGACGGGAAACGTCTCTTGGGTCATGGAACATGAGCTGACGCATATAATGAGGGAAGAGCTTTGCTGATGGGTGTTAATGGTGATGACGGCGTTGTGGTGGTGTGCCGAAGCGAGCGCTCAAACCTTACCTGGAGCTCAAGCTTGTTTGAGGGATGGAAGAGGTGGGACTAGCACTAGTGTGGCAAGGAAAGGCAATGAGGGGGCTCAGGGTTGCTATATATAAGCAATGGGGCGGAGATTCCCAAGAGCCTATGATGCATTCGGCACGGCTCGGCAATGAGAAGTCGTTGGTGAATTTTGACAGGGTCAGCAGCACAGTGCAGACGGTGTGATGGGTTGAGCGATGGCAAGTAATGGCCGAGTAATAGCATTCGCCAGCGCGCTCGTGCCTGGTTGCAACGTGGGGTGTCCGAGCTCTGTAGTCGCTGACGCTGAGCGAGAGAGAGATCTGTTGCCCACGGTCTCTGACCATAGTAGAGCTATCTGGTACGCAGAGCTCGGCCAAAGCAGACTAGTTGGAGGAACAGAAGCAGGGGAAAGAAACGAGGCTAGGGGAATGGGAAAAAGAAATGCAATAGAATTTTAGAGTTGTATATAATTTTGGTATTTTCATTTGGTGATTCTCCTGCAACGATAGACATAGTTTGATATTTATTGGACCTTCTTAATTGGACTTCTTGATCACTTAGGGAATTAGGTGTTGAATTCTACACTTTCGATTATGAGGGTTTACATGTAATATTTAGAGGAGGATTGCTTTTAAGTTTGTTTGCTTTGACCATTTATGTTTCTAGGGTTTTCATATCTAGGGTTTCTATAATTAGGGTTTTAGTAATTAGGGTTTTCTATTTTGGACCTCTCGTACCAACAAAAGAAAACACAAATCAAATTACTCACGACAAGGCAAGCAAAAAATGACGGAAACATATATTATACAAAGAGTTTTTTTTAAAAAAATCTCGTATTTTTGCATTTAGGCATTTTTGGGGTGTTACAGAAGGATAAAAAGTCTAAATTGCCCTTTACGGTCTAAAGGACATTTTTAAGCATGTATTTAAACTTATTTTTGCATAGGGTTTGTAAATATAACGATACGTGCAAGTGTACATATGAAACAAAATAGATTTTGCTCATACGAGCATGCGTGTGGCCTATCCAAATAAATTGCAAATCTCGACATCTATCGGAGATGTATAACTAAGAAGATTGGAGTATAACAGACAACCTATTCATAGCAAGATGTCGCTTGTCCGTCAAGATCACATCTTTGTGTATCGTTTGGATCATAATCTTTGTAAGATCACATCTCTCAAAAAGTTCATCACGTAAAGAACTATCTCGGTTGAAGTTGTGTAGCACCATACACAGGAAAAACAAGCATTATATTAGACACAGAACATAGAGGTCAAGGATAACATGTGGCAGCAAGTTTCTAACATATTTTTGCAACCCTCGAACCATTACAGTTAATTATAATTAATCCAGATATTACAATGAAAGGGGAGGAGAAAAGACTGGTTAGAGAGGAGGAAAAGGGAAAAAAATGAAAGGGTTTGCACTTATATATGAATGACATATTGAGGGCAATTTCAACGAAGTTAAGTGGCAAAGGGATATTCCATTTCACAAAAGCCTCGCTCATGGCTTATGGCTTAAAATAGCTTAAGCTTTTTATAAGCTGGATGAAAAAACCACCCCTTTATTTAGACCCTGTTTGTTTAGGCTTTTTGTTAGCTTAAGCTTTTTATAAGCTAGATGAAAAAATCACCCCTTTATTTAGACCCTGTTTGTTTAGCCTTTTTGTTTGGCTTAAAAGCAAAATAGTCTAAGCCTAAACAAAGGGGTGACTTTTTCATACAGCTTATAAAAAGCTTAAGCCATTTTAAGTCTAAAAGCCATAAGCCAGGAGAGAGATGTTTTTTTTGGCTGTTGTAGAATGAAATATCTCTTTGCAACTGAACTTCGTTAAAATTACCCTCAAAATGTCATTTGTATATAAATGCAAACCCTCTTATTTTTTCCTCTCAATTCTTTCGTTTCCTCCCGTGTGTCTCCCACCCCGACGCCTCCAATCCCCTCCCCTCCCATTCAGCTCCACACCCGTCGCCTCCCAAGTGTGTCGTCGCCTCCCCTCTCCTCTCCCATCGACGCCGCCTCTCAAATGCGTCGCCGCCTCCCCTCTCCTCCCCATCGTGCCGCCTCCTAAGTCTTGTGCCACCTCCCTCTCCTCCCCACCGACACCGCCTCCTAAGTCTTGTTGCCGCCCTCTCTCCTCCCCACCGACGCCACCTCCCTCTCCTCCCCCGACCTTGCCTCCCAAGTCTTGTGCCCCCTCCCCCCCGCGTCGCCTCCCCAAGTGCACCGCCGCCTCTCCTCGTCCTACACCGCCTTCTGTCACTATCTGCAAGGTCCTTATATCTAGATCAAGGTAGTCATGGGAAAAATTGATTTGTCTGTATGATCTGAATTTCATAGAAAGCATAGTGTCTGTATGATCTGAAATCTGAATTTGCTTTGATGTTGCTTGCATTGTTTGTTGATTTTGGAATTACTCAGTTATCACCTGAAAATTAATGCTTTGATGTTGCTTGCTTGCTTCTTTGTGATGAGCTGATATCTTCCATTTGTGTGTTCAGTAAGTTCTATTTATAGGAAAAAAATGCAAGTGTGTAATAATGGAAGTGAATAGATTTTTTTTGTAGTAATAGCTCGATAACGGCACCAAGTACTTGGTACCCCAATGTCTTGGTTCTGAGATGAACAAATCTTCTTCATGAAACATAGAATAGCAGTTTCATGTTGTAGAATGATGATTTGATCAACCCCATTTTAGCCTCTCTCATTATTTTTTTTCAAAACTTAAACAAACCAGATGGATTTCACGAACTTGTCCTTATTGTGTTGTAGTAAGAGGAACAAAGTGGGGACATGATTCCATTTGGCAATGTAATGTCAGAATCAGAAGGTAACAATCTGTGTGGAAGCTGTACAGGTTGTTAATGGATTCATCAGTCAAGACAATAATTGAAATGCATGAGATGAGCCCACACATGACCATGGAATTTCCTAGTCATGATCTGAATTTCCTAGTCCTAATGAACAATGTGTATGATGAGCAATGTGGCTGTCTGTGTATGATGAGCAATGTGGCTATGTAGAAAGCAATGTGTTTGTGCGAGCTAAAAGGTTCTAAGAAATAACAATTTGGCCTGTAAAGTATTACTTTTTTTTGCTAGGAGTGAAGTATTTATTTTTCTTTCATATTCACATTATGTTCGATATTAAATGGTATGCATGTAGCTCCTTACAAAGGACAAAAGTATCATCTACCAGAATTTCGCCATGGTCAACCACCGAGTAGGAAATACGAGGTGTTCAATCACGCTCACTCGTCCCTTCGCAATGTGATTGAGCGTTCCTTTGGCGTGTTGAAAATGAAATGGAAAATCTTGTTAGCGTTGCCAAGTTACAAAATGAAGATTCAAACAAAAATGATAATTGCATGTATGGCGCTACACAACTTCATCAGAAATAGTGCTTTATGTGATAAACTTTTTGAGAGATGTGATCTTGACGAAGATTATGATTCAAACGATACACAAACTGGATCATTTGGAGGGTACAATGTCAATGGATTAGCAATCGATGATGGAGATATGTATGTCTTTCGTGATAGTATTGCTACTTCTTTAATGGCCGCAAGAGGGTAAATAGATTACAATAATATGATATATACATGTTGTAGTAACAAGATAATTGCATCATATATGGTCAAATATTATTTTGTTACTGTGTTATTTTGTTTGGTTGACTGATATTGGCATTTCTATATTAATTTCTTTCATTACGCAATGTCCAAAATAAATACATGCATGCACGTATGAGCGATATCTATTTTGTTTCATATGTACACATGCATGTATCGTCATATTTTCAGATCCCATGCAAAAAATTAGTTTAAATACATGCTTAATAAGGTCCTTTAAACCCTTAAGGGCATTTCAAACCTTTCATCCTTCACGCACAACTCAATAAGCCAATATCCTATAAAAAGTCTGATTACCAAACAACAAAGTTTAACTTAAAAACTTAGAGGCTTGTAAACTGGCTTTAAGCTATAACCAGCCTAAGTCTAAAAGCCTAAGTCTAAAAACCTAAACAAACGTAGCCTAAATCGGAGGGTAAAAGAGTCAGAATCGACGACACAAACGAGCCCAGATCCAAACCGACTTTGGAGGGAGCACACGAGAAGGACCCCACCCGAACTCGGCCTCCTCCCTATTTATTCTGGCGTCCCCGCACGGACCAGGAGATCAAGCGAGGCACACCCAAAACCCCAAAACCCTCGCCTCTACTGCTCCATTGCTTCTCCCCTAAGGCTTGCGACGCAAGGCAAGGCGACCCGGCGGCGGCATAATGGAGGGCGCCCGCAGGCCGGTGGACTTCGAGGAGGGATGGCGCGACATGGTCGACGGCGTCGCTAAGCTCAAGCGCATCCTCGACGGCGTTGACGGCGAGAGCTTCACCTCCGAGGAGTACATACACCTGTACACGTACGGCCTGGCTCCGCTGCTCGTCTTTTCTGCGGGGTTTTCTTCGTGGTTTTGCTTTTCTGGGGGGTTCTTATCTGATCTGATCTGGTTTTGATCTGTGTTCTTCGCGTCGCGCGCGGTTTCTTCAGGACGATTTACAACATGTGCACGCAGAGGCCCCCGTACGACCACGCGAAGCAGCTCTACGATCGCTACAAGGGGGCCTTGGACGACTACCTCAAATCCACCGTACGTGCGCTTCTTGATCTCCTCTTTTAATCGTTTCTTGCGATTGTTGTGGGTTTTGTTGCGATTGCTACTCGTTTCTTGCCGCACGTTTAGATTGGTGTTTGTGATGGCGGCTTTGGTTGTGTTATGGATCAAACTAGTTGATTAGATATGGATCCTGATTCACTACCAGAAACAGGATGTTTTCCGAGTGCCAAAAACACTCGGGAAACGGGGCCAAACACTCGGGAAAAAACACTCGGGATAGATTAGTCGGGATAAAAACAGTTTTCCGAGTGTTACACTCGGGAAATATTACTTTTCCGAGTGTATCTTTATACACTCAGGAAACTCAAACACTCGGGAGAAAACCCTGCTGAACGGCTTCTCCGCATAGCGAGAATCTTTCAAGTGTTAACACTCGATAATATCTTTGAAAAAACACTCGGGAATGTTTCTAACGTTTGACCGAAGCGAAACCGAGGAAAATTGACACTGGCGTCTTTCCCGAGTGCATGGCAAAAACGACACTCGGGAAAGCTTCCGAAGCGAATCGTAGGAAAATGCCACGAGTCAAGTGTTCAGTGTTGACACTCGAAACTTTGGTCGATTTCAGAGTGTCGACACTCGAAATATTTGGTCACTTTCGAGTGCCACAAACACTCGGAAAGCGAAAAACACTCGGGAAATCGACAATCCAGCATAACCCCATTTTCCACAAATTCATTTAAAATCATTCTACAGCAATCAAATAATCCATCCATCCATCCATCCATTCCACAACAATCAAATAATCCATCCATCCATTCCACAATATATATATATATATATATATATATATATATATATATATATATATATATATATATATATATATATATATATATATAGATCGAACAAACGACATCATAATAGAGTTCAGAGCTCACAACATTCAAGTTCAAGTTGAAAAATGTAAGCATAAGACATTATACATATGACAGTTCCAAATAGTAATTTCATAGTCTTATATACATAAAACAAAAGCAAGTATCACTACAACCATTTGCATGCATGCAATTTCTGCTTCAATCTTACATGCACAAAAGCATCATTTTGGGAGTTCTGCAGATAGAGCAAAACTTAATATTAGTGCCATCTTACAACAAAAGTTAGGAATTGATATTACATGAAAAGATAATTAACCAAACTATTGACAAAGTATCTCAATATTTTTAATATGTATCTCCACTCCCCCCTCCAGCATAAGTAACAAGTAGATATGACGGGGCAACTTAGGTTTCAATTATTTACCACATCATCCAAACAAAATAAGCAGACATGCAGGGGAGAAATTACTTAGTCAAGGTGCTATTGCAGGCATTACCGCAATACATTTTCATATTTAGCCATCCCTCATAGCTTGCTTACGTCAGGTGATGAGAAATTTAATTTGTAGTTATTAAAAAGGTAAAAATGTCAAAACAGTAGATCATGAAAATAGCAAGCACCTGGTGGTGGCCTCTCGGAGATGGACGCATTCACATGATCTTCAACATTAGCACCGAAGATCTTGACGTGATTAGCATGAGAAGCAACCGATCCTTGCTCCCTACATTTTCATAAGAAATCGCATTATAAGAAATTTGCATAGCGACCAATAATTACATTGCATGTCATTTCAATGTCTTACGAATCAGCAATCATAAGAGACTAACAATATAATAATCGATATCACGATTACTAACCGGAGCAGATAAGTGAGGCGGTGGTTCCCAACGGAGGGACATTAAGTCGAGTCCCGGTCCCGAGTGCTCGCATATTTGTTTGCACATTGCCATATATTAGCCAAGTATGAATATATATATATATATATATATATATATATATATATATATATATATATATATATATATATATATATATATGCATTTTACTTTGTTATTGTACTACCACGCTCCAACTAACTTGCAGAACATTTGCTCCAACCGCCGCCTAGCCTCAATTTCTGTCATTTGCGCTGAAGCTCGAAACACGAGGCTGGAAATCATGTGATGGTCATTGTCGACTTTGAAGGTGTAATTCATCCGTTGATCACGACTCGTGGATCGGACCTCTGAGAGGGTTGTCGGTGTGCTAATGTAGTGGCACCCATGAAGAAACGACCATGTTTCTTCCCTTTCGACCTTGTACCAAGACTTTCGCGTCTAGTGGTGAATTCATGGCGTCGTAGTCCGGGCCATGAATCTCCTTAGTAGCATCGATATATGTAGCTTTGTTGGACAAAATCATCGAGGGCGAAAATCATCGAGGACAAAATGATCGAAATCGTACCAAGTTCTCTCGTCATTGGTGCACAAAGGTGCCCTCTGATCTCCCTCCTAGCTTCTAAATATGCCTCCATATCGGAGACAGGCCTCTGCTTCTTCTTTTCGCACCCAAAAAACCACACGGTCAATAAATCGATATCGTAACATACAATCAATATGAACATGTTGACCTACGGAGTTCTTCTTGTAACGAGCCATGGAGGAGCCGACTTGACGATGTCTTTGTCCGCCCATCAACAATCTCCGCTCCCTAGCAAAGACGAGAGTCCTCTAACCATCGTTGGTTGCACCACCTTTCTCAGCAATCTGCGCCATGCATCTTCACATTAAGGGCCCACCAAGGTATTGCCTAAATTAACCAAGTGTTAAATATGAATAAACTAGAATTGATTGTAATCAAGGACATCGTTTGTTCGGTTGGTTACCCGCATGTACACGTCCAAAGTGATATGCGTTAAGCAAGCCTCGGCCCTCTGAATTTGCTGTCCAAGGATTTGTGTGTGGTAACAGATCACCGCTTGGATGTGTGCCAGAGAACATCTGTGGGATCGACTTCTTAACATAATTACGAAGCACTCTCCTAGAATCGACTTCTGTCCCTCAAATTTCCATCGAAACCACCACTACAATCCAAGAATAAAGAATTGATACGTAATAAGATGATTAAGTTAGTTGATGAAAGCGAAAAGGAATTGATAAAAAATAAGATGATTAAGTTAGTTGACATTTATTACTTGGCTACTAAACATCCAAAAGAGGTAAATTAAACATGTCAGACTACTTGAAGTAAATTCCATGAGAAAGAGAACTACATGGGAAACAAAGTAGAAAATATATTTCAATTCTTGGCTTTCCTCTGTCCTGTTGCGTCATGTAGAAGTACATATTATTTGGGATTCGTATGGTAAGTTAGTGTAGTAACTAAATTGAGACTCGAGAGTTGTGACCAAATCAACCCTAACATGCATAGGAACACATAGAAGCAGATTTGAATATTCAGTCACTTACCCAAAAACTTTCCTCCACCCGCTGCAAACAGCTGTCAAATGGAACCTCTCCTTCAGCGGCGGTGGTATCTTCAACGGCCTTGTAGTGGCACCATGTCCATGCAGGCTCCCGCCTTCCTCTGTAGGTGACCAAGCCAGGGAAGTGCCATCGAATCAACACGCCAATTATACCGTTCGGAAGTCTACATTTCTCACCCCCGCCTTCTTCTCGCCATTGCCTGTATATTAGTGTTTTTTGAGGTATGCAAGTAAGTGGGCTAAATTAGTGAAAGTGTAAACAGTTACTTACGTGTCGCCAACAGGAACGATGACAGTCTTCTCCTCCTCTCGGGTTGGTCGTCGTGGCAAGTTCGCAGGCCCTCGCATCCAAAATTCTTGTGCCTCATGGTGCTCATCCTCCTCACCCTCCGCCTTAGGGTGCTCTTCCTCCTCACCCTCCGCCTCACGGTGCTCATACTCCACATCATTAGCACGCGAGGGTCAGGGCTGAGAGCCTGATCTACTAGAGGTAGACCCCAGCTGCCCTCTCGGGGCCGTGGCTGCCCTTTGCCTCTGGAGGGGCCGTGGCTGCCCCTCTGCCTCGTCGAGTGGCGCGCTGCCTCATGCCTCTGGAGGGGCCGCGGCTGCCTCAGTGCCTCTGGAGGGGCAGCGGCTGCCCTCTACCTCCTCGAGTGGCCGCGGCTGCCCTCTACCTCCTAGAGGGGCCGCGGCTACCCCTCTGCCTCCTCGAGGGCATGGCTGCCCTCTGCCTCCTCGAGTGGAAAACAAGCGTCTGCCTCGAGTAGAGTATGCTGCCTCCTCGACGCCACTCATTTTTTGGTGTCCTGAAATGAAATGAAATAAAATAAATCAATTAATATAGCATAATCAAGTAAGCTCATAGAAAAATGTAATATAACGTAATCAAGTAAGCTCATACAAAAAATTTAAAACATGCAGCAAATAAATGGAAGACATACAAGATCATGCTTAGAAGTAGTCGTCTACAATGGGATCCTCCGCAGATGGGCCCTCTAAAAAGTCATCGTCACTATCATGAGGTGTTGACTCAACCTCATCCCCTTCGGTGCCATCAATGTCTAAGCGATTAAATAGTTCCAAGTCCTCTTGGTTTACAACCTCATCGACATCGATTTGAATATCATCCATGTGATCGTCCTCTTCCCCAATTATTATTTGAAAAGTCCCTAGTAGCCCATCTTCTTGAAAGAATAGGTCAACACCATTGTTGGTCTCCATGTTGTAGTCTTGCTCACTAGGGGTAGGTAGTTTACCATATGGTTGCACCTTATGTACTACCCACCGATCCACTAGACTACTCATAGTTTTGCATGGCTACGGGATGTAGTATACTTGGGTGGCTTGCTGAGCCACAATAAATGGGTCATTGCCTGGTAGGATTGATTGATGTGCAACTTCAACCAGCCCAAGTGATGTATCCCGTCTGACTCCCCTAAATGGATGGAACCAATGATATTTGAATAACATAAGTTTGAGAGGTTTGCTACTATAGAAATATAGTTCAATTGTGCTCCTCACCATATTTCTCGAACCCATCACCATCATCAAGAGGCTTCAAAGCATCTAGCCGTGCACGAACCTCCTCACCTGCCAGACGACGTGGTGGTCCATCTGCGGACAGACAATATTGGCCCTAAATCCGGTTGTGTCACTTCAATTCGTGCTCAATTGGAAGGAATTGACGATGACAATCGAAGAAGGAGTGCTTATGACCATGCTTTAGCCAACACCACGCAATGTCTCCCTGATTGGGCATGGCATCTTCCCATGTCTGCACCACCCACGTAATATCCCGTCGCCGGAAGTCATGCATGGATGTGTGGTATGCGACCCGCATGGTGAAGTTCTGCTTTCAATGCCCGATCATATGTCACTATGCCTTGTTCCCAAGCATATAACAATTCATCCACCACCGGCTCCATGAATACACTCATATTCTTCCACAGGTATTTAGGACCGTGGATTATCAAGAAAGGAATATGTCGCTTCGCATGCAAGCGCCGGGTGGGAGGTTAAGGAATGACAAACACATGCCAACAGTGTATGGCGCAGCCCTATACCAAATGGGTTAAACCCATCGTTGCAATTGTAATTGAGCGTTAGAGGCTCATGACAAACTCTACATAGTCTCGGTCAAATTGCTTCCATGCTTCACCATCAGATGGGTGGACCATCTTGTCATTATGGTACCGACGACCATACTTGTGCCATACCATTTGTTTAGCAGAAACCTCAGACATGTATAACCGTTGGATTAAGTGGCACAAATGGTAGATAGCGAAGTATTTTTACGCCAATAGGAAGTCAGCCTCTTGACCATCACGGAGTCAACCTCAACAAACCTAGACTCACCACACTTATCACAGTGATCTTTGTCCACATTCTCATTCCTAAATAGCATGCAATGATTTGGACAAACATCTATCTTCTCATATGGCATATTTAGTGCGCTTATCAATTTCTTGGCCTCATACAAGTTAGCGGGCAGTTTGTGACCATCTGGGAGAAGGGTGCTAAACACGCTTAAGAATGCATCAAAGCAAGCAATGCTTGTGCTTTGAATCGAGACTTGATGACAAGTAGTTGTGTGATGGCATCTAGTTGGGACACTGTGTTTGCCCATGAAGTGGTTGACTCATTGCGGACAACATATCAAAGAAAGCCCTTGTTGCGAGTTCGGTTCTTCCTCGTGGTGGCCCATATGCATAACGCACATCATCTAGCATGTCTTCTATCCTACTCTCGTTGTGGCCGCCATCGTCCGTTTCTTCCCTTAGCACATCGATCGCTATGTTGTGACTCGCCGTGATACACCCACACGGTATAGCTCGCCTAAATCCGTGCTTGCAGCAGTGTGCAATCATTGTTGCCCTCATTTGTGGCCGTGTGTTGAACAACGAGAACAAGGGCACAACACACCCCGTCCATTACTCCTAGCAAATGCTCGATCCACAAAATCATCGACTTTTCCATCCATTCTTGGGTACAGCTACCCATCGCTCTCGCCAGTGTACATCCAACTATGATCCTCGGCCATCCTAGTGTGCAAAACATAATGCATATTTTAATCCAACTTTTATTTATGTCAAAATTACAACTACTGAGCTAGCTAGAAGCTACCCTATGATGCATGCCCTATATATGTACACTAAAACAGATTGACATGAAGACAATATACATGATCAGCAGACATAAAAACACTTTCTTTCAATATATATGAATACCTTTATTTATTAACACGTTAATGTAGCATTGTAATGACATATCAATCCACCATAAATGGACAACACAAAAGAATATGAGCAAACTTTATTTCTTTTCCACTTATCCATTACCTTACAAGACTTCTTGGGCCGAGGGAGCCGAGGAGCTGCGGTGGGGAAGATGGTCTGCAATTGTAGTGTGTCGGTGGAGGCGGTCGGCGGGAGGCGACAACCTTGTGAGGCAAGTACCATGAGCTATATTAGGACGAATCGGCACTTAAGCATCGAAATTTAGACAAAACAAAAAAATCCTTTAAACGGTGACGAGATAAATTAAATCTAACCCTTGATTTGTTAAGGGCATAATATATAGTCTCTTCTTTGTATTTATAATTCTTCATGAGGGTTGAATTAAATCTAACCCTTGATTTGTTGGTTGTTGGTACCAGCTGCATGCATGCAGCGGTTTGTTTATGTGAAGAAAGTCAAACATGACGGATTACCAAGTAAGCATAAGCATAATGTCTTATCTTATCAAAAGAGGCATGCATGATCCATACATAGCAAGAAAAAAAAACTAGCTAACCAATCATGTATGGTATGGGCCAAGAATTACATTGCTCACTGTGCTTGTATGTCAGATCCTTCTCTACTCATGGCCCCGACTTGTGGGGCTAATAACTCACATGCACCTGCTAGCAATGTTGGCCTTAGAAACACACATATATATACTCGTACTTGAACCTTAAGAATTAAGAAAGCACATTAATTTTCTCAGCATGAAAGTCTAACAGGAGCATTTGCCACAACTACCCTCAGATATTTAACTAATTAATACATGATGTTTTGATGATAGCTACATCAAGCGAGTTCTGTACAAGTGCCTATATGGTGAGATCACATCGTGTGATTCACATGCACTACACAAATAATCAAGACCATGCATTAATCGAAGCGGATCTTTGTGATATGTGTTAAGTGTTGAACATGCATCTATCGGACCATGAGCGTCGTACTACATACTTATCAATGACATCGATCCCACTTCCTTAAGTCTGAATAGTCAAATGTGTATAAGGAACTTCTCATTGGGAAATCACCAATTGGTAGTTAATTAGCATGTACTATATACTGTTAATACATCTCCTATATGAAATACAAGTTGATTTCAGCTCGATCTCTAGCTCTGCCCTTCTATGTAGCTCTCATTTTCTCATGCATGATATTTGATTTATCAAAAATTTTTATGAAATTATGAAGAGATTACAACTATTAATTAACAGGACTAAGTAAATTCCGATGTATCTTTATACATCTCTGTACTTCGAAATGTCTTTTTAAAGGCTAGGAGCTCTAGTACGCACTAAAGGAGATGGGATTATGATTTCTGAGCTGGTAACAACAGGCCAAATGCTGAAATTTCATTTCTTATAGATGGGAGTAAAAGTTCGTTCTTCGCGTTCATCATCACAAATCGACCTGTAGTGGACACACCTCTATATAATTGTATTATTTCTTATTCACTTGCATGTCTCAATGGATACACTACATAGCATTCACATGCATCCACATCAAAGAGAAGATGAAAACACAGATTCAGATTTTGTTTTACTCTCGGATAAATTAGTTTTTGATCATTACTAAACCAATATATCTACCCAAAAACCACCTCAATGCAGAAAAGCAAAAGAGTGCAGTGTAATACTATGAACTAAAGCAACAATTCTCTACTGGACATTAAAGCAACAATATAGGTATGTAATAGATTCACCAAATCACAATCTTACAAAATAACAATTCAACAATTAACAGTGATCAAGAATCAATAAACAAGGAAAGAAAGAAAGGCAAGAGGGAATTGGTTCAACCTAGCAGAGGAGCGGCACCGGTCGGAGGAGGGAGCCGGGGGAGGCAGAGTCGGGTGCGGCGCCGGTGGAGGAGGGAGCCGAGGGAGGCGGAGTCGGGGGCGCGAGGAGGAGCCGGGAGGCGAGTCGAGGCGACGGTCTGGGCATGGATGAGGGGGTGACAGCAAGGAGGAGGAGGAGCCAGCGAGGCGAGTCGAGGAGGCGGAGGATTTGGAGGAGGCGGCCGTCGAGGATCGAGAGCAAGGCTGGGGATTGGGGAAAACAAAGAAAGGCAGGGGGGATTGGGGAGAACGGAGTTAGAAACGCTGCAGTGTGGGAATGGCGCTGTGTTGTTTTAGCTCCCGAGTGTCTGTAACGAATGACACTCAGGAGATAATTTTTCCCTGTTGCTCCCGTCAAAGTTTCCCGAGTGTTTTCTTCTCTCCCCGAGTGTTTCATGAGGCACTCGGGAAGTTCCCGAGTGTATTATTCAAAACACTCGGGAAACTTGTGAGCACTCGGGAAATTAGACGATTCTGGTAGTGATTGTTGACCCAATCTTTCACGGTACAACTCGAAGATCAGTAGTGCAGCGTCTTCTTCTCTTAGCGTTGGATGAACAGTACCACACACGTGAACAGTAGCATGCACGTGAATAGTAATTTCTTTTCTTCAATCAATCAATGTGAGTAGCAGCCAACACCAACTAATTGAAGCAATAATTAAGTAGTCAACAGTAAAGGAATATGGAGCTCTCGGCTAGACCAAAAGAAATCAGCACCAAGTAATTAATGCACTACTGTTGAGAGGCAATAAACAATTCAACAATTGAGAAATCGATATTGAAATCACCAGCACGTTTGGCCGGCAAACAGCGACAACAACTTGACCCTTGATGTCAATTTCAGTAGCACTCAAGAGACAATAGAAACTCTGTCTGTTCTCACGTAGGAAATCAGCAGCAGCAATTAAGAGACCACAGTCGGCTTTCTGGACGGAATGCTTTGCCTCTTGATAAGATTGGTCTGCAATGGTGGAGCATGTTAGATTGTTTCTGTACTTGTGTGCTCTTCGTGATGAGTTCTTGGAGATGGTTCTTGGCTGTGATAGATGGTTATGTTAGGAATAATCAAGTGAGTTAGTTGGCGTGAGTTAGTGCGTGTGTAAAATCTGGATCCAGCAAAACGTGCATGTGCATTGATGTTTGCATTAGGAGGTCATGGGGGTAGTGGCATATGAATTGCTCTACCTTAAGTTACTCTTTTTCATAGAATAAAAGCGAAAGAAAGAAACCTGGAAAAGCTGAGATTTTGAGTAGCACAAAAATCGTTTGGTAAGTTCTGTAGTTTTTGTGTGTGTGTCTCCCCTGTGTAGTGTGCGTCCACGGGTACATCGTGTGTTTTTTCTGGTTTTGTTCCATCAATTGGTATTAGAGCCTGAGTTCTTGATCCGTGTATGCATAAGATCATGCCGCGCTCTTCGGGAAGTGGTGTCACCAGTGACGAGGCGACGTCGAGCCGCACCATTGTTACCGGTGGTGGTCCGTCGAGGTTACCGAGAAGAGAAAATAATGTCTCTCTTCAATACCCTATGATGAGTAAGAACAACTACAGCGCGTGAAAAATCAAGGTGTTTGGGAAGCTGTGGTGGACGACGACGTTGATGAGCACCAAGATCAGATGGCCCTTGCGGCCATCTTCCAAGGAGTCCTGGAGGAGACCCTCCTCCTACTCGCCGAAAAGGAGATGACAAAAGTTGTGTGGGACACACTCAAGACGATGTACGTCGGCACCGACCGTGTCAAGGAGGCGCGTGTGCAGACCCTCAAGAGTGAGTTCGAAGGTTTGCGCACGAAGGAAACAGAGTCGGTGAACGACTTCGCTGTGAGATTGACGACTCTCGTCAACCAGATTCGAGGTCTTGGTGACAAGATGGAGGAGTGCTATGACGTGAAGAAGCTTTTTCACGCTGTCCCACGCTAGTACCTGCAGATTGTCTCAACCATTAAGCAATTTAGGGACTTGAAGACAATGATGGTGGAAGAAGTGATCGGCCATCTCAAGGAGTATGAGGAGCGTCTACGCGGTATGAGCGGCAACAACGACGACGAACATCTTCTCCTAACGTGTGCCGAGTGGGAGGCCCAATCGGCGAAGAATAGAGATGGCAAGCCCGGCGACTCTAACGGCAATGGTAGCCGAAGCCGTGGGAATTATAAATTCGACAAGGCTAAAGTAAGATGCTACAACTGCAACAACTATGGGCATTTTGTTTCCAAATGCCGCAAGAAGAAGGAGGAACAGGCGCATCTCGTGGAGACGGATGCCGACAACGAACTGATGCTGCTGTGAAGCCATCTTGTTAGGGGGAGATTGTTAGGAATAATCAAGTGAGTTAGTGCGTGAGTTAGTGCGTGCGTGCGTGAGTTAGTTGGTGTGAGTTAGTTCGTGCGTAAAATCCAGCAAAACGTGCATGCACATTGATGTTTGCACTCTTTGTTTGATAGAATAAAAGCGAAAGAAAGAAACCTGGAAAAGCTGAGATTTTGAGCAGCACAAAAATCGTCTTGTAAGTTCAGTAGATCTTCTATGTGTGCATCTCCCCTGTGTAGTGTGCGTCCTTGGGTAAATCATGTGTGTGTTTCCTGGTTTTGTTCCATCAGGTTACATGTGTCGTTTCCTCTTAACCAGATTGGTCTTAATAAGATTGCTCTGCAATGGACCAAGTTAGATTGGTTCTGTAAGTGGTGCGTGAATCGTGATGAGTTCTTGTAGATGGTTCTTGGTTGTGATCGGTTACATGTGCCAGTGCCTCTTAATATGATTGGCCCTATGAGATCGTTCTTGTGCTGTTGCTTAATTTCTTTTGTGATCATGTAGGTTGCCTCGTTGAAGGAGAAGCACGGCGAGTGTCTGCTGAGGGAATTGGTGGATAGGTGGAAGAATCACAAGGTGATGGTCAGGTGGCTGAGCAGGTTCTGTTGGATTGATCTCGGCTAACTGCATCCGAGATTTAAGGGGGTATGCCCCACTACGCGCCCTGATCGGGGGCATAACCAACAAGTTGGTTTTGGTCCCGTTCACTTAGCACCATATAAAAGGATTAGGGGACTCGGCAGGCCGATCTACCGCGTGTGGTTCTAGGCTAACGAACACCCCAACAAACCCGATCTCTCACGGACGCTATGGTGAGCGAAGACCGAAGACCGCAGGCCACCGTCGCCGTCACCGTCGGCCTCGTCCGCACCATCGTCCCCGGCTCTGCACTGCTCTACATCAACCGATGTACAACCTTATGGCATCTTCAGGTTCGGATATGTCAATTACGCTTCCGCTATAATGATTAGACTAGGTGTTCTTCAATGAGCTTAGGGTTAATGTTGCTTAGACTTAGATTAATGCTCACATTTGGTATCAGAGCACCCCTAGACTCGTTTTTGAACCCAAATTAGTCCCAACCGAACCGAATTAGTCTCTCGATTTAGCATTTAGAAGGAGGGGAATTAAGAAATTATGCAAAATCCTAACGAAATCCCCAAACCGGTACCACCCGAGCCCTCAAACCCCAATCAAAACCCAAATCGGCGGCGAATACTTACGTTTTTTTAGGGATCTTTGGTGCCTCAAGCCGCCTCGAGGTGAGCTCAGCGTCTTGCCACCGATGCTCCCCTCGCGCAAGATCGCCGCCGCTTCAAGCCGTGCGCCGCCGCCTCGAGGTCACACAAGATCCTCCGGCTGCGTCATTGCTGCCGCCTCATGTCATGTGCCCTTTTGCCGCCGCCCATTTTTTATGGGGGAGGAGAAAGGGGAGAATGAAATTAGGTTTATGGTTTTGGTGGCCTTTTGTTTTTCTCAGGGATCAATCTCGGCCGTTCGTTCGAATCCAAGGGTATTTGTGCCATTTCTCTTTTGGGTCGACTGAGAGTGTGCAGAGAAATTGGGCCGGTTAAGGCCATCGTGTCTTTGTAAGCTGGCTGAGAGTTAAGGCTATTTTTATTTTGTGCACTGTTTAGATGCTAATAATAAATGTATTATGTATAATGTTTAGTCTCTAATTAAAATTGAACCAACGAAATATTTTGATTAGAGATTTTTTACGTTTTATTTTGGCATTATGTATGCATATGATTATATTCTGACCAACGTTGTTTATAATCATGTGTCGCCGTATTAAAATTGTTAAGTTCTTTTTCCATTTTCTGCCCAACGGTGATATGGATTAGAACTGTAGTTTTGCATGTTGTTAATCAAACCAACGTAGGGTTAATTGCATGCAATATATTTTTATGTTATTTTAAATTTTTGCAGCAATAAACGCTTCAAATGTTGCCGCCACAATTGACAACATTGAACAGCTTACGGGAAGCAATTTTTCCGCTTGGAAAGAAAGAATTTCAGTTGCCCTTGGAGTTTTAGACCTTGACTATGCGTTAAGGGTGACTCCTCCCATTCCCCCCACCGACGGTGAGGAAAATTATGATGAGAAAAAGAAAACTTATGACACTAATCTTTGAAAAATGGGAGCGGTCCAACCTTTGTCACTAATGATAATGAAGACCTCTATCTCGGTTGGGATCGGGAGCAATCCCATTCCAAAAATGCTAAGGAGTACAGCTTCAGTTGAGGAGAAATTCAGAGGCTCCACTAAAGTCTATGCCAAGACTTTAATCCGAGGCTCTTAGCCACTAAGTATGACGGTCCGGTAGCATAAGAGAGCATATCATGATGATGGTGATATGGCAGGAAAGCTCAAGGGCATGGATATGGAGATATCTGATGGTTTCCTAGTCCATTTTATTATGACCTCTCTTCCTTCTGACTACACTGCTTTTAAGATAAATTACAATACTCAGAAAGATAAATGGAGCATGAGCGATTTAATCGCCATGTGTGTCCAGGAGGAAGAGAGAATAAGGACCGAAAAGAAAGATCTTGTGAATCAAGTTGGCGGTCCTAACAAAAGGAAGTTCTCAGGGGACTTCAAATCCAAGAAAAAGCTGCATTACTCTCCTAATTCAGATAAGTCAGGGCCTAAGGTGCACAATACACCTAAGCCCCATGTTGCTCCTGCTGGAGCACTTAAAGGGGATGAATGTCACTTCTGCAAGCAGTCGGGGCATTTTCAGAAGGATTGTGTCGGTTTTCTGAAGTGGCTCGCAAAAAAGGGTAATGATACAATAACATTTATTGATGAAACTCTTTATGCTGATTTCTCCCTTAAGTCTTGGTGGATTGACTCAGGTGCAACTGTGCACGTTACCAACTCTTTACAGGGATTCCATACCGCGAGAACACTAAGAAAGGGGGAGCGAAGTCTTAGAGTCGCGGATGGAAAAGGAAGCTGAAGTTGAATCAGTTGGATTTGTTTCATTAGTTTTAGATAGCGGCTTCATACTTCGTCTTAATAATGTAGTCTATGTTCCTTCCATAAGGAGGAATTTGATTTCGGTTTCTTTATTGGACGATGATGGTTTTAATGTAATTTTGGTAACAATAAGTGCATTATTGCATTTAATTCAAATAATGTTGGTCTTGCTTTTAGACAAGACAAGCTCTATATGCTTTCCCTTAATGAATCTCATGTATCTTTGAATGTATGTGATGCTAAGCGTAAAAATAATGATGAGACTTCTTCGAAACTGTGGCACTATCGTTTAGGCCACATTTCGAGGGGGAGAATGGAGCGTCTCATTAAGGAAGAAATTCTCCACCCATTAGATTTCTCTAACTCAGACCATTGTATTGATTGCATTAAAGGAAAATATGTAAAGCAAATAAAGAAGGGAGCCACTCGCAGCACAGGACTCTTAGAATTAATTCATACTGATATTTGTGGTCCTTTTCGTATGACATCAGTGGATGGTTTTGATTCCTTCATCACATTCACTGATGATTTCTCCCGTTATGGTTATATCTTTCCCATTAAAGACCGATCTGAGTCACTTGACAAATTCAAGATATTTAAGGCTGAAGTTGAAAATCAGCACAACCTAAGAATTAAAGTGGTAAGATCGGACCGTGGGGGAGAATATTACGGGAGACATGCCCCTTATGGGCAAATTCCTGGCCCTTTCGCTAAGTTCCTTCAGGAAAATGGTATTGTTGCCCAGTATTCTACACCAGGTGAACCTCAGCAGAATGGGGTAGTTGAGCGACGCAACCGTACACTTATGGATATGGTACGGAGCATGCTTAGCTATTCTACTTTGCAAACTGGTTTGTGGATGGAAGCACTAAAGACGGCCGCACATATTCTTAATCGGGTTCCCAGTAAATCAGTACCTAAGACACCTTATGAATTATGGACTGGGAGGAAACCAAGTTTGAAATATTTACGAGTGTGGGGTTGTCGTGCTGAAGCTAAGATTTTTAATCCACATATTGGGAAATTAGATCCTAAGACAGTAAGTTGCCATTTTATTGGGTACCCTGAAAGATCCAAAGGGTATCGATTTTACTGTCCTGATAGGATAACTAAGTTTGTAGAAACAAGACACGCTGTGTTCTTAGAGAATGATGAGGACCTGGAGCCCAGGAAAATAGATCTTGAAGAGAAGCGGGTTTATGTTCCTTCACCGCTTATCCCAGAGATCTTTATTCCTGTACCCCAGGTGGTTGCACCTCCAGTACAAAATACTGTTGTCGCACCCACTGTTGAGGTCTCTGAAATTCCTAATGTTGTACCTAATGATGAGCCTCGGTAGTCCCTGCAATAGTCATTGAACCTATTAGAAGATCACAATGGGAGAGAAGATCTGCCATCCCAAATGATTATGTTGTTTATATGAATGAGGATATTAATGATATAGGGAGGGTAGAAGATCCCACCTCTTATAAGGAGGCCATGATAAGTGAACATTCTTCTAAGTGGCTTGATGCCATGAAGGATGAACTAAAGTCTATGAGCACTAATGATGTATGGGACTTAGTAGAAATTCTTGATGGAGTCAAAACAGTAGGCTGTAAATGGGTCTACAAAACCAAGCATGACTCTAAGGGAAATATCGAAAGGTTCAAAGCAAGGCTTGTAGCAAAAGGCTTCTCACAAAGAGAGGGGATTGACTATAATGACACCTTTTCTCCTGTCTCAACTAAAGATTCATTCAGAATTGTTATGGCACTTGTAGCTCATTATGATTTAGAGCTACATCAGATGGATGTTAAGACAGCATTCCTTAATGGCGACTTGCAAGAAAACGTTTTCATGGCTCAACCGGAAGGTTTTGTCATGGAAGGCAAGGAGCATATGAGATGTCGACTTAAGAAATCAATTTATGGCTTAAAGCAAGCGTCAAGGCAATGGTACCTCAAATTCGATAAGGTCATAAGGAATTTTGGGTTTAAGGAAAATGAAGTTGATAACTGCATATATGTTAAGTTCAAGGGGAGTAAATTCACCATCTTAGTTCTTTATGTGGATGACATCTTATTGGCTAGCAATGATAAAGATATGCTTTATGAGACCAAGAGATTTCTTTCATCTAATTTTGATATGAAGGATCTTGGTGATGCCTCTTATGTTCTTGGCATTGAAATTCACCGAGATAGGTCCAAAGGAGTATTAGGTTTATCTCAGAAGGCATACATTGACAAAGTGCTAAAGAGATATAATATGCATAAGTGCTCTGGCTCGCCTGCTCCTATTGTTAAGGGCGATAAGTTTGGGACATTTCAATGTCCAAGGAACCAATATGAAACTGATCAGATGAAGTCGGTTCCTTATGCTTCAGCTGTCGGAAGCATTATGTATGCTCAAGTATGTACGCATACCGATTTAGCTTTTATAACCGGATGCTTGGCGATATCACCAAATCCAGACCGGACCACCGGAAGGCCGTTAAGAAAGTCTTGTGTTATATGCAAGCTACTAAACATTTCATGCTCACATATAAGAATTCTGACAACCTTGAAGTTGTTGGTTATTCAGATTCAAATTTTGCGGGATGTGTTGATACTAAGAAATCCACGTCAGGTTATATCTTCACACTCGCTAAGGGAGCTATCTCGTGGAAAAGCTCAAAACAAACCCTTACGGCATCTTCAACGATGCAAGCTGAGTTTGTGGCATGTTATGAGGCTACCAGGCAGGCTGTATGGCTTAAGAACTTTATCCTGAGACTTAGAGTGGTAGACAGCATCTCTAAACCACTCACCTTATACTGCGATAACGAACCCGCAGTCTTTTATGCGAGTAACAACAAGTCAAGTGGTGCTGCCAAACACATTGACATTAAGTACCATGTTGTGAAAGACAGAATCCAGGATCAAACCATTAGTATCAAGCACATTAGTACTAAGTCAATGCTTGCGGATCCGCTTACTAAAGGCTTACCACCCAATATTTTTCGTGATCATGTTGCCGGCATGGGTTTATTGGAAAGCCTCTGATTCTGGATAAAAGGACCTTAAAGCAAACCAACTCCCATAAAGTATAATGAATATCCATTTCAAGATGGGATAGCACACTATAGGTACTGTGGTTGTATGACACTTCATTGGTCATGCGACGCATTACCTTGGTATGCTGTTTTATTGAGAATGGGCTTATGATGTTAGCCTTACGATCAAAGGGGAGAATGTTGGATTGATCTCGGCTAACTGCATCCGAGATTTAAGGGTACGCCCCACTACGCGCCCTGATCGGGGGCATAACCAACAAGTTGGTTTCGGTCCCGTTCACTTAGCGCCATATAAAAGGATTAGGGGACTCGGCAGGCCGATCTACCGCGTGTGGTTCTAGGCTAACGAACACCCCAACAAACCCGATCTCTCACGGGCGCTACGGTGAGCGAAGACCGAAGACCGCAGGCCACCGCCGCCGTCACCGTCGGCCTCGTCCGCACCATCGTCCCCGGCTCTGCACTGCTCTACATCAACCGATCTACAACCTTATGGCGTCTTCAGGTTCAGGTATGTCAATTACGCTTCCGCTATAATGATTAGACTAGGTGTTCTTCAATGAGCTTAGGGTTAATGTTGCTTAGACTTAGATTAATGCTCACAGGTTCTTCCATTACCTCGACCGCTACTACGTTTCGCGGATGTCGCTTCAGCCGCTCACACCATTCGGCTGGAGGTGCTTCCACGATCTG
The DNA here is from genome assembly GCA_036346405.1 of Phyllostachys edulis. Taxonomy (NCBI): domain Eukaryota; kingdom Viridiplantae; phylum Streptophyta; class Magnoliopsida; order Poales; family Poaceae; genus Phyllostachys; species Phyllostachys edulis. The sequence continues at coordinate 95,432,343 of CM070545.1, read as the reverse complement.
GTAAGGAGGCCCTGTTGTCATGGAGTGATGATTTTTACAGTGTGTTAACTCTGAAGCTGTTTAGTTGCTTGCACAATATTTGATCATGTCTTGGTTGTGTTGCTCTTGCGATAGGTTTTCAAAGAGCTCAAAAATACAGTGACGACGATTGTGATTGGCATGGTGAGCCTTGCCTTCTTCTCCCCCTCCTCCTTCTCCTGGCACAGTTTACAGAGATGACATGGCAGTCATTTTCTGGTTTTGGAACTGCCTTGATTTAACAGGTTGATGATGAGAGGGAGGGCCAGTTTATAGACCGTGCTCTCCTTAAGAATGTCCTTGATATCTATGTCGAAATTGGGCTTGGTGATTTGAATCTTTACAAAATTGATTTCGAAGAATTATTTCGCAAAGGTACTGCAGATTACTATTCTAAGAAGGCCCAAACCTGGATCCTGGAGGACTCTTGCCCTGAATACATGCTCAAGGTATCTGTGGAGTTCTTGAAATTTTCATTGCAGTCAATCTTAAGGATACCTTCTGACTAGTTCTCTGTTGCATAGGCTGAGGAATGCTTACAAAAAGAGGAGGAGCGAGTTGCACATTACTTGCATTCTTCAACTGAGCCAAAGTTAATGGAGGTTTGTGTCAGTTCTCTCATTTTTGTTTATTATATGTTTGGTGCTTCTAAGCAGGTTTTTAGTGGTGTGTGTTGATATGAATTGACTTTATGTGCTACTGAAAGTCTGAAATTATATCCTTTTAACCTCAATGTTTACAGGATGCTCAATTAGAGTTGATAACCAGGCGCGCGGAGCAAATTCTGAACAAAGAGAATTCTGGATGCAGAGTGTTGCTTTGTGATGAAAAGATTTGATTAAAAGTAACATATGCCTTGCCATGCTAGAAAAACATGGGCAATCAATGTACTGAGTATTTGTGTGTATCTTTCTTACTGTAGATCGAGGATCTATCAAGGATGTTTAGGCTCTTCTCTAGGATGGAGGGTGGGCTGCTTCCAGTATCAACAATATTTAAGGAGGTACTGTATTCCTCATATTATGCTTGAGTGCAGCGCACTGTTAAAATAGTTGGATCTCCTTAAGGTGTTTACTGCTCTGCAGCATGTCAATGAAGAGGGTATGTCCTTATTGAAACAAGCAACGGATGCTGCCTGCAGCAGAAAGGTGAGTCATCTATGCATGCATTCTTGGGTTGCTTAATTTCCATTCGCTTTACTATGTGTGATTTGTACAGGGTTTTGATTTAGTTTGCATTGTGATGTACATATTTTAACTTTGAGTAATTCTGAATTAATTTTCATTTGGTTTAGACCGTTTCTGTGAGTGCATGTTATGTCAATAATTGTGCTGACTAGTTTATGAATACTGATGTTGTAGTTCCTTTTTTGAGTAAGTTGCAGATTCTTCAAGTGTGAGAACTAAGAACACTAAATCCAAATTACTTGCATTGTTATGGCTACGTTGCTGGTAGACGAAGATAATCAAATCGCCCTCACGCTGGCAGGCTTGCCCTTGCCGATCGTGAGGCTCTGATTTGGCTAGAGTTGCTGAATCAAATCTTTATTGATTTCTCAAAGTATAATCGACAACCTTTATATCAGGAGCGCTCCCTAACAAGACGTTCTAGATATAAACTATCTGTACATAACTGAACCCCAAGCCGTCTGAGACAACGCTGTAACCGAACCGGACTGCGTGCTGTAGCAGTCATCGTATTGCCGAAAGGACTCAGCCTGCAGCCGTAGTGTCCGAGTTGGATATGGTAGCCCGATGCCGGCGCTGGTACGTTTGACCTACAAATACATCCACAACACTTCCACCCTCGTTACGAAACAGCTCGTCCTCGAGCTAAAATGCAGGATAATGATCCTTAAAATCTGTTAACTTCTCCCAAGTAGCATCGGCGGCAGCACAACCCGTCCATTGCACCAATAATTCCCAAACTCCACGATTGAGACGCGCACGAACAATGCGGCTAGGTGCTGGAACTACACGACCATGAAGAAAATCAGGAAGACTAACAATATCAGAAGGAGGTGTGCCTTCAAATTTCTTAAGTAATGCAACATGGAAGACATTATGAATGCGAGCTTGAGCTGGAAGCTGAAAACGATAAGTGACCAACCCAATTTTATCCAACACCTGAAAAGGACCATAATAGTGTGGTGATAATTTAAAGGAACCATCTTTGATAGCCGAAGCAGTGCGATGATAAAGATGAAGCCAAACCCAATCACCAACGTCATAAACCACATCACGCCTCGACTTGTCATGCTGCTGTTTCATCCAATCTTGAGCTTGCAACAAACGTTCATGAATCTCAGTAAATAATTCATCACGATCTCGAAGCTATCTATCCACACAGCAACTCGGGCGGTTTCAGACTCATACAAAAGAGTAGGAGGATCATGACCGTAAACCACTTTGAAAGGGGTAGTCTTTAAAACTGTCTGAAATGAAGAATTATAACAAAATTCTACCCACAGAAGCTATTGAAGCCACTGTTTGGGTCGATCATAGGAAAGACAACGAAGATACATAATAATAATACGATTGACCACCTCTGTCTGACCATCACTTTGAGGATGAAAGGCTGAACTTAATTGCAATTTAACACCAGCAAGGCGAAACAGTTCGGTCCAAAAATTGCTAGTGAACACTGGATCATGATCGCTAACAATGGATGATGGAATACCATGCAAACGAACTATCTTGTCGAAGAATGAGCGTGCAACAGTACTAGCAGTGTAGGGATGACCCAAAGTAATAAAATGAGCATACTTAGAAAAGCGATCAACCACCAATAAAATAACAGAGCAACCTCCCACCTTTGGAAGACCTTCCACAAAATCCATGAAAATGTCTTGCCAAATAGAACTAGGAACTTCTAAAGGTTGTAAAAGACCCGCGGGATGAAGATGCTCGGTCTTATTACATTGACATATAGCACATCCTTTGACAAATCCACGCACCTTTCGATTGGCTTGAGGATGATAGAAGGTGGCACGTAGCCAATGGAGAGTTTTCTGAACCCCTTCATGCCCACTACCATGAGCCTCCTTAAACAATTGAGACCATAACAAGGATTTGACTGGCATGAATACATGCCCTTCATGCAATAATAACCCGTCAACCAATGACCAAGCCGATTGCATCGTACCCGCTAATACCTGAGCACCGATAGATTGAAAGGTTGGGTTGTTGGGAAGCTCAGTGCGAAGATCATCAAAAACAACAAAGGAAGGTGATGAGATTGCCAAAAGAGCTGCAGTCGGATCTTGGTGACGTGAAAGGGCATCCGCAATTGCATTTTGACGCCCTGGCCTAAATTCAACCGAGAAATCATATCCAAATAACTTGCTGACCCAAGTATGCTGTGGAATGGTAGAAAGACGTTGATCAAGAAGATATTTTAGACTATAATGGTCTATGTACCGTAAATGCATGCCCCCATATATATGGTTGCCAATGTCACACTTGATGTAAGACTGCTCCAAATCCAGTACCGAACACATCGCAATCGACCAAGAATGGTTTGGCGAAGTCTGGGAGTTGAAGTATTGGACTAGTCACAAGAGCAGCCTTGAGAGCAAGAAATGCGGTTTCGGCTTGTGGAGACCATGCAAGTGCTTCTTTTTTAAGCAATTTCGTCAATGGAGCCGCTACCTCGCCATAAGCTGTGATGAATTTGGGGTAATATCCTATGAGACCAAGGAACCCTCACAAGGCGCGAACGGTAGTAGGCGTGGGCCAAGTCGAAACAACTTCGACTTTGCTGAAATCCATGGACACTCCTTGTCCTAAGATGACATGACCTAGGTAGGCGATCGATTCGGTCCCAAAAGAACATTTGGAATGCTTGAGAGCTAACTAATTGTGGTGCATCAAATGTAGAACTGCACGGACATGTTGTAAATGCTCAGCCTAAGAAGCATTGTAGACCAAAATATCATCGAAAAAACCCAACACAAATCGACGAATATAAGATTTGAGAATATCATTCATAAGAGCTTGGAACGTTGCCAGAGCATTGGTTAACCCGAAAGGCACGACGAGAAATTCGTAGTGGCCATGATGAGTGTGGAATGTTGTCTTCTCAATATCTGCAGAATGCATGCGTACCTGATGATAACCACTCCTCAAATCAAGTTTGATGAAGAAACGAGTGCCTTTAAGCTCATCGAGAAGTTCGTCAATCACCAGAATAGGGAATTTGTCTTTCACTATTTTGTCATTGAGTGCACGATAGTCGACACAAAAGTGACATGAGTTGTCCTTCTCGTGGACCAGCAGCACTGGCGATGAAAAAGTGAAGGTACTTTCCTTGATGATACCTTGTGTCAGCATCATCTCTCATTGACACTCGATTTTGTCTTTCAATAATTGCGGGTAGCGATAGGGATGGACTGCTACAGGGGCCGTTCCCGCTAACAGATGGATGTGATGGTCGCAGCGACGTTGGGGTGGTAAGCTATGAGGTTCTGCAAAAACATCAGCAAAATCTTCGAGGAGAGTAGTCATCAAGGTGTCCCCTCTTATCGCTGAAAGGGTGGAGTGTCGTGCCGGCGAATGCAATCCGCACCAAATGACCTTATGGTTGTGCCACCAAAAGGACATAGTAAGCTGTTCGAAATCGCACGTAATAGGTCTCAATGTCCGCAACTACTGTACGCCAAGTATGATATCGAATCTAGCAAGAGGGATGACATAGCAACTGAGAAAGAAATCTTCCTGACAAATCCGTAGATGCACCCCACGCAAAAGAACAGTACTGACTACCTTGTCGCCGTTAGCGATGGCTTCCTTGATAGAATTGCCGCATGTTGGTGTGAGACCCTAGCGATGTGCGGTCTCGTCAGCTATAAAGTTATGCGTAGACCCATAGTCTGCTAATGCTCGCACCTGTTCGTTGTTGATATCAACCTGTAGTTGCATTGTCTTGCTCATGAGAATGCAGTAAGTGCATGCAAGGATATTTCCACGTCTTCTTCTCATGAATCAGTGCCAGTGCCCCCATCATCAATTTCTAACAAGTAATACCTTTGATGGAACACTTGCTAGCATGGTCTCTAGAAAAATTTTCAGGACAATTGAAGCATAATCCTTGAGTTGTTGCTCCGCCATCTTGTCGGTCGTTAATCGCCGGAATTTGGAGTTCGGTGTCTTGATGCCTGGGGATGCTAGAACTGCTGCGATCGTGCCCGTACTGAGCGGTGCCCCTTTTGGAGCCGTGGGCGCCGAGCTGAATCCTAGAAGGCGCTTCTCATATATGCTCTTGCCAAACTCATTGTTGTTTCCAGAGTTGCGGGGTTATGAAGTTCAACATCAGTGCGCAAAGGGTTGCGTAACCCGTTAGTGAAAACGTGGTTACAAAGGAACGCCTTAATTTCTCTCGAATCGAAAATACCATTGTTGTGCAACTCCTGTCATGTGATATGAAGCTAACCACACCTTTTTTTCCTCCATCGTTCGTTGTCCTTGAAAAAATTGCTTGCAACGATTTAACTATTATAATGGATCTTCTTTGCCATCGTAAGTTGAAAACAACAGCTTATGGAATCGCGGTGCCACACGGTTTCCAGGTGTGTGGTCATTGTCTTCCTCCCTTGATCGATCGTGAGACATCTTCCTTCGTATGCTGGCTGCACCGGCTGTGCCGTCTCGGCTAGGACTCTCTTTTTCCAATGCCATAAGCCTACTGTCCATTGCTTCCTTTGATGTGGTGAGGTTTTGTAACATCTGTAGCATCTTGCCGAGTTGTTTCTTCACTTGATCATCCATGGAAGAAGACGGCAAGAGAGAGACGGCTCTGATACCAAAGATGTTATGGCTAAGTTGCTGGTAGACGAAGATAATCAAATCGCCCTCACGCTGGTAGGCTTGCCCTTGCCGATCATGAGGCTCTGATTTGGCTAGAGTTACTGAATCAAATCTTTATTGATTTCTCAAAGTATAACCGGCAACCTTTATATAAGGAGCCCTCCCTAACAAGATGTTCTAGATATAAACTATCTGACATAACCGAACTCCAAGTCATCCGAGACAAAGCTGTAACCGAACCGGATTGCGTGCTGTAGCTGTCATCGTATTGCCAAAAGCACTCAGCCTGCTGCCGTAGTGTCCGAGTTGGATACGGTAGCCCGACGCCGGCGCTGGTATGTTTGACCTACAAATGCGTCCACAACATGCATGAAATGAAAAGAAATTTCAAGCTGAATCTTATGGAATGCCTGTTTTTGTATGAACTAATTTTTCTTAATAGATATTACTAAATGTCTTTCTATTGTGAATCTTCACTAAGAGGTGAGTGTAGTCTGTTTCAAGATTACCTAGTAATCTTAGTATATCTGACAGCTTTACCAGTTAATTGCTGTCAGATAGCTTTACCAGTTAACTGCGTTAGCATGCTTTCTACTTTAACGCCTTTTTTCAATCTTGATAGTTATTCAAATGTGGACAATTTCATTTTTAATCTTTCATGAGTACTTTTATTATGTGCAATCATGCTAGCCAGCAGTCTATTATGCACACCAGTTTTCTAATCAAATCATTTTATTTTTGCATTGTACATATCTGCAGAATGAGAAGGAAGTAGTGGGTTCGCTGCAGCAGGTCTGGATATGACATGCTTTTAACTGACCTCTGCTGCTGCTTTTTGTTTCTAATGGGTGTTTCTGCTGATTTTAGGATTTTTTTCGGAAAGTCATAGAGCTCCACGACAAATACATAGCATATGCCACCATCTGTTTCCAAGACAGCACATTATTTCACAAGGTTTGCTAGTTCAAATATTTCCAACGTCTTGTCTTATATCCTTGTAATTGTTCGCTAAAACCTGAGCTAATGCTGTTTGGCTCACTCTATACTCTATCTGTGCTCAGGCTCTTGAGGAGGCCTTTGAAGTTTTTTGCAACAAAGATGTTGCTGGTTGCACTAGTGCTGAATTGTTAGCAGCATTCTGTGATAGCATCTTAAGAAAAGGAGGACGTGAAAAGCTAAGTGATGAAGCTGTAGAAGAGACCCTTGATAAGGTACAGTTATTGAAACACTGTTTGCACTTTGCACACACAAATTTACGAAATCTTTTGCTCAATGTTTAAACTTGTCTCCAGGTTGTGAAGCTCCTCTTATACATTAGCGATAAGGATCTCTTTGTTGAGTTTCATAGGTTTGTGGTTTTTTTATTAGCTTGGATGTTGTTTTTGCAGGCTTTAACCTAAATAAGAACCTATATGATCTTGAAGATTGAGATCTCTCTGGAAAAATGTATTGCAGGAAGAAGCTTGGAAAGAGATTGCTCTTTGATAAAAGTGTCCATGATGAACATGAGAGGAGCATTCTTTCCAAGCTAAAGGGGTACTTTGGGGGGGGGGGGGCAGTTTACGTCAAAAATGATGGGCATGCTCAATGATGTTACAGTTGGAAGAGAACAACAAACAAAATTTGAAGAATATATAAGGAACAATCCACAGTCAAATCCTCGGGTAGACTTGAGTGTTACTGTTCTGACGATAGGACACTGGCCAAGTTACAAAAGCTCTGATATAAATCTTCCTTCGGAGATGGTACATCTATTGATTTCTTGATCACTTACACTGATTGGCTCGCTCGTAGAATTACTTGAGTATCACAGTTAACATCCAACTTCAAGTTATTTTGACACTTCCAGATTATCTTGGAATACTCTGCACTGAGAAATGATATTTGATGTTAACTCATATATTGGTCAAACATTGTAAATCCATGTTCTTAGGTTAAATGTGTGGAGGTTTTCAAGGAAATCTATCAGTCCATCACGAAACACATAAAGCTTACCTGGATTTATTCCTTGGGAAATTGCAACATCATCGGAAGTTTGACACCAGACCTATTGAGCTGATTGCTACAACTTATCAGGCAGGTTCTAAATCTTTGAACAAGTAGAACCACTCGAACTTTTTTTTTATTTAACCTTTTTTAATTTTTATTTTAAAGTTAACCCCTGACGCACTTTATTTCCAATTCTGACTTCTTTGGTCACGCCATCACCCGTGGCGTGACAAAACAACACTGTCACGCTATAAGATAAGTCCGCTAAATAGTACTTTTGGTCACGCCACTGGTCGTGGCGTGACCGAATAACATTGTCACGCCACGACTGATGGCGTGACAAGAGCTTGCCCTAGATACGGGCTGGCGTGACAGCGTTGTTTTGTCACGCCACGAGTGGTGGTGTAACCAAATGGGTCAGAATTGGAAATAAAGTGCGCTGGCGGTTAACTTTAAAATAAAATTAAAAAAAGGATTAATTAATAAAAAAATTGAACCACACCTATGGCGTGAACATAATTATTTCTTGCCTTTCCCCTCTTTGGCCAGGCTGCATTGCTGCTGCTATTCAATGGAGCTGATAGACTAAGTTACTCTGAGATTGTGACGCAATTAAAACTGTCTGATGATGATGCTGTGCGTTTGCTCCATTCGCTCTCATGTGCAAAGTACAAGATTCTCACCAAAGAGCCAAGTAACAGAACAATTTCTCCAAATGACATCTTTGAGTTCAACTCAAAGTTTATTGATAAGATGCGAAGGATAAAGGTGTATTTCCTGATTTAAACTTTAGCGCTTTGCTTTCATCCTTTTGCTCTAGTTTTTTTTTCTTGTAAACTGATAGCGATGTGTTCTGCAGGTACCGCTTCCTCCAACTGACGAGAACAAAAAGGTTGTCGAAGATGTCAATAAGGACAGGAGGTTTGCAATTGATGCATCCATTGTGCGCATCATGAAGAGCCGCAAAATCATGGGCCATCAGCATCTCGTAGCGGACTGTGTGGAGCAGCTCAGTCGCATGTTCAAGGTACTACCAGAATTTTGCGTACATACTTGTTGAACATTGTGCTTTTTTGTGGGGGAAAAAACAAAACTGTAATATCAGATTTTGACAATCGGAACTGTTCTCTCTGTTGCAGCCTGACATCAAAATCATAAAGAGGAGGGTTGAGGACCTTATCAACAGGGAATACTTGGAATGTGACCCGGATACTGCGAACAGCTACAGATAATTAGCTTGATTGGTCGACGAACAACCTGCTGACACCCACTCGGGATTCCTAGCACGGTGTTATGATGTTGCCACCACGGGGCATGCTCTTTCAAGGATTTCCTTAGTAGTCTCTGTTGATATCTTATCGCCATGCCATGCCCATAACAGGGATGGTCTTGTCTTGTACATTCTTCCTGTAGGAGAAGAGAACCACTATAGGAAAAATAGTAGGAAATCTGAGTAGTCCCAGGGCCTTCACAGTTTTCAGTTGCTTAGGTTGGTCGATACAGTAAAGTTCTACACATTGGCACTACTAAGTGCTTTAATCTGTTGAACATTGCTTTCGGGCAATATTGTGATCTTTTCCCTTTTGCTTTCTGCCTTTTCAATTTGTTCCTGTGGAAGTTTTCATTTCATGAATTAACTGTTAACTACAATGAGAGAAATGTTCTCACTTCTTACACCAAAGAATCCTTACTGAAATAGCATATATTGTACTGTTCATTATGAATCATTCATAATCTTGCCAAGCCCTACATTGTGTAGAAATTTTTAATCAAACAATCCAACCAAGCCCTTAATTATTAGAAGCGTGGACACAATTGGCCTCCTGTTCATTTGAAATTCCAAATCTAGCCCCTCTTACCCGAAAATTCCAAATCTAGCCCCCTCTTACCCGAAAATTCCAAATCTAGCACCCTCTTTCCACCTGCTGCGCTCGAGGAAGGCAGCAGCTAGGTGCTGCCCTCGGGGACAGCAGCAACTTGCCTGTTGCGCCTGGGGACCGCAGCAGGTGGCTGCAGCATTGTAGCAGAATTTTTCATTTAAGTATATTTTTTGGAGGAATTTATAAATATAGCAAATGAGCTCAAAAAATTATGAAATTTTTTGGGGAGCCTCCCAACATAGTGTACTTGCTTGTATATTTTTTTCAAAATTTTATCTATCCTGCTTGTTTCTCAAAAAATTATTTAAATATACTGTTTGTAGGAATTTTCTAATATAGAAAATGAGGTCCAAACATTATGAATTTTTTTTCAAGCTCCTTACACAGTGTACTTGATTGTACAATTTTTTTTTTCATAATTTTATATGTTCTGAAATTATCGCGACAAATTAAGAATTTAGGTCTCGAAAATTAGGACGAAAGGTTTCGGAAATTAGGGTTTCATGATTTCATGTGACTTGGAATGTGGGAAATTTAGTACCACATGACTACTGCAAGTGTACTGCTGGGAAGTGCAGAAAATTAACAATTAAAGGGGTAGAGTACCATGCATTAACTGTCGATTCCCGTTTCATTCGCGAGTTCAAACCAGTTCAAACATTAAAATTTAAAAGTACCATCCTTAATCGATAATAGAGCATGAAAGATTTGTTGCCAACTTACCATGGCCCCACCACCTAATTCTTCATGTGTCATTTTTGGAATTTTTGCCGTATTGGTACCTTTTAGGACAATTTTATATGACGATAATATTGTACCCAATGGTCGCTTGGCACTTGCTCACCCTATACCCTTTGTTGTAGCCACTTGGGAATCACCAAGTATGCTGCACAAACCTATTTCTATGATGGTTCACCCATGCCACCTACTGGTACCATCAGCCCCATTACTCAATCAAACAATTGCTTCTGATGTGGTGAAGGACACTGGTACAAGAACTGTCCTAAGCCACCTCGACCTTGTTACGCTACAACGCCATATACTGCAAGGAGCACGTAGCACACGGCAAGGTTCGGTTTAACACCGCATCACAGAACACCCTTGCCGTGGAGGTACGCGAGCGAATCAATCGGGAGTCGGGTCCAGAGATTCGGCACGTCATAAAAGCGAGAACTGCGGACAAGGGGGGACAACAGTGACGGGGCGTCAAATGTGCGGAGGAGGGAGTGTCTCTTACCTAGAATAGTCATGTGGCACTAAACTTCTCATATTTCAAGTCACATAAAATCATGAAACTCTAATTTTCGAAACCTTTTGTCCTAATTTTCGAGACCTAAACTTTTAATTTGTCGCGATAATTTCAGAGCATATAAAATTATAAAAAAATTGCACAATCAAGTCCACTATGTAAGGAGCTTGAAAAAAAAATTCATAATGTTTGGACCTCATTTTCTATATTAGAAAATTCCTACAAACAATATATTTAAATGAATTTTTGAGAAAAAAGAAGAACAGATAAAATTTTGAAAAGATTACACAAGAAAGTACACTATGTTGGGAGGCTCTACAAAAAATTTCATAATTTTTGGAGCTTATTTTCTATATTTATAAATTCCTTCAAAAAATATACTTAAATGAAAAATTCTGCTACAGTGCTACGGCCACCTACTACGGTCCCCAGGCACTGTCCCCGATGGCAGCACCTAGTTGCTGCCTTCCTCGAGCGCAGCAAGTGAAAGGATGAAGCTAGATTTAGAATTTTCGGCTAAAAAGGGCTAGATTTGGAATTTCGAATGATCAGGGAACCTGAAAGCAACACTAGACGTAGTAGATCATGCCGACTTCGATGAGGCTGATGTGCGGTATGTTGAGCGCCACGGCGGGGCCCCTGCTGTTCTTCCGGAGGAAGGAGTAGGCCACGTCAATGGCGAACTTCTTGAACACCGACGAGCTCTTCCTCGCCTTGATGTACGAGTGCCCCATAATGTAGGCCACGCCGGCATGCTTGGCCTCGACCAGCGCGCTGAGCTCCTCCTTCACCCTCGGGTCGGTCTGCTCGCCCGGCACGTCGGTGATCTCGAACCGGACGCGCCGCCGGTTGGCGAACCCCGGGGACTCGGCCTCGTACATGGTCTGCAGCGAGTGGAGCGTCTCCGACCTGCCGCCCTCCGAGGCGGCGGTGGCCGCGCGCACCACGATGCTCTCCTCCTCCACGGGCTCCCGCATGAGGAGCCCCGTCCGGGCGAGGTCGCTGGGGCGCGTGACGACGGCCATGAGGCCGTCGACCGAGGAGGCGGCGCCGTCGCTGCCGCGATGGTGGTCGGCGGCGGCCTCCATCTGCACGAACTCGGCGATGCGGAGCACGAGGTCGTTCTCGAAGTCGTTGTCGTCGCCGAGCACGTCCTTGTAGCCGTAGCGGACGACGCAGCGGTACATGCGGAACTCACGCGGGCCGATGCGCCCTACGAGGTGGCGCTCCTCGGTGCGGACGTGCGGGACGGGCACGGCCTTGACGCAGACGAAGACGAGCACCTGGTGGAAAGCGGGCAGGTTGGTGACGAAGTGCGAGAAGATGGCCGGCACGCCGGTGGCTAGCTCGGTGTAGATGAGGCCGATGCCCGGGACGCGCACGATGCCGAGGCTGGGGCCGAGCGCGTGGAGCCACCGCAGGGACACCTTGTTCTGCACGTCGAACAGGTGCTTCCGCCGCGTGCCGTAGTGCCACACGTACATGACGGCCACGAACACCAGCGACAGCACCAGCGGCAGCCACCCGCCCTGCGGCACCTTCATCAGCGCCGCCGACAGGTAGGCCGCCTCCACGGTCCCAAAGGCCACCAGGAACAGCGCCGCCAGGACGAAGCTCTGCTGCCACACGAAGACGATCACCAACGACATCAGCAGCGTCGTCACCACCATCACCCCAGCGCACGCCATCCCTTTTTTTTAACATTCCGTGTCAGTCAAACCTTTTAAACTTTGATGGTACCCTGATGAGTTACATGGCCTACCGTATGCGTTCCCGATGAGGGTGGTGTCACGGAACCCGACGGTGACGGCGAGGCAGAGGAGCATGAGGATCCAGTTGATCTCGGGGCTGTAGATCTGGCCGTGGATGCGGCTGGAGGTGTGGACGATCTTGACGCGCGGGAAGCAGCCCAGCGCGGTGCACTGCCGCACGATGGAGAAGGTGGCCGAGATCACCGCCTGGCTGCCCACGATCGCCGCCAGCGTCGCGATCACCAGCACCGGCCAGAAGATGCGCGCTGCAAGCAAGCACGCATGGATCAATGCCTTGTGCGAAACTGCGAAATTTTGTGTAGGTATAAATATAATTACGGGGAATTGACTCGAAGAAGACGAAGTGGATGTCGCTGTCGGGAGCTTTGGAGAGGAAGGCCGCCTGCCCCATGTACTGCAGTACCAGACACGGGTAGATCAGACCCACGAACGCAACCTGTCAGAGATAGACAAAGTAAGCATGAGATGGATGGTCAATGGGGTATATTTACATGTGCATGTAAGCCCTGCTCTCTCGATGAACCTGAACCATTACCAGTTCAGTGACACCGGCTATAAACATAGTGAAGTGAACGAAGAGTTCAGGAGCCATGCGTATATACATACCCTTATGGATGCAGCAGTGAAGTGGCCAAGATCTGCAAACATAGCCTCTGTGCCTGCATGTATTGCAATGTGCAAAGATCGACCAGTTCAGTTGTGTGTGAAGGCCAAACACAAAGAGGCAAAGATAGACATTGATCCTTGATACAATTTATAGAAAGTTTTGCGCCATTAAATTCCAAATAAAAACGTTGATCGATGTTAGGACACTCATGTGTGGATTTGTATACGGAGCCTGAGATTATGATGTATGTGTACCTGTCATGGAGAGGAGCACTCCTCCAAGTGAAATCCACCCGTCTTTGCCGGTCCTCTGGAAGAACCGGACTAGGTAGTACGGAGAAAGCGCGTGCAGAACCCTGGGGTTCCACACGATGATGTTGTAGACACCGACCGATCCCAGGCAGAGGAGCCAGACGATGACGACGGGCGCGAACAGGAAGGCGACGCGGTGCGTTCCCCAGTGCTGCAGGGTGAAGAGGCACACCAGCACGATGCAGGACAGGATCATCACCGCTCCTGTTGTTTTTTTTTTGCAGCAAAAGAAGGATGGTTATTGTACAAATAAAATCCCAATTGTGAAAAGTTAACAGAGTACAACTGAAATTGAGTCAGATATGGCAACACTCACTGTTTGACAAGGCGTGTGAATGGACTTGCAGACCAGAGAAGGACGAGAGTACTGGGACACAAGATGCAGCCAAGATCAGCAGGCATCAATCAAACTAAGCAGCAGCAGAAGAAGAAAACTGAAAAAACTTCATTTTCTGAATGAGCGGCAGGTACATTATACGCACCGGACATGGCCGGCGTGAGTACGCCGTCGCCGATCACCAGCGAGGCGCCGAAGAGGACCATGACGAGAAGGAAGGTGCGCGACTTCCTGTGCTTCTCGAGGAACTGCCTCAGCGCCGTCAGGATGGGCGTGTCCTGCGCCGTGTACCCGGGCTTGTAGTAGGCCGAGAGCTCCTCGTCGGCGGCCTGCTGGTTCGGCATCAGGCTGAACTTGGCGTGCCGCACCAGCAGCGAGTAGAGCGCAAACGTGCCCCCTGCAATTGAAGCAAATGGCACGCAGCCACATCAATACTATTCGAGTAACTGAGAGTGGTAATTTACCAGTAACAACTAACAAACTAGCAGGTGGAGTTTCTGTGACCTTCGCCGTTGTCGTCGGCGCTGAGGACGATGAAGACGTACTTGAGGAGCGGGATGAGGGTGATGGTCCAGAAGACGAGGGAGAAGACGCCGAAGACGGTCTCCTCGTCCTGGAAGCGCCGGAGCGAGCCGGAGAAGGTGCTCTTGTAGACGTACAGCGGCGACGTGCTCAGGTCGCCGTACACCACGCCGCAGCTCTGGTACGCCAGGAGGAGCACCTGCCTGTAGTAGGCTCTCCAGTGCCCCTGCACCCATCACGCACGAAACGATGTGATCAATCGGTCTAGCACCGTTAATCAATCAAGTCAGATGGCTACAAGAAAAGAGATTACATGAAGTTGTGTGTACTGTTTACATGCTCATACTGAGGCCATGAACACTGTCTGACTCAGTCACAAACTATATTTAGGGGGGTGTTAGGAATTAGTGGAGGAAAATAGTTAGGAGCTAAGAGTAAGTTCTACATTGCATGCTTAATGTGAATGTTTTCCTTCAAGCACTCGGGTATCCATCACGAGTAATTTTACGATATATTCTACTAGTAAGTATATAGTGGTAATATAAATTAAATATGACCATTAATTTGTTAATGGTATAATATCATTGTCATTGTCATCATTATCCCTTCCTTTGATAAGAAGTTCTTGCATACATATTGGCACCAAATAACACAGAGTCTATGATAGCCAATCAAACTTTGCCTGCTATAGCTAACTAATGAATAAGGAAAAAGTACTTCCTCTGCTTAATCACTCCAATAATCAATTGATGGATGGACCAACACAAAATGTTGGTACTAGCATGACATTAAAATCCAAAATGCAGGACAGATTTGACACATCAACACAAAATTGCAAACTCATTGCCGCGCATGGATGTGCGAGGATCTATAAGCAAAATGATTCACTCTTGGACATGCAATTTCACGTACAATTTGTTCATGGCGCACATGTGAGAAGGTTAATATGCCAACTGCCAGTCCTGATTTCTGGAGAAGGCTGAAAAATACATCATGATTGCCCAATGCGGCAGAGGAACGATAGCTCACCGGGTTTCCATGCGCGTCGTCGGGGTACACGCCGAGATTGTTGGCCGGCGAGAGGCCCCTCTCGCAGTCCACCGACGGCATTTTATTCCAAGATGAAAGGGGATACACGCACCAACTGTGGCGCCCGCACTCACTGCTTTGTTTCGATTCTGTCCCCTCTGTTTTTTTATTCGGATGGATGAGCACTCGCCATTCTTGGAGCTCTGCGGATGAGTGAGTTTGTGTTCTTGAAGAGAAATGTGGAGAGAGAGAGAGAGAGAGAGAGACCCGATTTGTTCGGAGGACGTTGACAGTTCTACGTTGGCGACTTGTGAAGGCGAAGAGTTAAACAAGTGCCGCTTGTAAAAACTGAGCACTGAGAATTGTTGTGTGGCCTGAATCCGTCTCCCGAAACGATTTCGCTACTCGGCGGACGCTCGCTGCTTGGCTTAGCAGTGGACGCCCGTCCTGGCTGTTGGATAAAGTTGTCGGGGGTTCTCCGCCATCCGATGAGTAGGAAGCGCCGTCGCCCGCACTCGTTTTCTGCGCATACGAACGCTTATTCGGTCCAAGTTGATTTTTTTTTCAATGTTCAATTCGGAAGTTCAGTTTTAATTTAAACGCCCCCATTCTACATTTGAGTTGTGTTGTGCTGTCTTTTATTTGAAGGGAAAATTGATAGAATGCCACTCGTAAGAAAAGGGGTTGTAATAGGTAAAATGCCACTAATTCCATTGTGTCATCTACAAACTGTCACTAGTCTTTTTTTTGGGGTTAGTTATGGGTTTTTTCCTCACTTGAATTGTCTCTTTTGTCCGTGCCTTTTGCGGTCGAGGCTATGGAGATCTCCAGGGCATTTGAAGCTGAACGTGGAATTTCGCCATTCTGCTTCTCGGTGCATCCCTACTTCTCGGAAAACTTTATCGTCGTCTTCGACTCCCACTCAACCAAGGATCGTGTCCTCCAGGGGGGTTCAATCAGGATGGACCATTTCCTCCTACTGCTCTGGCAATGGACACGGCTACCGCAGGCCTGAAGCCGCCCCCTGCGCTTTCGAGTAACCATCAGCCTCAAAGGGTTACTGATCCACGCTTGGAGTCTGGCCACAGCTTCTGCCATCCTATCCCAGTCCTGTTGGATTGAAGCATTTGATGAATCCACCACTTCACGAGAGGATTTGTCGGCTTTTCACCTGGTTGCTTGGTCCCTTAACCCCAGGCTCATTCCCAAGGAGAAGACTATCATCATCACTGAGTCGGAGCTCCTCCCGGACGGCTCCCTGGTGGATCATGGATCACAGGTTTTCACCGAACCTTCAACCACAAGATTGTCGAGGGAGACTCTCAGCTACAACGTCCTCATTCACATTCGCTCGGTCGTAGATTTTTCTTCTTCAGCTGATCCCTATGTATCCTTTGCCCCCTCAAGTGATGATTCTGGTCCCGGTGGGCTGCCGGGCAAGGATTCCGACCATGGCAGCCCTCACCGGCATGATTTCTCCACCATCTCCGGTGTACCAGATGGGTCGGATCAGGCTGCTGGCGGTCGTCCAGGAGGGAACCACATTGGGGACCATGGTCGCATGCATCAGTGGAAAACTGCCACCCATGTGCTTTGACAAAAAACAACCTTCTTTGGTCTCAGTCTTGTCAGTGGGAAACATGCTGAGCAAAGAGCCAGTCTGCAAGGGACGGTTCCGCCGGGGGGGGGCGGGGGGGGGGGGGCAGCAATCACTAATTTTGGCTCCAAGCAAAGTTTTGAATGCTGAAGCTACTCTGTTTTGCCCGGTCAAAAGCTTCGCCAATGTAGCATGCCAAACTGACAGCGAGATTTTGCAGCCGGTTGTCGACAACACTTCAGTACAGCCTGTAGCAAATCTTCCCAGTCGCAGTACTAAAGGAGGACAAGTGTCACAAACGACTGAAGATCCGGTGGCCCCCCTTCAGTTGGTCACCTTACAACATTCACATCAAACAACGGTAGCAGATCCCCCCAAGGACGTAGAGGTCAGTGCTTCACTAGAAGTTTCCGCTTCTGTCCAGCAAGTAGCGACTCTGGTTCAGCCACAGAACAATGTAAATGACTCTAGTGATGTGGGCCGGCGTTCTCCTCCTCGAGTGGGCCTTGAAGGCCCAGCCTTATTCGGTTCCTCGGCACCCCCGGTCGACAGCCCTCTCATTACTTTCGCTCGAAGGGTTAAGAAGCAGTTGAATGTTCCTCTGCTACCTTTGCCGGATCTGCAACAGGCCTGCAGTAAAGCCATTCCGGACAACTTCACTCCCAGGCGAAGCGCTCGTATAGCATCCAGGCAACAAAGGCCACTGGTGGCCAACCGTGTTCAGCTAGTGTTGGCTGAAAAGATGGGGATTTCTCCAAGCACCAATTTTGTCGGTTATGGATGCTATCTCCAAATACCAGGAACTATTTAACTCCCAGCTTCACCATCGGTAGCTATAGGCTTTGGCGGACCTATTCGGGATGTCACTCCCCGACCCTGGGTTGCCGGAAACAGATGATCTAGTTATTACGCCATTGATCAGTTCGTCCGTTGTGGCGTGTTAGCAAGCATCAGATTAAGCCACATGTCGCTTCTCTCAGTGTTATGGAGATTAATTGTAATATCATCAATTGGAATGCAAGAGGGTTAAACAGCAAGGCTAAGAGAGATGTAGTCAGAGAGACTATAGCATCTTCCCTAGCCTCGGTCGTGTGTCTTCAAGAGACTAAACTTGCTGTAATCGATCCGAGTATTTGCAAAGATATATTAGGCTCATCATTTGATGGGTTTTATTACTTGCCAGCTAGCCAAACTAGAGGAGGAATTCTCCTAGCTTGGAACTATTCTTCGGTTTCATGTTCTTCAGTCGTGATCAGAGAATACTCTATTACGGCAAACGTTGTTCTTCCTAGCGGGGGCTCCTCGTGGCTCACGGTCGTCTACGGTCCCCAGGAGGAGGCTGCCAAAGATGTGTTTCTTCTGGAATTGCGTCTGATTTGATCCACGATAACTGGCCCTTGGATGGTGTTGGGTGATTTCAATAACATCCTTCAAGCCAGGGACAAAAACAATGCACTGATCAACTCTCGTCGTATGGGCAAATTTAGATGTTTGGTCAACGACCTTGAGCTTGCTGAGGTTCACCTCAACGGTCGAGCGTTCACATGGTCAAATGTTAGAGAGCACCCAACGCCCGAGAAACTGGACAGAGTATTTGCTTTCGCTGATTGGATATTACTTTTCCTAGCTTGCTTCCTTCGCGCCTTCCCGTCCACGGCATCGGATCATTGTCCGATGTTGTTGTCTACGGTTTTTCATTTTGAACCAAAGAAATCCTTTAGATTTGAATCCTTCTGGTCAAAGATTGAAGGTCTTTCCAATGTGGTTCAAGCGGCTTGGCATTGCCCTCAGAACATCAAGGACCCATTCAAGAGGATTGATTGGCTGCTCAAGAATACTGCCCGTGCATTGCAAAGGTGGAGTCAATGCCAAATTGGTAATATACGTCAACAGATCGAATGGGCTAAGGAGCTCATATGGCGGTTCGATGTGGCGGAGGAAAGCAGATTTTTAGCACCGGTAGAGCGCTGGTTTCGTGCTGCACTCAAGAAGAAACTCCTTGGTCTTTGTTCGTTTCAACGCACGATTGCACAGCAACAATCGCGAGTTCATTGGCTGTGTGAAGGTGATGCAAACACACAATTCTTTCACCTCCACGCAAGCAACCGCAGGAGGCGTAACTTTGTGTCCCAGCTGAAAATGGACTACGGCTGGGTGCAGACTCAAGAAGGCATGGAAGATGCTTTCCATCATTTTTTTGTCCAGCTAATTGGTCGGCCAGCTTTCCGTCAACACACCTTAGATCTGAATTTCCTGGATGTAGCTACCGCTGACCTTGCACAGTTGGAGGCCCAATTCACAGAACAAGAAATATAGGAAGCTATCAAAAGTATGCCACCTAACAAGGCGCCAGGGCTGGATGGGTTCACTGTGCTGTTCTATCAGACCTACTAGGACATCATCAAGGATGATATAATCACAGCATTCCTTCATTTCGGTGGCTCGGGTAGGCATAATTTTCATCAGTTGAACCAAGCACTCATCGTCCTAGTTCCAAAGAAGCCAGCGGCTAAAGAACCTAAAGACTTTCGCCCAATCAACTTATTGCATAGCTTTACAAAACTTGTTTCCAAAGTGCTCGCAAGGAGATTGTCACCGTGTCTGGCTTCAGTGGTCGCGCCTAACCAGTCGGCATTCATCAAACACCGGTCCATTCAGGATAACTTCAACCTGGTTAGGCTTTCGGCGAGGACCCTACACCAACGAAAGAAGCCTAGTCTGCTGCTCAAATTGGATATAGCACACGCTTTTGACTCCCTATCTTGGTCATTTTTGCTAGAGGTCCTCACTCACAAGGGGTTTGGACCCTCCTGGTGCAGATGGATAGCCGCCTTGCTATCCACATGTTCTTCTAGGGTTCTTCTAAATGGCCGGCCAGGCAAAGCCATTCGTCATGGTCGCGAGGTGCGGCAAGGCGACCCCCTCTCGCTGATGCTATTTGTTTTGGCGATGGATATCCTCAACAACCTTATCCATAGCGCTGAAAACTCGTCTCTTTTAGCTCCGGTCGGGGGTCTTCGAGGTATTCCACATCGTCTGTCCCTTTACGCGGATGATGCGACCCTCTTCCTCACCCCAGTTGCCACTGACCTATTTACAATTAAAGAGATCCTTCAATTGTTCGGTGAGGCCTCAGGACTCCATTCTAACCTTGCCAAAAGTTCTTTAGTGCCGATCCGTTGTTCGGCTCTTCACCTCCAACTCATCAAGGACGTACTGCCTTGCTCCCAGAAAGACTTCCCTTGTAAGTATTTGGGCCTCCCCCTCTCTTTGCGGAAAACCACCAAGGGAGACTTTCAACCATTGTTAGACAAAATTGCTAGCCGGTTGGCTTCTTGGAAGGCACGTTTGCTATCGTCTGGTGGAAGACTGGTTTTGATTAAGAGTCACTACTACAGAAATGCTAATATCGACGCCGATCACGCAGCGGTTCATCGAAACCGCTCAGATAAACACAATCTCGACGGTTTTGTTACCCACCGTCATGTTATTCTCCGCTAAAAACCGCTCAGGAAGATGTCATATCACGACGGTTCATGTTTGGAACCGTCGTGATACTTCACGAGACGGTTCCAAACATGAACCGCTGTGATAATACCCAATATCACGCATCGTTTTTTTTAGAACCGTCTGTGATACTTCATAGACGGTTCCAAACATGAACCGTCTGTGATATTGCCCAATATCACGACGGGGTTTATTAAAACCGTCCGTGATAATTAACTCATCACGACGATATATATAGCTCCGCCTCCCCGCCAAAACAGATATAGTCTTCTTGATCTCCATATCTCTGGCGCCACGATAGGTCCATCACCGCTCGCGTCGGTTTGAGTACATCGCCTCACCTCACCGAGCCGCCTGGTCCATTTCAACAGATATTGTCGCCGAGGAGCTTGCCGCCGTCGCCTCTGTTCACCGACGACGACCCACCGCCCTTTGACCTTCCCCGACTTTCATTGACACCTTCCTCGTGATCGAGGTGAGATATCAAGCATAAGCATCCTTTAATTTGAGTAGTTTCAGCGCACGCCAAATCGCTACTTTCAGCGCCCATGTGGGACATCACCGTCCGGTTCGCTTTAGGCGAGACCTTAGGGCCGAGAGCTACGACTATATAGCAATGCGATGTCACCCTAAGCCCGCTTTGAGCTTCAAATTAATCCTACTGCTTTTAATCATTTAGTTAATAAACTAACGAGTCTATGACATGTGGGATCGCCATAGATTTTATAAATAAAATCATGAAATAAAAAATGAGTCACCGACAAGTAGGGCCCACATGTAACTTAATAAAATCCAAAAATGTAAAAATGAAAAAATCGTAATTAAGCCTCAGAAAATACTACGCTTTCGAAAGTCATCACCCTTTTATTTATTTTCAGGGTTTTCAATACGAACCGTGTGATGGACCAAAGTTGGATGTACACTGAGAACCGTGTGAGTGAAGAGTACATTAATGGCGTGTTTGCTTTTACAAGAGCTGCCGAGGAGGATATGTTGAATAAGGGGGCGGAATATATGTACTGTCCATGCATTGATCGCGAGAATCAAGATGTTTAACAACCGAGCGCAGATCGAAGCACACTTGATTCGAAGGGGTTTCAAAAAGGGTTATACATGTTGGACCAGTCACGGTGAAGAGCATATTATACAGGAAGTCAACGATATGCATATTATACAGGAAGTCAACGATATGCCGCCAATGATGTCGATTGTGGTTCCGATTCGGATAGGCCGCACGATGACAATCTAGATCGAGATGCTTCACGATGCGTAAGGAACCGTGATGAGAGGGAGTATGTTCAATTCGGGCGTGATGGAGGACTCAGAGAAACCTTTGTTCCCGGCCTGCAAGTCGGAATACACAAGGTTGTCATCCGTGCTTAAACTGCTGAAATTGAAGGCAAGCAACGGTTGGTCCGACAAGAGTTTCACGGAGCTGTTAGGTCTCTTAGCGACATGCTTCCAAGGGAAATGAGTTGCCCAAAACCACCTACAAAGCCAAAAGGTTCTTTGTCCATTGGGAATGGAAGTAGAAAGAATACATGCATGTCCGAACGATCGTATCCTCTACCGTAACGAGTATACAAACATGCATGTATGTCCGGTGTGCAACGATCCCGATACAAGCGTAAGAAGCAATCGATGACGACGAGGAATCGAGGTGAAGAAAGGACCTCTGCTAAGGTGGCATGGTATCTTCTGTAATTCCCGCTGAAGCGGTTTTGCGAACCCAAAGAATGCAAAACTGATGTATTGGCACTCGAGAGAGCGTAAGAATGACGGAAAGTTAAGACACCTCGCCGATTCCGCCAAAGGAGAAACATCGATAGGAGGTTTGCGACTTCAAAAGGAACCGAGGAATATAAGGTTTGGATTGAGTACAGATGGAATGAATCCTTTCGGTAACATGAGCAATGACATAGCACTTGGCCCGTGACGCTCAGATCTACAACCTTCCTCCTTGGTTGTGTATGAAGCGGAAGTATATTTTGTTGTCGATACTTATCCAAGGGCCAAGCAACCTAGGAATGATATTGATGTGTACCTAGCACCATTGATGGAAGATCTAAAAATACTGTGGATTGAAGGGTATGCAATATGGGATGCGTACAAACGAGAGAACTTCACTTTACGCTCCTTGTTGTTCTCGCACCATAAATGATTATCCCGCCTTGCTAATCTGTCGGGCCGAGTACAAAAGAGGCAAAAGCCCGTACTCACCGCTAGATGATACCGAGAGTGTGTGGTGAATCACTCGCAAGAAACCGTGTACATGCGTCATCGTAGGTTCCTTCGAGGGCTCACCCATACCGCAGATGAAGAAACAATTGACGGAGAGAAGGAGGACAGTTCATTTCCAAGGCATTTAAGCGGAAAAGAGGTCTATGATATGGTTAAGGATTTAGATGTTGTGCTTGGAAAGGGATGTAAATCGAGGACAAGTAAGAAGAACATGTGGAAGAAGAGATCAATATTTTGGGACTTACCTTATTGGGAGCACCTAGAAGTTCACCACGATCGACGCCATGCATGTAGAGAAGAATGTATGTGATGCCTTGATTGGTCTCTTCTTCAACATTCGTGACAAAACAAAGGATGGTGTCAACGCACGGCTTGACTTGGTTGATATGGACATCGACTGAGTTAGCACCAACAAGGACCGATAAAGACGAACGTATTTTCCCCGCTTGTTACACTCTGTCAAGGCCGAGAGAACCGAATCGCGCTTGCTTGCATGGCGTGAAAGTTCCGTCCGGTTACTCCGCCAACATGAGGAAACTTGTCAAGGTCCGAGAGACAATCATGAGGCTGTGTTATTTTTTTAACACAATTGCTCAGAAGGTCATCGATCTCGGCGGACTAGATGCTCGCAGACGAGGTGGTGACGACACTATGTGATCTTGATATGTATTTCCCTCCGCGTTTTTCGATATCATGGTCCATCTCATTGTTCATATTGTGAGGGAGATAAAGATGTGCGGGCCCGTGTTCCTCGTAGCATGTACCCGCTCGAGAGGTTCATGGGAATTCTCAAGTCATATGTACGGAATCGATCTCGCCGAGGGCAAGATCGTCGAAGGTTATGCAACCAAGAGGTCATTGAGTTCGCCTCGATTACATGGCTCAGTCGAACCGATAGGTGTGCCTCGATCTCGCCATGAGGGGAGGCTCGAGGGTATCGGGACCATCGGAAGGAAAGCAATCACTCCAAATATGGATGCGTATGCTCAAGCCCATTTCACGGTCTTGCAACACATGACCAAGTGTCCTCAGATATCGACCAAAGACAAGGACGTGTTTCGCAATGTAATCCGCCGCGCCGATGTTTGGATCACGAGACAACACAATGCGGTTCAACCAATGGTTGAAGGAGCGACTTGCTAGGAGCTCGTCAAGTGATATGTTGACATGGTTGGCAAAAGGGCCAACATTTACAGCTTGTAACATGGCGAGGATAATGACATAAATGGGTACACATTCTATACGCAGCTCGGGATATAAAAAGCACTAACCGTATCAATGGTGTCCGTGATAGATGCATTCAAGACCGATGGGTGAGGAGCTCCTACTATGGGCAAATAGAGGAGATATGGGAGCTCGACTATATGCTTTTCAAGATCCCCCTATTTCGGTGCCGTTGGGTCCATCTCCCACAGGTGAAGGTCGACAAGTACGGCGTCACTACCGTGGACCTCGAACGTGTTTGATACAAAGACGAACCATTCGTCAAGCAACCAAGTTGTTCAAGTCTTCTATGTTACCGACCCTAAAATAAGAAGCGCCACGTAGTTCTTCATGGAAAAAGGAGGATTGTCGGAGTTGAGAATGTAGTGGACGAGGAAGAATACAATCAATTTGACGAGTTGCCTCCTTTCGGAAACGGCATAAGGGTCGAGGAAGAAGAACATGACGAAACTAGCTACATACGCGTCGATCATCATGAAGGGCTAATTTTAAAGATTAATTGAACAATGTGTGTATATGTATATACATTCGATGAATGGTTAATTTTAGTTCATTTGAGTTAATTAATTGATTTGTACCGTGAAATGGATGTGATTGTTTCTCAAATGAATGTGAATTGATGTATATACATGTACTTGTTGTCTTTTCTCGCTTGTTTCAGAGGGCATGGCTAGCATTTCCTGAGGCTAGCCAATAAACAGATCGATCTAGATATTAACCAATACAAAATAATATCACGCACGGTTTGAACTACGCATCGTCTCACATGTATATCACAGACGGTTGTTTATCAAAACCGCTCATGTTATATATATCACAGACGGTTGTTTATTAACACCGCTCAGTGATACATCATATATCACGACGGTTCTAAGTTAGAACCGCTCTATGATACATCACATATCACGAGCGGTTGTTTATTAAAACCGCTCATGATTCATCATATATCACGACGGTTGTTTATTAAAACCGTCATGATATATCGCATATCACTGATTTGCGGTTCTAAGTTAGAACCGCTCAGGATAGTTATCATCACGACGGTTCTAATTTAGAACCGCTCTGTGATGTCCATCCCTATTTACATTCGGACTCTAGCTAGGGTTTGCGCTACCGCCACTCTCAAACGATTAAGTTTCTCAACTCCTCTCGCTCCTCCTCCCCGAGCCCGCCGCCACTGCCCTCGACGCCTCCTCGAGCCCGGCGCTTCTCCTCCCGATCCTGCTGCCGCCTCCTCCTCCAAATTTCCAAGGCCTCCCCGAGCCCACAAGCCTCCTGCCTCGAGCCCGCCGCCTCCTCCCCTCCCAGGCCAAGGCCTCTTCGACGCCGCCTCGCCACTGCTACTCGCTTCCTCGTCATTCTGTCCAGTCTCGCCGATGCCCAAAGGTAACCAATGCCGAAGTTACCGATCGAATTTCCCCACGCCCCTTTCCCTAACTATTTCTATCAATAATCTGTCATGGTCCTTCATGATAATTGTACATGTTTTAGGAATTTGTATTTATTCTAGTCAGTTATTCATATGGTATTTGTTTTGATACTGCTACTAGAATACATTGCAATGATAATTCTATTTCTTGTGAAGATGTCTTCCGCTCATTCTGAGTCATCGCCGCCTCATGTGTCTGATGATGCACCATCCTCTAGAACAATATCCAACCGCGGTAGAAGAAGAGGAATATCGAAAAGGCCCACGGGCCGATTTACCATCACGGAGGTCGATCACCGGGACCCCTATCAATCTCGCCGAAAATATTCGCGATTCCGGAGAATGGTCGGAATAGTTGCACGGAACGGGTCAAGATCACCTATGATTCGTGGAAGGTGGTGCCCGACCATCGAAAACCGCCTTTGGCGGAAATTTCGCATCGCTCGAGATCCCGAAGAACTCCCGACTCCGTGGCGACGACACGCGCTGTTACAGCGCGCAAAGCGTGGAAGAACTTCAAGAGCACGCTTGTCAAGAACTACGTGGAGAAGGATCTGCCGCCGCCTTCCACAA
Organism: Phyllostachys edulis; assembly: GCA_036346405.1. Lineage (NCBI taxonomy): Eukaryota > Viridiplantae > Streptophyta > Magnoliopsida > Poales > Poaceae > Phyllostachys > Phyllostachys edulis. The sequence continues at coordinate 95,406,254 of CM070545.1, read as the reverse complement.
GTATCTATTCTGGAAGAGTCTTGGGCCGAAGTTTGTGGCGAAGAAGACGACAAATGAATTTAAGAGTGAAAGTGAGGCGCACACGGCCCTCTAGGCAAAAACAAGCACCCCACGCACTCGGCACTGGGTATGCGGGTAAAGCCCGATATGGAGGGATCAGAACAGCAGAAAAGCGCTTGAATCTCTCCTCGCTATTTCCCGAGATCACTAATGTGCTACCGACGGTGGTTATTTGCGAGGTTATGTATTCGCCCACGGGAAGTGTACTTTCCAAACCCCAAGACCGTGAAGTGTCCCAACGCTCGTAAGATATCGAACTACCTAGTTTGTAATTACTCCATAACTTCATAGGAAGTGAAATGACATGTCGGGCTATATTGCGATAACGTTGAGTGCACAATCTTCCCAAGGCTCATTCCAGCAGATAGGAAGAAGATATACTCTCTGCGCCCTAGGAAACAAGTGAGCATCCGGTCGCACGAGAGGCGCCGTGTTTTTGTTACATGGGAACAATGGTTCCAAGCGACTCGGATCGCATCGAGTAGGAAGAGAGCCAAAGCCGAGCACGATGCAAAGCTACGAGAGGATCTTCGTGCATCCCTCGAGATGAGCTCATCGAAAATTCAATCAATCCTTTGAGGAAAGGATTCGTATGCTCGAGCAAAAGCAGATAGAGACCTTTGAGGAAAGGATTAAGGGATTGCAAATGCCAAGTCGGTTGGAAGCCCCTACCCCTACTATACCGCTTAGCCACCCCAAACATCCGAGTAGTCAGTCGCGTCCAACCCTAACCCTACCACAATAGGTGATGACAGATTTTCCGTCGATGACATCCGTAATAATTATTATGTCCGAATGCTCAATTCATTGATAGGCCTTGGAGTAGCTAATTTTGTATCGTTATGCACGAGGTGGCTACGGCGCAAGCTCCAAGTGAGATATGTCTCTGTTGCCCTAGATGCTTGGGGCTAGGTGTATCCATCCCAGATCGGAGCTTTGGTGCACGGTGCAAATCTAGCGCCGGTTTCGCAAAAGTGAATGTGGACGGTGTTTGTGCCAATTTCGAGGCCGTCCCACTGAAAATTCCCCCAAACGACGAGGTCATGACTCTAGGGAAAGCCGTTGGAACATTCATCCAAAGGCCCAAGGAGGACATCTGCTCGAGCTACCCGCCCGGTGTCAACTTCACGGAATGTCCCTGCAACGGCATCAAGTCCACGGACCGACCGCACCGGCTACTCAGACCGACATGGCAAGGGCCCGCCGCATCACATGCATCTACACTCGTGCTCACCGACTCTTGTGAAGTCGACCTATACAAAGCGAGGCAACAAGGGCAAGGGCAAATCAAGACGATCGAGTCCTTTCCTAATATCCCTTCTTGCCGCTGGGCGGAAATACAAGCCAGCGAGCCGCTGCTCGAGAAGTTAGACAGCCCTACCCTAGGACCGGATTGCACGGAATTGCATGCATGGTACATGGAATACCAACAAGCGGTTGATCAACGATGCTCGGGTGTCACCGTCAAGTTCAAGGAGCATCATTTTAACCACATGTATCAAGACGCCGTCTTCACGGTGACCTTCGACGACTTGTTCTCGCTCTTCAACCTCGACGAGCTCGACGCCTCAATCATACGATGTCGACATCGTAAGTGTGTACAATCACGGTCAATGTTCGTAATATCGATAAATGTTATATATAACTCCTAGCTTTTGTATAATAGATACATGATCTGTGAAGCCAAAGAAGGAAATCACCGGTAGGTTTCTCGACCCACACGTTGTCTCCGAAAAAGCATCACGGCGAATGCAACATTCGCCGAGAATTACGTTATAGATTTTTTCATGGCTCACCGCAACAAGGAATTCATACTTTTGCCCTACAACCGTAAGTAAGTAGTGTTGCACTCACCGCTATACTTGTTGATTTGTACTTTATAAGCAACACTAACTTAGGTTTAATGACCATGCCGACATACCTGTAGGTTCCATTGATTCTAATTGTAATTATACCAAAACGAAATACGTAATATACCTAGATTCCCTACAGAGGGCCACCACAACTTCACAAACTATCCGGAGTTTAATCATCGTAAACACATTTCCTCCATAGAAACTCTATTGTAGTCTTTCCTTCCTTTGCAATGGCTAAGGCTAACTTCTTGGAGTCACGAGGGTGTTCGACGTGTTACATGCTAGAGGATGGAATATCAAGGAAGGACGCCGCACATGATCAAAAATTCCGGTACTTGCTAGCTAGTACACATTAATCCTATATAACACTTCGTAGCAATGCCTCTCGAACTAACCAATTCTATTTTTGCAAAGGTGCCAAGAGTCACGTCAGGCACAACGCTCTGTGGATACTATGTTTGCCACAACATGCAACTACTCATCGGTTCGCGATCACCAATGATCCTCGTGTTTGTCAATCTTTCAACAATTATTTCATATATACTTACCAATTTATATAAGCCCGAATTTAACCTTCATATCGACAAAGTTGCGAACATCGCTAAATCTGCGTGGAACAGAGCGAGCTCATAAAATTCGATCACACCTTGCGCCATTCCCTAATGCATGTGTCATAAATCCAAATGGGAGTTTCCACAAAGTAGCGATTGAACTTGATTGAGATAGATTGAACATAATGGTACATGTGTGTAAATTAATGTACATTAATGGTTAAATTTAGTTAATTGATTTGTGAATTGGATGTGTGCTTGTTTCTCAAATGAATGCAATTTTGATGTGCTTCAAATGAATGAGAATTGGATGTGCTTGTTTCAGAGGGCATGGCTAGCATTTCTGAGGCTAGCCAATAAACGTAAATAGATTTAGCAATGCAAAGACTACCACAGATGATTCAGAGATGAAATCGTGCGTGATAGTCGACATCACGACGCGTCAGATATGAAACCGCTCGTGATAGTGACTATCACGCACGGTTTCATATACGCATCGTCGCGGTAGTCGATCATCACTGCACGGTTTCATCTACGCATCGCTCAGGTAGTCGATCATCACGCATTTGCTTCATCTACGACCGCCTGTGGTAGTCGAATATCACGCACGGTTTTATCTACGCATCGCTCGGTAGTCGACTATCACGCATTTGCTGCATCTGCTGCATCGCTCGTGATAGTATGTATTACGCACGGTTCAAAACCGCTCGTGATGACCATTAGCATTATCGACCCATAAACTCGCATTTTACTCACGGAACCGCTCGTGATGGCGTTGGAACCGTCTCAGAAAGGCCTTTTCTATAGTAGTGAGTGTTATTACGGCAATGCCAATTTATCACCTCATGGCATTGGAACCACCAGTGTGGGTTCTGAAGCAAATTGATAAGCGAAGGCGAGCTTTTCTGTGGAAAGGTGCCGAATCAGTCTCAGGAGGCGCTTGTCAGGTTGCTTGGTCATCGGTGTGTAGACCAATGGAGTACGGGGGACTAGGCATTCTTAATCTCAGATTGCTTGGCAGTGCGTTATGACTTTGCTGGTTGTGGCTCCAGAGGTCTTGCTCTTCCAGGTCATGGTAGGGTCTTTACTGGATTGCCAACAAAACTGAACAGGATTTATTTCAAAACTCCATTTCAGTCAGTTTGGGCAATGGCGAGGATTGCTTATTTTGGTCCGACAAATGGTTGGACGGTCGTAGCATTCCCTCATTAGCACCTTCATTAGTGACCTCGATTCCATGCTCTATCAAGCGCTCAAGATCAGTGGCTGCAGGTTTGAGTAACAGAGCATGGGTTTCAGACATTGTTGGCGATATGGACTTGCAGGCCCTTTCAGAATTTTTGAAACTATGGGATATACTGTAGAATTTCACCTTGCTGGCCGGCCAACACGACACTATCATCTGGCGGTGGGAGACTTTTGGACTTTGTTCTGCTCGTTCGGCTTATAAGGCTTTCTTCGTTGGCTCCACCCTCTTTGGTTGTAAAGATGCTCTTTGGAGGTCTTGGGCACCACTTAAGTGTAAAATTTTCCTTTGGCTTGCAATTCGTCGTCGGTGTTGGACGGCCGATCGGCTTCAGCGTCACAGTCTTCAAAACCAAGGTGAGTGTGTTTTTTTGCCTTCACTCGCCGGAGACAATAGATCATCGCATTGTTGGCTGCGCGGTTACAGCACAGATTTGGAGTCATCCATTCTCACGGTTGGGCCTTCATCGCTTCGTCCCGGTAGGGCAAGGAAGCATTGCTGATTTCTGGTTAACTCAGCATGCCAAGCTACATGGAAAACAGAAAAAGTGCCTTGATTCTTGTATCATTTTAGTTTCATAGATGATTTGGAAAGAACAGAATCTCAGTATCTTCAACCAAGACCCTACAGAACTCCGCACTTTGGTTCATCATATTTCTGAAGAACTCGGCAACTGGCGCTTGGCGGGTGGTCGTTGTTTGGCGGCGCTTCCATTTCGGGAGTAATTCGTTTTGTTTGGGGCTTACCCCTTTGTCTTGGTAGTTGTAGTTTTCTTTGCTTTTTCGTCTCTTCCTTTGTTTCCCTCGTCCTGCTTTCGTTGTAATTGGTGTGACCTCTTTTTAATGAAATGATGCGCAAAGCTTTTGCGTGTTCTAAAAAAAGTTCCTGCATGGTAGAACCGCACAAGCAATAGGTGGGCTCGAAGCCTATTACTAGCCCCATCTAGTCGGCTAGTTCAGAGCTAGTTCAAGGTAGAAAGGGCCACAGGTAGAGATGGCCAAATGCGCCAGTGCCGTTCGGGCCAGCCCGAAGCACAAGACTGTTGGTTTGGTCTAGACACAGCACGGTCCACACTGTTGCTGGACCACCCCATTAAGTATGTCGTGCTTGGGTCAGCATTACGGCCCAACGGATCAGCTTGGCCTGGCATGCATAGTATCATGCTTAGGGATGGCAATCGGGCGCGGCGGGTACGGGTAGTGCTCGCCCATACCCATGTCCGCAACCCCGATTTCCCCCCACGGGCATGCCCGCGAAGGACGAAGGGCGAAGAACCTCGCCCATACCCATCGCCCGTGGGCATGCCCGTTTACCCGTGAACTTCCTAGATAATGCTACATGCTACTACGCGGAAGTGTATGTTACTGTATCATCGTACTAGACAGACAGAGACGTAGTCACGTAGCAACCAACAGTCACGGACAGACAGGAAGATGGATGATACATGCTTCTCCTCATTTTTTTCCCATTCATTCATGACGATAATTAACACATGGAACAATCCAGACATACGTACATGCATACATACATGAGCTGAGCTAGAGCTACCAACAATTCAGTACTTATTATTCTCCCCAAGCGTGCTAATTAATCCAATCCAGAGAACACAAAGAAAGAAGAAGAAGATCTGAACAAGGGCCAAGAATTACAGCGACAGGCAGGCAGGCAGAGTAAGCAGAGGATTGAACAAGCGAAACAACTTACAGCCTCGTTTGTTCTTGGTAAATCCATTTCCTTCCACACCTTTCTTGACAAAACATTGCAGCAGCGGCAGTTGTAGAAATGATGACCATTTGACGGCATTTGCGATTTGTGCAGGCAAGCACGCCTTTCTTCTTCTTCTTCTTCTTCGGAACAGCACACCACAGAAGGAAGGAAATAAGGAAACTACATCTGACAGCAGCACACTGACTGACTGACTGACTAGAAATCGCACTCGCACTCGCACGCACACCTCCCCTGAATCTACAAGGAAAGGAAGAAGATTTTTTTTTTGGTTTCTTCTTGCTAGTGGCGGACGCATGCTGCAGGGGAAGGGGGGAAACAGGAGAAGAAGAAGCAGACAGCTACCTAAGCAAGCGAGCTAAAGCTCGTACGCCAGCAGAATTGGGAGGAACACAAGAGAGAGAGCAAGCAGGCTTTTGCGCAGAATTAAGCACACCGCGTTTGATGATTTAATTCGGGAACCAAAAGGAAGCAAGCAAGTGACTCGGGGAGGTAGTTGCCGAACCTGGCCGCCGATGCCTCCCCGGCCATCATCTCCGGCACCGCCGCGAAGCTCCAGAACTGGCTGAAGTCCATCCTCGCCGGCAGCGCCCAGAAGCCCGCCGAGGCGGCGGCGGCGCCGTCGTCGTCGGCTCCGCGTACACACTTGCCGAGGATGAAAGGGGCGGCGTGGGGAGGACGGGGGAGGCGAGCGGCTGGGCGTGGGCGGCGGCGGCGGCGGCGGAGTTGGAGCAGAGGGAGGACGGGGAGGAGGTGGAGAAGGAGGCCGGGGCGGTGCCTGTGCTGGTGGCGGCGATGATGGAGGGCTCGGCCTGGCGGAGAAGCCACTCGATGGTCTGATCGTCGGACTTGTGATAGCGAATGCGATGGACATCTGGCGGCTGGGCAGGGAGCTGGGAAATTGATGGAGCGTGTTAGGGTTTTACATAGTTAGTTAATATATATGGCGGCTAATCGGGCGAAGCGGGTATGGGTAGAGCTTACCCATGCCTGCGCCCGTTTACCCGATGGGCAAGGAATTGTGCCCGTTTTTATGCCTATGGGCAAAGAAAGACGCCCATACCTGTCTCTATTAGGGTATTCGCCCGCGGGCACGTGGGTAATCGGGCACAATTGCCATCCCAATCATACTGTGTTTGGTCCTACTCCAGCACGACACAGAGGAGATGGCTGGTGTAGCGGAGGGTTGACCTAGCACGGCCCATGCACTTGGCATGCCATTCTTGAACCGGCGGCTGAGCTCACGAACCGACACAATACAAATCAATTAGTTAGCCGGGCTGGTCATGCCGTGTATAATCGGCCTGGACACGGCGTGCCGCCGATTTGGGCACCACTAGCCACCTGCATCATTTGCTTTGTCCAAACCCTGCTCACCTCGCCCCTCCGTGTGGACGCAAGCCTAGAAGCAATCCCGCCTCCCCTGCCACCGCCTTGCGCATTGCCACAGCTCCATGCGGAGCGGCCGTGCAAACTCGCCGCACCCGTCGCCCTTTCTCTCCAGGTCCCTCGCGAGCTCCTGCCCCGTACAGCCGCCTGTACGCGAGCTCCTACCATGGTAGCCACTCGAGGTCTCGAGCTCAAGAACGTGAGGAGAACCTAGTACGTCCATCGGAAGATAAAGAATGCGTCTTCTTTGAATGATTCCTCGTTCAGGTCTCCATCGTAGTCGTGGGTTTTGAGAATTCAGAAAAAAAAGCCTAAATAACCCGAAAATGCGGAAAAAGGATTAGAGTGGCACTTTACATTGACATAGATCACCTAATTTTAACCTGATACAATCCATATCGATTGGATGAAAGATGAAACAATTAATTCCCCACGTTGGTTGTCTCCTGCTAGGTTGCTACTTTTTTCTAGTTTTTCAAAACAAATTGTTCCTGTCCTCGGCGTATCCGGCGAAAACGAGAATGGGTGAAAATTATGTGAATCCAACTTAGTAGCTTTGAAATATTCTTAAAAAAATATGATAAGGGTTGGGGAGAGGGAGGTGAAGCAATTGGGTGGGGGTGGGGGTGGGGGGGCGGGCGCTGAGGCCGCTAGGTTGGTGGTGTCATGTGTCATGGCGGCGGCGATCTTTGAGTAGAGGTTAAGGATTCGGGAAGACATTTTTAATATCGTGCCGGATTTGGGACGAGATCCGTATAGTTTAATCCGGATTCGGAGCAAGCAATATCCAAAAAATGGGACCCGGATATCCGGAAAACAAGGGATAATTGATTATTTGCCACTGTAAAGTAAAGCTTTCTAGGATTTGCCACTGTAAAGTAAATGCAATCTATAATTTGCCACTCCAAAGGTTGTTTACTTAATAATTTGCCATTTTGGTATTTTAATGACATTTCTTATATTTTCTCTCTTTTTCTCTACGTGAAATGATCTTACTGTCCCTCTCCAATGTACACAGGCACACAGCTCGGCGCCTCTGTATATATTATGTGTGTGTGTATAGGTATATATATATAGGTATATATGTATATGTATGTTCCGTGACTTTGTAAAATTTCACCATCAAACTCGATTGTATTGGGGAAACCGAAAAGAGAAGCATATGAAAAGAATCGTGCTGTTGAGAATAATCAAGTAAATCACTGTGCAAACTCAATCGTTTTTATTTCCCCAAAAGCAATCGAGTATGATGATGTAATTTTTCATGGTGATAGAACATCCTTCCCTGCATCCACTAATATTTAGAATTTTGGGAAACCCGAATAAATGTACGTACGAAGTACCTGCAGGGCATGCTATGTTACTACATATATATGTAGCCAGTATTTAGTTAATGTTTTCGTGTCGATTGATGTATCAGTGCAGATCGCTACTATTATGTACTTTGGAAAATAAGAGAGGTAATAAACACAATCTTGCTTTAAGCTCATGTGAATTTTCTTCCAGGCAAATAATAAAACTATGTCTGTATTGCGTAGGAAATTAAGAATTCTTAATAAATTAAGACGTACGGGGTGAGATGTTTCGGAACCTAATCGCTTGAGGCTTAGGGGCCGCCGCGGTCGCCCCTGGCGATGGGGAAGAAGCGCATGAAGAAGGAGATCCTAGAGAAAGAGGATGCGTCGAGCCAGACAGAGGCGTCGAGCTATATGTCTGTGTACATTGGAGAGGGGTAGTAAGGTCATTTCACGTAAGGAAAAAAGAAAGAAAACATAAGAAATATTATTAAAAGGCCAAAATAGCAAATTATTAAGTAACCAACTTTTAGAGTGACAAATTATAGATTGCATTGTTAAGAGTGGCAAATCCTAGAAGACTCTTCTTTGCAGTGGCAAATAATCAATTATCCGGGAAAACAAATGAACTATTGAAATCTAGATATCGGCCACTTGGCCCATCGATTTTTTGTTTAACCCTAACCAGCGTTTCACTGACTCAGGCATTCAGCCCAAGCTGCCGACGCCCGAGTGCCCGACGCCACACCCATCCTCCTCCAGTCCTCCGCCCCCGCCGCACCGTCGTCACTCCCTCCTTGTTGCCTTTTGGATAAGAATCCTTTAAGAAGTCCAATAGATGCATTTGGACAGTTTCAAGCAATGTGATTCATTAGTGCCTAGTTTGGGTGTCTTCTTTCAAGCAATATGATCATGTGGATTCTGAACTAGATTGAGATTCTCTATCATCCGCTAGTACTTCAAGTGATCATTCAGTAACAGATACAAGAATATACTGTTCCTCAAATGAAGACGAAGATCTCATGCATGAATTGTGTTGGCAGAAGCACGATTCTGTGAAAAAAAAATGGTGCATTAGGTCATCCAGCCAAGAATATCAACATGGGAGACGAGGATGATCATAAGATAGAGCTTCCTTTTGGGTAATACAAATCAGATCATTTTGTCTTTGAAATTGTTGTCAACAATTTTATTCAAGATGTTTCCGCGCGCACTATCCGTGTAATTTTATCCGTTTCCATGCTCATATCCCGAATAATCCAAATTCGTATCCGTATCCACATAACCAGTCTCCACTAGACATTTTCCCGCAAAGGAATGAACAATATGTACGAACGAAAGTAATTCACAAACTAACAATTTTGAACTCGCGAAGTAACGAACAATCATCATGTCTGATAACTCATCATGCTAATCCTATCTTGATTTGCACTTACTTATCCAAGGGACCGCCCAGGATAACGCAATTATTTCAGTTACAAAAGATCGAGTGCCACCATGGCACTACTACAAAATAGGTTATAGTAGACGCCGACGATTCTTTTAGAACCATCTGTGTTGGGTCTGTCCGGACGCGGTATTTGCACTGCCAGCCTATCATAGACGGTTCTTAATTAGAACCGTCTGTGATAATCCAGCTCATCACAGATGGTTCTTATAAGGAACCGTCTGTGAATTATCACAGACGGTTGGTGGTAACCGTCTGTGATTAGCTGGATTATCACAGACGGTTCTTAATCAGAACCGTCTGTGATAAGTACACAGACGGTTCTTAATTAGGACCGTCTGTGATAATTAGATATCACAAACGGTTGGTGGTTAGAACTGTCTGCGATAAATTCGCTTCAGCTCCTGCGTCTCTTCGTCTCGCACGGCAACGTTACATGCGTCTCTTCGTCTCGCGCGCCGGTTACTCCTGTTTTATAAGACCGATCATCCTCCACCGAAGATGAAACCTCCCATCGCTTCTTCCTCTCACGGTATTGAATACGTACGAATGACTACCGCGAGGACCAAGGCGATGAGGTCGGTGATGGCCTTTTCTCTTCCTCACGATGTCGTCGTTGACATTGTCGGCCGCGTGGCCGCGAGCTTTCCTCAACCCATGGCGGACCTATGCAGCCTACGAGCCACGTACGTACATATTTATACCTACAAAAATATGTAGGTACTACTATTTATTCTAACGTCTTGAATTCTGTACGTACGTATATTGGACTTGCAAGGCCATGTACAAGGCATGCAAGGACGGTGTCGTGGGGAGGCGTGTGGCGCTGGAGCGGGAGGAGGAGATGAAGTGACTGGACAATGGGCGCTACGTCGCCGTCGTCAACCACCTTGCCGGCACCGGCAACCCGGAGGCCTGCTTCATCGCCAGCCTCCCGCTTGTCTTCACGCACCAGGCCATGCAGCGCGGCCTTGTGTGCCTCGAACGGGCGACCGTCGCTGGCCACAAGGCTGCAGCCTACGTGCTCGGCCTCCTCCTCTACATGGCCGATGAGTCGCGCGACGTTGGGAAGCACTACATTAGCCAGGTCGAGGGCGAGCCGGCCGGTGGAGGGTGCGAGACGGCCAAGAGGACCAACCGGGAGTGCAGGCGGTGCCGGAGGCTCGCTGCGGACGCGGTCCAGGAGGCGTGGTGGAAGATGGACGGGCCGCTAGGCCGAGTGTGGGCGTTGTCGGAGGACGACCACCGGTGCACGAGCACCGACTGCGACGTGATAGAAGGGTGGGACGACTACATCATCTTCTGCAGCGATGACTGTAGGATTAGGTATGAGTATGCAAAATTCTTTGCACAGGTGTTGAACTTCTTGCCGTAAAATTAGCGGTTTTTATGTATGTGAATTTGCATTTATCTATACAAAATCTTATGATCATCATCTAAAAATAATTCAATTAAATATTGTAATATTTATCAATAATTAATATAATTTTTTCTAAATTTTGGACCCTATTTCAACCCATAGAAAATTCAAACTCAAATCAATAACCTAAGTTGGGTTTGAAATTAAATTAAGCAAATAATTCTTCAACAGTGGGTTCTCAAATTTTATTTGAGAACTACAAAAGAGGTTATAGTAGACGCCCCATCATAGACGATCCTTTGGAACCGTCTGTGTTGGTGCCTATCACAGACGGTTCTTAATTAGAACCATCTGTGATAACTAATTATCACAGACGGTTTGTAAATAGCACCGTTTGTGAATTATCACAGACGGTTCTATTCACAAACCATCTGTGATAATCCAGGTAATCACAGATGGTTCTTATTAAGAACTGTCTGTGATAAGTGCACAAACGGTTCTTAATGAAAACCGTCTGTGATAATTAGTTATCGTAGACGGTTCTAATTAAGAACCGTCTGTGATATCCTAGGATTATATAAATTGCGCCTGACACATCTCTTCGCCAGACCGCCGCCTCTGCCCATCGCCGCTCGAGGAGGCAGTGTCCATCGCCGCATTGCCGCCTCTCGATGCTCGAGCAACCACCGCCATCGCTCCACTTAGATTTGCTGCTCCTCCCCCATGCGTCACTCCCCTGCTCTAGCTCCTCCAGCCTGCGGCGCCTCCTCCGTTGCGCCAGCTTAGAGAGGAGCAGGTTGGACCCCTGCCCCTAGCGCCTCGTCCACCCCGCTACCTCCTCCCCCATTGCGCCACTTGCACCTTGCTGTGCCTCCACCCCCATTGCGCCACCTTAGAGAGGAGAAGGAAAGAAGAGGAATCATATTTTCTTTGTGAGCTCCGAGGGTAACGATCTATAACCCTTTATGTTTGCTATGATTGCTAATCAATTTAAGTATGTTTGGTAAATAGGAAGAGTATGTACTTGCGGTTTATTAATATAATTTGACACTAATTTGTTACATGCGTAGCGTAGATGGACCGAAACTGGATGTACGGTGTGAACCGTGTGAGTCAAGAGTACATTAATGGCGTGGTTGCTTTTAGAAGAGCCACCGAGCAGGATATGTTGAAGAAGGGGATAAATTTTATGTACTGTCCATGCATTGATTGCAGTAATCTGAAAATGTTTAACAACTCGGCGCAGATCGAAGCGCACTTGATTCGAAGGGGTTTCAAAAAAGGGTATACATGTTGGACCAGTCACGGTGAAGAGCAGATTATACCGGAAGTTAATAATGACAACACTGCCGAGGAAGTCAACGATATGCCGGATGTGGACTGTGCTTTTGATGAGGATAGGTGGCACGATGACAATCTGGATCAAATGCTACGTGATGCAGAAGAGAACTACAGTGAGAGAGAGTTTTGTAAATTCGAGGGCTTAACGGAGGACTCGGTGAGACCTTTGTTCCTTGGCTACAAGCCGGAATACACAAGGTTGTCAACCGTGCTTGAACTGCTGAAATTGAAGGCAAGCAATGGTTGGTCCGATAAGAGTTTCACAGTATTATTAGGTCTCCTAGCGGACATCCTTCTGGAGGGAAACGTGTTGCCTAGCACCACCTACCAAGCAAAGAAGGTTCTTTATCCATTGGAAATGGAAGTAGAAAGAATACATGCATGTTCGAACAATTATGTCCTCTACTGTAAAGAGTATGTAGACATGCATGTATGTCCCGTGTGCAAAGCATCCCGATACAAGCGTCAGAATACTGCTAAAGTGAAGCAAGGACCTCCTGCTAAGATGTTGTGGTATCTGTCTGTGATCCCACGTTTGAAGCGTTTATTTGCGAACCCAAAGGAGGCAAGATTGCTGCGTTGGCACTCGGAGGAGCGTAAGAGAGATGGAAAACTAAGACACCCTGCTGATTCTGCCCAGTGGAGAAACTTCGATCGGAGCTTCGAAGAGTTCGGTGCGGAACCGAGGAACATAAGGTTAGGGTTGAGTACGGATGGAATGAATCTTTTCGGTAACATGAGCAGCCGACATAGCACCTGGCCCGTGAATCTATGTATGTACAACCTTCCTCCTTGGCTGTGTATGAAGCGGAAGTACATTTTGATGTCACTACTTATCCAAGGGCCGAAGCAACTTGGGAATGATATTGATGTGTACCTAGCACCATTGCTGGAAGATCTTGTGACACTGTGGAACGAAGGGGTACAGGTATGGGATGCGTACAAACGAGAGAACTTCACTTTACGTGCCATGTTGTTCTGCACCATCAATGATTTTCCTGCCCTTGGTAACTGTCAAGCCAAGACAACAAAAGGAGCCAAAGCCCGCTCAAGACCGCTAGATTTTACAGAGAGTGTATGGCTGAACAAATCACGCAAAACTGTGTATATGCGTCACCGTAGGTTCCTTTCTAGGAGTCACCCATACCGCAAGATGAAGAAACAATTCAACGGAAATAAGGAGGACGGTTCAGCTCCAAGGGCTTTTAGAGAGAAAGAGATCTATGATATGGTTAAGGATATCGATGTTGTGCTTGGGAAGGGACGTAAATTAAGAACCCGTGAGAACAACATCTGGAAGAAGCGGTTAATTTTTTGGGACTTGCCTTATTGGGAGCACTTAGAAGTTCGCCACTGCATCGACGTCATGCACGTGGAGAAGAATGTATGTGATAGCTTGATTGGTCTCTTACTGAACATTACTGGCAAAACAAAGGATGGTGTTAACGCACGGCGTGACTTGATCGATATGAACATAAGGAGTGAGTTAGCACCTAAAGAGACCGATATAGGACGAACGTACCCTCCCCCAACTTGCTACACTCTGTCTAAGGCTGAGAGAAATGAACTGTGCTAGAGCTTGCATGGTGTGAAAGTCCCGTCTGGTTACTCCGCTAACATTAATAAACTTGTTTCTATGCAAGATTTGAAATTAATTGGTATGAAGTCTCATGATTGTTATGTGCTGATGACACAAATGCTTCCTGTTGCAATTAGGAGTATCTTGCCGAATAAGATCCGAGTGGCAATCTTGAGGCTGTGTTATTTCTTCAATTCAATTGTTCAGAAGATCATTGATCCCCAAGGACTAGATGCTCCGCAGGCCGAGGTGGTGACGACTCTATGTCATCTTGAGATGTATTTTCCTCCGTCAGTTTTTGATATCATGGTCCATCTCATTGTTCACCTTGTGAAAGAGATAAAGATATGCAGCCCTGTGTTCTTACGTCATATGTACCCATTCGAGAGGTACATGGGAATTCTCAAGTCCCACGATGGAATCGATCTCGTAGGAGGGCAAGATCATCGAAGGTTATGCAACCAAAGAGGTCATTGAGTTCTACGTCGAATACATGGCTCGTGGAACCGATAGGTGTGCCTCTATCTCGCCATGAGGGGAGATCGATGGTATCGGGACCATCGGAAGGAAATCAATCACTCCCGATCCGATACGCACGCCAAGCCCATTTTACGCCTTGCAACATATGACCCAAGTGTCCCCGTGACATTGACGAGCACAAAGACATGATACGCCAATGTAATCCGCACCGGTCCGAGGTTTGGATTACGAGAGAGCACAACCGCTTGGTTCAACGAATGGTTAAAGGTGCGAATCATCGGAGGTCATCAAGTGATGATACGCGCTATGGTTGGCATGAGGGCCACAATTTACAATTGTCGCATGGCAAGGATACGACATAAATGGGTACACATTTTATACGACAGCTCAGGATAGGAAGAGCACGGTCCGTAATCAGCGGTGTCCGTGATAGATGCATTCAATACCGATGGGCTGAGGAGCTCCTACTATGGGCAAATAGAGGAGATATGGGAGCTCGACTACGTGCTTTTCAAGATCCCCCTATTTTGGTGCCGTTGGGTCCATCTCCCACAGGTGAAGGTCGACAAGTACGATGTCACTACCGTGGACCTCGAACGTGTCGGATACAAAGACGAACCATTCGATCAAGCAACCAAGTTGTTCAAATCTTCTATGTAACCGACCCGCAAATAAGAAGCGCCAGTAGTTCTTCATGGAAAAAGAAGGATTGTCGGAGTTGAGAATGTAGTGGACGAGGAAGAATACAATCAATTTGATGAGTTGCCTCCTTTCGGACACGGCATCAGGCTTGAGGAAGAACCCAGCGAGGAAGCTAGCTATATGCGCGTCGATCATCATGAAGGGCTATATTTTAATTAAGAATTTACTCCAATGTAATTAATTTATTCCATAACATCATGTGTTATGGACTTGTAATCTCTCATATATTTTGATGTCAACGTGAAATTGTCATGTGCTGATGTGTTATGGACTTGTCATTTTTTATATTGATAGCCAGTCATAAAGGATCTTTCTCACCTATACATTTGTAATAATACATTTCAAAGTTCCACGGCAAGATTGTTTTTGTCATGATCGATCGGGATCCTAACTACGGTCAATTACCACGGAGCCATTGCATCTCCGTTAGCCCTTCCTCGGTCCCTCTCCCCTCTTTTTCGGTGTTCTTGCCAGTGTTGACTAGATGAAGGATCCATTGAATTTTTTTAGAAGTAACTTTAGTTCCTTCTGTTTTTCTTCCTATATTAAATTTTCTAGTTTTGTCCTTCTCCAACGAGTTTATAAATGGATTTGTAATGTGGAATGATAATATTATACGCTTGTAATAAGCAGCAGACGATAAAAAGACCATATCCTTTTTACATCACAGACGATAAAAAAAGGATTAGCGATCCTATCTCAGCCTTCACATCTTCATAAGCCTTCTCGTCGTCTTCAGTGGTGGCGGGATCAGCGACTGTCAGATCAAACGCCTCCACCTGCAACCTTGCACGCTCGATTCGCGCTTGTAGCCGTTCGAACTCCGCAACCAAGCCCATATAGCCCAGAGGGCATCAGCCCTGGTCTCCTCCGTCTCGGCGAGATCGACCCGCTCTCCTGTAATTCGGATGTCGTTCTCGACTCTTCGGGCTGCATCCTCGGTGCGGACCAAGTAGTTCCATAGGACGATCTGCACGATGAGGTTTACTCGCTGGATGCCGCGGACCCTCGCATTGGTCCGTCTGAGGAGGAGCTCCAGTCGACAGATGTTGGCCGCTATGGTCTCCGGTAGATCGGAGGGCCTACAATGGATGACATTGCGAACGGAGCCTTCGGAAACTTGGGCCAGGTTGCGACCAGAGAGGTGCGAGTAAAGAAGCACAATGTAGGCTAATACAGCTGGCATGAGAGGGGAAGCCATTTGGAGTTTGTGGAGAAAGGGGATCAAGGAGATTGTGTGAAATACATTGTAGAAAGGGATATCTATTTATAGAACAAGCTGGAGCGGGAGACGAAGGGATATTTGGGAGCTGTAGCGATGTTGGAAAATGAAGAGACAAAGCTGTGATCATGAGACGAAGAGACACACGTGAGAAAATGAAGAGACTTGTTCATTTCTCACCAGGATGTGAGGTTATCACAGACGGTTCTGTGATAAGGAATCACAGACGGTTCTATTCAGAAGCCGTCTATGATATGAGTTTATCACAGACGGTTCCATTAAAGAACCGTCTATGATACGTTCCATATCACAGACGGTTTCTAATAGAACCGTCTGTGATAGCCTTTTTATAAGGAGGGAACCGCTAGGGTTTTGCTCTTACTCGTCACTTCCTCTCTCGCGTCCCTTAGGCTCTCGCACGCTCGTTCGCCTCCTCTAGGGCTCGCCCGTTCACCGCCGACTACGACCTCGGGGCCCCCGACCTCGGCGCCGCCGCCCCTGACCTTGGCGTCTTCGACCTCGGCGCCCCCGACCTTGGCGCCTTCGACCTCGGCGCCCCCGACCTCGGTTTCGACCTTGGCGCCCGACCTCGGTCGCCGCCCCAACCTTGGCGCCCGACCTCGGTGCCTTCGACCTCGGTGCCGCCGCCCCGACCTCGGCGCCTCCGACACCGCCGCCTCCGACCTCGGCGCCGCTGCCCCCGACATCGCTTCTTCCCTCCTCGCGCCGGCTCTAGCGCCTCCTCTTGTACTCCCTCGTGCCTCCTCTAGTATACCACTCTACTCGCTCTATCCCGCTCCCTCCCTTGCTCTGTGAAGGGTTCTGATGATGCTCCTCGCGCCTCCTCGGTATACCACTCTACTCGCCTATCCCACCCCTCCCTTGCTCGTGATGGGTTCTGCTGATGCAATTGCAAAGTGGTGGGTTCTCTAATAGCTCAATGATGATTGTTGCCATATTATGAGATTGAATAGTTAACTAGAATCGACTTGAGCTTATTTAGAATTGCTTACTTTTGTTATTTTATTACCGTCGATGTTCAATTACGTGTTAGCGAAAATTTCAATATGTTGGAATAGTGTTCAGATAATCGATAATCTCTAGACCTTTTATTGACCGAGAGTTTAATCTACTGTATTGAGATAAAATTTGACATATTAGTGAAGCATTTGTTTTGAGCTCAAAGTCTGATTTGGAGTTATCATATTCAATTGGTGAAGAATTTTGGCATAATGGCTTAGATGGCAAAGACTATGTCTTTTACAACTAGCCTACTGAGAGCAATCGAACAAATTAAAAATCTGAGCTCTCTGCTGATTTTTGATATTCTCATGATGTTTGTGTTAAGCATTTTATTCTCTTTAGATGACTTGGGAAAATTACATTAGTATATGCTATTTTGGTCATTTAAATTCTTTAGGAATTATGCTTTAATGCTAATTAATTTTGTTGGGATTAATTCTGAAATTTTGTTTCTATGTCTTCATTAAAGGCTAGTCTTCTGTACATCAAGCATTAAACCTTTGCTTAGCAATTCCTTAGAGAAGCTGGTGGATTAGGAAGTGTTAGGAGTGTTAGAATACTTCGTCGATCCTGACACACTTGAGTGTACTTTTGCTTCATGCCAATCCTCCACAGCATGAAGCAAATAGTACACTCAAGTGTGTCGGGCTCGATGAAGTAGGCTCGGGCAAAAGATTCGTATCACTAGTTTCTATCTATACAAAGATCACAAGAGATTGTCAGTCTAGTTAAGCTTTGGAGATTCTATTTTGTTTCTATGTCTTCATTAAAGGTTAGTCTTCTGTACATGAAGCATTAAACCTTTGCTTAGCATTTCCTTAGAGAAGCTGGTGGATTAAGGAGTGTTAGGAGTGTTAGAATAGGAGCTAACTCGAGGCCTGAATTCAGCTAGCTAGCTCGCTCGTTAGGCATTCATCCTAAACGTTCAGGTGAAACACAGCCTACTTCATCGATCCTGACACACTTGAGTGTATCTTTGCTTCATGCCAATCCTCCATGGCATGAAACAAATGATACACTCTAGTGTGTCGGCCTCGATGAAGTAATCACCATAAAAAAGTTCTACTTGATTCTATTTTGTTTCTATGTCTCCATGTTAATTTGGTCATTTAAATGCTGTTGGATTAATGCTTAATTGTTTCATATTTATGCTGGAATTAATTATGATTATTTGCTAATATTGCACATGTTGAGCATATTATTCATTTTAAATGACATGGAGATACTTCATATATATGTTAATTTGGGACACTTGCAATCCATTTTATTGTATATGTAACTTATATAGATAGCAAGTGTTTAGATGGCAGAGAGACCGTCTTCGCCGCCACCGACACCGCAGATGGAAGAGGCGCCGACGAGGCCACCGTCACCGTCGGATTTATAATGACATGGAAGCGAGATGGCAGAGGACAATCGAAAATGCCTGCGGGCCGACTGGTCATCACGGAGGTTAGTGACTTTGGGGTCCCTTTGAGTCCCAAGAGATCAGCGGCGAGATTCTGGACCATCTACAGGATACTTGGAAGGGAATGGGTCCCCATCACCACACCAAGGTGGAAGGACCTGACGAAACAAGCGAAAGGTGCGTTGTGGACAGAACTTTCAAGCAAGTTCACTATTCCAGAAGCAGACGTGGCACGCGTGCGACGAACGGCGATGCTTACGATGGATAAATCGTGGAGGACCTTCAAGAGCATTCTTGTCACGAAGTACGTGAACACGGGTCAGACGCCCTTCGCGAAGTATAGATTCTTGACGCGGGAAGCATGGGACGCCTTTGTGGCTATGAAGATGACAGCCGAATTTAAGGAGCAAAGTGCGGCGCACAAAGCTCTTCAGACACGAAACACTCACCCGCACAGACTCGGCACCGCTGGGTACGCGGGTAAATACGAGGAATGGGCGGTGGAGGAGGAGAATGCAACCGGGCCATTTCCTGATTTCACAGACCCACGTTCCCTAAGCTGGTTAAAAACGAGGGCAAAAGTCTCGTCTTCGGGCAGCATCTCTTTCATAAACCCGGCAGACCAGGAAGTGTCCCAACGTGTGGTAAATATGTCGAACTACCTAGTTGTTAATAAGTCCATAACTTCATAGTGTCTATAATAACATGATGACCTCTTGCAGCGTGACTTGACTGCCCAAGCTTCCCAAGGCTCCTTCCAAGTAGACAGGGAGAAGGATATATTATCTACGGCCCTGGGAAACAAGGAGCACCCGGGTCACACGCGAGGCCTTGGGGTTAACGTACCTTGGAGTCATGGATTCGCGGACGACTACTGCACGTATAGGAGTAGGAAGAGATCCAAGGCCGAGCACGACGACCGGTTGGTACAGATGCTTACTGAGAAATTTGAAGGAAAGATAGCAGCATTGCAGGATCAAATGAATCAACTCCTGAGGCAGTCGCAAGCCGCCCCTGTTAATTTGGGAGCTATTCCTGCTCAACATCAGAGTAGCGTCGCGTCCACGCATAATTCTGAACATGACGACGTCCAATTACCAATAGACGACATCAAGGTAATGTACATCTATGGAATGCACCAAAGATAGACCTATAGGACGCCTTAGCTAATCACGTATCATTTTGTAGGAGCCGACGCCCTGCAAGCTCTAAGTGAGGATGGATGAGTCCCTTTCTATTGAGGCTACGCAGGGGATGGTGTATTCATACGAGGAAGGGGCAGTGCAGCACGGTGCCCAGCTGGCGCAGGGTTACGCCAGGGTCTAGGTAGATATGGTACATGGCAATTTCCTAGCCGTCCCGCTGAAGATTCGCCCGAACGAAGAGATCATAACACTAGGGGATACCGTCCACTCTTTTATCCAGTGGCCCAAGAAGGACATCGCTCGACCCAAAGAAGGTCGCGATTTGGACACGACCATTCCTCTCCACCGACCTCGATGACTCCACCTCATGTTTCGCCTCAAAGGCCACCTCCGGTTCCCTTGGAGAAGACGCCAAGGAACAGACAAAAGCGTGCCGTCAGACGGTTCTCGAAGTCGTCTCACAGAAGACGCTACAATCGTTAAGGCCAAATCGAAATCGACGAACGTTAAGGCACCTCCCAAGTCCGGGAAGTTCGGGAAGTCCACAAATTTCGAATTACGCTATCGGAGAATCTGCAGTTCGGCACACGATACTCCACGCCGATATGCTTGTCAGGCTTTGCATGCCTGGTACATGCAGAAGACCGCAAAGAAGGAGTGCGATACTGGAATCACCATAAGATACAACGATAAGCATTTCTTCAACGGGACGAGGTGCTTCGTCGTGTGCTTCAACGACTTATATGACCTATTCAACCTCGTTGGTCTCGACGCCTCGCTTCTACGATGTTGGACACTGTAAGTGTGTACAATCAAGTTCTACATTCACGTAATACCGATATAATACCGATAAATATCACAACTCATTGCTTATGTGTAGATACATGATGAAAAATGCCCGGGTATGGCGAGAACCGGTGGGTTTCCTCGACCCACATGTGGTATCTATGCAAACCATCGAAATAGACTCGTCCTTCGTCGAGAAATACATAACGGATGCATTGCTTCGTCAGCAGAAGAAGAAGTACATAGTGGTGCCCTACAACCAGGGGTAAGTGTCACTACTTGCTATACAAATTTCATTTGTACTTTATACGCAGCACGAACTTAGGTTTAATGACTATAGCGACATACATGAGTAGGTACCACTAGATCCTTTTAGTTATTATACCCAAGAGGAACCATGTGATATACCTTGATTCCCTAATCCACAACAACCATGACTTCAACGTTCTGAGAGGAATACTCGAGAGGTATACTCATTTCCTCCATACATAACTCTATTGTAGTCTTCATTTGTTTGAAATGGCCGAGGATAACTTTTTGGAATCATGTAGGTCATTCATCGAGTATGTTGCCAACAAAGGATAATACAATGGATCGAGCGCCGGACTAACACACAGGATGCAATTTCTGGTACACACTACAACACAATAATCCTATATCATACTTCATAATAACGCGTCTCGAAATGACTATACCTATATATGTAATTCTATTTTTGGAGTGCCGCCAGCAAAGAAGTGATGAGCTATGTGCAATCTACGTTTGCCATCATATGCAGCTAATCATTAATGCTAGGAAGAAGGATCCCGAGGTTTGTTAATCTCGAAATAATTATTTCCTAATTATAAATTTAAATATATATGCTAACCACTTTACTCTTCTTGCTAGCGACAGGGCTTGGACATAGATTTAGATGCACTCGTTGTGGATGAGATCACGGACATTCGAGGGAAGCTCTGCGAATTTATCAAGGTAGATATCATTAACGACAATGGAGAGTTTCACTCCGTTGCTGACCCAGAGTTTCACCGCGTCGAGACCTCTCAACCACCTGTGAACAATCGACTCAATTGTAATCCAATTGTAACTATAGCGACAATATTTGAACAAATTCGATCTATTGTAATTTATTTTGAGTAATGATCACTTTGAGTTGTGAAAAATTTGATTATCTGTGATGTATCTGTTTGTCTGCATGCTTGTTTTCAGAGGGCATGGCTAGCAATTCTTGAGACTAGCCAAAAATCAGCAAAAAATGTAGGTAGGGAAATGAACTATCACAGACGGTTTTTTGTTGAAACCGTCTGTGAAGGGCAGTATCACAGACGGTTTCCATTAAAAACTATCAGTGATACGTAGGAGATCACAAACGGTTTCCATTAAAAACCGTTTGTGATACGTATAAGATCACAGACGGTTCTTAAAAAGAACCTTCTGTGATATTCTACGTATCACGAGCGGTTTTAATGGAAACCGCTCAGGATCTTCTACATATCACGCACGGTTTTAATAAAAACTGCTCAGTGATATTATGCTTTCCGCACGGTTTCCGCTAAAACCGCTCGTGATAACCGCTCATTATCATAGACCAACAAATATAGACGGTTCGGAAACCATCTATGATGACGGTTCCGAACCGTCTATGATAAGGATTCTTGTAGTAGTGTGGGAAACATGTAGCCAAATAGTTTAATTTTTGAGCAACAACAATTTTGTGTATATATTGATTGGCTGTATGAAATGACATTAAAAATCACTTTCATATTACTACAACTAGCGGAATTTCTTGCGCAATTGAGTGGTTAGATATAGCAAAATATTGTATTTTTATATAACTCTATCACTTTTCGTAAATATGGTTGTATTTGTTATACAATATATATATATATATATATATATATATATATATATATATATATATATGATTAATCTATACTGTTTTAATCTAGCCCCACCAAAATATGTGGTGTTGGTCTTCTTTTCTCTCTCGATTAACGAGAGAATTTCTAGGATTTTGTTTGTAACAGCCTTATTTTAAATAAATGGTAATTATATGCATTTCATGAGCATACATGTTATTTTGGAGCATGTGCACAAATTGTTACAATTGAAAACCTCGAATTCAAATCAAATTTAAAACTTGAAGTGAAACTCCAAAGGAAAATTTAGTTAATGCTTATAAAGAACCCTGGAAAATAATTGAATCAAATACTAGATTAATTATCATGAATAAATATATTTTTATCAAATTTTTAGAGATCAGTTTGACCTTAAAAAAAATCTATGTTCATTATTTAAACCTATACGGTTAAGGATTTTAAATTTAGTATTTAAATCATGAACAGTGAAGTTTTGAAATTTTTATGGGATCTATATCATCCCAGTAACATCTCTGAAAATTTTTAGATTTTTATAAATTTATTTGCTATTTTAACTCCCTAGTCACACTAGAAATATTTGAATTCTTCTCGGTCAACTAATCGGACCTGACCCGAACCACTTTGGACTATTCCCGACCTGAGCCAAGTGACTTGACTGGACCATACCCGCTCGCACGCACCTAAGTCCGGCGCAACAACTTGCGTACCCCGTTTAGCAGGTTCTATCAGTAGCTTGTACTAAGCGGGATTTCATCTCGCAAGGGTGATTAAAGTCAATAAAATTTTCTTGTTAAAAAATACCGAGTTTTGATTTCCCCGGCCAGCATATCTAAGGAAGTGTGCCATTATCCGGAGGCTTATGGGCTAATCAAGTTGTGTGGGTAAAGATGTACACCCCTGCAGGGTTAAAATTATTCGGATAGCCATGTCTGTGGTTATGGACAACCACTTGGGTTCGAGACAGCAATTGTTAGATTTTTAAACTAAAATTGACATGGTTATAACTGGGTATTGGCGTAAATGGTTGTTTAGGCATATTAGTTTGTCAAAGTGGACAACCACTTTGATATGTTTTGATTTATGATTATATTAAAATTACTTGATGTCTTTAGTCGAAAGTCAAAATTTTGGTTACTAAATGGCCTTTGCAAAATAGTATGTGTAGGAATAAAACTTGTCGCTTTTCTACAAAATGTATGCCAATATAACCTATCCTTTGGACAGCCTTTAACATGTATATTCTCTAATCTTTTGGATAGGCTCTATCATACACTTTCTTTTATTAGTTTGTGTAAGACTTGCGAGTACCTTTTGTACTCAAACAGATTAACCACTTGTTGCAGGTGAGGACGAATATGCTTACGATCCATCCGTTAGCGCCGAATATGGCGATGCTAACGAATGATGTTGTTGCTACCTCCACTCAGTTGCCTTCGAGTGTTGGGCACACTTGGTTGGACTTTTGGACTTTTATATTTGTTTCCGCTGTGTACTTTTAGTTGACCACTTGGTCACATGTGTAACTTATGAACTTAAACCCTAGTCTTGTAAATTACTTTTAATAATATATGACTTGTGTATGACTGTGTACAATGTTATTCAGGATATGTGCGCATTAGCCATTGATCTTGGAAGCAAATGTGAGACATATATCCGGGAACTTGAAATTGAGCTCGTTTCCTGTTAAGAGTTATGCCTCTGGTGTAATCTCTCTTTACTTGAAACGGATTCGATTTCAAGGGTCTCACATTTTTATTCTGATTTAAGGATTATTGTGAGATTTTCTAGACCTGCAAAGCAAAGTAGATATCCTGAATATCACCAACTGTTTGCAGATATATAGATTGCATGGTTAGATTTAGCAAAATATTGTATTTGTTATATAACACTATTGCTTTTCAAAAATATAGTCGTATTTGTTATACAATTGTAATAGATATAAAATATATACATGATTAATCTGCACCATTATAATCTAGCCTCACCAAAATATGTGGCGTAGATCTTCTATTTTTCTCTCGATTAATGGTAGAATTTTATAGGATTTTTGTTTTCTGATTTAAGGATTTGTATGAAATTCAATATACCTCTAAAGCGAAGGAGATACTTTAAATATTACACGTTGTTTGTAGATATATTGATATTTTTTTAGTGGTCAGGATTGTTGATTACATTAAAAAAGAATGAGCACCCGCGCCAAACAATGCTTGAATGAAGGCGAACGGGAGCCCGACGTCCCTGTGCCAACTGAGCTACACTCAACTTTCATCTTAAAGACCACGCCAACGTCCAATAGGTGAAAAAGATGAACGGGTGATGCACTTTTTGAGGCGGAGTTCACAGAATGATGGCATCGATTTGGAGCTGCCTCTGGAACAGAGACAAAAACAAACGACAAGGAAGGTGCGAGAGAAACGCCAGACCGCACAAAAATATACGCTCGCAAGAGTCTCGACTCACGACCCTAAAACTATTCTTAGCGCCAGATTACAACAAACACCTACCAAACCCAGCCGTTTCCTTTTTAGTCGTGGCGTCGCGCCTCTTTTCCAATTTCAGGGGTCACATATCAAGGCACCTCCTCCTCATAGGCCGACCATCTCGACGGCGCCGGCCATGGTGTACCGGATCCTGGAGCTAACGCTGGTCTCGGCGAGCGACCTCAAGAAGGTGACACTCTTCTCCCGGATGCGCGTCTACGCCGTCGCCTCCATCTCCGGGGGCGACACCCGCATGCCCACCCATGGCACCCACGCCGACCGCGACGGCGGCAGCAACCCCGCCTGGAACGCGGTGCTCCACTTCATCATCCCCGCCGGCGCCGACACCCGCGGCCTCGCTCTCCACGTTCTGCTCCGCTCCAAGCGCGTCCTCGGCGACCGCGACGTGGGCGAGGTGTTCGTGCCCCTCGACGACCTCCTGGCCGGCGCGGACGAGGGCGGCGAGCCCAAGCCCGTGAGCTACCAGGTGCGCCGACCCCTGTCCGGCCGCGCCCACGGCGTGCTTTACTTCTGCTATAAGTTCACCGACGTCAAAGCCGACGCCGTTGCCGCCACGAGCGCAACAGAAACCAAGGAAGGCCAGTACGTCAAGTTCGTGCAGGACTCCGAGAAGGCAATGGACAAGGACAAGACCATGGTGCCGCCGGTCACCGCGTACCCACCGTCTCAGGGCGCGGCGGCATACCCACCTGTCGTGCCTTACGGCTCGCCGTACGCGGCCTACCCGCCACACCCGTATGGGTATGCGGCTCCGCCACCGTACGGGTACAACGCTGCTCCGCCGCCGGCGATGTACGGGTACGCGGCGCCGCCTAATGCAGCGCCCGCGAGACAGGGCGGCGGGATGGGGATGGGGATGGGCCTCGGGCTCCTCGGCGGCGCGGTCGGCGGGATGATGCTCGGGGACATGATCGGTGATTTCGAGGCCGACGCCGCCTACGACGCGGGGTTCAATGATGCGTTGGGATTCTAGACCTTGCCATGCGGCTCTGTATAGGGAGAATGTCCTTGTAAATCCGTAATGTTCACGGGAAATGATTGAACAGAGGGAAATTGGCAAGTTTTTCTTCTGCTCTTCTTGCAATGCTATTGAAAGAACTGATCGAACCACCGTGAAATAAGCCCTAACTTTGTTCGCTTCCGACCTGATGTGTACGAGTTACGAGTTACGGCATGACCGGAAGTTTACAGAGACAGATAAGCCAAACCGTCGAAGAGATATCTTGTGATATTTAAGACTTTTACCAACTCAAGCATGTAGAAGAAATGATTATATATTAACTGAACACTTCCATGGCATAAAACAGTGTACAACATAGATATTTGGGAACGAGTGGATACAACATAGAACACAAGCGCTGAGATCGAGCTAGCTACTCCATTTATTGGGAATGCACATGGAATCACCAACGTTGCAAATTAACAGATGCATGCACTACGGTATGTTGCCACTCGCGAAGCCGAAATCCGGAGGCATGCCGGCCATCACCTTCTTGACCGACGGCCTCGCCAGAATCGCATCCCACCATGCCTTGACATGCGGGTACGCGTCAACCACGCCGGCGTACTCGGTCGCCATGAAGTAGCGCATGAAGGGGAAGTGGCTGAGGTCCGCGAGGCTGATGAAACCCCCCGCCAGGTACCTGGAGGTTGACAGCCGCGCCTCGTACACCTCGAGCAGCTTCTTCAGCTTCTGGACGTTCTCGTCGATGAGGTTCTGGTCGCGGGCGCGGCCGACGTACGGGTTGATGATGCAGTGCCACACGATGGGCTGCGTTACGGGCTGGTGCTGGTGGGCTTCCACGTCGACCCATACGTCCACCATTGCAGATTCTTCGAGGTTGCCTTCTCTCAGAAACTCTGGTTTGTATTTGCGAAGAATATACCTAGCGATGGCGCGCGATTCTGGAAAGAACAATTATCCCATTGGGACTAATACATGAAAGTATGTGTAATATTTATCAAACACTACCAAATTCTTGAGGAAATGCGATTTTCGCTTTTTTGTTTGGAGGAAATGGATACGTTATCAGGTTCTGAAAACCGATTTTATTTTTTTTAGCGGGGTCACCGGTAGGATCGGAATGGCCGAAAATCGAAAAATTTTAGCCAAATTCTACCGAAATTTTCAAATTAAAAAAAGGAAATTTTCAAAGTTAAAATTAAAAAAAGATAAAATTCAAGCAAAATTCAATCGACAATAGTAATTTTGGCCGGTTTTGAACTTTTACCGGTGGTCCAGTTGAACCGGTAAGACCGATTTTCGGAACCCAATACGTGATTGACATTAATTATCACTAGAAGTTCACCCGCGCACAGCTGCCAAACGCACGAAGCGCAAGCGCGGGATCGGGCGGTTGCGGCGGGCGCGAGAGGGCCATCGGACAGCCTGTTTTTTCCAGGTGACGTGGTTAGGCCGGCTGGGGCGCTTTCCTTGAAGAATTAATAGTAGTAATTCTTTGAATTTTAAAACCTGCTAGCTTTTATATCTTTACTCTTTTTTCGTTCCCAATAGGGAGACAACTTCTACTTGGGCCGGTTCAATGCCCATGTTTCTGATATAATATCCAAACTAAAATATTGAGTTTTCAGTTCTGCATTTCCCAACCTAGTGATGGGCCAATTAAATTGGGCCTCTCTCTCCCACACACACAAACACAAAAGACGACAAATGCAGAAGCCAACCAAAAGTTTTAAACGTGTAGTTTTAATTCACTCTCAAGTAAGTCAAGAAAGTGAAATATAAATTTCTTAGTAACTAATGAGGCAGAAATGTGTCGCAGACAACTTAGAAAAGCACATTTCTTTCCTGCTTTGCTTGAGGTTACAAATACGCATCGCCTATATATATCTAGCCGAGAGAACGGCGCGCCTAAATCCTAATCACCACAAAACAGTAACTCCATTTTTTTTTGCTACAATCTAACAAAAAACGCAGAAGGCGAGCTTTCTTACGATAGAGCGTCAGATCACCATCCTCCAATACTGGGATCTCACCGAACGGCTGCAAAAATGATTGTGCGGCGAATAATTGTTAGTTGACCTTGCACTCAGCTGTTTCTGTTTCTTGTTTTAAGCTAGTACTCATTAACTTGCTGACAACACTGTACCAGCTTAACAAGACAGAAGAAAACAAATTAAAGCAATTGAGGTGAGAACAGTATGCAAAATTTTGGTGAGGCACATGTACGTACGTTTCTGGCGAGGTGCTCCGGGCGGCGGTGGTCGCCGCCGCTCCTGCTCATCGGCACGAGCTCGTACTCGGCGCCGGCCTCCTCCAGGCACACAAGCACCCGCGCCATCCACGGCGACACCGCCCACCCGTACACCTTCATCGGCGCCATCGGTTCGCTCGATCTTGTGTAGTTCGTCTGGGTGTGCAAGCTTTTATAGTTTATATAGCTCCGGGAGCTATTATTGTATAGTACTCACATGGTCGTGGTGGACTTGGAGACGAAGGATGGCGGCTTCTTCCGGTCCGTGAGTTGTTGGGAGAGGTAGGAAGACAACTGCAGGCTGCCCTGCCTGTCGTCATTGCTTGCGCGCGCTGGAGATGACGGCGATATGATGCATGGCACGTGGTGGGTGATAAGAGTTAATCTTGTTTTTTTAGCAGTTTTGTTTTCCGTTTTTCGTTGTCTGGGTTGGTAGATTTAGTAGCCGTTCGAGTCGGACATTGAGTCCGAGCAGCGGTTAAAGTCGGTAGCCTTTATAAGGCTGAGCAAGTTATGTAAAAAGTTGTGAGTTGAGTTGAAAAATACAAAAAGCCAAAAAGAGGAGGCGTGCTCCCGAAAAGAACCAGTGCGTTGATTGTTTGTTTTTTCGTCTACTCGTTCTGTATTCGTTCGGTCTCTCCCGAAGAAGTTCTAAGGCAGCAGAGTGCTGTGCAGTATGTGGTTAACGTGAAGACAATCAAGGACCAGGGGTGTTGTTGTTTCACGTGGAAGACAGGACAGGAGATTAGGAGCATTGCTTTGCTTCTAGGAGCATCGTGTGAAGGTTTTCCAGCGGGAAGGTGTTGTTTCGTGCGGGTCAAATCGAAGACAGGATCGGTGGGTCCCACGGAGGAAAAAGCCTAAAGTTTCTACCGAGTGCATCCACAGTAGAAGCTGAGCGAAACTTTGGAACGAAACATTAACTGACCAAGCATTCAAGACAAATTTCAATAATTGGTATCAGAGTATTGCACTCGATCCAGCGATGTCTCGATCATTTTCTCACTCACCTTTCCGGCAGCGGATGCCCAGCGACGTCGGCGCACGTCCGGGGGCGGGGTCCGGCAGCTTCGGCAGTGGGGAAGTGGTGATCCATCGCGTGGTGAGGGAGTCAGGAGGCTCGGTCGTCTACCCGATACTAACGTGAACCAACTATGGAGATTGGGCTCTCGTGACGAGGGTGAACCTACAAGCGCATGGCTTGTGGGAGGCGATCGACCCCGGCAATGGCGACTACCGCGACGACAGGATGGCATTGTCCGCCATACTCCATGCTGTTCCGCCAGAGATGTTGTCTATGCTTGCTGTCAAGAACATCGCCAAGGACGCATGAGACACCATCAAGACATTGCGCATGGGCGTCCAGCACGTACGCGAGGCGAAAGCGCAGACGTTGCGCAAGGAATTTGACACAATCAAATTCAAGAACGGCGAGTCGGTGGATGACTTCGCAATGTGGCTCACCGGCCTAGTCAACAACTTGGAGATATTCGGTGACAAGATTGAGGAAGATCGTGTTGTTAAAAAATTCCTCCGCATCGTCCCGCCAAGATATTCTTAGGTAGCGATCTTAATTGAGATGCTCGTTGACTTGCAGATGCTCTCGGTGGAGGAGCTCACAGGATGACTGAAGGCTGTAGAAGAGCGCTACTGGAACACCCCGATTTTCAGGATCAAGATGTTAATATTTAATTTGGTGATCTATTAAATATTTGACTGTGTTTTAAAAAATTTTCGGTGTTTAATTAAAATGTTGCTTTTAAAATCAAATTGAATTAAATAAAAGGTTGCATTTTAGTTAAATCAAATTGTTGAAAGATCGCTTTTAAAAAATTAAATTAGTTTTATTTCTTGTTTTTACATGCTTTTCAAAAATTTTGTTATCATGCATACATTAGTATCGTCGCTATATTTTCCGGTTCAACCAACCGCAGGCGAGACACCTACATGTCCATTCTTTTTTCCAACTTCTCTCCTCGCAATCACAACCAAAAACCAAAAATTGTGTAACTCGTGTTATACCGTTGCGATCGTCGTCACGCAAGCATTTTATTTTCGCAAGCAGTTCTCACATGCAAGGTCATTTAAGCGAGTGGGAGAAAAAGAAGAGAGAAATGCGATGCTATTTAATTTCACTGCCAATTGCTTTATTCCCAACTGAATGCATCAGCTAACACATTGCCCTGCCCATTTCTTTAGCAGCCAACCAACCCCACTCACCATTTCTTATGTCCCAACCGAAGAGCTTCTTCACTGCCATGCACAGCCGAACACACTCTCTCTCTCTCTCATTTCCTCCCACCAGCCAAAGCAACCACATGCATGCCATTCATTATCTATGCCCAGCTGAAACCCTCACAGCCACTTATTCTCCCAGCACACACCCCAACCGAAGCTCCCCACTGTCACTCATTTCCACTCACAGGCTCACAGCCATTCTTCCAATCTCTCTCCTCGCCACTTCTTCTTCCCCCCACAGAACACACTGCTGGTACATTTCTTTTCTTCAAGTTCACCTCCCTCACTTCTCTCCTCATAATCCAAGTCAAAAACTGAGAACCAAGTGATGCATGTCATACCTACACCTTCCTCATCACTTAGGGTGTGTTTGGTTCTCTGCATAGGGCTAACCTGTCTCGTACAGATCATACAGGCTGATTTTAGCCAGGCTGAGTGGATACAAGATAGGGTGTTTGGTTGGCTGTTTCATTGAGCCAGCCAGTCTTTGAGATGTTGTTTGGTTGGTTGTTTCATTGGATCAGTTGTCTTTGAGATGTTGTTTGGTTGGCTGTTTCTGTTGGGCCAAAATTTCTATGCTAAAATAAATCTTATATGGTCAAAAGATGACTTTAATATTCACATGATCACTGGAAATACTGTATTGCACTACTGAACAAGCACACAAATAAATCTTATATGGTCAAAAGATGACTTTAATATTCACATGATCACTGGAAATACAGTATTGCACTACTGAACAAGCACACAAATAAATCTTTGTATTGTTGCTGATATAGGCAGAGCAACCAAAATGACTGCAAAGTAGAGGGAACATTTGCCAATGCCAAAGGGCGTACCCAGTATGACCATGCGATGCCATACAGGAAAACCTACAATATACGGTAATTCTTCAGCAACTAAAATCGCAGGTGCTCAAAATTCATAAGCATCAGAAAAGATATAAGTAAAAAGATGTTACATGAGTGCATCCTCCTAACAGCCCGACAATAAGTAGTATCTCCTCACCCACAATTGAGCCCCTCAAAAATCATCGATCATCACACAATACTATTAAATGAAAGAATTATTTCAGGCATAAACTCCTAGGAATAATTCACCAAAACATTCATGTGAAAACTTCTTAAGAAAAACAATTACAAATACATGAGAACAGAAATTTACTCGAATTTTAAAGAAATTCATATAGGGTATAAACCTCTAAAACATTTACAGGAGAAACTACATTAGGTCAAGAGCCCGCACAAAACTTTTCATAAAATCTCAAAGTTGTTTTCTTGGAAAATAAAATCAGCAAAACAAATGGGCTAAAAATCAAAATTCCTAAACCTAACTCTCCTCTCACCTCTCGCTGACAGTGGGACCCAGGTACAGGGATCGTCGTCCACCTCGCGCCTTGGCTCACCAGTGCACTGCGTGTGAGCATGTTGCCGTACTCACAGTTTTGCCATGTGCCCCCGATTTTCCCCACTGGCCAACCGACCATGTCGTGTCGCCCCATCACTCCACACCCATCCCCTGCCCAGCTCGGCCCATACCTGCCCATATGACGCCGGGAGCAACATCACTTACCTGTGGATGCCTGAGCTTCTCCCTCATTCTACTCCGCTCCATAGCCTATATAAAAGCATCCAGAGCTTCCTCTCTTCTTTTCCTCACCCATGCTCTCACTCCCTCTCCTTCTTCTCCATTGAAACGAGCTCAAACGCTCGGAGAGCATGAGCTCCATCTCGGTCATGCGCCACCACCTCCACTATGGCTGTTTAGAAGGGTTTTTCATCACTCCTTTCGCGTCATCTCGTGTTCCAAAGGTCCTTTATGCTTCCCCCTCACTTGATTTCATCTTTGATTCATAGGAGATGCCAAATCGCATCTTGTTCTTTGTCTTCGGTCATTTCCACTGCCGTAGTCACCGTTGGAGTTCAACTACACCTCGAACCAATGCTTTGCACCGAGAGCATCACCAAGACTTCCTAATCCTTCCTCCACCACTAGAATACGATCATCTTCGCCCAAACCTCTTCTCCGCATGAAGCTCACCTCGCGGCCTTGGCTCACCGTCGACAACCTATCTCCGACCACCTCTGAGCCTCTGCGTCATTTTGGTATAACCCTGGTAGTCCCTAGATGCTCATGTGTGCTTTATTTTGTCAAGAGCATAGCTCATTTGAGCTTTGGCTCATTGCCATATCAACACCACCACTCAGTGTCATTGCACCATAGCTAGGAGCCACCTCAGGCCTCACTGTCGGTGCCAGAAGGTGTGCATGCGTGCGGGGATCCCGTTTTGGGTCTTCTTCGGCACCACCATTGCGCTACCCTGCACTGTCCGAACGTGACAGCGACTGTAGCTCGATCATTAAGGGCATAATCTCGGTCGTTAAGACAAAACAACATGTTAATGATTGCTTAGTTAATGCCTGTAACATCCCAACTGTATAAACAGGGTTTGTTCAAATATAATTATATGTGTAGAAATTAAAACTTTTTCTCACATCTTGAAAACCCCTAATCTCTCCTGTGATTCTAGTCCAAGAGTTGTGTAATCCAAAAACACAAAGCTCTTGTTGACCAAAAGTCAAACTCCTTTTCCAATTATCTTAAATCTTGTGCCAAACATTTGGAAAATATTTTCCTTGGTCCTAAAACTGATATGGGACCCCTTTGAAAAATATCACAAGTTGTAAAACTTGTTTGATAAATTTTGGAGGTAAAACCAAATCCTTGAACAACCTTCATGAATTTCCTGAGAAAAATGCATTGCATAATAACCTCTGGAAATTTTATGCAAGGTTAATCTCATTGTCAGCAAGCTCCAGTTAAAATTTCATGAATTTTGGAGTTCATTTGCTATCTCAAATAATTATGCTAAGTTTCAGCTGTTAAAAACTAAATTTAAAAGCCTACACTGTTCCTTGGGCTAACCGCTGTGCAAAGCTGGTCCAGCCCAACCATGTCTGCACCTCAGCAGACCTCCCTCTCCACCTTGATCAGTGTGAGACCCCGATGTTTATTAGGCTCATAATACTTAGTCATCCGATTGACCCTAGTATTATCAACCAAATAAACCCGGTCTCGAGAGATGTATACTTCCTGAATGCAAGATACATACCTCACAACAAAAGAATGTATCAATTCCATACAACACATAGAACATAAGCAACAACCAGAAGATAAAATTAATATGGAATAGACATTACAAAAGAGAGGCCCTTAGGCCAAATAGCAACAATTCTACAAAGATAACAGCGGAAGCAAAAGTGCCATAAAGATGGCTATAACACAAAGCCAATCGAGGTGCCTTAACCCCTAGGCATCTCGACCGACCGCCAAGCTAGTCGTCGAAGAAACTGCAACACGTAGCACAAAAGAGAGGCTCTTGGAGCTCTCATTCTTCCTCTGCAACAAAAGCCACAAAAATTACCACAACCACGGGCAGATGAGTACATAAAGTACTCCGCAAGACTTACGTGTGAGATAACAGAACTATAAATAGCTACATGCAAGCTTTATTTAAGTGGGTGAGGCTTTGGACTCATTTTAGCATAAAGCAACATTTATTTGCAATAACATAATAGATTGAAGGCAATTTGACAAAGCATTTTTAAATGTTGAAGTAACAACGAGATAATAACATAATAACAACAACAAGAACAATCTCGAAGTGACTAACCCAATAGTCACCACAACAATAGCATGAACTCCCGCTTATACCAACCATGTCAAGTTTTAATTAAAGGTTGTAGTCTAGTCTTGAACGATCTTACCAAGCATGTCCATAACCTAGGGCGAGGCTATTCAATAGTTTTATCCTGCGGGGTGTACCACTGTACCCACGCCGCACCGCCTTTCCTTTACGCACACTTCGAAGGTGTGCTTGCACGGCTAAGTCCTCGAGACCTTTCCAAAGGATGAATGCTAATTACGAGCTGCACAACCCACGGGAGAAGGAGACATCACAACCTTCCCTAAGCTAATGCTCCTCCCACACTATACATATACATTTGTTTTTGAAAACACACCAACCGAGCTCGCTCATAATTAACACCTCCTAGAGTACTTAGTCAAGAGGGGTTCCATATGCCCATCGCGTGGTTAGTACGCTAAATCGCTGGCTTAGTGACCCAAGTACTCAGTCCTTAGGGACCCGGGCATACCACCACATTCCAAAACCGCACCATCCATCCAATATGCCCAAGTCTAAATCAATCTTTTATTTTCAGTTTTTGATTTTACAAATTAATCAAAGCACAAGTGCTGGACATATAGGAGTAATAATCATTTTTGAGTGATCAAGACCATCGACTAAGTCGATGATCGCCCAATACTACCGATAGCTAAGCATGTCTAAGCAGTAGGAAACGCAACTACTAAGTGATAAGAGCTCATCCAACGAGCTCAAACCACAGCGAATAACCTAGGCTCATGGTAGTAGAGGATAAACAATTCCTACAGATCATGCAACTATAGGCTTGCTAGCGACATTTAACACAAAGTAGCATGCATACATAGAAGTAAAACAATATATTAAGCTTTAAAGTAATGGGACAATGATGGAAATGATCAAACTGCTTGCCTTGTTGCTGGCCAAGTTGTGGCAGAGGGTCGCTCTCGGGATCACCACAAATGTCGAAACCTAACGGAAAAGCGAGAAAGAACCGATAAGAACGACGAAAAACAACAAAGACAGCACAACAAACGAACTCCAAAAGCCATGAAAATTTTACAGCAGCAAGACAATGATTTATCATGACTTTAGCAACAAGAACCAATTGATTTGGATTCTCAATGCAAAAGATATGATGAAATCAATTCTGCTCAGCCTATTAATTAAAAATATGCTACTGTTCATCGCAAAATTTTCTAGAACAGCAGTGAAGCTGAAATTTTTATTGTAAAACCAGCACCTCATGAGATGAATAACACAATTGAGTTCACCTCATTTGGAGCTATATTGCACTTTCTATAATCTTTCAAAAACAAGAACTTGAACAAAATTATAATGCACAAGTCCTCATTTTCCTAACAGCAACATGCTCAAAACTAATTTTCACAGTGAGTTCATTAATAGAGGAAACCAACAAAGTTGGTCTCACCCAAAAATAATCTATAGAGCATTAGTTATACATTTTACAAGTTAAGTATTGTTTTTGAGTGTATATTTAAAGTGAGTTTTAAAACCTAGTGGCTAACTGTGCTCTGGAGCTGAACTCAACTTACAATCATTTTTGGATTAAAGTCAAGTTCAAGACAGAGCTAACACAATTTGAATGACCTCATTTGGAAATAAAATGAAAGAGATATGAATTTCTAAAGTCTATACCTTATTTCAGTTTAACTAAGACCTCACTGGAATTCCTAAAACCCATAAGGACATGGGAGGACGTGAGCCACAGATCTCAAATCCAACGGCTCAAGACCTCCCAGGAGAACATCACACCCGCGCACGTGAAGTCCAGAGGTCCTGGACCTCTTAGCAACTCACATGCGCGAGGTGAGGGGGAGGTCGTGGCCGTAGATGGGAGATCCAACGGACCACAACACAGAAAGGAGGTCCGGAACGGACCAGATCTAAAGGGGAGGTCCTCAACGGTTGAGATCTTCCAAAGGAAGGTCCAAACTATCAAGATCTCCTCAAGGAAGATCTACATCGTCAAGACCTCACAGGGGAGGTCCTGGACGGTCCAGATGTTCCAAAGGAGGTCCTCGATGGTTCGGATCGTCCGAGGGAGGACCTTGACGGTCAAGATCTACCCGGGGAGGTCATGAACGACTGAGACAACCTAGGGGAGGTCCTAAGGGAGGTCCTAACGTCACAGACCTCCAGGGAGGTCTGGACGGCCACGATTGCGCAAGGGGAGGTCTTGGACGCTCCAGATCTCCTTGGAGGAGGTCATGGAGGTCCCAGACCCAGCGCCTTAACTCGCGCACGCGCTTGGACAGGAATAAATGCGCGCTGGACATCAAGGAGGTCCGCGCGCACGGGAGGTCTTAAATGCACGCATTGAAGGGTGGATTTAAGGCAGTTAAGACACCCCATGATTACAATGATGGGAGCAAATGATTAGCGCATTTAAAACGGTGAATTTATGTCCTAAAAACGACAATGACACGCTCGGGACGTCCGACAAAATCCCGAGCGTGAAGAAGTGATCCTCGCCGGCGATGTAGAGCCCGCCGGTGAGGTCCAATGATACCGTTGGGTCCGCAATAACCATGCGCACCCAATGGTCCTCCTCTCTACGGCGGCGACGGCCTTGAACGCCGGCGAGCCGGAGAGGGCAAAATTGACCAGCACGGCCAAAACCGAAAAGCAAAAATGAAGCTCCGCGCAACAATCAAGCTGGTGCCAAAACTTAAGCTCCGCGACATCATACATGCGGGTGCCCAGCGCTAAAGGACTAACAGGAGGTACCTGGAGGTCCTAAGGTGCTGGGGAGGTCGTGGAAGGGAGGACCGGTGCTGGGGAGGAAGGGTGCTCCACGGCCAAAGCTTCAACTTCAAGCTCCACTTTGTCCCCCTCTGCAAATGCCCAACAATATCAAGTTAGGCCTTGGTCCCAGAGGGTAGGGCACAAATGGAAGCAAGGAGAAAAGGAGAAAAACTCCAGGGACCCTTGTCCACCGAGGAGCTTCAAGCTCCAGCAATGACGGCCAAGGCAGCTTTGCGGTCTAGAGCTCACAAGCACAGAGGTGTGAGCAAAGTGACAATGGTGTGCAAAGGAAGCCAGGAAAACCGTGGGGGTGGTTTTATCCAAGGGCAATTGAGGTCTTAGACCACTGGCTAAGCTCATGGTGAGCTTAGCCCACGGGTTGGTCCATGGGGTGGACAAGACACAAAGGTGACAACCTGGCAGGTCTGAGTGGACATGAGAGGCGGAAGGCTGACCAGCATTAAATGCGGGTCAGCAAAAGAGCTGTTAAAGGTGCACAGAGGCTGGCGGCGCGATGCTCCACCGCTCAGAGCACGCATGCGCGCCAGAGGAAGGAGAAGAACAGGGGAGGTCTTGGTGACCGTTGGATAAGACCTGGGGAGGTCCTAACCATCGGATCCAATTTTTGAACCGTTATGTTTTAAGTGGTGGGTGGAGGTCCCACCACACGATCAAGGATGGGGAGGTCGTGGCCCTCCGATTTTTAATCGCAAAACGCACGTGAGGAAAAGGGCAGAGGTCCAAGCGTTGGATCTCCATCCAGCGGTGTGGACCTCCAGTGAGGACTTAACAGCACGCGATCAAAAAGACATGAGGGGAGGTCATGGCCTTTGGATTTAAATCAAGGGCACACAATGACCGGGAGGTCTGATATGATGCGCAATAGGCAAGGGAGGTCAGGACCGTTAGATTTAGATCTAAGGGTTCCGATCAAAAGAGGTGGAGGTCTGAGCTTGCATAACGCACAAGGGAGGTCATGGCCTTTAGATTTAGATCTAAGGGCTACGATCTCACGTCTTGTTGGGAGGTCTGTGCGCATGAGACAAAGGAGGTCGTGGCCGTAGATTTTAATCTAACGGTACACAACAAAAGATGGGGAGGTTGTGAGTGCTTGATAGCGGGGAGGTCGTGAATGTTGGATTTGATCCAATGGCTCGACCTTGGTTAGGTGGGAGGTTTGCTTAGTTTAACGGTGAGGGAGGTCGGGGCCATGGATCTTGGATCCAAGGGCTATGACCTCACGCAGCGGGAGGACTGACCGAGTATGTTGAGGAGGAGGTCGTGGTCGTTGGATTTGATCTAACGGCCACGACCTCAATAAATGGGATGACCTCACCGCGATGGTTTAACAACTCGAGGAGGTCTTTGAAGTTTAACACACAGGGAGGTCATGACCGTGGATCTTTGATCCAACTTCACGACACTGATGAGGTGGGAGGTCCTTGCGGTGTTGATCATGAGGAGGTCGTGGCTGTTGGATGTAAATCCAACGGCTGCGACCTGATCAAGGTGGAGATGAGGTCTGCTGAGGTGCAGACACGGTTGGGCTGGACCAGCTTTGAACATGGCTAGCCCAAGGAACAGTGTAGGCTTTTAAATTTAGTTTTTAACAGCTGAAACTTAGCAGAATTATTTGAGATAGCAAATGAACTCCAAATTTGATGAAATTTTAACTGGAGCTTGCTGACAATGAGATCAACTTTGCATAAAATTTCCAGAGGTTATTATGCAATGCATTTTTCTCAGGAAATTCATGAAGGTTGTTTAAAGGATTGTTTTACCTCCAAAATCTATCAAACTAGTTTTACAACTTGTGATATTTTTCAGAGGGGTCCCATATCAGTTTTGGGACCAAGGAAAATATATTCCAAATGTTTGGCACAAGATTTAAGATAATTGGAAAAGGAATTTGACTTTTGGTCAACAAGAGCTTTGTGTTTTTGGATTACACAACTCTTGGACAAGAATTACATAAGATTTTAGGGTTTTTCAAGATGTGAGAAAAAGTTTTAATTTCTACACATATAATTATACTTGATTAACCCTAATTATACATTTGGGATGTTACAATCAGGTCGCAGCCGTTGGATTTACATCCAACCGCCATGACCTCCTCCGCGGTCGACACTGCAAAGACCTCCCCACCTTGTTGAGGTCATAGCCCTTGGATCCAATATCCATGGCCCTGACCTCCCCTCACTGTTAAACTAAGCAAACCTCCCACCTACATGAGGTCACAGCCATTGGATCAAAAATCCATGGTCGCGACCTCCTCCTCTCAACCTAACTATCAGACCTCCCTTGTTGAACGCTGTTGAGGTCGTAGCCGTTGGATTCCGATCCAAAGGCCACGACCTCCGCTGCAAGTCAAGCGCTCCCAACCTCCCCCATCTTGTGTTGTGCACCGTTAGATTAGAATCTACGGTCACGACCTACTCCTTTCCTCGTGCGCATCCGACCTCCCCGCGCACGTGAGATCGTGGCCCTTAGATTTAAATCCAAAGGCCATGACCTCCCCCTCATGTTCTTAAGTTCGTGTGCGGTTAAGACCTCACAGGAGGTCCGCACCGTTGGATTGAGATCCAACGCCTTGGACCTCCTAATCCTATTTTTCCCACGTGCGCATTCGCATTAAGGAAATCGTGAGGCCATGACCTCCCCATCCTAGATCGTGTGGCTGGGACCTCCTCCCAGTCCTTTAAGCGTAACGGTTCAAAAATAGGATCCGATGGCTAGGACCTCCCCGTGGTCTTATCCAAAGGTCAAAATGACCTCCCCTGTTCTTCTCCTTCCTCGGTCACGCATGCGTGCTCCTGAGCAGTGATTTAATGCACGCCTGCAACTGTGTACCTTATAACAACTCTTTGCTGACCCGCATTAAATGTAGGTCAGCTTTCCGCCTCTCCAGTCTGCCTAGCCTGTCACCATGTCAACTTTACATCTTGTCCAAGCCCTAGACCGACCCATGGGCCAAGCTCACCATGAGCTTAACCCGTGGTTCACAACCTCCTGTGCCCTAGGTATAAAACCTCCCCCACTATTTCTTTGGCTTCCGTTACACACCAGTGTTCCCTTGCTTGCACCCCTGTGCTTGTGAGCTCTAAACCACCGAAGCTCTCCTTGGCCGCCATTGCTTTGGAGCTTGAAGCTCCTCGGTGGACAAGGGTCCTGGAGTTTCTCCTCCTTTTCTCTGAGCTTCTTTTGTGCCTTTCCTCTGGAGCAAGTCCTAACTTGATTAGTTTGGGCATTTTCAGAGGTGGACAAAGTGGAGCTTGAGTGGAGCTTTGGCCGTGGAGCACCTTTCCTCCCCAAGACCGGTCCTTCCTTCCTCGACCTCCTCGGCACCTCGGGACCTCCAGTGTACTCCTCCCGTTAGTCCCTTAGTTGTCGGCACCCTTATGTATGCTGCCTGCGAGCTTTTGTTTGAGCACACGCTTGAATGTCGCTGAGCTTCATTTTGCATTTCGGATTTTGGCCGTACTTGCCTTCGTTGTCCTCTCCGGCTCGCCGGCGTTCAAGGCCGTCGCCGTCGTCGAGAGGAGGTCCATTGCGCGCATGGTTATTGCGGACCCAACGGTACCATTGGGTGTCGCCATGGCGAGTCTCATGACGCCGGCGATGACCACATCTTTGAGCTCGGGTCTTTGTCGGACAAGATCGGCGGCGCTTGTTGTCGTTTTAGGACAAAGATCCACCGCGTTAATGCGCCAATCATTTGCTCAACCTCTTAATCATTAGCATGTCTTTAATCTCGCCAGGCGCTGTTTAAGACCTCCCGCGGACCTCTTTGTGTCTCGCGCGATTTATTCCATGTCCGAGCGGCGGCGCTGGGTCAGGGACGTTCAGACCTCCTCCCAGGAGATCTTGAGCGTCCAAGACCTCCCCTTG
The DNA here is from genome assembly GCA_036346405.1 of Phyllostachys edulis. Taxonomy (NCBI): domain Eukaryota; kingdom Viridiplantae; phylum Streptophyta; class Magnoliopsida; order Poales; family Poaceae; genus Phyllostachys; species Phyllostachys edulis. The sequence continues at coordinate 95,365,484 of CM070545.1, read as the reverse complement.
AGTGATCGTGGCCGTCCAGACCTCCCCTGGAGGTCTGTGGACGTTTGGACCTCCACTTAGGACCTCCCCGAGGTCATCTCAGCCATTCATGACCTCCCCGGGTAGATCTTGACCGTCAAGGTCCTCCCTCGGACGATCTGGACCATCAAGGACCTCCCTTGGAACATCTGGACCGTCCAGGACCTCCCCTGTGAGGTCCTGACGATGTAGATCTTCCTTGGGGAGATCTTGGTAGTTTAGATCTTCCTTTGGAAGATCTCAGCCATTCAGAACCTCCCTCGTTTGATCTGGACCGTCCCGGTCCTCCCTCATGTGTTGTGGTTCGTTGGATGCGGTATCAACGGCCACGACCTTCCCTCTGTTGCGCGCAGCGTGGCAGGGAGGACATGAACCGTTGGATCCAAGATCAACGGCCCATGTTCTCTGGACCTGCACAGGCGCGTGCGCGTTTCCTCTGGAGGTCTTGGACCGTTTGATTTAGATCAACGGTTCACGTCCTCCCCCTCTCTTTTGGTTTTAGAATTTTCCAGTGAGCACTTATTTATAAACTGAAAAAGGTATGAACTTCAAAATATCATAACTAATTCATTCTAAATCCAAATGAGGTCATTCAAATTGTGTTAGCTCTGTCTTGAACTTGACTTTAATCCAAAAATGATTGTAAGTTGAGTTCAGCTCCAGAGCAAAGTTTTGCCATTAGATTTTAAAACTCACTTTAAATATACACTCAAATTAATGCTTAACTTGTAAAATACATAACTAATGCTTTGTAGATTATTTTTGAGTGAGACCAACTTTGTTGGTTTCCTCTATTAATGAACTCACTGTGAAAATTAGTTTTGAGCATGTTGCTGTTATAAAAATGAGGACTTGTGCATTATAATTTTGTTCAAGTTCTTGTTTTTGAAAAATTGTAGAAAGTGCAACATAGCTCCAAATGGGATGAACTCAATTGTGTTATTCATCTCATGAGGTGCTGGTTTTGCTGTAAAAATCTCAGCATCACCACTTTTCTAGAAATTGTTGCCTCATAATTAAATTAGTGAATAGTGCAGTTTGGTATTTTTAGGGCTGAGCAGAATTGTTTTGCTCATAACTTTTGCATTGAGAATCCAAATCAATTGGTTCTTGTTGCTAAATTCCCTAAAAATCACCCTCTTGCTTCTGTAGAAAATTCAGAGTGTTTGGAGTTCGTTTGCTGTGCTGTCTTTGTCGTTTTCGTCGTTCTTATCGATTGTGTTCGTCTTTCCGATTAGGTGCCGACGAGTGTATTGATTCCGTGAGCGATCCTCAGCAACAAATTGACCAGCAACAGCGAGGCAAGCAGTTTGATCATTTCCATCATTGTCCCATTACTTTAAAGCTTAATATTTTGTTTCACTTATATGTATGCATGCTACTTTGTGTTAAAATATCGCTAGCAATCCTATAGTTGCATAATCTGTAGGAATTGTTTATCCTCTACTACCCATGAGCCTAGGTTATTTGCTGTGGTTTGAGCTCGTTGGATGAGCTCTTATCACTTAGTAGTTTACGTTAACATTGCTTAGCCATGCTTAGTTATCGGTAGTAATGGGCGATCATCGGCTTAGTCGATGGTCTTGATCACTCAAAACTGATTATTACTCCTATATGTCCAGCACTTGTGCTTTGATTAATTTGTAAAATCAAAAACTGAAAATAAAAGATTGATTTAGACTTGGGCATATTGGATGGATGGTGTGGTTTTTGGATGTGGTGGTATGCCTGAGTCAACAAGGACCGAATTCTTGCGCCATTGATCCAAGCAATTATGCGTGCTAACCACACGAGGGGGATATGGGACCTCTCTTGACTAAGTACTTTGGGCGGTGCTAATTGGGGTCGCTCGGTTGGTGTGTTTTAAAGATAAAATGTGTGTGTGTGTGGTGTGGGAATGGAGCAGTGGCAGGCCGGTTAGGCTGTCCATTGGGTCCTTATCCCCGTGGGTTGTGCGGGTCAAAATTAGCATCGCCCATTGGAAATGTCTCAGAGGACTTAGCCGTGCCGGCATACCAAAGGTAGTGTGCTTAAAGGAAAGGCGGTCTGACGTGTGGGTACATTGGTACACCCCTGCAGGGATAAAACTATTCGAATAGCCTCGTCCTAGGTTATGGACACGCTTGGTTATTTCCCGTAAGAATTAGACTACAACCTTTAATTAAAACTTGACATGGTTGGTATGAATGGGTAATTCATGCTATTGTTGTGGTGACTATTGGGTTAGTCACTTCCAGGATTGTTGTTGTCATCTACTTATTGTTATTATCGTTGTTAAACTTGGTATTTGAATGTTAAAAACAGGTTTGATAACTTGCCTTTAAATGTATTACCTTATTGCAAATAAATGTTGCTTTATGCTAAATGAGACATACAACCTCCACTTACATAAAGCTTGCATGTAGCATATGTTATAGGCTGTTATCTTACGTAAGTCTTATGAGTACTTTATGTACTCATCTGCCCGTGGTTGTGGCATTTTGTGGCTTTTGTTGCAGAGGAAGGAGGTGAGCTCCAAGAGCCTCACTTTTGTGCTATGTGTTGCGCTTCTTGACGACTAGCTTGGCGGTCGGTCGATGCCTAGGGTTAAGGCACACCGATTGGCTTTGTGTTATAGCCATCTTTATGGCACTTTTGCTTCATTGTTATCTTAGTAGTACTTGTTGTTATTTGGCCAGAAGGCCCCTCTTTTGTAATAACCTATCTTTATTAATATTAACTTCTGGTTTGTTGCTTATGTACTATGTGTTTGAATGGAATTGATGCAATCTTTTGTTATGAGGTATGTATACTGCATTCTGGGAAGTATACATCTCTCGAGACCGGGTTTATTTGGTTGATAATACTAGGGTCAATTGGATGACTAAGTATTATGAGCCTAATAAATCCGGGTGCTCACAATGCCTAAGTCGCTGACATGTGGGACGGAGGCAAAACGATTAAAGAAAATTTGATTCAAAACATTCTCCTAATGAGTCGCTGACATGTAGGACCCACGTCCACTTAACTGCACAGCACATTGTGCGTATAGATCGTCGGTCTACGCACTATGCTTGTGAACCGAGCCACTAACAAGTGGATCCCACTTGTCGGTTTAAATGAAAATCAAAATAAAAATGAAAAATACGCTTTTAGTTTTGAGGAGAATACGCTTTCCTTACTGGAAAGCGTAAATGTCAATAGTGCATGCGCGAGATTATGCTTTCTCTGTTAGAAATCGTATTTCTCATTTTCTCTAGATTTATCAAACCGAATAGAATTCAAACCTTAATAACTTTAGCTACATAACTCCAAATCAAGTGATTTTTATTTCTAAATTCATCTGAAATCATGACCCACCAGAATATGTAAAAATATTTGATGTTGGTCACTCTTGAATTTATTAGTGTTATTTAATTCATTTTTGGCTCTTTTTGATTTAGACGTCGATTGCTTGAGTGATTATTGCAATGACCAACCTGATGAAACACGGTGGCCCGATCTTCCGATAGGTTCAATTGATTTCGTCGTGAGGACATTGGCGCTTTGAGGCTTCCGACCCGCAGATCGTCACCTCGCAATTCGCTACACCCGCACGACTGTCGTTATCAACCATGCTTGGACGCCATCGACCTTACCACGAGGGTTATGGTTCCTTCAAGCAATCGAAGCAACTCACAAGAACAAGGTAGATGCAATCTGAATTATATTGTGAATATGGATGAAGTTCACAAAGTGGGGTTCCTCAAACCGAACAAGCGGCGAAACTGCAAAGTGGCAGAATAATCTAAGTACAACCCAACCCTAAACTGTGGCGGCTGCTGCACATATATAGGGGGGGGGAATGTGAGGAGGTCGACCTAGGGTTGTGCTACCATGGGGAGAGGCGTACACATCCTGGGCTTTTACCTTGACATGCTTACAAGGCCTTATTAGGCCCAAAATGGTGACACAGCATCTTACTTCAACGATTCTGACTAACTCCCATCGTGGTCATAGAGCGAGTACACCTGGTTGTAGAGCACGGAGAACTGGTCGTAGACCATGGGAATCTGCTCGTAGACCTTCTGCAACCCAAAATCTCTTCTCGGCGCAATCAGAGGGACTTTCTTTGCTTGGGCGCAATCAGCGCAGATGACCAGGACTTGACGGATCCTTCCCATTATTCCTAAGTATAAAAGATCACAATTATTAGGTAGTACACCATTCTGCATAGATAAATTATTAGCACCTAGAAAACGAGCTCACCTCATAATTTAAGTGACGTGCACGAGCTCTTGTCATAGGGCCTTGTAGTTTAGCAACCGGATCTGGAAGGTTTTGTGTAGTGCATGTATCCGAAGGAGTGATGTCCTCATCATCCTCCCCCTCTTGAATTGGAGTCGTCCTCGACTCAAGGTCATCTTCTTTCCCCAAGTATGGCTTCAAATCTGTAGGACTGGTCGTGGACCTGGTCGTAGGACTGGTTGTAGGACTAGTCGTAGAGCTTGAGACCTGGTCGTAGATCGCAGAGAATAGGTTGTAGACCTTCTGTAACCCAAAATCTCCAGGAAGCTCCAATTGATATGCAGCACGGTTTGGCAAAGTCGCTCTCGGGGTCAAATCGATGTGATGCTCTATCCCTCGAATACGTGGTAATCCTGGGGGTTCCTTAGCGGGAAATACATCCACATACTCCTGCCAAAGGTTAGCAATAGTAGGATGCAAAGAGCTAGATATATTCTCAAGTGAAAATAAAGCATCTTTGCATATCAAAGCATAGCATGGCAGCTCATTATCACAAATGTCAGCAAGTTCAGATTTAGTGGCAAGCATAGAACAACTCTTCAATTTAATTCCTTCTGACTTAGATCTAGGTGCCACTTTCTCCCCTTTAGGTGGGAAAACATGTTTTTCTACTTGCTGATTTTCAGAATCATGTTCAAACTTCATCTTTCACAATTTCAACGGGTGTTAAAGGCAACAACTTAATATTCTTACCCCTATGTGAGAACGAGTAGGTATTAGCTCTACCATTGTGCAAAACATCATTATCATATAACCAAGGCCTACCGAGCAACAAAGAGCATGCTTGCATAGGCACTACATCAAAGTCGGCACTTTCTTTGTAATTACCAGCTAAAAATTGCACTCTCACAACCTTGTTTATCTTTAACTTACCACACGAATTGAACCATTGGATGTAGTAGGGACGTGGGTGTGGCTGTGTGGCCAAGCCAAGCTTCTCGACCATCTCAAAACTTGCAAGGTTATTGCAGCTCCCTCCATCAATGATGACTTTACAGGCTCTCTCCTTCACGAGAAATCTGGATTGAAACAAGTTGTGCCGCTGATTTTGCTCTGCTCTCTCCACTTGTGCGCTCAGCACTCGCTGCGCAACAAGGCTCACATGATTCCCTGTTTCAACCGCAGGTATTACTTGTTCCTCTACATCATCAGCATCACTGTCTATCTCGTCTCCTCCACCTGTAATGTTAGCTGCAAGTACATTTTTATCCTCAATATCGCTAGCACTTACATATCCTCCGTCCGCAGTGGCAAGGTATGCTCGCTGACTTGGGGAGTCCCTCATGATGTGGCACATTCCCTTGCAACGGTGGCAAATAATCCCAGTCGTACGGCCCGTGGAAGCAACCGAAGAAGACCTCTTGGCTGGGGCATGCACACTAGTAGATTTGCTTACCTTGGGTGCATGTGATGGTGTCGGAGGTGCTGCTGAACGCGCCCTACTCGAGGAGGGGGAAGTAGACCGTGTAACCGAAGGTGGGACTGTTTTAACTTGCCCCGGTGTTGCTCTTGGTGTAGATGTGCTTCCAAAATTGTTCCTTGGCCTCTGCTGCCGTCCCTGCAATTCCTTTTCTGCCAAACATGCAAGTTGAAACAATCTAGGGACACTATCATATTCTTTGTAATCAACTATGTCCTGAATTTCACGTGTTAATCCTCCATAAAAACGTGCCATCGCAGCCTCTTCATCCTCAATAATATCACAACGCAACATACTAATTTGTAGCTCCTGATAATATTCTTCTACGGATCTATTGCCTTGGGTCAAGCGCTGCAATTTCTTAAGCAAGTCATGTTTAAAAGAAGGTGGAACAAATCTGCTACGCATAGCAACCTTTAAAGCATCCCAAGTAGTAGGCGCTAATCCATCATTGCATACCCTATTCCACCAAATGATGGCAAAGTTTTTAAATTCACTTGTGGCTTGTCTAACTCTATGCACTTCAGAACTAAGTGAGCATTAAATTTCATTCTCTACCGTCAACTCCCAATCTAGATATGTTTCAAAGATCATAAGCACCCACAAAAGATGGTATAGTGAATTTGACTTTAGCATATGGATCATCATTAACACGTGCATTATGTTGCTGAGCGTTATTACCTCTCATACCTTGACGGTTGAAGTTCAACTGGTTCCGTTGTCGTGCATCAAAGGCGTCGTGGTTGTGCATCTCATTATCATTGTCAAACTCATGGTCATGGGCTGCATCATGAGGATCCACACACCCATTGTTCGGTGGTTGATTGGCCAAACCATCAATGCGTGTATTGAGCATTGCGATACTATCATTGAGTTGCTGCAGTGTAGCATTTGTTTCTGCAAACTTCCTATCAATGTCATCATTAATAGCATGGCGGTGCTCATCCAACACCCTCGTGAGCTCTTCCCTCAAAACACACTCTTGCGCTTCCAATTCCTCACCTGCCATGGTTAGTAGGAGACAAAAGACAACACAAAGATATTATCCCTATCAACTACTAGGTGGTGGAAGGTGGAAACACACACTCTCAAGCGTCTTACCAGGTTCTTATGAATTTCTTACCAATTACAGCAGGTGGTATGATCGGAGAAGGTGGGATGTATGACCGCGGCGGAGTCGAATTGCGAGGATCCAAATCTGAGGGCCAAAAGTATGTGGAGCTCGGATAGGCAATGTTTCATAGCAAGGAATAGCAATTAATGAAATCAGATTAGCAACGCTGAATCAAAGTCCACGGTACTCGTCACAATTGTTGGCCCAAACGCGTTCCTAGAACTAGCTCAAGCAAGCTAAAAAAAAATAGGGTAGATACAAGCACAAAGGAACAAAATTCACAAAGCAACTGATTTCTCCTGTGGGTGGTCATGGACCAACTGAGGGTGGTCGTGAGCCACCTGAGGGTGGCCGTAGACCAACTGAGGGTGGTCGTGAGCCAACTAGGGGTGGTCTCTCTCTTCTTTTTTCTTTTTTTTGCTTCTCTCTTCTTCTTTTTTTGACTGCTGAAACCCAACCTAGGGTTCCTTTTTTTTCTTTTTTCTTTGCGAAAGTGACCTTGACTCACAACTCTTCAAAACCCTCTTCTGGGTCTAGGGATATATATAGGTCACAAACTTTTTTCCGGAGAGCAGGGGTATAAAGGTAATAAAAAGATACTCTCTCTCTCTCTCTCTCTGAACTTTGGCTAGGTGGACGAAAGGGAAGGTGGTCGACTCCGAGTAGGTGGTCAAACTCGAAGAGGTGGTCGAATCCGAGGAGGTGGTCGAACTCGAGGAGGTGGTCGAATCCGAGGAGGTGGTCGACTCCGAGTAGGTGGTCAAACTCGAAGAGGTGGTCGAATCCGAGGAGGTGGTCGAACTCGAGGAGGTGGTCGAATCCGAGGAGGTGGTCAAATCCGACTGGGCGGTCGAACCCGAGGAGGTGGCGTATCCGTCTAGGTGGTCGAACACGAGGAGGTGGTCGAACTCGAGTAGGTGGTCGAATCCGACTGGGTGGTCGAACTCGAGGGGGTGGTCGTATCCGACTAGGTGGTCGAATTCGAGTTGGGGGGAGTCGAAACTGAGTACGTGGTCGGATGAGGGTGATGATACGATCTCGGCTATAGAAGACAAAACAACGGATGCAGCCAAGGGCAAGCCGAGATACACGATGACTAAAACAACAAAGACTCGATGCTAGAAACTAGATCATGATGACTAGACCAGCAACAAAGACACTGATGATGGTCTCGAATTCAACAACGTGAAAACTAAAAACACAGCTGCGAAAGGCACAAAGTGGTTTGGACAGCGGAAGAACTAAGATCTAACACTTTTTGTGGGGCAATTTTCTGAACTCTAGGTGATGGAAAACAACTAACAAAAGGGGATAAATGAGATTACCTAACGGGCAACCTGGTGCTCTGATACCACTTGATGAAACACGGTGGTCCGATCTTCCGATAGGTTCGATTGATTTTGTCATGAGGATGTTGACGCTTTGAGGCTTCTGACCCGCAGATCGTCACCTCGCAATTCGCTACACCCGCACGACTGTCGTTATCAACCACGCTTGCACGCGATCGACCTTACCACGAGGGTTATGGTTCCTGCAAGCAATCGAAGCAACTCACAAGAACATGGTAGATGCAATCTGAATTATATTGCGAATATGGATGAAGTTCACAAAGTGGGGTTCCTCAAACTGAACAAGCGGCGAAACTGCAAAGTGGCAGAATAATCTAAGAACAACCCAACCTTAAACTGTGGCGGTTGTTGCACATATATAGGGGGGGGGGACGTGAGGAGGTCGACCTAGGGTTATGCTACCATGGGGAGAGGCGTACACATCCTGGGCTTTTACCTCGACACGCTTACAAGGCCTTATTAGGCCCAAAATGGTGACACAACACCTTACTTCAACGATTCTGACTAACTCCCATCGTGGTCGTAGAGCGGGTACACCTGGTTGTAGAGCTTGTAGACCTGGTCATAGAGCACGGAGAACTAGTCGTAGACCTTGGGAATCTGGTCGTAGACCTTCTGCAACCCAAAATCTCTTCTCGGCGCAATCAGAGGGACTTCCTTTGCTTGGGCGCAATCAGCGCAGATGACCAGGACTTGACGGATCCTTCCCATTATTCCTAAGTATAAAAGATCGCAATTATTAGGTAGTATACCATTCTGCATAGATAAATTATTAGCACCTAGAAACGAGCTCACCTCATAATTTAAGTGACGTGCACGAGCTCTTGTCATAGGGCCTTGTAGTTTAGCAACCGGATCTGGAAGGTTTTGCGTAGTGTGTGTATCCGAAGGAGTGATGTCCTCATCACAACCAACCATATATTTAGAACAGCAAGAGCAAGGCAAGCACCTCCTTTGATCATATTGATCTCAGTATTTTACTTACTGTACTTTGTTTTGCAAAATCTATTATGCATGAGTGTATGTTTTGTATAAAAATGCTATGATTGGGAAATTGTAGTTGTAATCCTATTTGTTGCACATATCTCATTGTAATATTGATCCCTTACTGTTGTGGCCATTAGAATATGGGTTAGATAATATATAATGTCATTTGGAAATTTTTGAGTGCGATTAGCGCACAAATGCAACTAGAACGATAGATTTTCCAAAAAACTAATGAAATGACAATATGTTAAATTGTGAATTTGGGATATTTTGAAAAATATCCATAGGGGGTACCTCTGTTGTTTTGTATCAAAATAAAATGAAAACTTTAGTTTTTAGACACAAGCGAGTTATAATGTTTTCCGAAAAAGTGAGGATTGTGACTCACTAGTAGCTAGTGTGGAGATTCTCGCCCGTGGTCGATTAAGGACTAAAGCCAGCAACTCCAGGACTAAGATCTAATCGTTCAACTGTATGTGCTAGTGTGGGATGGCCATAGCTAACTAAGTTGTTGAAAACTAACCTTGCATGAGGGGTATGCAGTAGACGTGCGAGCATGATTGGTTAGGCATGCCGACATAATGGTGAATGCCTCACCGAGACGGGTATACCCAGGTGATGTGTGAAAAACATAGCACTAAGACGGGTATACTTGGGTGAAGTGAGGGACTCACTCGACGGAGGGTATCCGGGTGAATGAGGATAAACATTCGATGGGCTACATTCGACGGGCTAAGTGCAAGGGTTGGACTAGATGATGTAAAGGCTGTGTTGTGAGCTCTAGACTACTTACCTACAGTAGTGAGTAGTGATATAGAGAATTCCAGGCTAACTAGAATATTCGCGTACTCTGGGTAAAGTTGTACACCTCTATAGATTAAAAATCTATTTAAATAGTCGTGCTCGTGGTTATGAGCATGCTTAGTGCGGCTGGTATGGCTGTAGCTTTGATTTTCAAAAACTATTTTGTCACAAAATTTGGGTAATGACATGGGGTTTTTATTTTGAGTTAACTGTCATGTCTATGGCTGAACATAACTTTCACTCGCAACCGAGGAGGGTTGCGGGTTGTTGTCATTATGCCATTTCTATGGCGGAACATAATTTGTGGCTCGCAGCCGCGGAGGGCTATGAGTTGTTGTTGTTGTTATCGATATTATTTGTTCAATTCTTTACTTATTGTCTTGTACTTACATATTTAACTGCTCTTTTCAAATTCCGTTGTAAATTACTACTTATGAATATTGCAAATAAAAATGGCTTTAAGCAAAATAATTTGTAGAGTAGAGCTTAATACTTTGATAGCCTTGCATTTAATATAATTTTGCAATACACTACGGTATTTGGTCGACGACCACGCCCTCTTCCTCGGCCTACGGTACTTGCACCACGCCTTTGGATGGTGGCTCTCTTGGGTGCCATCTGAGAGAACATGTGAGGCTTAGTACTAGAGGATATATATGAGGGTTCACTAGCCCTCTAAGGTACAACAAAAGAACTTGAACCAAACACGGAAAACTTTTAAATACAATACAAAGCCTAAGATGGTTGCATCACATTAATAGTAAGGGGTTAAGCATTACATGACTTCTAATACATAGCATATATGCCATGCTAAGCCATGACACCAAATTACACAACACAACATTTACTAGACTAGGTAACTCAAAAGAAAAATGCTTGCAACCCAAAAGACTGCCCTAGCAAGCACTGCTAGCTAACATAGACTACTGCTCCATGGGGTGCTGACCACCACATGTGGTGCAGTTCCCTGGGGAGCGGAAACAGGAATGGCTGCGACTAAAGCTGGGCGACCGGGAATAGGAGCAGGAACGAGAGAGACTATGTCTCGGCTGGGGTCTCTGATGTCGATGATGGGCGGTGGATTGGGACGTCGCACGCTCTTTCACGCTATGATCCTGATGCAGGGTCCAAGAGGTCGAGATGGCACCGGGTTGCTAGGGATGATGGCGGGCGCAGGAGGTGCTGGAGCATACATCGTGGCGGCGACTACAGTCCGCTCCACTCAACAACAGAGTAAACTCAAAGGGAGAGTAGGGGTAAGAACAGATCTAAGAGTGATGAGTAGGAGCAATAATTACACTATATTTTGTCCAAAGCTTTTCTTAGTTTTTGAAAATAAGACTCAATTCCATAGGCACAACCAGTCTAACTAAGGCTTCTACAGTCGTATGCTCTGATATTAACTCCGTCGGACCTGGATTTAGTCAATCCAGAATCCTCTGTGAAACCACTACACTATTCCCTGGATCAATAGATAGTGCTTAAAGATACATCACTGAATCATTTCATATAGGACGTAAACCATATCATTCATTATTTTACAAACATCAGAGTTCACATAGATCATATCGGGTCAAGTTTACAATAGGGCTGATCAGGCCAAATGGATACATTACATAACAATGGAAGTGGTAGCAGAAGCAAAAGGGGTAAGGAATATCTCGCCACTGGCAAGCGACTGAGGTAGCCTATGTACGACCGATATTACCCAAATACTTGGATAATATTGGTGCACGCAAGAACTGACTTAGCCAGCTAGACTGGGGTGAGACCTAGACTACTAGAGACTAAACTAATCTCCACCGTCTTGTTGACCATCAACCTCTAGATCCTCGTAGTATGCATAGTGTCCTTGGTCCATGGCTTCTGAGAGATCTGGGAGAGAGCGAGAGTGAGCACAAGCAACAGTGCTCATGAGCCAACACACAGAATGCAATAGATATACATGCAAGGTTTAACAAGGATGGCTCGGATTCTTTTATTTGCTAAAAGAAATGTTTTGTAATTACCATAACTAGAAGTTCACCCGCACCATATGGTGCGGTACAGATCAGTTGGCGACAAGTCAAAAGCGAGATATATTAGATAGACTATCTCATTTGTAGCGTGTTTCGTAGTTTAGTGTAGCATCTGTTGAAATAGCAAAATAGTTATTATCTGCACATCGATATAAAGAGGAGTGACGAACGGATCTTTATATACAAACTATGATCGATCTCGGACATAGGTGAGTTGTAAACATTTAAAAAAGCGAGCAAGGAAACAATACGTGGATAGCGCGGTAGGAAGAACAAAGATCTAAAAGCAAGTTTAGAAATTAAATAGTAGTATTGTTGGTGCCACCGATGTGGGAAACTTTATACAAAAGGTTTGCAAGCGCAAATCTGAGCCTGAAGAATACACAGAAGTCAATAAGCACACTTAGAAATTAGAAAGTAGTATTGGCGATGGCATTTGAATCATGAATATGTACATAAAAGGTTTGACAAAGATAAATAGAGGCACTAAGAGTATGCAAATCACTATATGGTAGTGGTGGATAGTACTAATGAAACATATGTACAAAAGCGATGTGTTGTTCTGCCGCAGAAATGTCGATGGTGTTGCTCGTTAGTTGAAGTCCTTTGTAGGAATGTAATGGATGAGGAAATCAGTAAAAAATGTTAGCATAGTACGTGATAAGACTCTTTTAGTTGAAAAATAGTAGGATAAGCTACCTGAGGGCATGTAGTCTCATGTAGAGCGGGTCTGTTAGTCTTTAGATGTGGGTGACATCCTCTTTCTAATGGATGGATCAATTTTAGAATGGGTAGTCATTGATCACGCACCTTGGTAATAAGGTGAGTGTATTGTTATGTTGTAGGAAATTATAGGAAGCAATAAATCTAACATGTTGAATTGTCTGTGATGTATTGCGTCAGGAGTGCGTACCTCTTAGTTGGAAGGCAAATTGCACGAAGCAATAAGATTAACTTATTTACAAAGAAAATTCGGTAGCCTTCTTGACATAAGTAGTGTGCTACCTTCTTGACCCCTTGATGTATCTAACGTGGCTAGAATCATTCAAGGCCATAGTTTAGTGTGTTGTTAAGTCCACAAAATAAATAACGAAAAAATAAGATTATCTTACCATTGTGAAAATTGTAAGATTTAACATTAGTGTGATACCTCATAGTCTCGACAAATTATCCCTATTATTGAAGAAGGTAAGTATCTGTGAAAACTTTGATCTGGCGACTTAATTGAAAAAAGCTGGTGCAAGGCTCACACAATGAACAATAGATGTTAATGGAGCTAGAGGTAAGAACTCATCGACCTATTTAAGAGAGGTAAAGTGGCCAAGAAAGTACTTTCTGATGCTAAAATCCAACATTGCTTTAAAGAGCAAGTTCTTGTGTTAACAAAAATGTTGCCAAATCAAATTATATTTATGTTACATGATAGATAGATAGCTACGATGCATAAGTCTAACTGCAGGAAATTTAATGGATGCGTGTTATTCATATAGTGAAACTTTGGAAGGATTTTCTTAGGACTTTAGTATAGTTCAGAATATATATAGTAAAAAAGCTACGCTGCAAGTATATGGATAACGGCTGAATATATAAAAGGAGAATAAAAAATAGTTTGAATGTTACCTTAAGAGTAGTGGAGTGCTCTTGCTGTCATGGTAGCAGAGGTGTTATGATTTGTGTATCTGTTTGGTACAGTGGTTAAAAGCTAGCAGCAACCTGAGAGATGCTGTGAGGAGGCACAGCTACATCTTTTATACCTGTCGACTGCGAGAGGATGTGTCACAAGAACGAAAAAGAGATGAATGTTTTTTTTGGGGTGAACTGTTTCTAATTTTTTTTTGATGCATGTAAGCTAGATGGTAGCAGCACACTGAATAGATGTAATTAGGTACGCACAATGAGTATACATAGGAGACATTTTCACTGCCAAAAACAAAGTTTATCTGAGAAATGACATAACAATTTATATACAAAAGACAATCTAATGGCGAATCTAAGAAATATATATAAAAGACAAATTAACAGCACCATATAATGTAATGTTCACATATTCACGCAGATCTGCAAGAACAATCGGATTCTTAGTTAGCAACAGTACTGAAATTTTCAAGAAAAGCATATGCTTGAATCCTTCACAGAATCAGAGTGGAAAAAACAGTAGTCATAAACCTTATCAACCTCTCCAGTGGTGGAAATGGGTTTGCTGCTAAAGTAAAGAGGCAGTCATCAGTTAGAACCACCCAAAATGCTTTGGAATGATGCCATGTAAGCTAGATAGTAGTATTCATAAATCTTATCGATCTCTCCGGTGGTGGAAATGGGTTTGCTGCTAAAGTAAAGAGCAGTCATCAGCTAGAATCACAAAAAATGCTTTGCAATGATGCCATGTAAGCTAGATAGTAGTATTGCATTGTTTAGCTGTAAGTAGCTCCGCACAATGAGTAAACATAATATGAAAGAGGGATTGTTTTCAGGTAATGTAAGGATATAGCAAATAAGCAAACATAGGTGATGTTGTAGGCATATTTTTTTTGCAGGCTGAGAACAGCCTTAATAGAAGATATTGGCTAGGAAACTGAAGATACTATTAATTTAGGTAGGTATTTACTTAGTTATTTTGATAAAGTAGATGTACTATGCAGTAGAAGTAATTTAAGCAAACATAACACTTTCTTAGTTTGTTTCCAGTAGTAGATTTCTTAGTTTGTTTCTCTTCGCCCACTCGCCCTGTGTATTTCACTGTCCCTGTAATTGGTTACTTTTTGTATTAATAAAGTTTGTTCAGGACGGCCCTAAAAAGCCCGCCATAGTTCATTAAAAAACCATATGTGATCCAGCAACAATTCATAGTCCTGAAAATTGTGCTACAGTGCGTTTGCCCAATGTCTGTTTAGTAACTTTGTGGTCGTTTCATTACAAATGTAACACCCTTGTTAGCGACAGTTAATAATAATTTTTGAACCAATATAAGATATGGCATTAATAAAAGATATTGGCTAGGAATCTGAAGACACAGTCAATTTAGATAGGTATTTGCTTATATTGATAAAGTAGATGTGTTATGCACAATCTATAGCAAAAAGAAAATATGACAAACCTAATCAATAAGATAATCGGATCTAGGATCTAAAAGCGCTTAGGATTTAGGGTTCTTCTTTGTTCTGTAGAGGATATGCATCATGAATAACCATAGTCAGAGAAGGAAACCAATTTAACTAAATCAAGCAGATGAAACATAAAGTGTCCTATGCTGGTTACATCCATGAAAGGGAAAATGGCATAATACTAATTCAACATATCTGAACATGGTTTATAAGTGTACTGATGTAAAGGAGATAAGAATTCCCATCGGATTCAGATAACAACCTCTCAAAAGATGGCATAACTATACATAGGAGACAGCATGATGGAGAGGCCAGTAGGTATCTTAAGGGTGCCCTTGCAATGACAACAGTTGAAGTACTTGCAATGACGGCACCTAAAGTAGATCTTGTGGTAGATCCGGTTGTTAGCAAAACTAAACAATGTGGATGAACCTAGTATAAAACACAGTGCACATTGAAAACGACACATAAAAAAATCTAAAATGTGGATGAATTTAGTACTAAACATAAGTGCATTATGTTCTTTGAGGATAGTTTGTCTTTGCCAGTGAGCACCCATTCATGGACTACTAATGCAATCATACCTTTCATGGATTACTATATGTAAGTTCATCCAACTCTTGAGAGTCTAAGATATAACAGAAAACTCAATGGGCTGCATTTAACTCTCGAGGTATCATAATATCTTGTCCAATACAAAATATGCATATTAGAATCGACATCATCAAATAAGGCAAAAACACGAATATATAAAGCACATGAAAATAATTTCATTACGACCTATCATGTGAGAGATAACAGATAAGGTATTTTCCATGCTGTATGGTAGCTTTTACCTGTCGAGATTCAAGATTGGAAACTGCCATTGCACCAACATAAGGTAGGATTTCAACAACAGTATCACCAAGACTTGCAACGAATGTGGATTCACAAGCCAACGCCGGAACGCATCCCCATTGCTCGATGCGGCAAGAATCAAGCTTGTTCTTCCTCTCATAGGTTTTATCCAGCTGGGAGTTCTATGAAGCAATTAATCAAGCACCTAGAGTGCACCGTAGAACTGGACATCTACACACAAAAATACGACCTCATACCTGCAATCAATCAGTTAGGGAGGAGCATGATGGGGAACGGTGATGAGCAGGGACCGAACAACCATAAGAAGTTAGGGAGGAACTGCTGCCCTAGGCATGAGCGGCAACTCACCATGTTCAGTGACATCGGCGTCCCCGCCACCACCGGGTGCGCCACTCGCCGCAGAGGCCGGCGTCCCAGATCCAGAGGCCATAGGCGGCGGGAGAGGAAGAGTGAGGGAGCGGCGGCGGCTGGGGGGCACCGAGGCGGTTGGGGAGGACGACCGAGTGGGCGGCGGCAGAAGAAGGGGGAAAGACGGAGCCAGCATGCCGGATCTGGAGAGGGAAACCCAGACCATCAGCGCCCTCGCCACCACCGGGTCCCTCCACGTGACCCACCTACCAGCCGGCGTCTCCGAATCCGGCGCAGCGGCGGTGAGGAGGAGGAGGAGCGGCTGCGGTTGGGGCACCGATCCGGGCCTTGCGCAGGGCGCCAAGGGCGATCTTGGGCGCGAGGTTGCATATGGTGAAGACGGGTTTGCTTGGTGGCCTGTGACCTAATCGGCAAGCGCGAGGAGAGGGAGGCACTGGGCCCCGGGCTGCGCCGCATGGCGGGGTGGGGCATGGGGCGGCGGGAGGCGAGGCGGAGAGGCGGTGGTGGAGGAAGGAGGCGGCGGTGTGACGAACCACCCTGTGATATACAGCAAAGGTCCGGGAGGACCCCTTTTTTTTGCGGTACTTCCCGGGAGGTCTACGGGACCTCCCAGGAGGTCTGCAAGACCTCCCGGAGGTCGTGGCCAACCACCGCCGAGGTCCACCAGACCTCCCAGAGGTCTTCAGGACCTCCTGGAGGTCTTGGCCAACCACCGCTTAGTAGCACCCTTAGTATATCACAGAGAGGTCCGACAGACCTCCTGTGCCAAGTCCCGTGGGACCTCACGGAGGTCCTGCCTGGCACCGAGCTAGTCCCAGAACAGTTGGCTAGCTCAAGCAGATCCAAAGACAAGTGTAATCAAATCCATACACAAGCTAAGAGGAGCAAGAGACAAAACAATAAATATAAATATATTAAGGACCAAACCGCCAAGCTTCTTACAGAGATGCCTCAAGGGCTACAAAGAATAACAAGAACAAATGGAAAGCAAAGCTTCAACGATAGGTCCAACCGATCAGCCCATCGCTGCTCGAGTGGAGGACGTCCCCTAGGTCACAAGGTCTCCAAAGACCTCTTCTTCATCGAGCTTTGAGCTCCTGGAACCTCCTCCACCGCCGATATGAACAGAGGGCAAAAGCCATGAGTACATTGAATGTACTCAGCAAGCCGTGAGGAATGTATGCATTAGATAATTATGCAAGGCTTGCCAAAAGAGAGCTGTAAGGTTAGTTGCATAAAGCAGTGTTTGACAATAAGTAATAAGTAGATTGAAAAGCTCAAGTTAAAACATTAGTACATAAATACATTTGATTTCAAAAGGGGCTGTGAGCACCCGCTCACACCCAAAGACACCCTGGAGCACCCACTCCAGACTACCCAAGCCAATCAGGAGGTCCGGTCATACCCATGACCAGGACCTCTCCCACGACCACCCTGGAGCACCCACTCCAGAGCTCCCCAACCAGCCCCTGGACCAACTAGTGAGCCAGCCATGACCCCTCTGGAGCCGGCCAAGGTCTCTTCAAGGCAAAGCCATGACCTCTCACCCAAGTGTCCAGGGAGCACAAGTTCACAAAGCTACCCCTTGCACCATTTCACTGAGCATGTCCATAACCAAGGACTTGGCTATTCGAATAGATTTTACACTCTGCAGAGGTGTACAACTTTACTCACAATCCACGATCTCTCCAAAGGCGGGTTCCGGCCACCCTTGCTCACTTCGAAGGTGAGCGATCTGAGAGCGACAAGGCTTTACAAAGCTTTGAATTGACTCGAGCTGCCCGCTAAGGTTTCGCCAATCCCCTTTGGTCTAGAAGTCCATGGCGTTATGGGGTGCCCCTCTGCGCCAACTAATCACACGCTCAACCCAAAGAGCCCCAAGCCAATCCATTGCTAATTATTCAGCCAGACCATTCCCATAAAATGATCTTGTGGTTGCACCGATTGGCCAGATCAATGAACACAAAGTAAAGTCCTTATTTGTGCTCAGCAAGACATCCACAACCCCAAAATGAAGCATCCACTACTCACTCCCGACCTTCTTGCCCGAGCAAAACAATTTGTAATTAACCCCGCCAAAAGACCACCCAGCCGGCACAACAATTATTAATGTGATCTCGCACCACAATCAACACAACTTAGGCATCCCGCCATAGTTGCTAACAATGGCACCAACCACAGGTTCCATATTTCAATTAGTCAAGATTATTAATTGATGAGGCATGATTCACAGACCCACATACGGTCCCAAAGTTGGCAATAACAAGGAATACCAACCAAAATATCCATCCTAAGGTGTCCAAAGAGTTCATGTCAACATGTTCGGTTCAAGTATATCAAGGAGGCATAATGTCAAGTAGGAGGATAGCTCTTGCCCAAAACATGCTTTATAAAGATAGCCATGCAAGTTTAATGAATCAAAATAGCTTTGCAAAGTGGGATCAAGATGATCAAG
Organism: Phyllostachys edulis; assembly: GCA_036346405.1. NCBI lineage: Eukaryota > Viridiplantae > Streptophyta > Magnoliopsida > Poales > Poaceae > Phyllostachys > Phyllostachys edulis. Next base: position 95,346,725 of record CM070545.1, on the reverse strand, counting down.
GGCCACGACTTGCCTCTGTTGGAGAAAGAAAAGCTTTATCAAGGAGCTTGATTCACGAGTTCTCAACGATCACCCAAATCTACACGTTCGCAAAAGAAACCAAATAAGCAAATAATTTCCAAGAAAACCAAAAGAACTTACTCAAAACCAAGAGAGAAGAGGAGATCCACAGGGAGGAGGAGGAGATCCACCAGGTCAGGAAGAAACCGAGGAGTTGAAATGAGGAGCAGGGAGGCAGCGGTGCCCTCTGGTGCTCTATTTAAAGAGCAAGGAACAGAGCACCAACCCAAAGAAGCGACTGTGTTCAAGGTTTTAGGACAAGGGCACCGCCACAAGGTACGAAAAGAAATAAAGAAAGCAAGGGATGTGACACAAAGTAGAAAAAGAGTACAAAGGTAGGTGGCAGCATTTAATGTGACTCGACCCACATTAAATGCACTAAGACTGCCAAAAGGGCGATCAAAAGGTCATGCAGACTACCAAAGGACATGGTCCACGGTCCAAATAGGAGGTCAAGGAGGAGGTCCAAGAAGGAGGTCTGCGAGGAGGTCCTTGGACCAAAGGGAGGTCTAGACCGCAAAGGTCTAAACACAAAAGGGGAGGTCTAAACCTAAAGGAGGTCCAAACACAACAAAGAGGTCTGAACCTAAGGAGGTCTAAACACAACAGGAGGTCTGAACCTAAAGGAGGTCCAAACACAACAGGAGGTCTCAACTCGAGGAGGTCCAAACACACAGGAGGTTTGAACCAAAGGAGGTCCAAACACAACAGGAGGTCTCAACTGAGGAGGTCCAAACACAATAGGGAGGTCTGAACCTAAAGGAGGTCCAAACACAACAAGGAGGTCTGAACACGAGGAGGTCCAAACACAACAGGAGGTCTGAACTCGAGGAGGTCCAAACACAACAAGGAGGTCTCAACCCGAGGAGGTCCAAACACAACAGGAGGTCTGAACCTAAAGGAGGTCCAAACACAACAGGAGGTCTCAACTGAGGAGGTCCAAACACAACAAGGAGGTCTGAACCTAAAGGAGGTCCAAACACAACAAGGAGGTCTCAACCCGAGGAGGTCCAAACACAACAGGAGGTCTGAACCTAAAGGAGGTCCAAACACAACAAGGAGGTCTCGAACACGAGGAGGTCCAAACACAGCAGGAGGTCTAGACCACAAAGGTCAAAACACAAAGAGGTCCTAAGGATATGAGGTCCAAAAGACAAAAGATAGCCGGACTTCAAGGGAGATCCAACCCTCAAGCAGATCTAGACCCCAAGGAGGTTTAAATCACGAGAGAACCAGACCTCAAAAGAGGTCCCAAGCGCAGGGGGTAAGGCGCCGAGGAGGCGCCGAGAGCGGGAGGTCTGACGGTCAAAATCTCCCAAAAGGGAAAATCCGACGACCAAGATATCAAAAGGAGAGGACCTCAGCGGTCTAGATCGAAGGGTGCGGGGAGGTCCTGACGGTCAAGGATATTCAAGATTAGGAGGGTGGTCTTTACAAAAGACCAGCAAGGATCGAGGAGGTGGTCCTTGCAAAACAACCAGGGGGAGGTCCTGACGGTCAAGGATATTCAAGATTAGGAGGGTGGTCTTTACAAAAGACCAGCAAGGATCGAGGAGGTGGTCCTTGCAAAACAGCCTGCCGGGAGGTCTGACGGTCAAGGATATTCAAGATTAGGAGGTGGTCTTTACAAAAGACCAAAGAAGGCTAGGTCGTCGATTTAGATCGGACGGCCCTTAGGTGAGAAAGGTAAAGCCTTAAGCGTCTGACCACAAGAGTCAAAAAGAGGGTCCAAGCGCTAAGGAGGTCTTGGGCACGAGGAGGTCTGGACCTTTGGATCCAACGAAGGGAGGACACGGGCGGCTAAGATCTCGAGAGAGGAGGTCCTAACGGCGAGATGTCAACAAGGGGAGGTCTGCGGCTAAGATCTCCAGAGAGGAGGTCCTAACGGCGAGATCTCGACAAGGGGAGGTCTGAGCGGCTAAGATCTCCAGAGAGGAGGTCCTAACGGCGAGATCTCAACAAGGGGGAGGTCTGAGCGGCTAAGATCTCGAGAGGAGGTCCTAACGGCGAGATCTCGACAAGGGGAGGTCTCGAGCGGCTAAGATTTCAAAGAGGAGGTCCTAACGGCGAGATCTCAACAAGGGGAGGTCTGAGCGGCTAAGATCTCTAGAGAGGAGGTCCTAACGGCGAGATCTCAACAAGGGGAGGTGAGCGGCTAAGATCTCGAGAGGAGGTCCTAACCGCGAGATCTCGACAAGGGGAGGTCTCGGCGGCTAAGATCTCGAGAGGACGTCCTAACGGCGGATCTCGACAAGGGGAGGTCTGCGCGGCTAAGATCTCGAGAGGAGGTCCTAACGGCAGATCTCCACAAGGGGAGGTCTGAGCGGCTAAGATCTCCAGAGAGGAGGTCCTAACGGCGGATCTCAACAAGGGGAGGTCTGGCGGCTAAGATCTCGAGAGAGGAGGTCCTAGCGGCCAGATCTCAACAAGGGGAGGTCTCGAGCGGCTAAGATCTCGAGAGAGGAGGTCCTAACGGCCAGATCTCAACAAGGGGGAGGTCTGTATGAACACAGGGGAGATCCAAATGGGCAAGGGGAGGTCCCAAAGGAACTCTGGGATGCCCAAATGACCTCAGAGGTTACAAGAGAACGCTAAGAGAGGTCCACGGGGAGGTCCAAACAAAGAAAGAGGTTTAGACCAAGGGAAGATTCAGTCAAAGATGAAAGCTTAAACCCAAGGGGAGGTCTAAGCACAAAGAGATTCAAGCCAACAAAGGGAAAGTCCAAACAGAAGATTACAAAGAGAGGTCCAGAGAACAGAAGGGGTTGAACCTATAAAGAGGTCCGGCTGGGAGGAGGTCTGGGCGAAAGGAAGGACCCAAGAGAGGATGTCTCCAAAAGGGAGGAGAGACTATCTGGAGGACAAACAAGGCCAAGAGAGAAAAAAGAGGCTAAAAGCCAAAGAACGACAATAACTCGGCTCAACCAGAAAGGGATTAATTTGAAGTTTGGTTAGTTCAAGTTAAACCTCCAAATTTCTGAAATCTTCAAATTAAGCTTTGAACTCTCAACAAAAGCGAATGGTTATTATTTTTACAAGCTTTTCAAAATTGGAAAACGGGGCGTTCTGACTGCTGATGGGGTTGGGAGGCGGCGAGGGAAAGGGAGGAGAGGGATTGGTGGAAGGAGGGCCGCGGCGCGGGCGTGGGGCGGCCAAGTGGGAGGCGAGTGGGAGGCGGTGTTGGAGGAAGGAGGAGGCTGCGATGGGGTTGGGAATTGGAAGGAGGAGGCGAGGATGGGGAAAATGGCAGCTGCGCAGAGCAAGGAACGATTGGAGGGTTCGAGACGCAGGAGACGTGGGGCTGGCCGCGAGCGAGCGCCTGGAGCAAGCGCAGGAGACGGTTCATCACGACGCCATCGACGCCGGCCGTTCCGAATCCAAAGGCTGCAATCTTTCCGGGCGACATGGCAGGGCCGCTGAGCGCCCTTTCTTCCAGGAATTAGTTTTAGTAATTATGCATTTCTGTGACTTAGCCTTTTAACCAAATCCTATTTTATTAAAGAGAGAAGTTGTGCAATATCTATAACGGTGCAGATTACCTATACCTTATGCTTAATTTTGATTAGGGTTACATCCACCTTATTAGCAACACTACGGTACATTCACCTAGGAAAATCTAAAATCAGGGTTACATCAGTCCGATGAGTTTTCATCCCACTCACAAAATGTTTTTATAATAGAACTAACTCGAGTAAGTTCCCATGCCTGCCCATGACCATGGGCACAGTTGTTCGAACAGTTTATACTCTATAGACACTGTACACTTTACCCACAATAGATAACCATCTTGTTGTACTCCACACGTTTCCGTAGACATGTCAGTCAAAAAGATCATCACAAGGCCTTTACAATGCATCCCACAGTGTAAGTTACACCCACTAAGGTTTCATCTGAGGGTAGTTACACCTACCACACCCACGTCAACCACACCTAGACCCCCTCTTGCGCCACATGGTGGCTTACACTAGGGACACAACCCGAGTCCACGACGGCTTACACCAGCGACACGACTCGTGGGTCACTCCAATGGTGCAACACGCACTGGTAGATACTGATTATTTAGCCAGGTCAATACCATTATAGACTTGTGGTTGTAGTATTTTACATTAGGAGGTCATCACATGATTAAGTCCTTAAAGTCATCTCGGTGGTACATACCACATTCCACCATTTCTCATGCTACATTAGCACCAACCATCATACCATCCGCCCAGATGTGGTAACAGCAGGCTATTAGGGTTTTGAGAAGCACAAAACTAGGTTATCTCAAATATACCAATCATTTACCCCCAATGACTACACAAAATAAAGTTCATGATTTTAAAGATGATGATTAGGGCAATTGATGTCCTAGTACTTAAGCCAGACTAGCATAGCGCTTAAGTACAACCTATAGCTAGTAAAGTTACCACTTAATATCTAGGGTGACAAGGATCATGTGATTCAAATACCAAGGGATGGTATATTAATACTAAGATATCAAGTTGGCATAGATCTAACTTCAGGTTTAACATGCGTTTGCATAATGAATTAAGCATGCAATTTGATAATTTAAATAAATATAGATTTGCCAAAATGTAGGTTCAATATGATCAAAGTGTTGACATGCCTAGGTCAAAAGCAATTGGGTCTTGGAATTCTTGCGCTTGCTCAATCGAGGGCTCTTCCGCGTCCTCGAACTCTACTCGGACGATCGCGCCGGAAAACAAACAAACAAATGAGCAAAGCAAGTAAATACAAAGAAAATTCAAAAGAACTCCAAATTGAACAAAACCACTTCCAATAGAATGATCTTGAATTTAGAAAATTTTAGAGACAAGAATCATTGGAATCGGAGTTCTTATGATGGAGAACGAACATCCGGAAGTTTGATCTTCACATGAAATGATCAAAATCTGAAAATGGAAAGAATATACTATGGAAGATGCTATCTCATTTTTCACTTGCAAAGCAAGTACATATGATAACTTGGGCCCACCTGGAAGTGAGACAAGGAGGGAAAGAGGGAAGCAATCACATATATTGACATGTGGGGCCACTTGGTCATAGACTGAAAGCAACAACACAGAAGATCAACATACTCTACTACAAAACAGGCTATAGAAGACGCCTCATCATAGACGGTTCATTTGGAACCGCCTATGTTATTCTTATCACAGACGGTTCCAAAAAAACTATATGTGATACATACCTATCACAGACGGTTTATAACTGGAACCGTCTGTGATAAGTCACAGACGGTTCCTATTACGAACCGTTTGTGATAGTCTAGCTAATCACAGACGGTTCTATAATAGGAACTGTTTGTGAATTAGCACAGACGGTTCTTATTACAAACCGTCTGTGATAGTCTAGCTAATCACAAACGGTTCTTATTAGGAACCGTCTATGAATTATCACAGACGGTTCTTAATAAGAACCATCTGTGATGAGGGCTTATGACAAACGGTTCTTATTAAGAACCGTCTGTGATAATTCTGGCATTATAAACACCCGACACAACCCCTGCCGACACAACCCTTACCGACACAACCCCAACCGCTGGCTCTACAGATCTGTTGCTCCTCCCCTATGCACCACCTCCCTGCCCTAGCTCCTCCACCATGCTGCTCCTCCCCCATTGCGCCAGCTTAGAGAGGAGAAGGTCGGGACCCCTGCCCCTAGCGCCTCCTCCACCCATGCCTCCTCCCCATTCGCCACTCGCACCTTGCTGCCTCCACCCCCCCATTGCGCCACCTTAGAGAGGAGAAGGAAAGGAGGAAGCTAAAAAGAGGAGGAGAAGGGGAGGAGGAATGGATCGGAGGAGAAGGAGAAGGAGAGGAATCTCATGGGATATTTGGTATTTTCGTCGTGAGCTCTGAGGGTAACGATCTTTAACCCTTTATATTTGCTGTAGGTTAATCGCTAACAATATAAGCATGTTTGGTCAATAATTAAGAAGATTTTGTACTTGTGGTTTATTAATGTAATTTGACACTGATTTGTTACATGCGTATAGATGGACCAAAACTGGATGTACGGTGAGAGCCGTGTGAGTTAAGAGTACATTAATGGCGTGCTTGTTTTTAGAAGAGCCGCTGAGCAGGATATGTTGAAGAAGGGGATAAAATTTATGTACTGTCCATGCATTGATTACGGTAATCTGAAGATGTTTAACAACCCGGCGCAGATCGAAGCGCACTTGATTCGAAGGGGTTTCAAAAAAGGGTATACCTATTGGACCAGTCACGGTGAAGAGCAGATTACATAGGAAGTTAATAATGACGGCATCGCCGAGGAAGTCAACGATATGCTGGATGTGGACTGTGCTTTTGATGAGGATAGGTTGCACGATGACAATCTGGATCAGATGCTACGCGATGCAGAAGAGAACTACAGTGAGAGAGAGTTTTATAAATTCAAGGGCTTAATGGAGGACTCGGTGAGACCTTTCTTCCCTGGCTGCAAGCCGGAATACACAAGATTGTCAACCGTGCTTGAACTACTGAAATTGAAGGCAAGCAATGGTTGGTCCAATAAGAGTTTCATGGCGTTGTTAGATCTCCTAGCAGACATCCTTCTAGAGGGAAACGTGTTGCCCAGCACCACCTACCAAGCAAAGAAGGTTCTTTGTCCATTGGGAATGGAAGTAGAAAGAATACATACATGTCCAAACGATTGTATCCTCTACCGTAAAGAGTATGCAGACATGCATGTATGTCCTATGTGCAAAGCATCCCGATACAAGCATAAGAATACTACTAAGGTGAAGCTAGGACCTCCTGCTAAGATGTTGTGGTATTTTCCTATGATCCCACGTTTGAAGTGTTTATTTGCGAACCCAAAGGAGGCAAGATTGTTATGTTGGCACTCGGAGGAGCGTAAGAAAGATGGAAAGCTAAGACACCCTGCTGATTCTGCCCAGTGGAGAAACTTCGATCGGAGCTTCGAAGAGTTCGGTGTAGAACCGAGGAACATATGGTTAGGGTTGAGTACAGATGGAATGAATCCTTTCGGTAACATGAGCAGCCGACATAGCACCTGGCCCGTGAATCTATGTATGTACAACCTTCCTCGGCTGTGTATGAAGCGGAAGTATATTTTGATGTCACTACTTATCCAAGGGCCGAAGCAACCTGAGAATGATATTGATATGTACCTAGCACCATTGCTGGAAGATCTTATGACACTATGGAATGAAGGGGTATAGGTATGTGATGCATACAAACGAGAGAACTTCACTTTACAAGTCATGTTGTTCTGCACCATCAATGATTTTACTGTCCTTGGTAACCTGTCGGGCTTCAGTACAAAAGAAGCCAAAGCCTGTCCACACTGCTTAGATGCTACGGAGAGTGTATGGCTGAACAACTCGTGCAAAACTGTGTATATGCGTCACCGTAGGTTCCTTCCCAGGATTCACCCATACCGCAAAATGAAGAAACAATTCGACGAAAATAAGGAGGACGGTTTAGCTCCAAGGGCTTTTAGAGGGAAAGTGGTCTATGATATGGTTAAGGATATCGATGTTGTGCTTGGGAAGGGACGTGAATTAAGAACCCATCAGAAGAACATCTGGAAGAAGCGGTCAATTTTTTGGGACTTGCCTTATTGGGAGCACTTAGAAGTTCGCCACTGCATCGATGTCATGCACGTAGAGAAGAATGTATGTGATAGCTTGATTGGTCTCTTACTGAACATTAGTGGCAAAACAAAGGATGATGTTAACGCACGACGTGACTTAGTTGATATGAACATAAGGACCGAGTTAGCACCGAAAGAGAACAATAAAGGACGAACATACCTTCCCCCAGCTTGCTACACTCTGTCCAAGGCTGAGAGAAATGAACTGTGCTAGAGCTTGCATGGTGTGAAAGTCCCGTCTGGTTACTCTGCTAACGTTAAGAAACTTGTTTCTATGGAAGATTTGAAATTAATTAGTATGAAGTCTGATAATTGTCATGTGCTGATGACATAAATGCTTCCTATTGCAATTAGGAGTATCTTACCGAACTAGGTCCAAGTGGCAATCTTGAGGCTGTGTTATTTCTTTAACTCAATTGCTTAGAAGGTCATCGATCCCCAAGGACTAGATGCTCTGCAGGCTGAGGTGGTGACGACACTATGTCATCTTGAGATGTATTTCCTTCCGTCAATTTTTGATATCATGGTCCATCTCATTGTTCACCTTGTGAAAGAGATATAGATATGCAGCCCTATGTTCCTACATCATATGTTCCCGTTCGAGAGGTACATGGGAATTCTCAAGTCCTACATACGGAATCGATCTTGACCGGAGGGTAGCATCATCGAAGGTTATGTAACCGAAGAGGTCATTGAGTTCTACGTCGACTACATGGCTCAGGTGGAACCGATAGGTGTGCCTCTATCTTGTAATGAGGGGAGACTAGATGGTATCGGGACCATCGGAAGGAAATCAATCACTCCCGATCTGGATACGTACGCTCAAGCCTATTTCACGGTCTTGCAACACATGACCCAAGTGTCCCCGTACATCGACAAGCACAAAGACATGGTACGCCATGTAATCGGACCGGTCGGAGGTTTGGATCACGAGACAACCTGGCCGCGGTTCAACGAATGGTTAAAGGTGCGAATCACTGGGAGGTCATCAAGTGATGATACGCTACTATGGTTGGCAAAAGGGCCACAATTTACAATTGTGACATGGCAAGGATACGATATAAATGGGTACACATTTTATACGGCAGCTCAGGATAGGAAGAGCACAGTCCAGAACAGCGGTGTCCGCATAGATGAGTTTCACGAGCAGTTCAATACCGCCGGGGCACATGGGTTGAATTCCTACTATGGGTTCATAAAGGAGATTTGGGAGCTCGACTACATACTTTTTAAGATTCCCTTGTTTCGATGCGATTGGGTTAAACTTCCGCAAGGTGCGAAGGTCGACAAGTACGACGTCACCACTGTGAACCTCAAATGAGTCGGATACAAGGACAAACCATTCGTACTCGCTAAGCAAGTTGTTCAAGTTTTTTATGTAACAGACCCGGCAAATAAGAATCGCCACATAGTTCTTCATGAAAAAAGAAGGATTGTCGGAGTTGAGAATGTCATGGATGAGGAAGAGTACAATCAATTTGATGAGTTGCCCTCTTTCAGAGACGGCTTCAGGCTCGAGGAAGAACCCAGTGAGGAAGCTAGCTATATATGCGTTGATCATCATGAAGGGCTATATTTTAATTAAGAATTTACTCGATTGTAATTTATTCCATAACATGAGACATGTCAATGTGGACTTGCCATGTGTTATGGACTTGTAATCTCTTATATATTTTGATGTCAACGTGGAATTGTCATGTGTTAATGTGTTATGGACTTGTCATCTTTGATATTGATGTCAATGTGGACTTCATTGTAATGTGGAGCATCAAAATTGGTTTCACTTGATTTGGAGTTGAGTTGATGAATTAGATATAAATTTTTGAAATCAAATGAATTGTCGATGGATAAATTAATTTTTAGTCAAATTATTTGGAGTTGTGTTATGGACTTGTCATTTGGAGTTGTGTTATGGACTTGTCACCAGGTTCATGTGGATAAATAGAATGGTAGGCCAGTCATATCACAGACGGTTCTATTATGGAACCGTCTGTGATACGGAATCATAGACGGTTCTTAATAAGAACCGTCTGTGTGTGGACCATATCATAGACGGTTCTATTAAAGAACCGTCTATGATGTGGACCATATCACAAACGGTTCCATAATAGAACCGTCTGTGATGTCCCTCTAGAAGGAGGCGAACCACTAGGGTTTATGCCCTTATTCTCGTTACTTGCCTGTTTGACTCCACTCTCGCTCGTTCCCCTCCCCACTCGAGCGTTGCCGCCGCCCGAAGCCTCATCCACACCTCCCTCGCGCCGTCGGCTCCAGCTCCTCCGGTCCTCCCTCGCGTCGCCGACTCCAGCGTCTCCTCCGGTCCTCGTGCCACCGGCTCGAGCGCCTCCTCCGGTCCTCCCTCGCGCCGTCGGCTGTAGCGCCTCCTCCAGTCCTCGCACCACCGGCTCCAGCGCCTCCTTTGGTCCTCCCTCACGCTGCCGGCTCTAGCGCCTCCTCCGGTCCTCTCGCCACTAGCTCCAGCACCTCCTCTTCACCTCCTTCCCGGTGAGTGGTCCTCCCTCATGCCTTGTCTATTGATCTTCTCGGTGGTTTTCAGTACCATCGCCGTTGTGAGTATTGCAACATATCGTGCACTGTCTCTTTGCATATGTGTGTGTGTGATGTGCTAGTTGAAATATGTGATCTGTGATTGGAATTGATCTCTAAGACTAGCTCTGGAAGATATTGCAAAGTTATGAGTGGTCCTGTTTATGCTCTGTGATGATAGCTGTCTAATACTGAAATTAGCTTGATGATTTAGGTCATACTTGAGCTCTATTGTGTTAGTTGCTGCTGTCTTTCGATCATTTGTCATTCTGTTGCTCTTGTTATAACTACTAGTTATTTCATTCTGGTTATATTGTTGTCCAGCAACTCATATTGACAATTTTTGTTTTGTAATGAAGTTAGTCATACACTGAAATTGATTATCATCCTGTGTATTTTGATTAGTTGTATTAGAGAGTGATCTTTTACTGTTAGTTTTGATATCTGAATCTAGCTCTGGAGATATTGCAAATTAATCAGTGGGATCTATTAATGCTCTATGATGAAGTTAGTCATATACTGAAATTGAATATGATAATTAGTTCTAACTTGAGCTCTAGTGAGTTTCTTGCTTTTGTCTCTTAGACCTGCTGTTGTTAGACTTGAAGTTATTATGTTCTTCCAGATATATATAATTGTTTACAGCCTAAATTACAATTGAAGATAGTCAAGTTCTGTGGCTGTCCAGTTTTTCAGCTTGTGGTTTTAATCCTATTTAGCTGAAATTGAATCTTTAGTATTTTTACCTTTACGTTCTCTTGACAGTTAAGCAAAAATTCATATAGAGCTCAAAGTTTGGAACTAAATTATCAAGTTCAATTAATGAAGAGTATAAACAATAGGGTCAAGATGGCAAAGACTTGTTCTTTTCCAACGCTCCTTTTGAGAGCACAAACTGTCATCAATCTTCTGTGCTCTATGCTGCTTATTGATGATTTACTACTTGCTGATATTATGCTTGTTGCATAATTATTTCTGTTGTGATGAATGTCAAATCTTGCAATCCATTTTATTGCGTATGTAACTTATATAGATAGCAAGTAAGCGAGATGGCAGAGGCATCGTCTTCGCCTCCATCACCGATGTCGCCGAATGCGTCTAGAAGTCCAACGATAGTGATACGTAAGCGAGATGGCAGAGGAAAATTGAAATTGCCTGCGGGCCGACTGATCATCACAGAGGTCAGTGACGTTGGGATCCCTCTGAGTCCCCAGAGATCAGTGGCGAGATTCCGAACCATCTGCGGGACACTTGCAAGGGAACGGGTCCCCATTACCACACCAAGCTGGACATAACTTTTAGCCTCATTCACTATCCCAAAAGCAGACTAGGAATGCGTGGAACGGCAGGCGTTGCTTGCGATGTGTCATGCGTGGAGGACCTTCAAGAGAAAGCTTGTCACGAAGTACGTGAACACGGGTCGGACGACCTTCACGAAGTTTCCATTCTTGTCGCGGGATATATGGGACGAGTTTGTGCGGACGAAGACAACGGTCAAATTTAAGGAGCAAAGTGCAGCGCACAAAGCTCTCTAGGAACGAAACACTCACTCCCACAGACTCGACACCGCTGGGTACGTGGGTAAATCCGCAGAATGGGTGGCGGAGGACAAGAACACAACCAGACCATTTGCTGAGATCACAGACGAGCGTTCCCTAAGCTGGTTAAGAGGGAGGGCAAAAGTCACGTCTTCGGGCAACATCTCTTTCACAAACCCGGCAGACCAGAAAGTGTCCCAACGTCTATTAATATGTCGAACTACCTAGTTGTTAATAAGTCCATAACTTCATAGTATCTATAATAACATGATGACCTCTTGCAGCATGAATTGACTGCCGAAACTTCCCAAGGCTCCTTCCAAGCAGACAAGGAGAAGGATATGCTATCTACGTACAGAAACAAGGAGCACCGGGTCACATCACGAGGCCTTGGGGTTAACGTGCCTTGGAGTTATGGATTCGGCGACTACGATCACGTATAGGAGTAGGAAGAGATCCAAGGTGAAGCACGAGGACTGGTTGGTACAGATGCTTACTGCAAAATTTCAAGGACAGATAACACAATTGCAGGATCAAATGAATCAACTCCCGAACCGGTCGCAAGCCGCCCCCATTATTTTGGGAGCTAGTCCTCCTCGACATGGAAGTAGCGTCGCGTCCACGCATAATTCTGAACATGATGATGTCCAATTACCTATTGACGACATCAAGGTAATGTACATCTATAGAATACTCCAAAGATAGACCTATAGGACGCCTTAGCTAATTGTGTATCGTTTTGTAGGACCCGACGCCCTGCAAGCTCCAAGTGAGGATGGTTGGGTCTATTTCTATTGAGGCTGGGCGGGGGATGGCGTATCCATACCAGGAAGGGACAGTGCAGCACGGTGCCCAGCTAGTGCAGGGTTACGCCAGGGTCTAGGTGGACATAGTACATGACAATTTCATGGCCATCCCACTGGATATTCGTCCGAACAAAGACATCAGAACACTAGGGGATGCCATGCACACTTTTATCCAGTGGCCCAAGAAGGACATCGCCCTAGACCCAGCAGTGCCGCGATCTCGACATGACCATTCCTCTCCAACGGGACCCTCGATGACTCCACCTCATCCTTCGCCCCAAAAGGCCACCTCATCAGTTCTTGTAGAGAAGACACCGAAGGAACAAGAAAAGCGTGCCACCGTATCGGTTCCCGAGTTGTCTCGCAGGAAGACGTGTAGCTTGCCAGTCGTTAAGGCCAAATCAAAATCGATGAACATTAAGGCGCCTCCCAAGTCTGGGAAGTACTCCATCAGAAAACCGTTGTGCTCCAACGCAGAATTACTCCAAGCTGGACTAGGTTGTCAGGCTTTACATGCCTGGTACGTGCGGAAGACCAAAGGGAAGGGGTGCAATACTGGAATCACCGTCAGATACAAGGATGAGCATTTCTTCAACGGGCCGGGCCACTTCGTCTTGGGCTTCAACGACTTCTACGACCTATTCAACCTCACTGCCCTCGATGCCTCGCTTCTACGATGTTGGACACTTTAATTGTGTACAATCAAGTTCTACATTCACGTAATACCAATAAATATCACAACTCATTGCTTATGTATAGATACATGATGAAAAAAGCCCGGGAATGGTCTGAACCAGTGGGTTTCCTCGACCCAGACATGGTCTCTATGCAAACCATCGAAGCAGATGCATCCTTCATCGAGGAATACATAACGACGGCATTGCTTCGTCAGAACAACAAGGACTACATAGTGGTGCCCTACAACCAGGGGTAAGTGCTTCACTACTTGCTATATAAATTTCATTTGTACTTTATACGCAGAACGAACTTAGGTTTAATGACTATAGCGACATGCATGAGTAGGTTCCACTGGATCCTTTTAGTCGTTGTACCAAGGATGAACAAGGTAATATACCTTGATTTCCTACTCAGCAAAAAGCACGACTTCAGCATTCTGATAGAAATACTCGATAGGTATGCTCATTTCCTCCATAAATAAGTCTTCCTTCGTTTGAAATGGCCGAGGATAACTTTTTGGAATCATGTAGGTCGTTCACCGCCTATGTTGGCGAGGGAGGATTATACAAGGGGGGATCGAATGACACACTGACACACAGGACACGATTTTCGGTACGCACTACAACACAATAATGTTATGTCATACTTCGTAATATTAATGGGTCTCGAACTGACTATACCTATATATGTAATTCTACTTTTGCAGTACCGCCAGCAAAAAAATGATGAGCTATGTGCATTCTACGTTTGCCATCATATGAAGCAAATCATTAGTGCTAAGACAAAGGATCTCGAGGTTTGTCAATCTCGAAATAATTATTTTCGAATTATAAATTTAAATATATATGCTTACCACTTTACTCTTGCTAGCGACAGGACTTGATGATAGAATTAGATGCACTCGTTGCGAAAGAGATCGTGGACGTTCGAGGGAAGCTCTGCGCCTTCATCAAGACAGATATCATTAACCCTAACGGAGACTTTCACTCCGTCGCCGACGCATAGTTTCACCCCGTTGACACCTCTCAACCAGGTGCAAACAATTGATTCAATTATAATCCAATTGTAACTATAGCGACAATACTTGAACAAATTCTTTTGTAATTTATTTTGAGTAATGATCACTTTGAGTTGTCAACAATTGATTATCTGTGATGTATCTATTTTCTACATGCTTGTTTTCAGAGGGCATGGCTAGCAATTCCTGAGGCTAGCCAAAAATAAAATAAAAATATAGTTCGGTGTAAAGAACTATCACAGACGGTTTTTTTGTTGAAACCGCCTGTGAAGGTATAGTATCATAGACGGTTTCCATTAAAAACCGTCTGTGATACGTAATATATCATAGACAATTCTTTTTGCCAACTGTTTGTGATATACTACGTATCACAGACGGTTTGCAAATAGAACCGTCTGTGATATTCTACGTATCAGAGACAGTTTTTAATGGAAACCGTCTGTGATACTATACCTTCACAGACTGTTTCAACAAAAAAACCGTCTGTGTTATGCCGTATCATAGACGATTTTTGAACCATCTGTGATAACTGACTGTTATCACAGACATACAAATTCAGACGGTTTAAAAACCGTCTGTGATGACGGTTCCGAACCATCTATGATGAGGTTTTCTGTAGTAGTGATAGAGCAGAAGAACAGGGGAAGGAGGAGACGCCCAGGCATGGCAGTGGCACCAGCGAGGTAGGAGGCGTGGCAGCCAGCAAATGGGAAAAATTGAACCCCACGAGGACAAGGATCCAATGGGTGGCAGCGGCGTCACCGGAGGTGGTCTAGAGCAGCGGCACCGACACATAGGTGTACAGGCGGCGCTGGGAAGAGAAGGGCATGAGCATGGGCTGCGCCCGGAGGTAAGAAAGGTGGAGGTGAGGTCGGGGAGGCCGGAGAGAAACTGTGGAGGTGGAGTGATGACGGCCGATAGCGCCAATGGAGGTGTGGCGGTGGTGGAGCACCATGGCGGCAGAGAAGAAGAATGGAGGTGGGGGATAGCAAGAGGGTGACCGGGAACGCAAGATGATGCGATCAAAATAGGAGAAAACTCACTAGAGACGAAGATTGGGCGACGGAGGTGAAATCAGCCTAGAAGAGGGGAACGGCGGAATTCCAGCGATTCGCTTGACAAAAACCAAAATTGGTTGAGGGGAATAGTTCATGGTGCTCAGGAACACAACGTGACACTAGTGGTGAGAGGAGAGCTCACCGGAGACGACGGGAACGACGGTGGCGACATGGCGGCCAGAAATGGCACTTGCTCTCCTTCGGTGGAACTTGGCGACAGAGAGGGGGAAATGGCAATGAGGGGCATGGCGAGGGCTGGCCTAGCTTTTATAGCCGAGGAGGGAGGGGGAGGAGCCGTTGGAGGGCTTTGTGGCCATGCGGTCTTGCTCGGCGTCTTGTGATGGACACGGGGGCGTGGGGAAAAGGAGAAAGGAGTCGAGCCGATGAGACACAGAGGTAGCTCTGCACAGTAAGGCAAGCGGCCTGCCGTGAGGCGTGTCGGGGCGTGCTTTGGGCATTTTCGAGCGTGTTCTAGGCACATGAAGCACTGGTAAGAGTGGCAAGGGCGACTTGGGACGAACTGGGCCGTCCAGAGGGGGAAAAGGTGGGGGGGGGGTAAAAGGGTTGGGTTGAACCCAAGACTGGAAAGAAATTAAGAATTTGAATTTTGGGGAAACTTTGAGCTGAAACTTTTGAATTCAAAACCAAACTTGGTTAAAATCCAAAATGGGATGTTACACCCCCTCTTGCGCCTCCACCCCAAGCTGCCCCTCCCTGCACCATCTCCTTCTCCTTGTCCATCTTGGTGCCACCCCTCCTCCCTCCCTGCAGCATCCCCTTGCTGCCTGCTAAGGAAGCAGAGGATCAGAAGGGAGCTGGCCAGCAAGGAGAAAGGGAAGGAAGGAGGAAAAGGGAGAAGGAAAGAAGGGGAGAAGAGGAGGTTTCACGAGGAATTTGTGATCTTCAAGGGTAACGATCTGAAACCCTTTAGATTATCCTAGTTTAGTCACTACTCAAGTTGTAGGTTGTTTGGTCAATGGGAAGAGTAGATGTTGTTCTGCCCTAGTCCGTCAAGTTATGACGCATAACCTTGCGGGGTGATTAGGGATATCTAGGCTCAGATTCATAGGTCTATCCAATTACATAAACATTATATAATCTCGTTAGCTTTCTAGGAAGGTTTGGTTCATTAGAATCGGGGTAGGGAGTGAAAAGTTACAGCCTTAGGAAGGTCGCTGTCCAGAATTTGAACGTAGCTGGCAGATGTTGTGAAGATGGGTCAATTTTGTTACAGTAAATTGTAGAATTAAAATTTGGTGATAACTTGAATAAGTTAGGAAATTTTTTATAGTTTCCAAAATGGGTGTCGTTCATACTTTTCAACTTTTAGAATTAAAGACACGAAATTGCGAAACGAGCTGTCCTAACAGATTTTGGGACAGTCTTCAGGAAAAGAAACGGGGAACAAAATGGTAGAATCAGAGGTTTGTCATAACTAGAAAGTTGTAGGTTTTTTCGTGGGGATTCCAGAAAGGTCTTAGTTTGCTGGATTTGGGGTTCAGATGTGAAAGTTATAGTATTTTTAGTACTGAGATAGTGGCTATGTCGATCGGTATAAACAAGTTTTTGGATCATTTTTTTGCGTGATCCTGCTAGGGAGAATTATGTGATGTTTTGGTACTGTGCTTAGCATGTTTTTTTAATGTATGTCAATTCGTTGTCCAAGGAGTGTTGCCACAAGCGTTGTGCCACCTTTGCATCATCTGGCTCCTCGAAGCTAAAGAGGCAAGTGCTTCGTATAATGGAGTACAACGGGTGGTTGATGTTATCATGTTGGTTATTTTCCATGAGGCTTATTTATATTGTGTTAAGTTAAATATTTGTCATGGCAATATTGATGAAAAGTGTTATATTGTGATATTGGTGCAATTGTGATACTGTTGTAACTACCATGGGGATGACATGGTGAGGATGGTAATGTTTAATGAATTGTTGCATCATTCACTTGCATAAGGGTTAGGGTGGTGAGTATTGCCATGTTTATGGCTAATCCGGAGTGCCCCATGTTAAAATTCTACAGAGGTAGGGACCCCACCCTCAAGAAGGTGGTCGGAAAAGTGTGCCACCGATGGATGAACCCTTTGCTTTACCGATATCAGTGGAAAGAGGTGCATTATAGTATTTGCATACATGAGAATTACATTGTTGAGAATGGTGAGATTTATGATAATGCACCGATTGTTAATAAGCTTGTGATTTTACTATTGTATCTAGTACTTGCTGAGTCGTGGACCCACCCTCATTTATTTTGTTGCTTTAGGTGGTCGTTGACGGTATCTAGCATGGGGACGGCCAGCACACATGGACAATCTCACTTTCTTCAC
Organism: Phyllostachys edulis; assembly: GCA_036346405.1. Lineage (NCBI taxonomy): Eukaryota > Viridiplantae > Streptophyta > Magnoliopsida > Poales > Poaceae > Phyllostachys > Phyllostachys edulis. Next base: position 95,329,073 of record CM070545.1, on the reverse strand, counting down.
TCAAATTAATTAATTGTCCATGTGAACGTTTATTTTGGTATGATGAATAATTCCTTCTAGGACTTGATAATTGTTGATTAGGCTTAGGTGATAGTTATAAGTTGATTATTTATTCATTGGCTTGTTTATCCTCTATTTGGTTCCCTGTTCAGTATTACTATCTATTGTGTCGATCATTAAGCAGTTCGGATGTTTTTATTATTTCATATGTTGTCCCATAGACGGGATTTTATTTATTATGTGCTTGCTGGAATTTAATGTAATATGTGTTTTAAATTGGTAGTTTAGGTAATTTAGTGGCATTCCAGGCTCAGTGTTGGGCTAGGGTGTTACAAAGACAAGAAAGAGAAATTGTATACCTGGCTAAGGAGTTTCTTCACAGCTTCAACATCCCTACTTTTAATTGCTTCTCTCAATCCCTAAGAGCAGTAAAGTCTGAGTTAAAAAAAAAACTCCTACTTTGCCAAGCTAGAAATATCATTTGTACCCTATGAGTTCAATAACGTTATAGAAAACAAGAGCTATTAAGCTATTTTTTAAATAAGCTTACCTTCCCATTAATATTGTAATCAGACAGAACCTTAACGTTCTTATCATTCCTCATTAGGCTAAGATTTAAGAATGAGCCACAACAACAACAATAACGAGGCACACTAAGAGATAAGACTATTAGTTCAAAAATCTGTGCATAATGCAGATATATTAATCTTCATATTACAAATGTGCAAAAGATGTGGCACTAAAATAATGACCAAAATATGTTTTTAGATCTTGCCGATCAAAGTTGAGCACAGACCATGAAAGTATACTACAAAGATTAGTAGATATATATGACAAGGAAGTTAAGTATTCCTCTTAATAATGACTGAAAGTGAAGTCTTAACGAACCTTGAGCTGCCGCTGGAAGTAGTCGAAGCCTTCTTGGCACTTCATTCGGGTAGTTGTTGGTTGCTAGTAGATTTTTTTGGCCTTGGGTTTGATTGCGCAGTTGAGGAAGCAGTGTTAATATTCTACCTCATAGAATCATTAGGCAGATGAACACCTAAACCGAATGCTGATAAAATGGATTACCATCTACCTTTATTGGTGTGGATTCTAGTTTTGGTGCCTCACACACTACAACATGAACACCCCTTTAGCAACGCATATATTCGTTGGTAGAAGTCCAAACAAATGTTGTTAGTGTCTATACCAACGTATTTAGTATGTGTTCCCATTGAGGCCGTTGCGAGAGTCTATTACAACAGATAAACAAGCATTGGTAATAGATGTGAATAGGCGTTGTGAAGTAGCAACATATATAATCAGGTTGTAACTACACTTGTATGCGTTGGTACTTACCATGCATGGATGACTTTTACTATTTTGACAATGGATATATGTAACACCCTAGTTTTCAGAGTCTTTTTGGATTTTCAAAATAAAAAGAACCATTTGGTTTTGAGGAGAATTCAAAGCTTAACTTGAGATTTTAAAAAAAGAGCTTTAACATGACTAAATCAAACTTCAACTAAATCAGTCGGCCTTTGTTCGAGTTCGCTGGAGTTCCTCCTTTTCTTTGTTGCTCTGTGCTCTCCTTCGACCTGTACTCCTTTTCTTCTTTGGACCACCTCCCTTCGTTGGATCTGAGTGTCCAGTTCTCCTTCAGATCTCTTTGTTGGTTTGGCTCTCTTCAGATCTCTTGTTGGTTTGAATCTCTTTTCAAGGTTTAGACCTCCTTTTGATCTAAACACCCCTTCTCTGTTTAGACCTCCTTGTGGTCTAGACCTCCTTCTCCGTTTAAATCTTTCCTTGGTTTTGACCTCCCCTTTGGGTCACAACCACCCCCTAGAAGAGTTCCAAGCTCGGGTTTGTGTTTCAAATGTCTTTGAACTTTGAAATCCATTTTGGGTTGAAGTCCCCCTTCGTTTGGACCTTCCCGTGTTCCTTCGGACCACCTTGAGTCCATCTGAATCTCCTTTGGTTCCATTTTGACCGTTGAGACCTCCCCTGTGTTGGTCTTGACCGTCGAGATCTCCTTTGGTTCCATCTTGACCGTTGAGACCTCCCCTGTGTTGGTCCTGACCGTCGAGATCTCCTTTGGTTCCATCTTGACCATTGAGACCTCCCCTATGTTGGTCTTGACCATCGAGATCTCTTTTGGTTCCATCTTGACCGTTGAGACCTCCCCTGTGTTGGTCTTGACCGTCGAGATCTCCTTTGGTTCCATCTTGACCGTTGAGACCTCCCCTATGTTGGTCTTGACTGTCGAGATCACCTTTGGTTTCATCCTGATCGTTGAGACCTCCCTTTGATTTCATCTTGGCCGTCAGGACCACCCTCGGGTTTGTCCTGGCTGTCCAGATCTCCCTTGATCCCATCGTGACCGTTAGGACCTCCCTCTTGTCCATCCTGACTGTGAAGACCTCCCTTGATCTATGTCCTCCATTGGATCCTCCTTTTTGCTGGATCTCCCCATTCCTTCGCGTGGTCCGATCCAGTGCTGCGCCTTTCCCCTCTCGTGGGATCGGACAGCTTTGGTTCGTTGTGCCCTTTTTCCTTGTCCTTTGGACCTCCTTGCCCTTGGGCATCCGTGTTGTCTTTTTGCAAAGACCACCCTTCGTGGTCTTTTGCAAAGACCACCCTCTGCGGGTCTTTTGTGAAGACCACCCTTCTCGGTCTTTTGCGAAGACCACCCTTTGCGGGTCTTTTGTGAAGACCACCCTTCTCGGTCTTTTGTGAAGACCACCCCCTGGTCTTTTTGCAAAGACCACCTTGCGGTTGCGACCTCCCTTTGAGGCCGCGACCTCCCCTTTTTCTCGTTGGTCACGACCTCCCCTTGGTTTGACCACCTATTCCTAGTGTTGACTGGCCCCACTCTCAGCCCCGCTCTCCTCCTTTTTCCCTTTAATTGTGGCGCTAATCTCGCCGAAGTCCTCAGGGGCGCACTCGCCGGAGTCTTCGGGCATTAAATGTGTTGCATCACATTAAATGCTACCTCACCGTTTTGTTCCCTCCCTGTTTGTTCCGTCGTATCTCCGGTCAGCTGTCTGCACATGCCTGAGTGTACCTTGTCCTGTTTCTCACCTACCTTGTACTCGCGTGAGCCCTTGGAATTCCCAGTAGTTCTGGCTTTATAAGCTGGGGCATCTCTCTATCTTTACTCGTTTTCCTCATTTCAGCTCTCAGGCTCCTCCGATCAGTTCTTGGACCTCCCTCCAATTGTCGGATCTTCCTCAACCAGCTTCTGAAACCTCCTCCAACCCGTCGAAGCCGCTCTGTTGGTTTTGTTGTGGTGTTTTGTTGGAGTTCATTTGGTTCTTATTTGAGCTCTTTTTTGAGTTGGCTTTGTTTTCTCCCATGTAGATTGCGAAGGCCCTGAAGAGCCCGGGTTCCATGAGGAAGAAGAAGACACTCAAGCCTTCGAGCAAGGCAAGTTACACCCTTGACCATGTTGCACCCATTATTTCAAATTATCTATGTGCTGTTTCAAAGTATTACTGCACACTTACTTCAATTCAAGTATTTCAATCCCTGTTTTAACTTTGTAGTTACTCCTAAATCCTTTGTACAACCAATCTTGATTATTAAATAGATCACCCTTGTCACCGTAGTAAAAGCTAGTTGGTACATTAGTATGAACTAGTATGTCTTGCAAAACTTAATGCTTAGTCATGCTTAGACCAAAATCTTGGTTTGGGAGTTTCACTGCCAAATGACCAATGTTGTCTAAAATGTTTTAATCTATGACATTGGGTTGTCATGGTAATTTGCGAATGTTCTTGAAAAGAAAAAGGTAAAGAAAAATGGATTTAGACTTGGGCGAATTGGCCATTTGGTTGGGTGCATGTCTATGCATGGGATCGTCCATTTCTATGGACAAGGCCCAGGGTTCATGTAACGTCCCGTTTATACTAGTGTTCTTGCCAGCTTTCAAAATAAAAAAGAACCATTTGGTTTAATTGCCCGTTCAAGCTTAACTTGGTATTGTGGAAATTGGAGAGTTTAACTTGACCTAATCAAACCTGAACTAAGTCCCTTGTTGGTGTTCTCTGTTGGTTGGGGCTTCTTGTTGTTCTTTGGTGTTCCTTGGTTTGGTTTTCCTCCTTAGCTTCTCTGTGTGCCTCCTGGTTTAACCTCTCTTCAAACCTCCTTGTTGGTTTGACCCTCCTTGAGATCTTAAACGTTCTTCTCTGTCTAAATCTCATCCTTTGTTTGGACCTTTCCTTGTCTTGGACCTCCTGCTGTGGAGCGAGCTCGGGTTTGTGTTTCAAAACCCCTTTGACATCTCTAAGCCAAGTTTGGCTTTGTTTCCTGTCCTCTGGACCTCCCTTGAGGGTGGTTCAGCCCGGGTTGCAGTATTACCACCATCCCTTCGGCGGTAGCTCCGCACGCTCTAGTCGTGGCACTTAACTTTGGTTCTACCATCTCCGGTCGCACCGTTGTGGCAGTGCCGGAACTACCGCTAGGGTTTAACCTTCCTCGCATCAGGATCGTTGATGCTTTTGGATGGCCCGATCTTGAAGGTGTGTTCGGACGGTCTGAACATTCCACCCCTTAAGAGCCACCCGATCTGTATCGAACGGCTCTAATCCATTGTGACCTTCGCTCGGTCCGAACGGCCCCTTTCTCTTGGCCCCGTTCGATCTTGATCTAACGGCCCTAGCTTTTTCCGCGTATCCTTGTTTGCGCGGACCTCCCCTTTGCTTTGGTCTTGACTGTTGGGATCTCATTTGAGAGATCTAACCCGCAAGACCTCTTTGTGACCTTAGGACCTCTCTGTACTCCTTTGGACCTCTTTGTGTCCTTAGGACTTCCTCAGGTCGGATCTACCGTTCGCTTGGCCGGACCTACCGCTCGAGCATGGTCTTAGTCACATAAAAACCCTTGATCAGATCTGACCGTTAGGACCTCCCTCTTGGAGATCTAACCGTTAGGACCTCCTTGCCCTTTTGATCTGACCGTAGGACCTCCCTCTTGGAGATCTAACCGTCAGGACCTCCTTGCCCTTTTGATCTGACCGTAGGACCTCCCTCTTGGAGATCTAACCGTTAGGACCTCCTTGCCCGTTTGATCTGACCGTTAGGACCTCCCCCTTGCCTTTGATCTTAACCGTTTAGGATCTCCTTTTGAGGATCTAAGTCGTTAAGACCTCTCCGTTGTTTGTCTCTGCCGTCAAGGCCTTTCCAGCTTGCGGTTGTACCGCATCGTAAACCCAGAACAACCGTTATCCGATCATACCTCTCCTTGGACACGACACTACTGCCACTGGCGATATCGTGTCCCTCTTTCGAACTTCTTTGAGTCTTTGGACCCCTTGTCCAAGACCTCCTAGTGCCTTTCGACCTCCTGTCCATAGGACCTCTCCAGCGGTCTTTGTGCAAAGCCAATTTGTGTGGTGAGGACCGTCTCCTTGACTGGTCGTGCACTTCTTGGACCGGCCCTATTGGTCAGCCTCGCCCACCTTTTATCATTTTTGCCGCCTTGAAACTTTGGGCGCATTTAATGCATGTCGGATCACATTAAATGCAGTCACTTCTAGGGTGCTTTGTTTATTTCTTTTTAGGACATGCCCTATCCTAGCCCTATCCAGGCCACCTCCGATCATTGACACATTTTGGCTGAGCCCCACTCAGTGCCTTTGCCAACATTGGCTATAAATAGCCTAGGCAACCCCTCCTTTGTCACCTTTGGCTCATTTCTAACTCTTTTGCCTAGGTTCCTCAGTGCTCAAGTCCTCCCCTGGAGCTCTCCAAGCCGAGCGGTGCTCCCAGTTTATTGGTTTCTTTTGGTTGAAATTTTGTTTAGGTTCTTTTGAGTCTTTTAGAAGTTCTTTTGCCTAAGAGTAGTTTTGCTTATTTGGTTCTTTGCGATCGTGTAGATTCCGAGCTTGAGGAGTATTTGGACCCGGCAGTTTCAACTGAAGGACCAGCACTACTTGATGAAGGCAAGTCACAGCCCATGACCATTTTGGGCCTAGTTTTCCAAACATATTTTGTTTTACTTTATCATGCATGGCTATTTTTATATGAAAATATTTGGGCAGTAGCTACTCTTCCTCACTTGATATTATGCCTCCTTTGGTCTTGTTGCTGGACATATTGACATATTTCCCTTTGGAAACTCTATGTTGGGTATTTTAGTTGGCATCTTTTGGTATTGCCAACATAGGACCGTAAGTTTATCCTTAGCCTTGCTTTAGATCCGTGGGTTTGAAAATCATGCTTCATCAAATAATAATCTTGATTAATGAACTATGAAATCTGTGGTTGGTGCCACTGTTAAGCAACTGTGGTGGGATACCGTATGTTGTGTTGACTGTGGTGCGAGACCACTTTGTTAAAATCCGGTTGTGCCAGGACATGGTGGTCCTTTGGCTAGGGATAACCCCAAAATGGTTTTGCTTGGGCAAGAAGGTAGGGAGTGAGAAGTGGGTGCTTTGCACATGGGGTTGTGGAAGTCTTGCCTGAGCACAATTAAGGACTTAACTTTGTGTCTGTGGATCCGGGTAATCCATGCAACCACAAGGTCATTTTATGGGGATGGCTTGGGCCGAATAATTAACAGTGAGATGGCTTGGTGCTGTTGTGGTTGAGCAAGTTTTTATTGCAACGGCGCAAGAGGGGGCACGAATCCGGTGGCTTTGCAACTCATCCGGAAGCGAAACCTTAGCGGGCAGCCCTGAGCCAAATCAAAGTTTTGTAAAGGCCCTGTCATGCTCTCTAGACTGCTCACCTTCGGAAGCGAGCAAGGGTCTTTCCGGAACCCATCCCGCTAGAGAGATCATGGATTGTGGGTAAAGTTGTACACCTCTGCATAGCGTACAAATCTATTCGAATAGCCAAGTCCTTGGTCATGGACATCTCCCGGAGAAGTGGTGCAAGGGTTAGCTTTTGTGAAAGTTGTGTTCCCTAGGCACTCCTGCGAGAGGCCGTGGCCTTGCCTCGACGAGACCTTGGCCAGCTGTAGAGGGGTCATGGCTGGCTTGAGATGTGGCCCAGGGGATGGGTTCGAGCTCTAGAGTTGGTGCTCTAGAAAGGTCTTGGGAGAGGTCCTAGCTGTGGGTGCAACCAGACCTCCCCCAAGTGGTTTGGATGTGAGTTGGTGCTCACTCCCTTCTTATCAAACAAAAGTATTTATGTAATATTGTTTTTAACTTGCTGCCTTGCAATCTAATATGTATTTACTATCAAATATTGCTTTGCGTAACTAACCATATAGCTCTCCATTGGTAAGCCATTGCATGAATATTAATTGCATAATGTTTCCCTGTGATTTGCTGAGTACATTCAAAAGCACTCATGGCTTCAAGCCCTGTGTCAAAGCAGTGTATGAAGATGACCAAGTGCAAGGAAGCTCAGACCTCTTTGAAGAGGATTTCTTTGATGACCCTGCTGCCTAAGACGTTCTCCACTCGACAACCTATGGGCTTTCCGGTTGGCGTCTTTACGTTTTGGTGTTTCTGGTTGCCAGGTTCTTTTATTGCAGTTTGTAAGCCCTAGTGGCAAACCCTCTGTAAACAAGCTTGGACCATAAGGTCTTTTTTAGTGCTAAGCTTAATTTGCCTGCTTCATCTTTTGTCTTGACCGTGTGGTTGTGATTATACCGAAGTGATTCTGTGCGAGTTAGCAACTGGTATCCTGGGACTAGCTCGGTGAGCACAGGTCCAAGACCCCCAGGAGGTCTTGGGATCTCCTGGGAGGTCCTGGCGGACCTCCTCTCGGGCTTGTTGAGCGGTCCTTGGGACATGGTACTCTACCGATGCTCGGGCGGTCTTCTGGACCTCCTAAGCTTCAGTAGTGCTTGCACAACCAGCCGGTACTCTTGCTCCTAGGTGCGGTAGTACTAGTTGTGGTGAGGTGCTATCGCTGCCCTTGACACGGTAGTACAATTGCTGATACTCTGCGGCTCCTCTTCTTGATAATCTTGGCTAAAAAATGGTCATACGGACTCCCATAACTTTGAGAAGAGGTCATCACAGAGGTGGTATCAGAGCCCTGGTCGGCTGTAGGACGTGGCCCTAGATAGAAAGGTCGTTTTAGTTGTGATTCAAAAGTTATTTTCTAAATCAAACCTACTTTAAAACTTGTTTCGTAGTTCTTTCCTTGTTCTGATTCTATGCTGCTCTTACCTTGTCTTAATCTCTTCCTATCTTCTCTTTAGTTCTATGATCTTACCTCCTCTGGAACTCCATTTTCAAGTTTAACTTGACCTCCTTGCCTCTGTACCCTCCAAAGGGCCGACTTTGTAATCTTAGGTTGATAGTGGTCCTCTAAGCCTAAGTCTCGCTTAGCTTGGTCATTAAGACCTCTGGTCGTGGTTTTGTTGCCTCTTTTGGGTCTTCTGGCCTTTTTGGCTTTTTAGGTTTAACCAAGTCACCTCTAATAGGTTAATCTATCTTTCTTTCCCTTGCTCTAACTTATCTTGGTGCTATTCCCTCTTATCTTTTAGGCTTTTCTTCTTATCTGTTAAACCCAAGAGCTCTGTGCAGATGGTTCAAACTCGGCAATCATCCAGTCAGAATGAGCCTCCAGAGCAGCTGTCCCCCCACCTCCTCCTCCTGTGCCAGTGTCAGACCCCGGGTTTGGACAGTTTATGGCAGCCCAAGCACAAATGATGGGTTCCATGATGCAAAATATGAATCAAATGATGGCTCAGCAAAGTCAGACCACCGATGCCTTGCTTGCTATGATGAGTCAGAACAGCCAAGCAGCAGCTGTGCCTCCTCCACCTTATGTCCATCCTCAATCAAGATTGTCTGAGTTCATGAAGACTCGCCCAACCACCTTTTCAAGCTCCCCTGAACCGCTTGATGCAGATGATTGGTTAAGATCCACTGAAAAGAAGCTTGAAATTGCTCGCTGTGAAGACAGAGAGAAAGCCTTGTTTACATCACATCAGTTGGAAGGTGTTGCAGCTGAATGGTGGGACACATTTTGTGCCTCCCATGTTGACCCCCAGAGGGTCACTTGGGCAGAATTTTCGGCAGCTTTTTGTCATTCCCATGTCCCTGATGGCAAAGTAGAGATGAAGAAAAATGAATTTCGAGACCTTAAGCAGGGCAGCATGATTGTGAGTGAGTATCTCACTAAATTCACTCAATTGTCACGCTATGCTCATAAAGATATGGCCATAGATGATGCTCGTCAGAAGCGTTTTAAGCGAGGACTTCATCCCAGTCTAAAGGTCCAGGTTGTGGGTAATGACTACCCTGATTTTCAACACATGGTAAACAAGGCGATGCTTATTGAAGAGAGTCGCCGAGAGCTCTCAAAGTCTTTTAAGAGAAAGATGCCGCCTTCAAGTGCTCAACAAGGGCCTTCCCAGCGTGCCAAGACTTTTATGCAACACCAATACAAGCGCCAAGGACCTCCTGGACCTCCCGGACCTCCCAAGACCTCTGCCTAGGCCTCCCGATTAGCAGCCCCAAGTCACCGTCGCATTGCTAGCAGCAGCAGTCAGCTCTCAAAGACCTCCTCAACGGCGGGAATCACTTGTTTTAAGTGTCACCAAGTGGGGCATTTTGCCAACCAATGCCCACAGAAGACCGGACAAGCTGCTGGGACTTCCTCTTCGGGACCTCTCCTTGCTAGGACCCCTCAAGCAGCTGCTGGACCTCCCCAAGTGAAGACCTCAAGATCTTTTGGGAAAGGCCGTGTGAATCATGTTGCAGTGGAAGAAGCCCAGACCTCCCCAGATGTTGGACTACAGTAGGAGAAGCATTTCTTTGACCAGCCCTAGTGGTGTCTCAGTGAAGTTTGAAGCCTCCTCAGAAAAGCTTGCTGGAGCTTTAGCTTGCAGTACTCAAGTTCTAGCTTTAAAAGACGTCCCTGTGGTTCGGGATTTTGAAGATGTGTTCCCTGATGAGCTCCCCGGAATGCCTCCAGACAGAGACTTTGAGTTTATCATCAACCTTGTTCCAGGGACCTCCCCTATCTCCAAAAGACCTTATAGGTTGCATGTTGATGACCAGGTGGAATTGAAGCAACAGATTGAAGATATATTGAGCAAAGGTTTTATTAGACCTAGCTCCTCACCCTAGGGAGCTCCAGTGATATTTGTGCCCAAGAAGGATGGAACTCAAAGAATGTATGTAGACTATAGAGCTCTCAATAATGTTACCATCAAGAATAAGTACCCTTTGCTAACAATTGATGATTTATTTGATCAATTGAAGGGAGCTGATGTATTCTCAAAGATAGATTTGAGGACAGGGTACCACCAACTCAAGATTCGTAAAGAAGACATTCCGAAGACAGCTTTTTCAACAAGATATGGACTATTTGAGTTTACTGTTATGTCCTTTGGGCTAACCAATGCCCCTGCTTACTTTATGAATTTGATGAATAGAGTGTTCATGGAGTTCCTAGACAAGTTTGTCATTGTTTTTATTGATGACATCCTTGTCTATTCCAAAAGCGAAGAAGAGCATGCAGACCACCTCCATTCGGTTTTGGAAAAGCTGAGAGCTCATCAACTCTTTGCTAAGTTTAGCAAATGTGAGTTTTGGTTGAAAGAAGTGGTCTTTTTAGGCCATGTCTTATCTGAAAAAGGAATCTCTGTCAACCCCAACAAGGTCCAAGATGTGCTTAATTGGCAATCTCCTAAGTTAGTGCCTCAAGTCCAAAGTTTTCTTGGTATGGCAGGGTATTACAGAAGATTTATTGAAGGTTTCTCTCGGATTGCAAGACGTCTAACCCAGCTATTGAGGAAAGAGAAGAAGTTCTCATGGACCCCTGATTGTGAGCAAAGTTTTCCAGATCTCAAGAAAAGGTTGACCTCTGCCCCAGTTTTGGTTTTGCCAGATGTTAGAAAAGACTTTGAAGTCTATTGTGATGCATCAAAGCAAGGACTTGGCTGTGTCTTAATGCAAGAAAGAAGAGTGGTAGCTTATGCTTCACGGCAATTGAGGCCTCATGAGGCAAATTACCCTACTCATGACCTTGAGCTAGCGGCAGTAGTGCATGCATTGAAGATTTGGCGCCACTATCTGATTGGAAATAGATGTGAAGTCTATACTGATCACAAAAGTTTAAAATACATATTTACCCAAGCTAATCTGAACATGAGGCAGAGAAGGTGGCTAGAGCTAATTAAAGACTATAATTTGGGAATTCATTACCATCCTGGTAAAGCTAATGTAGTGGCTGATGCTCTGAGTAGGAAAGTCTATAGCAGCACATTGATGGTTAAAGAAAATCAGCCCACTTTGCATGAAGAATTTCAGAAACTCAGGCTTGAACTAGTTGAAGAAGGATCTTTAGCAGCCCTTGAAGTGCAGCCCACCTTGCAAAATTAGATTAGAGCAGCTAAAGTTGAGGATGCTGGCATTCAAGAAATCAAGTCCAACATGAGGAAAGGGAAATCTCTAAGGTTTTCTGAAGATGAACAGGGGACTGTTTGGTTTGGCAAAAGGTTATGTGTGCCAAATAACATAGAGCTTAAGAAGGTACTGCTCAGGGAAGCCCATGAAACCTTGTATTCCATCCACCCTGGAGCTACAAAGATGTATCAAGACATCAAGGAAATGTATTGGTGGCCTTGTATGAAGAAAGAAATTGCAGAATATGTGGCCAAGTGTGATACTTGTCAAAGGATCAAAGCTGTGCACCAAAGACCTGGAGGTCTTTTGGTACCTTTGCCCATACCCGAGTGGAAATGGGAAGAGGTTGGGATGGACTTTATCACTGGTCTACCCCGAACCCAAGCTGGTTTTGACTCCATTTGGGTCATTGTGGATAGATTGATCAAGATGGCTCATTTTATTCCAGTAAAGACCACTTATTCTGGAGACAAATTGACAGAGATCTACATGGCAAAGGTAGTATGTTTGCATGGTGTCCCAAAGAAAATAGTATCGGACAGAGGATCTCAGTTTACCTCCAAGTTTTGGCAAAAGCTACATGATGCCTTGGGCACATACCTCAATTTCAGCACAGCTTATCACCCACAAACTTATGGCCAAACTGAGAGAGTTAACCAAGTACTTGAAGACATGCTTCGGGCTTATGCCCTGGAAAAGCAAGCTAGTTGGGACCGAATGTTGCCATATGCTGAATTCTCCTATAATAACAGCTATCAAGCAAGCCTCCAAATGTCTCCCTTCGAAGCTCTTTATGGAAGAAAGTGTAGAACTCCTTTATACTGGACTGAAACCGGTGAAGGACAAGTTCTTGGACCAGATCTTTTGAAAGAAGCTAAAGACCAAGTGAGGTCAATAAGAGAAAAGTTGAAGACTGCTCAAACAAGGCAAAAGAGCTATGCAGACAATAGGTGCCGAGATCTATCTTTTGCCCCTGGAGATCAAGTGTACCTCAAAGTGTCACCTCTTAAAGGAATGCAGCGGTTCAGAGTCAGTGGGAAGCTAGCTGCAAGGTTCATTGGACCTTTCCCAATCCTCGCCCGAAGGGGTGAAGCGGCCTACAGGTTAGACCTCCCTCCTCAGCTTGCTGGAGTGCATCATGTATTTCATGTGTCACAATTGAAAAAGTGTTTAAGAGTGCCAGAGGATCAAATGCCGGTAGAAGCTGTGGACCTCCAAGAAGACCTCACTTACAAAGAGCAACTGATCAAAATCTTGGACGTGTCAGAAAGAGTCACAAGGAACAAGACCATCAAGCTTTGCAAGGTGCAATGGAGCAACCACACTGAAGCAGAAGCTACTTAGGAGCGTGAAGGGGACCTCAAGAAGGAGTTTCCTCACCTATTCTCTAGCTAACCTGAATCTCGGGGTCGAGATTCCCTTAAGGGGTGAAGGTTTGTAACGTCCCGTTTATACTAGAGTTTTTGCCAGCTTTCAAAATAAAAAAAGAACCATTTGGTTTAATTGCCCGTTCAAGCTTAACTTGGAATTGTGGAAACTGGAGAGTTTAACTTGACCTAATCAAACCTGAACTAAGTCCCTTGTTGGTGTTCTCTGTTGGTTGGGGCTTCTTGTTGTTCTTTGGTGTTCCTTGGTTTGGTTTTCCTCCTTAGCTTCTTTGTGTGCCTCCTGGTTTAACCTCTCTTCAAACCTCCTTGTTGGTTTGAATATCCTTGAGATCTTAAACCTTCTTCTCTGTCTAAATCTCATCCTTTGTTTGGACCTTTCCTTGTCTTGGACCTCCTGCTGTGGAGCGAGCTCGAATTTGTGTTTCAAAACCCCTTTGACGTCTCTAAGCCAAGTTTGGCTTTGTTTCCTTTCCTCTAGACCTCCCTTGAGGGTGGTTCAGCCCGGGTTGCGGTATTACTACCATCCCTTCAGCGGTAGCTCCGCCTGCTCTAGTCGTGGCACTTAACTTTGGTTTTACCGTCTCCGTTTTGGTACTTCCGATCTTCGGTCGCACCGTTGTGGTAGTGCCAGAACTACCGCCTTTTGTTAAGTCCTTCCTTGACTCCTTGAAGACCCCCTTTGTGTCCTTGTGGTCCTACCGTTGTTGCTTTGCGGTCATACCGCTAGGGTTTAACCTTCCTCGCATCAGGACCGTTGATGCTTTTGGACGGCCCGATCTTGAAGGTGCATTCGAACGGTCTGAACGTTCCACCCCTTAAGAGCCACCCGATCTGTATCGAACGGCTCTAATCCGTTGTGACCTTCGCTCGGTCCGAACGACCCCTTTCGCTTGGCCTAGTTCGATCTTGATCTAACGGCCCTAGCTTTTTCCACGTATCCTTGTTTCCGCGGACCTCCCCTTTGCTTTGCTCTTGACTGTTGGGATCTCATTTGAGAGATCTAATCCTCAGGACCTCTTTGTGACCTTAGGACCTCTCTGTACTCCTTTGGACCTCTCTGTGTCCTTAGGACTTCCTCAGGTCGGACCTACCGTTCGCTTGGCCAGACCTACCGCTTGAGCATGGTCTTAGTCACATAAAAACCCCTTGATCAGATCTGACCATTAGGACCTCCCTCTTGGAGATCTAACCGTCAAGACCTCCTTGCCCTTTTGATATGATCGTAGGACCTCCCTCTTCGAGATCTAACCGTCAGGACCTCCTTGCCCTTTTGATCTGACCGTAGGACCTACCTCTTGGAGATCTAACCGTCAGGACCTCCTTGCCCTTTTGGTTTGACCGTTAGGACCTCCCTCTTGGAGATCTAACCGTCAGGACATCCCCCGTGCCTTTGATCTTAACCGTTTAGGATCTCCTTTTGAGGATCTAAGCCATTAAGACCTCTCCGTTGTTCGTCTCTGCCGTCAAGGCCTTTCCAGCTTGCGGTTGTACCGCATCGTAAACCCGGAACTACCGTTATCCGGTCGTACCTCTCCTTGGACACGACACTACTGCCACCGGCGATATCGTGTCCCTCTTTCGAACTTCTTTGAGTCTTTGGACCCCTTGTCCAAGACCTCCTGGTGCCTTTGGACCTGTTGTCCACAGGACCTCTCTAGCGGTCTTTGTGCAAAGCCAATTGGTGGGGTGAGGACCGCCTCCTTGACTGGTCGTGCACTTCTTGGACTGGCCCCACTGGTCAGCCTCGCCCACATTTTATCATTTTTGCTGCCTTGAAACTTTGGGTGCATTTAATGCATGTCAGATCACATTAAATGCAGTCACTTCTAGGGTGCTTTGTTTATTTCTTTTTAGGACATGTCCTGTCCTAGCCCTGTCCAGGCCACCTCCGATCATTGACATGTTTTGGCTTTGCCCCACTCTGTGCCTTTGCCAACCCTGGCTATAAATAGCCTGGGCAACCCCTCCTTTGTCACCTTTGGCTCATTTCTAACTCTTTTGCCTAGGTTCCTCAGTGCTCAAGTCCTCTCCTGGAGCTCTCCAAGCCGAGCGGTGCTCCCAGTTTATTGGTTTCTTTTGATTGAAATTTTGTTTAGGTTCTTTTGAGTCTTTTAGAAGTTCTTTTGCCTACGAGTTGTTTTGCTTATTTGGTTCTTTGCGATCGTGTAGATTCCGAGCTTGAGGAGTATTTGGACCCGATAGTTTCAACCGAAGGACCAGCACTGCTTGATGAAGGCAAGTCACAGCCCATGACCATGTTGGGCCTAGTTTTCCAAACATATTTTGTTTTACTTTATCATGCATGGCTATTTTTATATGAAAATGTTTGGGCAGTAGCTACTCTTCGTCACTCGATATTATGCCTCCTTTGGTCTTGTTGCTAGACATGTTGATATATTTCCCTTTGGAAACTCTAGGTTGGGTATTTTAGTTGGCATCTTTTGGTATTGCCAACATGGGACCGTAAGTTTATGCTTAGCCTTGCTTAGATCCGTGGGTTCGAGAATCATGCTTCATCAAATAATAATCTTGATTAATGAACTATGAAATCTATGGTTGGTGCCACTGTTAAGCAACTATGGTGGGATACCGTATGTTGTGTTGACTGTGCTGCGAGACCACTTTGTTAAAATCCGGTTGTGCCAGGACTTGGTGGTCCTTTGGCCAGGGATAACCCCAAAATGGTTTTGCTTGGGCAAGAAGGTAGGGAGTGAGAAGTGGGTGCTTTGCACATGGGGTTGTGGAAGTCTTGCCTGAGCACAATTAAGGACTTAACTTTGTGTCTGTGGATCCGGGTAATCCGTGCAACCACAAGGTCATTTTATGGGGATGGCCTGGGCTGAATAATTAACAATGAGATGGCTTGGTGTTGTTGTGGTTGAGAAAGTTTTTATTGCAACGGCGCAAGAGGGGGCACGAATCCGGTGGCTTTGCAACCCATCCGGAAGCCAAACCTTAGTGGGCAGCCCCGAGCCAAATCAAAGTTTTGTAAAGGCCTTATCACGCTCTCTAGACTGCTCACCTTCGGAAGTGAGCAAGGGTCTTTCCAGAACCCATCCCACTAGAGAGATCGTGGATTGTGGGTAAAGTTGTACACCTCTGCAAAGCGTAAAAATCTATTCGAATAGCCAAGTCCTTGGTCATGGACATCTCCCGGAGAAGTGGTGCAAGGGTTAGCTTTTGTGAAAGTTGTGTTCCCTGGGCACTCCTACGAGAGGCCGTGGCCTTGCCTCGAAGAGACCTTGGCCGGCTCTAGAGGGGTCATGGTGTTGGGTCACGGGTAGGCTACGATAGCTACAAACAAAAATTCTACCACGCAAACCAGGAAGCCATGCAAGTAGATGATCATAGATCGTTACCACCGCCGCAGTAAAATGGAAGAAGGGTTGGAGCGGCTGGTCCAACGAAGGGCGCGTCGATGTAGTGGTCGACTCGATCGTCGAATGTCCGACAAGTCGATCTGCCGTGGTCGTAGTCGATCGTCTCCTCCAAAGAACGTCTGTGGTTCCTTGTGAAGATCGCGGATCGTCCTCAAGCGCAACAATCGTAGTAGCGCCTCTCGGTATCCACACGTCCGGGAAGGAACAACCGAGCGTCGGTGTGCGGCGCAAAGACCAAGTCGCACGGTGGAGTTCTCGGGAAGATGGCGGCTAGGGTTTTGGTGGTGTTTCACGCTTCCATCCCATGACCTCATGCACCTCCTTATATAGCGCTTGTGACGGATCCTATCCGAACACGTTTATGAATCGTATTCGTACTGGTTTGTTCCAACCCGTTAAGTGTTTGACCCTGTAGGTTCATGTGTAGTTCGGTTGTGACTCGAAAACCGTTTCCGATCACGAGTCGTAGCGGTTCCTAGCGAGAACATATCGATTCCGAATACACACAAATTATATCGGACGAACCTTAATGCAATATGATCTCGACTAGGTCCTCATCACTTACGACTAGGTCCTATCTTTATCGACCGATTCGCATTTGGTCACGACGAGTTCGTAATTGCTTACGACTAGGTTACGACCACTCTGTGACTACGTTCGACCAGTCTACGACCAGCTTGTATCATATCGACCAGAATCTGTCAACTAAGCGACCTACTCGTGTATACTCCCTTTGCCTCACGATGTCCGGTGAACTCCGTGAGATGTTGTGTCATCCATGGATCGCTCAATACTTTCTCGATCGAGTGTCGAGATAACATTACGTGGTCGAACACTTCGACTACTAGTGGCATGGCCATGCACTTTCTTTATCCGATCTGTGAGGGGGCGAGAGACATCTCTCTGTTATGTTAGGAGGGCAAATCCATATCCCACCGGTCACATTCCTCTCCATGTTTGAGCATACCCGAAAGCTACCTTTATAACTACCCGATTCACGGTGTAGCGTTTGGCAACCCCTAAGAGTGCTCTTACACATGTAGGAAACCATCTTGATCTCGGGTCTAAGGATTATCGTCATCATTGCTTGAGACCAACTAACGACACATAGATTCATAACAATCTCAATAGTGTCTCAAGGTGGGTCTTATCCAACATCATGTTCTCTAACATGTGTCCATATTATTGGTTTGATATCTCCATATCTATGACTCGTGAAACATAGTCATCAACCAATACATATGCTAGTCTATTCATATGTGTCCTCATATGTTTACGACCGAGGATCGATAAGAATAATTATTGCGTAAATCTGAGTTTCACAACCAAGTCACATACTTGATAATAAATATTAACAATATTATTCTAGGAACAAGATAACACATTATCCAATGTCATGAACATAATGAAATATAATCATCTCTATGATTGCCTCTAGGGCATATTTCCAACACATGGCTGGCTTGAGATGTGGCCCAGGGGATGGGTTCGAGCTCTAGAGTTGGTGCTCTAGAAAGGTCTTGGGAGAGGTCTGGTACGTGGGTGCAACAGCACCTCCCCAAGTGGTTTGGATGTGAGTTGGTGCTCACTCCCTTCTTATCAAACAAAAGTATTTATGTAATATTGTTTTTAACTTGCTGCCTTGCAATCTAATATGTATTTACTGTCAAATATTGCTTTGTGCAACTAACCATATAGCTCTCCATTGGTAAGCCATTGCATGAATATTAATTGCATAATGTTTCCCTGTGATTTGCTGAGTACATTCAAAAGTACTCATGGCTTCAAGCCCTGTGTCAAAGCAGTGTATGAAGATGACCAAGTGCAAGGAAGCTTAGACCTCTTTGAAGAGGATTTCTTTGATGACCCTACTGCCTAGGACGTTCTCCACTTGATAGCCTGTGGGCTTGCCGGTTGGCATCTTTACGTTTTGGTGTTTCTGGTTGCTAGGTTTTTTTTGTTGCAGTTTGTAAGCCCTAGTGGCAAACCCTCTGTAAACAAGCTTGGACCATAAGGTCTTGTTTAGTGCTATGCTTAATTTGCGTGCTTCATCTTTTGTCTTGACCGTGTGGTTGTGATTATACCGAAGTGATTCTGTGCGAGTTAGCAACTGGTATCCTGGGACTAGCTCGGTGTGCACAGGGCCAAGACCCCTAGGAGGTCTTGGGATCTCCTGGGAGGTCCTGGCGGACCTCCTCTCGGGCTTGTTGAGCGGTCCTTCCGGACCGCGGTACAACTGGACGCTTCGGGCGGTCTTTCCGGACCTCCATGAGCTTCTGGCAGTGCTTGCCTGGCTTAGCCAGCGATACTACTGCTCCTACGTGCGGTAGTACCAGTTGTGGTGAGGTGCTATCGCTGCCCTTGACACGGTAGTATCGGCTGCAGTACTACTACAGCTCCTCTTGCAGTAGTACTGGCTAAAAAAAAGGTCCTTCTGGACTCCCCGCATAACCTGAGAAGAGGTCATCACAGTTCAATGGAAGTCACCCAGGTCAGTTAAGGACCCGTCTTTGAGTGTATTTTGCCATGCCTCACCATGCAACCACATGTCCTGAATGGGCGAGACCTGGCTGATTAATTTGCAAAGTTCCATTGCGGTTGATCCTATTGATGCAGTGGGTTGTCTTGAAAGACTTGTCATTTTATGACCTATGTTAGTCCCGCCTGGCGCAAGATGGGGCCTTAATCTCTACGGGTTTCTATCCGTAGGGTGGGCAAAACCTTACCGGGGATGGCCTGCGATGGAACAATGCATTGTAAAGGCCTTGTCATGAGCTCTAGACCACTTACCTTCGGCAGTGAGTGGTGGTATCGACGGATGCCAAGCAAACTAGAGAAATCATGTCGTGTGGGTAAAGCTGTACACCTCTGCAGAGCGTCAAACTATTCGAATAGCCGTGTCCACGGTTATGGACATGCTGGCAAAGCTGCTCCAAGTTAGATGTTGATGTTGATTTCTAAATGGCTTTGTTAAACTGGTTTTTGGATCTCTATCCATTTGGGTTTTGGGCGGGGAGCCTTGTGACAGGAGGGTATCCTTCACCACTTGTGATGAATGTTATCCAACTGAAAAGTAAAAATTTAGAAAATGAATTTTAATTATTGTAATTGCCTTGGAACTTAGTATTTGTATTTGAAATAAACTTGGCTTTATGCAAATCAACCATATTATGCCTTCTTTCGAGATATCCATGTATGCATATCATTCTGTTATTTCACGGGTGTAACTTGCGAGCACGGTTGTTGTGCTCATTCTTGCTTGATGTGATAATTGAGCAGGGGAGGACTACTTTGGCGATGATGAGGACCAGATCAATTAGGCGACGCCCTCCAGCCTTTTGCCTGTGGTGTAACGGGTGGACTTATCGTTTTGTTTCCGCTGTGTATTTTGCTTTCGCCGGCTTGTAAGCCACCCTTGTAAACAACTCTTTTGCTGTCATTAAAGCTGTGTTTGATGTATGTTACCACTATTGTGAGTTGTGAAGAGCTAGCCATTGCTCCTTGGGACTAGCTCGGTTCACTCAGAGGACCATGAGGTGATCGCCCCACTCCCAATGATCACCCTCGGGACTGGTCGTGGGAGGTCTTTAGGGTGATCCCAGCCCTCCACGACCACCCTCGGGCCTGGTCGTGGGATGTCCACAACTCTTGACAAGAATTACAGAAGGGTTCAAGAGTTTCATGATGTGAGAAAAGTTTTAATTTCTACTTATTTAATTACATTTGAAACAAACACCCATATTCGGTTACATTTGAAACACAACCTATATTTGGTATGTTACAAAGAGGTCATCACAGTTCAGTGCAAGTCGCCTAGGTCAGTTAAGGACTGGTCTTCGAGTGTATTTTGCCATGCCTCACCGTGCAACCACATGTCCTGAATGGGCGAGACCTGGCTGATTAATTTGCAAAGTTCCATTGCGGTTGATCCTATTGATGCAGTGGGTTGTCTTGAAAGACTTGTCATTTTATGACCTATGTTAGTCCCGCCTGGCGCAAGATGCGGCCTTAATCTCTACGGGTTTCTATCCGTAGGGTGGATGATACCTTAGCGGGGATGGACTGTGATGGAACAATGCATTGTAAAGGCCTTGTCATGAGCTCTAGACCACTTACCTTCGGCAATGAGTAGTGGTATCGACGGATGCCAAGCAAACTAGAGAAATCATGTCGTGTGGGTAAAGCTTTACACCTCTGCAGAGCGTCAAACTATTCGAATACCCGTGTCCACGGTTGTGGACATGCTGATAAAGCTGCTCCAAGTTAGATGTTGATTTTGATTTCTAAATGGCTTTGTTAAATTGGTTTTTGGATATCTATCCATTTGGGTTTTGGGCGGGGAGCCTTGTGACAAGAGGGTATCCTTCACCACTTGTGATGAAGGTTATCCAACTGAAAAGTAAAAATTTAGAAAATGAATTTTAATTATTGTAATTGCCTTGGAACTTAGTATTTGTATTTGAAATAAACTTGGCTTTATGCAAATCAACCATATTATGCCTTCCTTCGAGATATCCATGTATGCATGTCATTCTGTAATTTGACTGGTGTAACTTGCGAGCACGGTCGTTGTGCTCATTCTTGCTTGGTGTGATAATTGAGAAGGGGAGGACTACTTTGGCGATGATGAGGACCAGATCAATTAGGCGACGCGCTCCAGCAGTTTGCCTGTGGTGTAACGTGTGGACTTATCGTTTTGTTTCCGCTGTGTATTTTGCTTTCGCCGGCTTGTAAGCCACCCTTGTAAACAACTCTTTTGCTGCCATTAAAGCTGTGTTTGATGTATGTTACCACTATTGTAAGTTGTGAAGAGCTAGCCATTGATCCTTGGGACTAGCTCGGTTCACTCAGAGGACCATGAAGTGATCGCCCCACTCCCCACGACCACCCTCGGGACTGGTCGTGGGAGGTCTTTGGGGTGATCCCAGCCCTCCACGACCACCCTCGGGCCTGGTCGTGGGAGCTCCACAACTCTTGACAAGAATTATAGAAGAGTTCAAGAGTTTCAAGATGTGAGAAAAGTTTTAATTTCTACTCATTTAATTACATTTGAAACAAACACCCATATTAGGTTACATATGAAACACAACCTATATTTGGGATGTTACAAAGAGGTCATCACAGTTCAGTGGAAGTCGCCCAGGTCAGTTAAGGACCGGTCTTCGAGTGTATTTTGCCATGCCTCACCGTGCAACCACATGTCCTGAATGGGCGAGACCTGGCTGATTAATTTGCAAAGTTCCATTGCGGTTGATCTTATTGATGCAGTGGGTTGTCTTGAAAGACTTGTCGTTTTATGACCTATGTTAGTCCCGCCTGGCGCAAGATGGGGCCTTAATCTCTACGGGTTTCTATCCGTAGGGTGGGCGAAACCTTAGCGGGGATGGACTGCGATGGAACAATGCATTGTAAAGGCCTTGTCATGAGCTCTAGACCACTTACCTTCGGCAGTGAGTGGTGGTATCGACGGATGCCAAGCAAACTAGAGAAATCATGTCGTGTGGGTAAAGCTTTACACCTCTGCAGAGCGTCAAACTATTCGAATAGCCGTGTCCACGGTTATGGACATGCTGGCAAAGCTACTCCAAGTTAGATGTTGATTTTGATTTCTAAATGGCTTTGTTAAACTGGTTTTTGGATCTCTATCCATTTGGGTTTTGGGCGGGGAGCTTTGTGACAGGAGGGTATCCTTCATCACTTGTGATGAATGTTATCCAACTGAAAAGTAAAAATTTAGAAAATGAATTTTAATTATTGTAATTGCCACCCTGGCTTATTTGGCTTGTAATGCTTAGTCATCCATTGACCCTAGCATCACAAACAAAATAACTCGTGTCTTCGAGATATGTATACTTCCCAGAAATGCAGTATACACACCCCTTTACAAAATCATGTATCAATTCCATTCAAGACATAGAACCAAAGCACGAACTAGATTAAATCAAAGACATACATAATAGAGAGTTATTACAAAAGGGCGCCGACTGGCCAAATACAACTAAAAGAGTTAAATAAACAGTGGAAGCGAAAGCCATAAGATGGCGACAAACAAAAGCCAATTAGTGTGTCTTTAACCTACAAGGCAACCAACCGGGCCGCCAATCTAGTCGTCCCATCCACCGCACATCTCACAAAAGTAGGGCCCACGGGGCTCAACCTCCTCTGTAACAAATTAATTAAGAAAGCAAATGAGTACAAAAATATACTCGTAAGACTTACGTGTAGAGTAACAGGCCTATACATATGCTACATGCAAGCTCATTTAAGTGGAGGTTGTAGGTTATTTTCAGCATAAAGCAAGTTTTCATTTGCAATAATTAAATAGATTTAAAATAGTTTTACCATTTGTTTTTAATTTGCAATTAACAACGAGACAACAACATAATAACAATAGATAGATGACAACAACAATCCTGGAAGTGACTAACCCAATAGTCACCACAACAATAGCATGAATTACCCATTCATACCACCCATGTCAAGTTTTAATTAAAGGTTGTAGTCTAATTCTTGCGGAAATAACCAAGCTTGTCCATAACCTAGGGCGAGGCTATTGAATAGATTTAACCTTGCAGGTGTACCACTGCACCCCACACGCCGCATCGCCTTTTAAGCCACATGATTAAGCACACTTCCTTTGGTATGCCTAAGCACAACTAAGTCCTCTGAGACATTTCCAATGAATGATGCTAATTAAGAGCCGCGACAACCCAAAGAGTAGGATACACCGGCCCAGCCTAAGCAACTGCGGGTGCTCTTCCCCTTATAAAAACAGTTTTAACCACCAGCAACCCATAATTAACACCTCCCAAAGTACTAAGTCAAGAGAGGTCCCATATCCCCCTCGTGTGGTTAGCACGCAAAAGTGCTTGGATCAATGGCGCAAGTAATTCGGTCCTTGGGGACTTAGGCACCATTCCACACACCATGAGATCACACAAACATCTATTGTGCCCAAGTCAATAACAATTTTGTTTTCATTTTTATTTCTTTACAAAGTAACAAAGCACAAGTGCTGAACATAATGGAATAATAATTTTTTTGTGTGATCAAGGTCATCGACATAAGTCGACAACTGCCCATTTCTACCGTTATCTAAGCATTTCTAAGCATTATCAACGTAAACTACTAAGTGATAAGATTCCATCCATCGAACTCTAAATCACAGCAAGATAATCCTAGGCTTAGTAGTAGAGAATGAACATTTACCTACAGAGTATGCATCTATAGGGTCAACTAATCGATAATTTAACACAAAGTAAGCATGCATACATATAAGTGAATACAAAGTATTAGACTTTAAAGTAATGGGATTGGATAAATATGATCAAACTACTTGTCTTGCTGGAGATGCTCACGATGCTGCAAAGGGTCACTCATGGGATCAACGCACTCGTCGGCACTTAACGAAAAAGCGAAAAAGAATCGATAAGAACGACGAAAACCGAAAAGACTCAACAGCAAACTTGCTCCAAATGCTTTGAAATTTTTACAGAAGCAAGAGAATGATTTTTTAAAGAATTTATCAACAAGAACCAATTGATTTGGATTCTTAATGCAAAAGTTATGGCCAAAACAAATCTGCTCAGCCTGGAAAATGCTGGAAAAATTCAAATCGGTTATTGTTTATCCGAATTAAAATCTCAAGCACAATTTTCCACAGAGGTGTTGCACCTGGGATTTTTATGGTAAGTAAAGCACCTCATGGGATGAATAACATAATTGAGTTCACCTCATTTGGAGCTAGCATGCATTTTCTATGATTTGTCAAAGACATGCACATTAGCACAAGACAAAATGCACTCACAAATATTTTGAAAATAGTGAAATGCCTAAAACCTATTCCATCATTTAGTACACTAATAGAGGAAGCCAACACAATTGGATTCACTCAAAAAGGATCTATAGAGAATTACTTATGCAATTTACAAGTTAAATGCAGTTTTTAGAGTAAAATTTAAAGTCTATTTCTAAACCAATTTTCAAACCCATTTTCTGGAGCCAATCTAAGCTTACAACCATTTTTAGATTAAAGCCCAGATCAAACCAGAGCTAACAAAATTTGAATCAACTCAAATGGAGCTAAAATGAAATAGTTATGCATTTTTTAAGTTTATTACCTTTTCTAGTTTACAAATAATTCCCCCGGGAATTTTCTAAAATCAAAACGACGTGGACGAACCTGGGCCGTTGAGATTGAATCGGACAGCCCAAGAGGAACGGGGCAACGCGCTCACGCCCGCGTGGATCCAACGAACGTGGGCGCCGATCTTTGCATCCGACGGTCGAGTTGAATCGCTGGCGCTGCTGGAACTTCAGCAGCGACGGGTAGCGATCAGGACCGTCGATCGCGAGATGGACGGCTCACGATGAACGCCACATAGTGCACACGCACAGACCCCGTGAAATCTCGCCACAGATCTGGAAATGGACGGCCCTACAACGCTGCTATAGTTGTCGGCCCCGTCCAACAAAAGAACCGCCAGGGAGATTGGCTCACCGCCGACGATTGGGACCACGGCGGCGCAAAACAAGAGTACCACCAGGTCTGCAGTAGAGATGCGCACCTGCTGGTACCACTCACACCACCGGATGTGGCCCAGAACGCCGGTGAGCCGGGAGAGAGCGATGGTGACAACTACGGCCAAAGATGAAAAGCGACAAGGAGCTCCGCATTGTTCTGAGAAGCAGGTGTCCAAGCCTCTAGGGACTACTTAGAAGGTTACCTAAGTGCAAGGAGGAACCGAGGAGGCCCGAGGAGCTCTGGTGGCGGAGGACCTTGCCGGCGCCGAAGAGGACAACGTGGGGAAGAGCCTCTAAGCAAAATTAACCGCACTGGGTCATCACATTGGCTCCATTAAAGCTCAAGAAAGGTTCTAGAGCGAGGAATTAGGAAATGGAGCACTCACCGGTGACGGAGACGAAAAGGGGTTGAAATCGGCCGCAAGCCCCAAACTTCGAATTCAAGCCGCTCCTATGGAAGCAAACCCAAATTGAGTTAGGGGAAATGATCAGCGAGGTGAGAGGCACAAGCGGACGTAGAGAGAGACAGAGAGAAGCCACTGGAGCACTGCCTTCACCGAGGTGCTCCAAGCTCAACAATGGCGGCCGAGGAGTTTTTGGATGGTTTGAGCTCAACAAGCCGAGAAGGTGCAAGCTAGAGCTATGGGGGTGTTTAAAGGAACAAGAGGAAGGGCTTGAGGGGCTTAAGTAGCCAGAGAAGCAAGGCATGGAGCTAGGGCAAACACCCATGGTGAGCTTGGCCCATGCTCGGCTCACAACTCGGAGAAGGACGTGGAGGGGATGGGGCAGTTCTAAACATGACTTTGGGGCGAAAGCACTGACCCGCATTTAATGCTTGCAGCAAAAGAACTATTGAGAGGTGACAAGGCACTGCTCTCCCTCTGCCATGGCGCATGTGCACGAGACCGAGGAAGGAGAAGAACAGGTGCGGCGCAGGCCCACCAGTCAGAGGAAGAGAAAGGGAATGGCTCGAGCCGGAACAGACACGGACTGGTTGCACCCCACCAACAGGCATGAGCGGGCTGATTTCGACCGTTAGATAATTAACGGGGGAGGTCGTGACCATTGGATCTGAATCGGGGGGGGGGTTCCGAAAAGGAAAGGGGAGGTCGTGACGGCTAGTTCGTCGCACGGCTCCGACAAGGAATAGGGAGGTCATGACCGCTAGATCTTCATCGCACAGTTCTGACAAGAAAAAGGGAGGTCGCACGCTGAAAGGAGATAAGAGGTCGTGGCTGTTGGATTTGCATCCAACGGTGATCAACAGAGGTGGGAGGTCGTGGCCGTTGTGCACGACGCTGATAAGAGATGGGAGGTCGTGGCTGTTGGATTTACATCCGATGGCGCACAACAGAGAGGGGAGGTCGTGGCCGTTGCACACGACGCTGAAAAGAGATGGGAGGTCGTGGCCGTGGGATTTTGATCCAACGGCGCACAACAGAGAGGGGAGGTCGTGGCCAGTGGATTTCGATCCAGCGGCGCACAACAGAGAGGGGAGGTCGTGGCCGGTGGATTTCGATCCAACGGCGCTCAACAGAGAGGGCTCGGGCCAAGTTGGGATGTTGGTTGGGTTCGACCAACGTGAAGGTGGCTCGGACCCAAGGAACAGTGCTCCAGATTTGAGTTTAATTTCGAAGGCCGAGTTTGGAAGAATTTCTAGAGATAGCAAACCAACTCCAAAAATTTTGAAATTTTGACTGGAGCTTCCTCACTCTAGGATTAACCTTACATAAAATTTCTAGAGATTTTTATGCAATGCATTTTTCTCAAGAAATTCATCAAGGGCTGTTCTAGGGTTTGACTTACCTCCAAAAATTATCAAATAATTTCTAAAAATTATGAAATTTTTCAGATGGGTCACACATCATCCCTAGAACCAAGGAAAAATATTTCCAAAGGTTGAATACCAGATTCTTGCCAAAGTTGATTAAGGGGTTGGCTTTAGTCAACAGGAGGTTTAGGTTTTTCAATTCCACAACTCTTGACAAGAATTATAGAAGGGTTCAAGAGTTTCAAGATGTGAGAAAAGTTTTAATTTCTACTCATTTAATTACATTTGAAACAAACACCCATATTAGGTTACATTTGAAACACAACCTATATTTGGGATGTTACAAAGAGGTCATCATAGTTCAGTGGAAGTCGCTCAGGTCAGTTAAGGACCGGTCTTCGAGTGTATTTTGCTATGCCTCACCGTGCAACCACATGTCCTGAATGGGCGAGACCTGGCTGATTAATTTGCAAAGTTCCATTGCGGTTGATCCTATTGATGCAGTGGGTTGTCTTGAAAGACTTGTCGTTTTATGACCTATGTTAGTCCCGCCTGGCGCAAGATGGGGCCTTAATCTCTACGGGTTTCTATCCGTAGGGTGGGCGAAACCTTAGCGGGGATGGACTGCGATGGAACAATGCATTGTAAAGGCCTTGTCATGAGCTCTAGACCACTTACCTTCGGTAGTGAGTGGTGGTATCGACGGATGCCAAGCAAACGAGAGAAATCATGTTGTGTGGGTAAAGCTGTACACCTCTGCAGAGCATCAAACTATTCGAATAGCCGTGTCCATGGTTATGGACATGCTGGCAAAGCTGCTCCAAGTTAGATGTTGATTTTGATTTCTAAATGGCTTTGTTAAACTGGTTTTTGGATCTCTATCCATTTGGGTTTTGGGCGGGGAGCCTTGTGACAGGAGGGTATCCTTCACCACTTGTGATGAATGTTATCCAACTGAAAAGTAAAAATTTAGAAAATGAATTTTAAGTATTGTAATTGCCTTGGAACTTAGTATTTGTATTTGAAATAAACTTGGCTTTATGCAAATCAACCATATTATGCCTTCCTTCGAGATATCCATGTATGCATGTCATTCTGTTATTTGACGGGTGTAACTTGCGAGCACGGTTGTTGTGCTCATTCTTGCTTGATGTGATAATTGAGCAGGGGAGGACTACTTTGGCGATGATGAGGACCAGACCAATTAGGCAACGCCCTCCAGCCGTTTGCCTGTGGTGTAACGGGTGGACTTATCGTTTTGTTTCCGCTGTGTATTTTGCTTTCGCTGGCTTGTAAGCTACCCTTGTAAACAACTCTTTTGTTGTCATTAAAGCTGCGTTTGATGTATGTTACAACTATTGTAAGTTGTGAAGAGCTAGCCATTGATCCTTAGGACTAGCTCGGTTCACTCAGAGGACCATGAGGTGATCGCCCCACTCCCCACGACCACCCTCAGGACTGGTCGTGGGAGGTCTTTGGGGTGATCCCAGCCCTCCACGACCACCCGCGGGCCTGGTCGTGGGAGGTCTTTGGGTCACCACTGGTTCCACGACCTCCTCGGGTTTGGTCTCTCGACCACCCCTAGGTCGGGTCGTAACACTTGGGGTCTTCTCGTGGCTGTCTCGAGCTTCACCTTGGGGACATCCGGGTGGTCTTGAAGGACCTTCCAAGAGGTCTTGCTAGACCTCTCGAGTGGTCTGTGGGACCTCTCGGGTGACCTCGGGTTGGGGCATTACAAAGTGGTATCAGATCATCTTGACTGTAGGTCAGAGCCTAGTAGAATGGTCGTAAGTAGAAAGTTCAAAAGTTTGTTTTATACAACAAGAAAAATAAATTGTTCTCCTCTTATCTGGGTCTTCTCTCTGTCCTTATCTCCTTCTCTGTATTCTTTCTTACCTTAATCTCTCTTATCTCTTGCTCTCCTCACCGTTTTATAAAGTTAACTGGACCCTCTTTCCTTGATATATCTGTAGGTGGTGTTCAAGACCTCCTGTCCTGGAGCTGTCTTGGCACGTAGCCATGCTAGGATCTCCCAGTCCATGGTCGAGTGGTAGTCTTTTGCAAAGACCACCCTTTGGGTCTCTTTGCAAAGACCACCCCTTGTGGCCACGACCTCTCTGCTCGCAGCCCTGAGGGCAGTGAGCCTCGAGTAGAACGTGTTTGAGCTTTTTGAGTTGGTTGTTCTTTTTGGTTTGGTTGTTTTGACCTCTCCCCCTTAGCTTCCTTTCTCTTTCTCTTTCCTAATTTATGAAGATCTGGCAGATGGTGATGACCTGTGGCAGTGGCAGCACCAGCAGTCAGGGCAGAGCAGTGGGTAGTGATCCAGAGATCCCTCTTCCACAGCCACCCCCTCCTCCAGCTGGAGGGCCAGATTGGAATCAGGTGATGGCGAATCAAGCCCAGCTGATCAACTTATTAGCTCAGTCCATCAACACCACTCAGAATCTCCAAGTAGCCGCAACAGCTCAACCACCAGTTTATGCTCAACTTCCTCCAAGGGCCAACATCTCAGAGTTTATGAGGATGAGACCACCCATTTTCTCCAGCAGCACTAAGCCATTGGAAGCTGATGATTGGCTCAGAGCCGTGAGCAAAAAGCTAGATATGATTCAGTGTACAGATCGTGAGAGAGTCTTGTTTGCCTCTCACTAGCTCAATGGACCAGCCTCTGAGTGGTGGGACAACTTCACTCAGTCCCACCCTGATGCTCAAACCATCACCTGGGATGAGTTTACTCAAGCTTTTCATCATGCACATCTCCCCCCAGGCATGATGTTGTTGAAGAAGAAGGAATTCCAATCCCTGCACCAAGGCAACCGCACTGTCAGCGAGTATATTCACAAGTTCAATTAATTGGCTCGCTATGCACCCCAGGATGTGGCAACAGATGAGTCCAAGCAAAAGCGCTTCTTGGAAGGGCTCAATGATGACCTCACTGTTCAACTCATTGCTCACGATTACTCAGATTTTTAGCAACTCGTGAGCAAAGCAATTCGCCAGGAAGGCAAGCATCCTGAGATGGAGAATTGCAAGAAGAGGAAAGCACCGGCCTTCGGCCAGAGGATTTTCGAGGCCGGGACCTCTCAACCTCGGCTAAAGAGGCTCAAGTCCTCCTCCTCTTCCGACCTCCAAAGGCACTGCACATCTTGGCACCTTTAGTCCTCAAGGGACCTCTCTAGGAGGTCATCTCCAAAAAAGCCTCCCATGACCTCTGCAGCAGGAGTCACTTGCTTCTATTGCAACAAAATTGGGCACTATGCTAGTAAGTGCCCAAAGAAGCTGCAAGACGCGACCACTACTTCAACTCAGCCAAGTCAAGGCATTTTAGCAACTAGCAGCAATCCAAGTGTGAAGCCTTCGGTCCAGTATATCAAGGGACGTGTGAATCATGTCACAGCTGAAGAAGCTCAAACCACCTCGGACGTGGTCCTTGGTACGTTTCTTGTCAATTCTGTACCAGCATCAGTTCTTTTTTATTCCAAAGCTTCTCATTCGTTTGTTTCATCTAAGTTTGTGGGTAATAATGGGTTATCTATATCTCCTCTAGTTAGCCCTATGCTGATCCACTTTTCGGGCTCGGAAATGAGGACTAGTTCCGTATGCCCAAATCTTTCCTTAAAAAACTCGGGAGTACCCTTCTCTCCAGACTTAATAGTCTTGCACTCCCAAGGTTTAGATGTGATTCTTGGTATGGACTGGCTAGCCAAAAACCAAGGTCGGATAGACTATGCCAATAAGTCTATCATGCTCCCCAATGAGCAAGGGATTCAAGTTGAGTTCAGTCCCGAGACCTCTGTCAGAGGATGTCCTAGCCTGGCTTGTTTGAAAGAAGTGAAACTTGAGGACCTCCCAGTGGTAAGGGAATACCTGGATGTGTTCCCTGATGAGTTACCGGGAATGCCTTTGGACAGAGATTTGGAGTTTGTTATCAACCTAGTCCCAGGAACAGCACCAATCTCTAAGAGGCCTTACCGATTGCCAGTCAATGATCTTGTCGAGCTCAAGCAGCAGATAGAGGAAATGCAAAGTAAGGGATTTGTCAGACCGAGCTCTTCACCTTGGGGAGCTCCAGTGATCTTTGTTGCAAAGAAAGATGGTACCCAGTGCATGTGTGTGGACTACCGAGCACTCAATGACATCACTATCAAGAATAAGTATCCGTTGCCCAGGATCGACGACTTGTTTGATCAGCTTATGGGAACCACTGTATTCTCCAAGCTTGACTTAAGATCAGGATATCATCAGTTGAAGATTCACCCAAAAGACATCCCAAAGATAGCCTTCTCAACTCGGTATGGACTCTATGAGTTCACAGTTATGTCCTATGGCTTGACCAATGCCCCTGCTTACTTTATGAATTTGATGAATAAAGTATTTATGGAGTACTTGGATAAGTTTGTCATTGTCTTCATAGATGACATCCTAGTGTACTCCAAGAGCGAAGAAGAGCATCTTTGTTTGGTTCTCGAAAAGCTTAGAGATCACCAGCTCTATGCTAAATTCACCAAGTGTGATTTCTGGATGAAGGAGGTTACATTTTTGGGCCATGTTATGTCAGCAGCAGGTGTAGCCATAAACCCCAGCAAGGTCCAGGATGTGCTTAATTGGAAGTCACCCAAGTTTGTGCCTCAGATTAGAAGCTTCCTTGGAATGGCAGGGTACTACCGCAGGTTCATTGAAGGCTTCTCAAGAATAGCAAGACCCCTCACTCAGTTACTGAAGAAGGAGAAGAAGTACGTTTGGACACCGGCCTGTGAGCAGAGCTTTCAAGAATTAAAGAAGCACTTGACCTCCGCCCTGGTGTTGATTTTGCCAGACATTCGGAAAGATTTCGAGGTCTTTTGTGACGCCTCTCGGCAGGGTCTTGGTTGTGTTTTGATGCAAGAAGGAAGGGTGGTAGCCTATGCATCTCGTCAGCTGAAGCCTCATGAAGCCAACTACCCTACTCATGATTTGAAACTGGCTACCGTAGTACATGCCTTAAAGATTTGGTGCCATTACCTCAATGGTAATCGCTATGAGGTTTTCACAGACCACAAAAGTCTAAAGTATATCTTCACTCAGTCAGACCTTAATCTCAGGCAAAGAAGGTGGTTGGAGCTCATAAAGGACTACGACTTAGGGATTCATTACCACCCAGGCAAGGCAAATGTGGTAGCTGATGCATTGAGCCGAAAGAGTTATTGCAGCTCCTTACTGGTCCAAGAAAATTAGCCCAAACTGTATGAAGAAATGAAACGTCTAAATTTGGAAATTGTCAACCAAGGGTGTGTGCATGCTCTGGAAGTTGAGCCTACAGTTCAGAAGCAAATCCGAGAGAACCAAGCTAAAGATGAAGATCTCCAAGAGATCAGAGACAACTTAAAAAGAGAGAAAGCTCCTGGATTTTTAGAAGATGAATAAGGAACTCTATGGTTCGGCAATAGACTCTGTGTGCCGAATCACCAAGAAATAAAGCAGCTCATTCTTAAGGAGGCTCATGAATCTCATTACTCCATTCACCTGGGAAGTACTAAGATGTGCCAAGACCTCAAGGAGAAGTATTGGTGGGTCAACATGAAGCGAGAAATAGCTGAGTATGTGGCAAGGTGTGACGTGTGCTAAAGGGTTAAAGCTTAGCACCAAAGACCTGCTGGCTTGCTGCAGCCCTTGCCCATTCTCAAGTGGAAATGGGAGCAAGTGGGCATGGATTTAATCACTAGCTTGCCCAGGACTCAATCGGGCTATGACTCCATTTGGGTTATTGTTGATCGTTTGACCAAGGTGGCATATTTTGTTCCTGTCAAGACCACCTACCAAAGCAGCAAGTTGGCTGAGTTGTACATAGCCCGAATTGTTTGTCTACATGGTGTGCCTAAGAGTATAGTGTCTGATAGAGGTTCCCAATTCACCTTAAGATTTTGGGAAAGTATCCATGAAGCCTTAGGGACAAGACTTAATTTCAGCACCGCTTATCACCCTCAAACCGACGGGCAAATAGAGAGGGTGAATCAAGTTCTTGAAGACATGCTTCGAGCCTGTGCATTGGACTATGGGAAAAGCTGGGACAAGAACCTCACCTATGTTGAGTTTTCCTACAACAATAGCTACCAAGCCAGCTTGAAGATGTCCCATTTTGAAGCCTTAT
Organism: Phyllostachys edulis; assembly: GCA_036346405.1. Taxonomy (NCBI): domain Eukaryota; kingdom Viridiplantae; phylum Streptophyta; class Magnoliopsida; order Poales; family Poaceae; genus Phyllostachys; species Phyllostachys edulis. The sequence goes on along the minus strand of CM070545.1, from coordinate 95,296,582 downwards.
ATGGAAGACAGTGTAGAACTCCTCTCCTTTGGGATCAAGTGGGTGAGCGCCAGTTCTTTGGGCCCGAGATCATCAAAGAAGCTGAGGAAAAGGTGAAGCTTATAAGAGAGCATTTGAGAGTAGCTCAGTCCCGACAAAAGAGTTATGCAGACAATCGAAGAAGAGAGTTATCTTTTGAAGTTGGTGACTTTGTGTACCTCAGAGTAACTCCACTCAGAGGAGTTAGAATATTTCAGACTAAAGGAAAATTAGCACCAAGATTTGTCGGACCATACAAAATATTGGCAAAACAAGGTGAAGTTGCTTATAAGCTAGAGCTGCCAAGCTCATTGTCAGCAGTGCATAATGTATTCCATGTGTCGCAATTAAGGAAGTGCCTTCGAGTGCCAGAAGACCACACCCTCCTGGAGAGCATTGACCTCCAAGAAGACCTTACTTATGTGGAGCGGCCAATTAAAATTCTGGACGTCGCAGAGCGGGTTACTAGGAGCAAGATCATCCGAACGTACAAGGTGCAGTGGAGCCACTACCCTGAAAGTGAAGCCACATGGGAAAATAAAGAAGACCTCAAGGCTAACTATCCCCACCTCTTTGCTGGTCAAGTCTGAATCTCGGGGTCGAGATTCCCTTATGGGGGGTAGGTTTATAACACCCTAGTTTTCGGAGTCTTTTCGGATTTTCAAAATAAAAAGAACCATTTGGTTTTAAGGAGAATTCAAAGCTTAACTTGAGATTTTTTTTAAAAAAAGAGCTTTAACATGACTAAATCAAACTTCAACTAAATCAATCGGCCTTTGTTCGAGTTCCTCCTTTTCTTTGTTGCTCCGTGCTCTCCTTCGGCACATACTCCTTTTCTTCTTTGGACCACCTCCCTTCGTTGGATCTGAGTGTCCAGACCTCCTTTAGATCTCTTTGTTGGTTTGGCTCTCTTCAGATCTCTTATTGGTTTGAATCTCTTTTCAAGGTTTAGACCTCCTTTTGATCTAAACCCCTCTTCTCTGTTTAGACCTCCTTGTGGTCTAGACCACCTTCTCCGTTTAAATCTTTCCTTGGTTTTGACCTCCCCTTTGGGTCACGACCACCACCCCCCCCCCCGAAGTGTTCCAAGCTCGGCTTTGTGCTTCAAACGTCTTTGAACTTTGAAATCCATTTTGGGTTGAAGTCCCCCTTTGTTTGAACCTCCCCATGTTCCTTCGGACCTCCTTGAGTCCATCTGAATCTCCTTTGGTTCCATCTTGACCGTTGAGACCTCCCCTGTGTTGGTCTTGACCATCGAGATCTCCTTTGGTTCCATCTTGACCGTTGAGACCTCCCTTGTGTTGGTCTTGACCGTCGAGATCTCCTTTGGTTCCATCTTGACCGTTGAGACCTCCCCTGTGTTGGTCCTGACCGTCGAGATCTCCTTTGGTTCCATCTTGACCGTTGAGACCTCCCCTGTGTTGGTCTTGACCATCGAGATCTCTTTTGGTTCCATCTTGATCGTTGAGACCTCCCCTGTGTTGGTCTTGACCGTCGAGATCTCCTTTGGTTCCATCTTGACCGTTGAGACCTCCCCTGTGTCGGTCTTGATCGTCAAGATCTCCTTTGGTTTCATCCTGATCGTTGAGACCTCCCTTTGATTTCATCTTGGCCGTCAGGACCACCCTCGGGTTCGTCCTGGCCATCCAGATCTCCCTTGATCCCATCGTGACCGTCAGGACCTCCCTCTGGTCCATCCTGACCGTCAAGACCTCCCTTGATCTATGTCCTCCATTGGATCCTCCTCTTTGCTAGATCTCCCTGTTCCTTCGCGTGGTCCGATCCAGTGCTGCGCCTTTCCTCTCTCACGGGATCGGACGGCTCTGGTTCGTTGTGCCCTCTTTCCTTGTCCTTTGGACCTCCTTGCCCTTGGGCATCCGTGTGGTCTTTTTGCAAAGACCACCCTTCGTGGTCTTTTGTGAAGACCACCCTTCTCGGTCTTTTGCGAAGACCACCCTCTGCGGGTCTTTTGTGAAGACCACCCTTCTCGATCTTTTGTGAAGACCACCCCTGGTCTTTTTGCAAAGTCCACCTTGCGGTTGCGACCTCCCCTTGAGGCCGCGACCTCCACTTTTTCTCATTGGTCACGACCTCCCCTTGGTTTGACCACCTATTCCTAGTGTTGACCGGCCCCACTCATCAGCCCCGCTCTCCTCCTTTTTCCCTTTAATCGCAGCGCTGATCTCGCCGAAGTCCTCAGGGGCGCGCTCGCCAGAGTCTTCGGGCATTAAATGTGTTGCATCACATTAAATGCTACCTCACCATTTTGTTCCCTCCCCGTTTGTTCCGCCGTGTATCCGGTCAGCTGTCTGTGCATGTTTGAGTGTACCTTGTCCTGTTTCTCACCTACCTTGTACTCGCGTGAGCCCTTGGGATTCCCAGTAGTTCTGGCTTTATAAGCTGGGGCAGCTCTCTATCTTTACTCTTTTTCCTCATTTCAGCTCTCAGGCTCCTCCGATCAGTTCTTGGACCTCCCTCCAATTGTCGGATCTTCCTCAACCAGCTTCTAAAACCTGCTCCAACCCGTCGAAGCCGCTCTGTTGGTTTTGTTGTGGTGTTTTGTTGGAGTTCATTTGGTTCTTATTTGAGTTCTTTTTTGAGTTGGCTTTGTTTTCTCCTGTGTAGATTGCGAAGGCCCTGAAGAGCCCAGGTTCCTTGAGGAAGAAGAAGACACTCAAGCCTTTGAGTAAGGCAAGTTACACCCTTGACCATGTTGCACCCATTATTTTCAAATTATCTATGTGTTGTTTCAAAGTATTACTGCATGCTTACTTCAATTCAAGTTTTTCAATCCCTGTTTTAACTTCGTAGTTACTCCTAAATCCTCTATACAACCAATCTTGATTATTAAATTGATCACCCTTGTCACCATAGTAAAAGCTAGTTGGTACATTAGTATGAACTAGTATGTCTTGCAAAATTTAATGCTTAGTCATGCTTAGACCAAAATCTTGGTTTGGGAGTTTCACTGCCAAATGACCAATGTTGTCTAAAATATTTTAATCCATGACATTGGGTTGTCATGGTAATTTGTGAATGTTCTTGAAAAGAAAAAGGTAATGGAAAATGGATTTAGACTTGGGCGAATTAGCTGTTTGGTTGGGTGCATGTCTATGCACGGGATCGTCCATTTCTATGGACGAGGCCCAGGGTTCAGTGGAAGTCGCCCAGGTCAGTTAAGGACCGGTCTTCGAGTGTATTTTGCCATGCCTCACCGTGTAACCACATGTCTGAATGGGCGGGACCTGGCTGATTAATTTGCAAAGTTCCATTGCAGTTGATCCTATTGATGCGGTGGGTTGTCTTGAAAGACTTGTCGTGTTATGACCTATGTTAGTCCCGCCTGGCGCAAGATGGGGCCTTAATCTCTATGGGTTTCTATCTGTAGGGTGGGCGAAACCTTAGCGGGGATGGACTGCGATGGAACAATGCATTGTAAAGGCCTTATCATGAGCTCTAGACCACTTATCTTCGGCAGTGAGTGGTGGTATCGATGGATGCCAAGAAAACTAGAGAAATCATGTCATGTGGGTAAATCTGTACACCTCTGTAGAGCGTCAAACTATTCGAATAGCCGTGTCCACTGTTATGGACATGCGGGCAAAGCTGCTCCAAGTTAGATGTTGGTTTTGATTTCTAAATGGCTTTGTTAAACTGGTTTTTGGATCTCTATCCACTTGGGTTTTGGGCAGGGAGCCTTGTGACAGGAGGGTATCCTTCACCACTTGTGATGAATGTTATCCAACTGAAAAGTAAAACTTTAGAAAATGAATTTTAATTATTGTAATTGCCTTGGAACTTAGTATTTGTATTTGAAATAAACTTAGCTTTATGCAAATCAACCATATTATGCCTTCCTTCGAGATATCCATGTATGCATGTCATTCTGTTATTTGACGGGTGTAACTTGCGAGCACGGTTGTTGTGCTCATTCTTGCTTGACGTGATAATTGAGCAGGGGAGGACTACTCTGGCGATGATGAGGACCAGATCAATTAGGCGACACCCTCCAGCCGTTTGCCTGTGGTGTAACGGGTGGACTTATCATTTTGTTTCCGCTGTGTATTTTGCTTTCGCCGGCTTGTAAGCCACCCTTGTAAACAACTGTTTTGCTGTCATTAAAGCTGCGTTTGATATATGTTACCACTATTGTGAAGAGCTAGCCATTGATCCTTGGGACTAGCTCAGTTCACTCAGAGGACCATGAGGTGATCTTCCCCCCACTCCCCACGACCACCCTTGCGTCTGGTTGTGGGAGGTCTTTGTAGTGATCCCAGCCGTCGACAACCACCCTCGGGCCTGGTCGTGGGAGGTCATTGGGTCACCACTAGTTCCACGACCTCCTCGGGTTTGGTCTCTCGACCAACCCTAGGTCGGGTTGTAACACTTGGGGTCTTCTCGTGGCTGTCTCGTGCTTCACCTTGGGGACATCCGGATGGTCTTGAAGGACCTTCCGAGAGGTCTTGCTAGACCTCTCGAGTGGTCTGTAGGACCTCTCAAGTGACCTCAGGTCGAGGCGTTACAATATAATTATATTGTCACAATGCATATAAGCGTTGGTATTTGCCATACAAATGGCTATTGCTATTTTGGCAACGGATATAATTAGATTGCTGCAACGATTATATGTGTAGAAATCAAAGTAAAAAAATCATTATCGGTCGTAGCATGGTAAAAAGAACACTCATATAGTAAAAAGAAATCGTTGCATTATATAGAGAACCATCCACATAAGACATGATATAAATATTTTGCTTGAACATCATTTCCTAACATAATGAAATCTAAACATAATGAAAATCGTCTGCCTATGTCACCATTCTCCACCTTCATTCAACATATCATTCATTTATCTTATCAACCTACAATGAAAAATTGGCATTAGGTGTTGATGGTGTGAAAACCAAACGTGAGTGAGAGGGCGGACGTCGGCCGTGCTACGGGCCGTCGTCCACGAGAGCGAGTGTGACACCGGGATTTATACAGGTTCCGGGGTCTGGGAGGACCGCCCTACTCCTGTTGGTGGCCTGCGGGGGTTCGAGGGTTCCTCCCGGAGGCTCACCTGGTGACTTGCTTGTATGTATTGCTCAAGAGTCCTCCCCCAAATGAGAGGGATACATGGGGTATTTATAGGCTCCTCAGCCTGTACAAATGACCAAAATACCCCTTGGGGTTGGCTACTCTAAGAATACAAGCGAGGGGTATTACAGTCTTTAATGAGTACAACAGCATTCCTTGGACCTGTACATGCGTCTGCTGCAAGGCAGGCCCCCACATGCAGGTGGGATGAATTATTCCTCCAACAGTAGCCCCCTTGCCCCTTGGCGTCTCGAGAGGAGCGCCGAATGGGGTAGTCTTTAATTGTGCCTTTCATGCGAGAGTCCATACTCGGATTTGTACGGTGGTCGTGCCCTTTTCTCTATCACTGTTCCGTCTGAGCAAGGCACTCTGGTGATAGCTGTGTCTCGAAGACAACATATCCTCAGACTTAACACACAAAGTCTAATGAACCCAATTATATCACGGGCGTTGTGCGACACGATGGCAGGAGGCAACGACCACTGAGGAGCAGATGTAGCGTTTAGATTCCTTGTTGTACCAGATTGGATAGAGCCATGCTCTGGCCGCACCCTCCTTCTTGGACTCAAATAAAATAGATGACCACCTTTAGACCGGATTGGACATCTCTTTTAAACATATCCCTGTAGACTTGTCCGGCTCTTTGAGGAACATCGGCATCGGATGCTTCTGAACAACTGAGCCAAAGCTTGTTGGGGCTGCCTCCTGCTCCTTTTTTAGTTCTCTTGGATTCTTTAAAACGCTTCTTCCCCACAAACAACAGGGCACGGGTTATCTGCTTCCTCTATCTCTCCTCTCTTTCTTCTTGGTCTTCTTGCTTGCTGGGGTGTCACTCGACCAGTAGAGCGCCGTCGGCCTCCCTCAGTCCAGGCTGCCATGACCACCTCCCAAAGGCGCCTCCTCTCTTTCTTCTTCCACCCGACGCCGTTGCCGGCTCCTCGAAGCCTGGCCGCCGCCGGCCCTTGCCGCCTCCATCGTCGATCGCCTCCACACCCAAACCCTACTGGCTACCGTCTACCCTCCCATGGCGGGCCAGCCGTGCGACCCCGCGGCCGCCCGCGAAGAACCACGCCGTCGGGGCAGGTAGGTGGCCGCGGCGCCTCAGAGGCAGCGGTGCGTGGGGCCGCGCCCGGCGACGAGCCGAGGAGCGCCTACTCAAGAAGCCGGAGGACGTCTTACGCTGGCAGCCTGCCCGCCCGCCGACCTCGGCCCATTGAGTACACCGCGCTCCGCCGTCCTCCGCAGACCATCAGCTCTGGAAGGCTCGGCGACACCGCTGCTAACATCGCCGCCAACGCCGCGCGCTTCCTCTCCGACCCGTCCTCGCCGGCGGGGCGGCGGCCGCCGACCAACGCCGCTGGCACGGTGTCTGGCGGCGGGATGCGACAGTAGCTTGGCGCTTTGCTTAGTACGCCTTCGACGAGTCCGCCACGGCCCGCCCCCGCTGGGCGCTGGGAGATGGCTGCCGTAGGATCCCGCCTTATGCATCATCAGCGCCACGGCGAGTGCGGCGGTGTGAGCAGCGTGTCGGCCTCCGACGCCATCTCATGCACCACCACGAGTGCCTCGTTGGTCTTGTCGTGGGCTCGCGGCACACGGAGGTGCTGCGGCTCCGGTGTGCGTCTCGATGGCGCGTCGCGAAGTGCCGCCATGCGGCGACGGTCGTGTGCGGTTAGCATGCCAGGCGGCGGCGGAGCGGCAGCGAGGCCAGCAAGCCGGCTTCGGTGCTGGCGTGCTTCCCGGAGGTGCGGCCACAACGGCGGCCACGCTGCGAGACGCCAGCGAGTATCAGCGACTCGCACGGCCTCGGGTGTGTGTGGTCTTGTGATCGGCGCATCCGTGAATCTTGTGATGATGGTGGTCGGCGTTGCACACCACTTGTTTGACGAAATGACTTTGTGTATCTGGCGGTTTGTAGCTCTGACCTTGAAGACTATTGTTTGATGTTTGTATGTAGCTTTGTGTTTGCTTGTTGACATGGCGATAAGACTTCGAGCGAGGAGCACGCGAGACCTCGGGCACGAGTGCGTCTTGGCGCCTGAGGTTTCTGAGGCCTCGGGCGAGGGTTTCTTGAGGCCTCAGCGCAAGGGTTTTATGAGGCCTCGGGCACGAGGTTTCTTGAAGGCCTCGGAGTCGCGAGGTTTTATGAAGGCCTCGGGCACGAGGTTTCTGCGAAGGCCTCGGGCAAACAAGGGCTTGGCGTGAGGACCCAAGATTCCTGCCCGAATCTTGGGCGAGGTCACGAGCCGAGGCATAGCCTTCAAGGAGGCGGTGCGTGGGCTAAGTCGTCCTCCTCTTACTCGGTGGCTTGATGAGAGTTATCAGTAGAACTCCTCGAAATTGTTCTTTGTTTGATCTAGAAGCGTTCTGGGACATGTAGATAACACGAACATCTAAGGCTAAGTCGCGGGGCACCGGAGGGACGCCCACGAGACTAAGTCGTGGGGCACCGAATGGCCACTAGGGTTGTAGCCCCCCAGTGGGCTTGGGGGTGCCCATGAGGTTAATTCATGGGCACCTTGGACGTGTGCCCCCGATAGTAAGTCACGGGCACACTAGTGGCGCCCACGAGGCTAAGTCGTGGGACACTAAATGGCCACTAGGGGTGATAGCCCCTAGTGTACTTGGAGGTGCCTATGAGGCTAACTCATAGGCACCTTGGACGTGTGCCTCTGACATATAGACGTTCCCGAGGGGATACGAATGTGTTAGGCATGGTTGGCCTTTACCTGTATTAGAACAGGGCAATGAGTGACCCGGAGGTCATTCGGCATATAGCCTGGAGGCTGAAGGGGGACTAATCCTTAGCACATCCATAGGCTCGGGCACTAGGCCCGAGTCGTCACTTGCGCCCTGGGTCCTGCAGGACACAAGTCGCCATGGCGGAGTTGACAGACGACCAAGCCGCTTTGGTCTTTTATTAGGGGAGACCACGGGGGTCGTGCGCCCTAGGCACCACGGAGGTGACATCCTTTGTAGGGGAAGGGTTAGCGAGAGCTTGTGTGAGACAAGCGAGACTTGTAGGGCAGTGCGCTTCCTAACAAAGAACAGTGTTAGGAGCAGCCTTCTGATCGCAGCGTATCAGAAGGGAGACCTCTCAATCGTCAACTCCAGCGCAAAATTGAGAAGATATTCACAAAACAGGTCAATCCCTTAACAGCAGCGTGTTAAGGGACTACCCTCAATCCAGGCCATAATTGCATAAATGTTGCCATCATGTAGGAACTTCACGTCTTCATTGAATTAAGTAAGATAGTGTTTACATCTCGATAGGTGCCACAGGGGGCATCTGAGAGTCTTAAGCATAAAACTTGTGGATTTCGCCATAAAGTCCACCTCAATCAAAACGATTGTTCTCGTTTTGGTTGAGGTGGGCGAATAGTGGTCTTGAGGCGTTTCCAATCGGAGAGGCGGTGGCGGATCTCGGTAGGGAGGGCGACTTGACCCTATACATGAGTGAGAATGGGGTCGTTTTGGTGGAAGCGGTGGGGGTCGTGAGAAGGCCCCATAGGATCTTGGGAGCTCCTCTGCCTGAGTTCCCCTCTTGAGTGCACTTGTTTCAAAGCGCAACATATTCATGCAGGACTATCCCATTGGTTCTTCCCACGGCCCGAGATTGGTTTTGGACAATCCACCATTTCAAAGCGAAGGGTGGTCTCGATGGAGTTACAAGAATCTCTGAAGGCTGAAGCGTTGAATTGGGTATCGTTATCCACTGTGAGTTCCTTAGGAACACTGAAGCAACAGAAGATATTCTTTCAAAGGAACACCATCATGGAGCAAGGTGTGATGGAGGCTAGGGGCTCCGCCTCTACCCATTCAGTAATGTAATTCACTGATGCTACCACACGCTTGTAGCCCCCCTTGCCCGGTGGGAATGGCCTGAGCAGGTCCATTCCCCATCGAGCAAAAGGCCAGGTGATTGGTATGGTGTGCAGGGGATTAGAAGGATCGTTGTGATTGGCTGCCATCTTTTGGCATCCCTCGCGCTTCCTGAGCGCGTCGAGGGCATTCTGCGCCATTGTGAGCTGATAAAAGCCTTGGCGAAATGTTTTTGCTATGGTTGCCCTTGGCGTGATGTGATAGGTGCAGAGGCCTTCATGAACACCCAAAAGAAGTGTCATGTCGGCGGACGCCCACACGAATATGCGGTGTTGGACTTTAAGAAATCCATTAGCTCCTTCTCCATCTTTCACGGGATAACGACCCGATTCTAAGAGACCGCGGTCACCACAGTCGAAGAGTCGTACTTCTGCGGGTCCTCGAATGAGGCTTAAGGGAGCACCTCGTCGGAGGGTACATCCTTGGTGTGCCTTGATGAGAGAGCGGCAAGGGCATTTCCTCCTTTGATTCCTTGGGTTCGAGAAAGTTGATGTCGCCGGAGTTGACGGCGCTTTGTGAATGCGATGGCGAGCTAAGTCTTGATCACCCCTCACGGAGATGTCCCGAGAGGGCCCGTATCTTTAAGCACGGGTAGTTTTGATGTACCGCCGCCTGAAGCGGTTGAGAGTTGCCCTTCCATGATAGCATTGAATGGGGACTCGGCGTCAACGACATCGAACTGGCGGCTTCGTGCGGTGATTCTCTGTGATCCGAACGTCATGAGGAGTTCGATCCTCCCAAGGGGTTGAATGGATTTTCTGGCCGGCGGTGAGAGGGCGTCGGATGGTAGCGAGGATGCGGGATGATAGCCCCCCGTGACTCCCATAGTTCCTTGGCGCGCTTAGGTAGAGTATATCTGCGAGCTTCCTCCGTCGACAAGGATGCGGAGACCTCGCAATTGGATATTGTGGCGATTACTACGAGGCGTCATCATGAGGGAACCTTAAGCCTTGTGCATCATCATTTGTGAAGCTAAGAGAAATGCTTGCCCATTTGGGAGGGGCGCCTTGAGGAGCCACCCCACGACGTTGATTTCTCGGGCGTACTCATACATTGTTGTTTTGATGCATGCGGAGGACAAGCCCCTATTATGACATTTACTTGTCTTTGCGGTGCTTGGAAGGGGAGTTCATGCTCAGCATCTTGCAAGCGCCGCGAGGGGCGATCACCAGGCCTGTGCAGGGTGGTGGCCTTCGACGCGGCGGGCCGTGTTCAAGGAGCCGCTACTCGCCGATGGCGTCTTGATGGCACTCGTTAAGTATCATGCCGTTCATCTTGTGGTAGGCACACCAAGCCGTCTTCTTGATTTGGATTGCTCCTCCTTTCATTGCGGCCTTCGTCAGGACGTCCCTTCCAGTGGGCTTTTGGTCTCGATTCCTTCTTGGGTCCTTTGGTGGAGTTGCTCCCGCGCTCTTGAGAAGGAGTGTCGGTTACGACAAGAATCTTGGAGTCACGTTCCCTACCAGAGTGATCCCTCCGGTCATTGTCCTTCCTCCCGGGGGAGCTTTTTGACTTCTTCCTGGAGGAGATGTTTTCGTCCTACGGGAGAAGTCCCTTCTTAGCCAGGTCGTCTTCTTCTCCCCGGGCGTATTTTTCCACGACCTCGAAGAGCTCATGGGTCGTCCTCGGGGGATCTCTCCCAAGCGCGCGATTGAGTTTTCCCAGGAGCAGCCCTTCTTTGCAAGCATTTATGACCGTTGAGTCTGGGGCATCTATGACTTGGCTTCTCACTTTGGAAAAGCGCTTAAGAAATTCTCTTGTGGATTCACCCTTTTGTTGCTTGATAGTAAAGAGCTGGTTGGTGAGCATAGAGGCGCTTATAGCTTCCTTGAAATTTCTTGTTGAACTCTTCCTCACCGGTCCCAGAATAGATGGAGCCTTTCTTTTGGTTGAAGAACCGAGCGTGCCTTTCCTGAAAGGAACAGTGAGGCGATTGCACATCTCTACTTCTCTACCTCCCGGCCCGAATCGCCGTGGAGTATACTTCAAGAATTGTATGGGGTCGAGTCCCCATCTTAAGGCCCTAGGTTAGGTTGGCGAAACTTGATCGGAAAGGAGTTTTGCAGATGTCTCTTGTGAGAGGATTCCTGATCTCTGGACACCCCTGCCCTTCGTCTTGTGATGATGGTGATCGAAGCGTGCGGCAACAGCGATGGCGGGGCTCTCTGAGCTGGAAGAGCTAGATGCCGCGGTGGCGGCGATGGTCTTGGCGCATTGGCGAGTTGGAGCGCCCGCCGACTTGCAACTTGATCTGGCTGGGAGATTAGTGATTCAGCATCCTCTTCTTCATGGCGGTGGTGACCGCGCTCCCTAGCGGATCCGATTGGTGGCACGGGGACACGCCTAGTGCCCGCAGAGTTCATGCTCATCTGACCGCCTCGGCCACAGCCTCCTTGATGTGAATCCTTACAGCTTGATGAGTGCACTTGGGCCATGACGGGTGGAATGGTCCTTCCGCCTAAGGGTGCTGGAGGGGGCACCGGGGGAGCAACTTTTGGCCTCACGGGCTCCCTAGTCGCCCCCGGCCATGTAGCACCTTGAGGATGGAGCCCAAAGCACTTCTTCGGGGAGTTGACTCACCATCTCCGGGTCAAAGCATTTGCCCGGCGGAGGAGCATGGAGGGAGGTCATGGGCGCCCGTTCGAGGGGTATGAACTCGGGCCTCGGAGGTGGGCGGCAGGATGGTGCAATGGAAAAGTGAGCTCCTTCCCATCCGAGTTTGGTGGGTGCATTGGCGATGGGGAGCCCGCTCATCACCGTCGCGTGGGCGAGTGGAGGGAGGTTGTAGGATGCCCCCTGGCCCTCCTCCAAGGAAAAATCCTGGCCGGGTCGGTGGCCACTTGGCGAAGGCGGTCTTTGGGAGCGGGAGACATCTTGAGGGCAGCTGGGAGTGCGATCGTGGCCATCATGTAGTCCACCACCGCCTTGCGGTTGCCTCCACCATTGCTTTGCAATTAGCGCGCAAGCCCCGGGAGGCGGTGGATGGCCACGGCTTCACAACATTTGAGACCTCTTGCCTTGGGCGGACACCTGCGTCACCGGTGCAATGGAGGTGGGGATGCTGTAGCTCGAATCGCAGGGCGTTATGCATCCCGGATGAATAGCTCCAATCTCGAAGATAACCCATGCCTTGGGCTTCTTGAGAGCGGACGATCGTCCGCGGCTCCCTATGCTCTGAAGTGAGAGGAGGCCTCGCGGACTTGGAGTACTTCTTGGTAGGAGCCATAGCCTTCTGTTGATCAGCTACGCTCCCCACGGTCGGTGCCAATGTTGATGGTGTGAAAACCAAACGTGAGTGAGAGGGCGGACGTCGGCCGTGCTACCGGCCGTCGTCCACGAGAGCGAGTGTGACACCGGATTTATCTGAGGTTTGGGGTGCAGGAGGACCGGCCTACTCCTGTTGGTGGCCTGCGGGGGTTCGAGGGTTCCTCCCGGAGGCTCACCTGGTGACTTGCTTGTATGTATTGCTCAAGAGTCCTCCCCCAAATGAGAGGGATACATGGGGTATTTATAGGCTCCTCGGCTGTACAAATGACCAAAATACCCCTTGGGGTTGGCTACTCTAAGAATACAAGCGAGGGGTATTACAGTCTTTAATGAGTACAACAGCATTCCTTGGACCTGTACATGCGTGCTCACAGGCAAGCGAGCCCCCACATGCAGGTGGGATGAATTATTCCTCCAACAGTAGCCCCCCCTTGGCGTCTCGAGAGGAGCGCCGAATGGGGCAGTCTTTAATTGTGCCTTTCATGCGAGAGTCCATACTCGGATTTGTACGGTGGTCGTGCCCTTTTCTCTATCACTGTTCCGTCTGAGCAAGGCACTCTGGTGATAGCTGTGTCTCAAAGACAACATATCCTCAGACTTAACACACAAAGTCTAATGAACCCAATTATATCACGGTATTTGTGGCGACACGATGGCGAGGAGGCAACCACCATCGAGGAAGCAGATGTAAGGCGTCAGATTCCTTGTTGTACAGTTGGATGAGCCATGCTCTGGCCGCACTCTCCTTCTTGGACTCAAATAAAATAGATGACCACCTTTAGACCGGATTGGACATCTCTTTTAAACATATCCCTGTAGACTTGTCCGGCTCTTTGAGGACCATTGGCATCGGATGCTTCTGAACAACTGAGCCAAAGCCTGTTGGGGCTGCCTCCTACTCCTTTTTTAGTTCTCTTGGATTCTTTAAAACGCTTCTTCCCCACAAACAACAGGGCGCGGGTTATCTGCTTCCTCTATCTCTCCTCTATCTCTCCTCTCTCTCTTCTTGGTGCCGCCGCCGCTTGGGGTGTCGCTCGACCCGGCCGAGCCGCCGTCGGCCTCCCCTGGTCCGGCCGCCGCAGCCACCTCCCCAAGGCGCCTCCTCTCTTTCTTCTTCCACCCGACGCCGTTGTCGGCTCCTCGAAGCCCGGCCGCCGCCGGCCCTTGCCGCCTCCATCGTCGATCGCCTCCACACCCAAACCCTACCGGCTGCCGTCTACACATCTCCTTTTCAGCTTCAGTCTGCACATGGATTAAACATCATCATAAAATGAAAAAGCTATTGCTTCATCTTAAGAAAAACATGACATGAAAAAAGGATTTCACGGTTATGCTGACCTAAGGCAGAAATGTAGGGTTCATCGGCATAATTGCAGTCTTGGAAGGTGAGACCTTCATAGGGCAAAGGCCAATAATGACTCCATCAAGATGCAGTGCGGCATAGGCATCCTCTGAAAAGGTTTGCAACATTGTCTTCAGATTTTATCTCATGAACTTCACATTGTATTGATCAAAAACAATAGAGAAGTGAACTAACCTTGTGAAAAAGCACATTTCTTGGTTCCAAACTCTCCTGTGAAAAAAACACATTTGACAACTTCCAAAGTAGCTTCCATATCCATACATAGTAGATAGCATATGTTTGGGCATTTTCCACAAGAAGAATGGAAACCCTTAAGTACTTTAGAACTGAGCATCTTAGACTCCTCAAGCAAAAATTGCAGAAGTTCTTCTCTCACTGAATGAAGGTGGGATCGGGGAATTATTCCATGCCCTGAAAAATAGATCATGTGAGAACATCTCATGGAGTTCTATCTTCTTATAAGAGCATCCTATATAGCAAGTTCATATGTATTCCTGGTTCTACAAATAATCCTGTTAGCAAGTATACAGATGTCCCTATGAGAATGACACAACGCCAACACCTTATGGTAGAGTTGAACTCTCCAATAATAGAAAATCAATTTAAGCTTTACACACATAGTTTTACTAGCACATTATACAATTTACAAGGTTCTAGGTCCAGTAAAAGACCAATAGCACAGGGGAAAACATAGTTTATGGTCCAACTACTAACCTGGCAATGAATATATGAAATGGAAAATTATTGGCCATGAATGGTACAGCTACTAACCTAGAGGAAATGCTAGGCCTTGAAAGCAGTATTTCAGATAGACAAGCATCCTGTAGCTGTTTCAACAAAGGCATTATACAGTAAGATGTTAGCTTCCTATATAGTACTAGCAATATTCTAACAAAAAATAGATCAATTTCAAATATAGCACTAGGAATATCTAACAAAATTAAGCAAGTTCAACCACGTAATAATGTGTACTTGCCTCCTTCCTTGGCATGCATCAATTGTTTTTACAGAGTATCAACAAACCCTCCATTCTGTGCACACTCCCCCCCACCCCCCCACACACAATCAAGATGCAATCTGAATTATTCGTGTAAATTAAAATGATAGTCAGGTTATTAATGCTGAGAAAATTATCATACTCTGATTAATTCAATTTACTAGAATAGACATTCCATCAGGAACTTCAAAATATTGAAATTATGGTAAAGTCACATGTACACAACTTACAATAACAACATAGCACCCTTAGAACATACATTTTATAAGGAACTTCAGAATAATGAAACTATGCTCAACTCACCTATCCACAACTTAGGAACAACATAATATATAGTATTATATCTATTAGAAGGTGTTTATGGGCAAGTTTTATACAACTCTTACTGGCCAGAATATAACATACCAAGTAGAAGTAGCATCTTTTCTAGTAGTGTTCTGGATGATAGATAGAAGATCCTCTAGTGGTGTACGGAAATCATTCAAGCCTTGGTTAAATAAATAAATTAGAGCACCGTATAACCCATGTTCACGACAGTCTGACTACCTGCATACAACACAAGCATAAAGAAATCATATCGGCGTGCATGATTGTCCAAACTACAAAAATGGAACTAGAAGAAACTTAAATGTAGGCAATGAAACATGTATGAGAAGGCAATATAGATGCATTTCTTACACCACTTATATGCAAATTATTATGTATACCTGATTAAAATCCAGTGAAGAAATATCCATATGAAGAATGCATTGCTCAACTCGCTGCAACCATCCTTTTCCACTATAATGCTCTACTAGTGCTTGCATAATCTACATAACAGATTGGCATAAATGTATATTCATTTGCAGATTTACGTCTTTGACACTAGTAAATCCTTGATGTTACTCACCTCAGGGGGCAAAGAACCAAGCATATCCTTCAATATATAGGGCTCTAGTACCTCCAGAAACATACCTGTTGTCCATGTCATGTCAGCATTTCCAAGTTATAGAAGCAAATTAACAACATGGTCGGTGACGACCTGCGAGGGGGTCTTGCCCTTGACGTGGGCAAGCCCCGTCTTGGCAACCCACCCCACCATCTGGAGGACAAGCAGAGCAGCAGCGTTGCCATCTAGGCGTCTTGGCTGGTGGCATTGGTGGAGATGAAGCACCAGTGCAGTCAGATCTGGGATGCGGTGGGCAGAGGGGAATAGAGCACGGCATGGAGGGGAGGGTGGAGAAGGAAGGTTAGGAAGGGGAGGGGACCCGACACGTCAGCTCGGCCCTGTGGTTCAGCTGCCGAGTGCCACCTCCCTTTGTTGGCCCCTTGGCCTGGTCCATGCTCGCTAGGGAGAGGACGCGAGGGCGGTAGGGAGCAGGCGGCTGGGTGCGGCCGAGCTGTGAAGCAAGGGGAGGAGGCTCCATGGAGATCCATTTGGTTGAAGAAGCTTAGGAGAAAGGAAAGAAATGGGGAATGGGAAAGGATCGGAGCACCGGACTATTTAGGGCCGAGTGAAATGGAATATTAGGGAGGAAGTTAAGGGGGTGGGGGTCGGTTCAGTGCTTTTCCTCTTGACTCAGATGTGGGAGAGGTGGAATATCTTAATCTGTGACACCCTGAATTTATTTTAGAATTCTCTTTGGAATTTTCGAAATAAAAAGAACCATTTTGTTTTGATGAGAATTCAAAGCTTAACTGGAAATTTCATAATGGCTTTAAGTTGACTAACTCAAACTACAACTAAAGTTCCTTGTTGGTTTGTTGAGTTATTGGAGCTTTGTTGGTCTTTCCTTCTTTGTCCATGTTCTTGTCCATCTCTGGTCTAGACCTCCCTTTTGTCTGAGATCTATTGGCCCAGACCTCTCCTTCGTTTGGATCCAAGGGTCCGGACCTCCTCTGTGCAGTCCTCCTATGGTCTAGACCTCCTTAGGTCCAGATCTCCCAAACGCTTTGACCTCCCCGTGTCCTTCAGGACCTCTCTATGTCCTCTAGGACCTTCCCTTATGTTTATTGGACCTCCCTGTGTCCCATCGGACCTCCCTAGGTCCTCCAGGATATCCTCCCTATCTATTTCCACCTCTATCAAATGTGAGTCGTCCGATTTGCAATGGACGGCTTGATCCTGGTGAGATGTTCGGATGGTCCGAACATCCCACCTTCTCTGAGCCTTTGGATCTCCATTGGACAGTCCGATCTGTTGTGGCGTTCGGGTGGTCCGAACGTCCCAACCATTTTGGGCGGTCCGATCGAAATCCAGCGGCCCAGACCTCCTCCTTACACATCTGGACCATTAGGACCTCCTCCTTGGAGATCTTAACTGTCCAGACCTCCTCCTTGTGGATCTGGACCGTCAAGACCTCCCCTTTGGAAATCTTGGCTGTCCAGACCTCCCCTCTTTGGCAGATCCGATCGTTAGGACCTCCCCTTGGGAATCCTAACCATTCAGACCTCCCCTGGATTGGATCCTACGGTTCCAGACCTCCTTTGCGGGTGAGGTCCCCCTTTTACTTTTGTGGACCTCCCCGTTTGTGTTTAAATCTTGATCGTTTGGACCTCCCCTTTGGAGATCCAACTGTCAGGACCTCCCCGGTGGGTGAGGACCTCCCCTTGTTCACTACAAGACCTCCTCGAGGTCCTTGCAGGACCTCCTTGGCCGGTCTTGGCTGCCCCACTGGGCAGTCAAGCACCCAGATCTCTTTACCTTTGACTGAGTCTGTGGACAAGGAAGTCTCCACAGCATTTAATGCACATTGTGTCGCATTAAATGTCCTCACCTTTTTCAGTACTCGTGTCATACCGAATGTCACATTCCTTGCCTACTCCACTGTCCTATTTACCAACTCTTGTTGACTCCAATTTGGGTCATGTGCAATGACTTCCCCTATATATAGTTTGGGAGAGCCCTCCTTTATCACTTTCTTCCTCATTTCTACTCTCTGTCTCAACCGAGCCACCATAGACCTCCTCTCTCTAGTCTTTGGACCTCCTCCAACTCGAGCTTGGACATTCTCTCTGGAGCTCCAGGACCTCTCCACCAAGCTCCTTGGACCTCCTCTTGACCTCCCAACTTCTCTGTTGGTTTTGTTTTAAAGTTTATTTGGAGTTCTTTGGATTTTGCTTGAGCTTTGTTTGAATATTTGGTTCTTCACGTGTAGATTGCCTGCACTGTGGGGAGCCCGAGTTCGATGAGGGAGAGGAAGCAAATCGAGATCTTGAGCAAGGCAAGTTACACTCTTGAACATGTTGCACCCAATATTTCAAATTACTTATGTCGTTTTCAAAGATGTATGCATGCTTACTTTACTAAGTATTTCAATGCCTAGCTTTCAATCCATAGTTAAAAACCTACTGTTTGGTATGACCTCTATCCATGATTGAATCAACCTCTTTGTCACCATAGATAAAAACTGGTTCTTGCAATAGTGAGGACCCGAAGCTCTTGAAAAATGAAATGCTTAGTAATGCTTAGACCAAAATCTTAATTTGGGGAGTTTAGACCAAAAACATCAAATACTCAAATGTTTTGAGCCATGGCATTGGTGTGCCATGGGGATTTCGGCCATGACATTGGTGTGTCATGGATGTTTTACTTGGCCTTGGCATTGGTGTGCCATGGAGAATTGTAAAGCATGGTTAATAAAAAAAATGGTTTTGACTTGGGCGAAGCTGGTTGTATGGTTGGAGCATGTCTATGCACGGGGGTCGTGTGATCCGATGCCCCAGGGTTGAGGTTTGTCGCCCAAGTTGGTTAAGGACCGTCTTTGAGACACCACTTGCTAAGCCTATAATGGGCTATGCCAAATTGTGCAACCACATGTGTCGGTATGGGCGTGGGACACAGCTAATTAATTTGCAAAGCTCTACCATGGTTTGCCCTGCGGACGCGGTGGGTTGTCATGTTATGACTAGTTGTAGTCCCACCCGGCTCAAGAGGGGGCTTAAACCCGGCGGATGGAGAGTCCAATGGGAGCGAAACCTTAGAGTGGGTGGACTGTGGTGGAGCAATGCATTGTAAAGGCCTTGTCATGTGCTCTAGACCTCTCACCAAAGGAAGTGTGAGGTGGCATCGACGGATGCCAAGCAAACTAGAGAATTCATATCATGTGGGTAAAGTGTGCAACCTCTGCAGAGTGTAAATCTATTCGAATAGCCGTGTCCACGGTCATGGACATGCTGGCAATGCCACTCAAAGTTAGCTCTTGGTTTTGGTCTTCAAAAGAAATATTGAAATCGGTTTTGGTGGCTTAACCAAAACTGGGTTTGGGCGGGAAGCCTTGTGCACAAGGGTATCCTTCACCATTTCAATGATGAATGTATCCAACTGAAAATGGATTTGTAAAACTGAATTTTAATTATTGTAACCTGCCTTGAAGCTTAATACTTGTATTTGAAATAAAATTGGCTTTATGCAAATCAACCCTACTATGCTGTCCTTTGATATATCCCTATGCATGTCATTACATTGGTGATCGGTGTAACTTGCGAGCACGGTTGTGGTGCTCACTCTTGCTTGATTCATTTATTGAGCAGATGAAGACTTCTTTGATGATGAAGATGACCAGCTCAATTAGGATGCGCCCTCCAGCCAGTCACCTGTGGTGTAATGGGTGGACCTTGTCTTTTGGGTTTTGTTCTCCACTGCGTTTGTGCTCCCTGTTGCTGGAGTTGTAAGCAACCCTTGTAATCAAACCTCCCTTTTGCTGTTAATAAAGTCTTGTGGATGTTTATGTTATCACTTGTTTGCTGTGAGAACCAGTTGATGATCTCTGGGGGCTGGTTTGGATCATAGAGGACTTCAGGCTTGCCCTAAGCCCCACGACCTCCTCGGGGTGGTTCCCTCAGACCTCCCTCGGGTGGAGACGTGGAGTTTTGGGGAGGTCTGAGGTCCAGCGACCTCTGCGGGTTAGGACCTCCCAGACCTCCGAGTGGTCCTCTCGGACCTCTCGGGAGGTCTGTGCGGTCCACCGGATGTCCTCTCGGGGCGTCTGGGAAGTCCTGCAGACCTCCCAGGAGGTCCTGAGGGACCTCTCGGGACGTCCTGGGGGCTCCTCTCTGGACCTCCCAGGAGGTCCTGAGGGACCTCCCGGGTGTGCCCTGGGCCGGGTCGTTACATAATCACAACTCGTAAGCCCATTTGCAATGGTTGTTAGTTCTGTTGCTAGGTATCCGTTGGCGTATGCGTGTTCTTGTAGTAGTGACATATGCATAAAGCATTCCACATTTGCACTCAACTGCTGCTGCACTTTGAATTGTCGAATTTTTCGTAGGTGACAAAGCATCGTCATTACCCAATTTCAGCCCTGAAAAGGAGTCAACTGTGCTAGAAATGCTCCCAAGCGATCTCGCATTACTGACACCCCCACGACTACAACATCATACAGGGCAATGGTAATTATGTAGCCAAAGCAAAGCTGCTTACTTTTAAACCAAAAATAAGTGAGTACATAATTAGATTATAGCAATCACACAAATCGTAAGAAGGCTGGCTACCTAGAGGATTTGTTGAAGCAATCGTAGCGGACTCTGACGTCCATGTATATCCCATACTGCGGCAGAGATTGGAATCAATAGAAGCAAATAGTTCAATTAAGCTCACAATCCCGACTCCCAAGGCACTTCCACAGCTAGAGCACACAAATTTCAAACAAAATCTATATTTTCTCATGTCATAGGTGCTAACAACCTGGCAAGTAAAGTACATCTAGCCTTATAGGAATAACAATTAATTAATTGCTGAGGTCAAACAGGCGACGCCTGAAACCAGGAAGCTTCCAGAGCGGTGGAGTCTTGGGTAGGAGAGAGCGGCTTGGCCTAGAGCTTGCATCACACGGAGAAGGGTGCGACGGTCTGCAGGACGGCGAGGGGCGGACAGTACCTCTCGCTCGACGGCGAGAGGTGGCTGATGCGGATGTCGCTGCTAGGGAACGGTAGGCTCGCCTCGGTCCCCTGCTTCATCGGGAACACCTCCGCCTCGTTGTGCCACCATTCAGCTGCAGCGCCTTCCAACTGATGGGATGCGAACAAGACTTTCTCCCTGTCTTCACAGCGAGCAATATCAAGCTTCTTCTCAGTTAATCTTAACCAATCATCTGCATCAAGTGGTTCAGGGGAGCTTGAAAAGGTGGCTGGGCGAGTCTTCATGAACTCAGACAACCTTGATTGAGGATGAACAGGAGGTGGAGGAGGCATAACTGCTGCTTGGCTGTTCTGACTCATCATAGCAAGCAAAGCATTGGTGGTCTGACTTTGCTGGGCCATCATTTGATTCATGTTTTGCATCATGGAACTCATCATTTGAGCTTGGGCTGCCATAAACCGCCCAAAACACAGGTCTCGACATCGCACCGGAGGAGGAGGTGGGGGAGGCAATTGCTCTGGAGGCTCATTCTGACTGGATGATTGCCGAGTTTCAACCATCTGCACAGAGCTCTGAGGTTTAACAGATAGCAAGAAAGCATAAAAGATAAGAGGGAATAACACCAGGATAAGTGAGAGCAAGGGGAAGAAAGATAGATTAACCCATTAGGGGTTACTTGGTTAAACCCGAAAAGCCAAAAGGCCAGAAGACCCAAAAGAGGCAGGAAAACGACTACCAGAGGTCCTGAAGACCAAGCTAAACGAGACTTAGTCTAAAGGATCACTATCAACCTAGGCTTACCAAGTCGGCCCTTAGGAGGGTACAGAGGCAAGGAGATCAAATTAAGCTTGAAAATGAAGTTCTAGAGGAGGTAAGATCACAGATCTAAAGAGAAGATAAGGGGAGATTAGGACAAGGTAAGAACAGCACAGACTCAGAACAAGGAAAGAACCACTAAACAAGTTTTAAAGTTGGTTTGATTTAGAAAATAGCTTTTGAATCAAAACTAAAACGACCTTTCTACCTATGGCCACGTCCTACAGTCGACTAGGGCTCTGATACCACCTTTGTGAGGACCTCTTCTCAGATTAAGCAGGGAGTCCAGAAGGATAGATTTTTTTTCTTCTTTTTTTTCCCAGCAGTTACTACCGCAAACAGGGCCACGGTAGTGTTGCAGCTGGCACTACCGTGTCAAGGGCAGCGATAGTACCTCGCTGCAACCAGTACTACCGCATGAAGGAATGGTAGTTCCGCTGGCTAAGCCGAGCAAGCACTGCCTGAAGCTTAGGGAGGTCCAGAAAGACCGCCCGGAGCGTTCGGTAGTACCGCGGTCCGGGAGGACCGCACAACAAGTTCGAGAGGAGGTCCGCCAGGACCTCCTAGGAGATCACAAGACCTCCTAGAGGTCTTGGCTCTGTGCACACCGAGCTAGTCCCAAGATACAGATGTTAGCTCGCACAGAATCACTTCGGTACAACCATAACCACAAGGTCAAGACAAAAGATGAAGCAGACAAATTAAACTTAGTATTAAACAGGACCTTATGGTCCAAGCTTGTTTACAGAGGTTTAGCCACTTGGGCCTACAAACCGCAACAAAAGAACCTTGGCAGCTGGAAACTCCAAAACGCATAGATGCCCATCGGCAAGCCCACAGGCTGTCGAGTGGAGGATGTCCTAGGCAGCAGGATCATCAAAGAAATCCTCTTCAAAGAGGTCTGAGCTTCCTTGCACTTGGTCATCTTCATACACTGCTTTGACACAGGGCTTGAAGCCGTGAGTACTTTGAATGTACTCAGCCAATCACAGGGAAACACTTATGCAAGTAATATTCATGCAAGGGCTTACCAATGGAGGAGCTGTATGGTTAGTTGCACAAAGCTAGGTTTGACAGCAAATACCATAATAGATTGAAGAGCAACAAGTGAAAACAATAATACATACATACTTTTGTTTAAAAAGAGGGGAGTGAGCACCAACTCACATCCAAACCACTTGGGGGAGGTCTGGTTGCACCCACAACTAGGACCTCTCCCAAGACCTCTCTAGAGCACCAACTCTAGAGCTCGATCCCATCCCCTGGACCACATCTCAGGCCAGCCATGACCCCTCTAAAGCTGGCCAAGGTCTTTTCGAGGCAAGGCCACAGCCTCTCGTAGGAGTGCCCAGGGAACACAGATTTTCTGAAAAGGTACCCCTTGCACCCCTTCTCCGGGAGATGTCCATAACAAGGACTTGGCTATTCGAATAGATTTAACGCTCTGCAGAGGTGTACAACTTTACCCACAATCCACGATCTCTCTAGCAGGACAGGTTCCAGAAAGACCCTTGCTTACTTCCAATGGTGAGCAGTCTAGAGAGCGTGACAAGGCCTTTTCAAAGCTTTGATTTGGCTAAGAGCTACCCGCTAAGGTTTTGCTTCTGGATGGGTTGCAAAGCCACTAGATTCGTGCCCCCTCTTGCACCGTTGCGATAAAACTCGCTCAACCGCAATAGCACCAAGCCATCTCATTGCTAATTATTCGGCCCAGGCCATCCCCATAAAATGACCTTGTGGTTGCACGGATTACCTGGATCCACAGACACAAAGTTAGGTCCTTAGTTGTGCTGAGGCAAGACTTCCACATCCCACGTGCAAAGCACCCACTTCTCACTCCCTACCTTCTTGCCCAAGCCAAACCGATTTGGTGATTACCTGTGAGCACCCGAATTTATTAAGCTCATAATACTTAGTCATCCAATTGACCCTAGTATTATCAATGAAATAAACCCAGTCTCGAGAGATGTATACTCCCCAGAATGCAGTATACATACCTCACAACAAAAGAGTGTATCAATTCCATACAACACATAGTACAAGCAACAAACCAGAAGTTAATATTAATAAGGAATAGGTTATTACAAAAGAGGGGCCTTCTGGCCAAATAACAACAAGTAAAACTAAGAACAACAGCGGAAGCAAAAGTGCCATAAAGATGGCTATAACACAAAGCCAATCAGTGTGCCTTAACCCCTAGGCATCTGACCGGATCGCCAAGCTAGTCGTCGAAGAAGCTGCAACACATGGCACAAAAGTGAGGCTCTTGGAGCTCACCTTCCTCCTCTGCAACAAAAGCCACAAAAAATGCCACAACCACGGGCAGATGAGTACATAAAGTACTCCGCAAGACTTACGTGTGAGATAACAGAACTATAAATAGCTACATGCAAGCTTTATTTAAGTGGATGAGGCTTTGGACTCATTTTAGCATAAAGCAAGTTTCATTTGCAATAACATAATAGATTGAAGGCAATTTGGCAAAGCATTTTAATTGTTGAAATAACAACGAGATAATAACATAGTAACAACAACAAGATCAACTCGGAAGTGACTAACCCAATAGTCACCACAACAATAGCATGAACTCCCGTTCATACCAACCATGTCAAGTTTTAATTAAAGGTTGTAGTCTAATTCTTACGGAAATAACCAAGCGTGTCCATAACCTAGGATGAGGCTATTGAATAGTTTTAACCTCGCGAGGGTGTACCAATGTACCCACACGCCGACCGCCTTTCCTTTAAGCACACTACCAAAGGTATGCTTGCACAGCTAAGTCCTCTGAGACATTTCCAATGGACGAGACTAATTACGACCAAGACAACCCACGGGATAAGGACACAATAGACAACCTAACCGCCCGCCACTTGCTCCATTCCCACACCACACACACACACATTTTATCTTTAAAACACACCAACCGAAAGCAACCCCAATTAGCACCGCCCAAAGTACTTAGTCAAGAGAGGTCCCATATCCCCCTCGTGTGGTTAGCACGCATAATTGCTTGGATCAATGGCGCAAGAATTCGGTCCTTGTTGACTTAGGCATACCACCACATCCAAAAACCACACCATCCATCCAATATGCCCAAGTCTAAATCAATCTTTTATTTTCAGTTTTTGATTTTACAAACAAATCAAAGCACAAGTGCTGGATATATAGGAGTAATAATCAGTTTTGAGTGATCAAGACCATCGACTAAGTCGATGATCGCCCATAACTACCGAAAACTAAGCATGTCTAAGCCATTTAAATTGAAACTACTAAGTGATAAGAGCTCATCCAACGAGCTCCCACCACAGCAAATAACCTAGGCTCATGGGTAGTAGAGAATAAACAATTCCTACAGATTATGCAACTATAGGCTTGCTAGCGATATTTTAACACAAAGTAGCATGCATACATACAAGTAAAACAATATATTAAGCTTTAAAGTAATGGGACAATGATGGAAATGATCAAACTGTTTGCCTTGCTATTGCTGGTCAAGTTGTGGCAGAGGGTCACTCTCGGGATTACCACAAATGTCGAAACCTAACGGAAAAGCGATAAAGACCCGATAAGAACGACGAAAGTAATCAAGGACAGCACAGCAAACGAACTCCAAACACTCTGAATTTTCTACAGAAGCAAGAGGATGATTTTTAGGGAATTTTGCAACAAGAACCAATTGATTTGGATTCTCAATGCAAAAGTTATGAGCAAAACAATTCTGCTCAGCCCCTAAAAATACCAAACTGCACTATTCACTAATTTATTTATGAGGCAACATTTTCTAGAAAAGAGGTGACGCTGAGATTTTTACTGTAAAACCAGCACCTCATGAGATGAATAACACAATTGAGTTCATCTCATTTGGAGCTATATTGCACTTTCTACAATTTTTCAAAAACAAGAACTTGAACAAAATTATAATGCACAAGTCCTCATTTTCATAACAGCAACATGCTCAAAACTAATCTTCTTAGTGAGTTCATTAATAGAGGAAACCAACAAAGTTGGTCTCACTCAAAAATAATCTACAGAGCATTAGTTATGTATTTTACAAGTTAAGCATCAATTTGAGGGTATATTTAAAGTGAGTTTTAAAATCTAATGGCAAAACTGTGCTCTGGAGCTGAACTCAACTTACAATCATTTTTGGATTAAAGTCAAGTTCAAGACAGAGCTAACACAATTTGAATGACCTCATTTGGATTTAAAACGACAAAGATATGAAATTCTAAAGTTTATACCTTATTTCAGTTTACAATTTTAACAGATCACTGGAATTTCTAAAAACCCTAAAGACATGGGAGGTCATAAGCGGCTCAGATCACACGGGAGAGGTCCTCAACGGTTGAGATCTTCCAAAGGAAGATCTAAACTATCAAGATCTCCCCGAGGAAGATCTACATCGTCAGGACCTCACAGGGGAGGTCCTGGACGGTCTAGATGTTCCAAGGGAGGACTTTGATGGTCCAGATCGTCCGAGGGAGGACCTTGACGGTCAAGATCTACCCGGGGAGGTCATGAGCGGCCGAGATGACCTCGGGGAGGTCCTAAGGGAGGTCCTAACGTCCTGACCTCCGGGAGGTGCAGGCGGCCACGATCGCAAGGGAGGTCTTGGGCGCTCCAGATCTCCTCGGAGGAGGTCATGGGCGTCCCAGAGCTCGCGACCACGTGCTTGCAGCGCGCCGCACGTGTTTCGGACAAGGATAAATGCGCGCGGGACAACGAGGAGGTCCGCGCGCGGGAGGTCTTAAATGCGCGCAAGGTGAGGATTAAATGCAGTTAAGACACGCCAATGATTTCAATGATTTGAGCACTTGATTAGTGCATTTAACGCGACAAATCTCTGTCCTAAAAACGACAATGGCGCCACTGCCTTGTCCGACAAAGACCCGGGTTTGAAGAAATGGTCCTCGCCGGCGATGTAGGCCTCATGGCGACATCAATGGTACCACCGAGTGCACAATAACTGCGCGCCGGTGGACCTCCTCTCAATGGCGGCGGCCTTAAACGCCAGCGAGCCGAGAGAGGGCACGAAGGCACCACACGGCAAAATCCAAAATGCGAAATAAAGCTCATGACAGCCATTCAAGCGTGTGCCCAAATAAAGCTCCGCAACCTCATACATGCGGGTGCCCAGCAGCTAAAGGACTATCGGAAGTACCGGAGGTCCTAAGGTCTTGAGGAGGTCGAGAAGGAGGACCGGTGCTTGGGAGGAAGGGTGCTCCACGGCCAAAGCTTGACTCAAGCTCCACTTTGTCCCCTCTGCAAATGCCCAACAAATCAAATTAGGACTTGGTCCCAGAGGGTAGGGCACAAATGGAAGCAAGGAAAAAGGAGGAAAAACTCCAGGGACCCTTGTCCACCGAGGAGCTTCAAGCTCCAACGCAATGGCGGCCAAGGAGAGCTTTGGTGGTTTAGAGCTCACAAGCACAGGGGTGCAAGCAAGGGGATAATGGTGTGCAAAGGAAGCCAAAGAAACAGTGGGGGAGGTTTTATACTTGGGAGAAGCAGGCACACGAGCTGGGGTTAAGCTCATGGTGAGCTTAGCCCATGGCTCGGTTCATGGGGTTGGACAAGACACGAGGCTGACATGGTGACAGGTCTGTGTGGACAGGAGGGGCGGAAGGCTGACCTGCATTTAATGCGGGTCAGCAAAGAGTTGTTATAAGGTACACAGTGGACAGACACGCTTTAACTCCCCGCTCAGGAACACGCATGCGTGACCAAGGAAGGAGAAGAACAGGGGAGGTCATGTTGACCGTTGGATAAGCCCACGGGGAGGTCCTGGCCCTCCGATGTGGTTTTTGAACCGTTACGCCTGAATGACTGGGAGGAGGTCCCAACCACACGATCAAGGATGGGGAGGTCATGGCCTCACGATTTCCTTAATGTGTATGCATGCGTGGGAAAATGGGACAGAGGTCCAAAGCGTTGGATCTCAATCAGCAGTGCGGACCTCTGTGAGGTCTTAACCGCACATGAGCTTAAGAACATGAGGAGGAGGTCATGGCCTTTGGATTTAAATCAAGGCGCACAACAAAAGGGAGGTCTTAGCGCCAAGCAACACACAAGGGAGGTCATGGCCATTAGATTTAGATCTAAGAACAACGACCTCACGTCTTGAGGAGGTCTCGATGCGCATAAGACAAGGAGGAGGTCGTGACTCGTGGATTTTAATCAACGGTGCACAACACGAGATAGGGGAGGTCTTGTCTTGTTGGATATTTTGAGGGAGGTCGTGGGTCATTGGATCGATCCAACGGCTACGACCTCGTTTAAATGGGAGGTTTGCTTAGTTTAACAAAGTGAGGGAGGTCATGGCCATGGTCTTGGATCCAAGGGCTACGACCTCAACAAGGTGGGATGTCTAGTGGTTGGACAGCCCGTGGAGGTTTTTGAGATTTAACACAGGAGGTCATGGCCGTGGATTTTGATCCAACGGCTATGACTGATGAGGTGAGGAGGTCTGGCGGTATTGACGCGGAGGAGGTCGTGGCGGTTGGATGTTAATCCAATGGCTACGACCTGATCAAATGGAGAGGAGGTCTGCTGGGGTGCAGACACGGTTGGGCTGGACCACTTTGCACAATGAGCTAGCCCAAGGAACAGTGTAGGCTTTTAAATTTAGTTTTTAACAGCTGAAACTTAGCAGAATTATTTGTGATAGCAAATGAACTCCAAATTTGATGAAATTTTAACTGGAGCTTGCTGACAATGAGATTAACCTTGCATAAAATTTCCAGAGGTTATTATGCAATGCATTTTTCTCAGGAAATTCATGAAGGTTGTTCAAGGACTTGGTTTACCTCCAAAATTCATCAAACAAGTTTTACAATTTGTGATATTTTTCAGAGGGGTCCCACCTCAGTTTTAGGACCAAGGAAAATATTTTCCAATTGTTTGGCACAAGATTTAAGATAATTGGAAAATAAGTTTGACTTTTGGTCAACAAGAGCTTTGTGTTTTTGGATTACACAACTCTTGGACAAGAATCACAGGAGAGATTAGGGGTTTTCAAGGTGTGAGAAAAAGTTTTAATTTCTACACCTATAATTATACTTGAACAAACCCTGTTTATACAGTTGGGATGTTACATTACCCCTGCCAAAAGACCACCCAACCTTGGCACACAAGTTTTTAAACAAAGTGGTCTCACACCACCATCAACACAATATACGGCATCCTGCCATAGTTGCTTAACAGTGGCACCGACCACAGGTTACATAGATCATTAGTCAAGATTATTAATTGATAAAGCAAGATTCTCGAAACCCGCGGATCTAAAGCAAGACTAAGCATAACTTACGGTCCCATGTCGGCAATACCAAAAGATGCCAACTAAAATACCCAACCTAGAGTTTCCAAGGGGAGTATGTCAACATGTCCAGCAGCAAATCCAAAGGAGGCATAATATCAAGTGAGGAATAGTAACTACTGCCAAAACATTTTCATATAAAAGTAGCCATGCATGATAAAGTAAAACAAAATATATTTCAAAGACTAGGCTCAACATGATCAAGGGCTGTGACTTGCCTTCGTCAGCGATCTTTGGTCCTTGGTTGAAACTAGGGTCGAGATACTCCTCAAGCTCGGAATCTACACGATCGCAAAGAACCAAATAAGCAAAGCTACTACTAGGCAAAAGAACTCGAAGACTCTGAAGAACTTAAACAAAACTTCAATCAAAAGAAGCCAATAAACTGGGAGCACAGCTCAGCTTGGAGAGCCCCAGGGGAGGACTTGAGCACGGGAGAACCCAGGCAAAAAGAGTTAGAAATGAGCCAAAGGTGACAATGGAGGGGTTGCCCAGGCTATTTATAGCCGGGGTTGGCAAAAACACGAGAGGGCTTAGCCAAAACGTGTCAATGGTCGGAGGTGGCCTCGGCAGGCTAGGAGGGCAGGCGTGTCCTAAAAGAAATAAACAATGCACCCTAGAAGTGACTGCATTTAATCTGATCCGACATGCATTAAATGAGCCCAAAGTTTCAAGGCGGCAGAAATGATAAAAGGTGGGTGAGGCTGACCAACGGGGCCGGTCCAAGAAGTGCACGACCAGTCAAAGAGGCGGTCCACACCACACAATTGTCTTTACAAAAGACCATGGGGAGGTCCTGTGGACAGGAGGTCCAAAGGCACTAGGAGGTCTTGGGCAGGAGGTCCACGGATACTAAGAGGAGGTCCTGGACAAGAGGTCCAGAGACTCGGAGAAGTTCGAAAGAGGGACACGATATCTTCGATGACGGTAATACCGTACTCAAGAAAGGGGTACTACCGGATAACAGTAGTTCTGGGTTTAAGGTGCGGTACAACCGCAAGCCGGGAAGGGCCTTGACGGCTGAGACAAACCAAGAAGAGGTCTCAACGGCTTAGATTCTCAAAAGGAGATACTAAATAGTTAAGATCAAAGGCAAGGGGGAGGTTCTGACGGTAAGATCTCCAAGAGGGAGGTCCTACGGTCAGATCTGATCAAGGGGTTTTTATGTGACTAATACCATGCTCGAGTAGTAGGTCCGGCCAGGCAAGTCGGTAAGTCCGACCTGGGGAAGTCCTATGGACACGGAGAGGTCCAAAGGAGTACAGAGAGGTCCCAAGGTCACAAAGGGGTCCTGAGGGTTAGATCTCTCAAATGAGATCTCGACAGTCAAGACTAAAGCAAAGGAGAGGTCTGCGAAAACAAGGATACGCGGAAACAAGCTAGGGCCGTTAGATCAAGATCGAACGGAGCCAAGCTAAGGGGCCGTTCGGACCGAGCGAACGCACCTTCAAGATCGGGCTGTCCAAAACATCAATGGTCCTGAGGCGAGGGAAGTTAAACCCTAGCGGCACGACCACAAAACGATAGCGGTAGATCCGCAAGGGCACAAAAGAGGTCTTCAAGGAGTCAAGGGAGGTTCCTTGGACTCTTAGGAGGTCCAACGTACAAGGAAGGTCCAAGAGGCTTAGAGGAGGTCTTAACAAAGACGGTAGTTCCGAAGGAACAAACGGTAGTACCGCCAAAGCAAGCGGTGGCACCGCACAGGCACGAGGGAGGTCAAAGGAGCTCCACATGGACAGAGGGAGATCCATATGGGCATAGGGAGGTCCGAGAAGGCTCAAAGGAGGACTTTAACAAAGGCGGTAGTTCCGACACTACCACAACGGTACGACCGAGGGTCGGAAATACCGAAACGGGGGAGGTAAAACCAAAGCTAAGTGCCACAACTCAAATGGACGGTACGACCGCTAGAAGGATGGCGGTAATACCTCGACCCGGGCTAAACCACCCTCGAGGGAGGTCCAGAGGAAGGGAAACAAGGCCAAACTTGGCTTTGAGAAACCAAAGGGGTTTTGAAACACAAACTCGAGCTTGTCCCTCAGCAGGAGGTCCAAAACAAGGGGAGGTCTAAACGGAGAGGGAGGTTTTAATCTCAAAGAGATTCAAACCAACAAAAGAGGTTTAAAGGGAGGTTAGACCAAGAGGCACACAGAGAAGCTTAGGAGGATAACCAGGCCAAAGAACACCAAAGAACAACAAGAAGCTCCAACCAACAGAGAACACCAACAAGGGACTTAGTTCAGGTTTAATTAGGTCAAGTTAAACTCTCCAACTTCCAAAATACGAAGTTAAGCTTTAACAGGAAATTAAACCAAATGGTTCTCTTTTGATTTTGAAAGCTACAAGAACTTTAGAATAAACGGGACGTTACAAGGTGTAGATGCATCTCATGCAGAAATTGACACAAACACCGTCCACATTCACTTTTGCGAAACCCGACGCTAGATTTTTACTATGCACCAAAGCCCCGACACTGGATGGATATACCTGGCCCCAAGCAGCATCTAGGGCAACAGAGGCATATCTCACTTGGAGCTTGCACTTCATAGCCGCCTACATAATGATACAAAATTAGCTACTCCAACAGGCCTATCAATAGATCAAGCATTCCAGAGATAATAATTATTACCTGGATGTCATCGACAGGAAATCTATCATCGCCTATTGGGGTAGGGTTAGATGCGCAGCTACTCGGAAGTTTGGGGGGGCTGGCTAGCATAGTAGGGGCAGGGGCTTGCAACTGATTTGAGATTTGCAATTCCCTAGTCCTTTCCTCAAACCGTTGCGTCGCAGCTCTGACACGATCATCGATCTCATCTCTGAGGGATTCAGTGATCTCATCTTTGAGGGATTCATGAATCTTCTCTCGTAGCTTTGCATCGCGGTCCTATTCCGGTACGATCCGGAGTCCGCTTGGAACCATTCTGCCAATGTAACATAAACACTAGTGCCTCTCGTACGACCCGGATGCTCATTGTTTCCTAGGGCCGCGGAGAGTATATCTCTCTCCCTGTCTGCCTGGAATGAGCCTTGGGAAGATTGTGCACTCAGCGTTACCTGCAATAGCCCGACATGTCATTTCACTTCCTATGAAGTCATGGAGTAATTACAAACTAGGTAGTTCGATATCTTACTTGGCGCTGGGACACTTCCTGGTCTACGAGGTTTGGAAAGGAGACTTCCCTCGTAGGCAGGGTATGTAACCTCCCAAATAACCACTGTCGGGCGCGCACATTAGTGATCTCGGAAAATGGCGGAGAGACATTCGAACGGCTTGCCTCTCGGTCTGATCCTCCATATCGATTTTTACCCGCATACCAGTGATCTTGAGTGCGTGGGGTGCTTGTTTTTGCCCGGAGGGTCGTGTGCGCCGCACTTTCACTCTTAAATTCATCTGTCGTCTTCTTCGCCACAAACTCGGCCCAGGACTCTTCCAAGAACGGATACTTGTGGCAGGGCATCAGATCCTTATCCACGTAGTTCTTGACAAGCGTGCTCTTGAAGTTCTTTCACACTTTGCACACCTGTAGCAACGCTTGTCATCGCATGGAGTCCTGGTGTTGTTCCGGGATCTCGAATGATCGGAAAATATCCATCAGCAGCTCAGCTTTCTATTCTTTGGTTAACTCCTTCCACGAATCGTAGGTGACGTTGACCCGTTGCCGTGCAACTATTCTAACTGTTCCCCGAAATGCGGATGCTGCTCGGCGAGGATTGATAGGGGTCCCAAACTAATCGACCTCTGTGATGGTATATTGGCCCACGGGCCTTTTCGATATTCCTCTTCTTCTGCCGCGGTTCGATATTCCAGAGCATGGTGCATCATCAGACACATGAGGCAGCGATGACGAAGAATGAGCGGAAGACATCTTCACAAGAAATAGAAGTTCTGACACGCATAAACATATTATCATAAGATTCGATCTCTATGTGTATGGGTATACACACCAATTAATAATAATTGGGATAATTGACATAGACATGTAAATCCTCCAAGTCATTTAAAAGGAATAATATGCTCAACACAAAGATCATGTGAACAAATGAAATCAGTATAAAGCTAAGATTTAACATTTTGATATTGCTATCAGATGTAAAGTAAGCATTCCAATTAGAGCTCAAGTTCAAACCCGATTATCAAAACAATTCAGTACAAGACTGTTATCATCACAGAGCATTCATCTCAAACCCACCACACCACATTGCAATATATTCCAGTAGCAGTATCAAAACAAATACCATATGAATAACTGACTAGAACAAATACAAATTCCTAAAACAGCATGACAGTATGACAGATTATTGATAGAAAGAGTGAGGGAAAGGGGTGTCGGGGTCAGCAACTTGGCATTGGTTACCTTTGGGCGTCGAGGAGAAGGACGAGCAAGGAGCATCTGAGCAAGGCAGGCGTCGAAGGGGAGGCGCTGGGTTCGAGGAGGAGGAGGCGGCGACGGCTTGGGGAGGAGGCACGGCGGGCTCGGGAGAGGAGGCGCGCCGGGCTGGAGGAGGAGGCGACATCGAGGACGGCGTCGACGAGCTCGGGGGAGGAGTCGCGCCGGGCTCGAGGAGGAGGCGGCGTCGAGGACGGCGGCGACGGGCTTGGGGGAGGAGGGAGCGAGGAGTTGAGAAACTTAATCATTTCAGGGGGGGCGCGGGCAAACCCTAGAGTCTGAATATAAATAGAGATATACATCACAGACGGTTCTAAAGTAGAACCGTCTATGATACATAATATCACAGACGGTTGTAACGTAGAACCATCTGTGATATGTGATGTATCACAGACGGTTCCAATAAACAACCGTCTGTGATATATGATGTATCACAGACGGTTCCAATCAACAACCGTCTGTGATATATAATCACAGACGTTTTGATCTACAAACCATCTATAATATTATTTTGTATTAGTTAATCTAGTTCTGTTTATTGGCTAGCCTCAGGAAATGCTAGCCATGCCCTCTGAAACAAGTAGAAAACACAACAAGTACATGTCTATACATCCAATTCACATTCATTTCAGGAACAATCACATCCATTTCACAGTACAAATCAATTAACTAAAATTAACTATTCATCAGAACGTACATAAACACACATTGTTCAATTAATCTTTAAAAATTAGCCCTTCATGATGATCGACGCGTATGTAGCTAGTTTCGTCACGTTCTTCTTCCTCGGCCCTTATGCCGTTTCTGAAAGGCGATAACTCGTCAAATTGATTATATTCTTCCTCGTCCACTACATTCTCAACTCTGAAAATCCTCCTTTTTCCATGAAGAACTATGTGACGCTTTTTATTTGCCGGGTCGGTTACATAGAAGACTTGAACAACTTGGTTTGCCAGTATGAATGGTTCGTCTTTGTATCCGACACGTTCGAGGTCCACGGTAGTGACGCTGTACTTGTCGACCTTCACCTGTGGGAGATGGACCCAATGACACCGAAATAGGGGGATCTTGAAAAGCACGTAGTCAAGCTCCCATATCTCCTCTATTTGCCCATAGTAGGAGCTCCTCAGCCCATCGGTACTGAATGTATCTATGCGGACACCGCTGTTCTGGTTAGTGCTCTTTATATCCTGAGCCTACGTATAGAATGTGTACCTATTTATGTCGTATCCTCGTCATGTCACAACTGTAAATGTTGGCCCTTTTACCAACCATGTCAGCATATCACTTGACAAGCTCCTAGCGAGTCGCTCCTTCAACCATTGGTTGAATCGTCTGTTGTGTTGTCTCGTGATCCAAACATCCGGACGCTCCGAATTCTGTTGCCGAAGCACGCCCTTGTGCTGGTCGATATACGGGGACACTTTAGTCATGTGTTGCAAGACCGTGAAATGGGTTTGAGCATACGCATCCATATCTGGAGTGATTGCTTTCCTTCCGATGGTCCCGATACCCTCGAGCCTCCCCTCATGGCGAGATCGAGGCACACCTATCGGTTCGACCTGAGCCATGTAATCGAGGTAGAACTCAATGACCTCTTCGGTTGCATAACCTTCGACGATGTTGCCCTCCGGCCGAGATCGATTCCGTACATAGGACTTGAGAATTCCCACAAACCTCTCGAACAGCTACATGCTACGTAGGAACACGGGCCCTCACATCTTTATCTCCCTCACAATGTGAACAATGAGATGGACCATGATATCGAAAAACGATGCAAGGAAATACATCTCAAGATCACATAGAGTCATCACCACCTCGTCCTGCAGAGCATCTAGTCCTTCGGGATCGATGACCTTCTGAGCAATTGTATTAAAGAAATAACACAACCTCATGATTGTCTCTCGGACATTGATCGGCAAAATACTTCTAATTGCAACAGGGAGCATTTGTGTCTTCAGCACATGACAATCATGAGACTTCATGCCAATTAACTTCAAATCTTCCATCGAAACAAGTTTCTTCATGTTGGCGGAGTAACCGGACGAAACTTTCACACCATGTAAGCACCGGCACAGTTCAGTTCTCTCGGCCTTGGACAGAGTGTAACAATCAGGGGGAAGGTACGTTCGTCCTTTATCGGTCTTTGTTGGTGCTAACTTAGGTCTGATGTCCATATCAACCAAGTCAAGCCGTGCGTTGACACCATCCTTTGTTTTGTCATGAATGTTCAGTAAGAGACCAATCAAGCTGTCACATACATTCTTCTCTACATGCATGACGTCGATGCAGTGGCGAACTTCTAGGTGCTCCCAATAAGGTAAGTCCCAAAATATTGATCTCTTCTTCCACATGTTCTTCTTACGAGTCCTCGATTACATCCCTTTCCGAGCACAACATCTAAATCCTTAACCATATCATAGACCTCTTTTCCGCTTAAATGCCTTGGAGCTGAACTGACCTCCTTCTCTCCGTCGAATTGTTTCTTTATCCTACGGTATGAGTGAGCCCTCCGAAGGAACCTACGATGATGCATGTACACGGTTTTGCGCGAGTGATTCAGCCACACACTCTCGGTATCATCTAGGAAGTGAGTACAGGATTTGGCCCCTTTTGTACTCTGGCCCGACAGATTAGCAAGGGCAAGATAATCATTTATAGTGCAGAATAATAAGGAACGTAAAGTGGAAGTTCTCTCGTTTGTACGCATCCCATACCTGTACCCCTTCAATTCACAGTATTTTTAGATCTTCCATCAATGGTGCTAGGTACACATCAATATCATTCCTAGGTTGCTTCGGCCCTTGGATAAATATCGACAGCAAAATAAACTTCCACTTCATACACAACCAAGGAGGAAGGTTGTAGATACAGAGCGTCACGGGCCAAGTGCTATGTCGGCTGCTCATGTTACCGAAAGGATTCATTCCATCTGTACTTAATCCAAACCTTATATTCCTCAGTTCCGCACCGAAGTCTGCAAACCTCCTATCGATGTTTCTCCACTGGGTGGAATCAGCAGGGTGTCTTAGTTTTCCGTCATTCTTACGCTCCTCTGAGTACCAATGCAGCAATTTTATATTTTTTGGGTTCGCAAAAAACCGCTTCAAACGGGGAATTACAGGAAGATACCACGCCACTTTAGTAAGAGGTCCTTTCTTCACCTCGATTCCCTCGTCGTCATCTAATTGATTCTTACGCTTGTATCGGGATACGTTGCACACCGGACATACATGCATGTTTGTATACTCGTTACGGTAGAGGATACAATCGTTCGGACATGCATGTATTCTTTCTACTTCCATTCCCAATGGACAAAGAATCTTCTTGGCTTTGTAGGTGGTTTTGAACAACTAGTTTCCCTCTAGAAGCATGTCCGCTAAGAGACCTAACAGCCTCATGAAACTCTTGTCGGACCAACCGTTGCTTGCCTTCAATTTCAGCAATTCAAGAACGGATGACAACCTTGCGTATTCCGGCTTGCATCCCGGGAACAAAGGTTTCTCAAGTCCTCCATCAAACCCCGGAATTGAACATACTCCCTCTCATCACAGTTCCCTTCTGCATCGCGAAGCATTTGATCTAGATTGTCATCGTGCAGCCTATCTGAATTGGAACCACAATCGACATCATCCGGTGGCATATTGATATCGTTGACTTCATGTATAATATGCTCTTCACTGTGACTGGTCCAACGTGTATAACCCTTTTTGAAACCACTTCGAATCAAGTGTACTTCGATCTGCGCTCGGTTCTTAAACATCTTTAGATTCTCGCAGTCAATGCATGGATAGTACATATATTCTGCCCTGTTATTCAACATATCCTCCTCGGCAGCTCTTGTAAAAGCACACACGCCATTAATGTACTCTTCACTCACACGGTTCTCAGCGTACATCCAGCTTCGGTCTATCACACGGTTCGTATTGAAAACCCTGGAAATAAATAAAAGGGTTACTTCGAAAGCGTATTTTCTGAGGCTTAATTACGCTTTCCAACAGAGAAAGCGTATTTTGCTCTGAAATAAATGTGGTTTTTTTCATTTTTACATTTTTTCGGATTTTATTAACTTACATGTGGGCCCTACTAGTTAGTGACTCATTTTTTATTTCATGATTTTATTTATAAAATCTATGGCAGTCCCACATGTCATAGACTCGTTAGTTTATTAACTAAATGATTAAAACAGTAGGATTTGAAGCTCAAGTTAGGCTTACGGTGACATCGAATTGCTAATAGTCGTGGCTCGGGGCCCTAAGGTCGCCTGAGGCAAACCGACGGTGATGTCCCATGGCGGCGCCACGGGCTTCACTAGTGATTTCGGCTTAAACGCCCGAAACTACTCAAATTAAAGGATGCTTATGCTCCAGTAGCTCACCTTGATCACGAGGAAGGTGTCAATAAAGTCGGGGAAGGTCCAAGGCGGTTGGTCATCGATCGGTGAACAGAGGCGACGGCGGCAAGCTCCTCGACGACAATAGCTGAAATGGACCACACGAGCGGGCTCAGTGAGGTGAGGCGATACTCAAACCAGGCACGGAGTGGCGATGGACTCACCGGGCTTGGAGATCTCCCACGTTTACCGTAGTGCCAGAGATGGAGATTAAGAAGTCTCTGTTGGGGAGCTATATATGTACACTGCACCATTTGTGATGAGTTAATTATCATGGACGGTTTTCAACAAAAACCGTCTGTGATATGTAGTAATATCACAGACAATTCATGTTTAAAACCCTCTGTGAAGTATCACAGACGGTTCTGACAGAAAACTGTCTGTCATATCACAGACGGTTCTAACAAAAAACCGTCGGTTTTAAACATGAACTGTCTGTGATATGACCTCTTCACAGACAGTTTTTAGCATGGAGAATAACACAGACGGTCGGTAAACAAAAACCGTCTGAGATTGTGTTTAATACAGACGGTTTCGATGAACCGTCTGTGATTAGGCATCCAGTATTAGCATTTCTATAGTAGTGGGAGGAGTGGCGGCAGAGAAATCTGGGAGGGAGCGGATGGGGTGGAGGGGATGATGAAGACGGCGAGGAGGAGGAGCACCTCCGCCTCGTTGCGCCAACAGGGAGTGGACGGGGTGGAGGGGAGAGAGAAGAGGGGCGCGGGGAAGGGCATCAGAGAAGGATGTAGAGGCGAGAGGGGATCAGGGAGGGGGGCAGGGGCTAGGGAAGGGGAAGGGGAGGGGTGGTGGCGGAGCAAATCGGGAGGGAGTGGATGTGATGGAGGGCATGAAGAAGAGAAGCGCACCCCACATGCCGACCCAGCTCTGAGTTCGATCGGACGGAGGAGACGAGGGGAACTGCATTCGATGGCTCGCAACGAAAGAAATGATCAGACAGGTAGAAAAAAGCACCGGCGCGCATCGGACAGCATAGGTAAAAGAGCCGACGTGGCCACCCTAAGAAGCCCCCAATGTTACCTCCTTTTATATGGAGAGATGCGAGCACCGTGCACATGCATGAGCTATGTATACATGCAACATGCATGCATGCAGTTTACTTGAGTGCATGCATGTGCCCAGACCCATGTATGTCGCCATCTACTAGAGCCTACCAAGAGTCCGATCTTATTGGATTTTTCTAGTCATTGTGACCAACTTCCTTTTCTTCTCCGAGCACAACATTTGCTGCTAGGTACCATTCTCAATGGCCAACATATATTTGTCTTTTAGAGCACATGTTTAGCAAGGTTATAAGAGATAAAATAGAATCAATTAGTATGATTTGTATCCGATATGGTTCCTTCCGTATCTCTGGTAACTTTCCATATCTCAAGTAGATTGACTTAATCTCCAAGTCACTTTGTACTCTATATATCTACCTCCAAGACTCAAGCAATACATCCAACAATTATTCTGGCTATTCAGGTGAGCTTGGCAAGGAACGGGGTCACCCGAGTGTTGGAAATGAAATGGGCTGGATCTACTCAATGGACAGCATGTGCAAGCAGCTTATAAACTCAACCTTGGTATAGGATAAAAGTCAACCGATTAGAATCATCTTTGGCCTCCTCCCTCTGTTTCTTCTGTCTCGTTCCCAGTCCCTCCTGCTCTTCCTCCAACCCCTCCAATCCTCCTCTAATCATCCCTCTATTATCCCCAATTATTTCAAATCTCTACAAATCTACCCATATTCCAGTGTTATTTGTATCCAACAGTGTTATTTGCATCCAATAGTTTAGGAATGTTTTCTCTGCATGATGTGAGGATTTAATGCAAATAACCCTCAATTGCATTGGAAGCCGTCAACATTGACCAGTTAATGTCATGGGAGCTAAGCATAATTATTCGGGGCATCGCTGGACAAAATTCACAAATTCTACCTTGACTATTGAGTGTGCCTAACAATTTTGAACAACAACAAAAGGAAAGTGTCTTAGATAAATGAATATAGCGAGTATTTAGTACCTCCACCATACTAAATCCTAGAAAAAAATTCTGTGCAAATCTTTGGTGTTTACACCCTTAGTTC
Organism: Phyllostachys edulis; assembly: GCA_036346405.1. Classification (NCBI taxonomy): domain Eukaryota; kingdom Viridiplantae; phylum Streptophyta; class Magnoliopsida; order Poales; family Poaceae; genus Phyllostachys; species Phyllostachys edulis. The sequence goes on along the minus strand of CM070545.1, from coordinate 95,257,130 downwards.
AGCAGCCTAAAGAACACTACGAAAAAGAAACTTTGGTTTGCCACAGTAGCCAAGTGAATTCGCTTACCTTAACCAGAGTACATGATTCAATGTTTGAGGATCGTTTGGATACTGGATTTTCCAAATAGATTTGTTGGAACAATTTTTAGTTCAAGTTTTGAAGAAACAAAAGTTTATTCTATTAGTTGGTTAGGGCAAGAACATCACGTTGATGTAACCAAATAACTGAGACCAATATCCTATTTTCCTTCTCCCTGGCTAGGAACTCTGTTTGTCAAAGCATAGCAGGTAATGGCACATTTCCAGATATATTCGAACATTAAATGGAACTGTCTAATACAATAAAGGAAAAATAGTTCAAAAAGTGTTCACAGTAAAATACATTTAGCGAGGTAAACTAGTCCAAGAAACAAGTTCTTGCTCCATGGTATAGTTTCGGGTGGCATCTTGAGTTACCAAATTAGCAACAGTTCTAATCTCAACATACTGGGTCCGAGAAGTATAGTTGGATTTAGAAAATAATAGTGGCTCCATTTGATTGTCGATCCCTTTGTAATTCCTCTTGATTCTTCTTTTTTATCTTACCTCTTAGAAGTTGTAGCCTTAACTCAACTTCTTTCATTGTAGGTCTCTCTTCTCCTCTAAGCGCTAAACATATTTCTGCAAGTGAGGCCATCTCATCAATTTCTTTATGATTTGCTTCTTCCACAACCTGAGCATCTACTATTTCTATTGTGGTTTCACTTTGTTGTCTCTGAAGGAAATGATGGCACAAGTTCTGCTTCTCTCCAGTAGAATTGAGGAAGATTGGTTTCTTTCTTGTTAGGAGCTCAATAAGTATTACACCAAAGCTGTAAACATCACTCTTCTCATTTAATTGGCCTGTGTGGTAATATTCAGGATCCAAATACCCAAATGTACCCTGCACAATTGTGACCACATGGGTTTCATCAATGGAAACAGATCTTGAAGCACCAAAGTCTGAAACCTTTGTAGTGAAATTGTCGTTGAGGAGTATATTGGCAGATTTCACATCTCTGTGAAATATTGGTATTGAAGCAGCACAATGGAGATAGGCAAGAGCACTTGCAGCCTCAAGAGCAATTCTGATGCGATCGTCCCATGTTAGCAAGCATTTTTTACTCAAATTACCGTGGAGAAGGTCATAGAGTGTGCCGTTGGAGATGAACTCATACACGAGCAAAGGTACCTCAGATTCAAGGCAACAACCAAAAAGCTTAACCACATTACGATGAATAATTTGAGACAAGATGGCAACCTCATTGACGAATTGATCAATCTCAATTTGCTCTGCAATTTTGGACTTTTTGATTGCCACCACTCGTTGATCTGATAAAATGCCCTTGTAAACTGTGCCATGACCCCCATGGCCAACAATACGTGTTGAGTCAAAGCTATTGGTTGCCTTCTCTAGTTCTTCTAAGGAAAATATTTTTGTATTGTGTGCAACACTTTCATCGGATGAGATCAGTTGCTCCAAGATCAGGCCTTTGTTTTTTCGGAAGTGCGCCCTCCTAACTTTCTTTTGGTTGCGTCTCTTCCACCTTCGGACAAATGCGGTTGAACTTATCATGAGAGCTAGAAGTCCAAAACCGCAGCCAAGTCCGATAGCCAGTCCTGCGTAGTTCATATAGATATATTATCTGAATGAACAAACCGTTTTTTTATAACTGAGGAATATGAAATAAAATAAAAAAGGTTAAGTTAGAAGATATACCCAAAACAAGGTTATGTTGCTTAGTGGAAGTATATTTCCTTTCTGCAAGATGAAAAGGTGTTAAAAAGAAGAAGAAAAAAGCAAGATCAACAGATAAGATAACACATTTGGTGGTCATGTTGGTCTTTTACTCTCTCTTTTTTTCTTCTTTTTTTTTTTGTTTGTGCAAAGCCTTTTACTTCTGAAAAGACCATTTTGCAAATGTTCCCCTTATTGAAGTAGCCGTATTTCCTTGAGTGCTTGCCATTGCATATACCATTGGAGAGCTTATTTTCTATTTTTTCATATATAGCTGACTAGCTAGGTAGGGATAAATTCCTAAGAAGGGTAATAAAATGGTAAAATGACGTGTATTTGTGTTAATAAATCAAAATAAGAAGGATGCGGCGGTAAGTGGCAAATTAAGACTCTGACTTTTAGAGGGTTTGTTGGAATTTTCCCTATATTTAGATTTGGGTGAAAGGAAACGGCTCGAAGACAAAAATCTCTCGTAAGCCAGGATACGGCTTCCATTCCATATTCCCTTGTTAATTTGTATTCCCATCCATGTTTCCTGGCGCATGAACACAAAATCTCCTTGGTCCGCATGAGCACTCTCAACGTGTGACAAAGCCTACATCCTATTCTTTTGTTTTCAATTGAAAGTTAGTTTTCTAATTGAAATTCTCCCGTTGAAAGTTGCCATGTTCAAAGTTTTGAGGCTCCAGTTGGAAGTTTTGATATCTCAAAGGAAAGTGTCCGCTGCAAAGCTACGTAGATGATATCCTCTAAATAGCATCCCCTCTGTTGTTATAACTTATAACAATGTGTAGTGGGAATGAAATGAACTAGCTCATCGTATTTCTGAAACCAAACAAGTTTAGATTCAGATGATCCTGGACCAACCTCTTCTTCAAACCAAATAAATGATACTTTGGTGGATTATTTTTATCATTATTTTGAACTACAGTGTTCTCCCGTGTGTGGATGGGAATCCACTGGACCTCACGTGTTCGTGCTCACCTGCACCACACAAGCCGGATCTCATCCATCGAGGCTTCCTAGAATATTTACGCCTGTTAAAAGCTTCAATTCGTCAGCTAATGCTACCGTGTTGACAGGGGTATAACTAGGAAAATATGGGCCAAATGCACCCAAGATTATGAAACGGGTGAAAAAGAGTTGTGTGCCGTGTTGACAGGGGTATAACTAGGAAAATATGGGCTAAATGCACCCATGACTTTTTGTAGGGGCCGTATATATTTGAATGGGGTGTTAAATTACGAAACGGGTGAATAAGAGTTGTGTACCTTCACAGCCATTATGGACATAAGGATTTCCCTGGTAGCCGGCAGAGCATTTGCAACGATAACCAATTCGGATATGCCCAGGGACATCAAGACACGCACTTTTAGCGCTGACGCAAGCATATGCAGTAATGTTGCTTTCCGCCGTTTGACAAGTCATATTTGCGACAGTCCACTTCAAAACACCATATTGCTCTGAAAAGTCAAAGCTTTCCAAGAATTCGGTTGACCGTTTAGTCGGTCCGGCAGCACTGTCCTGTATTTCATACATATATGTGTTATCATCTCCAAGGTTGGAAGGCTTGCTAACCAACAGAGATCCGTCATCTACTAAAATCTTTGTCACTTGGTATTGCGTGGGTGGTGCTCCAATAAGAGTTTGATTGGCTGTGCAATTCAGTTGAAACTGCTTATTTCCAGAACAGCCATCCTCAAGGCCAAATGGAAAAGGAATACTTGTATTGCCACATATTCTAGAACAATTCTGCCTGTCCCGAGTGGGATCATACTGATCTGTTCCTATTAATAAATATTAAAATAACAAAATCACGTATATTAATGAAAAACAAATACTAATAAAAGTTGAAAAATAAATGTTTCACTAAGTACTTATAATTGCTGCTTCCGCAATATCAAGCAATCAGAGGCCCTTACATCTAAAATTTTTAAGAGGCGATTTCAAATTTTCCATCGAAAGTTTGCATCATCCTTCATGTGCTAATTATTGTGTCACCAACATGTAGTGATAAAATCAGGGATTTTGAAAAGTTTCATTGGCATATAAGGAATTAACCTAATTTTTAAACGTATATGTAGACACCATTCATTGTATTTATGCTAAACTACAAACACTGACATTACATTTATATTGCCAGCTACTTACAGATTGTAAGGGCATTTTGGGCAATAGAACAAAAAATTGACGTGGATGACGCTTGGCCACTAACAGGAGAATAAACTTGTGAAATCCGATGTCCCGGGAGGAAACCTCCACCACCATTAGCCTTCCCTTCAATCACAATCATCCCATTTTTTATCTTTATCGGTGCCTCTCCACCCCGCCTCGTATGCCCATCCAGCCCACTGTCGCTGTCCTTTTTTTCCCAGCCGAGGAGGAAGGACTTCTGTCCCCTCTCTCACCGTATAACAGGTGGACTCACTCACAAGAACTTTTAAACAAAGGAATAAAAGTTGACTCCGTGACATGTGTTCCCAACCACTTCAAAATTCTTTACAAAATATTTTTAAAATTGAGTCATGACACATGGACGACTGGTCAACAAAGCCATACTACGTAGATGTCATGTTAGCGAAATCAGAGTGATTTTGGTCTCAGGAGGTAAAGTGAACGGTTTTAAGATTTAGGTCAAGGGCGTCGAATGTCTTGTTTTGTAGTTCATGATAGATTTCTTGACTTTTGCAAAATGGATTTTTTTCATAACAAATAACAAGACACGTAGTATAGTTACTACATACTAGTACTACACCATCTATCCAAGAATACAAAGTAGAAGATATAAACAAAAAAATCCAATAAATAAGTAAATGGATGTTTGGACTGAAATTTTTCGCAGATTTGCAAAGTTCGTGATGAAACGTAACAACGTGAAGGTGGAAAAAAAAAGAATATAAAACGCATAGCAGCAAATCTGTACTAGGTTCTAGGTTGGGACATTAGGTACCAATTTTTTTTTAACATTTGTAGGTAATGATTGTCACGTAGAGTTGCACGCTGAACTCGCTGCAACTTAACTAAATAGAGGTCACGCAGAGATTAATTAACAAGAGTATACCTTGGATGCAGCCACCCTGAAGGTAGGGATTGCCATCATCGAAATTATACAAGCAGGTACAATGGTAGCCTCCGTTTTCATCATCATCATCCACGCAATTGTTCATACCACATGCATACCACTTCGGCTCCGACTGAGCTCTTCGACAGTTTGGTTGATCTGTGATAACTGTAGACAGATAGGCCGAAGTAGAACCAATGGTGCTTGCGTCTATCTTATCGGACAGGAGATCTGCTATGCTAAAATTATAATCGGGTCCTCCTGCTAAGAAAACCTTAAGAGTAGGATTAGCAACTTCAATAGGCTGTTTTGCTTCTTTCTGAACGATGGAAATTCTAAAGGCCCGAACAGGTCTTTGGAAGGTGATGGTACAGCAGCCCATGCCACTGCAAGCTCTTCCGTCTGCTTCCTTCTTCATGATCGCTATGTTAGCACACATGCTTGAACAATACCCCCAGACGTCGTCGGTGTCAGGATTGAGCATGTAGACATCGATTCCGCAACCGACAATCACCAAATTAGTATTGTAAGGGTCGATGTTAAGGCTCTTCCAAGGCGACTCCCATGACCTGTTGTAGGTGCCGAGTACACCGGGTGTGGTGGCGATGTTGAAGACGATCGAGGCTTCAACACCATATGGATCTTGTTCAACAATCTCAGTGGTGGTGTTACCCAAGAAGAGCTTCGGAGGTCGGGAGCTATCGTTGCAGGTGACCTCGAATCCCGGTCGGAAGCAGTCGGCCCCGATGCCGAAGGGATAGCTTATGTTCACGCCGCCGCATAATTTAGGACAGTGCGCAAGATTGGTGGGGGATGGCGGCGTGGCGGATGCCCACCGCGCGGCGGCGGCGGCTAGGCACGTCAACACGGCCCACATGCTGGCTCGGACAGTAGTTGCACCCATTTATAATAGAGTGAGGATGCTTTGTGTTGCTGAGGTACGAACTTAATCACCCAGGTTGTGTTATATTTATATACTATACTAACGTAGAGGTAGAGCGTTAGAAGAACGCATTGCCCGCGCTGGCTGACAATTACTTGTGAGACTTGGAAGAGTCTAGTAGCGCGCGATTATAAAGATGTGAATACTGTGACATCCACAGACAATTGACTGGTCTTGCGACCTAGTCTCGGCCGCCTCTTCTTCCAACTCCTACCGACGCATTAACTCACCACCGGAAACACAGTTTTTCCCGAGTGCCAAAAATACTCGGGAAATGAGACAAAACACTCGGAGAGCGATTTTCCCGACGGCCAACACTCGGGATAGATTAGTCGGGATAAAAAACATTTTCCCGAGTTAACACTCGGGAAAGAAAAACACTCGGGAGAAAACACTGCCCAACGGATTCTCCACCCGTAACGAAAATCTTTACCGACTGTCGACACTCGGGAATATGCTGAAGAAACACTCGGGAATGGTTACAACATTGACGGACGAAACCAGGGAAAATCGATATGTGTCGATTTTTCCCGAGTTCATGGCAAAAATGACACTCGGGAAAGCTTCCGACGAAGCACTAGGAAAATTGCCACGGGACACAGTTTCCCGAGTGCCGACACTCGGGAAAGTTTTTGTCGACACTCGGGAAATATTCCGAGCAGCACAAACCCATTTTTCACAAATTCAAGAAAAATCCATTCCACATCAATCAAATAATCCATCCATCCATCCATTCCACAACAATCAAATAATCCATCCATCCATCCATTCCACAATATATGTATAGATCGAACAAAAGACATGATACATATAATAGTTCCTGAGCTTACAACATTCAAGTTTAAGTTCGAAAATCTAAGCATAAGGCATGATACATATAACAGTTCCAAATAGTAATTTCATAGTCTTATCCGTAATACATCAAACAAAAGCGAATTTTTTTTATTTAATCCTTTTTTAATAATATTTTAAAATTAACCCCTCGCGAACTTTATTTCTAAATCTGACCCTTTTGGTCACGCCACCTCCCGTGGCGTGACCAAATAGAATTGTCACACCACCAGTGGCGGCGTGGCCAAAGATGCCACGCAAGCCCTCGGCCGCGCGCCGTGCCAGCGTGGAGGGCTTGTGTGGCACCTGTCACGCCTTCTTTATTGGCGTGACAGAGTGTGACATTCCAAATGTATAAATGGGTGTGTGTTTCAAATGTAAGAAAATGTGTAGAAATTAAAACTTTTTCTCACATTTTGAAACTCTTGAACTCTTCTATAATTCTTGTCAAGAGTTGTGGAGTTCAAAAACCTAAACCTCCTGTTGACTAAAGTCAAACCCTTATTCCACTTGGTCACAAATCTTGTGCCAACCTTCGGGAAATATTCTTCCTTGGGTCTTGGAATGATGGGTGACCCCTCTGAATTATTTCATAAGTTTTAGAACTTATTTGATAAATTTTGGAGGTAAGTCAAACCCTAGAACAGCTTTGACGAATTTCTTGAGAAAAATGTAGTGCATAAAAACCTTTGGAAATTTTATGTAAGGTTAATCCTGGAGTGAGGAAGCTCTAGTTAAAATTTTGGAATTTTTGGAGTTAGTTTGCTACCTCTAAAAATTCCTCCAATCTCAGCTTTCAAATTTAATTTCAAATCTGGCACTGTTCCTTGGGTCCGAGCCGCTTTCCAAGCGGGTCGAACCCAACCGCGTAGCCAGATCTCTCGTGCTCCTCCTCCCTCGCGAGGTCGTGTGCCGTTGGATCCAAATCCAACAGCCACGACCTCCACCGCAACCAACCACGTCCAGCTCAGCCAAGTCCTCCCCCGCGCGATGCATTGTGCGCCGTTGGACCCAAGATCCACGGCCACGACCTCCTCTCTCTGTCGTGCGCACCAGACCTCCTTCCCCGCGCGAGGTCGTGCTCCGTTGGATTAGAATCCAACCGCCACGACCTCCCCTCTCCTCTCATCGTCATCAGATGAAGATCTCGCGGCCAGACCTCCCTCCTTTTTCAGGTCATGCCCAACGCCTGCACCTCCGCGACTCGGTTAAATCGCCGTTGGATTGAGATCCAATAGCCACGACCTCCCCTATCATCTCGTTGCCGTCAGATCAAGATCTCAAGGCCACGACCTCCCCTCTCCTGTCAGTGTCGTGCGCAGTAGCCACGACCTCCCTTCACCGTTGTGCGCCCTTGGATGTAAATCCAATGGCCATGACCTCCCTTCAAAGTTGCGTGCCCTTGGATCGCAATCCAACGGCCGTGACCTCCCTTTGCATCGTGCGCACTAGCCACCTCGGTTCCGCACCATGGGATGTAGATCCGATGGTCACGACCTCCTATCTCCTTTCAGCGCGTGACCTCCCTTTTCTTTTCGCAACCGCACAATGGAGATCTAGCAGCTGCGACCTCCCCTTTCAAAATCTGTGGTCGCGACCTCCTCGTTTCTTTCAGACCACCCTGAGTCAGATCTGAGGGCTATGACCTCCCCCTTTTCTTATCGAATGGTGGATCTTTGTCGCCTGTTCTTCTCCTTCCTCGGTCTCGCGCGCGTGCGCCATGGGAGGAGGAGGGTAGTGCCCTGTCACCTCCCAACAGCTCTTTGCTGCAAGCATTAAATGTCGGTCAGTGCTTTCCGCCCCCTCAGTCCTGTTCTGACCTGCCCCCATCCCCTCCACGTCCTTGTGGCGCCGTGGACCGAGCCATAGGCTAAGCTCACCATAGAGCTTAACCCCAGCTCATGGCCTCTGCTCCCCGGCTTTATAAGGTCCCCCAGCACCTCCTTGGCACTCTTTAAGCACCACCTTAAGCTCTCCTCTGCTCTTTGGAGCTCAAGCACCCGTGAGCCCCTTGGCCGCCATTATTGCACCTCGGAGCTCCTCGGTGCCGACTGGGTTCCAGGGGTCCTTCCTCAGCTCTATGTGCTTCCTCTTGAGCCCCTCATCACCCTGGTGCTTTCCCCTAACTCAATTTGGGTTTGCTTCCACAGGGGCAACTTGAATCTGGAGTTTGGAGTTTGCGGCCGTGAGCTCCCCCTTCTTCGTCAAGTCCGGTAAGGACCTCCCCCTTTCAATTCCTTGCTCTGGGAGCACCTCCTAGTTATATGGAATGCATCTTGATGACCTGGTGCTGTTAATTTTGCCCAGGTCCTCTTCTCCACTTTGTCCTCCTTGGCGCCGGCAAGTCCTCCGCCGCCAGAGCTCCTCAGTCCTCCTCAGGTCCTCCCTGCACCTAGGTAACCTTCTAAGTAACCCCTAGGAGCTGGGCACCCGCTTGTATGACCGCTGTGGATATCATGGGGATATGCCCATGATCTTAGGATGATGAAACAATTGGCAATGTGGCTTTTGGTTTGAAGTTTCAAGTGTTTTCGACAAAGTTTCAGATCTATCGTGTCGTGGCGGTCGATTCCGCTTTTATCTTGAATGTTGATTTAAGTGGTGAGTTGATTATGGGTTAGGTCAAATCCATATTTGTTAATGCATATGTGTTGCATATTGCATGTTTTGGCTAACGTGGGTCAAGTTGTGAAGAACTTGTTCCCGGATTCGTGTTTGCTTGTCTATTGTCAGTCAGGTGGCTTGCATGTCAATGACGGTCAACGGCGAGGAGGATCGGGACTAAGCTTGGAGAGCTGAGGTCCAGAACGATCAAGGATGCCGGGTGAGGTCAAGTGACTCAAGCATGGCGCAGAATGGACGAGGATGACTGAATGGGCAGTTCCGTGCGACTGGTTGGATAAAGCGACGCGGGAGTCGTTGCAAGTGCACAGTGGTGCCGGTGGGATCCGGACGGGAGAGACTTGACGATATGGAGCCGTTGATCAACCTACACATGGTGAAGCAGGCGATTGCTTCAACAGATGGACTCGGTCTTTTGGAAAAGATCGAGAAGGGGTATTTTGGTAATTTTACCAAATATCGCCTTGGTGACCTTTTGACTAAGCCGCGGCGTGGGTCGACGCATGGAGAAGCGGTTTAGATCAATCGACGATGAAGACGACGCTTTGAGATGCGTGCGTGTGTGTTCCGTTATTGTTGGGCCTTAACGGAAGCCCATTAGGTTTAGCTCCAATTCTAAAAGGGTTTTAGGGTTAAGAGCTGTGATATAAAATGATTTTGGAGATATGACATTAGGGTTGGCCCTGCAGGAAAGCAGAGGCTCTGGCGGCTTGTTCTTGCTGCCTTCGAAAAATCTAGGGGTTGTGCCTTGTTTGTCCTGGTGAGAAACCAGAGGCTTTGGCGGCCAGCAAAACCCGGAGAGAGAAATCGGTGCGCCTGTTGCTGCCCGTATAAATCAATTCTGCTACACTGTTTGATCTGAAGTGTTTCTTTGTGTAGAGTATTTGTTAGTGCTGTGTTTTGCAACTGAGTTCGGATTTTTTTTACCGTTTCTTGCTGCCTCTTGCGCGAGTGTTTGATCTTGTTTTGGCCGCTTGATTAAGACGTCCCGGAAAAACCGGATCTGGGCGTTCAAGAGGAGAGCCCGTGGCGGCGCTTTTGGAGATTTGGGGCGGCGCCTTGTACCCGGAAAAAGAGGAGGCCTGTCGAGGCGCTCTGCTCTCCCGTAGAAACTGGATCTCGGCAGCTCCTGCTGTTTGTGCTTGTCAATTGGTTTGTGAAGCTCGACCGATTCCTGGTGGCTGCTTTCTTTGATATGATGTGTATTCTTGGCTGCTCTTTGATCCAACTTAGTTTCCTGTTGAGTTGATTTAAGTGCGGTTTTCCTATTCTTTCTTTGAGTACCGAGTCTGTGCTGCCTGTTCTTTGGAGTAGATGCCCTGAGGCGGCAGCGTGTATCAAAAAAAAATTCAGATCTTGTTGTTCACTGTTTTAGGCTGCCATCGGTTTGCAGAATCTGTGATTACGCAGCGGCAGTTTGTTTCAATAGTTGTTTGCTGTTTTTGTTTAATGCATGTCGGCTCGCCGCTGGAGAATCAGGAGCTCCCGCAAGAAATCACTGTGCGCCTGTAGTACTACCGCAAGAAACTGGTGCGCCCGGCGTTTTTGGAGAGCCTTTTGGTGGCGGCGTCCATAGCCCCATAGAAAAGATAATCTGGGGCGGAGCCCTGTAGCCCGCACCAAAGCAGAGTGTGGGGCGGCTGCTTCTCTCAAAAATCCGATCTGCTGTTTGATTAGTCTCTTCTGTGGCTGCCATTTTGTTAATTTCTTTATACCTTGGCTTCTCTACTCCTGGGCGGCGCGTTGAGTCTCGTCAGTAGACCAAAAATCAGGCTGCAGTAGTATTCTCCGTTTTTCTTCTTGCATCTGGGACTGCCATCTTGTCTCATCTGAATCCTTGTTGCTGCAGCAGCTTGTAGCGTCCTTGGCAGAGGCTGTATGCTTTTTAATGGATTTCCATCTCTTTTGAGTCCCAGCGCATGGCTGTTCATGCTTTGATTATTTTATTTCTTGACTTCAGCTCCCAAAATTTGTGGCTGGTAGAGCAATCTCGGAGGTCATGCTTTTGGTGGAAAAACCAATCCAATGCTTTGGCAGCAGCCTGTAGTCCTCCAGGAAAATCTGTTTTTGAGGCAAGAGTATTGTATCTAGTGAATGCTTGCATTCTTTGTGCTTGCTTGTCGGATCTGTGTAGTTTGATCCGTGAGAGGATGCTTTGGATTTTGTGCATGCAGTTGTCAGGTATTTTAGTCTTGTGCTTCGGGGTTTGATCAGATTCAACACAGGTTATCCGCTGTGTCTGTATTCAGATCTTCATAGCTTTATAGCTATTGGAGTGAAAGTAGTGTTGAGTTTGATCGAGGTGAAAAATAGAGAAAGCGTCTATTCACCCCCCTCTAGTCACCTTTCCGGTCCTACAATTGGTATCAGAGCCAAGTTTGCTCTTTTGTGATCTTTACTGATCTTTGAGCATGGCGACAAATATGAGGACTTGTGAGCGGTTCCTTGCATCTTGTCGTGGTTCTTTTACCAATGGTGTTGGCCGTAACAAGATATTTGAATGTATGATAAGTGTAATGGCGATGGAGGAGGAAGTCTCCTGTGATATCTGTGGCAAATCCTTTTGTTTTGATTGTCCTAGTTTCAGGGATGAGTCACTTTTAGAGCCCGAGGAGAAGAAGCCCGTATGTGCGGCAAAGAAATGATTGAGGATGAACATGATGGAGAGGATTTTGATGATGAGCCTTTTGATGATAGTGATGACTCTTATGAGGACGATCCCCTACTTGAGCTAAGCAAGGTGAGCAAAGAAAAACTTGTAAAAGTCTTATATTCATATAATCTTAAACTGCTTGCTCTTAGGAAGAAAGTAAAATTGTTAGAAAAAGAGAAGGGTGATTTGTCTCATGAGCTCTCCGAATTGAAAACCTCCATGAATACTTATGATTTATTGCTTGTAGACATGGAGAACTTGAACAATTCTTTTGCTTGCCTAAAATCTGAAAATAAAATTTTGAAATCAAATGTTTTTGTGCCTTGTGATTCTTGTATTGCCTTACATCATGAACTTGACAATGCTAAGTTAGAAATAGGCAATCTTAGTTCTATGGCTAGAAATAATTGTGATTCTTGTGTAGGCATGCTTGCTGATTTTGAGAAGCTTAAATTGACTAATTCCATGCATCTTGAGCAATTAGAAAATGCTAGGGCTGAGATTATTGAAATTAAAGCTAGGCCTTGTAGCATGTGCTTTGAATATGAAAAATTGCTTAAGGATGGTTTAGTCTCTTGCAAGAATTGTGCTTGTCTAGAAACTGAAATTGATGCTTTGAACTGCTTGCTTAATTCGAAAGCATCATTAATTTCTTGCACATCTTGCATTTCATTGAAGAGCGAGGTTGAGTCTTTGCGCGATGATATGAGCGCCAAGTCATGTGACTCTTGTATTTGCCTTCACTCTGAGATTGATGTTCTCAAGATTTCTCTTGCTTCTTTGCATTCGGAGTTGGAGTCTTTTTGTGCCAAATGTGAGTCACTTGATGTTGGTGTTTGTGGCATCGTTTTGGATAGCTCTTCTTTGGTGAGTTCGACTCTTTCAGACTCTTCTTGTGTTGTCCAACGGATTTCAAAAGACAAATGTGCTTCTTTCTCAAATGGTACTAAATCTTCAAAAAGAAAGTACCATTGCACATTCTATAAGAAGAATGGACACACTCTTGGGTTTTGCTTTCGCCGTTTGAAACATGAGCGTCGAGTGCGTCGTCATACCTCTAGGAACACACATAGCCTTTCTCATGGCATGTGTGGGTCTAGTGTCGATATGAGGACGAGTCATGATGCTAGTTCTTCTAGGACTTCTTTTTTGAGCCATAATGGTGCTTCGTCCTCTCAGACTATGTCTACTAGTAGACCTTTACACCATTGCTCATTTTGTGGGAAGAATGGACATCTTGTGCACTTTTGTTTCCAGCGTGCAAAACATTTGCGTTGAGCTCATGCTTCTAAGTCTCCTAGTGGGCATAGTCTTTCTCATGACATGCACACTAAAGAGCCAAGCACGAAGACTCGATTTGTTGATGGCTTCTTTGACACCTTTTCTAGTGGTGTCGGACAGCACCGTGGACATGGTTTACATAGTTTTAGTTTTGGTCCACGAGCTGCCCTGAGGCAGGATTTTTGCCGTTGTCCAAGAGGTGGACCCCGTTTTGTTCATCGAGGTACACACCCACGGCGAGGTTGTGTGAGTTCTTTTGATGCTTCTGTTGGTTCTCATCATGGTGCTTTCAAGCTTGGCCATTGCCGCTTTCCTAGAGATGGACCTCGTTTTCCTCATCGAGCTGTCCACTCGCGGTGTGCCTCCAAGGATGAGATTGGATCTTCTTGCATGGACCATCATTTGCATCATGCTAACTCACATAATGTTTCGACTGCTTCTGGTGGTGGTGTGTCCAAGGTTTGGGTTCCCAAGCATTCGCTCTCTAACCCTTCGGGACCCAAGACTCGGACACCTTGCCTTTCTCATGTGTAGGTACTGTGAACGCGGGTTGGAGAACATGGACTTAAAGATTCTGATCTTTTGCTTCATCACATGATCGGGACACTTGATGGTTCTCCACTCCAATGATGGCCTCCAAGAGGCATGTGCTTTAATGATCGGCATCTACACCTGTTTTGTGAGCAATCATATACCTTCATGTCCTTATCTTCATGATTATTCATACTTGGCATGTTGTGCTTGCTTTGTGCTCATTTGTACCTTTTTGGCATGTGTTACTTCTTTGATATCTTTCACCATGCCTTTACCTTGCTTGTATATTCATGTATCATATTGTTGTTCTTAATTTCCATGGGTATATGAGTTTGGTCTTGTCTTCATGAGCCTGTGCTATCTGTACATGATTTATCTTGCTCTTGTTGATTTTTGTCTTATGTATCCACTTATTCACTTGATATCCATGTTAGCATTCTTTGTCCATATCTTGTTCTATAACATGCTTTATGCTTACATGGTTATTGTGCCTTACTGTTAATTGTGGATGCATCTTGCCATAGCTTTCACTAGCATGCTTTACCTTCGACTGTACATATGATGTGTGATTTGCTATGTGCTTGTTTGCTTGCTCCTATGCCTTATTGTTGATTAAGGATAGTTTGAGCTTTATCATATCTTGGATAGCATGTGCTGAAATTGTCTTGTCTATCTTCATGCTCATGTCTTGAATTGTTGATTATATGCTTTTATGAGCTTTGGATCATCTACTGCTATTCTTGCTAGTCATGTGTCTTGGTACTGTTTCTCTAAACAATGTTTCACTAACCCAGTACCAAGGCATAGACTTTTTCTGTCTCTTTGGTGTAGTCTTTCAGCTGAGAAGAAGAACATGTGGTCCAACAAGTGTTATCACCTCAAGCTATTGGTTCTTCTTCATTTGTGTCTTCAATGATGACTATCACTTCTCGGAGACGAAGGAATTTGAGATGAGGATGATGGGTGAGCGCAACTACCTTCTGAAGCTTCAAGGATTGGATCTTCATCCATCATGACTACATCTCACTGCCAAGCAGTGTGACTCAGGTTCGAGCTTCTATACCTTACTTTTGTGTATGGTATCCCTAGTCTACCTTGCATAGCATTTGGGTTTGTTGGGTTCAGGGTAGATAGGAGGCTCTGTTCTAGCACGTGTCCCTTCTAGGCACTCTTCTTATCCCATGATTTGCTAGGATGCACTCTTCTCACAGCCTAGGTCGAGCTTGTCTCCCCATCACTAGTGTTAGCAGGTTTTTGAGTTGCCTGTAAACTTTTTAGTGTTGGTGTTTCGCTCCCTAGCTTTTCGAGTTGCTTTTCCTAGAGATCGTGTGGCGTTTGAAGTTTTTGTGGAGTTCTTGGCATTTTTGGCAGGTCTCCCCTCAAAACTTTTTGACCCAACAAGGTTTGCCACCTTGAGATGCGAGTACGGGATAATTTATCCCTATGGGTTGGTTTGAGGGGGAGTTGGTTCTTTTCTGAACCTTTTTTGTTCATCTGAACTTTCCTTGTTCATTTGAACTTTTGTGGATTTTTTCTGATACCTTCTTTAAGTGGTATCTTCTTTGGATCTTTTTGATCCTTGTGATCTTTTTAGGCTTTTAAGTCTTTTGTGCATCTCATTGTATCATATTGCATACATATGAAAAATCCAAAAAGATGCATTGTTATATAAGCTTTACCGCTTCTTTCTTTTAATTAATGAAGCTTTGCTTATTACCCTATTGAGGTTTAGTATTTCAATTCTTGCTCAAGATCGTATTTAGTTCTTTGACTTGCTAGAATTATCATGCTTTTACATGTGCAGCAATGTCTTTGCTATATGAGCTAGAACTGTTAATTAACATGAACTGAAAATTGCAATTTGTGGATCTTTTAGCTAGTTGCACAATTAGTGATCATTTTGTGACATTGGCCCTGTCAAAATTGCTTTGTTAGCTCTGGAATCTAGAATTGAACATCTTTGAGCTTTCAGTTTATTAATGAATCTAAAACAGCCCTTGTGCAAAATGAAAAATGATCTCTTTTATGCGAAAAAACTGATCTCACCAATTCTTTCTTCTGAGACGGCTTGCCATTGTACTAGGCATGAACTCAGGGGGAGTTTTGGATGACCTAGACCACTCTTTTAAGCTTTTTGTGCTTGAGATGGTCGCGGCAAGGCTTGAGATCTAGCACATGGCTGAAAATGCAAATTGTCAAAATTGGTTGAAGCTTAGGAAGAGGTTGTGGATGGCTTCTAGTCTAGGACCTTCTTTACTAAGATAGACCTTTAATCAACTTGAATATTCATTGCAAATGAAAAATAGTTGAAAATTTGGGCTTTTGACAAAAGTTGAGCTAATTGATTCAATTCAGGACTTTTTGTCTCTAAGATGATCTTTGCTAGCTTCTGGATCTCACAATGACATTCTGATATGGCCATTATCACTTTAGGATAACTGTTGTTGAACTTGCTAATTTTGACACATTGTTTAATTTAATCCAACAACATGTGATATATTGAGCTCATTAGCCTAGCTTTGCTATATATGTCTTAACATGACCTTGCTAGCTTTGTCAGGCTTGTTGTATCTTGAGTAATGGTAGAAATGCTAGCCTGTTCAATTGAGTAATCTCCAAAGCTTCTTATAACTAAAAATTGAAAAATCAAAACAAAAATGAAGCCACCCCATTGCATTTCATGCATGCTCTTTTCTTTTGCTTCTTCCTTGCTTGTGCATTTGTCATCTCTGGATGAGAGGAAGGGATGATTCCTTGATGAATCCATTGTCAAAGGGGGAGAAGATATAGCGAAAATGTAATGTTAATAAAGAGCTTTTTGGTTATGGGGGAGAAGTGTTGTAAGGGGGAGAAATGGAGAAATTGAAATTTCATATTCTCTCTTTTAAAATGATGATCATAGTGAGGGGGAGCATTCATGCATTCATATTGCATTCTTTTGGTCTTATTGCCATTTCTGATCTTGAATTGCAAATCTTGAAGCCTCACAATGATCAAAAGTCAAATAGAACATTTGTTCTTTCATATGGACCTTAAGTGAGATTTTTGTCGATTCTCTGGAATTTGAAGCTTTCTTGCTTCTTTTTGCCTTATCTCACTTGTTTATGCTATTTTGAAGCCAACTTGGTCTTTTCCATTGCTTTTTCTTGCTAATGGACCAAGTTGTGCCTTTGTGCGAAAACTGCGAGTTTTTTACTTTTCAAACCAGAAACTTACATTTTCTGAGAGATTGCCAATGTGTTCATCAAGGGAGAGATTGTGGATATCATGGGGATATGCCCATGATCTTAGGATGATGAAACAATTGGCAATGTGGCTTTTGGTTTGAAGTTTCAATTGTTTTCGACAAAGTTTCAGATCTGTCAGGTCAGCGGCGGTCTGACTAGCTTTTGTGCTGAATGTTGATTTAAGTGGTGAGTTGATTATGGGTTAGGTCATATCCATATTTGTTAATGCATATGTGTTGCATATTGCATGTTTTGGCTAACGTGGGTCAAGTTGTGAAGAACTTGTTCCCGGATTCGTGATTTAAGTGCGGTTTTCCTGTTCTTTCTTTGAGTACCGAGTCTGTGCTGCCTGTTCTTTGGAGTAGATGCCCTGAGGCGGCAGCGCGTATCAAAAAAAAATTCAGATCTTGTTGTTCATCGCTTTAGGTCGCCATCGGTTTGCGAAATCTGTGATTACGCAGCGAGCTTGTTTCGATAGTTGTTTGTTGTTTTGTTTAATGCATGTCGGCTCGCTGCCGAGAATCAGAGCTCCCGCAAGAAATCATTGTCTTTGTAGTACTACCGCAAGAAACTGTGTGCTTGGCGTTTTGGAGAGCCTTTTGGTGGCGGCGTCCATAGCCCCGAGAAAAGATAATCTGGGCGGCACCAGAGCCCGCACCAAAGCAGAGTGTGGCGGCGCTACTTCTCTCAAAAATCCGATCTGTTTGCTTTGATTAGTCTCTTATGTGGCTGCCATTTTGTTAATTTCTTTATTCCTTGGCTTCTCTACTCCTAGGCGGCGCGTTGAGTCTCGTCGAGAGACCAAAAATCAGCCGCAGAGTATTCTCCGTTTTCTTCTTGCATCTGGGACCGCCATCTTGTCTCATCTGAATCCTTGTTATCGCAGCTTACTTGTAGCGTCCTTAGCGAGGTCAGATGCTTTTAATGGATTCCCATCGGTTTTGAGTCCCAAATAAGATGGTCGTTCATGCTTTGATTATTTTATTTCTTGACTTGACTCCCAAAATTTGTGGTTTGGTAGAGCAATCTCGGAGGTCATGCTTTTGGTGGAAAAACCAATCCAATGCTTTGGCGTGACTGTAGTCCTCCAGAAAATCTGTTTTTGAGGCAAGAGTATTGTATCTAGTGAATGCTTGCATTCTTTGTGCTTGCTTGTCGGATCTGTGTAGTTTGATCCGTGAGAGGATGCTTTGGATTTTGTGCATGCAGTTGTCAGGTATTTTAGTCTTGTGCTTCGGGGTTTGATCAGATTCAACACAGGTTATCCGCTGTGTCTGTATTCAGATCTTCATAGCTTTATAGCTATTGGAGTGAAAGTAGTGTTGAGTTTGATCGAGGTGAAAAATAGAGAAAGCGTCTATTCACCCCCCCTCTAGTCGCCTTTCCGGTCCTACAACCGCTGCGGAGCTCCTTGTGCTGATTGTCATTTGGCCGTGTGCTACCGCACCGCCCCTCTTCGGCTCGCCGGTGCTCTGGTCCACCACCGCTGGTGTGAGTGGTACCAGTGGGTGCGCACTGCTATTGCGCACCTATACCTGGCACCCATTTGCGCCGCCGTGCCATAGAACGCCGGCGGTGACCATTTCTTCGCTGTCAGTTTCATTGTCGGACGAAACCGACAACTGTAGCGACGTCCTCGGGCCGTCCATCGTTAGATCTGGGGCTCAGATTACCCGGGGGGTTCGCGTGTGCGCTGTGTGCGTTGGTCACGAGCCGTCCATCTCGCGATCAACGGCCATGACCTCCGCCCCCGTTCACGCGCGCGAGATCCAAACGCGTCGCGCGCGATCCAGCTCAGGCCGTTGGATTCAAGATCAATGGCCCATATTTGTTTGGTTCCGCGGTATGGCGAAGCGCCATGGTGTCAGCGAGACTTGAGCCGTTGATCTAAGATCCACGCCCACGTTCGTCGATCTTCTTGAGACGCAGCGCTGCTGTCGGAAGACTTGGGCCGTCCGATCCAGGATCAATGGCCTAGGTTCGTCCGCGTCGTTATGATTTTAGGAAATTCCCGTTGGATTTATTTGTAAACTGAAAACGGTAATAAACTTTGAAAATGCATAACTATTTCATTTTAAATCCATTTGAGTTGATTCAAATTTTGGTAGCCCTAGATTGATCTGGGCTTTAATCTAAAAATGGTTGTAAGCTTAGTTCGGCTCCAGAAAATGGTTTGGTAAAATTGGTTTCAAAATAGGCTTTAAATGTTGCTCTAAATATTGCATTTAACTTATAAAATGCATAAGTAATTCTGCATAGATCATTTGTGAGTAAATCCAACTTTGTTGGCTTCTTCTGTTAGTGTGCTAAATGGTAGAATAGGATTTAGGCATGTCACTATTTTCCAAATCATTGTGGGTGCATTTTATTTGTGCTCTTTTGCATGTCTTTGAAAAATCATAAAACATGCTTCCTAGCTCCAAATGAGGTGAACTCAATTGTGTTATTCATCTCATGAGGTGCTTGTTTTACCATAAAAATCCCAAGTGCAACACCTCTTTGGAAAATTGTGCTTGAGAATTTAATTCGGATGAACAGTAACCGATTTGAATTTTCCAGCATTTTCCAGGCTGAGCAGATTTGTTTTGGCCATATCTTTTGCATTGAGAATCCAAATCAATTGGTTCTTATTGGTAAATTCTTTAAAAATCATGCTCTTACTGATGTAAAAATTTTAGAGCATTTGGAGCAATTTTTCTCTGGAGTCCTTTTGGTTTTTCTTCGTTCTTATCGGTTCTTTTTCGCTTTTTCGTTAGGTGCCGACGAGTGCGTTGATCCTGTGAGTGATCCTTTGCAGCATAGTGAACAGCCCCAGCAAGTCAAGCAGTTTGATCATATCCATTTTGTCCCATTACTTTAAAGTCTAATATATTGTTTAACTTGTATGTATGTATTGCTATTTTGTTGTTAAATGATATCGTTTAGTGATCCTATAGATGCATATTCTGTAGGTAAATATTCATTCTCTACTACTAAGCCTAGGATTATCTTGCTGTGATATAGAGTTCGATGGATGGACTCTTATCACTTAGTAGTTTGCGTTGATGATGCTTAGAAATGCTTTAGATAACGGTAGAAATGGGCGGTTGTCGACATTATGTCGATGACCTTGATCACACAAAAATTATTATTCCATTATGTCCAACTTGTGCTTTGTTACTTTGTAAACAAATAAAACAAAAATAAAAACAAAATTGTTTCATGACTTGGGCACAATGGATGTTGGTGTGATATGTTGGGTGTGAATGGAATGGTGCCTAGGTCCCCAAGGACCGAGTTACTTGTGTCACCAAGCCAAGCGCTTTTGCGTGCTAACCACATGAGGGTATTGGGAACCCCTCTTGGCTAAGTACTTTGGGAGGTGTTAATTGTGGGTCGCAGGTGGTTAAAACTGTTTTTATAAGGGAAAGAGCACCCAGATTGCTTAGGTCGGCGGTGTCTCCTATCCTTCGGGTTGTCGTGACTCATAATTAGCATCATTCATTAGAAATGCCTCGTAGGACTTAGCCGTGCCGGCATACCAAAAGAAGTGTGCTAAATAGCTTGGCGAAAAGGCGGTCTGACGTGTGGGTACATTGGTACACCCCTACAGGGTTAAAACTATTCGAATAGCCTCGTCCTAGGTTATGGACATGCTTGGTAAGGTCGTGCAAGAACTAGCCTAAACATTTAATTAAAACTTGTTGGGTGGTATGAATTGGGTGATTCATGCTATTGTTGTGGTGGCTATTGGGTTAGTCACTTCCAGGATTGTTGTTGTCATCTATCTATTGTTATTATGTTTTGTCTTGTTGTTATTTACAAATTAAAAATGAATTGCAAAACTGCTTTGAATCTATTTAAATATTGCAAATGAAAACTTGCTTTATGCTAAAATGAGCCTAAAGCCTTCCACTTAAATAAAGTTTGCATGTAGCATATGTATAGGTCTGTTACCTTTACACGTCAGTCTTGCGAGTATATTTTTGTACTCATTTGCTTTGCTTAATAACTTTGTTGCAGAGGAGGTAGAGCCCCAAGGGTCCTACTTTTGTGAGATGTGCTGTGGTTGGGACGACTAGCTTGGTGGCCCGGTCGGTTGCCTTGTGGGCTTAAGGCAAACCTTATGGCCTTCTTTTGGTTATCGCCATCTTATGGCTTTTGCTTCCGCTGTTATTTATCTTCCTTAGTTGTTATTTGGCCGGTCGGCCCCTTTTGTAATAACTCGCTATCTATGTATGTCTTTTATTTAATCTAGTTCGTGCTTTGGTTCTATGTCTTGTATGAAATTGATGCATGATTTTGTAAAGGGTGTGTATCTTGCATTTTAAGAAGTATACATATCTCGAAGACACGGGTTATTTTGTTTGTGATGCTAGGGTCAATGGATGACTAAGCATTATAAGCTAAATAAGCCGGGGTCCTCACACAGAGACCGATTGTCACGCCTTATTTCTTGGTGTGACAGCTCGCAATTGTCACGCCATTTATCACGGTGTGACAGGGGCTATTCCAGTTTGTTTGGATTCTATTTGTATCAAAAACAGTTGAAGATACGGTGGTACATAATGCCATGTACATATAACATTTAACAATTCAAAACTTGAAAATAGAGACCTCTCTACGTAACCAAATATAACACCATCCTTTTTATCTGAGAGTAAATAGATATGTAGACCTGTAATCTTTTTGTGCTTTAAAAACCTTAGACACTTTACAATATTTTTAGGGCGTGTCCTAGAAGTGATACATAATGCATCCTGGAAAAAAAATGAGTAATATGTGGATTGTGTGGTACAACATGAGGCATAATTATACACATATGCTAGACAGTGCCGAATTTTGGGGTTCTTTATAGGGGAGCTTGCATCACTATTTCGAATGGCAAGAGGAACTTGCGGGTCCCTATCGCTATTTTGAATGACGATTTGCCTAAATTTTAATATTTTTAAAAAGTCACCTACAAGACCCTACCTGTCTCAGCTCCTGTCACCAATTGCATTGGCAACAGGAGCCTTGTCGCCAATTCAATTGGCGGCAATACTGTTCTATTGTCGACAGGAGCCCTGTCAACGGGACTCCATTTTTGTAATTGTTTTTGAGACTATTTATTTTTTAATTATTATTTTTTAAATCTATATTTTACTCCTTTCCTAAGTCTGTCCTTCATTTCCGAATGCAATTTTTTTTGCTATTCTACGCATCTTTCACTGATGAAAGATGCGTAGACATCCTAGTGGAATGGTAGGTGGTGCGCAGACATCCTACTGGAATCATAGGTTTGTGGTCGTAGACCAAACCGTAAACTTCCGGAACTCGTTTTTGTCATGTTGTTGGATGCCTTACTACGCGAAGAATTGAAAGCGAAAAGACGATGAGATTTAAAGTTGCGAATTAAAATAGACTTCATAACAAAGTTTGGAATAACATGGCGCACAGGGTTTGGTTACATGCATAAGAAACAACATCATGCACGATGCAATAAACCGAAGTTCTCCTACGATACATTTGCGCCTTTTTTGAATGGAAATAAATTAGACCTTCCGGGAACTAGTACGGAAAGGTGCCTTGTACAACCCACATGGAGTGTTCTCCAGCTGGGCGCCTCAGACGTGGCTGGCCGTCGTTGTAGTGGCACGCACATATGCAGCTAGGATTGGCGCAGCAGCATGTGGGATCATAGGAACTTCCTATGTTCACGACCTCCTCGTTGCCCCTCTCGCGCTGCATCTATTGGTGGAGGTCATCATTTTGCTCCTTGAGATCTTCAATTTGCGCCTCCAAATCAAAGATTCGGTTCCACAATATATCCACGTGCCTCGCAACATAGTAAGCGTGGGGAGGATCAATCCAGTGGGTAAAGTTGCATTTCGCCGTCTGCTGTAAGTGACAGTTAGTATGGAGGATGTATTAGCAGTAAGTAACCTGAACAAAACTAACCTAAACCCTAAACTTAGACCTAAACATAAAACCCTAACCCTAACCCTGAACCAATAAACCTAAGACTTTAACCCTAACCCTCAAAACCTAAAGCCCTAACCTGACCCTTGACCTAACCCTGACCCTCAATCTAAAACCCTAACCCTAACCCTAAACCTCAACCTAAACACCTAAAACCCTAACCCTAAAAACCTGAAACCCTAACCCTGACCCTGAACCTAAAACCCTAACCCTGACCCTGAACCTAAACCTAACCCTGACCCTTAACCTAAAACCCTAACCCTGACCCTTGACCTATAAACCTAAAACCCTAACCCTAACCCTAACCCTGAACCTAAAAACCTAAAACCCTAACCCTAAAAACCTAAAGCCCTAACCCTGACCCTTGACCTAACCCTGACCCTCAATATAAAACCCTAACCCTGACCTGAACCTCGACCTAAACACCTAAAACCCTAACCCTAAAAACCTAAAACCCTAACCCTAACCTTGAATCTAAAAACCTAAAACCCTAACCCTTGTCACGCCACCATTCACGACGTGGCCAAAACATTCTTCCATGCCAAAATGCTTCGTGTGCCAAAGGGCTTGCCCACAAGGGCCATCGCTGCCGGGGCTAAGTCCTGTCACGCCACTTACCCGGGCATGATAGGACTGTATTGTCATGCCACCCTGAATGGCGTGGCAAAAACGTGATGCCACGCCAAAATGCTTCATGTGCTAGAGGGCTTACCAAAAAGGGCCATCGCTGCCAGGGCTAAGTCCTGTCACGCCATTTTCCCGGGCGTGATAGGACTGTATTGTCACACCACCCTGAACGGCGTGGCAAAAACGTGATGCCACGCCAAAATGCTTCATGAGCCAGAGGGCTTGCCCACAAGGGCCATCGCTGCCGGGGCTAAGTCCTGTCACGCCCTTTACACTGGCGTGGCAGGACTGACTTGTCATGCCACTAAGAACGGCGTGACAGTATCACTCACCTGCATTGAATCAACCAAACACTAATTTCATTCAAACAGCAATAAGAATTTAACATCAATAAGAAGCAACCTTCATCCATCTCAGCAGTAATCTTTTTTTCTCATCCAAACAGGAAAAGGTAAGTAATGCTAAATAAGGCCATCCGAAGTTCATTACAATGATTTCATCCAAATATCAATAAGAAGCAACCATCATCCATCTCATTTCATTCAACTTTCAAAATGGCAATAGAAAGTTCCATAGGATATGAACTATACAAAATGCAAGCACATAGTCATTCATCCCATCGATTATGCTTTTCGGCGCACTGACCACCTCGGGCGTGAACCTCGCTACTGGGTGTTGGCCTCGCGTGCCCTCGACGACGTTTACGGAACTAATGTCCACGCGATCACGCCGTTTACAGCGGCGTGGTGGGGTGTCCTAAGTCGGTTGTGTGGGGGACGGTGCATCAACCAGGTCCTTGAGGAGCATCTCGTTGGGAATCCTAGCAGCGACGTCCTCCTCATCCTCACTGGTCTCCTCCTCGGCCTTGTCTACGCCACCCTCCTCTTCGTCCTCGCTGGCCTCCTCCTCATCCTCCTCGGCCTCGTCTGCGGCACCCTCCTCGTTCTTACCGGCCTCCTCGGCCTCGTTTGAGCCACTCCGAGCCGGGCCAGGTTCCATGACCTCTCCCGCTGCCGCCACACAGCTCATCTTTGTGGCCAGTCACCGGCATTGGCGGCGAACCAACTACAAGGTTAAACAACAAAAAAGTAGTGAAGTTTAATGCAACAAAATAAATAACAAGGGATAACATGTTAATTTAACATAGTGTGTGTTACCTCAGCGAAGTCCTGGAAGCGTTGGAAGCTCCCCTCCAAACCCTCCTGTAGCATGAGAACCTTCCCGGCCTCGTTGCTTATGCGAGTGAGCTGCTTTCCCTACGAACGGGAAAACACATTCAATTAGCTTACGCATGGTGACATTGCTAATTAGTGGTATGATACAATGTACTCACATAGTAAGCGTTGATGGGGGCCCTCTCCGGCTGAGTGCCCGTCCGTGTGAACTCGTCGTAGTCATCCACGATGTCCTCCTCGTCGTCATCACCATCATCTACATCCGCATCAGTCATCGCCGGTCGAAGCTAGAGACGCGTGACGCCGTGTAGCCACTCTAGGTATCTGACGAAGTTATGCCTCTGATGGATCTAGGTCACGTCCCTGGACCGATTTGTTCGGTCTAGCCACTCCAACACATAGGCGACGGCGACAATCTAAAAGCTAGCACGAAAAGTGCTACCGAAGCTGCACATACACGACGAGGAGGACTTACCCATGATGGTTTATATTTGTCGAGAACACCGCTGGTGGCCATGCCTGAAACTTCCCAAACTGCCTCATCACCCGATGGGGCAAATGGTACTCCACTGCATGGAAGTAGATCAATGGCGAGAGGGTCAACCACGAGTCCTCGCCCTGCTCGCACATCGGGTTTAGCGCAATTTCATCGACCTCGTCTCGAACATATGGCAGCCACGTGACCTGCAGCAAATGGTTTAGCTCAATAGGTGAATGCAGCAAGTAAAATAACTTATGAAACAGTACCTGGTCCTGTGTGATGACGTTGAGCTCGTTCGTATACGCGAGGTACCACGACCTCGGACGCCCAGTAGGTGCCATGATGGAGCTCTAGAGGTAGGCTACTGTGGGTCGTGAGGCCTCATCTTCAATGGGCCATGGCCATGCCTGCATGGAGATATATATCAGTCGTATTTCTTATGGAACGAGCCTGCATGTAGACGAACTATATCCAGGAACCATTCCCAGCTTGCATTGTTCTTACCCTCTGTCAATGCGAATGCTAATGGAATCAGCTGGTCCTCCGCATCAATACCCACGGCGAGCATCAAGGCACCATAGTACTTCCCCATCAAGAATGTAGCGTCAACAGATAAGACAGGTCTGCAGTGTTTGAAGGCCTCTATGCATTTCCCAAAGGACCAATACACCCGCCGAAGGACATGTTTCATAACCCCGCCATCGAGTTCCATACGGTTGCCGTGCCATGGGTGAAACACCATGCCCAGATTCTTGGCCTGCATAGCGGTTAGGATTCGAGGAAGCAACCCGTAAGCCTCCTTCCAATCACCCCCACAATAACTGCATCGCTCTCTGCTTTGCCCTCCATGCTTTCCTATACTTCACACGGTACTTAATGAACTCGTAGATAACCTCGATAAGGGTGGCGACGGACACATCCGGATTGACAGACACAACCGCCATAATACGCCTAGCAATGAAATTTGCAGTCGCCTAAAGGTGCTCCCTGGACACTTGTGCGGTCCCACAAGTGTGAGGCCGCTTCACATTCGCTATTTTCCATTGGTTGTCCCTTGTTTTGCGGCCCCATACCTTCCATCCGCACCCCCTTTCGCACCTCACAGTGTACCTTTTGTTCACATCAGAGTGTTGCACTATGAACGGACTATGGTGCCGCACTGAGTATTCTTGCAGCCAAACCTTCATGTCCTCCATGGTTGGAAACAATAAGTTCTTCCGTATTATGTCATTTTTGGGGTCCGCAATGCCATCCCTACTCCTCAACCCATTAGCACAAACCGCCTTATCAACCATACTGATATCATCGAAAGAATGCATCAATGGGACCTCACCCATTACATTGCGAAGAACCCTGCCTTCCTCTAAGGAGAAAAGAGGTGACAGAGCCTCATCTTCGGTCGAGCTCCATCCTTCGTCAGACTCCTCTTCACGGGTTGTTCCATCGTGAAACAACTCCTCCTCGAGCTCATTGTTCATTACAGCACCGTTGAAATCAGTCATAGGGTCAATAACACGTTGCGGGGAAGATACAAGCAGATCCACCGACAAGGGGTCATGGTTGGTATGACTCACACTTACGAACTCTTCGGAAGGTCGCTCTTCCATTGGGGGGGCTCGCGAATGATGGGCAGCGGGGTCTTGTTCCTCCATGTTGCCATTCACCACATCCAAATTATCTGGCAAATCCTCAACAATGATTGTCCTTTCCACCGCCACCTCCAACACTCGGACCTAAAATACGAGCACAATTTCCTTGTACATGTCCCAATCATCGGCGGGCAGAATTGGCACCAAAAAGGCGTGCATCTTAGAACCCAGCCCTACGTCATATCGTCCTTGCATTCCGACAACGACCCCAGGGTCATCCCATCCAAATGTCGACTTAATCCTAGTCACAAGAGTTGTCAAGTCCGGTGATTCACGAAATAAAAGGACGGTCGCTTCCGTGCCGCCGAAGTCAACAGAACTTCCAGTTTGGCTAATGGCCCCACCAGTAAATATACGTACAACCACGACCATCTACATCCAACAAAATATTGCAAAGTCAGTACTGCATGCCATATGAACGAAATACAGCAAGTACGAAATATCACAATCAACATTGGACATAACAAAAGCTCAGTTTCCTGAGACATGCTAGCAGTTTAACGGCACAAACATATGCATAATTGACGGGTCGTTTCACAATGACTTTAGGTGTGTTAGGCCATACATAGTGGACGAATAACACCAAGAGACAAGGAGATGCAAAAAGATCCAAAACCTACACTACCTGAGTCTCTTCTGCTCAGTCACGCTCGAGATCCCGTTCTCGAGACCGCCCAAACCACGTGTTTGGGACCGCTCAGAGCTTGCCTCGAGTCGACCTACACTACCACGGATCCACGTGCCTGTGCACGCCGAGATCTCATTCTCAAGACCACCCAAACCACGTGTTTGGGACCGCCAGGCTCATTCTCGAAATGCGCCCAGACTTCGCTCCTGGGTACGCCAGAGCTACACGCTCGGAGTGCCACGAACCACTCGTTCGGGAAATCTTATATGCAGAAAGGAGGTAAGTCAACCTTTATTTCACTTCTTCTATACAGGTCCTTTCATAAATTTTTTCGGTTAACTAATTCTGCACGACATCGTATTGAAGGTTAACCAAAATTGTTGTCCTACCTTATAAATAGTTAACCAACACCTTGTTTGTTTTGAGTTTCACCTCAAATTATGCACCAGTAAAAATAACTGTAGGATTTTAATTTTTTTTATCTACACTAAGCAAAATCTGAAAGTAGTATTGTTACTATTTGATACTAAGCAAAATTAAAACAAGTGTACTAATCCTAAAATGACTACATAGTACACACATGCATGTAGATAAGTGGGAACTCAGGAATCACGGAGACTTATACAACCACAAAAACATGCACGGTTTACTAGAATCAAACATTTTTCAAGTAGAAAAAGTTGTAGTCCTGCACATATATAAAATCGCACATAGTTTGACACGGCAATATTTATGTAAATAACTTGCAATTTGACAACACATCAAATAACTAGCATTAAAGGTGATGAGGCGTCTTTACAATCAGAGGAATATCATACATATGACTTACATCCATTGTAGGCTTCATAATATATTATTAACCAATTGTAAACATAACATTAGGTAATTCAACTTCAACCAAAAAAAAAATCAAACACGCATACAAATTGTCAAATTGCAAACAAACAAGTGGTATAATATCCTTATGATAGTGCTACGATAGAGCTCACAAACTTGATAGTAATTAATTTACATGAAACCTTTGCGCTCTGATTATGATTTAGCAATGACAGAAATTCTTGTAACAAAGACAATTGTCACTAGTGCAGCCATACTCAACATATAAAACCATCAGATTATCACCTTGTTGGTCAAAGCAATAAGATATAGATGCCTGAAACACAAGATTTATTCTCACATACACAAAAGACACTCAACCACAACAGTTATTCTAGCATATGGCTCTCAGAATATGGCCATCTAAATGGAACAGAATGCTCATCATGCACAAATTGAATACAAACAACATCAAGATATACCTCAAAGATATATCTCAAAGTGTCAAACAAGCGACTACAGGATATACTTTCGGCCGATCGAGATCACATAACAAGACTCCACAATATTCACGTAACTAGATCACAACATCAAGAATAACAACAATTTGCTAACAGAGTGTTTGACAAATTGAATTGCTCAAAATCTCCACAACCGGAGGTTCAAAACAATCGATCCACACGAAAGTAATAAACTGGCAGAACAAGAGACAATAGTATGTAATCCAATTAGAGCTCAAGTCTAAATCCTCTTATCACATCAATTTCAGTATTTACACTAATATCATCATTGAGTATTTCAAACGATCCAAGAGCTAACCGATCCTCTTTGCAATATCTCACGGACCGTAGTAGTAGCGAGGATCGGGCATATCACGAGGTACAATGAGAATGTGATTCATGGGTATACAATGTACCCATGATCAAGCATTCGCACATATTACAACAACTACGGTCACTCATATTGCAACAATGATATGCAGTGTACCCATCATCAAGCATTCGCACATATTGCAACAACTACTCAATCACACATTAAGCATGAATCTATACTACACTGTCTGCCCATTTCAACACATTGTCTCACAATGTATACCTCGATCTAGGAGAAGAAGCCGATTGGGAGGCCGCCACGGGGAGGAGGACCGGCGGCGCAGACGGGCACGCGTGGAGGAGAGCCGGCGGAGGAGCCCGTCTTGGGAGGAAGAGAGGCGGCCTCGGCAAGACGAGGCGGCGGCGCCACCGGCGGCGCGAGCAGCGATGTCCACCGGCGGCGCGAGCAGTGGCGGCGGCTAGGGTTGGAACGGGTCCTCGGCGGCGGCGGCGACAGTAGAGAAGGGATTGAGAAGATAGGAAAAATAAGGAACGGGCCGGGCTACCTGAGTATAAGTCCCCACTGTCACGCCAAATCTCATGGCGTGACCATATGCCTAGTCACGCCATGAGGCCCGGCGTGATAGGTGCCACGCAAGCTCCACGCAGGCACGGCGCGCGGCCGAGGGCTTGTGTGGCACCTTTGGTCATGCCACCTCTTGTGGCGTGACAGTATTGTTTGGTCATGCCATGAGAGGTGGCGTGACCAAAGGGGTCAGAATTGGAAATAAAGTTTGCGAGGGATTAATTTTAAAATATTAATAAAAAAAGGATTAAATAAAAAAAAATCAACAAAAGCACATATCACTACTACCATTTACATGCACAGAATTTCCTACTTGAATCTTTTGTGCTATTATATTATGGAGGATGCGACGTGGATCACGGGGTTTCATACGTATTACTCCAACATCATTTTGTGAGTTCTGCAGATACAGCAAAACTTAATATTAGTGCCATCTTACAACAAAAGTAAGGAATTGATATTACATGAAAAGATAATTAACCAAACTATTGACAAAGCAAAAAAAAAAACTCGCTTAAATCATGATGAGCAACATAATAACATGGCAAATCAGTTAAGGGCATGCCTGGGGTGTGGGCCAGCTAGCTTGTGGCCTAATTGATCATTTACTTATATCATCTACAGCACATGCAAGAGAAATTTTAGTATAATGATGTACTACTGTAAAAAAAGAATGAGCTGAAACTATATATGGGCTTAATTAAGAGGTGCGAGGAGTGATATTTTGTTAGATATACAAGTACATGCATGGTATGCACTTGTCTTATGTACCTTTTAAAAGCTCTGGCAAATTCATATGTTGACGTGCTTATTAGCACCTAATAATATAAAACATGAAAAGCATAGGTGCTAAAAATGTTAAACTCCAACTCTCAATAATTTGTCATTGTGAACGATTTGAAGTCAAGGCTAATTATCAAAATTTACAGCATCCAGAAAGGTCAAATGATCCTCGCAAAAAAAAGGGCAAATGACGACATGCATGTTTGAACGCCCTCCTTTGTGGTGATGCATTGGTTGGTCCCTTTCTTGTCAGTGCAGATGATTCCCCTCTCCTTTCCTCTCCACTCCTCCCACATGATGGACAGATTAAGGGTACACATACTCTAGCTATTGTGATTGTGAATGTTTTCTAATATTGGTATCCTTTTAGTAAAGGCAACAAAATTTGGTTATTTTCTAATGTATAGATGTTTTTTTCTTTTTTAGAAGTTGACTGTTCAACATTTATGTCTCAAGCACTTATCATCAAATTCATAGAAAGGAGTGTACATACAAATTATTATATGTTGACACATTTCAAAAGAATTTATGATATAGATATAGTGAATTAGTTATATATGTAGCCATTTTAATCCATTTTATAGCAAGCACCTGATTGTGAATGTTTTCTAATATTGGTATCCTTTTAGTAGATCATGAAAATAGCAAGCATCTGGTGGTGGCCTCTCGGCAATGGACACATTCACATGATCTTCAACATTAGCACCAGCATTAACACGTGCACCATCTTCAGCATTACCACTAGCATTAGCAGCAGAAGCAATTGATCCCGCCGTTCCCTACATTTTCATACGAAATCGCATTATAAGAAATTTGCAGTAGTGACCAATAATTACATTGCATGTCATTTCAATGTCTTCTGAATCAAGCACTCATAAGAGACTAACAATATAATAATCAGTATGCAATTACTAACCGGAGCAGATAAGTTAGGTAGTGGTTCCCCCGGTGTAGGGCCATTAAGTCGAGTCCCGGTCCCGAGTGCCTGCATATTTGTTTGCACATTGCCAGACATTAGCCAAGTATGAATATATATATTTTTTTTGCATATTACTTTGTTATTGTACTACCACGCCACAACTAACCTGCAAGAGCATATGCTCCAATCGCTGCCTAGCCTCAATTTCCTCTTGCAGCTTTGCCTGAAGCTCAGAAACCTGAGAATATATCCCATGTGATGGTCACGGTTAACTTTGAAGGTGTACTTCATCCGTTGATGGAGTACTCGTGGTTCGGGCCTCCGAGAGGGTTGTCGGTGTGCTAATGTAGCCGGCACCCATGAAGAAACGACCATGTTTCTTACCCTTTCCAGCCTTGTACACAGCAGTCATGTCTAGTGGTGAATTCATTACGTCGTAGTCTGGGCCATGAATCTCCTTAGCAGCGTCAGTATATGCAGCCTGTTGGACAAAATCATCAGGGAGCGAAAATCATCAGAAATCGTACCAAGTTCTCTGTTGCACGCTGGCTGCATAAGGTGCCCTCCTAATCACCCCTCCTAGCTTCTACATATGCCTCCATGTCGGAGACAGGCCTCTGCTTCTTCTTTTCTTGCACCCAAAAAAACTAAGGCAGTCAATAAATATGTATCTGCAACATACAATCAATATGAACATGCTGACCTACCAGGTTCTTCTTGTAACGAGCCATGGAGGAGCGGCCTTGACGATGTGCTGCCCCGTCCATCAACAATATCTGCTCCCTAGCAGCACGAGAGTCCCCTAACCATCGTTCGTTGCACCACCTCTCTTGGGCAATCTGCTGCCATGCATCTTCACACTTAAGGGCCCTACAAGGTATTGCCTAAATTAACCAAGTGTTAAATATGAATAAACTAGAATTGATTGTAATCAAGGACATCATTTGTACAGTTGGTTACTTGCATGTACTCATCCAAAGTGATATGCGTTTGGCAAGCCTCGGCCCTACGAATTTGCTATCCAAGGACTTGTGTGTAGTAATAGATCACCACTTGGATGCGTGCTTCGTAGATCATCTGTGGGATCAGCTTCTTAACACAATTACACAGCACTCTCCTAGAATCAGCTTCCTATCCCTCAGCCCATCTAAACCACCACTACAATCCGGCATATATTGGAAACAAATAAATGTGTAAGATTAGCCTTTGTGTATACCAATGTAGTAAAATACCAGCATCCAAGTAATTAATAATGCTCAAACATACATTTTGTTTATAATATAATAAAGTTACCTGGGGAAGTTACCTGTAGTAGCTGTAAATCAAATTCAAAGATGTCAAGGAGACTACTGGTATTTTTGTTATTAGACCAAATGCTATGTTTAGGAGCTGTACACATCTTGGTATGAAAATTGTTCATAAAATTGATCAAATGTTATACAAAATCTAGAGATACACACAATAACTATGGAGCTGACAGTATCTTCATGATTTCTAACAATAATACTATGCAAGAGAGTGCATTAACACATTACGGAGGTATGGTAATTGCAAATCATATGTTGGCAAAAAGAATGTGTGATTGTCCATGGATTTGAAGTTAGACAAAATATCAACAAGTTTAGCATTAGCTTAAGTAGTTCTCATCATTTCCTTTGGAAATACATTGTTAGTTTCCCTAGTTAATTGTACTCAGGTTTAGTGACTATCTATGTCTTTGTTAAAGTTCCTTTAATTATATATCTTGAGTTTGTCATTTTCATTGTTTTGGAGCAGAACATTTTCTGGTACATGGAGAAACATTATCATCGTGATTGTGTGGTGCATGTGATCACATATATGTTAGAGGGACATATATAGTTGCAATACTGCAAACATTATTTATCTAGGTGCTACCTTGCAAATCACTTTGGCTTGAGCACCAAATCAATATTGAAAATCCAAAACAAAAATATGAAGATAGCTCTTAATTTACCATGAGTTAACATTGTAGATATTTAGATTTTTTTTTGACAGAATCCAACTGAGGTAATCGCTTTTTACGTACAAAGAGATAGCTAGGGTCCATGATTATAGATGTATATATATATAATAAAGAGTAACAGGCGGTCATTTCAATAATATCACAAACAGCGTACATGATCAGTTGCTAGTGGTATCGCCCAAAATATGATATTCACTAAAGATTGGCTGCTAATGTATCATTGAAAATGATTAGAAAGACTGAAAGCAATTGACATTGAGATGTGTTTTTTTCCCTCAAATGCTTTTGGTTCATGTTTTTAAATCTGTTTGTTGCTTTCTTTCTATTTACTTGGAGAAATAGCTTCATAAACTCTAGAAAATTATTCAGTAATATCATGTTCAGTAATTTTTCCTTTAAATCCTAAGCACTTGTAATACAATCAGGAAAAATCAGAAATGAACAATTTTGTAAACCATATTTTAATACTGACATGAGTGATGGTGGTAGTAGCCTATCTATACATCTGGAAGCAATTTTGTAGAACATAGAAGCGATTTGAATATTCATCCTTACCCAAAACTTTCCTCCACCGTTGCAAGCAGGTTGTCAAATTGTATTTCTCCTTGGCGAATGGCGGTATCTTGATGGCCTTGTAGTGGCACCATGTCCATGCAGGCTCCCGCCTTCCTCTGTAGGTGACCAAGCCAAGGAAGTGCCATCGAATCAACACGCCAATTATGTCGTTTGGAAGTCTACATTTCTCACCCTCGCCTTCTTCTCGTCATTGCCTGCATATTAGTTTTTCTGAGGTATGCAAGTAAGTGGGCTAAATTAGTGAAAGTGTAAACAGTTACTTACGTGTCACCAACAGGAATGATGACAGTCTTGTCCTCCTCTCGGGTTGGCCATCGTGGCAGGTTCGCAGGTCCTCGCAACCAAAATTGTTATGCTATAGTACTGCCCTCCGCCTCATGGTGCTCATCCTCCTCACCCTCCGCCTCAGGGTGCTCTTCCTCCTCACCCTCTACCTCAGGGTGCTCATCCTCCACATCATCAGCATGCGAGGGCTGCGGGGTACAGGAGCCTGATCTACTAGAGGTAGACCCCCCGCTGCCCCCTCAAGGGGCCGCGGCTACCCCTCTGCCTCCTCGAGGGGCAGCGGCTGCCCCTCTGCCTCCTCGAGTGACCACGGCTGCCCCTCTGCCTCCTCGAGTGGCCGCGGCTGCCCCTCTGCCTCCATCACATGTTGCTGCCACTTTGGAAAACAAGCGTCTGCCTTGACTAGAGTATGCTGCCTCTTTGACGCCACTCATTTTTTGGTGTCCTGAAATTAAATTAAATTAAATTAATCAATTAATATAGCGCAATGAAGTAAGCTCATAGAAATACGTAATATAGCGTAATCAGGTAAGCTCATAGAAAGATGTAATATAACGTAATCAAGTAAGCTCATACAAAAAATTAAAAACATGTAGCAAATAGATGGAAGACGTACAAGATCATGCTTAGAAGTAGTCGTCTACAATGGGATCCTCCGTAGATGGGCCCTCTAAAAAGTCTTCGCCACTATCACGAGGTGTTGACTCAATCTCATCCCCTTCAGTGCCATCAATGTCTAAGCGATTAAGTAGTTCCAAGTCCTCTTGGTTTACAACCTCATTGGCATCGATTTGAATATCATCTATGTGATCATCCTCTTCCCCAATTATTATTTGAAAAGTCCCTGGCAGCCCATCTTCTTGAAAGAATAGGTCAACACCATTGTTGGTCTCCATGTTGTAGTCCTGCTCGCTAGGGGTAGGTAGTTTACCATATGGTTGCACCTTATGTACTACCCACCAATCCACTAGAATACTCATAGTTTTGCATGGGTATGGGATGTAGTAAACTTGGGTGGCTTGCTGAGCCACAATAAATGGGTCACTGCCTGGTAGGATTGATTGATGTGCAACTTCAACCAGCCCAAGTGATGTATCCCGTCTAACTCCCCTAAACGGATGGAACCAATGACATTTGAATAACATAAGTTTGAGAGGTTTGCTACCATAGAAATATAGTTCAATTATTTCTTCAATTACTCCATAGTATTCAACAGGTGTATTGCTCCCATCCTGTCCTATAGTCAACAATCCACTATTAATTGTTGTTGCATTAGGCCGTTCCCTCTCATGTGTCGATGTTCGGAAGCTGTACCCATTCGCATCGTAGGTACTATAGGACAGCACCCGAGTGTGGCATCCTTGAGCAACTTGCCTCAATTCGCTACTCATAGACTTGTCCTTCAAACTCTACAGCATAAACAGAATGGGTTTCATGTATTAGTTCCTCTTTACTTAGTAAACATTATGTGCAAGGGGGACTAGCTAATAGAGAAGTTACTTTCTGATAGAACCCAATCGGGGAATTCGGTTTGCAGTTCCCAGCACCCTTCCTAAGAAGGGTCTCAATTTGTTTTTCGGATGGGTCTTGACGTTGCTTCCACTCGCTCCTAACAAATTCCCTATAGGCAACAAGACAAGTAGATTAAAACACTCATGCATCAATTATTGGGAAAAAATAATTGTTACATACCTAATGTAATCATCCACTTCAGAGAGGTTGGTAAAGACATACAACATCACAGTCAACCACTCATCCCGTGATAAAACTTTGGGAGTACCACCGCTTGAAGTGTCACCTCTTCCGGTGAAGAGGCTAAGTTGGCAATTATTTTGAGGGATGCCAATATTGTATCGCGAGGTTTGATTGTGCACTGTGCAAACATTGTCAGCAAAGTATATTGATGTGAAATGGGAAATTTCCTCAATTATGTATGCCTCCGCTATGGATGCTTCAACACGCGATCGATTTTTTGCTTTGCCTCGTAGTTCCTTTTGTTCCCTCTCAATTGGATACATCCACCGGTTTTGCACTGGTCCCCCCATCCTAGCTTCATAGGGGAGATGGAGAATCAAATGTTGCATTGGATTGAAGAAGCCAGGTGGAAAGATCTTTTCCAACATGCAAAACAACACAGGTACTTCACGCTCCATAGTTGATATTACCATAGGATCTATCTCTTTCACACATAGCTGTCGATAAAAGAAGCTCAACTCCGCCATCATTTACCAAACACACTCGGCGACATAGCCACGAATCATCACAGGCAAAAGGCGTTCCATGAATATGTGGTAGTCATGGCTCTTTAGGCCATTGATGCGCATGGTAGCTAAATTCACTCCTCTCCTTAGATTTGCTGCATACCCATCAGGAAACTTTAGAGTCTGAAACCATTCCAAAATCTCCTTCCTCTGAACCCTAGTTAGGCAATAACTAGCTCTTGGCTTCTCCCACTTGCCAGTAGCTGGCTTATGGATCATATTCAGAGAGGGCCTGTTGCAAAGCTCCTCCTAATCAAGGTGAGCCTTCACATTGTCCTTTCTCTTGTCTGGAATGTCAAAGAATGTGCTAAATATGGCCTCTGCAACATTTTTCTCATTATGCATTACATCTATGTTATGGGGAACAATGAGCTTATGGAAGTATGGTAGCCGCCACAAACTTGGAATGTGAGTTCAATTGTGCTCCTCGCCATATTTCTCGAACCCATCACCATCATCAAGAGGCTTCAAAGCATCTAGCCGTGCATGAACCTCCTCACCTGCCAGACGATGTGGTGGTCCACTGCGGACAGCAATATTGGCCCTAAATCCAGTTGTGTCACTTCTGAATTCGTGGTCAATTGGAAGGAATTGGCGATGACAATCAAAGGAGTGCTTGCGACCATGCTTTAGCCAACAGCCACGCAACGTCTCCCTACAGATTGGGCATGGCATCTTCCCATGTACACACCACCCATGAGAATATCCCGTCTGCAGGAAGTCATGCATGGATGTGTGATACGCGACCGCATGGTGCGATTCTGTTTCAATGCCCGATCATATGTCACTATGCCTTGTTCCCAAGCATGTAACAATTCATCCACCATCGGCTCCATGAATACACTCATATTCTTCCACAGGTATTCGGGACTAGGGATTATCAAGGAAAGGAATATGTCTTTATACGCATGCAAGCGCCGGGTGGGAGGTTAAGGGAATGACAAACACGAATAACAAATGTATGGCGCAGACCCCATACCAAATGGGTTAAACCCATCGATTGCAATTGCAATTTGAGCGTTCGAGGCTCGCGACAAACTCTACATAGTTTCGGTCAAATTGCTTCCATGCTTCACCATCAGATGGGGGGACCATCTTGTCATTATGGTACCGATGACCATACTTGTGCCATATCATTTGTTTGGCAGAGACCTTAGACATGTATAACCGTTGGATTCGTGGTACAAATGGTAGATAGCAAAGTATTTTTCTGCCAATAGGAAGCTGCCTCTTCTGACCATCACCGGAGTCAACCTCAACAAACCTAGACTCACCACACTTATCACAGTTATCTTTGTCCACATTATCATTCCTAAATAGCATGCAATGATTCGGACAAACATCTATCTTCTCATATGGCATATTTAGTGCGCGTATCAATTTCTTGGCCTCATACAAGTTAGCGGGCAGTTTGTGACTATTTGGGAGAAGTGTGCTAAACACGCTTAAGAATGCATCAAAGCAAGCAATGCTTATGCTGAAGTGAGACTTGACAGCAAGTACTCATGTGATGGCATCTAGTTGGGACACCTGTGTTTGCCCATGAAGTGGTTGACTCGCTGCAGACAACATATCAAAGAAAGCCCTTGTTGCAGGCTCCGGTTCTTCCTCAACAGGTGGCCCATATGCATGACGCACATCATCTAGCATGTCTTCTATCCTAGTCTCATTGTGGCCGCCATCGTTCGTTTCTTCCCTTAGCACATCTGATCTGCTACGTTATGACTCGCCGTGATAGACCCACACAGTATAGCCTGCCCTAAATCTGTACTTGCACAAGTCTGCGATCATTATTGCCCTCATTTGTGGCCGTGTGTCCGAACAACGAGAACAAGGGCATAACACACCCCGTCCATTACTCCTAGCAAATGCTCGATCCACAAAATCTGTCGACTTTTCCATCCATTCTTGGCTCTGATCACCCATCACTCTCGCCGCCCAAGGTACATCCAACTACGATCCTCAGCCATCCTAGTGTGCAAAACATAATGCATATTTTAATCCGACTTTTATTTATGTCAAAAATTAAAACTACAGAGCTAGCTAGAAGCTACCATTGTAACACCCCAGCCCAACAAGAGCTTGGAATGTTACTAAACTAAACTATAATCAATTTAAACTAGAACTATCTTCTAAAATCGTGAGAACCTCCTCTCAGTATAGTTAACTATCTGGGAGGTCCCAATGAACAAATATACCATAAGAGAAAGATCCAACATATGCTAATCAACTAAAACATAATATTAAGCATTCAAGCTAAGCTAACCATCATTATTACAATTAATCCAAGCATGAGGTGTAATCATAATTAATTCTCTAATCAAATTCCTACAACTACAAAAACTATTATTCTGAACAATTCGATGGTGAGTAGCTCGTGCCATTGTGCAATCACTCTAGGTTTATTCCCTTCCATGCATGCCGTTCTTATAAAGGGTACCTAAAAAACAAACAACAACAGCAAGAGTGAGCCCAAAGACTCAGCAAGTACAATAAATGGCAACAATAACATAAGCAACTGTAATCATTCACATCCATTCACAATTATTTACAACACTCATTTCATATGCTCATGATATGCAAGATGCTCAAAAACACTTTCTCTTTCTCTTTCTCTTTTGCATTTTACGGTAATGCAAAGTATACATCCGTCGATGCATACTCATGCACATGCCTTCTAGCACGGGACCAATGCCCATACTCCGCAAGTATGGGGACCAAAGCCCATGCTCCACGAGCATGGGGACCTTTAGCCCGTCATAATCATGACGGGGACATCAACAATTGCTTAGTCATCACATGACCTAGCCTTCAATATGCCATCATGATGCATATGAATAAAATCTTAAATTATCATAATCATGCATTCGCAACAACCTCACATATGAATAAACCTATTCATACTACAAGCATTCATGATCATTCACTTCATAATTTTCAAACATCCATAAATAGCACATAATTTGTAACACTATAAAACCTGAATATTAACCTTCATAATATCTTAGCAACCATGAACAGCACATATACTGATAGTATTAGCAAACAATGCCATTCACTCATATTAAGTCAATCAACCAAGGTACTTGCCTCAACCGTGAGACGGAAGACAACGACGGAAACCTCTAGCCCCGGGGGTCACCACCACCTGGCAACCATGAATTATACTAAACATCAAACAAACTTGCACAACATTGCATTGGAACAAAACGAGAGCAATCGTTCCTAAACGAAACCCGAACATTAACCGATATACTCCCAAAATCCAAATCTGTCCAAACAGACAGCTATTAAATAAAAATCCATAACTTTTGAGTCAAAACTCCAAAAGTCATGAATCCAATTTTTCCTGGAATCTACATAATCTTAGCTATGACTTCTCAGGTGACCGAAAGGTCAAAATACGACATCTAATGCTTTGTTTTTAATCCCGAAGACCGTTCTGTCATCTTCGGTATCTCTGACTTGGGAAAATCATAACTTTTGTTTGGAACAGCCAAACTCATTGTTCTAAGACTCCCTGGAAACTAAAGAAAACCAGCTATCTCAATAAAATTATAAAAAAATATTCCCACTGTACAACAATAGTTTCAAATAGCCAAGCCTTTCACCTCTGTCCACAATAGAAGGACAGATTACAGTAATAACTTTAAAAATTCATAACTTTTGATCTATCCATCCAAAATTTATGAACTTTACCTTCCTGGAATCATCATAAAGTTATCTAAATATCTCATGGAGATCATCAGACCAAATTCGGCCATCTCCAAACTCTAATGTACAGAACTACGACCGCTGCACAAATCCTGAGACTGAATTAGCACCTAGTCTTGCAAAATTCATAACTAATTCATCCTTTATCCAATAATTATGATTTAATACTTTCTAGAAAGCTAAAGAAATTCTCCATCTATCTCCAGGAGACCCTAAACACTTAATCTGCCTGGAGCTAACCCAATCTTGCAAATCAACAGAACTGCAGTACTACCGATCTACGACAGCAGGATACTACAATGATTAATCGGTAGCAAAACATATCTATAGAACCGAACTAGCTATTGAGAATCACAATCTTACCCACGAAATCCCCCGCTGGACCACGTTGTAGTCCTCGTGAAGATCACCCCCACCTTCTTCTTCTTCCTCTCCCTCCTCCTCTCTTCTTCCCTCTCCTTCCTCTTCCTTATGGCCGGCCAATCTGCAGGGGAAGCACCGGAGGAGAGGGGAGTGCTACAGTATCGCCGTGCTACAGTGGTGGCGGACCTACAGTGCCGTGCTACAGTATTTAGGGTGTTAGGGTTTAGTTCCCCTCCCACATGGGCCCAAAGAGCTATGGGCCAAAGGCCCGAGTTTCTAAAACTCCTCCAAAATTCTGAATTTTCCTTTTCTAATTACTCTTAATTTTAGAACTAGTCACTTATATGTTTTATATTTGAACGGGATATTACAACCATAGGATGCATGTCCTATATATGTACACTAAAATAGATTGACATGAAGACAATATACATGATTAACGGAGCATAAAAACACTTTCTTTCAATATATATGAATACCATTATTTATTAACACGTTAATGTAGTATTGTAATGATAGCATATCAATCCACTTGTCCACTACCTTACAGTGCTTCTTGGAGCTGAGGGAGTCGAGGGAGCTGCGGTGGGGAAGATGGCTGCAGCTGTGTGTCGGTGGAGGCAGTCGGCGAGGGGAAGCTCCAAGTGAATTGAGATCTCTGGCGGCGGCTGACTCTTGAGGAGGCGGTGGCAACCTTGTAGAGCAAGTACACGAAAACAATCAAGCTTAACTGTAGTATGTCTTGACTAGGGATGTATTGAAAACAAAGTAAGCAACAATGCTCAGGTTAGGCATATGTGCATGATTATACCTTAATTCAATTATTCTTGTAGTCAAATTTGGTGATTCTATGTTTTGCATCTCAAACCAACCCATATAAACGTAACTTAGGGTATAGATGCTTGCACTATATTCTTGAAGATGTGTAGCTATGACATCGATCAACACTTGACATAGCACATGACAATACAAAGATCAAAGCTTGTTCTCGATCAATGAGAATCTTTAGGACCAAATAAATTCTTGTTTTGATTAATTAATATGTGAACCACATGGGGATTAGCTATTCCACTCTAGAGTTTATCCAAATGTTTCTCTATCGCTGAATTAATGTGTTGGTCTTGCTAAGCCTCTTGGCTTGCATTCACGATTAGTGATGATTGAGGAGAACACCTAAAGCGAAAACAACTAATCAAAGCAGCCTTGAAAAGGCATCCATTCTGTGGCACCATTTAGTTCTTTGGAAGTCGGAACTTATTTTTCTTACTCGGTTGGAATTGGATTATGTAAAATTATGAGATCCATCGATTGTTTTCCTCTAATTCTTTATTTTGTCTAAAGCAATACTACCAAGAATAATCTGTGGCCAGAGCCACGGATCTAGATCTTTAAAAACACCAACAAGTAAGAGACTATCAATTGAACAATATTTAGAAGCTGCATATATATATATATATATATATATATATATATATATATATATATATATATATGTGTGTGTGTGTGTGTGTGTGTGTGTGTGTGTGTGTGTGTGTGTGTGTGTGTGTGTGTGTGTGTGTCCTCCAAACTATACTATATATCTTGGCTATTGATGACACTTGAGAGCAATGTAAATGGTGAAGGTCTTGATTGTTCCTTTGACTTGTTTCTCTATTTGAATTGAAGGCACTTGGCTAGTGATTACGTGAGCAACCTTGTCACTGAAGGAGCTGAAGCAACTCGAAAACCGGCTCGAGAAAGGCATTGCAAAGATCAGAGCCAGGAAGGTAACTAAGATTCTGATCATTTACAGTGAGTAGAAGTTTCAACCAAATTACTATGAGTAACCACTCTTCTCTCTCGTAATGAACTAATGATCAGTGTGTACAACAATTACACAGTCTATTAAAGAACTAATTGATTTACATTCACAGACGAGGAGGCCGGCGGCGTCGGCGTTGGATGAGATGGAGGTGGAGGTGGTGGAGGAGGGGGGTGGCGGGGTCCGGATCTGAGAGGGAGGGGGGGCAGCGGGGTGGGCATCAGAGCAGGAGGTGGAGGGGACGGGCGACGGGGTCGGGATCGGAGAGGGAGGTGGAGGGGTTGGCGGAGGCGACTGAGGAGGAAGAGGAGGACGGGGAGGCGGCGCCGGTCGCGGAGGTGGGGGAGGAGACGAGGGGAGGCGGCCGGTCATGGAGGTAGGGGAGGAGATGAGGGGAGGCGCCGGTCGCGAAGGTGGGGAGGAGACGAGGGGAGGCGGCGGTGGTGGTGGCGGCAGACAGTGGTGGCACCGGCGATTCGATCGTCGAGGCAGTCGTGAGGTGGTGGAGGAGGAGGCAGCGGGCGGGCGGTGGAGGCGGCGGAGGTCGGGAGCAGCGCCGGTCGTGGGGAGTAGAGGGAGCAGTGGAGTCTTGTGAGCGATTGGGAGGAGGCGGCGATGAGGAGCGATGAGTGGGGAAAACAGGATTGGGGAGGAAAAAGCAAGCCAAGGCGGGAGAAAAAAATGGCGCGACTTTTTTTTTCACTCCAGTGTCTCTAACGACCGACATTGAGAATTAGTCATCCCGATTGAGAACGCTTTGGTTACTTTGCTCCCATCAAAGTTTCCAGTGTCCAATTGGACACTGGAAATGTTTATTTCCCGAGTGTTTTTTTCCCACCCCAAGTGTTTCATAAGGCACTCGGGAAGTTACCGAATGTTTTATTCAAAACACTCAGGAAACTTTCGGGCACTCGGGAAAAGAAGGAATTCTGGTAGTGACTACTCACAGGGTCTTCCTCTCTACTCACTGAATGATAGTAATTGAGCAACAGTGAGTAAAATGATACTCACCAAGTCACTACACATAATGCAATTATAATAGATGCACAGCTGAACAAGGAAAGACTTGAG
The DNA here is from genome assembly GCA_036346405.1 of Phyllostachys edulis. Classification (NCBI taxonomy): domain Eukaryota; kingdom Viridiplantae; phylum Streptophyta; class Magnoliopsida; order Poales; family Poaceae; genus Phyllostachys; species Phyllostachys edulis. The sequence goes on along the minus strand of CM070545.1, from coordinate 95,213,751 downwards.
GTTCCTTTGTTTGCAGAAAGCCACACTTGAATTAGATTAATTAGTGACAAGACCTAAGACCTAGCATTTGGACTAAATCAAGATGTAACAAAATTGAGTAATTCTATATAATCCTAGTGAAGGTTCCATCCACCTGCTAGCAGAGAATGGTTCCCAAAGGTTCCATCTACCTACGAGTAGAGATTGGTTCCATGCACCATATGCTATATCACTTTTAGGGTTTGATCCACCCATTAATAACCACTCGGTTCTATCCACCCAGGACGAAAACTAAGGGTTCTATCCACCCAGCAGTTTTATCCCACCCATAAATTTCTTTTTTTTTGTAAAACTAAGACTAACCAAGCAAGTTCTCGTGCATCGCCCATGAACATGGGCGTGACTATCCAGATAGTTTTCACTCTACAGATGTTGCACAACTTTACCCATAAGAGATAATCATCTTGTAATGTCATCACACTACCATAGACGTGTGACTAAGACAATAATCATAAGGCCTTTACAATACACCACCCTAACGCAGTTACGCCTGATAAGGTTTCAACCGCTGGGGGATTCCATTCTTCCAGCCGGAGGCCCCCTCTCACGCCGTTACGGAAAAAAATTCCTATCCAACACTACAGTTCTCGTATTTGACCTGATCGCGTAGCCAACACTAAGACTATGCAAATTAGTTGTCTAGGTCGATGCCATTATAAACTTGTAATTGCACTCTTAGTGCCGGGGAGGTCAACACAACATTTGGTCCTTAATTGGCTCCGATGGAACTACCACATTATAAGCTCTTGTCCTCCATCCGCCCTAGGCCCACTTACCATCTGCCCAAGTCTGAAACAACTTTTGAGTTTTTGTTCTGGAAATCTATTTTAAGTTCAACATACCAGCCATTTCCATCCAATGGCTGCCCAAATCAAGTTTTGATGTTTGGATTGATGTCAAGGCAAATTAATGGCCACGTGTCAATCACTACAAGAAAAACCCCTCATAGATATGCTTTTCTAGAGGAGCTTTTCAATTTGTCTCTAAAATAAGGAGCTATTTAGTCTAGAGGCACTTTTTAGAGGTGCATTAAAAATTGCCCTAAAATTTTGTATGCTAGAGACGTTTTCGAGACACATACAAAATTTTATCTTGTAGAGACATTTTTGATACGCTGTCTAATTCGCCTAAGGGTTATGTTGTGTAAAGACATTCTTTTCAGACACTTTATTGCAGTACACAACTAAACACGTGAGGTTGTGAGGTTGAGATGGCTAGTGTGACAAGTCTAAGAGGAGTATTTCCCATGAGGTCAACTAGAGACACTTTTAAAAAACACCACTACTGTCAGAGCGACGATACATGAGAGGGTGTTTTCGAAAATGCCTCTACAACTGCTTGGGAGGAGCACGGAGAGAAAGAGAAAAGCGTATCTATGAGGGGGGGTTTGTTGTAGTGATTGACACATACTCAATCTCATTTTAATTAACATCTAACACTAATTAACATCTAATTATGTGGGGCCCTGTTGTAATTTACACATAGTGGGAGGAGCACAGAGAGAAAGAGAAAAGAGCATGGCTTCGACTCCTCTCAATTGCAACAGAGAAGCAGAGGAAGAGAATGTTTTAAGAGCATCAAGTATGTATGGTCTAGTAGGGATGAATATGGGATAGGTAATATCCGCCCCGATCCTATGTTGTATTTAAAAACACTCCCATATGGGTTTCCTGTTTTAAGATATGCCCCAAATACATATTTGTATTTGATTTTTTTTTGGGATACAGGATTATCAATATCTGCCCTTGTGTTCACATTTTATGGATGAGCAATAAAAAAACAACAACATGACTATCTTTTTACTTATAACAAGTTAAAATTTCCTACACAAATGTCACAGTATTAAGAATGTCACAGTATTAAGAGAGATATGATAGTTAGAAGTTTTGTCTTTGTTTAATTAACAATAGAAACAAAGCAGAAGGAAAAACACAATAACAGAGGCTACTCTAAGTCTCTCATTTGGAATTTTACACAACACCCCTATTCAAAAGCAAATTCACACAACGCAGTGTATTTTCGTTCTTAACTATACATGAACTATATTGTAACAAGGTAGTTAGGATCGCGATCCTACTCTTAGAGTCTTACGATTCTATGAACCCACGACAGCCTGTCGATCAAAATCGCACTATCGATCCGATCCTACTCAAGGTAGTTAGGATCGCGATCCTACTCTTAGAGTCTTACGGTTCGACGAACCCACGACAGCCTGTCGATCCAAATCGCACTGTCGATCCTACTCGTAGAGACTTAGGGCAATTTTTTTAGAGGCCAGGCTTTGCTGATATTTTTTTTAGCGCAAAATTTGTTGATATTAATTTCTGAGAATGAAACTATAAATAAACAAGGAGCATGCAAAATATTGTATCAGTGTGGTAATGCTAGTACAAATATCTATATTATGGCATGAGCAATCTTGAGCTTGATAATGATAAGCTATTTTTATTCCTAGAGTATGTCTAGCTGCTTTTAAGAAACATGCAAGTGGTAAACCATATAAGAATCATATAAACTTATAGTATAGATGTTAAATATGTGTATTTTTACAATTCCGTAGAATCGCCGATTCTACGATTCGATACTACGATTTCGATCCTACCGAAGGCAAATCGATCCAACTTCGGATCTCGACTCTGACTACCTTGTATTGTAACTTGACAAGCATTTGACTTGTATCCGTATATGACATTATTAGAATTTGTATTTGGGTTATCGGCATCTGTTGCTGGCCAATTACTCTATTTTGAGTGTAAACAGTCCCATTTGGGTGAGAGAAATTCCCACCGTATACATGATATGTCATGCTGTCATTTCGAATATTCATAAGTGTGTGGGCTTAAAAACTAAAATATAGTCATGGCTTGGATGGGCTAAGTCCTTTTATATATTACTACCATAAGTAGAATAGTGGCTCCTGTACCTGTGTGGGCATCATCTTTATAGTATAATTATTTTCTTTATTATTTTCTATTTATTAAGGAAGTTCCATGAGAGTTACATGAGACCTATGGATATTTACAAGGGGACACATGTGATAGATATAATTTTAACTAACCGGGTTAATTCTAGATTTCACATCGCTAGGATCCCCATGACATATTACCATTTGAGATTCAATTATCAGTTAATTGAATGATTAATTTAATAACTAACTAAAATGTGATGCCAACAATTTAATTAAATTCCGAATTATTCTTATACTAGGGATATGCCTAGGTGGCTGACAAGTCATACCTAGATTATAGTAATTTAACAGCAAATTTAATTAGACCACTAATTACTCAATGTCTGTAATTTTTTTTGAGAGACTCAATGATCGTAATTGATAATTAATTACTCCTAGTGTTTAACTTTTGATTAAGCTGTATGTTCAATAACAACGTACCCTAATACTTTTGAGCACTTAAGCAATCTATATAAGCTCAATAATTAATTTGAAATAGCAAGCTACTAGTGTGGGGGTCTACTAACGGTCTATAGCCAGTACTACATGCCATGCTAATCTTCAACCTATGATGAACCTATACTTAGCACTATGCCAACACTATTTAATTATTATCTAACCACAATCAACAAATAATTACTAGATTAAACAACCATTAACATTTATTCATAATTAAACTATTAACTTCTAACCTAACACCACAACTAACGACTATTTTTAATTAAGCAAATAATTACTTATTTTACTATGTAGGACCTTTGTATTATTGACTACTAATTCTTATTAGAAATTAATTATCCTAATTATGTTAATTATCATTTAACTAAAATAAGCTATTTATAGGTAGCACCATTCTTGACTTTTTATTTCAACAAACTAAGGCTAATGGGAGGGACCCACATGGCATGGACTCATAGTTTAATTTCTATTTTCATTTAAAATGTAAATATATGTGGAGCATATCTTTCATACTATTGTTTAATTAAATTGCGCTCCTTACAACAAATAAATTTTCAAATAGATAATTGCTAGCAGCCTAGGGTCTACTATTGGATATTGGATGAAACATTACACAAATTAATTATTTTAGCTAATCATTAGAATGGGTCTAGTGATCATTGGACGATAACTCAATTTGCAAATCCAAATTATACTCTGATTATTGTGGGCCCAACTATAAGCGATTCTATTCTCAAATTAAATTGGATTGAAAAGGAAATACACAATAATATTATGCACCTATTATATTTTAATAATGATCATTGGAATATTTATATGCACCTATTATATTTTAACATAGATACACAATAATATTTTAATAGTAACAACTAACCATTTGGACATTTATATGCACCTATTATATTAACATAGATATGTAATAATATTATAACCGAACCTCTAATTAAATTTGAACTCTAAAATAAATACAAATGACCTACTAATTAATTTTAATTAACATCTAACACTAATTAACTTAATTAACATCTAACACTAATTAACTTAATTAACATCTAATTATGTGGGGCCCTGTTGTAATTTACACAGAGTGGGAGGAGCACAGAGAGAAAGAGAAAAGAGCAGGGCTTCAACTCCTCTCAATTGTAATAGAGAAGCAGAGGGAGAGAATGTTTTAAGAACATCATGTATATATGGTCTAGTAGGGATGAATATGGGACATGCAATATCTGCCCCGATCCTATGTTGTATTTAAAAACACTCCCATATGGGTTGCCTATTTGAAGATATGCCCCAAATGCATATTTGTATTTGATATATTTTTGGGATACAGGATGATCAATATCTGTCGGACCCAAATTTCACAAATTCAAATCCTATGTGAAAACACTGTGCTATTCCCTGGATCAGTAGATAGCACTCACAGATACATCACTGAAGCATCTCATACACGATGAAAACCATACTATTTATTATATTACAAATATCAGAGTCACATAGATCGCATCGGGTTGAGTTTTACAATAAGGGTCGATCAGGCCAAAAGATTGCATTACAAAAGCGAAAGCAAAATGGTAGATCACATCTCTCCACAGGCAAGCGACTAGAGAAACCCGTGTGTATCCGATATTACCTAAAGACTTGGATAATATTGGATGCACGCAAGCACCGATTAGCCAGCTAGACTGAGGTGAGACCAAGACTACTAGAGCTAGACTACTCCTCATCATCTCCTTATCCATCGACTTCGAGATCATCGTAGTAGGTGTAATCTCCATGATTTGCAAGGTCTGAAGGGTTTGGGGGGAAGAGCGAGATTGAGCATAACTTCCATGCTCTCGAGCTAACACACAATATGCAATAATATACATGCAAGGCTTAACAAGGATGGCTCGGGTTCTTTTACTTGCAAAAGCAATATTTTCAATTATCAATATTAGTAAATCCTATCACTTAGCATTTTAACCAAATTGCATTTTATTAAAGAGAATAATTGTGCAATATTAAATACAATGAAGGTTACCTTCACCTTATGCTTAAATTTTGATTGTGGTTACCTCCACCATTAACAGCACTGGATACGACCACCCAGGAAAAATCCAAAATCAGGGTTACATCAGCCCGACCAATTTTTTTATCCCAGCCATAAAGGTTTTTGAAATAGAACTAACTCCAGTAAGTTCCCATGTCCACCTTTGACCGTAGGCACAACTATTTAAATAGTTTATACTCTGTAGAGGTTGTACACTGTACCCACAAGAGACGAACGATCAACTCGTTGCCCCACATGATTCCTTAGTCATGTAGTTGAGATATAATCACAATAACTTTTCAAATTATCTCGCCCCTTCTGTCATCTCACCCATATGGGCTGCTCCCACTTGCGGTGGGTCCCATAAGTTGTGCGGGATGTTCACCTTAGCAACTAGCGTAACTGGATTACCCACAACGACTAGCACGACTGGCAACTTCACCTTGTATCGGTGTCCTATTCAAGCCGGACGTAGCCAGTGCTTGCACTATCCCATTACCCCTCGAGCGAGATGACTTTTAGGGTTCAATAAATTTACTAGGCCAAGTTGTACTTTACAGACTTATGGTTGCACATGTTTTACAATAGAAGGTCATGCCAAGATTATGTCCTTAAGCCATCCGGGCAGTTCATACCACATTCCATACATTCTCGTGCTATGTCATCACCCACCATCATACCATCCGCCTAGATGTGGTAATAGCAGTTTATTAGGGTTTTTAGTAGTTTATTAGGGTTTTGAGGAGTAAAACCAGATTTAATTCAAAATACTTTAGTCATGTACCTCCCATGACTACCCCAAAACAATTTCATGATTAAAAGATGATGATTGGGGTATTTGATACCCCGGTACTTAAGCAAGACTAGCATGTTGCTTAAGTACAACCTATAGCTAGTATAGTTACCATATAATTACTAGGATGACAAGGAGTCATGGATTCAAGTGTCAAAGGGTGGTATAATAACTAGTTAATTATCAAATTGGTATTTAACTAGCTCAAGCTTTAATATACATTTGCTTAAAGAATTAAAGCATGCAATTTTGGTAATTTAAAGGAATATAATTTACGTAAAATGTAGGCTCAAAATGATTAAAGTATTGACTCGCCTGGGTCAAAGGCTATAGGGTCTTGATGGTCTTGTTCTTGATCAAATTGGAGATCTTCCGCTTCTTCGAACTCTAACCAGACGATCGTACCGGAAAAAGGAACAAACAAGCAAGGAGAACAAAGTAAATATTAAAGAAATAATAAATGAACTCCAAATTAAATAAGACCAGAGCCAAAAGCAAGATCTTAAATTTAGACAAATTTAGAAACAAATTTCACTGAAGTCGGAGTTACAGCGGAGGAGAACGGGGCTTTTGAAGTTTTGGTTTCGAGTACTGCTCAACCGACTTCGCAGTTGGAAAGAGGTTCGACTACTCGATGTGGTCGAAAGAAGGATTCAACTACTCAACGTGGCCGAAGAAAGAAGGATTCGACTACTCAACGTGGCCGAATAATCCTTAGAAAGAAGGATTCCAGTACTCGACGTGGTCGAAAGAAGGATTTGACTACTCCACGTGGTCAAAAGAAGATTCAACTGCTCAACGTGGTCGAAGGATTCGACTACTCGACATGGTCGAAAGAAGGATTCGACTACTCGGTGTGGTCTAAACAAGGATTCGACTACTCAACGTGGTCCAAGAAAGAAGGATTCGACTACTCGACATGGTCGAAAGAAGGATTCGACTACTCAATGTGGTCGAAGAAAGAAGAATTCGACTACTTCAAATGGTCGAAAGATGGATTCAACTACTCAGCGTGGTCGAAGAAAGAAGGATTCGACTACTCGGCGTGGTCGAAAGAAGGATTCGACTACTCGGCGCGATCGAAGGAGGGATTCGACTGCTTGACGTGGTCGAAAGAAGGATTCGACTACTCAACGTGGTTGAAAGAATGATTCGACTACTCGATGTGGTCAAAAGAAGGACTCGACTACTCAACGTGGTCAAAGAACGAAGGATTCGGCTACTTGACGTGGTTGAAAGAGGGATTCGACTACTCGGTGTGGTTGAACAAAAAAGGATTCGACTACTCAGTGTGGTCGAAAGAAGGATTTGACTACTCGGTGTGGTCGAAAGAAGGATTTGACTACTCGGTGTGGTCGAAAGAAGGATTCGACTACTCAACGTTGTCGAAAGAAGGATTCGACTACTCAGCGTGGTCAAAGGAGGTATTCGACTACTTGATGTGGTCGAAAGAAGGATTCAACTACTCAACGTGGTCGAAAGAAGGATTTGACTACTCAACGTGGTTGAAAGAATAAGAGAGAGAATAGGGCACGGGGAGCTTACCAAGACCAAGAGAGAGACCGAATGAGGTCAGCGAACGGCGGTGGAGAAACTCGTTGTCGAAGGCGAAGGAGGACGGCGATGAAGGGGTCAGCCGGGACTAAAGGAGAAGAGGAAATGCGGCGGCTCCTGTGAAACAAAACTAAAATTGAGTGAAGGGATTGTTTCAAGGAGCTTTAGGGCACGAATTGACGCGGGTAGAAGAGGGGGGCTGCACTGTTGCTGTGAGGACCGAGAGAAGGTGTGCAGCGGCTTGAACTCGGAGCTTGGGCTTCGGGCAAACCACAGCAACAAGAGCGAGAGGGAGAGTTGGGTGGGGGAAGGAGATGAAGGGGGCTGCTTGGGCTCTTTATAGCCCGAACGAGAGGAGGAGAGAGAGCCGCTGAGAGACACGGAGGCGCGCGGCAGCCAAAGGTAGGTGGGCAACGAGACAGAGCAGGCTGGGGAGCACATGAGCACACGGGGGTGCAGTAGAGTGGGCACGACTGTGACAGGGTGGCTCGGTGCTGAGCTAGGAGGAAAGAAGGGGCATGGGGAGAAGCTGGACCAGGTGGGCCGTGAAAGAGGGAGAAAAAGGGCCAAGCCTAAAAGGAGGAGGAAAAAGGAAATTTGAAAAGATAATTCAAACTCAGAATTTGAATCCGGAAATTGAAATGAGGTAGAAGGCTAGAGGATTTTGCAAATAGACAATAATTTGAATTAGGTTTTGAAAACCAAGAAGACAAACAGAAAGATACTATTCAACTTCCGAAAACCAGATGTTACAAGGGGGGAAGAAGTTTGAAAGGAGGTTTTGAATTCAAATAAATTTTTTGAAATCTTTTGAAATTGAGTTTGAGATTTGAAGGGATTTTGAGCTAAACTAAATCGAATCGAACTAAACTTTGATATCCTTGAGGGAAATCGGCTTGCAACACTTTTGAAAACAAATCAAACTTTGCAAATTTTTCTTACAACACCGGAAACGGTTGCATAAACGAAAATCAAATCCAAATTTAAAGCCATCCCAAATATGGGATGTTACAATATTGTAATAGCCCGAAAATAACCCCTTAAGGGCCCGTGCGTCATTAGATAAAAGGGGATACGTAAAAATAGAGTATATTAGAGTTTTAGGGAGGGGTTGGTTTGTACCAGGATAAAAGGATTATGAGGAGAGCGGATTCTAGAAACCCTAGCAGTTTTTTTTCCTCCGTGCGCCGCCACAATTTTGTCTTGCAAACAGTCGCGTGCGTGGAGGCCGGCTACCCCGTCGTTTGCTGCCGCATGCACTCGCTGCTCGCGTAGCAGCCCGGCCGCTTGGACGCCCAGCCGCGCGTAGCACACCAACCGCGATCACCCTCCAGCGCGAGGCCGCTAGCCTGTTTCGGCCGTTCAGCCAGTGGCGGTCCCTACTGCGCGACGGAGCCGTTTGTGCGCTTGTGCGCGTGAAGGCAAGAAGGCTGCTGCGTGGCTGGCTCTCGGCCAAAGCCATCTGCCGTGGGAGTACAACCGCACGCAATCTGGCCCCCAACCACTTACAAGTATTGACTGCTCTCTCTTTTACATGCATGCGTTCCATTGGTATAATAAGGGATAGGGAAGAATGGGTTTTAGTGCTGTGTCCTTTCATGCATGCATCTTGGCATTAGTTAATTAGTTTTAGTGTTGCGTGTACTACTTTGATTAGATAAAGGTGCACTAGCATTAGTTATTAGTGCTGTAGTTGATTATTAAATTGGGATCTACTTTGATTATTTTAATTGGGCTTGTTGGGAGAGAGAGATTAATTTAATAGTGATTATTTTAATAGGACTGCTTGTGATAATTTAATTGGCATTAGTAGTTGGCTAGTACTGCATGTTTGGAGTAGTAGTTAGCTAGTGCTGCATGTTTGAAGTGTTATGGGAGAGAGATGAAATAGCTAATATGTATGCCTCTGTAGCATTAGTAGTTAATTAGTGTTGGCTATGTTGCATGCTTGAATAGTAAAGGTGATTCATTAGCTAGTTAGTGCTGCATGTTTTATTAGCATGTTCCTAGTCAGGGAGATATCGATTAGTAGATTGGTTTAGTCCGCTATTCTGTTGTATGATTTATTAGGATACCTTAAAGGCGAATTTTGGGAATATCATCTACTAGTTAATTGTAGATAATTTCAATATCTTTCCATAGAGTATTTAATCATGTTGAGCGGACGAGTAATTCTCAAGTTATGAATTTAATAAGACCCGCTGTCCAGAAGATAACAGATCGGTCTTCTGGGATAAAAACGGAGGGCTAGATGATTTAATTAGAAGTCTTGGTATTCTAAGAAAATGTGGAGAATTTTGTGTAGATTCCAGATTGGGGTGGTTTGCCATGATCGGACTTGTGAGTCAAAAGTTACGCCTTTTTTAGTACCAGGACAACAAAGGGTGACTGTTCGGTACTGGGGAAGCGTTGTGGATTTGGGGGACGTATAGGAGCGATGTCAATTAATTGTTGTTCTTATGATGCCGTAGCTTGTATTGAAATTTGAGTGTTTATTGTAGAAGAGACGTCGTGCTTGTTGCCATCTTCTAGCCAGACCGTGCGTCGCAACTAGTAAAGGCAAGTGCATGGTAGACAGCGATCAATGATTGAGCACTGTATTTATTTATCGTTCATTACCATTATTGTTGTGCTTTTATTTTTATTTTATTGCAAGCAATGGAATGGTATGACTATATCTTGTTGATGAACATGAGAAAAATTGATGTGATGAATATGATGAAATGATGCATTTTTGCATTCATAAGCATCTTTGCATATGAGTAGGTGATCATGATTGATCACAACTCCACGGGAGTGGAGGAGGTCCCCGATCCTTGAGGAGGAGCGGGCTTGAGAGTGAACGTTGTCGTGAACGTTCACTCATGCTATACTGGTATACACGAAAGAAGTGCATGTGGACATGTAGAGTAGAGTTGCATTGAGATATGAGATGAATGTGTGTGAAAACAAAGAGAAGAAAATGTCATGAGAATATTAATAGAAGGAAATGTGATGATAATGAAGTTATTGAATATTGTTGATTTATCATTGTTCGTTGTATATTGATGTATTTACTGAGTCGTGGACTCACCCTTACTCTAATGTTGTTTTTAGGTGATTGTTGATGACGTTTCACTTGGGAAGGGTACACTGCATACACTCACTTGTCATGAGAAAACTTTGCCTTAGCGTGATGGTTCATTCCTTTAGGACATGATAGACATTGAATAGTTCTAGGTGATTGGGTGAAACTCATTTACTCATTCAGTAGCCTTCGTTTGATTGGTATTGCGTCGTTCTTGAACTATTATCCTGCTTACAATCTAGGGTTTAAATATCTGTGCTTGCCATGTCATTATTTATACGTTATTGTGACCCGTGGACGGGTGTTAGTATTGAATTGCTTGCTGAAATTTATTGTTATTTATTGATAAAATTAGTAGTTATGGTAGTTTGGTGGCATTCTAGGCTCAGTATTGGGCCGGGGTGTTACAGTTGGTATCAGAGCAGGCTTTAGGTCTGTGGTTAATAGATTAACAACATAGTTAAATTAAAAATTGCTAAAATTTGTCTTAGGACTAGTAAAATTAACTAAAATTTGATAATGGTTAATTAACTTAAAATTTGACACACTAGTGCACAGTAGGATGGGAATGGGACGAGTATTGCTCATACGCTTTCGATATGTTATTATAGTGATGTATGAGTTGATATTGGTTCTTTGAACCTATTGTGTGTTGTTTATTGTGGTTGATAGCTAAGACGAGAGGTAGAGATTGTGCTTGTGGCCATAGGTATGGCCAAATTGTACCACCGTTTGTGGTATGGGAAAAGTGAAGTGTACCCTGGGTAATTTAGTTACAAATGTTGGGGATGAGTTTCTTTAAAAAGTTGTTGTTTTTTTTGAGTTTTTATTTAGTTATTATGATTACAGCCGCTTGCGGTTGATGAATTTTCTTTGGATAGTGGTTACAATGCAGTTGATGGGTTTCAGTTGGTCGGTATTTGTTTTATAGAGCAATTATTGTCTTTTCTGACTGTTGAGCTATTCTTGCTACTTGTAATCATTGTCATTGACAATATTGTTCTTTTTCATGAAAGTTCTACCTTGTTGACAAATATGACCTGTTTATTCGCTAGGTGTTTTAAATAATGGAAAGTATCTTTTACAAACTTCATTGAATGAAGTTTTGCGCTACGCATTTCTTTTGGAGTAGTTGGAATGTTGAAGTTTAGTACATCTTCTTTGAGAAAGAAAGTATCAAAACTTTTTTTTTGTAATGTTTTGTTGTGTTAAATGAGAAGTTTTAAGTATAGAAGATAAATTGATAATGCATGAGTTATCAAGTTGAGTCTGTAGCGTGGTGCATGATCGATCTTAACCAAGATCCTTGGAAGTGAAGTTGATAAATTTGATATTGACTTGGAGTAGTTACATGATGAACTGTGATTAATGGCATGTCCGTATCTACTAGGAATCCGGGAGTTATTAAGAAGTGTGGGACATTGATAAACTGGTCTGATCATTAAGATTGTTTAATTCAGTAAACTTCTTGGATAAATTGGATTAATGGGTCTCAATGGATTAATCTAACCGTTTGGGATGGTTAAGTTAAGAGGGAGTTAGATTATTGCTTTAGTGGATATTAATCTTGGAGTTATCTTTCTGTGGATACTTAGTGACCATATATAATTGCTAGATTTACATAATCCTTAGTAGGATTAATTGTTGGAATTGTGTATAAAAGATTGGAGGGGTTGAATATCGGTGGATCTAGAATTTATGGGAGGAGTATCTGGATGGTTAATCTAGCTAGAATGGTTGGATGAATTTGGTTGTAGTGTTGTTGAGACTTTTGATCGATGGAAGATTTCGATTCTTGAAGTTTTAGCATGATTTTGCCCAAATCTAAACATGAGGAGAAACAATTGAATATGTGTTTGTAAATATTCATGTGGGTTGCAAAGGTAAGTAGGTAGCAACTAGATTTCATGATGAAGCTAGTTGATAACAACGATCGTTGGAGTGCAATTATCGTATGTTGAAGTTTGGTGTTGAGCATCACTAAGAGTTGAACTGATAAGATTTAATAGGTAGCTTATGTTTACATGATTGTGGAATTGTCAGATGATAGCATGTCCTTGGTGAAAGGGTTTTGGTAGAACCTTTTTAATTTGTGTAGTAGATCACCTCTAGAGTGAAATGGTTGTTGTAGTGAGGTTGTAAAGTTTTGGCGGACTCTTAATTTGAGGATGTGATGATAAAGTAGTATGGAACAATTTGGTGAGTTTCTAGAGAGCTTTATAGTGGAAGAGTAGACTATGACCACTCTTGTTAAGAGTGTGTTGTTCTTGATGTTAGTAAGATTGTCGGCAATGGATTGTGACTTGTGAGGGCATTGTTGATTCTTATAGAAAAAGAGTAAATTTAATTGTCCTTCATGGTATCACTCAAATGAAATGTTTCGAGCTTTGCATTCGTGATCTTTTGGAGTTCACGATTTATGTGGTATCTAAAATTTGTGGAGCAACACGACGTGTTAGAAAGTTCTATTGGTTCTTAAGTGATTAATGTGATTTGGTCTTAAAAGCCTCTTCTCGTTTGAGGTGGCAAAGTGATGTTGTAATCAAAGAAAATTATTTTCTTTGTTAAAGGAAAGAGTGTAGTAGAAGTATTTGAGGTTGGAGTTAAGTTTTGTAACTTGCAACTTATTGAAATTCGTTTAACTTTTATGTCGTTGTCGCTGAAGAGTTTCACGAGTTTCTAAACTAATACTTTATTCTTATTGGTTCAGGTTTGATATTCTCTTCTTGTGGGACTTATGCCCTCAACTATGGTCTCTTCTTTTGCTTTTCTGAGATCATTGTTATTTGACTATTTCTCTTGGTCTTATGTTTACTGCGAAAGGTAAATATTTTTCTGTGTGCTGAAAACTGTTTTTATTTGCCTATTCTTTTGAAAAAGGAATAATCGATTTGTTTTTACAAAACCTTATATAATATATAGTGGTAACTAGTTATGTTGTTACAAGTAGTAGAACCAATAGTGAATTGTAATTCAAGAACCTTTGTTTATGTTGGTGGAATATTGGAATATTCGAAAGTTGAATCTTGGTCAATTAGTTAGAGTATTGTGAATGTGTATGTTGTGGTCGTGTAGGTGGAATGAAATGGCGTGGTTTAGTGAGTTCAGAATTGGTGAAGTTAATCGCTTTAGGCGGTTACTTGACTAGTGAGGAATGTTTCTATTAATGACTGAGAATATTGTTTGGATTGTGGGGATTTTTAGTCATCGGATCTGAGGATTTCCTATCAAGTATACCATAAGCTCATTGTAGGAGTCTTACAGGTTGAGTCTGTGCTTTGCATTTTTATGCAAGCATCTTGGTTGCTCATGATTAGGTTCCGATAGTTGGGGTAATCTTTGATAGAATCCTTTGGATATAGTAAATGAGAGTTTATGATATGAATTTTGAGTTGATTATCCTTAAAGGATTGAGGTGATATGATTGCGCGTGAAATCCATATTGAGGTGCGTTGCGAATTATTTGTCAAAGCAATTCCTTTCATAGAGGAGTGGACTAGAGTATTTCTTTTTGTGAGCTAGTAGAGTTCCTCTAGATGAGTGTGGTTGTTTCTCTCGGGTTGAGCATCACTTTGAGGTTGTTGGTTAAGAGAAATGAGTTAGTGTGATGATTTAGAATCCCATGGTTTAAGAGAAAGTTGAATTCTTAAAAGAAAGGTTGAGGAAAAAAAGTTTCCTTGAGTAGTGAAATATTCTCTTGGTTCTTGTTTGAGTTTGTGTTCATGATGGATGCCATTTGCAAATTGGGTTAGTTTTATGTCGGTGTATGTACGGTTCTTTCTGGTTAAGAAAAGAAAGAAAATGGTTATTTTGGGTATTCAAATGATTTCGCTTTTCGCTTGTGGTGTTTATTTGCAAACTGCCTACTTGGAAAGTGAACAGGTTTTTCATGATGAGTCTTTGATTTTGGTTTTGACTCTTTTGGAGGGTAGTTGGTAATACGTGGCTGCGATGAGGATCTTTCATTCTTCAGTTGTTTTTCTTTTTAGAAGATTGGTTTAATGCGGTTTTTTTGTGCATCCCTTGTTAAGGGGATGCCCCTTGCAAAGGTGAAGTGGTTAGTTGGTAGAAGGGAACAAGAGTTCCATGTGTCTTGTGCAGGTTGTGTGGTTTAGTATCAAAGGAAAAGTTGGCTCAAGGTACATTGGTTTGTTCTGGAAGTCGTGGGAATTTTGGAAGATAGCATTTCACTAGGACCATCTCGAGTCCTAGCGCGGGGTATACAACGTTTTGTATAACCCAGTGTCGAGGGAGTACTTTAGAGAATCGGAGTGTGAGGTTTGGTTAGAGTCGTTGACCAACGAGTAAGACTATACCTTCGAGTCTAGTCCTTTTAGCGTACCTGGAAGGATCGGGTTGAGTATTAGGGCGTAAGACATCAGTTTACGTCCAGGTGATGCGGTCACATCAGTCCAAGAGAGAGGTGAGTTGGGAGTTGGAGTCTCGCATGCGCGAGCAATATCCGGAGTTGTTCATGTCGGGTACGTGTTATTTGTTAAATAATTTCAGTTGTGGTTGTTCTTCGAGTAGAATGGCGAGTAGAATTTAGGGTCGAATTCTGTTAAGGGGGGTAGAATGTAATAGCTCGAAAATAACCCCTTAAGGGCCCGTGCGTCATTAGATAAAAGGGGATACGTATAAATAGAGTATATTAGAGTTTTAGGCAGGGGTTGGTTTGTACCAGGATAAAAGGATCATGAGGAGAGCGGATTCTAGAAACCCTAGCAGTTTTTTTTTCCCTCCGTGCGCCGCCACAGTTTTATCCTGCGAACAGTCGCGTGCGTGGAGGCCAGCTGCCCCGTCGTTTGCTGCCGCGTGCACTCGCCTGCTCGCGTAGCAACCCGGCCGCTTGGACGCCCGGCCGCGCGTAGCACACCAACCGCGACCACCCTCCAGCGCGAGGCCGCCAGCCTGTTTCGGCCGTTCGGCCAGTGGCGCTCCCTACCGCGCGAGGGAGCCGTCTGTGCGTGTGCTTGTGCGCGTGAAGGCGTGAAGGCTGCTGTGTGGCTGGCTCTTGGCCGAAGCCATCTGCCGTGGGAGTACAACCGCACGCAATCTGGCCTCCAACCACTTACAAGTATTGACTGCTCTCTCTTTTACGTGCATGCGTTCCATTGGTATAATAAGGGACAGGGAAGAATGGGTTTTAGTGCTGTGTCCTTTCATGCATGCATCTTGGCATTAGTTAATTAGTTTTAGTGCTGCGTGTACTACTTTGATTAGATAAAGGTGCACTAGCATTAGTTATTAGTGATGTAGTTGATTATTAAATTGGGATCTACTTTGATTATTTTAATTGGGCTTGTTGGGAGAGAGAGATTAATTTAATAGTGATTATTTTAATAGGGTTGCTTGTGATAATTTAATTGGCATTAGTAGTTGGCAGTGCTGCATGTTTGGAGTAGTAGTTAGCTATATAGTGCTGCATGTTTGAAGTGTTATGGGAGAGATGAAATAGCTAATATGTATGCCTCTGTAGCATTAGTAGTTAATTAGTGTTGGCTATGTTGCATGCTTGAATAGTAAAGGTGAGTCATTAGCTAGTTAGTGCTGCATGTTTTATTAGCATGTTCCTAGTCGGGGAGATATCGATCAGTAGATTGGTTTAGTCCGCTATTCTGTTGTATGATTTATTAGGGTATCTTAAAGGCGAATTTTGGGAATATCATCTACTAGTTAATTGTAGATAATTTCAATATCTTTTCGTAGAGTATTTAATCATGTTGAGCGGACGAGTAATTCTCAAGTTATGAATTTAATAAGACCCGCTGTCCAGAAGATAACAGATCGGTCTTCTGGGATAAAAACGGGGCGCTAGATGATTTAATTAGAAGTCTTGGTATTCTAAGAAAATATGGAGAATTTTGTGTAGATTCTAGATTGGGGGTGGTTTGCCATGATCGGACTTGTGAGTCAAAAGTTACGCCTTTTTTAGTACCAGGACAACAAAGGGTGACTGTTCGGTACTAGGGAAGCGTTGTGGATTTGGGGGACGTATAGGAGCGATGTCAATTAATTATTGTTCTTATGATGCTGTAGCTTGTATTGAAATTTGAGTGTTTATTGTAGAAGAGACGTTGTGCTTGTTGCCAGCTTCTAGCCAGACCGTGCGTCGCAACTAGTAAAGGCAAGTGCATGGTAGACAGCGATCAATGATTGAGCACTGTATTTATTTATCATTCATTACCATTATTGTTGTGCTTTTATTTTTATTTTATTGCAAGCAATGGAATGGTATGACTATATCTTGTTGATGAATATGAGGAAAATTGATGTGATGAATATGATGAAATGATGCATTTTTGCATTCATAAGCATCTTTGCATATGAGCAGGTGATCATGATTGATCCAAACTCCACGGGAGTGAAGGAGGTCCCCGATCCTTGAGGAGGAGTGGGCTTGAGAGTGAACGTTGTCGCGAGCGTTCACTCATGCTATACCGGTATACGCGAAAGAAGTGCATGTGGACATGTAGAGTAGAGTTGCATTGAGATATGAGATGAATGTGTGTGAAAACAAAGAGAAGAAAATGTCATGAGAATATTAATAGAAGGAAATGTGATGATAATGAAGTTATTGAATATTGTTGATTTATCATTGTTTGTTGTATATTGATGTATTTGCTGAGTCGTGGACTCACCCTTGCTCTAATGTTGTTTTTAGGTGATCGTTGATGACGTTTCACTTGGGAAGGGTACACTGCATACACTCACTTGTCATGAGAAAACTTTGCCTTAGCATGATGGTTCATTCCTTTAGGACATGATAGACATTGAATAATTCTAGGTGATTGGGTGAAACTCATTTACTCATTCAGTAGCCTTCGTTTGATTGGTATTGCTTGATTCTTGAACTATTATCCTGCTTACAATCTAGGGTTTAAATATCTGTGCTTGCCATGTCATTATTTATACGTTATTGTGACCCGTGGACGGGTGTTAGTATTGAATTGCTTGCTGAAATTCATTGTTATTTATTAATAAAATTAGTAGTTATGGTAGTTTGGTGGCATTCTGGGCTCAGTATTGGACTGGGGTGATACAAATATCTACCCTCGTGTTCACATTTTATGGATGCGCGATAAAAAATAACAACATGACTATCTTTTTACTTATAACATGTTAAAATTTCCTACACAAATGTCACAGTATTACGAGAAATATGATAGTTAGAAGTTTTGTCTTTGTTTGATTAACAATAGAAACAAAGCAGAAGGAAAAACACAATAACGGAGGCTACTCTAAGTCTCTAATTTGGAATATCACACAACACCCCTTTTCAAAAAAAAATTCACACAACACAGTGTATTTTCGTTCTTAACTATGCATGAACTATATTGGAACTTGACAAGCATTTGACTTGTATTCGTATATCACATTATTCGAATTTGTATTTGGGTTATCGGCATCTGTTGCTGGCCAATTACTCTATTTTGAGCGTAAACAGTCCCATTTGGGTGAGAGAAATTCCCGCCGTATACATGATATGTGTTTCTGTCATTTCGAATAATCATAAGTGCGTGGGCTTAAAAACTACTCCCTCTGTTCTCGTATAGTTGACGTTGACAAGTAGTATTCCAAGCTACAGGGCGTCAAATAAATAAGCAGGGAGTAAAATATAGTCGTGGCTTGGATGGGCTAAGTCCTTTTATATATTATTACCATAACTAGAATAGTGGCTCATGTACCTACGTGGGCGCATCATCTTTATAGTATATCTCGGTCCTGTTTGGATCTGAGAAATTTTCTTATTTCCAGAGAATTGAATTGTTCATTGAGATGAATGGAAAACAAAAAAAATTATAAACTTTCATTTCAAAAAATTGTGGTTGGGATTGATAGATAGGGATAGATTGACCGATCAAGCTGTATGCATGCATCCTAGCTAGCTAGATTAGCAGTAATTACTTGATGTGCATATGTGGCGTTGAACTTAATTTGAACGATATGAATTTGTCGGTCAAGACCAAGGTGGTTAAAATCGCAATTCTAGTCATAGAATTGTACTACAATCCTACAACACCAATACGATCCAAATCGTACATTGAGTCATACGTAGTAGAATAACGTTCCTTGTAGTAAAATCGGGTAGAATCATGGTAGAATAATGGTAGAATCATGTAGAATCACGCATCTTCTCAAATTACAAAAGATTTAGGTATTTCGTTGTGTCCTATGATAAATACTAAATAATTAGTAGGTTAGACATTAAGATTGGGAGGTTTGGGATAATAAAAAGCATTTTAATTATTTATTATTTTACTTTTTTATGTAAAATGTTTAGGTAACAGCAAGGTTGTTAAAATCAATATGCTAGTCGTAGCTCTGAATTACATGGAATCTAAACTGCGAATCAAACATTTATCAATCAAATTAGGTGCCAAATGGCCAAGTAAACACTCATATCACTCATGGAATACACGGCACATAAAAAAATCTATTTTTCATAGAATTAGGTAGAATCTTATATTCTACGATTCGATCCTAAAATACGATGCTACCGGAGTATCTTCGATCCAATTCAGAATAATGATTCTAATAACGTTGGTCAATACTTGTAGGGACCTGCATTTCTGAATCTAGAACCCTCTGAGTATGTCAGCACTAGTCCCTGGATTAGTAGCTAGTGCACACAGTTACATCATCGATTATCAACACATATCTTGTAACGTAAAATCATTGTATAATATCAAACAAAATATTAAAATATTAATGATCTTATGGTCAAATCTTACAATTACCACCCTTTTAGGCTGAAGAACTCGTATAACTATAGTATAAGAAGATAACTCCAAGTGATGGCCCATCCATATGCTCACACGCAATTGACTGGGTCTTGTGATCTAAAACTCCGGTGTCCTTTTTTGTAGACACACGTGTAGATGTCGTAACCCTCCTCGGCAACTTTAAAGGCTTCTGAGATTTATTTTAAGCGTAGCATGTGAGTACATAAAGTACTCCGCAAGTCTTAGGAAAAATGCAATATGCAAGGCTTAACAATGGAGCTCATATGGTTCTTTTGCATAAAGCAATATTTTAAGTTTCAACAGTTTTCATAAAGAAATATTTGATCAAAGTAGTTTAAATAATTAAACTAATTATATCATTAGTGGAGGTTCTACCTACCAACCACTCGTATCCAGGCTCTAGCAACCAAGGTTCAAAGGATCGAGCTCTAGATACCAATATATCTACCCAAGAGTACCAATTGCTCCTGGATTCCCAAAGTTTATTTTTTCGAAAGCAAAACCGAAATCTACTATGTGAAAACGCACCATGCCCGCCCTTGACCGTGGGCACGGCTATTCGAATAGTTTTACACCATATAGAGGTTGTACAACATGACCCACACGAGATAATCAACTTATAATATCGGCTATAACACACTTCCGAAGGCGTGCGACAAAGAGATTATCACAACGCATTTACAATACCTCATCCTTACATCAACCTACCCGATGAGCTTAACCCCAAGTCATGGACATTAATTACCATCAACTCGGAGCTCATCGTTGTGGGGGATAACCTATCAGGACATGGACGTCATTTACCATCATCCGGCGAAGTCCCGATAGACATGGTGGTACATTTACTAATCTGCACAACCCAGGTAACACCTACCAACTACAACCTACGTGCTTAATGCTTGGACTTGGTAAATTATTCAGTCTGGGCTTTCCCACTTGAGCTATGTGGTTGTACAGTAGTGATTAGTTTGGATAGACACAAGCATCAATCCTTAATCGACCAAGGCGAGACATACAATCTCATTCCACTCGCCCTATTCTAAACATGTTTTCCACCATTTTATTTTATTTTCCAAATTACTAGCAATACATATTGCCATACATTTCTCAAACTGTTTTGCATAAAGAATATTAGTAATTTCCTCCTATAGGGTGTTCATGGCTGATAAAACTTGTCTAAGCAATTATACCATTTTAACTAATCCAACAATATTGTAATAATTATCGTGGATTTTCTATATACTAGGATGACAATGGTTCATAGATAACAACATCAAATGAAGGTATATTCGAATTAGGATTAGCTAACACCCTATGAATTGAATTCATCATTTCATGTAAACAACAAATGCATAATAGTTTCGAACAATATAAAACAGTATTTGGAAAACGTAGGTACAACATGATCAAAGGAGAGTTTCCTCCGTCAAAGGTAGGAATCACTCCCACTAATTGCTCCATGCTCGCTTCCACAATGCCGGATTTTATACACATGAAATGAAGTAAATAAGCGACAATAAATCCAAATAAAATGCAAAAAAAAATATGAATTTAGATGAATTTAGGAAGAAGAATGAGATCAATAGGAGCTCGTATGAAGGACAATGAGCTTTCGGAAATTTGCCGGAATGGAAAATGCTGAAAAATGAGAGACGTGTCGCCCTTCCTCCCTACGAGGGGAGAAAAAATGGGGGAGAACTAAAGGTGTGACCTTGTATATGATGGCATTTGGTGGGTAATTTTGACGGATTTCGATGGCAAACGCCTAAATCCAACCCAAAAAAAGCCAAAAAGCATCACTGGGTTGGGTTATGGCTTTTAGTTTTATGGAGATTTATAGCTTGAAAAAGCCTAGTTAAAAAGTCACCTGTTTGTTTAGGCTTCGGATTTTCAGCTTCTTAGCTAGTGAAAAAGCCTAAACAAAACATGGCCTAAGTGTTTCAAGTAGGAAGAGGGGGCCATGGTCCCCTTGGCCTCCATGAAGCTCCGTCAGTGCTGCCCTCTTCAAGCATAAGGCACACAATTCACTCCCTCTCCAATGCTTCTTTACTAGTTGATCTGTTTTTTACAATTTATTCTGGAAGCTTGGCCATAAAAGTATCTTGATCTTCGTTGGAAGTTTACACCACCAAATATCCCAGTAGGCGCGTGCCGTACCACCACAAGATTAATCTGGCAGTCACCTGAGCGGGAATCGTCGGTGACCGTCCATCCGTTAACGGGCGGAGCCTGATACCCGTAAATAAGCAAACGGAACGGAAACGGAAACGGCGTTTGGGGAGGGTTGGCATGGCTCGCGTGGTCGTTAAGCCGAAGAGAGGGAGAGGAAAAGCTGGTGTGCCTTGCCTTAGGTTCAGAGTTATCCATCACACGCACCATGGATGCAACAAAAACAGGTCGGATTAAATTAAATTAAACTAATCGGATCGATTCAGTGGCTGCTTATCCAAGTCTTGATTGGTTAGTCAAACTTGTCTTGATTGGTTAGTCAAACTTTCTTTCCTGGCATCGCATGCCTGCCTAACAAAGCAAGTTTCACCCACATCTACTTTTACAAAGTGAGTTTCACGCACATCTACTTTTAGCCGCCCTGCGCAAAGTTATTTAATTAATATGCGTCTCACGAGGGAATGTGAAGAATAAAATGTATCTTGAAATTAACTAGACGCACAATTTCCCTAGTTATAAAGAGTTGGAGTATACACATGCTTAATTACGGTACACGATCGAGTGACAACACCAAAAGGACTAGGACCATTAACAAATCGTCGAAACTAAAAGCACAGTATCTATACACTATTGGATCACAACACTGCGATATCTTACTATGCGTGGCACATTATTACGCGCCCATCGCTCTGTATAATAAATCATTCTTTATCCATGTTTTACACACATGGATAAATTCAGCCCCTTTGAATTCTGATGGCAGAGTAGCTATCATTAGACATTCTTAGTGTTGGGTTTTCACCAAACCCTAGATTGATTTTTTAGAGGCTATTCGGTCTACCCTCCATTCCTCTGCCTTTTATGTGGTGTCGTTCACAATTGCATAATAAGACTAGAGGGTAAGGATCTATTTATAGACTCCACTTTCAGGTGTTACAAATTAAGTGACTCACATGTTTTCGGTATACTATGAGACTTCAGAACCATGTCACCAACCACGATTAGACAGACCAGTTTTATGAGCCTAAAGTATATTAGTCCCCAGCACACATATGTGAGTCAAGCGCCATGATCAGATTGTTTATGAGATCAATTCCAATCTGATCATGTGGGTCAACAGCCTGCATAGCCAATCCTGCAAAACAAACCCAGCTATTGCGCCATGTGCTATATCTGGATTAATCATACGCAGGCATATTAAATTACAGTAGACTCAATCTCAATAAATATGTCTACGATATTCTAGCATAACTGTCCTCAGCACCTCGAGTATTAATTCCTCGAGTTAAATTCCGCATCAGATTATTTCGTATCACATGCATCAATAATATGAACAATTCCACATTGACTTAAAACAGACAATAACCACAATAAATGTTGGAAGCCACAGAAAAATCCAACATCTCCCACATGGCTGCAACATTTCAATCAATAAACTGAGTCACATATCTTTAACATGCTTAGAAAATAATTCCTAACTAACTAGCTTGGCAAGTGGATCTTCCTTCAATGTGTTTACTTTTACTATAAAAGTTAGGATCCTTCGAGACCTTGATCGCTGCCTAATTATCACAGAAAATAGTGACAGGTTGTGATACACTTTCCACAACCTTAAGTGATATAAGAAATTCCCTCAACTATACACTTTTCTTTGCTGCTTCAGATGCAGCAATGTATGCAGCTTCCATGGCGGAAAGAGCAACTAAATCATGCTTCCTGTTGCACCAAGAAATAGAACCTCCTGCCAAACTAAATAGATTACCAGGAGTTCATTTTCAGTCATCCGGATCCCCTTGAGAATCTGTAACATCCCAATTCTCTGAGCTTTTAAAAATCCTTTTGATTAGTTAGTAGTTGAAAATTCACCATTTGGATTTATTTGAATTTAATTCAAAAGCTTAAATTGGACTTTTAGTATCAAAATAATTTAATATGATTAAAGACAGCATCAACAATTGTCAAAACTATTTTATTTGGGTTCTATGTGCTAGGATATATTTTCTAGAATTTTTCCAAGTTCATTTGCTATTTTCTAATTGTCATTTGTATTTTCTAGTATTTTCTAAAAAGAAAAACTATTTTAAATATCACATAATGCTTTGGGCTAAAACCCAATCCTTTTCCCGCCTCGGCCCAACACTATGTGTAACACCCTGGTTATTCGGAAGCCAAGATGTCACCTAAATAATCTAACATACAATCATAATACGGAAGAATTAGAACACCTTCTCATCTAATGACAAAAAGAGATCAATATTCAATAGGACCATGTCATGAATATAGTCTGAATCTAAGCAATAACTATCGAAGGAATAATCAAAGATCACAAGTACTACTGAATTAACCATAACATAGCAATAGGTATCATTCATCATCTAAATTTATTTATTACAGTTCATCAATAACGAATGAAAGATAAAACTAAATCATAATCTTGGACTTGAATAGGGTGAAGTGCATGAGTAGTGCATGTGTACTCCCTCCCAATAGAGCCAACATCAGTAATCACCTAAAATAAACAAACAACACAAGAATGAGTCCGAGACTCAGCAAGTACCGTGAATAAATAGGACATACAACAAACATGATCAAGCCAACATCATTGAAGAATATGAATAAATCACAGAACGAATATTTGAATGAATGGAATGAATGGATTGAATGAAATGAAGGGACTACACACATGCATATACCGGTATTGCTAGTGACACACCCGTTGGTGTTCACCTAAGCCCGCATTTAACAAAATACGGGGATCCAAGTCCCGTATGAAGAACATTTCATACGGGTGTCCCAATCTGTCTACATTGGAATGGTGGGTCTTACGTGCCCATACTAGAATTGATGGGTCTTTTTAATCCACTCCCGTGGATGAAACGTGAATAATGGATGTATGGAATGCAATATGTATATTGAAAAGACATGCTCTCTAATCATGGAGATAACACATATGGAAGGAACATGAACATTAAATATTATCATGGATCTTAGAAAAACACAATATCAACATCAAGCATTCAACATTTTCTAATTATCAGAACATCAAAGTACTTGCCTTCCGCGATGCGACGCGTTAGTAGGCAATGGCGGTGCTCCTAAACCTGAAGCCTCTCCGCCTACACAATATATACTCGAAATAAGAACAATATATAACAGGACACTTCCATTAACGTTCTACAATGCCTTCCCGACAACCCACAATTAACTAATTAGATCTAATCTGAAAACAGACGACACAATCATGGAACTGATTTTGGACAGCAGCACGGAATCATTCATATCTAACGATCTGGGACTCGGAACGACATGAGCCCAGATCCCATGGAAACTTAACGAACATATCTACGAAAACCTAGTTGGTGAGATAACCCAATTCGGCTGAAATCAATATACTATAGGCAGATGAACTTAAAATACAGATTCTGCCCAGACGAAACGGAGAGCAGTAAAGAACATATCACAACTTTTGATCTACAACTCCGATTAGGGCGTTCTTTATTATTCTGGAAAGGTTATGAAAAATTCTAAAATAACCTAGTTGGATGGAAACCCTGAATTTTCCTTTAACATAAACATATCTTAAAAGACAAATTAACAGATCAATCACGTCAGAATTCTAGACAGCAGGAATGAAACTATCATAACTTTTGATCCGTATGTCAGAATTAGGTGTTCTTAGTGGCCACAGAAAGCTAAAAACAATATATAGATATCTCTAGAAGATGGGAATCCCCAATTCGGCTTCTAAGAACCCAAAATCGACCCCGTAAGGTACTGGACAGGATTGAACATCTACCGGCAGCAAAATGATCCAACCCAATTAATCGAATTCACCTCTAATCATCAACAAACAGCAGGGAAAGCACTTCGTTACCCTTGAAGATCTGTGGGAAGATAATGATCTATCCTCGAAAAAGCTCCTCTCCTAGTCCCTTCTCCTTTCTTCTTCCCGATGGCCGGCTGCAGGGAGGGTGGCGCCGAGGAGAGGAGCAGTAGGAGGCGAAGCACTGTAGCTTGCTGCTACTATAGCAAAGCTACTGTAGCACGGTGGCTACTGTAGCAAGGAGTGGCTAGGGTTTGGTCCCCTCCCCTCCCTTGCCTTCTAATGGGCTGCCAGCCCACTCGTGGGCCTTGGGCCACTATGGTCGGCTCCTCTCCTCTCGAATATGGGTTGGCGGCCCATTTCTTTCCTAAAATTCTGAATTTTGAACTTAATTCCATCTCTAAACTTTGTTACAATCGATATTGAATAAATTTCCGTTTCCCGAATAATATTTTCTCCAATTGATATTTGGGGTATTACACTATGCAGCCCAGTGCTCTCGCACGCGCGCACCCACCTCCACTGACATGCGGGTCCCGCATGTCAGCCTCTCTTCGCGCGTGTTCCGTCGCTGACGCCTGGGCCCGTGTACCGTTCGAACCGTCCGAACGCATCGCACCTTTCCTTTCGCTGATAGTGGTCCTGTTTGTCTGTCTCTCCTTCGTCCGCACCGTCGCTGACGGGGGGGGGGACCGTGTGCCGTTCGGACCAGTCCGATCGGCCCATCTCGTGCGCTGCTGACGCGTGGATAATCGGACCGTTTGAAACGCACCTGCGCCGTGTGCCTCTGACCGGTGGCCCCGCCACTGCGTCGTCCTCCTCGCGCCCATCTTGTTCGCATGAGAATCGGCTCCGTCTGCCATTGCCACTGTCTAGAAGCTCCAACCGACAAACAGATTCACCAAATAAAATATCCCAAAAAATCCTACCGAACTTAATCTTTATCTCTTCCGCATCTTTTGGGATAAAAATCGTATCTCAATTCCGTTTCTTTCTCTAAAACCAGTGAGTCCATATCAACCCCGATTTGGGGATTCCTTATCCGAGATCGATCTCTGAGTATAAATAGTACCCCCGGGTGCGCTTTCGTCTGCTCAAACCAAAACCCCATCCAATTGCATCCCAAGAACCCTAGCGCCGCCGCAATTGAACTTTAGGGTTTCGATCACCGCCGTTGTGTTCTTCAAATTCCATTGTCGTTGATCATGCTCCGCCTCCGTGGATCACACCATCGTCATCCTTGTCACCGAAGCTACCTCGTGCACCTCTCCTTTGCTCCTGGATGTCTCTAGAAGTCAATCCCGACAACAGCTGTGTTTCGTTCTCTACTCCGGTTGCAATTCCAGCCAACCCCGTTGATCTCCAGTGCCAACTCGAGTGTCTCCAGGTGTGCAATAGCAAGGGCTGTCCATTGTGACCATTCACCCTCGCCGGCGAGCTGTCGTTCGTCGTTGTCGGGCGGTCCAAAGGACCTCACCATCGACTAGTGATGTGGTGTCCCGGTCACCATCCACATGAGCCTCAGTGCACATGTGGCACTCATGTAGCAGTCCAGTCATGGCCCCGTCAGTGCACACGTGTTCGGTCCATCCTCTTCAGATCTGACTGGTTCGGTGGATTCAGTCCACCGTGAGCCGAGTCACTGTCATGTGGGTCTCACATGTCAGTATTTCTTTTAATTCTTTTAATCCCGTAATTTCCTGGGCTGACGTCATAATTCCAATTTTTCCTTTGGAAAATAATTCAGAATTTTGATAAATCCTAATTAGGGTATTTTATTTAGGTTCAAACTTCCAAAGCCCGTATCTTTTGCATCCAAACTCCGATTGAGCTCATTCAAATTTCTAAATTCATCTAAATTCTAGATCTATTTATCTAAGATTTTTATTTAATTTTTGGAGTTTGTTTGCTCTTTGTTTTTATTTATTTTTATTTGCTTTGTTTGCGAGTGGACGTTGATACTTCGAGGAGCTTTGAAGAAGCAGGAGTGTCTCAAGATCAAGACCAGTACATAGACCTATTCTAAGGCAAGTTATACCTTTGATCATATTGAACCCAGTTTTCAAAATACTTTGATTCAAATTATTGCATTTACTTTAAGTATTTATTTAAATGCTTTTGGGTGTAGTTATTAATCCAAATTGTTATGTCCACCTTATCTATTGTTATGTCATAATCTTTTGTCACCCTAGATTGGTTTATTTAGTTGGTATTATCATAGCACCAACATGGATTGGTTAGATACGAGTAGATTACTTAGCCATGCCATGAGTCATCATATCATGCGAGTTGCAAATATAAACCTGACTAAGTGATTATGGAACTTTGTGATAAAACTGTGTGTACTGTGTGTCATTACTTGTTCGTGGCATGTGTTGTACTTAATCAATGTGGTGGGAAAGGATTTAGACGGAGGCAAGTGGAGCTGTGTGAATTGGTGGCTGTGTGATGGGAATGATAATTTGTGTGGTTTAGTTAGAAATTGGAACTCTTGCCTTGGTCAATTAAGGACTTAACTTTGTGCGCCATTGAACCGAGTCTTATTGTACGACCACATGCCTGGTATGGGACGGGCCTAACTTAGTAAGTTATGGATTCTCAACATTGATTACTCAGGTAGTAGGTTAGTCTGTGTGAAAGGGTAGAGGTGTGTACTACTAGGTAGTCGCATCGTGGGACGGTTCGCTGTTTCCCTGTCCAACGATGTGTGTTATGCCAAAGCACTGTGTTTGGGTTGGTTTAACGATAAAGCACATCGGGAGTATCAATGCTTGAGATGAATTTTCTGAAACGTTTTGTTATTATTAGTGCTAGCTACACTAGTTATATCGGGTGGGTAAAGTGTACAACCTCTACGAAGTGTTAAATCAATCTATTCGAATAGCCGCGTCTGCGGTCATGGATATGCTCAGGGATTTCACACGAGGGGTAGTTTTCATAAAACATTTGGGAAGAGAGCTGTGTGATCTAAGTCATATAGTTGTGTGAATAACACTACAACAGGACTAGGTTATAGCAACACGCGTATATAATGTTATATCTACAAATATGTGTTGCTATGATGAATAGCAACATATGTGATAAGTGATGTTGTTGGTCATGTTGCTATAAGGTAGGTCTACCGCAACACAAATTATGTGTTGTTATACAAAAGAAAAGGTGTGGCAAAGTTGCAACACAATTTTTTATTTGTAACAACACATGTTTTCGAAACATAGCTAACACCTATTAGCAACATATAATTGTTATATTGCAACACAAATTAGTATACAGGAAAAATACGATTCATTTGTGTGCTACATATGTAGAAATTATAATTGCTACAAAAAAAATTATTCGCTAATTAAACATGTCATATTGCAGAATATATAACACAACTCAACATTATCAATGTTCAAAAAGTAGATTACATTGCATTAAGGAAATAAATATATGTATTGTTAACATCATTCCACATTACAAGAACAATTGATTTGTTGTCAACACAAGAGCTTTGAACAAGAGTAAAATTTGAGTTCTAAAATATAAAATCTAATTACTACTTTTTTTCTTCAAGAAGTTCCTTGCTTCTTGATCCATCGATCAGTGAGAGAAACATCCAAATATAGTAATTCAACTGTTGATCTTTTCAACCTACAGGGATAACAATAAATTGCAAGGATGTAAATATAATGTAGGGCAAGTGAATCTGATATAAATTGAATCTAGTTAAAATTAACATACTCAAATTAAAAGCATTGTCTGTATATAGCATACCATATGATCATCTCTATGTTTGCTCTTCTCTTTGTGTGTCACTATGTAAACCTTCGCTCTATGTGGCTGTTTTTTTTCAAGATCTTTTTGTCTCTATTGTCCCTACCGTATGGTTCGTCTTCCTCATTGCACGACTTCTTTTGTTTCTCTCACTAAGTACATTTTATAAAGCAAAGTACCAGTTATGTAATTACAACATGCATTCTTCAACATTGGCATATTGTTACAAATATATATGAAGCAACAGTGTATACAAAGTAGCACTTTTAGTACCTTCCCTTTTCTTGACTTCAAATGATTGACAAGTACGACCCATTGATTCTCATCCACATCTTCTAGGCACAGCCTATACAACACAGATCTTTTCTTCTTCACATTAAACAGAGATATCTTTAGTGTTGCCCTGTATTGCCTCCAATCTCGGCCAATTGATTTAAGTATGCATTTCTCGCATGAACGAGGATATAAGAACTTTGTCTGAAATCAGTTAGAAATATCGAGTTAAGGTTAAGCTTCTAGTTTAATTTGCAATTGTTTACAAACTAGAAATAATAATGGGTAATCATATCAAAACATTGATATGAAAATAAGAGCTAACTATTTACTATATATATCTTGTGGTAGTTGCCAGACCTGTACAAATTGAAGTATCTCAGTTTGTTTGTTACTAAAAGCAAAAAACCAGCCAATGGACATACAAGAGTCAGTTTTTTACTAAAAGCAGAACATTACCTGTGACTGGAAATATCTGTAATACCCCGAATTTCAATTAGAGGGAATATCATTCAGGAGAGGAAAATTTATTCAATTTTGAATGTATTAAAGTTTAGAGAGGGATTTAAGTTAAAATTCAGAATTTTGGGGGGGATTTTTGGACCTGGGGCTTTTGGCCCATTGAAGTAGAGCCCTAGTGGGCCGGCCTTAAGTGGCCCAAGAGGGGGGGGGCATCCCTAACCCTAACCGCCCCTCCCCTCCACCCTTGCGCCTCCACCCTTCCCACTTCTCCCTCTCCTGGCCGCCACCCATCCCCTTCCTCCCTTGCACCTCCACCTTCATCCCCTCACCAGGCCGGCCATCTCCATCCTCCCCTTGGGCAGCCTCCACCCCCATTGTTGCTGCCGGGCGAATCAAGGAGGGAGGGCTCGGGGTGCCGTCATCCAAAGAAGAAGAACGGGGGAAAGTGGGGGAGAGGTGATCCGCGCAAGGATCTTAGTGCTTCATGGGTCTTCAAGGGTAGTTGTTCAATCTTCCCTGCTGTTTAGTTCAATTCGTTCTTGGTAGATGTCGTTTATTGGTTAGTCGTTAGTGCTGTATTTAGAAACAGATTGATGTTCTGTGTCGTACGTTGATATTCGTCTAGATCAAGGCCGAATTAGGATTTTTGATCTGTTAGACAGTTGTAGATCATTTCGTCAGGTTTCCATAGCCTCTAAGTTCACCTGAATCGGAGTTGTGGTTTGAAAGATACGGCTATTTGTGTACTACAGTCCAGAACATCGATTAATTCTCAGTAGTCACTTTGTGTAGCAAGTTTAATATTGTTAAGTTCCGAATCAGGATTCCTCCCTATTATGAGAATTGTATTTTATTGTCTTAGCTTTCCATAGCCACCAAGATCACCTAATTCTGACATACGGATCAAAAGTTATGTTAGTTTCAATCTTGCTGTCCATAGTTCTGACGAGATTAATCTGTTGATTTGTCTTTTGAAATATGTTTATGTTAGAGAAAAATTCAGGGTTCCCACCCAACTAGAATATTTTAGAAAATTTCATAACCTTTCCAGAATGTTAAAGAACGCCTTAATAGGAGTTGTAGATCAATACTTGTGTTATTTTCTTTACTGCTGTACGTTTCGTCGGGACAAAATCTGTCTTTCTTGTTCAGCTGTCTGTTAGTATTTTTTTCTTTGGCCGATTTGGGTTATCTCCCCAACTAGGTTTTTATAGATTTTTTCGTTAAGTTTCCATAGGATCTCGGCTCACCTCGTTCCGAGTCCCAAATCGTTAAAAATGAGTGATTCCGTGCTGCTGTCCAGAATCAGTTCCATGATTGTGTCGTCTGTTTTCAGATTAGATCTAATTAGTTAATTGTGGGTTATCGGGAAGGCATTGTAGAACGTTATAAGAAGGTCCTGTTATATGTTGTTCTTATTTTGAGTATATATTGTGTAGGTGGAGAGGCTTCAGGATTAGGAGCACCGCCATTGCCTACTAACGCGTCGCATCGCGGAAGGCAAGTACTTTGATGTTCTTATAATTGGAAAATGTTGAATGCCTGATGTTGGTATCCTAATGTTGGTATTGTGTTTCTATGATCCATGTTAATATTTAATGTTCATGTTCCTTCCATATGTGTTATCTCCATGATTAGAGAGTATGTCTTTTCAATATTCATATTTCATTCCATGCATCCATTATTCATGTTTCATCCACGGGAGTGGATTAAAAAGACCTATCAATTCCAGTATGTGCACATAAGACCCACCATTCTAACGTGGGCAGTTTGGGACACCCGTATGAAACGTTCTTCATACGGGATTTGGATCCCCGTATTTTGTTAAATGCGGGCTTAGGTGAACACCGATGGTTGTGTCACTTGCTATACCGGTATATGCATGTGTGTAGTCCCTTCATTTCATCCAATTC
This sequence comes from Phyllostachys edulis, assembly GCA_036346405.1. Classification (NCBI taxonomy): domain Eukaryota; kingdom Viridiplantae; phylum Streptophyta; class Magnoliopsida; order Poales; family Poaceae; genus Phyllostachys; species Phyllostachys edulis. The sequence goes on along the minus strand of CM070545.1, from coordinate 95,181,720 downwards.
ATTCATTCCATTCATTCAAATACTCGTTCTGTAATTTATTCATATTTTTCAATGAAGTTGTCATGATCATGGTTGTTGTATGTACCATTTATTTACTGTACTTGCTGAGTCTCGGACTCACTCTTGCGTTGTTTGTTTATTTTAGGTGATCATTGAGGTTGGCACCATTGGGAGGGAGTAGACACGCACTACTCATTCACTTCACCTTAATCAAGTGCAGGATTACGTTTTAGTTCTATTTTTCATTCGTTAATGATGAACTGTAATAAATAAATTGAGATGGTGAATGATACCTATTACTATGTCATGGTTGATTCAGTAGTACTTGTGATCCTTGATTTCCTTCGATATTTATATTGATTAGATTCGGACTTTATTCATGACAAGGTTCTTTCGAATGTTGATCTATTTATGTCTTTAGTTGAGATAGTGTTCTAAGTATTCCGCATTATAGTTGTGTGTTAGACTTTTTAGGTGACATCTTGGCTTTAGAATAGCCAGGGTGTTACAATATCACAGTTTTTCAGGCCACAACCAGCTAACCAAAAGTCTGCCAATGAACCTGGATAAAAAATAGCGAGATGAGGCACCGGCTGTGGCAGTGAAGACAACCAAAATGCCACCTTTAATCACTCCAAAAAGAGCTCCAGCAAGTAACGACATGAATATTGTTCCAGGGATCACAAATGTCTGCATGAAGATGTATATTGAGCAATACACTAATATAAAATTTGCCTGATAATCTCTTGCATACACAGTGAGATTGTCTCTGCAAGTTTCGGAGAAAAGTAGCAGCAATCAAAATTTCGTATTCCAAACATATATCCATTACATAATAATCAAACAAAGTACATAAATGATTCAATATTCTGAGAATGCTATACAAGTTGTTATTAGCCTCAAAACAAACGTAAACATTACATGCATGTTAGTACAACTTGGAAATCAGATGTTATGTCTGTGAAAGATTTAATACAATCGCCAAAATAACAGAACTTTATTGATTATAGTAGCGTTCATCAAATCTAAATTATTTGAGTAAAACTCAGATTTGGAGTTGAACTGGCTAACAATAGATTTATCCATCTACTAACAAGCTTAAATATAATATCATCTTGATAGTGAACTGCAAAAGAAACTTAGCAGCTTTCAAATCATATTAGATCTAAAATCTTGTACTAGTGCAACTATGGAACTTGAATGAGATTTTTTGCATCGAATACGGCACGACAAATCATATTTAAACAGCAAAATACCTTTTGGGAGAATATAAATAAACTCATGGTTGATCAATTAATGTAATGGATATATGTAGGCCTGGTAATGAATGAGAAACCAACCCATTTCTAACCCAATCCATAACAACACACTCCACTTTTTCAACCCAAACCAGACCAATTTACACCCCTTAAGGCCCAACCCAAACCAATCCACATGACAATTCAATCCAAACCAACCCAAACCATTTTCTTGATATGGGTTGAACCCACTTTCCCAACCCATTTCAGCCCATCTCCGCCCCACTAGTTCAAGTAGTCACATTAGGCTAGAGCACACACACCAAAGATAATGTACTAGATATCTAATCATGTGCATTGTGCTTAGTGCCAACTAAGTTTTTTTCATTGAAAACTAAATGCGATATATTCCAAAAATAAATTCAATAAATATGGAAAACCGAGCTAAAATTTCAGTTACAAAATTCAAAAAAAATTAAAGAGATTAGAGAATTTCCATAAATTTCAAAAACTTGATTAAAAACAATCGGAGATTAAAAAACAAAAAATTTGACACAAATTAAGGTATATCTACAAGATTACATCATGTTGCATCTTCATAATTCATAATATCTAAAAGTTTTGAATAAACAACAATTACATTGGCCGGAAACTCTTCTAAATAAAGCAGTCCTTCCTACGAAATCCTGATACAACTTTTGCTTGACAATCTCACATCAAGACACAAAAATAGTCCTCTTAAAACATGGATGATGGTAAGAAAGGTCCAGGAACAGAGGAGCATGGAACTTGGAGTTGGAGCCATATCAAACTGGAACATTGTCACTGTTCATGCATGTAACTTAGAGTTGGAGCCATAGAAAACCAGAACATTGTCACTGTTCATGCACACCATGGCATGTGGAGATTGTAAAAGTTAGCCTTGTCATAAAATCATGAAGCAGTTTAGATAGCAGTAAAAAAACGAAGCAATTTAGTCAACTATCCTTATTGTTGACATGATGAGTAAGTATAGTAAGAAGAATGAGTAAGAAATTTACGATGTTTTAGCATACATATTAATCTACAATATGGTAGCAAAAACAACAGGAAAGGAAACAGATATAGAGCACTTCTAGTAAAAGATTCAACACCGGGCTTTTAGCATACATGTTAGTTAATTTGCAATATGGTGTTCAGTCATGCAAAGTTACATTGATTTCCTGGACATGGTTCCCATATGGGCCTGGCTGTTAAGTACTGTACTTGATGCAAGTAATTGACCCCATTACAAATTTTCTATTGCGAACACTAAGAAGTTAAGAAAAACACCAGAGTTCAAAATAATACTATGCAACACCACTTGAAGTAACACAATGTCATTGCCTCATTGGCTCAGATAGGTATCACATAACATCAGTTCAAGTAGAACTACCATGCACAAGTAGAACAAGCAAGGGAAGACCTTCACCTGCACAAGATTTTAGTTTTTTGAGTTCATATTTCAGCTTCGTGGCTTTCACTGTGCTCCGTTTTCACCAACACAAGGTAATACACGTTGTTCATATAAATTTGCAATATATAGAAGCTCCAGAAGCAAGAGGCAACCAAATCATGGGACCCCGAGTTCCCCCGTCGGCAGATACAAATGAACAACTTACCAATTTTTTTGCTCATTGCCCTAACCTTCTTGCTTTGAAGAAACCGATATTATATTATACTGTACTACCCAAAATAAAATTTTATCAGGACATTACCACATTACTTCCATATTGTTTTAACTTGAATATCAGTACCTAATGGTGATTTTTATGCTAGACGTGCAATTGTGCATTCAATAAGATTGTCCCCATGGCAAGTAATATACAAAGATATTGCTCTTTTCTCAATAAGAACAAAATTTAACCCAGAACACCACCAGGAACCAGTATTAACAAATAGAGGCAAGAAGGGTTACAAACAAAGATATTAACTAGGAAGCTAGGTACAGTTTCACATTTACTCTTTTATGTATATCCTATGATGCAACCAAATAGCACCTTTTATCTTTCCTTCTGTAAATCAAGGAATCATAGATTAGAAAGTAGCATATAGCTTTGCGGATCATCAAAACAAGCACAAATGCCTGAAGATAGCAACGAACTTGAACCTTCTCCATGTAGATGCTGCACTTGAAGTGGTTGCGCTTCTGCCGCTTCTTCTTCGATTCGCTTGGGCCATCTTCTACATTGCGTCAGTTGGAACAATTAGGCAAGTAGAAAGTGAATTGCGCGCATCTATGAATCAAAACTCAAAGATGGATAAGTAGATGCATACCATTATTCGATATCTTGCATGCACCACAAAGAAGGATAAGAAATTCAAGATCTTGGTATGCAATCGGATCATTCAGACCCTGAAAGAGTACTTATGATCATTTCAACTCTAATTGCATAGAGTAGGGTAATACATTTTCAAGATAAGTTTCAAACGAGTCATACTTAACAACACCTATGCAAGATGCCTCATAGCTAATTAAAGAAAGCACCATGGTAGATCAAATCACAATTCTTGCCATTGTAAATCATAGATCTAGAATGTCAAATCAGATAGCTATGATGCCGTTAACCAACTGAAATTTTATGTAAAGGAATACTCACTTGCAGTGGCTCGCAATAGCTGCTAGCCCATCAGTGCTAAACCCCTCACAGCTGATAAGGATGAGGGCCCTGAATCATGGGAGCGATCGAGCCAGCAGCTCAAGGCTCTCATCCGACACCACCATCCACTTCATCCGCAGCTCCTCAACATCCACGTAGCACCTGGCCGCCGCCTCGATCCATGGCCCTGCATACCCACCCCAATCAAGCGGCAACCCAAAATGGGCACCGGACAAAATGAGGCGAGAGGGTTGCGACCTCCCGACCAGATTCCTCCACCCAAAACCTACAAAGATCAACCACCCTTGAGCTCGTGCCATCCTTAATCACCCAAAATCGATGGCGATGGAGAGCGGAGGAGGAGGAGGGAGTCAAGGGAGAGGACGATGGCCTGCTGGATCTGGATCTCCTCGGCGTTGTAGGAGACGGTGGAGAGTGGGGGACGAGGAGGGAGTCTATGGTGCAGTGGCGGAGAGCTAGGAGGAGAGCGGAGTCAACAGCACGGTGGCAGTGGTGATGAACACTAGCCCCTCACGGTGAGGCCTCACGCACTCACGAGGCAGTCGGCCACCCAGCCTGTTCCAACCCACCCACTCCAAACCAATTGTGCCTAATTGAACACATGGAGCAGATCAAGAATCGAACTAAATAACTGGAGCAATTAAGTAATCAAGGCTCACCGTGAGCTCGCTGGTGTTGAGGAGGTCATCGATGGAGTCGCAGCACGTGGTGAGAAGCACGGAAGTGAACTAGTTGGGAATGTCGATGAGCAGCGCGACGACGATGAAACTGCGGAAGCGGTAGCTGATGACCTTGAGCTGCTTGCGGATGTCGAGGTACTGCTGGAGCACGCGCCCCACCCCGATCCTCCCCTCCTCAACCTCGACGAGCAGCAAGCTGGCGAAGTCCTCAAGCCTAAGCTCCTGGAGGTGGCAGATGAGGCGAAAGAGCACGCAGGTTAGGAGGTAGATGGTGCTGTGAGGGAGGGGAGGCGGCGGCGGCAACGAGGGAGGAGGGACGAGGTGGCGGTGGCAGCGAGGGAGGAGGGAGGCAACAGGGCAGGGCGTGGGTGGGGGGAGGTAGAGATGAGGATTGAGGCAGGAGGGGAGGGGAGGCGGCGGCTGCGGTGAGGGTTAGTGTTTGGGGGCCGGAGGGAATGGGATTTGGGAGATCTGGTGTGGGTGACTGGCCTGGTTGTTGGGAGCTGGGGCCTCGTGGCCAGTCGGGCTGTGTTAGACGGTTAGCCAAGCACTTAGGTAGTTCGAATAGTGTTTACATATATATCCGATTTTCTTTCCGGATAGCTTAGAATAAACTGGATAGGTCACTCCTGAATCCAAATCCATATCTGACAAAAAAAAAATCCGGACCGAATCCGAATCCAGCAGAAAAATCGGATATCCAAAAAAACCACTCCGAATTGTATCCAAATTTATTCGGTCAGTCAGTTGGTCGAGAACTATTTGCTCTATTTGCACCCCTAGATACAACTGCTGTGGTAAGATAATAGACAACCACATTATGATGGCATGCATATTACTTTTTATAAAAATAAATAAGCAGATTAGTACAATTAGAACAACGAAGTATCCTAGCCCATCGTTCCTACTACTATAATTACCAATTTATTTCTATCAGTACTGTAACATTAGGTGGTAATTAAATGGGTCATAAAATTTATTCATTGACCTAGCAACACGTCTGTTAAATGTTGTAACTTACACTATAAAGTGTGGTAACATACTAGGCGTTTAGTATGTTTGGAGCTTTCTACACTTGGGTCGTAGCAACATGAGAATATGTGTTGTGGTTGAGTTTTCTTGCAACATATGCTATATGTGTTGGTAGTGTGTGTTGGAATAGATTGGTCTTGTTGTAGTGTAACTTAATTAGGCTTTTTATGTTCTTTATGAAATCAAACTGATAAAATTAATATTGTTTATTTGTTTTACATTGTGTTTCAATCTATTATTCATATTCAATTGCAAATGTTGCATTTCTGCAAAAAGAACCATAGAAGCCATTCCTTTGGAATAAGCCATCATGTATAAATTGCATTATGTGGTATGACTTGCGAGTACAGTTGTGTGCTCATGCTTGCTATAATGAATCAACAGAAGTGGAGGAGTCTTCGCCTGCTTTCGAGGAAGAGTTCTACAAAGGTGCTGATCATTATGGTCTTGATCCCAGTCGGTTGCATGTGGCGAATTGATGGGTTTCCGCTGAAGTTATATGTTCCGCTGCTTATTTCTCTATTGCTAGCCCTACGTGGTTAATAATTGTAAACTCAACCATAAGGTCAAAATGGTTATTTGTTAATCAAACTACTCGTTTATGTTATTAATCGTCTTGTGTGGATCGATATTCATCTATGTTGACACTATGTGCACTAGCGTGATCCTGGACAAGTGCATTATATACAGAGGGTCCAGAATTGTATTTTTAGGTCCCGACACAATCAGCATAAGTATAACCCGGCAGCTGAAGATTATGACCATTAAAACATAATAAATAATCCATAGTTCTTTTGATATAATGTAGTTCATCTTTTATTTGTTTCTAGTGCTCTTCCCCACTATTCTCTTGATATCTACTAAGAATTCCAATGGCATGGCTAAGGTCAGGTCATGTAAATAACATAGCATATATAAGACATCCCAAAGCTAAAGAATAAGGAATAGCATTCATTCTAGTATTTTCCTTAGGAGTTTTTGGACATAATTCCTCACTGAGTTTAGTTCCCTTCACAATAAGTACATTAATAGATTTGCTGTTTTCCATAGAAAATCGTTTTAAAACGCTTCGAAGGTATACCTTTTATTCCGATCTCTATGTATTTCAACTCCAAAAATATAGGAAGCTTCTCCCATATCTTTCATATGAAATTTAGAAGACAACCAAGCTTTCACTTCCATCAGTGCATTTTTATCATTTGAAACAATGAGAATATCATCAACATATAAAGATAGTAAGACAAAGCAATCGCCCATAACTTTTTTATATATGCAATGATCACCTTCTGTCATTGAAAAAACCATATGACGTGATAACATTATCAAAAACAATATACCATTGACATAAAGCTTGTTTAAGACCACAAATTGATCTATTCAGCTTGCAAACCTTATTTTCTTTTTCTTTTTCTCAAAAACCTTCTGGTTGTTTTATATATATTTCCTCCTCCAAAAGACCATTAAGAAAAGCAGTTTTAACATCCATTTGGTGGAGTTCAAGATCATAATAAGTCATCAAAACACTAATAATACAAATTTAAGTAAATTTTACAACAGGAGAAAAAGTTTCCACAAAGTCAATACCTTCCCTTTATGTAGAGCCTTTAGCAATAAGCCTAGCCTTATATTTTTTTCACTAAACCTGTTGTATTCAATTTCCTTTTAAAAAACCCATTTACATCCTATGGGTTTACAGTTGTTTGGTAGATCAACAAGTTCTCAAACTTTATTCCTTTTCATTGACTTTAATTCTTCCTGCATTGCTACCACCCATAGTTTTGATTTTGACTAGCTTATTGCTTCTTCATAAGTTTTTGGTTCATCCTCTAAATCTGAAATTTTAGAGTGAACTTCCCCCAAGAACAAGTAATAATCATCTAGATACTGGGGTGTACTTGTAACACCCTGGCTATTCGGAAGCCAAGATGTCACCTAAATCATCTAACATACAACCATAATGCGGAAGAATTTGAATAATATCATCTAATGACATAAAGAGATCACTATTTAAGAGGACCATGGCATGAAAATAGTCTGAATTCAAGCAAGTATATCAAAGGGTGATCGAAGATCACAAGCAATACTTAATCAACCATAACATAGAGAGGGTTATCAACCACATCTAAATTTATTTATTACAGTTCATCAATTAACGAATGAAGGCTAGAACCAAGTCCTATTATTGAATTGAAATATGGTGAAGTGAACGAATAGTGCATGTCTACTCCCTCCCAATAGAGCCATCATCAACGATCACCTAAAATAAACAAACAAAGCAAGAACGAGTCCGAGACTCAGCAAGTACAGTGAATAATTGAACATACAACAATTATGAATAAGGCAACATCTTTTAAGAATATCAACATAACACCGAATGAATATATGAATGAATCAAATAAATGGATTCAATGAAAAGAATGGACTTCTCACGTGCTTATAACGGTATAGCTAGTGACACACCCGTCGGTGTTCACCTAAGCCCGCATTTAACAAAATACGGGGATCTAAATCCCGTATGAAGAACGTTTTATACGGGTGTCCAAATCTGCCCACATTAGAATGGTGGGTCTTACGTGCCCATACTGGAATTGATGGGTCTTATAATCAACTCCCGTGGAAGGAACATGAAAATGGATGCATGTAATGAAATATTAATTATGAAAGACATCATGTCTACACATGGAATTAACACATAAGAAAGGAACATAAACTTTGAATATTCTCATGGATCACAAAAAAGCACAATACGAACATCAAGTATCTAGCATTCACTAATCATAAGAACGTCAAAGTACTTGCCTTCTGCGATGCGACGCGTTAGTAGGCAACGAAGGTGCCCCTAAACCCAAAGCCTCTCTGCCTACACAAGTAAGTACTCGAAATAAGAACAACATGGTACAGGGCACTACCAGCAACATTTTACAACACCTTCCCGACAACCCACGAATTAACTATTAGATCTATTCTGAAAATAGACAACACGATCACGGAACTGAATCTGGACAGCAGCACGGAATCACTCATATCTATTGATCTGGGACTCGGAACGAGGTGAGCCCAGCTCCTATGGAAACTTAACGAACATAACCACAAAATCTTAGTTGGCGAGATAATCCAATTCGGCCAAAATAATATGCTCACAGGTAGATGAAGATATAAGACAGATTCTGTCTCGACGAAAAAGACAGCAGTAAAGAATATATCACAACTTTTGATCTACAACTCCGATTGAGGTGTTCTTTATCATTATGGAAATTTTATAAAAATTACTACAATAACCTAGTTGGGTGAAAGCCCTGAATCTGCCAATAACATAATCATAATTTAGGAGACAACTTGATAGTTCACTCTCGTCAAGATTTCAGGACAGCGGTAAAGATCAGACCATAACTTTTGATCTGTATATCGGAATTACGTGTTCTTAGTGGCTACAGAAAGCTAAGAACATTATATAAATATCTCTAGTATATGGACACCTCCAAATCGGCCTCTAAGAGCCCGAAATATGCCACATAAGCTACTGGACAGAACTGAACTTACAACCGAACGAATTCGATCCAAACTAAATAATCTAATTTCACATCTAATCAACATTAAACAGCAGGGAAACATCTCGTTACCCTTGAAGAACCCCAGGAAGATGATGGACAAAACCCATGAAGAGGAACGTTCTTCTCCTTTCTCCTCTCTTCTTCTTTTTCTTCTTGCGTTTTTCTTCTTGCTGTCCTCCTGTACACAAACAATCCTAGCCTTGACTAGCAGGGCCAATAATAAAAAAATGCATGCAGCAGTGGAGAGCATACAGCCAAATAAAATATGCGTGTGGCAGTGGAGTGCATGCAGCCAATCAACAAGCATGCGGCAGCAGGGTTGGCCGACTTGCATGAAGAGCTAACGCATAGTGACAATGTAGGTCGCCAAATAGGGAAACGGCATGACGACAGCAAAGGCAAGGCATGGCTGGAGGCTCCAGGGCAAGCAGCAAGGGCGCAAGGGTTGGCGCAAGGGGAAACTAGGACCGGCTGCAGTAGGGAAGTGGGGGTTAAGGAAGAGCACTCCCCCTTTTTCCCACTAATGGGCTGGCCCACTTAGGCTAGGATGCCTTGGGCTGGAAGCCCAACGTCCAAATCCCCCATAAAAACTGAATTTTTTTCTTTAATTTCTTCTCTAAACTTTATTGCAATCACTTAAATATTCGGGATAATACAAAATTTCCCTCTCCGAATCATATTCTCCCTAATTGATATTCGGGGTATTACATTCTACCCCCCCCCTTAAACAGGATTCGACCCCGAATCCTCACACAGCTCTATGCGAAAGAACAACCACAACTGAGAACTAACAACGGTAACCACGTACCCGTTGTGAACAAATCCGGATAGCGCTCACACATGCGAAACTCCAACTCCCAAGTGGCCTCTCTCTCGGATTGATGAGACCACAACATAATGACGTACAACTACGTCGGTCCTAACACTCAACCCGGTATTACTAGGTACACTCATTGGAAGAGAATCAAAGGTAAGGCCCTACTCGATAGTGCATGTCTTTAACTAAATCCCAAGCTTTGAACTGCTCAGTTATTCACCTAGCACCAGAACATACCAGACGTTGCGTTCCTTGCGTATGGACCCGAGACGGTCAAAGCGATACACCAACTTCCTAATTTCTGCAACTGTCGAAAATGAACTAATGTGCCTGGGCCAACTTCCCCTTTGGTACGAAAGCACACAACATGCTCAAAATTGAACTCTTCATCTAATAAGGAGCACCTCCTTTAATCAAGAATGCACAACCGAACTCGTTCTTAAACAACTGATTCACAAAGAGAATCCAACTGGAAATAGAGAGTTCTCGTCATATCCACGCAATACTAACTCCCCTCCAAAAGGGTAAAACCCCAAATCCGACAACTCATCACGAAAACAATCCCATTTTCTAAATAGGTAGTTTACAATTGAATACCACGAAGCCAAAGGAGAAATCACTTGAATGCCCAAACCAAATACTTCTTTTGGTTTGTCTGAATTGGAAAGAATCAAACATGCCAACAATGTGCCAACTCAAAGTGCGGAATACACCAGCCAACAACACAAAACTCAAACAAGAAACAAGAAAACGCTTCACCACCCGAGGAAACATCCTTTTTCTCAGTCTCTCTTTTAGGAAATAAACCTCTCTCGAACCTTGGAATACAAATTCATCGCCTACCACATGAGCTTAATCCTCTTAATTAAACATCCTCAAATTATGCTTAAATTGAATTACATCATCCACACCTTTGTGGAGAGACTCTATTGACCCCAGCGAACATGCTAGACAACTCCTCCTACTGACGAAATTATTTTGACAGAAGGCACCCAAAGCACCTCAAAATAGATCGCATGCAATCCCATCGACTCCAACTTTCCATAATAACAACTCAGAATCCTCAGTACACCCGCTCATGAACTACATCAGAAGGGTTCTATCAACAATCATTCCACTGCTCGGAATACTCCAGTTTTCTATCTCCTCTACACACAATCTTTGGGCGACCAAAAGTCTAGCATAAAAATGCAAAGCCCAAATTTAACCTCCAAGACCTCTACAACGAATTTCTCTTATAATAGATAGTGAAATCATCGGATTAAATCTCTAACATCCCGACAATTCTAACATACTCACTCATTGACATCATTAGAAATCACCCACACAATCTCGCAATACTATCCAATTGCGTTACTCTATAAAATTAATCAAGGTTTCCATACCTTCGATAATTCCCCAACCTTTCAACATGAACTGAAGTTCTGGAATTTCACTATACCATAGGTTCTACTCGGTCGTAACACTATTCAGATTTACTTCGAAGCCACACACTCCATGTGAATCAAATTTCCTCCAAGAGGTATAGATCAAAACCAATTCATCTTCTACTACTCCAACAGCTTGGTAGCAAAATCTCACCACTACAATTTCTTATCCACCACCAATAGTTGCCAAAATACGCTTTGTAAAACTTTGCAACACACAACTATTGATCCTTTCTCAAAAGAAAGAGGCGAATAAGGACAGGTTTCGTCATACAGGAAAACATTGCTCCTCACAGCGAACACGAAACCAAAAGAAATATTTTGATAATGGTGATCTTGGAAAACGAAAGTTGAGTTCACAGTTGAGGACACACATCCCTCAAAAGGAAAATAGCAAATAACAGCCAATAAGAAAAAAACATTGCGACTAAAACTCGACATCCCTTGAGTGGAAAGAGCAGAAAGTCTAGGAACGATTCAAATAACCACAAGTTACAAAACTTGACTCCAATTCTCAAATACTCCTACTGCACTATTTCCTTTAACACTGAAATTTACCCTTTTGACCATAACAACACTTTATCATAAGAACAAGATAAGTTCTTTAGTCCCAACCACAAGAAATAGTTAAGAACCAATAAAATTCTTCAACACGTCAAATTTACTCGGGATAGTTCAACTACCCATGAAACATGAGATCCAATGATCTCAGCCACAAATCTTGAAACATTTTTATTTAAGGAATATCACGAAAAGCAAGTAATTCTTTCTCTTCTTAAAGGAATCAACATAAAAAATTCTCTTTGATTTCAACCTCACGTTGAGAACTCAGACCAAAGAGCCCTTTAGATTAAATCACACGAATTTCTTAAGAAGCAATAGAACATTCCAATACATCATTTTATTTTAAATAATTTCAGCTACCACATAATTCATAAGTTCCCAAAAGATTATGAAAGCAACACTTGAAATACTCTCATTTAATCAATATCACCCTAGGTGACCAAATTACTATGAGAATTAACATCAATCTCACACTTTGACAATTTTAATAGCATCGATATCATACATTAGTGCCAGGAATCATCAAACTTTATTACCCCGTTCTAAAGCTTTCCAAAAGAAATACAAGCCACAAGGTTGAAACAAATTTGTTTTAACAAGATCATACTTTGCAATAGCAATATCTCAAGGCACGCTATCATAGACCACTTACGAAATTCATCTACTCAATTGTTGATGTTGCTCAATGCCAACTTCAGCTCTCATTAACAATTGATGATGGTACCAATCATGTGTGTAAATAAGGTGCTAATTCCATTTGCAATACATAACCATTTATAAACATAGATTCAACATTTCACCTTATGTTTAGATATTAGGACAGAACATGATAAAATATTTACTAACATAGTTCCTGGGAAACAAGGTTTTACGAATCGATACTCCAACCCTCATCTAGTCATTTATGCAGGGTTCAACAATTTTAGCATGTCAGAATTTAGATAAATCTAACATTTATGTAAGACCATCAAGTGAACAACAATAATTTAGCCAACTACGCTACTAAGGACATCAGTTAAGTTTAATTGCACATCACGCTACTAACCCAACTTGGCATCTCATAACTCATCGATCATCTTGTATTCATACAACTTCTCACTTAACATAACGAAACATTACAAAAGCGATTTGACACGTTCTTTCGCAAAGAAAAGGTTCTGAACTTCAACACTCCAACTACTCCAAAAGAAATAAGTAGAGTCAACACTCTCTTCAATGAACTTTGTCAAAGATAATTCCTATTATCCAAAATAACAAACGAATAACCAGGTCACCTTTATCAACAAGAAGGACATGACTCTCATGAAAGAGAATAATCTTGTCAATAACAACATTTACCAGTAGCAAAGAGAGCTCAACAGTCGGAAAGACAATAACTGCTTTGAAAAACAAATAGCGACCAATTCAAACCCATACCCAACCGTTTTATTTGGTTACAATCTCTGACTTAACCACAACAAGGCATCACAAAAGGATTTTAAAACTTTCCTTCAAAAAAGAGATGCTTTAAACTTCAACAATCAGAATGATTTAAAAGAAATACATGGAGCCAAAGCTTTCTCACATTAACGAACTGGCAACAGAAAACTTTCATTACCCAAAATATCAAACGATTAAGTGAGTCATTCTTTTCAAATAAGAAAGAAGGAACAACCATGGAAATCTCATTCTCGTCAATTAACAACAATCACAAGTAGTGTAACCTGGTGAATCAAGGTTACACTACTTAACCACGAACCCAAGAGAAATTTATCAACCACCACAGAACAAGAATTTGCCAACTTCAGAAATTAAGGAAAAGAACAACTGTCTAAAGCAACTCACACTCAACACCTAAAACTATGGTACTCAGGGTAACTACTCCCCTAACCACAAACCGCGAACGGTGGTATAACCTGGTGAATCCCAGAGTAACAACCACGGCCTCCACTTCATATCATCCGTTATTGACACACATAATCAATATAATCAATTATGAATATATAGGATCATCTCATGACAATCATAGAATAAATTCATAGATATAAGCTATCACATTATATCATAGATTAACAACAAGAAAGATAGTACAGAAGCAATTCAACAATTGCTCAACGAATGAAACAAAACAATAGAAATGCGGAAACAATGAATTACCCAACCCCACCTACTGTGCACAGTGTGTCACTTTAATAACTTAATTACCATGGACCTAAAGCCCGCTCTGATACCAACTGTAACACCCTAGCTATTCGGAAGCCAAGATGTCACCTAAATCATCTAACATACAACAATAATGCGAAAGAATTTGAATAATATCATCTAATGACATAAAGAGATCACTATTTAAGAGGACCATGGCATGAAAATAGTCTGAATTCAAGCAAGTATATCAAAGGGTGATCGAAGATCACAAGCAATACTTAATCAACCATAACATAGAGAGGGTTATCAACCACATCTAAATTTATTTATTACAGTTCATCAATTAATTAATGAAGGCTAGAACCAAGTCCTATTATTGAATTGAAATATGGTGAAGTGAACGAATAGTGCATGTCTACTCCCTCCCAATAGAGCCATCATCAACAATCACCTAAAATAAACAAACAAAGCAAGAATGAGTCCGAGACTGAGCAAGTACAGTGAATAATTGAACATACAACAATTATGAACAAGGCAACATCTTTTAAGAATATGAACATAACACCAAATGAATATATGAATGAAAGGAATGGACTGCACACGTGCTTATACCGGTATAGCTAGTGACACACCCGTCGGTGTTCACCTAAGCCCGCATTTAACAAAATACCGGGATCTAAATCCTGTATGAAGAACGTTTCATACGGGTGTCCAAATCTGCCCACATTGGAATGGTGGGTCTTACGTGCTTATACTGGAATTGATGGGTCTTATAATCCACTCCCGTGGAAGGAACATGAAAATGGATACATGTAATGAAATATGAATTATGAAAGACATCATGTCTACACATGGAATTAACACATAATAAAGGAACATAAACTTTGAATATTCTCATGGATCACAGAAAAGCACAATACGAACATTAAGCATCCAGCATTCATTAATCATAAGAACGTCAAAGTACTTGCCTTCCGCGATGCGACGCGTTATTAGGCAACGAAGGTGCCCCTAAACCCGAAGCCTCTCCGCCTACACAAGTAAGTACTCGAAATAAGAACAACATGGTACAGGGCACTACCAGCAACGTTTCACAACACCTTCTCGACAACCCACGAATTAACTATTAGATCTATTCTCGAAAGCAGACAACACGATCACGGAATCGGATCAGACAAAGAAGACGGAATCACTCATATCTATTGATCTGGGACTCGGAACGAGGTGAGCCTAGCTCCTATGGAAACTTAACGAATTAATTAATGTTACCAAGAATATATGTTATTGACGTTAATAAAATGTTCAGTAATGTGAGGGTGATGTTGATTCTTTTATGAAGAAAGAATTTTGATCATCTTTCGTGATATCTCTTAAATTAAAACATTTCAAAAGTTGCATTCATGATCTCTTGGTGTTCAATAATTATGTGGTAGTTGAATTTTTGTCGAGTAAAGAGTCATGTTGCAAAGCTCTATTGATTCTTGAGTGATTCAAGTGATTTGATCTTGAATCACTCGTTTATTCCTATTGTTTAAGGTTTGATATTCCCTTCTTGTGAGGCTTGTGCGTCAATTGTGGTCCTCCCTTATGTATTCTGTGTTCATTGCCTAATCGATTTTTTTCCTCGATCCTATGTTCACTACGAGTGGTGAATGTTTTTTCTAGATGGTGAAAAACTGTTTTCATTTGCCTTTTATTTTGAGAAGGAATCAACCTATTCGTTTCACATGGGTCTTCCGAAGTGTTTATTAATTGTTGTGCGACCTTGGGTTGTGAGCTATTTGAGGAGCATTAGAGGATGAATTGATTTCGTGTATAATTCTTGGAGAGAATCTTAGTTATACCTAATGGTTGCCTTTGGGCTAAATTAATTGCATTGTTGCAACTATTAGAACCTATAGTGATTTGTGGACCAAGATTCTTTGTTCATTTTGTGGTGTAGTGTAACGAGGGAGAGATTAGCGAGGTAATATAATCGTTAAAGCAATTTATGAGATAGTAGAGATTGTTGGATTATTTGTCAGGTATGGCTTGGTCTCAATGAGTAACTCTCTTGGAGTTAGAATCTTTCAAAAGATAATTTGGTTAAGAGTATAATTCTCTATTGACCTTATTGGTCGAGTATGGTTAGGTTGTGGGAGTTTTATTCATCGAAACTGATGATTTCCCTACCCTTTTACACCAGAAGTTCATTCTAGAGGTCCTGGAGATTAAATTTTTGGGGTTCGCCTTTTATATGCTGGGACTTTGGTCGCCCAGGGATTTTGTGTAGCGAAAGTATATTAAGGGTGGATTTCGGATTGTGCGATGATTATTGATAGGACCCTTTTGATGTAGTACCTGAGAATACGTGATGTCAACCATGATTTGCATATTATTAAAGGATTGAGGTGACATGATTGAATGTGAGATCTATTTTGAGATACATTGGGAGTCATCCGTCAAATTAATTCCGTCAGTAGAGGAGTTGGTAAGAATAAGTCTTGTGGAGTCAAGAGAGCCTCCCTTTAAGCGGGTGGTTGATGTATTTGTTTGAGCTTGGCGTTGAGGTTGCCAATTTAAGAAAACGAGTTAGTGTCATATGATGAATTGGAAATTCATAATTTGAGAGAAGTTCTATTCCTAAAAGAGAAATTGAGAAAAAGAATGTTTCCTCGGGTAGTGAAGCGTTTTCTTTATTCTCGCTTGAGCTTTGTGCTGTTGACCGATGTTTTCCACAGTTTGAGTTGGCGCTGTGTTGGCATGTTTCATTCTTTCCAATTCAGACAAATCAAAAGAAGATTTGGTTTGGGCATTCGAGTGATTTCTCCTTTGGCTTTCGTGGTGTTCATTCATAAACTGTCTTTAGAAAGTGGAATTGTTTTCGTGATGAATTGTCAAATTTGGATTTCACCCTTTTGTTGGAGAGTTGGCATTGCGTGGTTGCGATGAGAAGTCTTTATTTTCAGTTGGATTCTCTTTTTAAAACAGTTGTTTAGAAACAAGTTCTGTTGTGCATTATTAAGATGAAGAAACCGATTGAGTAGTGGGACAAGAGTTCCATGTGTGTGGTGCAGGTTTGTGCTTTTGGTACCAAAGGGAAAGTTGGCCCGAGCTACATTAGTTTGTTTTCGTCAGTTGCGGGGATTAGGAAGCAGGCTTATCGCTATGGCCGTCTCGGGTCCATACGCTGTAGCACACACAATGTCCGGTATGTTCGGTGCTAAGTGAGTACCCGAGCGATCAAGCTTGGGATTTCGATTAGAGCCGTTGGCCAACGAGTAGGACCTTATCTTTGAGTCCTGCATGTTAAGAGAACCTGTGGTGGTCGAGACGAGTGTTGAGGTGTAAGCTGTTGGTATCCATCATTTGTGATGTGGTTCCATATGTCTGAGAAGAAAGCGACATGGAAGCAAGGGTCTCGCATGCGCGAGCAATATCCGAGTCTGTTCACGACTAGTATGTGTAATTTGTTGTTTCATTTCAGTGGCAGTTGTTCTTTTGTTTGTTTCGACGGTTAGAATTCGAGGTCGAATTCTGTTTAAGGGGGGTAGAATGTAATATCCCGTTCAAATATAAAACATATAAGTGACTAGTATTAGAATTAAATATAACTAGAAAGGGAAAATTCAGAATTTTGGAGGAGTTTTAGAACTCGGGCCTTTGGCCCATAGCTCTTTGGGCCCATGTGGGGGGGAACTAAACCCTAGCACCTAAGTACTGTAGCACCACCATCACTGTAGCACGGTGCTACTGTAGCACACCCCTCCCCTCCGGTGCTTCTCCATTGTTGCCAGCCATAAGGAAGTGGAAGGAGAGGGAAGAAGAGAGGAGAGGAAGATGAAGAAGGTGGGGTTGATCTTCACGAGGGCTTCGCGAAGATTTCAGCGGCATCTCACGTCGTTCTTGTGGGTAAATTTGTGATCCCAATTAGTTTTGATAGATAATTCGTATGCGATTCGTATTCATTAGCTGTTCTGAGATTTCTGTAGTAGATCGGTTGAATCTGTCTTTTTGTTGACGCGCAGTTTTTGGTCAGATCCAAGCAGATTCAGGTATTAGTGTCTCCTGGAGATAGATGGGAATTTTCGTTATCTTTCCAGAAAGTGCAAATTCATAATTTTTGGATAAACGGTTAATTAGTTATGAATTTTGCAAGACAGGATGCTAAATCAGTCTCAGGATTTGTGCAGCGAACATAGATCTGTAAATTTGATATGGGAGACGGCCGAATTGGGTCAGTTGGTCTCCTTTAGAGTTGTAGGTATTTTCATTTTGATTCCAGAAAGTTAAATTTTATGATCTTTGGATTTCTAGATCAAAAGTTATGAATTTTAGAAGCTCAGGCTGTAATCTGCATCTCTATTGTGGACAGAAGAGTTTTACTTGACTATTTGCAACATTTGTTACACAATGGAAATGTTTGAGATAATTTTATTGAGATACCTGGTTTCCTGTAGTTTCCATAAAGTATTAGAACAATGTGTTTGGTTGAGCCAAACAAAAGTTATGAAATTCACAAGTTAGTAATACCAGAGATGGCAGATCGGTCTTCGGGATTAAAAACAAAGACTTAGATGAACTAGTTTGATCTTTCAGTCACCTAAGAGGTTATAGCTAGGCTTGTGTAGGTTCTAGGAAAATTAGATTCATGGCTTTTGGAGTTTTGACTCAAAAGTTAAGGATTTTTCCTTAACAGTTGTTCGTTTGGACAGATTTGAGAATTTGAGAGAGTTTTGATTAATTGTTGGGATTGCGATTAGGGACGCTTGTTCTCTTTCTGTTTCATTGCATTGCTGTACACTTTTGGTTGGTGTACTTAGTGTATTGTTTTACGGCTCCCAGGTGGTGGTGAACCCTGGGGCTAGAGCTTTCTATCGTTGACTTCCGAATCACAGTTGAGGCAAGTACAATTGATTTGTCTTGTTTGTTATTTGTTCCACTTGATTGATGAATATGAAATGGGTAATTTCGGTATTCCTTGTTTCCCTTCATAGTTGATATACCATGATTCTTCAATAATAAGACTACGTTCCTTATATTCATTCGTTCCTTCGCTCCTGTTCACCCACGGGAGTGGGTAGTGAAGTCCCATTACTCCAATATGGGCAAGTACATTGTGTAATGTACTGCTGTCGATTGTTCATAATGTTTTAAGTTCATGCCATAACTGAGTACTATGGTATGTGAGTAGGTTTCGTTGAGTTCTACTTCGTTTCATGTATCTGAATCATGCTTCTTGAGTTTTCTTCTTACAAATTCATATATATTCATTCATTCATTCATGGTTCATGATTCACCCACGGGAGTGGGATGTAAAGACCCATCAATTTCAGTATGGGCACGTAAGACCCACCATTCCAATGTGGGCAGTTTGGGACACCCGTATGAAACGTTCTTCATACGGGACTTGGATCCCCGCATTTTGTTAAATGCGGGCTTAGGTGAACACCGACGGTGTGTCACCACTATACCGTATATGCATGTGTGTAGTCCCTTCATTTCATTCAATTCATTCATTCCATTCATTCAAATATTAGCTTACGTGGTTTATTCATATTCTTCAATAATGTTGTCATGATCATGGTTGTTGTATGTCCCATTTATTTTCTCAGACTTGCCGAGTCTCGGACTCATTCTTGCGTTGTTTGTTTTTAGGTGATCATTGATGTTGGCTCTATTGGGAGGGAGTAGACACGCACTACTCATTCACTTCACCTTAATCAAGTCCAAGATTATGATTTAGTACTATTTTTCATTCGTTAATGATGAACTGTAATAATTAAATTTAGATGTGGTTGATAACCCTCTCTATGTTATGGTTGATTAAGTATTGCTTGTGATCTTCGATCACCCTTCGTTATACTTGCTTGAATTCAGAATATTTTCATGCCATGGTTCTATTAAATAGTGATCTCTTTATGTCATTAGATGATATTATTCAAATTCTTCCGCATTATGGTTGTATGTTAGATGATCTAGGTGACATCTTGGCTTCCGAATAGCCAGGGTGTTACACCAGGGCAATCGGCAAGGGCGCAAGGGTTGGCGCAAGGGGAAACTAGGGCCGACTGCAGTAGGGAAGTGGGGGTTAAGGAAGAGCACTCCCCCTTTTCCCACTAATGGGCTGGCCCACATAGGCTAGGATGCCTTGGGCCAGAAGCCCAACGTCCAAATTCCCCATTAAAATTGAATTTTTTTTCTTTAATTTCTTCTCTAAACTTTATTGCAATCACTTAAATATTCGGGATAATACAAAATTTCCCTCTCCAAATCATATTCTCCCTAATTGATATTCGGGGTATTATAGTACTAAATTTCCTCATACTTCTCCTAATAATGTTAGTGTTTGGAGTTTGATTTGTATTTTCTTCAGGAGTTGAACCTCCTTCAGTGTGAGAATTAATACCAGATGTATCTATCTGTGTTTCTAGTGGAGTTGCCAATAATTCCACCCTAGCTCGGTTAGCATGGCGAGCTGTGTTTTGATCAAAAAATATGTCATCCCTACTTTCCACCAGTTTATCCTTTTCCTGATCATAAAACATGTACCCTTTTGATTCCAAAGAATAACCAACAAAAATTCCTGGTGTGCTTTTGGCCTGCAATTTTGTACGATTTTGATTTGGCACTTTAATTTGTGCATTACAACCCCAAACAGCTAAGTGGCGAAGTGGGGGTTTTCTTCCAGTCCACAACTCATAAGGACTGACTGTTATAGCCTTAGATGCCAAATGATTTAATAAATAAAAAGCAGTATGTAAAGCTTCACCCCCAAAAAGATAAAGAAAAATCTGAATAAGCCATCATAGACCTAACCATATCTATAAATGTTCTATTCCTCCGCTCAGTAACACCATTTTGTTGTAGAGTGTAAGGTATGGTATAATGATGAATAATTCCATACTCTTTACAAAAAAAATCATTTAATATTCCTAAAGTGTATTCTCCTCCATGACCTGTTCTCAAAACTTTGATATTTCTATTCAATTAATTTTCCACTTTAGTTTTAAATGTCTTGAATACATTAAAACCTTCTGACTTATGTTTAAGAAGGTACACATAACCAAATCTAGAATAATCATTAAAGAATGTTATAAAATAAATCTTTTGTCCTCTAGTAGGAGTAAACATCTCACCACAAATATCAGAATGAATAATGGTAAGAGGCTCATTAGATCTTTCTGCCTTTGGAAAAGGCGCACGGGTCATCTTACCCATTATACATGCCTCACAAATACCAAAATCCTCCCACTTAAAATGCAAAATTCCATAATTAATAAGCCTCTTAATTCTATTTTTAGATATGTGACCAAGTCGTAAATGCCATAAATAAGATTCCGGGCATATGTTCCTGTCATTAGTATTCCTCACTATGGAGTTATTTTCACCAACCAAGCAATCAATACTATCATCATTTGATAGTTCATCAAGAAAATAAAGACCTTCATGACGAATTCTAGTATACACTAATTTCCCATTGAGCAATATTTTAACTCTTCCTTTTCAAAACAGTATATTATAACTAATAGATTCTAACTGAGCAACAGAGATTAAATTCCTTCTCATACTAGGTGAATATAAACTGTCCTATAATAATAATTTTCCTCCATTGAGGAGTTCTAGGACATAATTTCCAATTCCATGTACATCAGCTTTAGCATTAGTGCCCAAATATACATGTCTATTTCCCCTTGGAATTGTTCACATAGAAGTACAAGCTCTATTATCTTTAGTAATTTGAGATGTAGCACCAGAATCGACAACCCAACTGTTTGGAAAAGTAGTAGTAAATAAATATTCAGTGCATACAAAAATATTAGACATATCGTTAGGCGATGAATCGCCTTTACGCTCAACTTGTTAATTGTTTTGATTCTTTTGCTCATTCTACTTCTTCTTTTTCCTGCAGTCAGCTCTGAAATGTCCATACTGACCACAGTTGTGACACTTGAAATTCTTGTACTTATCATTCCTCTTAACTGAGTTATAATTTCCACGATCATCCCGATCGCGTTTCTTGTTAAGCTTTTCTCTCAAATCACTATTAGGCTTCCTCTTTTGCCAATTCCTTTTATTAATATCTTTTTCCTCTCCAAGGTCTAACTCGGAATTATGAGTATTTCTTTTCCCTGAGAGAGTTTTCCATCTTCTTCTATAAGCAAATGATGCCTGAGAGTGCGCATATTGAGTATCCTTTTAGAATGACAAAAAGATATCTTAAATCGTTCTCATGAATTTGGCAAAGAGTTTAGAACAACCATGATCTGAACTTCTTCAGAAAAAGGATAGCTAGCATTTTTTTATTTCTCTAGTAAAATACAGAGTTTATTGAGATCCTCATTAATTGAAGTGCTATCATACATCTTGGTGGAGAGAAAACAATTAACAAGATTAAACACTTTAATAAGAGATACTTCACCAAAATCTTGTTCTAGATTACGCATTATCTTCCGCGCATTCTGTTCACCCTCATACTCAGCAGCTAAATAATCAGTCATTGATCCCAACATAAAAATGTGAGCCCTTTTATTATCCCTTGTCCAATTTTCATATTCTTCTACATAATTTTCTTTTTCCTCAATAGTGGCATTTTTTCTGGCTCTTCCGGTTCGTTTTTTGTCTATTACATAATCAATGTTTTCAGTAGAAAGCCAAAACGTGAATTTTCTTTTCCAAACTGTGAAATTTCAGCCATCCAATTTGCAAGATCTAAGCAGTTCAGAAAAAAACGTTGTTGGTTGCCATTGCGAGATATTTGATATAACATCCCCTTTTGGGTTTGACCAAATTTGAATTTGAATTCTATCTGTGCATTTCGTTTTCTCTCAAAATTTCAAAATTTGCAAATCTCTTTTTTGGGCTCAGCCCAGCCCATCTCCCCCCTTTCCTCCCCCTGGCCCGGCTTGGAGCGGCCCACGCTGCCTAGACCGAGCCGTGTGCGCTCTTGACCCGGCTCCGCCGTGTCCACCAGTGCGCCGCCTCACCCTAATCCGCATTAGTGCATCGCCGCCCTTGCCTCCGTATCTGCACATCGCCCAGACCATCCTCCTGGCTCCCCTTCTCTCCCTAACCCGCGCCCGTCGTGCACGCCGTGCCACACGCTAAGACCGCGACGCCACTGTGCAAGCACAACAAAGCGCTGCACCCTTCAACAGCCATTTATGCGGCTATATAAGCCATGCCAGCCTCCCCTCCTCGCCATTCCCCTTCTCTTCCTCTCTTTCACCAAGTTCAACCGATAGGGAGCAAGCTCCGCTTTCAGCCACTGCACCGCTATCGCGTCACCACCGCTTCGGTGAGTCCTTCCCCGTGCCACCCGCGTCACCGCGCTTTCCAGGGCCCAAGGAACTCCCCCCCTACTAATTTCCCTATGGGCCCGCAGGAACTTGCTGAAACCCATTTCTTCCTCACCCCCGGCCGAAATAGCCGATTTCGCCGCTGGCCACCCTCCGACGGCCTTCGCCTTCCCTCTTCACTCTAGTAAGTTCCCTATTGCTCGTAGATGCTAGTGCGTGCGAGATTTTGTCAAGTGCATCACCGGTACATAGAAGTCATTGTTGCACCGAGTGTCGCCACCGCTCTTCACCGTCATGCCACTGCGGTCAGCCACCATGGCCCTCGCCGCCAGTACCACTAGGATCGCCCAAGCCATAGGGTTCCATTTTTAGCCTCCCCGGCCGCCCCCGTAGTCCGGCTCGCTGACGAAGAGCATGGCAAGGAACGCCTTGGATCTCCTCTATTTGGTTGGAACCCGACAGCTGTTGTAGCAGCGTCATTAAAGCCAAATCCTTGTCGTTAGGACTAACCAATGATTAGGAGCTGGGTTATTTAATGTTGTGTTAGACAGAGGTGTGGGCCCGAGAAGATTTAATGAGGGGTAATTAAATTCAGTTTTTCGCTTTGAGTCTTTGACACGCGGGCCCCAATGCATTAAGTGCATAGTCTGCACCAAGCCGTAGACTCGCACAGTGCACGTGGACCATGGTCATTCTTGTGGACCGAGTCGCTGACAGATAGGCCCCACTTGTTAGTAAATAGTTTTCTTTAGAAAATTAAAGGAAAAATAAAATAAAATACTGTGCAGTGGACCCCACCTGTCAGTGAGAGAATTTCTCTCTCCTCTATTTATTTTTGGATTTAATCCAAATTCAAACTTTGGAGAGCCTGTTCTTGCTCGTTTTAGCTCCAAATTTAATAAAATTTGTTTCTAAAATTTGATAAGTTCAAGACCTATCTGTTGGCAATGGTTTTGTTCAATTTGGAGTTCATTTGAATTTTCTTTTGTATTTATTTGCTTTGCTTGTTTGTTTGTTCGTTTTCCAGCGTGATCATTCGAGTAGAGTATGAGGATGCGGGAGAGCCCCAGTTCGAGCAAGCATAAGATTTCCAAGGCCCACCTGCTTTTGAGCTAGGCGAGTCAACATTTGATCATATTGAACCTACATCTGTGCAAATCTATATTTATTTAAATTATCAAATTGCATGCTTAATTCATTATGCAAATGTTTGTCAAATTTTAAGGTAGATACATGTCGAATTGATACTTGAATATTATTATACCATCCCTTGATATTTGAATCACATGATCCTTATCACCGTAGATAATCTAATGGTAAATTTACTAGCTATAGGTCATACTTAAGTGTCATGCTAGTCTTGCTCAAGTATGAGGGCATCAATTGCCCTAATCATCATCTTTTAAATCATGAAACTTTTTTTGGGCAGTCATTGGAGGGAAATGACTGGTGTATTTGAGATAACTTAGTTTTATGCTTCCTAAAACCCTAAAAACTTGTTGTTACTGTATCTGGGTGGATGGTACGATGGTTGGTGCGGATGTAGCACGAGAAATAGTGGTATGTGGCATGCACCGCCTAGATGACTTTAAAGACTTAATCATGTGATGACCTCCCAATGTAAAACAGTGTAACCACAAGTCTATAATGGTGTCGACCTGGTTAAATAATTTGTATCTACCACTGCGAGTTGCACCATTGGAGTGATCCACGAGTCGTGTCGCTGGTTTTAAGCCATCGTGGACACAGGTCGTGTAGCGCAACAGGGGGTCTGGGTGTGGCAGACGTAACCACCCCCAAATGAAACCTTAGAACTTACAGTGGGGGATGCATTGTAAAGGCCTTGTGATGATCTCTTTGCCTCACATGTCTAAGAAAACATGTGAAGCACAACAAGATGATTATCTCTTGTGGGTAAAGTGTATAGTCCCTACAGAGTATAAACTGTTCAAATAGTCGTTCCCATGGTCAAGGGTGGGCATGGGAATTTGCTCGAGTTAGTTATATTTTATAAACCTTTGTGGGTGAGATGAAAACTCACCGAGTGGATGTAACCCTGATTTTAGATTTTTCCTGGGTGGATGTAACCTAGTGTTGATAACTGGGTGGACATAACCCTAGTAATCAAAATTAAGCATACGGTGGATGGAACCATATAACAGGTGGATGGAAGCTGCACCGTTATAAATATTGCACATCTTTACTCTCTTCAATAAAATATGGTTTGGTTAAAATACTAAGTCATAGGAGTTTCTCATTATTGTTATTATAAATGTTGCTTTTAGAAAATAAAATAACTCGAGCCATCCTTGTTAAACCTTGCATGTATAATTATTGCATTCTATGTGTTGGCTCACGGAGCACTATTGCTTTTGCTCACCTTCGCTCCCCAAATCCCTCAAAACTCGAAGACCAAGGACACTACGCATATTTCAAGATCCAGATGTTGATGGCAATGAAGACGAGGGAGAGTAGATTAAGCTCTAGTATTTTAGGTCTCACCCTGATTTAGCCAGCTAAGTCGGTGCTTACGTGCACCTATATTTTCCAAGTCTATGGGTAATATCGGTCGAACATAGGTTACCCTAGTTGCTTGCCTGTGGTGAGATGTGTCTTCCCCTTTTGTTTCTGCTACCGCTTTCGCTTTTATGCAATGTATCCATTTGGGTTGATCGGCCCTATTGTAAACTTGACCCGATGTGGTATATGTGAACTCTAATGCTTGTAATAAATGTATGGTACGGCTTGTGTCCTATATAGAATGATTCAGTTTAAAGAGCAGCATTTAGATTTTGTGGCCATCCTTGAAACTGGTAAAAAAGACTTTTCTGTATCTAACCTTAATCATCTTTGTGGTGGACGAGATTTTTTATGGCATTGTTCTCCGCCACAGGGTCGGTCCGGGGGCATACTTTTAGGGGTGGATCCGCGGGTTTTCGATATTGGTTCTATTGATGCTGGTGATTTTTATGTAAAGTTTCACCTAAAAAATTGAGAGGATGACTTCCAATGGAATCTTGTAGCTGTTTACGGTGCAGCTCAAACCCAATTCAAGGAGAAATTCCTTAATGAACTTGTTCATGCTTGTAGGAAAGATTCACTTGCCATTTTAGTTGGGGGTGATTTTAATATTATCATACATGCAGGCGAAAAAAATAAGGATAACTTCAAGTTTAGATGGCCTTTTTTGTTTAATACGGTGATTAATATTTTGGATTTAAGGGAAATTGATTTATCCAGGAGACAGTTTACTTAGGCCAATTCGTTAGCTAATCCAACCTTTGAAAAGCTGGATAGAGTGTTAATGATTACAGACGGGGAGCATAAATTTCCGTTAGTCATAGTTAATGCTGTTGAAAGATATTTGTCTGACCACACTTCGTTGCTTCTTAATACAAGAGCGGCCTCTAATAGAGGGAGTCAACCTTTATTTAAATTTGAATTAGGCTGGTTGTGTAGGGAAGGGTTTGGAGAAATGGTGGCCGATGTGTGGAAAAAAGAAATTAGAGGCTAGTCTGCCTTACAAAAATGACAATGTAAGGTTAGATCTCTTAGACAGTATCTTCGAGGTTGGGCTAAAAATAGTAGTGGGACTTATAAAAAAGAAAAGCTAGAACTTAACTTGATAATTGATAGGCTAGATAAAAAAGGCGAATTTTTGATATTGTCCGACGAAGATCTTTCTCTTAAAAAATTTGCTAATGAGAGATCGGTTCATCTGTTAGGGGAAGAAGAAATTAAATGGTACCAAAGGTTCAAAGCGAAATTTTTTTTGGAGGGAGATAGAAATACGCGTTATTATCATTTGATTCCAAATGGTAAGAATAGAAAACAAAGAATTTTTCAGCTCGAACAAGAAGAGGGGATAATTCGGGGTAATGTACAATTAAAACAGTATATCACCAACTATTATAAAGGTCTGTTTGGACCATCCGAAGTTAATCATTTATCCATGAATTTTTCTTTTAGGAATGATATACCTTAAGTTTCGGATGCTGAAAATAGCCTCGTAGAACCTTTCACGAAGAAGGGGTGAAAGAAGCTATCCTTCAAATGGAACATAACAAAGCACCTGGACCAGATAGCTTCCCAGCTGAATTCAAATGACATGATGGCTATGTTTCATTAGTTTCATACTTGTTCATTGTCTCTTTTTAGCTTGAATTTTGGGATCATTACGTTACTTCCCAAAAAGAACGGATGCTAAACAAATACAACAGTATAGACCTATTTGTCTTCTTAATGTTAGTTTTGAGGTCTTTACTAAAGTTGCTACTAATAGAATTATTGGTGTAGCTCAAAAGATTATCCGATCTTCCCAATCGGCGTTCATGCAGGGGAGATTTATTCTCGATGGTGTTGTTATCCTTCATGAAACAATCCATGAGTTACATAAACAAAATTTGGATGGAATAGTTTTCAAGATTGACTTTGAGAAAGCATACGACAAAGTAAAATGGCCGTTTTTACTTCAAACCTTGAGAATGAAAGGTTTTTCAACTAAGTGGTATTCTTGGGTGGAAAGTTTCGTTAAGGGTGGGAGTGTTGGAACAAAAGTCAATGATGATGTTGGATCCTTTTTTCAAACTCAGAAGGGTCTTAGGCAAGGTGATCCTATGTCCCCAATTCTATTTAATCTTGTGGTGGACATGCTTGCCATCTTTATCTCTAGAGCTAAAGAAGAAGGTCTTATAACGGGTGTAGTTCCCCACTTGATTGATGATGGGTTATCAATATTACAGTACGCTGATGACACTATCCTCTTCTTGAATAATGATTTAGAACAAGCAAAAAATCTCAAACTTATTCTATATGTCTTTGAACAATTATCAAGTTTAAAGATTAATTTCCACAAGAGCGAGATTTTTTGTTTTGGTTGTGCCAAAGAGGTTGAATCCCAGTATACTTAGTTATTTGGTTGTGAAGTAGGTTCCTTCCCTTTTAGGTATTTAGGTATTTCAATTCACTTCAGAAAACTGAGGAATTGTCATTGGAAAGGGGTTGAGGATAGAGTTGAAAAGAAGCTTAGCAATTGGAAAGGAAAAAATATATCGGTTGGTGGATGACTAGTACTTTTTAACTCGGTGCTTAGCAGTCTGCTAATGTTTATGTTATCCTTTTTTGAGGTTCCTAGGGAGGTTCTCAAAAGATTAGATTTTTTTCGCTCTCGTTTGAACTGGCAGAGCAACAGCCATAGACGAAAATATAGGCTTGCTAAATGGAGTTTACTGTGTTTAGCCAAAGAGCAGGGCGGTCTAGGCATTCAGAACTTGGACATAAAAAACAAAAGTTTACTAGGAAAATGGTTGTTTAAGTTACTTAATGAAGAAATAGTATGGCAACCTATGTTAAAAAGGAAATATTTAGGTGGAAAGTGTCTTTCGCAGATGGTTTCTCATTTTTGGTCAGGTTTAATGAAAATCAAAGATCAGTTTTTTCGTCTTGGTTCATTCCAGATTAAAAATGGAATGCAAACTAGGTTTTGGGAAGACATTTGGCTAGGAGACTCTCCACTGAAAAGTCAATATCCACTTCTTTATAATGTGGTAAAGAGAAAGGATGATACAGTGGTGAGTATTCTGAGAACAACTATTTTTAATATTTCTTTTCGCGGGCCTATTATTGGGTCTAAATTATATGCGTGGAATGAGTTAAAGTTGAGAATTTCTAATTTACATTTGACCTCTCAAAAAGATGTTTTTAGATGGAATTTGAATAAGTCTGGACTTTTTTCAGTACAGTCTTTCTATGCGGTACTAATTGGAAGTTCTCAAGTCCCCATTAGGAGTTCTTTTTAGATAATTAAAATTCTATTAAAAGTGAAAATTTTCTTACGGTATCTCAAAAGAGGGGTAGTTTTAATTAAGATAATTTGCTCAAAAGAAATTAGAGGGGAAGCAAAAAATGTTGTTTTTGTATTAAAGAAATTAGAGGGGAAACCATTCAACACCTGTTCATTGAATGCCCCTTTGCACGGCTTGCATGATGGGCTGTTCAATGTGTATTTAATTTATCTCCTCCTGAGAGTATAGCAAATATGTTTGAGAATTGATTAGCCGGTATTCCAAAAATTTTAAAGTCACAACTCCTAGTGGGAGCTAGTGCCTTATGTTGATCTATCTGGTTATGTCGGAATGATGTTGTTTTTGACAAAAAGATTGTCACTAACCCCCTGCATGTTATATTTTTGAGTGGGCACTGGCTGAGGGCTTGGACAAATTTGCAGCAACCGGCCGAGAAGGAGTCCATGATGGCTGGAAGCGCTAGACTAGATGTAGTGGCGAAGCAAATTTTAAGTATTCGTGGGTGCCGGTTTAGTCACATGACTTGTAATGATTAAGTTTAACTTTCAGTCATCAGTTGCTTGTAAGGCTTCACGCCAATATTAATAACTTTGGTTGCGTTGATGTTTTAAACTCTTTTATAAAATGGGTTGTGTGCATCCTTGATGCAGAGCCCGAAAGAGGTTTCTCTTCCATTATCTAAAATTGGAATGATTCAGTGATATAGCTGTGAGCACTATCTACTAATCTAGAAAATAGTATAGTGGATTCACAAAAGATTCTAGGTTGGCTAATTCCGGGTCCAACACGTGAATCTGCAGTGCTTCTCTAAAAAAAATATTGTCTTCTTTCCGCGTTCAACGCCCGATATTTCCTCGATCTGCATGCCCTGAAGGAAAAGCAATCAAAAGCAACATCGTTGTCCGCCCTGTTGCTCCTGTTTCTTGACTTGCTTGCGCTGTCTTCCTTGCTTGCGCACGCCGCACGGTGATCGAAAAACTTGGCTTCCAGACGGCAATGTCTACGAACGAATGAGACGACCACGATGTCACAAACTAGGGAATCCAGTAGATCGATTTGGGGAAACATCAAGCAGCAAACGTGATCGGGGATGGGAATAAGCTACCAGAAATAACCTAGCTAAGAACAGATAATATGGCATCAATCACATTGCCCTTTTTCTTCCACATTAACTGGTTTTATACAAATTTGAGTTCTGGGTAAATTACTGAAGCAAAAGGGCAATTACAGCAGTAATGGCAGTAACAGTAAAATCGGAATTGTCCTAATAGTAACTCCAACGACCAACTGGTAAGAGTCCGTCCTCAGCGTCCAAGCAGCACGAAGTAGCATGCAAGCATCTGGATCGTCGGATCTTCATCAAGCCTCCTCCAACACTTGCCTCTGATCTGCTACAACTCAAAGGCTAGATGTGCTACAGTCCTAACAATACCTTCCCCTGACAGAAACCTTGTCTCAAGGTTCATTAGCTGGGAACTAGCTGCGTATGGTGTTGGTGTAGAAATCTGGAAAGGTTCCCTTAATAAAATCAGCATCTTACCATATCGAATCCTCGGGTGGCAAGTTGATCCACTGAATTAAACATTGAGTAACCAATCAGGGTGGCTTGGGCATAGCTCGCGTATCTAGTACTGTCACCGGTTCAGTTTAAATCCTCCCTTCTCTATCCAATAAAGGTAATTGTGGATCAGGAACCACTTGAGGTCCCAGGTGTTTCTTGAGTTGACTGATATGAAACACCAGGTGGATCCCCACTTACACAGGTAGTTGCAACCGATATGCCACCATTCCAACTTTCTAAAGAATTCTAAATGGACCATAAAACTTGCTGGTCAATTTCAGAGATTGCCTTAGCCCAAATGCAGCTAGTCGGTAGGGTTGCATCTTTAAATATACCATATCTCCCACTTCATAAGTCCTCTCGCTTCTATTTTGGTCAACATATTTCTTCATCCTTGCTTGAGCTTGTGCCAGATTCTCTTTAATCTGTCTGAGCATTTCCTCCTTTTCTGACAAAAAATCTTGAGCCTCATTGTTTTCTGGTCCAGGAACCAAAACTTCACTTATGACTGGAGGGGAATTCCCATACTATGCCTGATATGGAGTAGTTTTGAGAGATGAATGATATGTAGTGTTGTACCACCACTGGGCTAATGCCAACCAATAATACCATCTTCTTGGTTCAGAGAATGCCATGCATCGGAGATAAGATTCAAGACATTGGTTTAGCCTCTTGGCCTGACCATCGTTCTGAGGATGGTATGCCGTGCTGAATCTCAGTGATACTTTCCCTGCTTTAATGATCTCTTGCCAAAATCTGCTAGTGAAGTTGTGATCCCTATCTGTAACTATTGCCTTTGGCAATCCATGTAACTTGAATAATGTCGGTGTTTTAGAATCAAACTTACGTAAAGATTGTTTGATTCGGGGTGTCTCCAAGACTCAAATCACGCAGAGAGAGCGACACGGGGATTTTTATACAGGTTCGGGCCTTCGCCAGGGAGAATAACAACCCTACTCATGTGTGTATGTATTGAGTATGCTGGATTACAAGATCAGGAGAAAGACTCGAGTGAGACGTCTTATGCTCCTGATTCCTCTATCTTTCTCCTCCTGATGATTCTGCCTTTTATACAGTACTCGGAGTGGGCTGTCGTTTGTCCAGTCGAAAGAGCACCTTAATGCTTCAAATGATGGAGCCGTTACTGAAGATTACTGTGGGAGTAGTAAAGTTCTCACGTCACTAGGCAGTTATCACCATGACAAAGAGTTAAATCGTGCCATTATTCCAGAGAATAATAGCGTAATTGACTGCTCATATCCTTAGATATGGTATAGAAGATTCCCTGATCGACTAGGCCCACATGTCTGTGAGCCCTATCGACTAGAGACTGGTCATAGAAGAACTCACGACCAGGTGGTGTTTGTAGTAAAGCTTACGACTACAGACTGATCGTAGAATGACTCACGATCAGAGGATAGTCGTAGAAAGACTTACGACCAGGGGATAGTCATAGAAAGACTTACGACTATGGGATAGTCATAGAAGGACTTACGACTATGGGGTGGTTGTAGAAGAACTTACAACCTCTAGCTTCTCCCTTATAAATGTCAAGGGGTATACTCAAGAACCAGATGACGGTAATATTATCTATAATAAGAATTACAGATAAATAATTAAATGAGGATTATTAGATCCTCGTCATCTAGCCCCCCAGCTTCAAGTGAAAATAACTTACTTGAAAAAAGAGTCATAGATGATCTTACGACCAGTAGGTGGTCATAGAATAGTGGTTGAAGGAAAAACTCTTCGATCAGTATCTCATTTGACCAGAAATTGACTTGGTCAAGAAGTTTGTAGAAAATCTTACGACTTACAAAGTGGTCGTAGGAGATCTTACGATCACCAAGTGGTCACAGTACTGTAATCGGAAGCAAAACCTTTCTGATTGCTTTTGCATTTGACCAGAAAAAGACTTGGTCAAGAAGGTAATGTCACATGAGGTGTAAAGACAGACTTGGTTTTCTCGAGCAGACAAATTAAAGAATATCAATCGACTCTCATAGACCTGTCTATTGGAGCATTTTCCGAAGCGGCAGCAACCGTTTAGTCGCCACGTCTTTAACTTAGGCGTGCGGTTATAAATACTTACTATGGGTGAGACTTAGGTTTTTTACCTTTCCCCAAATCGCTCCCACTATTCATCAAGCTCTTGCACTCTCCGCCATCGACCAAATCGAGCGTCCTCCTGAAATCTTTCCAAATCCAAATCTCCGACCCTTGAGAAAGATGGCCAGAGCCGCTTTCCAGTGGACCGAATCGGAGAAGGACGCGACCAAGATTAAGGCTCTGGTCGCTACCGAGAAGATCCCCAAGGGGCAGTTCGTGAAGTGGATCGAGGCTGCTAGGCGGCATTGGCCGTCGGGGGAGATTGGATAAATTTTCGTCTTTCAGGCATTCAGTGAGTGTGGCCTTTGATTGTTTGCTCACCCTTTCCTCACACTTGTACTCGAACACTTCGGGGTAGAGTTGGTGAACCTCGTTCCCAATTCCATCACGATGTTAGACGTATTCGTTTACTTGTGTGAGGTCTACCTAGGGATTCCGGCCAACTTGGAGTTGTTCCAGTATTTCTATGGAATGACCAGGCTAGCTAGAGTCGCCGGTAGATGTAGTCTGAAGCTCCACGACGAGAAGTCAAGAGAGTACATTCAGATGTTCACCCGGTCATCGTGGCCGGGATGGAAGAAGAGTTGTTTCTACTGTGAGACGATTAGTGAGGACAGCCTCTCCTTTGCTAGAAGTCCAGCCGAAAAGAATTATTTCTGGGATTCGACTCCCAAGGATCTTGGCCAGATCGCCCCCTACATTCAAGCCATTAAAGACTTGAAGGAAGAGGGGTTTACCGGATGGCACGTGGTGAAGGATTTCATCACGTGCCGTATTAGCCCTCTAAAGAAGAGAGCTCATTCCATGTGGAGGTATTCGGGGCCGCAAGACCGACCAGAGATTACGAGGAGGGTAAGTAAACTTTCAGTTTTAGCCTTCTTTCTGTTAATTTTGAACTTGGCTTATTGAAAGTTTACTTGCTCCTATAGACCTCTTTCAAGAGGAAATTGACGCTCGAGTCAAGTTTATTTGTGAGAAATCCCCGCCACCGAATGTGGTGGCTCCTCAAATCCTGGCGGTCCTATCTGTAGAGGACAAGATGAAGCGCCTAAAGGTAATCAAGAATTGATTTCATCCTTAGGATCTTATGGTCATAAAAAACTTATGACTAGGTACTGGTCGTAGGAGAACTTACGACCAGGGTGTGTCGTAGAAAAACTTACGACCATAGGATCATCGTGGAAAAACTTACGACTGCTTAGTTATATTTCTTTTCTT
The DNA here is from genome assembly GCA_036346405.1 of Phyllostachys edulis. Taxonomy (NCBI): domain Eukaryota; kingdom Viridiplantae; phylum Streptophyta; class Magnoliopsida; order Poales; family Poaceae; genus Phyllostachys; species Phyllostachys edulis. The sequence continues at coordinate 95,147,678 of CM070545.1, read as the reverse complement.
GATTTTTGCAGAAAGTAGGCATGGAAGACCGTCAAGACGACGAAGAAGTCGAACTGATGGTCGTCGGTGTGGTGGCAGAGCAAGTAGATGCTCCTCCGGCCAAGAAGCGTCGGCTCGTGAAAGTCGCCAACAAGGGAGGCACGAGTTCGAGCTCTGCTATTTTGACCACGCCCTTTGCAAAATTTGTTGCAGACATGGCTGCCGCAGAAGAGGCAAGGGCGATCGAAACGAGCATCAATGCTCTCAAACCCAGAGCCCCCAATATTAAGGTACCCTTCTACTACGACAATAAGACTTTCGCAATTTATGCCTCCTGTGGCTTAATCAAGTAACAAGAAAAGGAGAACTGTAAGAGTTTTATGTCTTTTATGAAGAAAACTATTGCACCAGCAGTGCCTGTGGTCGAGGGCAGTGCTACCCTTGAGGTGGTAGAGACAGGTCTCGGCCATCCAGAGAGCCAAGAGACTCAAGGAGCGGTGGCGCTCATTCAAGACCCACGACCAGACGTGGTCGTGGCTGTTTCCATTCCTCAACTCGAGTCTCGACCAGACGTGGTTGAGAAGAAGTAAAAGAAATCTTCCTCAGGGAAGGTTTCTTCGAAATTCAAGATCAAGTCTGACACACGAAAGTATGTAGAAAGGCAAAAGTGTAACAACAGCATTTACCTTTTGCTTTTTACCATTTGACGTGTTTCCCTTTTTATGAACTTAGCCCGACCCCTTTAACCATCAAGGATGTTCCTGTCGAGGATTCCACTATTGTTTCTCCAGCAGTCGGAGAAAAGACAGTGGTGGTGGTCGAATGGTGGTCGAAGGGTGGTCCACCGTTCGAGTGGTGGTAGAAGTCGTTGCTGCCGGAGCAACTACGACCACAGGAGTGGTTGTAGAGGTCGAGGCAAAAAACGGCGCATGATGCTGCGGAGGCATTAGGCCAAGGCGGTGGATTGTTAGGCCATCGCGCCGGTAAGGAAGTCGTCATAGACGTTCCTCCCGGCCCCCAAGGAGGAGTTGGCGTTACCGAATCAGATGACGAAGAATATGCCAACTTCTTTTCTGAGTTCTTCGGCCCGGCTTCCGTTGTGGGGTCTGCTGCTTTCAGATCTCGTGCTCGGGTTCCTCACCCTAAGGACATTCCCAACAGAGGCGATATTTTTAATAACGAGCGTCTCGAAAAGGTGTGGAGGGACCGAGTACCTTGATGAGCTGAAGAATCCTACAAATGTGCTCTCTAAGTTTGCTCGGACGAGCATTAACGTAAGTGCTTGTTATTCAACATTCAATACGTGCCTTTCTCGCTTCTTACTGTCTTTCTTTATGTAGAAAGCTCTACAACAAATTGTCACTGTTGCAAAGTACAACCGACAACTTGTACAGTTGTGACACGAGAAAGCGGTACTATGCGAGCAGGCAGAGAGATGGTAAGCAACTGTTGCTTGTAGTCGTTTATGTTTTGACCACCCGCACAGTGCTTATGGGGATTGTCGTAGGAGATCTTACGACTAGATACTAGTCATAGAAGGACTTATGTGAGAACCCGGGGTATTTAACTTGTAATACTTAACCATCAAGATGATTCAAGCATTACAAATCAAATATCTCGACTCTCGGCGTATTTGTACTTCCCAGAATTGCAGTACACATACCCCATACAAAAATCATGCATAAACTCCATTCAACACATAGAACCGAAGTACAACTAAGCAATTCAAAAGACATACAATATAGAGTTATTACAAAAGGGGCCGACCGGCCAAATAGCAACTAAAGAGTTAGGTAAATAGCGGAAGCAAACAGCCATAAGATGGCGATAAACAAAAGCCAATTAGTGTGCCTTTAACCCACAAGGCAACCAACCGGGCCACCAACCTAGTCGTCAAACCCGCCGCACATCTCGCAAAAGTGGATCCCTTGGGGATCAGCTTCCTCCTCTGCAACAATTAATTTAAGCATAGCAAATGAGTACAAAAATGTACTCGCAAGACTTACGTGTAGGTTAACAGGCCTATACATAGCTACATGCAAGCTTATTTAAGTGGAGGCTCTAGACTTATTTTCAGCATAAAGCAAGTTTTCATTTGCAATAATGTAATAGATTTAAAGCAGTTTTACAATCTGTTTTTATTTGACAAAAACAGTGAGATACAAGTAACAATAATAACAAGACATCCTAGAAGTGGCTAACCCAATAGCCACCACAACAATAGCATGAATTCCCCATTCATACCACCCACATCAAGTTTTAATTAAAGTTCCAAAATGTTGAGTCTAATTCCTGCAAATCCAATCCCAAGCGTGTCCATAACCTAGGACGAGGCTATTCGAATAGTTTGAACCCTGCAGGGGTGTACCAATGTACCCACATGCTAGACCGCCTCTTTTGCCACTAGATTTAGCACACTTCCGAAGGTATGCCAGCAAGGCTAAGTCCTACGAGACATTTCCAATATTGTGTATTAACTACGAGTCGCCTATATGGAAGAAGCCCATATGTTGATACAGAGTCATCAAAGATGCTCACCGCCTTTAAAAAGGACGATGCTCCTCGCAGTGGATAACCTCCACCACTGCTCACCCAAACACACACAAGTTTCTTTTTCAACACAACGCACACAACCACCATGCGAACCGGGGCTAACACACGCCAAAGTACTAAGTCGAGAGAGGTTCCATACGCCTCTCATGTGGTTAGCACGCAATTATGCTTGGTTTTGGTGAAACAAGATGTTCGGTCCTTGTTGACCTAGGCAAGACATTCACACACCCGATATCCACCATCCAACCACTTCCTCAAGTCTAAATCATTTCATTTACACTTTTAGTTTTCAAAATAACATAGCACAAGGTGCTGAACATAGTGTAATAAAATGATTTATGTGATCAAAGTTATCGACTAAGTCGATAACTGCCCAATTCTACCGGTAGCTAAGCATTTCTAAGCATGACACCGAAAAGACAATAAAAGAGCTTAATTCAACCACCAGCTTCTAATTCACCGGCGAGATTAATACCTTATGTTCAGTGGCAGGGGATGAACAATTTAAGGGCAACCATGCAATAGGAATAACTACCTCTAATCGGGAAAATAAACTTTGACACAAAAGCATGCATACATACAATTTGTAAACAAAGTATTAGACTTAAAAGTAATGGGATATTTATGATAAAACTTCTTGCCTTGCTAGGGATTACTCTCTTGCTACAGAGGATCACTCTCGTATACAATAGGATCATCGGAACCTACCGAAAGAATTCAAAAGCACCAGAAGAACGAATAATACCGAAAAGACCCAAAAATTCAATTTTCAACCAAAAATCATGAAAAATTCACAGAAGGTAGAGCATGATTTTAGATGAATTTAGCAACAAGAATTAATTTATTTGGATGTTCTATACAAAAGTTATGGCAGTTTGAAAGTCAGTTTTCTAGAAAATCCAAATAAATTGCTACCGGTTACTGTTCATCCGAAATAATTATTTTGGTGAAAATTTCCAGAGCAGTGGCGCACTTGAAATTTTTATGGTAGGCAGAGCACCACATGAGATGAACAATGGAATTTGATTCACCTCATTTGGAGTTAAGATGAATTTTCTATGATTTTTCAAAGTTATGAAAGTAGTACACAAGTTATATGTAAAATAAGATTTTCAACAATAGTATCATGCTCACAACCTATTCTACAATAAACTGCACTAACAGAGGATTCCAACAAAGTTGAGTTTACTCAATTTGGAGTTACTGCGAAATACATATGCATTTTTGAATTTAAAACAATTTTAGTGCAACAATAATACTAATCCTAAAGTAATTTTGCCAAAAGTGTTTTCTGTAATAGTAACAAGATTCAACCCATTTTTATATTAAAGTACATTTAAAAAGGAAACTAACAAAATTTGAACCATCAATTTTGGAGCTAAAATGAATTACTTATGCAATTTTGAAGTTTAACCAATTTTCAGTTCATAAATAAAGCATTTCGGATTTCATATAAACGTACAATACTTTTTATACCCAGGCCAAGCTAGCCACAATCACTGACCAGGTGGGCCCAATAAAAAGTGCCATTTTCTATTTTCAATTTAAATTCTGGTTAAAATCGACAGGTGGGACCCGCTTGGCATAGACTCGGTCCACACGCATAGTGCATGGACCGCTGGATTACTATGCACTAATGGCCTCGGACCCACATGTAAGTCATTCAAAGAATCAGCTAATCAATTGATTTCCGATAAAGATATGCCATTAACTACTAATCATCATCATTAACTCCTAATTAAACCGCTACAGTGACTATCGGGAAATTCGACAAACGGAGCTCCCGCTCCGCTCACTTGCACGGCGGCTTGCCGGCCCGGTGGTCCACGGCTGCGGGGTCTAAGACCCGGGATGGCATCCTAATAACCCATCGCATCTAATGGTTCCGGTGGAGAGCTCCACGGCGGCCTGTAGCGGCAGCGCACCGGAGTAGGGTGGCGGCGAGTTTCGGCCAACCATGCATGAGCTAACCCGGTGCCAAATTGAGCCAACCAAAGCATGCTTAAGCTACTAGAAGGTCCTAGGAAGCTCACCAAGGTTAAGGAGAGGCCGGAGAAGCTCTGATGTGGCTCAACGCCGATAATGGCCGCGACGGCGGAGGGCTTCACGAGGGGAGAGCTCCCTAGGCAACAAATCCGAGAAATTGTGGTAGGGTAAGCTTGAGAAGATGGAGTAGATGGTGTGAATGCACGGGATTGGAAGCTAACTCACCAGATCGACAACGGGACGATGAATAGTGGCGTTGGCCATCAAAAGGGGAAAATCAAATTCACAAGTTCTTGCGAACGCATTGTTGGAATTAGATGAGGGGAAAACTTGATGGTGTCCTAAGACACAATGTGACGCGCAAAGGATAGGGAGGAACTCATTGGAGGGGAAGATGGCAACCGGGGGTAGTCGTGGGCGCGCTCTGGACGTGCTCTAGAGCACAAAATGGAACCAAGAGCTACAAGCAAAATGAGGGGCTCGCATGCATTAGCAAAAATGGAACCAGCATCGAAGATAGAGTTGAGAGGAACCAATGTACTGGAGCTCACCTACGCAAGGAGCCGACAATGGCGTCCTCCTCCTCTCGGTTGTGAGGAGAAGTGAGCAGAATGGAGGGGGAAGAGGGGGTTTTGAGTAGGGCAATGGACGGAGAAAGAGGCGGCGTTAGCCGGGGATGCTCGGGGATAGGTGGAAGAGGGCGGTGGCTCATGGCGTGACCTGGCGGAGACGGAGGCACGGCAGAGCGGCGCAGGCACATGGCGTCTCGAGTTCTCAGGCGACGCAGGAGGTAGGGATGGAATCGACTGAGGGACCCAAATGGGCAACAAACACAACACGGCGCGCGCGCAAGGGTGGCTCGGTGCGATGGACTGGTTCTGCCGGGACCGTTCGATGTTGATCGGATGGCTATCGTTGGGCGCGGTTAGTTGGTCCAGCCAAGACGAGTAGTGTGGTCGGTTCAATAGTGTGTGGCTCGGGCCAGATGAACAGTACTGAGCCCGAGGTTTAAAACTGATTTGACCAAACAAAAGTCAGGTTTGACTAGGGCTTTATAATTAGAAATAAATTTCCTAAAATCCCGAAATAAATTAGGGGGCTTCCTGGGACAACCTAGTTCCCAAATAAAATTTGAAAACCTACTGGTCAAGTTTTAATTTGCGTAATTTAAATTCAAACTTAGAAAAGATTATTGATTTGAGTTTGAATTTTTTGAGGGTTAAAACTATCCCCAAAACTTTGGGAAAAATTATATTATTCATGATAATTATTATATTATTTGAATAAAATATTTCCAGATGATTATCACAAGTTTTTGTTCCTGCGTTCTTTTGGAACTTCAAATTGAGTTGTATGTTTTCTTTGATTTCCAAAATTTCAAATGCAACAAATTATACAAATGCTGCAGAAAAACCAATGCATGTTCAAAAGTTTTAAATTCTCCTTATTTTTATACATTTGAAATACAAACCCAAGACTTGGGATGTTACAACTTACGACCAGGGATTTGTCGTAGAAAAACTTACAACTAGGTACCGGTCATACAAAAACTTACGACCGCTTGTTCTATGCTCATGTCTTCTCTTCTCTTCTGTACGTTCAAGAGCGACGAGAAGACCTTAGCTGATTCACTCGACTTTGAGAAAGCCGAGACGAAAAAGCTAAGTGAGAAGAACAAAGACCTTCTGAATAAGCTTCAGGAGGCAAACTTTGCAATTAAAAAGTTGTAGGGACTAATAAATGGTAAGTGTCGAACTTAAGACCGCTTACGACCTTCTTTTCTTTTTCTAACTCTAATTCCTTTTCAAAAAAAGAGGTTAAAGTGGGGAAGCTCATAATCGAGGTCAAAGAAAAGACTTTGGTTCTTCACGAGGTTACCCGCATCGCCAAAGAAAAAGATCGAGAGGTCCAATTGTGGGAGGAGTGCTATATAAAGAGCACTGCCTCTCACCACGATGAAGTCAAGAAGTTAGATTCTCGACTAGCAGGTAAGCACGTCTTTACCTGTGATCAGTTTTGTTTTCCTTTCGAGGTCATTTTATCTGACTGATCTTATTCTTTTCAGAGCAAGTAGTCGAAATAAAACGACTCCATGAGGCTTCGACTCGTATTCAGGAGGAGATGAAGTCGATGTAGATCAACCTTTAAGACAACATTTCTCTTCTGAACAACGTACTCGGTGGGCTTCATGCTGAGGGGATCACTCCTCGTGAAGACACGATGATTGCTCACTCGAGTACTATTTGTGATCAAGTCGGAACTTTGTAAGAGTTGGTGACCACTCTAAAGACCAACCAAGCCGATTCGATAAAAGAGGAGGTCAAGGGCACAATAAGTTTTGTTTTGGCAAAACTTAAGGCTTATGACCCTAATCTTAATCTGTAACCAATTAAAGCTGACTTCGACTGCTCTGAAACATAAGCGGAGCGGTTGATAGAGGAAATGTAGTCGATCGGCGAGGAAGACACGGAGGAGATGCAAATAGCATCTCCCTCGTCAGAGTAGTCTGTATTTGAAACCAGTAAAGACAAGTTTTTGTTGTTGGTATATATAATCTTTTCTTCTTCTTGCAAATCATCATGTCGAGTAGTTAGTAACTCATAAGATAATGAATGGAAAAAGAGATTAAGACTAAGAATTGAAGTCATATTGATAACTTTATCTTAGCCCCCAACTATTTGCTTGGTTTATTTAGATAACCAAGTAAATAGTGTGAAATGAGTTTTCTTAAAAAGAGAGAGGTTTATCTAACTTGTAGTTTTTCGATCACGATTTTCTCGCACTTGTCGAAAGTGTAAGAACAAGCCGACACTAGGAAGTTCCTTCTAGTGGGCAGGACCACATGTAGAAAGGAAAGGCTTTGACTAGGTGATGTTACCTTCTCTGACCAGATTAATCAAATCAAGAACGGTCAACTTGAGTTAGGCAAACGTCTAGAGTACCTTAAAAATTCATTCAACTTATTCCAGTGCACTCGGTAGGTTTGCTCTGGTAGCAAGAGTTAGAAATAGGACGGCGCTAGGAAGTTCCTTCTAGTGGGTAGGACCACGTGCAGAGAGAAAAGCCTTCGACTAGGTGTTATGTCTTCCTCCGACCAGTTGAAACAAAATGAGTTTACTAAAAGTAGTCAAGCAAATTAGAAAAGAGTACTCTGCTTAGTTTATTTTTCAAAAATTAATGAATAAATAATCTAAGATACTAAGAGTTGGCTTGAAAATATTTCGACCATGTGAGTTGAACCTAAGTCCTTTGTGTTGCCAGCAAAAGGGGGGAACGAGTCGACACTAGGAAGTTCTTTCTAGTGGGCAGAAGCACGTGCAGAAAGGAAAGGCTTCGACTATGTGATGTTACCATCCTTTTGACCAGTGTAAAGGAAAACTGAGTGCTAGTCGTAGAAGGACGTACGACCAGGGTATTGTTGTAGAAAAACTTACGACTAGGCTCTGGTCGTAGAGAGACCTACGACCAGGGAATGGTCGAAAAATTATCAAAGCGCTACTCAAATAAAGAAAATAAAGATAGAAAGAACCTGATGCTATATTGTAGGGTTGGTCGGTTACACATAAAATTTGCGTAACTGGTTGATTGATGAACCACGGAGGTCCTGATTTGGCCCGATCTTTCGATAAGAAGATAAATTCGGTAGTAGTCACTCAACTCTCGATCCTGACCACGAACTCATAAGGCCCGAAAACCACACAATCGCTGAAATGCTCAACAAGTCGTTATCAACCGTTCATAAAATACCCAGATGACCTGATCACGAAGATCAATTCCTGCATACACCAAAGAAGCATGCAAGAACGAGATAAATAGCAATCTGAAATTGCAAATAGGATTGAAATATATGATTTAAGTTGGGATTTTGAAGCGGTATTATGGTTGGTCTAGTCGACACCAGCCAATACACGAAGTTGCAACGAACCTAACTTTATCCAAGAAAACTAGAAGCGTACGGCCTCCTTAAATAGGGGAGGGGGAGCCACACAAAAGTAAGAAATAGGGGTTGGTACTATTCAAAGCACTGTTCACAACATAAATAGTGCCTTGTAAATAGTACGGGCTACCTAGGGTGGTGCCTTCCCTCTGGCCCAAGCATTACAAGGCCCAATTTGGCCCAAACAGGTGACACAACACCTTCTTTTGTTGATTGCGGTGCGTACATAAGGAATTTGGAGGTGAGGCTAGATCTGTTGGAAATAGGACGAGATATGCTTTCCATAAAGTACTCGTGGACCTCAAACGGACTCCGTATGTGAAAGTTATGCACATTTGAAGTCGGTGCTATCTCCGGAGGCCAAATCGGATTCCAGAAAGTGTCCCACTGGTACTCTTACTTGACTTGGAATGTGGGGACCTTCCTTGTACCATGACATGGAGTAGCGGTTGTATCTGGAGGGTTGATGTCCTCATCATCGATGTTCCAGGAATTAGAGAGAATTCGACCGTCTTCCATTGCTAGTCGTACCGAACTTGGTTGCATGACTTCGACGACAGTGTAAGGACCTTCCCACTTGTGGGAAAGCTTGTTCTGATTAGATTGGGATTGAATTTTTCTCAATACCAAGTCACCTACAGCAAGGCTGCGAGGATGGACCTTACGATCGTAGTATTTGCACAGGATTTGTTGGTAGACTGCTGAACGGATTAAGGCTTGATTTCTTCGAGCCGGTTAATGTCATCCGCTCGAAGTTGTTCCTGGATTGACTCGTTGAAAGTTTTGACCCTTGCTGACCTGATCTTTAGTTCTGGTGGAAGCATGGCTTCGACACTGAAAACTAGGAAAAAAGTTGTTTCACCTGTGGCCCGACTAACAATCGTACGAACTGCCCATAATACTGAGGGTAATTCTTGTACCCAAGCCCCCGAGCGCTTGACAAGCTAGTCGAAGACTCGAGTTTTGATTCCCTATATTATTTGGCCATTTGCTCTTTCGACTGCCCCATTGCTTTGAGGATGGGCAACAAAGGCGTAACACAACTTGGTACCCAACTCGTCGCAAAATTTTTGGAATTTTGCGTTCGAAAATTGCTTAACATTATATGTGATTATTCGACTTGGGACACCAAACCAAGTGATCACACTTCTGATCATGAACCATTTTGCTGCTTCCGTGGTTATCCCGGTCACAGGTTCGGCTTCGATCCACTTTGTGAACATATCAATAGCCACAAAAAGAAACTCGAAACCTCCTGAAACTTTTGGAAACGGTCCTAGGATATCGAGACCCTAGGTTGCAAAAGGCCAAGATAGAGGAATTGTTCATAATGCCTAGGCCGGTTGGTGTATTTGCCTGCTATGAAACTAGCATTGTACATATTTCTTAACCAACTCTTTGACATCGTAGAAAGCTGTTGGCCAGTAAAAACCTTATCGGAAGGCTTTTCCAACCAACGTTCTGTGGGAAGCATGAGTTCCACATATGCCCCCGTGAATGTTGTGAAGGAGGTTTAGTCCTCTCTACGATATGCATCGCATGAGTACCCCTTGAGTGCCTCGTTTATAGAGGACTCCTTCGACCAAAATATACATTTTGGCCTTTCGGGATAAGCGATTGTAACGCCCCGACCTGGGAGGTCTCCATAAGCCTAGCTGCAACAGGACCCAGGAGGTCCTATCACGGCTAAACCAGGAGATCTCCAAGTCTGGGCAGCGACCTGACCAGAGGCTCACCCGAGAGATCCTCGAAGTCCTCCCGGAAAGTCCATCAAGACCTCCTAGGAGGTCCAGTAGGACCTCTCGGAAATCCTCCAGGACCGTCCAGGAGGTCCAGGAGAGTCCCTGAGGAGGTCGTGGAGCCAAGGGGCAAGCCCGAAGACCTCCCACGGCCAGACCAGGGGAGGTCGTGGAGGGCTGCGGTCTCCTCAAGACCTCCCATGATCAGACCCGAGGGTGGTCGTGGAGGGTCGAGGCTACCCTAGGACATCCCACGACCAGACCCGAGAGTGGTCGTGGAGGACTGGGATCACCCATGCTCCTCTATGTGAACCGAGCTAGTCCCAAGGATCAACCGCTAGCTCTTCACAGCATACACAGTGGTAACATAACTTCAACAAAAGCTTTATTAATAACAATAAAGTTGATTACAAGGGGAGGCTTACAAGCCGACCAACCAAAACACAGTAGAAGATAAACAATAGGCCACCCGATACACCACAGGCAATCGGCTGGAGGGCGCATCCTAGCCGGTCCAGGACCACTTGGTCCACAGCAAGATCTCCTTAGGCTTCCATTCCTGCTCAAGATTAGTTTCAAGAAAGAGTGAGCACAACAACCGTGCTCGCAAGTTACACCCGTCAATTAACAGAATGACATGCATAATTGATATATCAAAGGAAGGCATATTAGGGTTGCTTTGCGTAAAGCCAAGTTTGTTTCAAATACAAGTACTAAGTTTCAAGGCAGCTATACCACAACTAAAATTCATTTTGCAAGTTCTCTTTTTCAATTGGATAACATTCATCACAATGTGTGAAGGATACCCTCCTGACACATGGCTTCCCGTCCAATCCCCATTTGGATAGCAATCGAAAACCATTTTTCGCAAACCTTTTGAAACCCAAAACCAAGATCTAACTTTAAGTGACATTGCCAGCATGTCCATGACCACAGACACGGCTATTCAAATAGTTTTACACTCTGCAGAGGTTGCACACTTTACCCACATGACATGAATTCTCTAGTTTGCTTGGCATCCGTCGATACCACCTCACACTTCCTTTGGTGAGAGGTCTAGAGCACATGACAAGGCCTTTACAATGCACCATTCCACCGTAGTCCACCCTACTCTAAGGTTTCGCCCCTTCTGGGCCCCCTATTGAGCTAGTGGGAATTACATAGTCATAAATGACAGGCCATAAAAGACCACCCACACCCCAGCTAGATCAACCGCGATGGAACTTTGCAAATTATTTGGCCAGGTACCGCCATACACAGGACATGTGGTTGCACGATGAGGCATAGCCCATTATGGGCATAGAAAGAGGTGGCTCAAAGACCGGTCCTTAACTAACTTGGGCGACAATCCTCAACCCTGGGGCATCGGATCACACGACCCCCGTGCATAGACCTGCACCAACCAAACAACCAGCTTCGCCCAAGTCCAAATCATTTTCCATTGCTCATTGTGTAATCAAGACATTTATAAAATCTCCATGGCACACCAATGCCACGGCCTAGCACAGCCTCCGTGACACACCAATGTCATGGCCAAAATCATTTAAACAAGTGATATTTTTGGCCGAAACTCCCCAAATCAAGATTTTGGTCTAAGCAAGACTAAGCATTCATTTTTCAAAAGCCTCGGGTCCTCACTATTGTAAGAACCAGATTTTATCTAGGGTGACAATGGGATTGGTTCAACATAAACAGTGGCCATACAAAGGGATCAGGTATAGCTATGAACCGAAAGATAGGCATTGAAATAACTTAGTAAAAGTAAGCATGCATACATCACTGAAAACAACATAAGTATCTTGAAGTAATGGGTGCAATATGATCAAGAGTGTAACTTGCCTCCTGCTTGAAGGCTTTACAGGTTCACTGCCTCATAGAGCTCGGACTCTCCAAGGATGTCGAGGTCTACACGTTTAAAGAAACTCAAAATCAAATAAAAACCAAAAGGAGATTCAACCAAACTTCAAATAAACATTAAATAAGAACCACGGAAGGGTTTGGCGATTTGGAGGAGGTCCAAGGTGTTGGCCGAAGGAGGTCTGATGAATTGGAGAAGAGGTCCAACGAACTTGGAAAAAGGTCCAAGAGCTGGTCGGGTGAACCAGAGGGTGGAGTATGAGGAAAAAGGTGAAGGAGGAAGGGTTGCTCAAGCTTATATTGCCAGAGTTGCTGGGAGGTCCAAGGGCACATGAGGTCAAGAGCAGGTGTGGGAAGAGATGGAAGCAGGTGAGGAAAAGTGGGAGCTAGTACAAGAAGTGACACAAAGATAGCACAGTTATTGCAAAAACGATGGTAGTATTTAATGCGACACAACAGACATGACATGTGGGGAGACTCCCATGCGCAATGACTGGAGGAAGATGTCACAGCCTGGTGCTCATTAAGGACACCCTCAGCGAGCTAGGACGTTTGTGCAGCACCAGTACCAGCGCTCAGAACCTCCTGGTGCCCTTAGTACATCTGCAGTAGTACCCCACCCGCCCTCTCAGGGAGTTCGCACCTTTGACAGCAGCAGCAGTGGTAGCACCAGCAGCCAGCAGCCCAAAAGCATCAAGTTTGCCGAAGGTATCCAGTGCTTCAACTGCCATCATTGGGGTCATTTCGCCAACAACTGCCCTTAGCATCACCCGCGAAGCAAGTCCCTCCCCAAGCTTCAAGTCAAGCTGCCAGAGCTCCAGTTCCTTCTGCAAGAGGCCAAGTGAACCAAGTCGCTGTGGAGCAAGCCCAGCCAGCTCAGAACTCCAATCCTAGTAACTGTGTAGCGTCTGTTGTGGTTTTGCCTCACTCAAAAGAGGAAGTAGTTGGAAGAGTGAGCAAAACCCGTGTTCCCCCAACCTATTCTCTAGTCAGCCCGAATCTCGGGGTCGAGATTCCCTTTAAGGGAGTAGGTTTGTTACATCCCGTTTGTCTAGAGTTTTTGAAAATTTTCAAAATAAAAAGAACCATTTGGTTTTGATGAGAATTCAAAGCTTAACTTGAGATTTTAAAAGAACTTTAAATGACTAAACAAAACTTTAACTAAATCGGTTTGGTTTCTTTTGGAGTTTGCTGGAGTTTTTCCTTTTCTCTGTTTGTTCCATGCTTTCCCATGGCCCAGCTCTATCTTTCTTCTTGGGAAGACCTCCCTGGTGCTTGGACTTTCCCCTAGTTCAGACATCCTCTTAATCTCTCTAGGCCTCCCCTTGTGCCCTTTGCTTGGACTTTCCTTTAGTCCAGACCTCCTTCAGACCTTTTTGTTGGTTTGAATCTCTTTGGGGTTCAGACCACCTCTTCGTTGGTTTGAATCTCTTTGCGGTTTAGACCTCCTTTCGGTCCAAACCTCCTTCTTCACTTGAACCTTCTTTGTGTTCATTTGAACCCCTCTGTGTTCAATTGGACCTTCCGTGTGTCCATTTGGACCTCCCTGTGTCCCTTTGGACCTCCCTGTGTCCTTTTGGACCTCCCTGTGTTCTTTTGGTCCTCCCCGGGTCCGTTTGGACCTCTTTGGCCCTTCATCTTGGCCGTCAAGACCTCCCTCGGGTTCATCCTGACCATCAAGATGTCCGTTGGCTCCATCTTGACTGTTGGGATCTCCCTTTGCTTCATCTTAACCGTTGGGATCTCCCTTGTGTTTATCCTGACCGTTGAGATCTCCCTCGCATTCGTCTTGACTGTTGGGATCTCTCTTGTGTTGATCTTGACCGTCAGGACCTCCCCCTTGTTTGGATCGGAGGGCCTAGACCTCCCTTTTGTTTGGATCACACCGCTCATCTGTCTTTTCCTCTCCCATCGCGTAAGCGCGCTTAGTCCGAGTCGCCCGATCGAGTTTGGACGGCCCAATTGGGAGTGAAGCGTTTGGTGGTCCAAACGTTCGTATCCCTTTTGGATTGCCTGATCCAAATCGGACGGCCCCGCTTCACCACGCCTTGCTTTGTTCCTCAGGACCTCCTCGTCCTCAGGATCTTTTTGGTCTTTTTGCAAAGACCACCCCCGTGGTCTTTTGCAAGGTCCACCCGCTCTAGGTCTGCGACCTCCCCCTTTTTGTCGTTTTGCTGCGACCTCCCTCCAGGTCTGCGACCTGCCCCATTTTGTCGTTTTGCTGCGACCTCCCTCCAGGTCCATGACCTCTGCCTTTTGTCGTTTGCTGTGACCTCCCGTCGGTCACAACCTCCCTCTTGAGTCACGACCTCCCTGTTGGTCGCGACTGGTCTTTTTGCAAAGACCACCCTTTTGGGTTCTTTTGCAAAGACCACCCTCTCAATCTTTGCTGGTATTTTTGCAAAGACCACCCTCGTGGCTGGATCTTCTCCCGACCTGTTGGACCTCCTCCCAACGAGTCGAGCCCCTTTTCTGAGAGCCCGTTCCTTGTTTTTTATATATATTCTTTGCTGGTTGTTCCGAGTTGGTTTTAGTTGAAGTCACTGGAGCTTTAGCATTGTTCCTCCCCTTTCTGCTCATCCCGTGTTTTCCCTGGCTTTGTCTTTTGTGGTTTAGACCCCCTGTGAGGTTTAGATCTCTTTTGAGGTTTAGACCTCCTGTGAGGTATTGATCTCCTGTGTGGTTTAGACCTTTCCTTCGAGGTTTGGATCCCTTTTCGGGGTTTAGACCTCTCTGCTAGTCTAGACCTCCCTTTTTGGGTTTAGATCTCTCTTTGGAGTTTAGACCTCCCCGTTGGTCTAGACCTTCCCCTTGTGGTTTAGACCTTTCCTTTTGAGGTTAAGACCTCCTCTTGGTCTCGACTTTCCCTTTGGTCAGGACCTCCTTGTCCTTCGGACCTCCTCCCTTGAGCCTCTTTGTCCCTAGGACCTCCCCATGGTCTTTTTGCAAAGACCACCTTTGCGGTCAGACCTCCTCTTGAGGTCACGACCTCTGGTCTTTTTGCAGAGACCACCCTTGCGGCCATGACCTCCCTTGTGGGTCACGACCTCCCCTTCGACCTCCATCATTGCCATTACAAAAGTTTGTGCGCATTAAATGCTGTCACCTCGACCTTGACTTTTTCCTTCTCTTGTCTCCCCCTTTACCTACTCTAGTCCTTTTTCGTACCATCTGGCAGTGTGCCTTTGCCCCAATACGTTGAATCTGGTCGCTCCATCTTGGTGGTGCTCTATTTCTCCTTCCTCTACAAATAGAGCACCTAGAGCAACCACTTCCTCCTTGTTCTTCACTCAAACCTCTCCGCACACCTCTCTCTTTGTTCTGATGAGCTCTCCAAGCTCCTCTGGTTCGAACCTCCTTGGGTTTGGACCTCCCTTTCGCTTGGATCTCCTTCTTTGTGGACCTCCCCTTCTTTTTTTGATTCTAGTTGAGTTCTTCCTGGTTCTTATTTGGAGTTTCGTTATTGATTTGGTTTCTTTACAAACGTGTAGATCTTGGTTTCGTTGGGGAGCTCGAGGATCCAGCAACCTTCTCAGAAGACCAACAGCTCATCACCGAAGGCAAGTCGTGCGACCTTTGATCATCTTGAACCTATTTCTGCAAAAATATTTCGTTTTAATATAACTTGCATTGCTAAGTTGTATAAAAACTGGTTTTGGGCATAGTTACTTCCCTACTTGAGTTTATGCCTCCTTGAATATTTGTGCTAGACATGTTGACATGTTTTCCTTGGACACCTTAGGATGGGTATTGTTAGTTGGTCTCTTATTGATATTGCCAACATGGGTATCGTGTTTGCTTAGGCATGCTTAAATACACGTCGTTCTCACCATGAATCATCACTGTTAGCTTACCCCCAGCGCACTGGTTGTGGCTTGTGTAGTAGCGGCCGGTGTAGCTGATTAAAATGAAGTGTGGTCCTGTGTGAGGCCACGACATTTGTTGTCCCTTTAACTAAAACTTTGTTGTGCCAAGGACTGGGTGGTCCTCTGGCCGGGTTGAACCCAACAATGATAATTTTGTAACTGAGCTATGAATCCGTGGCATTGCCATTGCTAATAAAAGGTGTGTGCCCCGACTGGGGTGGTCTTTGGGCTGGCTTGAACGCAAAACCGTTTTATGCTCGGACGAGTGGCCTGTGGTATTGGTGAGTGCTCCGGAGTTGGTGCTCTGGGGTCACATTGGGTTTGTGGTTGGTCTCGCCTGAGCAGCCAATTAAGAACTTAACCTTGTGAGCCATTGATTTGGGCCTTGCTGTGCAACCACATGTCCAGGATGGAGTGGATCTGGCCAACTAATTAGCAATGTGATGTATTGGTTCTATTTTTTGAGGGTGCGTGCTGATTCACAAGGTGCAAGAGGGGGCCACTGGGTGCTATACGCAAACTAGTATGGCGAAACCTTAGCGAGCAGAACTGATCTAGAACAGAGCTTTGTAAAGGCCTTGTCATGAGCTCTAGACAAATTACCTTTGGCAGTGAGTGGTGGCATTGACAAATGCCAAGTAAACTAGAGAAATCATGTCATGTGGGTAAAGTGCACAACCTCTGCAGAGAGTAAATTTATTCGAATAGCCGCGTCCTCGGTTATGGACATGCCCGGAGATTTCGAACGAGGGGTAGACTTTCAAAAAGCAGTCTTGTGGTGCTCTAGAGTGGGTGCTCCAGAGAGGTCTTGGTTGGTGTCGTGGGAGAGGTCTTGGCCGTGGGTGCGACCAGGTCCTCGGGAGTGGTCTTGGGAGTGAGCTGGTGCTCACGATCTCCTTTGAAAACAAATGTACTTATGTATATCCCTTTTAACTTGAGATTTGCAATCTACTTATGATATTCACTATCAAATATTGCTTTCTGCAAACTAACCCTATAGCTCTCTGTTGTCTAGCCGTGCATAAATATTATTAGCATACATTTTCCCCATGTCTTGTTGAGTACATTCAAAGTACTCATGGCTTGTGCCCTCTGTTTTAATCAGCAGAGGAGAGAGATCCAGGAAGTCTTGTGCTCTATGATGGGGACCTCTTTTGAAGACCTTGCACATAGGAGACGTCCTCCACTCGGTAGCTTGTGGGCTTGCCGAATGGCCTTCACATGTTTTATGTTCTTACTGCAGGTTCTCTTTTGAGTTGTAAGCCCACGAGCAACCTTGTAAAAACCTTGACCTTAAGGTCTTTTACTAATAATATGTGTTAATTTGTCTGCTTCATCTTTTGTGCTTCTGGTATGGTTTTGATTACACCAATTATTGAGTCTGTGCGAGCTAGCCAATCTGATCCTAGGACTAGCTCATGGTGCACAGAGGCTACGACCTTCAGGCGGTCTTGGAAGACCTCCTGGTGGACCTTCGAGTCCTCCTGGGGAGGTCCTGGAGACCTCCTGGTGGTCTTGGGAGACCTCCTCGGGTGGTCTTGGAGGACCTCCCAGACCTCCAGGTGGTCCTGTCGGACCTTCTGGTGGTCCTGGGAGATCTTTCCAGGAGCTCCTGAGACAGGTCCTCACACATTAAGCTAATGAAACAAAGTCTACTAATCAACTCTAAATAAAACAAAATAAGCGCTAACTTTGTTCACTTCCACCACTACAAAAAGGCTAAAACTGGACACCTGATCATAGACGGTTGACCAAAACTATTTGTATTAAACACAATCACAGACGGTTTTGGTTTAGCGACCGTCTATGTTACTTTCTGCACTAAGAACCGTGTGTGAAGAGGTAATATCACATACGGTTTATGTTAAAAACCTTCTATGATACTTCACAGACGGTTCTGAAAAAGAACCGTCTGTGACATTACCAAATATCACATACGGTTCTTGTTCAAAACCGTCTGCGATACGTCACAGACGGTTTTCAACATGAACCATCTGTGACTTTCCATCCTCTTCACAGACGGTTTGTATTAAAAACCATCTATGATAATCTCATTTATTGCAGACTCGACCCTCACAGATCGATCTGTCTTAAATTCCTGCTCTGTTCTCGCTGCTGTTGCTGGAGGTGGGGCTTTGAGGCGATTTGGTGAAAAGAGACCGCAGATTTGGTAATTTATTCTTGACTACTGATGGTTGTACGTAATTAATTTGTTCCTTCATTTATATTCTGATCTAGCTTGGTAAAGAGAGAATTGAAGATGGTTTAGATCGGTAAAGAGAGAATTGAAGATGGTTTAGATCTAGCTTTTTGTGTTGTTTTGCAAGTGTTGGCTTCTTGCCGTCTGAAGTTAGGCATAGACTATCTATAATGTGTTTGTGATGAACAATCTGACCCTAGGGTGCATTGGTGTTTTTTCAGTTCATTAGAAATACATATTTCAAATGACATATCAAAAGTTGCATCTATAGTATACTAATTAATTAATTCAATATTTAACACCAAATTGTTATATGCGTCGCGTAGATGGACCGAAGCTGAATGTACACTGGCAACCGTGTGAGTGAAGAGTGCATTAATGGCGTGTCTACTTTTACAAGAGCTGTCGAGGAGGATATGTTGAATAAGGGGGTGGAATATATGTACTGTCCATGCATTGACTGCGAGAATCTGAAGATGTTTAAGAACCGAGCGCAGATCGAAGCACACTTCATTCGAAGGGGTTTCAAAAAGGGTTATACACGTTGGACAAGTCACGGTGAAGAGCAGTTTATACAGAAAGGTGGTAATAACGACTTCGCCGACGTAGTCAACGATATGCCGCCGGATGATGTCGATTGTGATTTCGATTCAGATAGGCTGCGCGATGACAATCTAGATTAGATCTTCGCGATGCAGAAGGGAACTGTGATGAGAGGGAGCATGTTAAATTTCGGGGCTTGATGAAGGACTCGGAGAAACCTTTGTTCCCGGGATGCAAGCCAGAATACACAAGATTGTCATCCGTGCTTGAACTATTGAAATTGAAGGCAAGCAACGGTTGGTCTGACAAGAGTTTCACGACGTTGTTAGGTCTCTTAGCGGACATGCTTCCAGAGGGAAACAAGTTGCCCAAAATCACCTACAAAGCCAAGAAGGTTCTTTGTCCATTGGGAATGGAAGTAGAAAGAATACATGCATGTACAAACGACTGTATCCTCTACCGTAACGAGTATACAAACATGCATGTATATCCGGTGTGCAACGCATCCCGATACAAGCATAAAAATCAATCAGATGACGGTGAGGGAATCGAGGTGAAGAAAGGACCTCCTGCTAAGGTGGCGTGGTATCTTCCTGTAATTCTCCGTTTGAAGTGGTTTTTTGCGAACCCAAAGGATGCAAAATTGCTGCATTGGCACTCGGAGGAACGTAAAAATGACAGAAAACTAAGACACCTTGCTGATTCCACCCAGTGGAGAAACATCGATAGGAGGTTTGCAGACTTCGGTGTAGAACCGAGGAATATAAGGTTTGGATTGAGTACAGATGGAATGAATTCTTTCGGTAACATGAGCAGCCGACATAGCACTTGGCTCGTGACTCTCTGTATCTACAACCTTCCTCCTTGGTTGTATATGAAGCGAAAGTATATTTTGCTGTCGATACTTATCCAAGGGCCAAAGTAACCTGGGAATGATATTGATGTGTACCTAGTACCATTGATAGAAGATATAAAAATACTATGGATTGAAGGGGTACAGGTATGTAACATCCCAATTTTCTAGGCTTTAAAAATCCTTTTGTTTAGTTAGTAGTTGAAAATTCATCATTTGGATTTATTTGAATTTAATTCAAAAGCTTAACTTGGAATTTTAGTACCAAAACAATTTAATATAACTAAAGTCAACATCAATAATGGTCAAAACTATTTTATTTGGACTCTATGTACTTGGATATAATTCCTAGATTTTTCTAGAATTTTTCCAAGTTTATTTGCTATTTTCTATTGCTATTTGGAATTTCTGCTATTTTCTAAAAAGAGAAACTAATATAAAATCTCATATTTGTCTTGGCCTCATTTCCTTTCGGCCCATTCCCCTTTGGCCTTTTCTTTCCACCGGCGGCCCGCTTCCATTTCCGCGTTGGCTCAGTTGAGCGTTGGCCTGCTCATGTTGTTCTCAGCGCCGAAGCCTAGCCGCCTTTTCCTTTTCTCACCCGAAAACGAGACGGCCATTGCCTCGCCTTTCTCTCTGACCCGTGGGCCTGCGTTTCCACATCAGCATCTTCCTTGTCTCAGCGCTGGACACCTTCCGTTGCAGTGTTCGTGTCCGAGTTGTTTGGGCGTCGTGCTCCTCTCAATTTCCTCCTCTCCAATGCTTTATAAGCCGATCCCTCCGCGTCAATTTCTTCGCGTCACCCTCCTCACCCAAAACCCTAAGGCGCCGCCTCAGGTTCGTCATTGTGTTGCCGCAATTTGGCTGAACAACCAAGCGCTGTCGCAAGCTCTTTGTTGTCAGATTGCTCCGCCATCTTCGGTCCTCCGGTCGTCCTGAGCTCCTCCCCGAGTTCCTTGTGCCTCCGTTGCTCTAGTGCTCTCTTCGTTTAACTTCGGGTGCCTGTGTATCACCATTCGCATCGACAACCGTGGAGCTCACCGTCGCCATCATCTCGTCGCCGGAGTCGCCCAGCCACCACCATCAGTGCATTCCTCTACTCCTCGGGGATTCATTTTGCCAATCCATCGAAGCTCCTTTGCCAGCCATCGCCGTCGACGTTGTCATCTCCACCGCTGCCCATGTCTTCCCTATCCTCCCCTTTGGTTCTATCTCTTTGCTGATGTGGCAAGCCACTTCATCATCCATGTCTGCGCCACCTCAGATTTTTGGTCCATGTGGCATCCGCGTGTGAGTCTAGTCAAAGCCATATGGCACGTCCAAGTCTCCACCGATCCAAAGAGTCCAAGAATCCATTCCATCGTGCACCAAGGCAATGACCAGTGGGTCCCACAAATCAAATTCAATTTCCTTTTATTTCTTTTCAGCCGAAAAACCCTAGTGACGTTAGCTGACGTCATAACTCCTTTTTCCTTTGGAAAAATAATTCAGTAAGTCATGAAATTATGATTTTCATTATTTCATGTGATTTCAAACTTCCAAAGGCCATATCTTTTGCATATGTACTGCAATTGAGTCCATTCAAATTTCTAAATTCATCTAAATTCGAGATCTATTTATCTGAGATTTTTATTTAATTTTTAGAGTTTGTTTTGCCTCTATTATTTATTTGTTTTGTTTATTTGCTTCGTTTGCGAGTAGACATTGATACTTCGGGGAACTTTGAAGAAGAAGGAGTGCCTCAAGAGCAAGATCAGTACCTAGACCTATTCCAAGGTAAGTTATACCTTTGATCATATTGAACCTAGTTTTCAAAATACTTTGATTCAAATTACTACATTTACTATAAGTATTTATTTAAATGCCTTTGGGTGTAGTTATTAATCCAATTTGTTATATCCACCTTTGTCTATTGTTATGTCATAATGTTTTGTCACCTTAGACTGGTTCATTCTTTAGTTGGTATTATCGTAGCACTAACGGGGGTTGGTTAGATACGATTAGATTGCTTAGCCATGCCACGAGTCATCATCTCATGTGAGTTGCAAATATAAACCTGACTAAGTGATTATGCAACTTTGTGATAAAACTGTGTGTACTGTGTGCTATTACTCGTTGATGGCATGTATTGCACTTAACCAACTGGGTGGTAAAGGATTTAGATTGAGGCAAGTGGTGGACATTCAGATATGGTGGAGCTGTGTGCATAGGAATAATAATCTGTGTGACATAGTTAGAAATTGAAAGTCTTGCCTTGGTCAATTAAGGACTTAACTTTGTGCGCCACTGAACTGAGCCTTACGTACAACCACATGTCTGATGGGACGGGCCTAACTTCGTAAGTTATGGATTCTTGACTTTGATTACTCATGTAGTAGCTTAGGCTGTGTGCATGGGATGGTTCGCCGCTTCCCTGTCCTACGATGTGTGTCAGACTGATTTCCTGTGTGGGGTTAAGTCTGGTGGTAATGCACATCGGGAGTATCAATGTTTGCGATGAAGTTTCTGAAACGTTTTGTTATGATTAGTGCTAGCTACACTAGTTGCATCGTGTGGGTAAAGTGTATAAACTCTGTAGAGTGTTAATTAATCTATTCGAATAGCTGCGTTCGCGGTCATGGACAAGCTCGGAGATTTCACATGAGGGGTAGTTTTCATAAAACCTTTGGGAAGGGAGCTGTGTGATCTAAGTCATATGGCTGTGTGAATAACTTATTTAGGCTTTGTGTTCTTTGTGAAATCAAATTGATAAATTAATATTGTTTCTTTGTTTTACATTAAGTTTTCAATCTATTATTCATATTCAAATTGCAAATGTTGCATTTCTGCAAAAGAACCACAGAAGCCATTCCTTTGGAATAAGCCATCATGTATAAATTGCATTCTGTGGTATGACTTGTGAGTACGATTGTGTACTCATGCTTGCTATAATCAATCAACAGAAGTGGAGGAGTCTTCGCCTACTTTTGAGGAAGAGTTCTACGAAGGTGCTGATCGTTAGGGTCTTGATCCCAGTCAGCTGCCTGTGGCGAATTGATGGGATTCCGCTGGAGTTTAGTTTTGTTCCGCTGCTGCTTATTTCTCTATTGCCAGCCCTACGAGGCTTAATAAATGCAAACTTGACCATAAGGTCAAAACCATTATTTGTTATCCAAATTATTTGTTTATGCTATTAATCATCTTGTGCAGATCGATATTCATCTAAGTTGACACTGTGTGCACTAGCGTGATCCTGGACTAGTGCATTATACACAGAGGGTCCATAATTGTATTTTTGGGTCCCGACGAGGTATAGGATGCGTACAAACGAGAGAACTTCACTTTACGCTCCTTGTTGCTTTGCACGATAAATGATTATCCTACCCTTGCTAACCTATTCGGCCAAAGTACAAAAGGGGCCAAAGCATGTACTCACTGCTTAGATGATACCAAGAGTGTGTGACTGAAGCACTTGCGCAAAACCATGTATATATATCACCGTAGGTTCCTTCGGAGGGCTCGCCCATTCCGCAGGATGAAGAAACAATTCGACAGAGAGAAGGAGGACTGTTCAGCTCCAAGGCATTTAAGCGGAAAAAAGGTCTTTGAAATGGTTAAGGATTTAGATATTGTGCTCAGAAAGGGACGTTAATTGAGGACCCGTGAGAAGAACATCTGGAAGAAGATATCAATATTTTGGGATTTACCTTATTAGGAGCACCTAGAAGTTCACCACTACATCGACGTCATGCACGTAGAGAAGAATGTATGTGACAACTTGCTTGGTCTCTTACTGAACATTCATTACAAAACAAAGGATGGTGTCAACCCACGTCTTGACTTGGTTGATATGGACATCAGACCTGAGTTAGCACCGACAAAGACCGATAAAGAACGAACGTACCTTCCCCTGCTTGTTACACTCTATCCAAGGCCGAGAGAACTGAACTATGCCAGTGCTTGCATGGTGTGAAAGTTATGTCTGGTTACTCCGCCAACATGAAGAAACTTGTTTCGATGGAAGATTTAAAGTTAATTGGCATGAAGTCTCATGATTGTCATGTGCTAATGACACAGATGCTCCCTGTTGCAATTAGAAGTATTTTGTTGATCAAGGTCCAAGAGACAATCATGAGGCTGTGTTATTTCTTTAACACAATTGCTCAGAAGGTCATCGATCCCGAAGGACTAGATGCTCTACAGGATGAGGTGGTGACGACTCTTTGTGATCTTGAGATGTATTTCCCTCTATCATTTTTCGATATCATGGTCCATCTCATTGTTCATATTGTGAGGGAGATAAAGATGTGCGGGCCCGTGTTCCTACGTAGCATGTACCCGTTCGAGAGGTTCATGGGAATTCTCAAGTCCTATGTACGGAATCGATCTCGGTCGGAGGGCAGCATTGTCGAAGGTTATGCAACCGAAGTGGTCATTGAGTTTTGCGTCGATTACATGGCTTACGTCGAACCGATAGGTGTGCCTCAATATCGCCATGAGGGGAGGTGCGAGGGTATCAGGACCATCGGAAGGAAAGCAATCACTTCAGATATGGATGCGTATGCTCAAGCCCATTTCACGGTCTTGCAACATATGACTGAAGTGTCCCCGTATATCGACCAGCACAAGGACGTGCTTCGGCAACAGAATCCGGAGTGGTCGTATGTTTGGATCACGAGACAGCACAACAATCGGTTCAACCAATGGTTGAAGGAGCGACTTGCTAGGAGCTTGTCAAGTGATATGCTGACATGGTTGGCAAAAGGGCCAACATTTACAGTTGTGACATGGCAAGGATATGACATAAATGGGTACACATTCTATACGTAGACTTAGGATATAAAGAACACTAACCAGAACAACAGTGTCCACATAGATGTGTTCAGTACCGATGGGCTGAGGAGATCCTACTATGGGCTCATAGAGGAGATATGGGAGCTCGACTACGTGCTTTTTAAGATCCCCCTATTTCGGTGCTATTGGGTCCATCTCCCACAGGTGAAGGTCGATAAGTACAGCATAACTACCATGGACATCGAATGTGTTAGATACAAAAACGAACCATTCATACTCGCTAACCGAATTGTTCAAGTCTTCTTTGTAACCGACCAGGCAAATAAGAAGCGCCACATAGTTCTTCATGGAAAAAAGGAGGATTGTCGGAGTTGAGAATGTAGTGGACGAGGAAGAATACAATCAATTTGACGAGTTACCTCCTTTCAGAAACGGCATAAGGGTCGAGAAAGAACAACGTGACGAAACTAGCTACATACGTGTTGATCATCATCAAGGGCTAATTTTTAAAGATTGAACAATGTGTGTATATGTGTTCTGAATGGTTAATTTTAGTTCATTTGAGTTAATTGAATTGTACTGTGAAATGGATGTGCTTGTTTCTGAAATGAATGTGAATTGGATGTATACATATACTTGTTGTGTTTTTGCTTGTTTCAGAGGGCATGGCTAGCATTTCCTGAGGCTAGCCAATAAACAAAACTAGATTTACCAATACAAAAGAATATCATAGCTGGTTTCATCTACAAACCATCAGTGATAATATATTACAGACGGTTTCATCTACAAACCGTCTGTGATACATAATCTACCACAGACGGTTATTTATTGGAACCGTCTGTGATACACAATCTATCACAGACGGTTATTTATTGGAACCGTCTGTGGTATTATTTATCACAGACAGTTCTACTTTAGAACCGTTTGTGATGTCCAACCCTATTTATATTCGGACTCTAGGGTTTGCCTGCTTCCCCCACTCAAATGATTAAGTTTCTCAACTCTCCGTCCTCCCCTGAGCCCATCGCCGCTGTGCTCGACGCCGCCTCCTCCTTGAGCCCAGCGTGCCTCCTCCCCTGAGCCCACCGCCTCCTCCCCGAGCACGGGTCGCCTCCTCCTTCCCCGAGCCCAGCACACCGCCCTGCTGCTCTGGTACTGCCCCCTGCTCGTCCTTCTCGACGCCCAAAGGTAACCGATGCCGAATTGCTGACCCGATGCCCCCTTTCCCTCACTCTTTCTATCAATAATATTTCATGCTATCATGGTCCTCATGGACTCATGATAATTGCGCTAGTATCTAGTTCAAACATTGACTAGTATGAGGTGTTGTAATTGTTTTAGGAATTTGTATTTGTTCTAGTCAGTGATTCATATGGTATTTGTTTTAATACTGCTATTGGAATATGTTGCAATGTGGTGTGGTGGGCTTGAGATGAATGCTCTGTGATGATAATAGTCTTAAACTGAAATTATTTTGATAATCGGGTTTGAACTTGAGCTCAAATTAGAATTATTACTCTACATCTGAGAGCAATATCAAAATCTTAAATCTTAGCTTCATGTTGACTTCATTTGTTCACATCATATTTGTGTTGAGCATATTATTCTTTTTAAATGACTTGTAGGATTTACATGTTCATATGTTAATTAAGTCATTATATTGGTCCTAATTTTTTCCCTACATATCCCAATTATTTATTAATTGGTATGTATACCCATACACATAGAGATCGAATTTTATGATAATATGTTTGACGAGGATCTAATAATCCTCACTTTATCTTTTATCTATAATTCTTATTATAGGTAAATATGACGCCACATGATCTCTGGGTATACCCCTTAATTACATAAGGGAGAAGCCTACTAGGTGGTCGTAAGTTTCTCTACGACCACCCCCATAGTCGTAAGTCTTGCTACGACTACTTCATGGTCGTAAGTTCTTCTACGATCACCCCCATAGTCGTAAGTCTTGCTACGACTACTTCATGGTTGTAAGTTCTTCTACGATCACCCCCATAGTCGTAAGTCCTGCTACGACTACTTTATGGTCGTAAGTTCTTCTGTGACCAGGTCAGTTACGACCACCTTATAATCAATAAAACTTACAGGCGGTGGGTTTAATTGATTAAGGAATCTAAACAGTCAACATGCGCTGTTATTATACAGAATAATAGCACGTAATACCCCATTATCTCTGATTAACAACTGCTAGGCGGCGTGAAGGAGTTACCAGCCCGATGATTACTACAAACATGCCCGTTACTGGATTTGATGAGACGCCTCTTCATTAGGGGAAAACGGCTATTCCACCACGACTATATAAAGGCAACGATCACAGAGGAATGGGGACACGCAATCAAGGGTGATCAGGAAGACAAGGACTATCGGTTGTAATAGACTTAGTTATTTTCTCCTGATTGTTCAAAAGACACTCAATATCATACACCCACACAGGAGTAGGGTTGTTATTCTCTCCGGAGAAGGCCTGAACCTGTATAAAAACACCCGTGTCAATCTCTCTGCGTGATTCTATTCAAGGAGACCCCCCGAATCAAATAATCTTTACGTAAGATCGGTTCTAAAACACCGACAATGTTCATACGTGTTGGAACTTCTATTTCTTGTGAAGATGTCTTCCACTCATTCTTCGTCATCGTCGCCTCATGTGTCTGATGCGCCGTCCTCTAGAATATCCAAGCGCGGTAGAGGAATATCAAAAATGCGGGGGAGGGGGGTCGATTTACCATCACGGAGGTCGATGAGTCTAGGCACCTATCAATCCTCGCCGAGCAGCATCCACATTCTAGAGAACAGTTGAAATAGTTGCATGAGAACGGGTCAACATCACCTACGATTCATGGAAGGACTTGACCAAAGCTCAGAAAGGTGAGCTGCTGATGGATATTTTCCAATCGAGATACCGGAACAACACCAGGACTATGTGCGATGACACGCGTTGCTACAAGCGTGCAAAGTATGGAAAAACTTCAAGAGCATGCTTGTCAAGAACTACGTGGAGTAGGATCTGAGGCCCTTCCATAAGTATCCGTTTTTGGAAGAGTACTGGGAAGATTTTGTGGCGAAGAAGACGACAAATGATTTTAGGAGTGAAAGTGCGGCGCACAGGGCCCTCTAGATAAAAAAAACACGCATCCCCACAGACTCGGCACTGCTAGGTATGCGGGTAAAATCCCGCAATGGAGGAATTAGGACCAATAGGCAAACAGTTCAAATGCCTTCCCACCATTTGTTGGGATCCCTAATGAGCGTGCCCGAAACTGGCTAAGAGCGAGGTTATCTACCCTATCTTTGGGGGTCATCTCCTTTCCAAACCCCGCAGATAAGGAAGTGTCCCAGCGCATAGTAAGATATCGAACTACCTAGTTTGTAATTACTCCATAACTTCATAGGAAGTGAAATAAAATGTCAGGCTACTGCAGGAAACACTGAGTGCATAATCTTCCCAAGGCTCATTCCAGGCAGTCAGGGAGAGAGATATACTCTCCGTGGCCCTGGGAAACAATGATCACATAGGTCGCACGAGAGGCCTTGGTCTTTATGTTCCATGAAAACATGATTTCTAAAGCCGAATTAAGGAATTCACTGGTAGGTTTCCTCGACCCACACTTGGTTTCCTTGCAAACCATCAAGGAGAATGCAAAATTCGTCGAGGATTACATAACGAAGTCATTGCTGGCTCACCGCGACAAGGAATTCATACTTTTGCCCTACAACCAGAAGTAAGTGCTGCACTAGTGGCTATACTTGTTGTTGGACCGAAAAGACGAGTAGAGGGGGGTGAATAGGAGTATGCTCACTTTTTCACAAAGATCAGATTCAACACGGATCTCACTCCAATAGCTATGGAAGCTATGAAGATCAATCAACAAGTATAGCAGAAAACTTGTATTGCATCCAAACCAAAACACCCAAAGCAAAAGACCAAAAGATCCTCAAACCCTAAGGGTGGTCTGACTGGCGTTGATTGCGTGGTCTGACCGGTGGCAAAAGCATGGTCTGACTAGCGGTCTAAGGGCGGTCTGACCACACCTGATGAAGAACAGTGGAAACAACCTGAAAACCAAAACTCAAATCGGTCTAACTTTTGATCTATAAGGCCAAAACCCACCAAACTTGAGACACACCTTCTCTAAGATATTAGGAACCTATTCCAATCAAGAATCGCAGAGATCCATGCCAAAGTTCCTATCTTTTTCAGTTTGAACGAAGGTTGCTCCAAAACCGAGTCAAAATCGAAATATGATCTAGAGACTTACTCATGGGTGAATGATGATCAAGATGATCCTAGATGGGTTCCCACATGTCACAGCAAGTTAGATCAAGGCAATAAACCAAGCAAAAACTTGCGGATCAAAGAAAGACTCAAAATCATCCAATAGAGGGAAGGAAAGCAAAGAGACACATCTTTGAGAAACTTTCCTTGGATTGATTTGATATGGTATTGGTTTACAGCCACTCCATCAATGGAGGACAAAGACTCAATACATGAGCACGAAGTCAAATCCAACTCTCTAGAACTCTAACCTCCACTAATCCTCTCCCTAAGCAAACTAGGGTTTCAAAACAATGAAAGGGTTGAGAGCTGCTGGCCAACACCCTCTCCTATTTATAGTGGAGGCTTAGACCTTCTAGAAGATTGAACCCTAATGGGCACCTGTTAAACCCACATACGAACAGGTCACACACGCACGCCTTTTAAAGCGTCATCTTCATCTCCTCTTGACCTAATCCACTTCTCCACGCACCGTCTTGCGCCACGGGTTGGCAAAAGGCCACCAAGGCGGTATTTGGTAAAATTACCAAAATACCCCTTCTCGATCTTTTTCGAAGACCGAGTCTAGACTGCGTGAAGCACTTCCATGCTTCGTCACGTGTAGGTTGATCCAGTGGCTCTCATCATGTCGGCAAGTCTCTCCCATCCGACTCCCACCGAACCACCATGGCACTTGCACCGACCCTCGCGCCGCTTGATCCAACCCGTCACACCGAATTGCCCGTTCGGTCACCTTTGTCCATTCTGCACCATGCTTGACTCAATTGACCTCACCGGGCATCCCCGATCGTTCTGGACCTCAGCTCTCCAAGCTTAGTCCTGATCATCCTCGCCGTTGACCGTCATTGACCTCCAAGCAACCTGCACAACAATAGACAAAGAAATCGATTTCGGGAACAAGATTTTCACAACTTGACCCACGTTAGTCAAAACATGCATCATGCAACACATATGCCATGAAACCCTTGAACTTGACCTGTCAGACCCAGGATTAACACCCCAAATCCTCTGTGCATTTCTGCACTAGTCCCATGATCAGTAGCTAGTTCACACAGTTAAACAGATATGGTAACATTCATAAATCGCAATATTTTATTGATAATCATCAGAGTTTATTACAAAAGAGGCCTACAGGCCAACAGTAAAGAACACAGCAGAAGACGAAGAAGTAGTGGAGTACAGCTGATCTGCCATAGGCAATCGACTGGGGTAGCGGCCTAGTCGTCAAGATCCACACCGAAGCGAAGTTTTTCTCCTCTGAATTTTTTTTGCATAAAGCAAGTATGAGCATAACTACCATGCTCGCAAGTTACACCCGTCAAATAACAGAATGACATGCATACATGGATGTAACAAAGGATGGCTTATAGGGTTATTTGCGCAAAAGCAATATTTGACAATTTAAATACAATACTAAGTTCAAAGGCTCAATTTTTACAATAATTAAAATTGAGTTTTAAATGAATTGATAAAGCTAGTATAGGCACCAACCTAACACCAACATAAACACAGGCACCAACCCGGAGCTTCAACCCATAATTTTTCTCATGGACACCCATCCATGTCAAAACTGTTTTACAAATCATTTTGAAATCAAAACCAAGGTCTAACTTTGCGTGGCTTTGCTAAGCATGTCCTTGACCATGGACACGGCTATTCGAATAGTTCTTAACACTCTGCAGAGGTTGTACAACTTTACCCACAAGACACGAGTTCTCTAGCTTGTTTGGCATCCGTCGATACCACTGTTCACTACCTTAGGTAAGAAGTCTAGAGCACGTGACGAGGCCTTTACAAAGCGCCATTCCACCGCAGTTCCCCCTTGCTAAGGTTTCGCCCCCTTTGGGCTCCAACCCGCCAGGTTTGTGGCCCCCTCTTGCGCTAGGTGAGACTAACGTAGGTCGTAACATGACTATCCACCGCATCGGAAGGGAAAAACCACAGTGGAACATTACTAATTAATTAGCCAAGTCTGTCCCATACCAGACTTGTGGTGGTACGATAAGGTGTAGCAAAAGCGGCTCTCAGGCCAGTCCTTAACTGACTTGGGCGACTTCCAATAAAAACCTTGGGCCTCAATCCTACCTAGATTGATCCCGTGCATTGACATGCACCAACCAAACAACCATTTCGCCCAGGTCCAAACCAATTTTACCTTTGCTTTTCAAACATCAATGGCACACCAATGTTGTGGATATAATTTTAAACAACATTTGATTTTTTTGGCTAAAATTCCCCAAATCAAGTATTTCGGGTCTAAGCATGGCTAAGCATAATTTTTCCCAAAACTTTCTAGTTCATACTATTGCATAAACTATATTTTCATCTAAGGTGACAAGGTATGAATATTTCAATATCAAGACTGGCAGTACAAAGGATTTAGGCATAACTATAATTTAAAACAGGTATTTAAATTACATTGAATAGAAATATGCATGCAACAATAATTTAAAAATAGAATTTAAATAATTTAAAATAATGGGCGCAAGTATGGTCAAGAATGTAACTTGCGTTGCTCACTTAGTTGTTCTCAAACGGCCGACTCTCAAAAGTTAAGTCGTTAATTCTATCATAAAAAAATAAGCTAAATTCAAACAAAATTCAAATGAACTCCAAATTAAATAATTTTATTTTATTTAGCTAGATAATAATTTTCTATGAATTTAGCAATTTGAAACACCCAAATCGGAGTTTGGATGCAAAAGATATGAATTTTAGAAGTTTAAACCCAAAATCTGCAATTAAATGATTTCCCGAATTATATTTCTAAAGGAAAATCCATTTACTGTGCAAGGCTGACGTCAGCCCTGAGATTTTCAGAAATAAAAGAATTAAAAAGAATTTTTGACGTGCGGGTCCCACGTGTCGTAGACACGGCTCACGTGAACCAAGCCCACAAGCTTTTGACTCGGGAGGGCGGTGCTGACGCGGCGCCACGTAGGCGGGGTTGGTGATGTGGCGCCCATGTGGCCATGGGGTGGCAACACGGTGGCACGTGCGTGGCCGTGCCACGTTAACAGCAACGGCGGCCGTGGCTGAGGACCAAAGGTCGCCGGCCTTCTGATCTTGGCGGCGGTGGCGATGTCGCAAAAAGAGTAAGGAGGGGACAGCGATTAGGATGCTCTCACCTACTCGACGAGACGAGGATGGAGGTGGCCGGCAACGGGGAAGAAGTGGCGGCGCGGTGCGGCTTGATGGCGATACGGCGATTCGGCGAAGCTCCGACGAGGTGAAGGTGCGCACCGGCTTCGCGGCGTCACGGCGAATCCAACGGTGGCGGCGGAGAGGATGCGGCGTCGATGGTGGTGGCGCTAGAGGCGGCGGCGTGCTTCCAACCGGCGGCGAGGAGATCTCGAATTGCAGCGAGCACACGGGGAGGGAGAGGGAATGGGTGGCGGCATTGGGATGAGGGGAGAAGGGCGCACCCTAGGCTCCTTTTTATAGTGCACGGGGGTGGCCGAATCGGCGACAGGCCGTTGGAGTCCGTTTCGTAGCCGCAGCGAAATAGGAGATTGGAAGCATTACGGGATAGGATAGAGTTTGTTTTGGACGTGGGGAGATAAGGGGATAAGATTGGCAGCGAATGCGCGAGAAAATCGGGTTGTTATACCCGTTGTCAGATGAAGCTCGAGATGGCAGCAATGGCGGTTTTGGGCGCCAGGCAAAGGAAGATGATGGGAGGACGAAGAATCGCGGAGGCCAATGAAAGAAGAGAGAGAGGGCGCAGTGGGGCGCACGGTGAGGGAGAGAGGGATGCGGGGCGGGCTGGTTAGGCCGGAAATAAAGAAGGAATGGGCCACACAGTTGAAGATTCGGTCCAAAGGTGATTTAGGGATTTTAAATTGATTTACTAATTTAAATAATTAGATTAATTCGTTTAAGCTTTAGAAAATAGCAATTAAATTCCAAAAATTCTAGAAAAATTCACAGAAGTCTCTAGAATTATTTTGGACTTAAATAAAATAATTCCATCTTAAGGTTGGTAATAGACTTTGCAATTAAATTTATTTTGGCTCTAAACAATTTAAGGAAAAGCTTTTAAAATTTCAGAAAATTCCAGAAATTAATTTAATTTTTAATTTTCAACTTTAACTTAAATAAAACTTCCAAAACTTTAATAAATTTTCTTTTTGACTTTTAAAACATCATAAATTCAAATAAAGCAATCAAACTCTTTCAAATTTAAGAAAAACCAATAAAATAATAACTGTTTAATTTTTATTTCGGTAACAGCACTTTGGGATGTTACATGACCTAACCCAACACTCATCACCACCAATTGGTCGATGATTAGCAAGAACCCAGTCAGACCTCTATTCAATGGTCGGCCTGACCGCAGGCCGGTCTGACCACGCTCACAATGCCGGTCTGACCGCCCTTGGCCTGACAATATTTTAACCTTTGACGAAAACCCGTGATTCGATAAACCTTTAACAACATTACCAATTGTAACATCATCCTAAGATCATGAGCATATCCCCATGATATCCCCAATCTCCCCCTTGATGAACACATTGGCAATTTCCCACAAAGGCAAATTTTGAGATTTGAAAAGTAAAAACTCGACGTTTTCGCACAAAGGTACAACTTGGTCCAAATGCAAGAGAAAGCAATGGAAATGACCAAGTTGGCTTCAGAATAGTATAGGCAAGTGAGACAAGGCAAAAGAAAGCGAGAAAACTTTATTTTCCATAAAAGAGTCAAAATCTCACTTAAGGTCCATATGAAAGAACAATTGTTCAAAATGACCTTTGATCATTGTGAGGTTGTGAGAATTGCAATTCAAGTTCAGAAATGACAATAAGACCATAAGAATACAAATAAGAAACTCCCCCTCACTATGATCCTAGATTTCAAAAAATTTGAAATTCTCCAAATTTCTCCAAAAGGCTCCCCTTTTAACATTTTTATCCCCTTTTAATATTTTTATATCTTCTCCCCTTTATACCATTTGATATATCCTCTCCCCCTTTGACAATGGAGTCATTAAGGAATCATGCCTTCCTCTCGTCCAGAGATAACAAATACAGAATTGAGGAAAAATCATCAGAAGGAGCATGCATGAAATGCAATGGAGTGGCTTCATTTTTGTATTTTTCAATTTTTGATTACAAGAAGCTTTGGAGATTACCCAAAAGAACAAGCTAGCATTTCTAATATTGCACAAGACATATCAAGTCTGAAAGCGCTAGAAAGATCATGTTAAGACATATATATCAAAGCTAAGCTAGAAGGCTCAATGTAAAGCAATGAATTGTATCAATTTAAGCAAAGTTTCAAATTTAGCAAGTTCATCAACAGGGATCCTAAAATGATACTAGCCATGTCAAAATATCAATGTGAGATCAAAAAGCTAACAATGACCACATTAAGAGACAAATAGGCCCTGAATTGAATCATTCTGCTCAATTTTGCTGAAATGACCATTTTTCAACAATTTTTCATTTGCAATGAATATTGAAGTTGACTAATGGTCTAATTTAGTGAAGAAGATCCTGGACTATGAGCCATCCATAAACTCTTCCTAAGCTTCGACCAGAAGTTGATTAAAGGTATATCTTAGTGAAGAAGATCTTGGACTAGGAGCCATCCACAAACTCTTCCTAAGCTTCTACTAGGGCAACAAATCTTGAGATTCATGTCAGTTTTGACAAGCAGTCCCCATGAGATCGTCTAGATCATCAAACTATCTCCAAGTTCATGTCTATGACAAGCAGTCTCGTGAGAGTAGTTTGGCACAATTTAAGCATAAGACAATCTTGAAATTGATTTTTCATTTTTTATTTTGCACAAGAGGAGTTTTAGATTCTCAGAGGAACAAGAAGCTCAAGCAATGATCAATTTTAGATTCAAGAGGTAACAAAGCAATTTTGACAGGGCCAATGTCACAAAAGGAGCACTAATTGTGCCACTAGGTAAAACGTCCACAGATTGCAGTTTTTAGTTCAAGTTGTTTTAGAGTTCTAGCTCATTCAGCAAAGACTTAGCTACACATGTGAAAGCATGATAATTCTAGCAAGTCATAGAACTATACATGACAATGAGCAAGAATTGAAATACTAAAGCTCCAAAGGGTAATAAGCAAAGCTTCATCAATTTTAAAAGACAAGCAGTAAAGCTTATATTACAATGCATCTTTTTGTGTTTTTCATATGAATGCAATAGAATACAATGAGATGCAAGAAAAGCTCAAAAAGCCTAAAAAGATCAAAAAGGATCGAAAAGTTCAGAAAAGGAGATCAAGAAAAGATCAGATGAACAAGGTAAGATCAGAAAAGATTGAACTCCCCCTCAAACCAACCCATAGGGATAAATTACCCCTAACTCGCTCCTCAAGGTGGCAAACCTTGATGGGTCTAAAGGCTTGGTGAGGATATCAGCCAACTGAGTCTCGGACTCCACAAAATGCAGCACAATATCACCCTTCTCAACATGGTCTCTAAGGAAGTGATAGCGAATGTCTATATGCTTGGTCCTAGAATGTTGCCCTGGGTTTTTAGCAATGTTAATAGCAGAAGTGTTATCATAGAAAAGAGGAACACTAGCAAAGTTTAACCCAAAATCCTTAAGGGCTTGTTTGGATACATTGTGATCCGACCTAATCCCTTCAGATTGACTCGGAATTCGAACTAAAATCCCTTCCAATCCGAATGGATTGGTTCTAATCCTTCCCTATCCAAACAAGCCCTAAGAGTGGACACCATCTACAAAATCTGACTACAGCAACTAGCAGCAGCTACATATTCAGCTTCAGAAGTGGATTGTGCAAAAGAGGACTGCTTCCTAGAAGACCAAGAGACAAGAGAAGTGCCAAAGAAATGACAAGTGCTAGAGGTACTCTTCCTATCTAGCCGACAGCCCGCAAAATCAGAATCAGAAAACCCCCAAATGGACAGCGAAGAAGAGTAGGAAAACCAAATGCCATACTGAAGGGTTGAGTGTAGGTACCTGAAGATGCGCTTAACGGCTTGGCGAGGTGAAGTCCTCGGAGACGCCTGAAACCTCGCACAGAAGCAGACCGCGAAGTGGATGTCCGGTCTTGAGGCCGTTAGGTACAGAAGAGAGCCGATCATGCTGCGGTACTCGCGTTGATCCACGACTTCTCCTTCCTCATCTGGATCCAAAGCAGTCGAAGTCGCCATGGGAGTGGCGATCGGCTTGCAGTCATCCATCTCGAAGCGCTTGAGTAAACCCTTGGTGTACTTCGTCTGATGGATAAAGATCCCTTCCTTGTATTGCTTGATTTGTAGCCCCAGAAAGTAGTCGAGCTCGCCCATTATACTCATCTCAAATTCCCTGGACATGGTCTCGGAAAAACTAGAAACAAGAGCATGAAAGGAACCACCAAAGATAATATCATCAACGTAAATCTGAACAAGCAGGAAGTCATTGCCATGCTTAAGAATGAAAAGAGTCTTATCAACTTTTCCTATTTCAAAATCATTCTTAAGCAAGAAGGTCTTAATGTTGGGATACGGGGTAGGCTACGATAGCAACAAACAAAATTTTCTACCATGCAAACCAGGAAGCCAAGCAAGTAGATGATCACAGATCGTTACCACCAGACGCACAGAGCAGCGGAAGAAGGGTTGGAGTAGCCTGGTCCAACGTAGAGCACGTCGATGTAGTGGTCGTAGTCGATCATCCAACATCGATGCAGTGGTCGTAGTCGATCGTCTCCTCCAGCAACCTCTGCAGTTCCTTGTGAAGATCGCGGATCGTCCTCAAGCGCAACAACCGCAGCAGCGCCTCTACGGTATCCACACGTCCAGGAAAGGAACAACCATATACTGGTGTGCTAGCACCAAGTCGCACGGTAGAGCTCTCAGGAAGATGGTGGCTAGGGTTTCGTTGATGTAAAACTTACGTCCCAAACAGCCTCATGCATCTCCTTATATAGTGCTCGTGACGGATCCTATCCGAACACGTTTGACAAATCGTATTCATACTGGTTTGTTTCAACCTGTTAAGTGTGTGACCCTATAGGTTCATGCGTAATCATTTGTGACTCGAAAATCCTTTCCGATCACTAGTCGTAGCAGCTTCTAGCAGAACATAGCGATTCCCGAATACACACAAATTAAATCGGACGAACCTTAAAGCAATATGATCTACGATCAGGTCCTCATCACTTACGACCAGGTCCTATCTCTATACGACCAGTTAGTATTTGGTCACGACCAGTTCGTAAGACCTTACAATCAGGTTTCGACCACTCTGTGATTACATTCGACCAGTCTACGACTAGCTCGTATCTCCATACGACCAGTCTGTAACTGTTCGAACTAAGCGACCTACTGGTGTATACTCCCTTTGCCTCACGATGTCTAGCTGAACTCCAGGTGAGATGTCGTGTCATCCATGGACTGTTCAATATTTTCTCGATCGAGTGTCAGATAACTTTACGTGGTCGAACACTTCGACCACTAGTGGCATGGCCATGCACTTTCTTTATCCGACCACAACGAGGGGCCCAGAGACATCTCTCCTATTATGTTAGGAGGGGCAAATCATATATCCGACCAGTCATATTCCTCTGCATGTCTTATAGCATACCCAAAAGTTACTTTTATAACTACCCAGTTACGGTGTAGCGTTTGGCAACCCCTAAGAGTGCTATTACACATGTAGGAAACCATGCTGATCTCAGGTCTAAGGATTATACATCATCATTGCTTGAGACCAACTAACGACACATAGAATCATAACAATCTCAATAGTGTCTCAAGGTGGGTCTAATCCAATATCATGTTCTCTAACATGTGTCCATATTATTGGTTTGATATCTCCATATCCATGACCCGTGAAACATAGTCATCAACCACTACATATGCTAGTACATTCATATGTGTCCTCATATGTTTCCAACCAGGGATCGTATAAGAATAATTATCGCAGAAATATAGAGTTTCACAATCAAGTCATATACTTGATAATCAATATTAACAATATTATTCTAGGAACAAGATAACATATTATCTAATATTATGAACATAATGAAATATAATAATCTCTATGGTTGCCTCTAGGGCATATTTCCAACACTTAAGTCTATCATACCAGGCTCTAGGGGCTTGTTTAAGATCATACAAGGCTTTGGATAGCTTAAAAACACGATCAGGGTGCTTGGGATTCTCAAAGCCAGGGGGTTGCCTAACATACACTTCTTCCTCTATAAAACCATTCGTAAAGGCACTCTTAACATCCATTTGATGCAACCTAAAACCTTTAGATGCAAAGAAATGCAAGCGAAATCTTGAATGGCTTCTAG
Organism: Phyllostachys edulis; assembly: GCA_036346405.1. Taxonomy (NCBI): domain Eukaryota; kingdom Viridiplantae; phylum Streptophyta; class Magnoliopsida; order Poales; family Poaceae; genus Phyllostachys; species Phyllostachys edulis. The sequence goes on along the minus strand of CM070545.1, from coordinate 95,109,824 downwards.
TCTAGCAACAGGAGCGAAGGTCTCATCAAAATCTAACCCCTCAACCTGGCTAAAGCCCTGAGCTACCAACCTAGGCTTGTTCCTAACCACATAACCATCCTCATTTTGCTTATTTTTGAACACCCAACGGGTTCCTATAACATTATGACCACTAGGAGGTTCTACAAGGTTCCAGACTTTGTTTCTTTTAAAATTCTCTAACTCCTCATGCATGGTATTGACCCAGCTAGAATCAGATAACGCATGTGATATATCGCGGGGTTCAAAAGAAGCTACAAATGCAGAATGAGAGAAAAGACTCGGATTATGATACCTGGAGCGAGTGACTCGCTCATGAAGATTATCAATCATCTGATCTGGAGGATGTTGCTTCTGAATGTGCAGTGGAGCACCTGGGGGAGATAGTATCTCCTCAACCTCCGCAGGTACTGCTGATGATGAAGATGCAGCAGGAGCCTCAATTGGAGGTGAAGCAGTCGTAGCAAGTTCTGGAGCTTGGACAGGAACATCAGCAACGGATGGAGGAGCAATATCAAATTCATCATCATCTTCTTCAACAAAAATGCTCTCTGTCACCTGTAAGTCACCTGAAGCATCGGATCTAGCTCTAGGGCTAGTCTCATCAAAAGTGACATCACATGCCTCCTGGACAATGTTAGTTTCAACATTAAAGACCCGAAAACCCCTCGAATGAGCATGATAACATAGAAATAAATCATCACAAGTCCTTGATTCAAATTTATCTAGGTTCCCTGTCTTGAGAATAAAACACTTTGATCCAAAGACTCGAAAGTGAGAAACAGAGGGTTTTCTGCCAAAACGAAGCTTACAAGAGGTCTTGCCCAAAGATGGTCTCAAGAAGACACGGTTTGAAATATGACAAGCTGTAGCAATAGCTTCGGCCCAAAACCTCCTCAGTGTGCTATACTCATCCAGTATCGTCCTAGCCATCTTGACTAAGGTCCTGTTCTTCCTTTCCACAACTCCATTTTGTTGAGGGACGTGTGGAGAAGAGAACTGATGTTCAATACCAGGCTCAGCACAAAAAGAGGCAAAAGAAGCATTCTTGAACTCTATGCCATTGTCACTACGGATCGCTCTCAAGGCACCAGGAAGTTCAGAAGCCAAACGAAGAACAACATCATGATAATGACCAAAAGCTCATCCTTCGAAGCAAGAAAGAACACCCAAGAGTATCTCGAAAAATCATCGACTATGACAAGAATGTACCATTTGCCACTAAATGACCGAACCCTAGTAGGACCAACAGTATCCATGTGAAGCAACTGTCCCGGTCAGTCAGTCATGACTATAGTCAATGAAGGGTGTGAGGCGGCAACTTGCTTGCCATGCCTGTAGGGCGCACATACAACATCCTTGGCAGCTTTGAGTTTAGGCAAACCTCTCATGAGATCAAGGCCGCTAACTCGCGTTAGATGATCAAAACCAATGTGCCCCAAACATCGGTGTCAAAGCCAGATATTAGAAGAAGATGCAATTAAACATTTGAGAGATCCAACAAGAGATTCAGAAAAATCAGCTCTAAAAATTCTACCAACTCTAGAAATCTCAAAAACAAGCTCACCGGCAAAATCAAGCACACGATAGGTATTTTTCTTAAAGCGAGTTTCGTAGCTATCATCAAGAAGCTGCGAAACAGAAAGCAAGTTGTACCTTAGCTTGTCCACAAGGGCGACGTCCTTCAAGATGAATATGTCATTCACCTTGATTGATCCGGTTCCTTCAATTCGCCCTTGCGTACCATCTCCAAAGGTGATGAAATCATCACCCGTTGATCGCGTGAAGGAAGTGAACCATCTTGAGTCTCCGGTCATGTGGCGTGAACAGTTGGAGTCGATGAGCCATGTGTTCTTCCTCCTTCCGCGGCGATCCTCATCGTTGTCACCAGCGTCGACGGAGTCGGCCATGAAGCACATGCCAGTGAAGTCATTGGCCTTCCCTTTCTTGTCTTGAGAGAGTTCCTCCTCCTCCTCGCTCCTGGAGTCCACATAGCTCATGGATTGCTCTCCAAAAGCGGTAAGGACCCGGTGAGCAGTCTTCATGAGCTTGGAAGCATCATACTTGGGCTTGCTCCCCTGGGGCTTCTTCCTGGTAGGCTTCTCATCCTTGCGGTTGCCTTTACCTTTCAGCTTGGGGCAGTTTGCCCGGATGTGATATAGTTCTCCACACTCATAGCATGTCACAGGGCCTCATCTCTTTTTGTTTCTAACATTGTTGTATGCTCGTGTGACTTTCTTGACTAAAAGAGCTAAATTAGTCTCAGGAAGACTCTCAAACTCTTCTTCTTGAACAGCAGATAAACATACAAGAGAAAAACCAGAAGAAGACTCAGAAGAATCATCAAAAGTTTTTTTTTCAAAGGATCAGCTACCAAAGCCATGTTATCCTTCTTAGGAAGTCTGCCTCTCTTAATCTCATGAGTCTTGAGCTTGCTATAAAGCAGCTCCAAAGTGAGAGTAGAGAGATCGACGTTCTCCTCAATGGCAGTAGCCTTCATCTCCCACTCCTTGGTGTTGATTGCAGCCAAGAGGTGGGTGGCATTCTCAGATTGAGAGTACGTAATATCAACAGCTCTTATCTGATTGATTACCTTGTTGAAGTGAGTAAAAACATCATCGATGCTCTCGCTAGGACACATCTCGAATTTGTTATACTCTCACTTGTAGATCGTCTGGCGCACTTGCTTGATCTGGGACGATCCCTCATGGTAAGTTTTGAGGGTGTGCTAAATCTCATGTGCGGTCTCAAGGTTGCAAATCCTATTGTACTCCTGTTTACCAATCCCAGCATATAGAAGGTTCTTTGCCTTGTTGTTGCTAGCCAAGAGGGTTGCTGAAGCCGGCGTAGCAACTTCAGGCAAAACGAGTGGGGCTCGAACAACCTCACATATAGCTTGTCCTTCGCTCTCAAGGAAGACTCGCATGCGGTTCTTCCAATAGGCATAGTCGAGCCCATCGAAGATATGTGGCTTGGTCGAGTACTTATCCATCGCCAAGTTCAGTGACCGGTTAAGATCAAGATTGAACTAACCGGGCTCTAATACCACTTGTTGGACTAAAAATGTGACTAGAGGGGGGTGAATAGGAGCACGCTTACTTTTTCACAAAGATCGGATTCAACATGAATCTCACTCCAATAGCTATAGAAGCTATGAAGATCAATCAACAAGTACAGCGGAAAACTTGTATTGAATCCAAACCAAAACCCCCCAAAGCAAAATACCAAAAGATCCGCAAACCCTAAGGGTGGTCTGACCGGCGTTGATTGCGCGGTTTGACCGACGGGCGATCTGAGGGCGGTCTGACCGCACCTGATGAAGAACAATGGAAACAGCCCGAAAACTAAAACTCAAATCGGTCTAACTTTTAATCTATAAGGCCAAAACCAACCAAACTTGGGACACACCTTCTCTAAGATATTAGGAACCTATTCCAATCAAAGATCGTAGAGATCCATGCCAAAATTCCTATCTTTTTCAGTTTGAATGAAGGTTGCTCCAAAACCGAGTCAAAATTGAAATATGATCTAGAGACTTGGTCGTGGGTGAATGATGATCAAGATAATCCTAGATGGGTTCCCACATGTCACAGCAAGTTAGATCAAGGCAAGAAACTAAGCAAAAACTCACGGATCAAAGAAAGACTCAAAATCATCAAATAGAGTGAAGGAAAGCAAAGGGACACATTTTTGAGAAACTTTCCTTGGATTGATTTGATATGGTATTGGTTTACAACCACTCCATCAATGGAGGAAAAAGACTCAATACATGAGCAAGAAATCAAATCCAACTCTCTAGAACCTTAACATCCACTAATCCTCTCCCTAAGCAAACTAGGGTTTCAAAACAATGAAAGGGTTGAGAGGTGCTGGCCAGCACCCTCTCTTATTTATAGTGGAGGCTTAGACCTTCTAGAAGATTGAACCCTAATGGGCACCTGTTAAGCCCACGCACAAACGGGTCACACACGCACGCCTTTTAAAGCGTCGTCTTCATCTCCTCTTGACCTAATCCGCTTCTCCACGCACCGTCTTGCGCCGCGGGTTGGCAAAAGGTCACCAAGGCGATATTTGGTAAAATTACCAAAATACCCCTTCTCGATCTTTTTCGAAGACCGAGTCCAAACTACGTGAAGCACTTCCATACTTCGCCACGTGTAGGTTGATCCAGCGGCTCTCATCCTGTCAGCAAGTCTCTCCCATCCGGCTCCCACCGAACCACCATGGCACTTGCACCGACCCCTGTGCCACTTGAACCAATCCGTCGCACCGAACTGCCTGTTCGGTCACCTTTGTCCATTCTGCACCATGCTTGACTCCATTGACCTCACCCGGCATCCCCGATCGTTCTGGACCTCTGCTCTCCAAGTTTAGTCCCGATCATCCTCGCCGTTGACCGTCATTGACCTCCAAGTAACCTACACAACAATAGACAAAGAAATTGATTCCGGGAACAAGTTCTTCACAATTTGACCCACGTTAGTCAAAACATGCATCATGCAAACATATGCCATGAAACCCATGAACTTAACCTAACCCAACACTCATCGCCACTGATTGGCCGATGATCAGCAAGAACCCAGTCAGACCGCCATTCAATGGCCGGTCTGACCGCGCTCACAACGCCGGTCTGACCGCCCTTGGCCTAACAACATTTTAACCTTTGACGAAAACCCGTGATTCGATAAACCTTTACCGACATTGCCGACTGTAACATCATCATGAGATCATGAGCATATCCCCATGATATCCACACTTGTTGATTTGTACTTTATAAGCAACACGAACTTATGTTTAAGGACCATGGTGACATACCTGTGTAGGTTCCACCAGATTCTAATTGTAATTATACCAAAATAGAATATGGTAATATACCTAGATTTTCTAAAGAGGGCTGCACATGACTTCACAATTGTCCAACAATTAATCGACGGGTAAACACATTTCCTCCATAGAGAACTCTATTATAGTCTTTCCTTCCTTTGCAATGGCTAAGGCTAACTTCTTGGAATCACGTAGGTCGATCACCGTGTACTTTGCTAAAGGAGGGAATTGTAAAGGAAGGATTCTGCGACAAGATCTAAATTTTCCGGTATTCGCTACTACACCTTAATCCTATATAACACTTCATAGTAACGCCTCTCGAACTAACCAATTCTAGTTTTGCAGTGCCACCAGTAACCACTGGCCTGCAATATCTGTGGATACTATGTTTGCCACAACATGGAACTACTCGTCAGTTCCGCGATGACCAATGATCCTTAGGTTTGTCAATCTTGCAATAATTATTTCATACTTATCAATTTATATATGCACGAATTTAATCTACCTAGTGACAGGTTGCGAGCATCAATACAACTGCGTTGGAATATGGCTAGCTCATAAATATTCGAGGACAGTTTGCGGCATTCTTGAATCGTGAGGTCATAAATCCAGATGGAAAGTTCCACAATGTAGATTGAACTTGATTGAGATAATATTGAACTTAATGGTACATGTGTGTAAATGTACATGAATGGTTAATTTTAGTTAATTGATTTATGAATTGAATGTGCTTTGTTTCTAAAATGAATGTGAATTGGATCATGTGCTTGATTCTGAAATGAATGTGAATTGGATGTGCTTGTTTCTGAAATGAACGTGAATTGGATGTATACATGTACTTGTTGTGTTTCAACTTGTTTCAGAGGGCATGACTAGCATTTCATGAGGCTAGCCAATAAGCAGAAATAGGTTTAGGAACACAAAAGAATATTACAGACGATGCCTTAGGACATACCGTCGGTGATACACCAGCTATTATAGACGGTTTAATCTACATACCGTTTGTAATACATCAGGTATCACAGACAATTTAATCTACAAACTGTCTGTGATAGTCTGCATCACAGACAGTTCGAAAACCATCTGTGATGACCTTATGTCTTTATTGACCCATAAATTCAGACGGCTCACGAAACCGTCTATAATGATATTTTTAAACCGTATGTGAAAATCTTTTCTGTAGTAGTGTCCCGACAGATGTGTACGAGTTGCAATGGTATTGAAAGACTTTTACCAACCCAAGCATGTAGACGAAATGATAATATATTAACTGTACTAATCAACTCTAAATAAAACAAAATAAGCCCTAACTTTGTTCGCTTCCGACCAGATGTGTACGAGTTGCAATGGTATTGAAAGACTTTTACCAACCCAAGCATGTAGACGAAATTAATGATTATATATTAACTGAACACTTCCATGGCATAAAACACAGTGTACAGCAAAGATATTTGGAAACGAGTGGATACAACATAGAACACACGTGCTGTGATCGAGCTAGCTACTCCATTTATTGGGAATGCACATGGAATCACCAACGTTGCAAATTACCACATGCATGCACTACGGTATGTTGCCACTCGCGAGGCCGAAATCCGGAGGCATGCCGGCCATCACCTTCTTGACCGTCGGCCTCGCCAGAATCGCCTCCCACCATGCCTTGACATGCGGTGCGCGTCCACCACGCCGGGCGTGCTTTCGGTCGCCATGAAGTAGCGCATGAAGGGGAAGTGGTGAGGTCTGCGAGGTGATGAAACCTCCCGCCAGTACACGGAGGTCGGCAACCAGCGCCTCGTACACCTCGGCGGCTTCTTCACACTACTCTGAGCAGACCTTTGGTCGAGCGCCAAATGGGCAATAGTCTCGGAGAAAATTGCGTCGGGACCAAAAGATCTTTAGTCGGTTGGTAACACCAGCCGGGACTAAAATCCCCCAACAGCTCACGGTGGCGGCTTTTGCGAGAGGGACATTTAGTCGGTTGGTGTTACAACCGACTAAATGTCAACTCATAGTCGGTTGGTACTACAATCCGGGACTAAATCTTTAGTCGGGATTGTAGTACCAACCTAGACTAAAGGTTGGCATTTAGTCGGTTGGTAACACCAACCGACTAAATGTCCTTCTATTAAACTCTTGTTTGGCGTTAAATCACGAGCCGAACGCCGTCGTGCCGGGACACGCCACAGCCATTGTCACCACCGGGAGCGTTCATTCACTCAACCGTATTCACCAGCGTGTTCAGCGGTAAGCTCTGATGCTAACCTGCCGTCCATTATGAAAAATATGAAATGTGAAATTTGAATAATTTTTATATGTTATAAAATTGCCAATTAATTCATAAATGGAACTTTCATGATTTTTGTAGGCCACAATAAATTTCCAAAAATCATGAAATTTGTTTTTCCACTAAGTTACACTGTGAACAGTCCATATAAAAATTTTAAGACTATTTGGACAAAGTTGAATTTATACCTATTTTATGCTTATTTATTTAATTATTATTCCATGAATTTTGTAGGCTAAATTAATGATCCAAAAATTCTGAAAATTGTTTTGCCATCTAATTAGGCTATGAACTATCTGTACAAAAATTTTGGGATCAATCTGAAGACTTTTATTTTTCACCTTATTTAATAATTATTTAAATAAATGAAAAATGACTTTTACATGTGTTAGTTAGGTTAAGCTTTGAGGGTGTTTGATGAGATAAGTCTTATCTTATCAGATCCAACCTCTTGGGTAAAAATAATAAATATTAATTTTGTTTTAATAAATAAGTTTAATATTTAATTATTAAGTAATTAGTTAATCTCTTAATTAGCTTAATCACTTAGTTATTGTTTGCCTTTTGGATTGATTGTTGACCTAGGGTCATTCACCCTTAATGACTTTGGGTAATTTAGTTAATTATTAATTACCTTCTCCTTAAGCTTACTGTTTAGCTGTTAAATCACAGAGGCGCTGAACGCCGTCGTCGCCGCAAGAGACACTCATGACTCTTTGGGCAAGGCGAAGCTCCTAGTGCAAATTTGTCAAATAGTCTTGATTCTTTGAAAATTCAAAATAAATTCATCTTAATTTCAAAAATTCTAAAAATTTTGGGTAGCCTCTCTATCATGTGTACTATCTGGGAAAAATTTGAAACTTGAAATTTAATTATGTGATATGTCATATAATGCAGAGCGATGACACGCCATTGGATGTACAATGCCGATCGCCGCTCCAAAGAGTTCATTGATGGCGTGCATTATTTCTTAAGAGTGGCCGAGGCAAACAAAGCGGGATGGTTTCATGTCTTTGTCCATGTGCCTGTGTAAGAATTTGAAGGAATATTACGGCTCAAGGAGTCTTCACTCACACTTGTTGAAGTCGGGTTTCATGCCAAACTATATTTGTTGGACCAAGCACGGAGAAACCAGGTTATAATGGAAGAAGGTGAAGAAGAACAATTGGACCCTAACGACATTATTGCTCAATCGGTGACTTCGATGATCTTGCAATGGGCGAAGTGAAGAAGAGGCGAGGCGAAGACACACTCGTGAAGATGATGCTCTTGATGATGTCATTCGTGATGCACAAAGAGATTGCGAAAGTGAAAAGGAGAAGGCTAAGTTTGACCGCATGCTAGAGGATCACAAGAAATTACTATACCGTCCGTCGAAGATGGGCAAAAAAGTTGGGTACAACACCGGAGTTGCTACAATGGAAGGCCGCAGAATGGTGTATCCGACAAGGCATTTGGCAATTCTTGAAGATCCAAAAAAGATGCTTAGAAGCCTAACGAATTGCACGCCACTACGTCACGAAGCAAAAGCAGTCGCTCGCCCTTTGGGATTAGAAATCCGGAAGATACATGCATGTCCTAATGATCGCATCTGTATCGTGGCAAGGACTACGAAATTTGGATGAATGCCCGTATGCAAAGCGTCGCGATATAAGATTAGGCGAGATGACCTGGCGATGTTGAGGCGAAGAACGTCCCAGAAGAAAATCCTGCCAAGGTTATGTGGTATGCTCCTATAATACCACGCTGAAACGTCTGTTCATAAACAAGGACCATGCAAAGTTGTCGCGATGGCACAAAGAAGACCGTAAGGTAGACAACATGTTGAGACACCTGGCGATGGGTCCCAGTGGAGAGCAATAGGCGAGAGAATTCCGGAGTTTGCGGATGGCGCAAGAAACCTAAGGTTAAGCTTTAAATGCGGATGGTATGAATCCTTTTGGGGACGAGCACTAGTCATAGCACTTGCCCTGTTACTCTATGTATCTACAACCTTCCTCCATGGTTATGCATGAAGCGGAAGTTCATTATGATGCGGGTGCTCATCAAGGCCGAGGCAACCCGGCAACGACATCGATGTCTACACGAGGCCATTAGTTGAGGAACTCCTGCTTTTATGGAGCAAACCGGTGTGCGTGTGTGGGATGAGTACAAGCAGCAACACTTGACCTGCGAGCATTGTTGTTCGTAACAATCAATGATTGGCTGCTCTAAGTAATCTTCGGAGATGCACAAACAAGGGATACAATGCATGCACACAATGTTTTGATGACATTGACGATATATATTTGAAAAAAATGTCAAAAGGTCGTGTACCTTGGCCATCGCGTTTTCTTCCTATGAATCACCAACTAAGAAAGAAAGGCAAGCATTCTAACGGTGGCGAAACACGAACCAAGCCTCGCGAACCGAATCGGGAGGATGTACTTGATATGGTCAGGATGTGCAAGTAGTCTTTGGAAAGGGACAAGGCAATAACTGTTAGAAAGATGCTAAGGGACACGCACCCATGTGGAAGAAGAAGTCCATATTTTGGGAGCTACCCTATTGGCAAGTCCTAGAGGTCCATAGCGCGATCGGCGTGATGCACGACAAAGAATCTTTGTGTGAACCTGCTAGGATTCATGGATGTGTATGGAAAGTCTAAGGATTCACTCGAAGCACGACAGGACTTGCGGCATGATGAAAGAACGAGACAACTGCATCCAGAGAAGAGCGATTTATGGGCGCCATTACTTAAGACACTCGCTAGCTTCACTCTTAGCAAAGAAGAGAAGGAAAGCATGTTTGAATGCCTAAACAAAGATCAAGGTCCCATCTGGATTCTCCTTCAATATAAAGCGTATAATAAATGTGCGGAGAAGAAATTCCTACACTTAAAGTCCCATGATCGCCACGTGCTTATAGCGCAATTGCTTCCTGGTTGCTTTAAGAGAATTCTACCTCCACATGTACGTCTGCCCACCGTGAAGCTATGTGCATTCCTCAATGCAATTTCCCAGCTTGTGGTTTGAGCCCTTCATTTTGTTTATAGTTGGCTCTTCACTTCCTAGCTTGTGGTCACTATAAAAGTCGTTTGAAATGTCAATAAGATAAAAGGAAATGCAACTATTATTTTTTAAAAAATTTATGCCTAGTATTTAATTTACTATGCATTTTACAAGAATTAGCATATTTATACAAATAAACTTAATACAAAACCCAAATCTGTGAAAAGCGTGGCGGGAGGCCGAATAGTGGGGACCTTTAGTCCCGTCCCAGACTGCTTGGGGACTAAAGGTCACACACCCGGGACTAAAGGTTCTCTGGAAAATATGTCCCAGCATAAAACCTTTAGTCCTCCCAGTGGCACCACCCGGGACTAAAGGTCGACCTTTAGTCGGTCCAGTATTCTGCTTGGGACTAAAGGTCACACAGCCCGGGACTAAAGGTTCTCTGGAAAATATGTTCCCGCGCAAAACCTTTAGTCCCGGTCAGGCACCACCCGGGACTAAAGGTCCACCTTTAGTCCCGTCCAGATTACCACCCGGGACTAAGGTCTTTAGTCCCGGTTAGTAATACTTGGGACTAAAGGTCCCCTCGATATAAGCAACAATGGCTTCTTCCCTTCTTCCACCCTTCCGTCTCCTCGCCGTCTCTCTCGCTTAATTCGTCGGCTCGGCTCCAGCCCGTCGCGCCCGGCCTCCTCCTTCCTCCCGTGGCGCCCCACTCCCGCCACCACCTCCACTCGGCTCCTCCTCCGCCGCTCCAGCTCGCCCGGCTCCTCCCTCCTTCACCCGGATCCGTCGCTTGACTCACTTGGCGGCGGCTTCGCCACCACCGCCCGAGCGCCTCCTCCACGCCGGTGAGCTCCTCATCTCTTATCGCATTTGCGGGAAGCGAAAAAGGAGATCGAGAGAGAAAATATCTGGAGTTCACAGAGGAGGCAAACGAGATTAGCTAGCCGCTACTGTTGTCGGTGCCTCGGTGGCAATGTGGTATAGACGACGACACAGCACTAACCCCCGGCGGCGAGCCCTCTTTTTGTGACCGGCCATCGAGCCGAGAAATCATTTTTGCGGTGAGCCGCGAATTGAATGTATATGTTGTTTTTCTTTTGTCGATGCATGTCACGAACCGCCGCCACTTGATGCTATAAATGTTTATCGATGATTGTGATTTGTGAACTTGTGATGATGATTTGTGATATGGACACTGCATGGATGTTCATGGCATCTATAATCATTTATTTTTGGGTTTAGTTCAAAGAACACTTGCTCTCATGAATTGCCATGCATGTGTTTGGTTGAATAAGGCATGTTTGGGTGGTCAATGATTGTTCTTTACATACGCTTCGAAAATTTCATGAAATTTTAAGATGTTCACCATGTTTATCGCTAACGAGCCTAACGAGTCGAGTTCGAGTTTTTAACGAGCCGAGCCGAGCCTGGGTTTTTGCTCGTTATCTTAACGAGCCGAGCCGAGCCGAGCTCGTTTTCTTAACGAGCCTTAACGAGTCGAGCCGAGCCGAGCCGAGTCAGCTCGTTATCCACCCCTACCGATCACGAACCGTTCTAACGTCCTACACATATATTTGCAGAAATGGCCGACCCGAATGACAACATGGACGATGCCATGATGGATATTATCAACAATGACGCCTTACAAGGTGCCCAATTCGAAGGTGATGACAACAATCAAGAAGTAGATGGCGAGAGTCAATACTTTGCCGATTATGAAGATGAGCAAGACAATCTCTGGCGAGGTCTATCTACAATCTCTTATGTATACATGAAATTCAGAATAATTTCATTTGTCATATAAATATATTTATTTAAATCTTTGTGTTTCTACATTCGTAGCCCTCTGGATCGGCGACAACAACGGGAAGAGTAGAAATGTCGAGGCAGAAGAAGCCGTTGGAGGGTCGGTTCATTCTCTCGAATTCGAGGAGGATCTGAGCAAAAGTACTTGGACCACATGCACGAAATTTGTCGACATCTGTGGGTACCTTGTAAGGGACAGGATCCCGATCAATGCTCGTGAATGGAAGCAAAAGAAAGTTGCTCCTCATATTAGTTTTGTCTCGATCGTGACAAGGCACTAGTTTGGCAAGATGTCCTTCAACATTTCGCGCTCGTCTGAAGATGAAGCTTTGAAGGAGAGAGTTAGGAAGCGGGCTATGAAGAAGATGGCCACACAATTCGGTGTTGGAAGAAGAAATTGTACAACACATTTATTAGTAAGAACTCGGCCTTGATTTCAAAACTAAGGCCTCGTCAAGTTGAGGCCGTTTTGGGATGAGTTTATGCAGTTCAAGACATCGGAAGAGGGTGAGGCACGGGTGAGAAGGAACCAGCAGAATGCGGACAAAAGCAATACCACCATCACTTGGGATCGGTGGCTCTGAGTGCCATTCCTAAGTGGGAAAGAATGGAGCAGGAGATTCTTGCCAAGGGATCGAACGAGAATCAATCAAGCCTTTGGCGCGCCAAGTATTGGTTTTTCGGTCATGGGGAAGCTGGACCTAGAGGCCTGAAAGATAGTGTATGGCGCAAAACTCCAAAGAGCAACAAAAGATTTGCTTATGCTCGAGGCTTGGTGAGAGTGGCGGTGTGACCGAGCAGAGATAAGGATGGTGACATCATACGAGAAATCTTGAACACGGTGGGCGAACAAGAGGCTATGGGGAGGTGTCATGGGAGCATGCCTTCCCTAAAGACAAAGCCACCTATAGAAGCCGCCAGAGAAAGAAGTCGAGGAGGCGAGGCGGATCGCAGGGATGGAGAAATGGTTCTTGAGTCACGGGAAGTGGCTCGTGAAGCGATAGAGCGAAAAAAGCACTTGAAGCCAAAATGAATGAGAAATCAAAAGGCAAGTGCGAGATAGCGATAAGTTCCATCCAAAGGCAAAGCGCATCGAGCCGGAGTCAACATCAGCCCCTAATCGGTTGAAGCGATTCGCTTCCACGGAGGTGCTAGTGATTCAAGATGGCGCAGGTCTGCGCTTCCCGTGGATGACATCACCGATCCTCTCACGACATGTGAGCTGCACATTCGAGAGGGGAATGCCACGGTCATGGTGGCTATCGGTGTTGTATCTCGTGTCGACCCTACGAAGACACCAAGATGCCATGGGGCATTAATACCTCTGGATATGCTAAGCGTCTCGGTGGATAGAGTTGTGAAAGGTAATAGCAATGTGCATCTTGACATTGAAGGAGGTGATGGGGAGAAGACTTTAGGAGAAGCGGAGAAGACATTCATATGTTGGCGCAAGCGCTATATCATTATTCTAGGCGTCACCTCCTCCTCCTCAACAACCTAACCCTAGGTGCGGATGAAAGTGAGCGAAACATTTTTCACTAATTATGTATTGGCTTAAATAACGGTTTACTCATACCACGTTGTTTTCACAGCAGAACCTCCCCAACCTAAGTCCAATTATCCATTCACCACACAGTCACGGTGTTGCGGGCGATGACAATGAAGTGGAAGACACGGCCGCATCCCCACCGCCCCATCGCCTCCACGGCGGGCTCCAACGCCGACACCGGCCGCCTCATCGCCTCCACGGCGGGCTCCAACGCCGCCATCGCCCCATCGCCTCCTGGCGGGCTCCAACGCCGCCACCGCCGCTCCATCGCCTCCACGGCGGGCTCCAACGCCGACACCGGCTGCTCCATCGCCTCCACGGCGGGCTCCAACGCCGCCACCGCCCCATCGCCAAAGAAGCGCACCCCACAAGCGTCGGCCCCACCGCCGAAGAAGAAAGCCTCGAGGAGAACACCAGCTATTTCTAAGGCATTTAAACTTTCCTATGAGAAGATCGCTGAGAAATAGATGCTTGATAACAGATGTGGGCGGTTTCTTGAAAGTCAAGGCTAAAAGTGAAGCGGCGAAACCACAGAAGCCGTGCTTCTTCAATGCGTCGAAGTTCTAAGGCAAAGGGTGGGCGCTCACGAGAAAAAGTTACGTCATGCTCGTAAGATTCGCCACTATCGGACTATGACCGCACTCTCACCAAGTCAATTGAGGAGGCGAAGAAGAAAGAAAGAAACACGGAAGGGTGTTGCCAGCTCGGGAACAATCACAACAATCGATGCCCCGCTAGTTATTGGGAATGAATATGGTTCAAACACGAGCGTGCTAGAACAGATATCCGAAATGTGCATTTGGATCAACTTGATGAATTTTTCATGAAGCTGGTCTAAGCATTTCCCAAATGCTCGTGAGCACACATCAAAAGTGCTCGGAAGTTGATCATTGGAAGAAGGAATATGTATATGGCAAGAGTCTATACAACCACGAGAAGCTCATGGAACTTAAGATGCAAATGTACTTGTTAAACAAGTGGTACATGGCGGCGTGTCATGAAAAGCGGATGACTATATTTGCGTCAAAATTAGAAACCATCATTACTTAGTGGCGATGACATTATAATGGTTCGATTTAATGAGTTACACCACTATGCCACATGAGCGCTCTAGACAAATCTCTCATCATTTGCTTTTATGCATATGTGATTCTTTCTTTTAATAATCTCACTCTAGCATATGTATATGTATAAGTAATTATCCTCACACTAGCTAGCATGTCTATACATATGCGAGAGACATGATGAGAGACCTCACTGCGTAGAAAGGACAAGAACATTGGTTTCGTTGATCCATATATCGTATTCAAGGACCCAAACACTCCCTCGATCAATGGAGACCTCAAGCGGAGAGGAATTTCGGAGGTTCTTGATCAACCAAAAGAACAAAAGATTTATACTCTTCCCTACAACTTTGGGTGAGTGTTGTTATCGTGTGCACATTTTACTTTACTTACTCAATCCAACATAAAGATATATATGTTGACTCTATAAACAAATCGACTTTCCTTTGGATCTTGATTGTCTTGATCTCTCAAGCGGTCATTTGCTAATCTATGACTCGTTGAAAAAACCGGGAAGATTACCAAGATATGATAGACATTATCCGGGGTAACCGATCTTTAAATATTTATTCCTGCTCTTTAACTCTGCAATAGTTAATTAACGATCAATTATTAGGCGGGGTTTGGGCTTGGTTCGTTCGGCTACACCGTCCGGATCTGAAAGCGCCACTTCTGATCCACCATTTGGATGTAAGTTGTACTAGCTCCCGCATCTTTACCTTATCATGCTTGACTCACGCGGGGGATAGCGAGTAATCTTTTTATATCGTCAGATGGGTTCTCTGGCAGACCACCGAGCAACAATTTGTGTGGATACTCGTTTGCGAGTTCCTCATGGTGTATGCAAAAGAACCCATCTCTGATCTTGAAAATGCGTAACAAGTATATATAATAAATCCATTTTATTTATTTGTTGCTATTAAATAAATCTTATGTATATTAATACTTCTTTAGTTTAATGCAAATTGAAGGAGATATGGTTGAAGGAGCAGTGTTGGATATGGACGCCTCAAAGGAATTCAAGAGACAATCGCGAGATTTCTTAATGAGCATGTCCTCAAGCCCGCACAGAGTTCTACTTTAACCGGATGAACAATTGAAGCCAAACCGGGGCGAACATTTGTATGACATTTAAGTGGAGGACAACATTTGTGTTGTAAATACCAAGGATGCATGAATAATGTTGTAAATTTTATGTGCATATATATATATATATTATACATATATATAGCTCCATAATATATATAGTTTCATACTTTATTTGTGTGTAATAATGTTCCAAACTAAATTATATGTGGGCGTATACATATATTAGCGGATAAGAATCGCATTTGAAAACCTAATGTAATTGTAAAACCAAAATCAATAATGAATTGAAATGGAAACAAAAAAGAAAAAAAACACCTTTAGTCGGTTGGTAATACCAGCAAGGATTAAAACCAGACCAAATGGCTCGGCCAGTGGACCTTTTAGTCGGTTGGTATTACCAACCGACTCAAATAAAGGTCGGGCATTTGGACCTTTTAGTCGGTTGGTATTACTAAGGGACTAAAATCGACCTTTAATCCGGGCACAGGACCCGGACTAAAGGTGAGACATTTAGTCGATTTCCTAGTCCGGCTCTATAACAGGGACTAGAATACTAGGTCCGGGACCAAAGGTGCGATACGTAGTAGTGTCGACTTCGGGCGTTCTCGTCGATGAGGTTAAGTCGCGGGCTTCGGCCGACGTGCGGGTTGACGATGCGATTACAGCGTGATGGGCTTTCACGGGCTCGGTGGTGGGCTTCCACGTCGACCCATCGTCCACCATTGCAGATTCTTCGGTTGCCTTCTCTCGAAACTCTGGTTTGTATTTGCGAAGAATATACCTAGCGATGGTAGCGATTACGGAAAGAAAAATTATCCCATTGGGACTAGCTAATACATGAAAGCATGTGTAATATTTATCAAACACTACCAAATTCTTGAGAAATCGATTTTCGTTTTTTGTTTGGAGAAATGGATCGTGACCGGGTTAAAAACCGGATCGGAAATTTTAGCTAGGCGAAATTTTGAAGTTAAAATGAAAGAAAGATGAAATTTAAGCAAAATTCAATCGACAATAGTAATTTTTTGCGATTTGAACTTTTACGAGGTCGATTGAATCGGTAGGACCAATTTTGGAACCCTATCGTGATTGACATTAATTATCATTTTTTGAATTTTAAAATTGCTAACTTTTATATCTTTGCTCTTTTTAGTTCCCAATAGGAGACAACTTCTACTTGGGCGGTTCAATGCCCATCTTTACGATATAATAATCCAAACTAAAATATTGAGTTTTCGATTCGCATTTCCCAACCTAATGATGGGCCAATTTGATTCGGCCTCTCTCTCCCACACAGACAAACACAAAAGACGACAAATGCAGAAGCCAACCAAAAGTTTTAAACGTGGAGTTTTAATCCACTCTCAAGCAAATCAAGCGAAATATAAATTTACGAGTAACTAATGAGGCGAAATGTGTACACACAACTTAGAAAAGCACATTTCTTTCTGCTTTGCTTGAGGTTACAAATCGCATCGCCTATATATATCTAGCCAAGCCAGCGGCTCGCCAAAATCCTAATCACCACAAAACAGTTACTCCAAATTTTTTTGCTACAACCTAACAAAAAACGCAAAAGGCAAGCTTTCTTCACGATAGGCGTCGGATCACCATCCTCCAATCTTGGGATCTCACCGAGCAATTTTAAAAATGATTAAGCGGCGAATAATTGTTAGTTGAACTTCTTTGAGAACAACATGCCCGACTTAACAAGACGAGGAGAAAACAAAACAATTGAGGTGAAAACGGTATGCAAAATTTTGGTGAGGCACATGTCGTCACGTTTGGCGAGGTGCTCGGGCGGCGGTGGTCGCCGCCGCTCGCTGCTCATCGGCCTGAGCTCGTGCTTGGCCGGCCTCCTCGAGCCCGCTCGATGCGGCGGTCGAACCGAGTCTAAAGTATGGCCCGTCTTGGCATAATCTGAGCGGCGAGCTAGGCCGAGTTTGGAAAAACGACAACGCGGCGGTGTGGCGTGTCGTGCTGGCAACCCGGCTGGCAAAATGCGGCTAGGCTAAGCGAACACGGCGGCCGCCTCTCCTCTCGCTCCGCCATGCCTCCTCGCCTCCTGCCGCGCCACCGTCTATAGTTACTTAGGGCTGGGTTTGGGCCGTCACGGCCCCGCCATGGGCTTTGGGCGTGCAGGCCTTGCCGAGGCGGCGAGCTAACAGCGGCGGTGGTCGGGCGAGCCAAGCCGGCCTGACGAGATCTGACCGGCACGGTGGGCCGTCTTGCGTCTTGCGCATGGCACGGCCTAATGCCTATCTCTACCGACGACTTGCATTACGACGGTACTCCTTCAGTTTCTTGACGTTCTAGTTTTCAAATTTTGTTATCAAATCACAACGATGTCTCAGGCCAATTTCTTGCACCTACTGTAACGCCCTGGTCCAACACAGAGCCGGAATATCACCTAGATCATTCTCATTATCAATTTAAGCTATAATTAGTAATAATTCCAGCAAGCAATGTATGGAATAAAACCCGACAGCGAGTCACCTTTCAACAACCATAACAATATAAATACATAAAGGATTAACTTTCAGAGCTTAGAATCATGTGCCCAAAAATGTTCAAGACAACGCAGTAGAGAGCGCTAGGGATCTCGCATGCGAGAACACTGGAACTATGCATCAAGAACATTGGTTAACAATAATTAATATAATTAAACAATAATTAAGTAAACCATTTCCATTCATTAAGCTAATGAAACCAAGTCTACTAATCTACTCTAAATAAAACAAAATAAGCCCTAACTTTGTTCACTTCCACCACTACAAAAAGGCTAAACCTGGACGCTTGATCACAGACGGTTGACCAAAACCATTTGTATTAAACACAATCACGGACAGTTTTGGTTTAGCGACCGTCTGTGTTACTTTCTACCCTAAAAACTGTCTATGAAGAGGTAATATCATAGACGGTTCATGTTGAAAACCGTCTGTGATACTTCACAGATGGTTCTGAAAAAGAACCGTTTGTGATATTACCAAATATCACATACGGTTCTTGTTCAGAACCGTCTGCGATACGTCACAGACGGTTTTCAACATGAACCGTGTGTGAAGAGGAGTCACAGACGGTTTGTATTAAAAACCATCTGTGATAGTCTCATTTATTGTAGACCGGACCATGGTTTGGTAATTTGTTCTTGACTACCGATGGTTGAGTCGTAATTAATTTATTCTTTGAATTATATTCTAGATCTAGCTTGGTAAAGAGAGACTTGAAGATGGTTTAGATCGATAAAGAGAATTGAAGATGGTTTAGATCTAGCTTTTTACATTGTTTTGCAAGTGTTGGCTTCTTGCCATCTGAAGTTGGGCATGTACTATCTATAATGTGTTTGTGATGAACAACGACCCTAGGGTGCATTGGTGTTTTTAGTTCATTAGAAATACATATTTCAAATGACATATCAAAAGTTGCATCTATAGTATACTAATTAATTAATTTAATATTTAACACAAATTGTTATATGCATCGCATAGATGGATGAAAATTTGGATATATCTTGGCAAGCTGTTGGAAATATGCCTAGAGGCAATCATAGAGATGATTGTATTTCATTATGTTCATGACATTAGATAATATGTTATCTTGTTCCTAGAATAATATTGTTAATATTTATTATCAAGTATGTGACTTGATTGTGAAACTCTATATTTCAGCGATGATTATTCTTAGCGTTCCTAGTCGGAAACATATGAGGACACATATGAATAGACTAGCATATGTATTGGTTGATGACTATGTTTCATAGGTCATGGATATAGAGATATCAAACAAATAATATGGACACATGTTAGAGAACAAGATGTTGGATTAGACCCACCTTGAGACACTATTGAGATTGTTATGATTCTATGTGTCATTAGTTGGTCTCAAGCAATGATGATGTATAATCCTTAGACCTGAGATCAGCATGGTTTCCTATATGTGTAATAGCACTCTTAGGGGTTGCCAAAGCGCTACTGCAAATGGCTGGGTAGTTATAAAGGTAACTTTCGGGTATGATATGAAACATGCAGAGGAATGTGACTGGTTGGATATGGGATTTGCCCCTCCTAAACATAACAGGAGAGATGTCTCTGGGCCCCTCGTTGTGGTCGGATAAAGAAAGTGCATGGCCATACCACTAGTGGTCGAATTGTTCGACCACGTGAAGTTATCCGACACTCGATCGAGAAAGTATTGAACAGTCCATGGATGACAAAACATCTCACCTGGAGTTCAACCAGATATCGTGAGGCAAAGGGAGAATACACGAGTAGGTCGCTTAGTTCGACGATTCTGATTTGATCGTATGGAATCTGAGCTGGTCGTGAGGCGGTCGAATGTAATCCTGAGTGGTGAAACCTGGTCATAAGGACTTACAAATTGGTGCGTGGCCAAATCTGAACTGATCGTATAGAGATAGGACGATCGTAAGTGATGAGGACGATCGTAGATCATATTGCATTAAGGTTACTTGGATATAATTTGTGTGTATTAAAGAATCGCTATGTTACGCTAGGAGCCGCTATGACTAGTGATCGGAAAGGGTTTAGAGTCACAACCGATGCGCATGAACCTCTGGTCACACACTTAGGGTTGGAACAAACCGGTATGAATCTGATTAAATCAAGCGTGTTCGGATAGGATCCGTCACGAGCACTATATAAGGAGATGCATGGCGTTGTTTGGGGCGCAAGTTTTACACCACCTTAACCCTAGCGCCATCTTCCTAAGAGCTATACCATGCAACTTGGTGCTAGTAAACCGATGTCTGGTTGTTCCTTCCTTGGACATGTGGATACCGTAGAGGCGCTATTGCATTGTTAAGCGAGGATGATCGCGATCTTCACAAGGAACTACAGAGGTTGTTGGAGAAGATGATCGACCTACTCGTATTTGGACGATCGACTCGACCACTACATCGGCAGCGCTCTACGTTGGACCGGGCTGCTCCAACCCTTCTTCTGCTACACTGTGCGTCTGGTGGTAACGATCTGTAATCATCTACTTGCTTGGCTTCCTGGTTTGCATGGTAGAAATTTTTGTTTGTAACTATCGTAGCCTACCCGTATCCCAACAGTGGTATCAGAGCCATCCTGCGTAGTTTTTGATCTAGATCGGTCGCATATACATGATATGTGGTAGTAGTAGATTGGATCTATTCTTGGTGGGTCTAATAACCTATATCGGTTCATATAGATGGAGCGATCTAGGCCTGATCGATAAGATTGATCGGTTTATCGGTGGTAGTAGATGGGTATACGAGGAGGCCACGAGCTATAAGGACCAGATGGTTTATTGCGCTTGTTCACGACCATCTTGCATGTCACTCCTACGGTCGAATTACGCCATCGGTGTGTCGCATTATGTGGTCGTATCAAGGTAATGGCCGGAAGGATCGGACTAGGGTTAATATGATTAATCCGATGATTTCCAAGGCTCGATTCGTGAATAAGATTCATGTTTGAAAAAAGTTTTCGAGAGTGTTGCCCTCGACGGTGAGCGCTACCTCGAACCCGCCGCTAACCGGCTAAGCGGGACCGCCGTCTTGGGTATTAAATACCATAGCTATAGGTAGTGTGTGCTCATGTCGTCCGATAGAATTGGATTCTCTACATAACTTGTTTTTGCGAGGATTGATGTATCACCCATAATGGTTCATGTATGAGATGCATGTATGTGTGTAATGTTCATGACACATGTGGCATGTTATTACTGACCTAAAGGTGTCTATATTTATCTCTTGGCTTTGTGTGTCGACTTGTGATGGTTCTTTACTCCTTGTGTTTCATTACTAGTGCTATTAGGAGTAATGGCTTAGTGGGAGTGCTTGGAGGAGTCAACCACTCAGAGACACGGCGAACAGGATGCATGGCGATGGAGATCATCATGGAGTAGGGTCATACTATATTACAATGCAATTTGATTGTCTGTGAATGCCTTTATATTCCTGTTCATTTATTTCTATGCATGTTATTTTGCATGTACTCAGTAAGTCGTAGGAAAATGTATGCAAATAGTATACATGCAAGGCTTGACAAGGATAGCTTTATGGTTACTTTGCAGAAAGAAAATTTAATTGGAAATACAGTAAGTAGATTGCATGGCAGCGGCCTGATGGTTCTGGTTCACTATTGTCATAAGAGCGATATGATGCAGTTCTTTTGGTTCATCATGTTGACTAGAGCTCTGACTGACCTAATTCATCGAGTTCATCATTTGATTCATAATACGCATTATGACATTCATTAAGCGAGTTTGAGTGTCATAAATTGTCCCAAGCCTTGATGGCGATTATGGCGGTGGAGGTGGTGTATTGGTGTTAACAACTGGCGTTGGGGTCCTTGATCCACAAGAGACTTGTTGAGGTGTGGAGTGCGATCCATCTGCACAAATCGTCCCGGGCTTAATAGATGAGGAGAAAAAGCACACTAGGTAAGAGGGAAAAGCACGGGGGTGGCGAGAAAAGGGAGAAAGATGGAACAACCTAAGCTGGGGAAAGTAGGTTTAACCCAACAAGCAAATAGTGGAGAGCTATTAAGAGGCAACAAAACTCAAGCGAAGATCCTATTCTGGGACTAAGCGATCTTTGGAACTAAGAAGAACAACTCTGCTAAAAGCACTTCTAATCTAACTATCTGGTGGTCGATTTAAGCAAAGCTCGATCCTATTGAGATTCTTGAGATGAGAGAGATCAATTTAAATTTGAATACAAGGTTTCAAAGGGATAAGGTGTAAGAATCTAAGAATGAGGTGAGGCGAGATTAGAATAAGATGAGAAAGAATAGAATAAGATGAGAGAAGAATAACTACTCATGTTACTCTGTTGGTTTGATTTAGAAAATAAATTTTGAAACTCTTGACTAAACGGCCATGCTAACTAAGATTACATCCTAAAGTCGATATTGTTCTGATACTATCTTGTCGCGACCCCGAGTAGGAAAACCGGGACCCTCTGTGCAATCTGGACTTAGTCCCAATATCGATGAGCTAGTCGCATAGTCTCAACAATAATGTAATCAAAACCATACCACAAGCGATAGAAGAAACATCTGATTAATAATAATATCAGCAAAAGAAGTTATGGACAAGGTTGTTCTGAGCTGCCTGGTTGGGCTACAAAGCAATGAAAAACAAAGCGCCTTGAAAAACATTCGACCCACCCACAGGCTATCGAGTGGAGGGCGTCTCCTAAATGCGCATGGTCTTGAAGACCTCCTCTTCAAAAGCTCGGAGCTCCCTAGGACCTCCTTGACTCTTGATCAACTAGAGGGCACAAGCCATGAGTACTTTGAATGTACTCGGCAAGTCGTAGGAAAATGTATGCAAATAGTATACATGCAAGGCTTGACAAGGACAGCTTTATGGTTACTTTGCAGAAAGCAGAATTGATTGGAAATATAGTAAGTAGATTGCAAGGCACATGTTGAAAGACTAATACATAAGTAATCAAGTTTCTTTGAAAATGACTCGTGAACACCCAGTTCACTTCCCAGACCACTTGTGAACCAACCAGTTCACGCCCCAGACCACTCAGAACCAACCACAACCACCTCTTCTTTTGAGAAATTCTACCCCTTGCGTGAAATCACCAGGCATGGTCCATAACCGGGGACACGACTATTCAAATAATTTTACACTCTGTAGAGGTTGACAACTTTACCCACAAGACATGAATTCTCTAGTTTGTTTGGCATCCGTTGATACCACTGCTCACTTCCTTAGGTAAGCATTCTAGAGCACGTGACAAGGTCTTTACAAAGCTCCGTTTTGATTTGGTTCTGCCTGCCATGGTTTTGCCATTCTATGCCCCTCTTGCATACTGTGATTCCATCCGATAACTTCGAGATCACGCCACCATGTGAGAACCAAACCAAAACTTACGCTAATTAGTCGGCGAGTCCACCCCATAATGAACTTGTGGTTGCGGTATGGCCGGATCAATGGCTTACAAAGGTTAAGTTCATAGTGGTTGCTCAGGCGAGACTACCACATCCCAATGTGCTTTCGCACCCACCTTCACCACCACCCACTCGCCTGAACACAAGTCATTTTGGGTTCATCCCGGCCAAATGAACAGCCTGGCCATGACACAACATCTTTTAACAATAGTGGCCACGCCACAATTCCATATATCATTAAGTCAAATTTATTATCATTGAATCATGTGATCGGGAGACATCGTATAACTAAAGCAGGACTAAACAATATACGCACCCATGTTGGTATCACAAAAATGTCCAACTAAGATTACCCAACCTATGGTGTCCAAGGGTACATGTCAACATGTCAATCACAAGTATTCAAGGAGTCATACTGTCAAGTAGGTATTTAGCTATTTCCCAAAACCATTTTTATACAATTAGCAAAGCATGTTGGTATAAAACAATATAAGTTTGCAAAACTGGGTACAATATGATCAAGGTCTATGACTTGCCTCTGTTGAAGAGCTGATATACTTCAGTCAAGGTTGCCAGGTCCAAGAACTCTCGAGAAGCGGAATCTCTGAGTGCAAAAAGAGCCAAATAAATACAACAAAACCAAACCAAAACCAAAAACTACCAAACTAGAACCAAAAGAAAGGCGCTACAATAAATGAATCGGGAGGAGGTCACGAGGAGGAGGTCCTAAGGGGTCTGAGGAGGAGGTCCTAAGGAGGATACAACTACTCAACGTAGTCATAGGAGAAAGGAAAAGAACAGGGTATGGAGAAACTGGGCGAGAGCAAAAGAGTTGGGTGAGGAAAAGGAGTTGAAAGAGGGCTGCTCAGGCTTTTATAGCCAGGAAAGATGGGGAGAGTCACTGAGACACTCGGAGGCGCACGAGTTCAAGGGTAGGTGAAGGAAGAGATGGGGGCAAGTAGGGGAGGAGATAAGAGGGAATGGAGTCTTGTAGAAGCGTGACATTTAATGAGACACAACAAACATTTAATGCATAAAGGCTTTTCGTCGTGATGATCTGACGAGAGGAAGAATAAGGTGAGCGGGACAAGCAGATGGGGCTAGTCAAAACCGGGAGGTGGTCCAACCAAAGGGAGGTCGTGACGGAGGGGAGGTCGTGACCCAAGGGATGGTCGCGACAAAAAGGAGAGTCGTGACCAAAGGGAGGTTGCGACAAAAAAGAGGTCGTGACCCAAGAGAGGTTGCGACAAAAGGGGAGGTCGTGACCAAAGGGAGGTCACGACAAAAGGAGGAGTCATGACCCAAGGGAGGTCGCGACAAAAGGGTCGTGACCCAAAGGAGGTCGCGACAAAGGGAGGTCATGACCGGCTCAAGGACCACCGGAGGTCCAAACAAGAGGAGGTCTAGACAGAGGAGAGGTCCAAATGAAAGGGAGGTCGGACCAAAAAGGAGGTCCAAGCGAAAGGGAGGTCCAAACCTAAGGAGGTCCAAACAAAAGGGGGCCGGACAAGCAGAGAAAGGAAACTAACACCAAAGAACTCCAGAGACTCAAAATAAACCAAACTCTTGGTTTAGTTGAAGTTCGATTTAGTCATTTTAAACACTTTTAAATCCAAAATCTCAAGTTAAGCTTTAGAATTTCAACAAAACCAAATGGTTCTTTTTATTTTGAAAATTTCAAAAAGGCTCAGAAAATTGGGATGTTACAAACCTACACCCCTTAAAGGGAATCTCGACCCTGAGATTCGGGCTGACTAGAGAATAGGTTCGGGAACTCGAACTTTGTTCACTCTTCCATTCGACTTTCTCTTTTGAGCGAGACAAAGCAAGCCTTTGCCTTGACTAGAGACTTACCAGGAATGAAGTTCTGAGCTGGTTGGGCTTGCTCCATGGTGACGTGATTCACTTGTCCTCTCGCAGAAGGAAGTGGAGTTCTAGCGGCTTGACTTGGAATCTGGGGTGGGGCTTGCTTTCGCGGGGGATGTCGGGGGCAATTGTTGGTGTAGTGACCCAATTGGTGATAGTTGAAACAAGTAATTCCCATGGCGGGGTTGGTGTTTACGGATGGCGGGTTCTGATTTGTTTCTTGAGGTTTTGGTAAGCCTAAACTTCTATATTTATGCAACTATGACATGTATCTTACATTATTTTACCACTGCTTTGGCGTTATTGTTGCGATCGAGTAACCACGGAATAATGTTTGAAGTGGCGCTAAAGGTCTTTACGGGCATTCATTAGCAAAATGTCCCATCTCCTGGCACCTAAAACATTGTACTCCTGCCCTGGAGGTCTTGTTCTGTCGAGATTGGCCACCATTGTTGTCGTGGAACATCTACATCGATGGAAGTAGTGCTGATCCTGGAGTCATGAGTGGGGTTGTTGTTGGTGCTTGGTTGGGCTGAGGTTGAATCACCCGAGTCTTGGAGTTTCTTGCAACATTTTGTTCTTGATTCACCATCTTCCTCTTGTGACAGTTCTCCGGCTGATGGCAAGTAGCTTCTAAATGGAGTGCCTCGGGATTGATCTTGTGGAAGTTTGGTTCCTCTGCTTCTTGGGATAACTTCGGTAGAAGTGCAGAGGTCATGCCTTCCTTGACTAGGGCGAGGCGGCTAGAAACTTTTCACGTTCTTTGCGGTAATATAGAGTCGACATTGTCTTCAAAGTCTTGGGCTGAATAGTGACCTTTTCTCTCACATAAGTAACAAGTAATCTTGTTCATTGGACATTCTTGAGTGGATAATTTTCTTCCGGCTTGGCGAGTTGATTTCGTGCTCCTGGCACTATGCCCTATCTCTCCACCATGGATATGGGCACAATCCTTAGACCGTTCGATGGGGCTGATCCACAATGCCTTTGCTCAACTTGAGCTTCACTTGTAATGTCATGGCTCCTTGGACTTCTTATGGCGGGCTTATGAATCATTGCTACTTGGTGAGGCGTTTGAGGTTCTTGATCGATTTCCAATCTTTGAGGTTGCTTGTGGTGCCAAGCACGCTTGTTTATGTAAGGAACATTGTTTGACGAAATGCCCTTTCTCGCCACAATAGTTACAAACTTTATACTAGATCATATCCCTCTTGGGACACCTGGAGAAATAGTGTCCCATGCTATTGCAGTTAGCACAATGATTATCTTGTTTTGGCTTCCTCTTTTGAGGACATCTGCAGGCGAAGTGCCCTTGTTCACCACATCTATAACAGATAACATAGTTCCCTGAATGGTGACTTTCAGGGAGAAAATGACTCTTGTCATCGGAATGAGGTACTTCTAGTGGCTAGATCCTTGGTAACTCATTTTCTTCCTTTCTCTGATACTCGAGGAGATGAGAGTAGCGGAATGTCGGACTCGGGATTAACATCACAAATCCTCATGTATTTCTAAACTAGTCCCATGATCGGTAGCTAGTTTACGATGAAGAGATATGGTAACATCCATAAATCGCACAATTATATTAATACTCAATAGAGTTTATTACAAAAGAGGCTTACAAGCCAACAATAAAGAACATAGCGAGAGGCGAAGAAGTAGTGGAGTCGGTGATGCGCCTAAAGCAATCGATTGGGAAGCGGCCTAGTCATCGAGATCCACACGGTAGCAAAGTCCTTCTCCTCTTAAATTTATTTGCATAAAGCAAGGAAAAGCACAACTTCGTGCTGCAAAGTTACACCCAATAACGAGTTAATGCATGCATGGATGTAACAAAGGATGGCTTATAGGGTTATTTGTGCAAAAGCAATATTTGACAAGTTAAATACAATACTAAGTTCAAAAGCTCAAATTTTACAATAATTAAAATTGAGTTTTAACTGAATTAATAAAGCTAGTGTAGGCACAAACCTAACACCCAACATAAACACGAGCACCAACCCAGGGCTTCAACCCATAACTTTTCTCATGGACACCCATCCATGTCAAAACTGTTTTACAAAACATTTTGAAGACAAAAACAAAGTCTAACTTTGAGTGGCTTGAATGACATGTCCATGACCGTGGACACGGCTATTTGAATAGTTTTACACTCTGTAGAGGTTGTACAACTTTACCTACATGACATGAATTCTCTAGTTTATTCGGCATCCGTCGATACCACCGCTCACTACCTTAGGTAAGCAATCTAGAGCACGTGTCAAGGCCTTTACAATGCACCATTCCACCGCAGTCCCCCTCTCGCTAAGGTTTTGCTCCCTTTGGGCTATAACCCGTAGGATTTGAGCCCCCTCTTGCGCCAGTGGGAATGCATAAAAGTAGGTCATCAAGACACCCACACAACTGGATGTAACGATCACGGTGGAACGTTGCAAATTAGTTAGCCGAGTCCTACACATACAGGACATGTGGTTGCACGATGGGGCGTAGCAAGGAATGCTCAAAGGCGGTCCTTAACTAACTTGGCAACTTCAAAAAAACCACGGGCCTCAATCCTACAGTTGAACCGTGCATAAACACCATCGACCAACCATCCATTTTGCCCAAGTCCAAACCATCTTTTAATTTTATTTCATTTTCAAAGCATTTGTAAACTCTCATGATACACCAATGCCATGGATACAATTTAAACAACATTTGGTTTTTAATGAAATTCCCCAAATTAAATATTTCGGTCTAAGCATAATTTTTCTCAAAATGTTCTAGTTCATACTATTGCATAAACTAGATTTTTATCTAAGGTGTCAAGGTATGTTTATTTCAATGTCAAGATTGGCGGTACAAAGAAATTAGACATAACTATAATTTAAAACATGAATTTAAATTAACTTGAGTATAAATAAGCATGCAATAATTTAAAAGCAAATTTAAGTAATTTTAAATAATGGGATCAAATATGATCGAAGATGTAACTTGCCTTGCTTGATTATTCGATGTTCTCAAAGCGGCGTTAAAATCCGATTAAATGCGAAATCGTCGAATTCTATTAAATAAACGATCCAAATTCAAATAACATTCAAATAAAATCCAAAAATTATAAAATAAATACTACTAGGAAGGTATTGACTTTATAGGAATTTAGGAATTTGAATCGATGGAATCGAAGTTCGTATGAGGGAGAACG
This sequence comes from Phyllostachys edulis, assembly GCA_036346405.1. Classification (NCBI taxonomy): domain Eukaryota; kingdom Viridiplantae; phylum Streptophyta; class Magnoliopsida; order Poales; family Poaceae; genus Phyllostachys; species Phyllostachys edulis. Next base: position 95,081,246 of record CM070545.1, on the reverse strand, counting down.
AATTTCCAAAAGGAATAAAAGGGTCATGTACTAAGGGGCTCCATGACTAGATAAATTAGTTTAGTGTTCATCTTCCTCAAACCGAACAGAAAACAACAAATGTGGCCGGTGTCTTGGACCTAGTGCTTGACGGTACTCGATACTTGGCACCGATGAGGGAGAGAAGCATCACGTAGAAGTGCGACATCGCGATACCAGTGGTGGAGACAGTGTGGCCGAAGCTAGCTCGACAGCTGCTCAATTCGCAATGGAAGAAGCTTTGGCCTAAGCTTTGGATGATGATGTTGCCGGCAAACGGCGGCATTCCGGCTACCGATGAGGGGTGGAATGGAGAGAGGGAGGGGAGGGATGCGGTGCTCACCTCGGTGGTGGTGAAATGTGCCGCAGTCGGCGGTGGCGAAATCTGACGATGTTGGCGCGCTTGGGCTCCGCGGTGGTGCGGCTCTCGGTGATGCTCCAGCGACAAGAGGTGAGGATGGCGTGTCTTTGCGATGGCGATGCGGATATGGGGTCGTCATCGATGATGAGTCTTCACCCGCATCGGAATCGAAGAAATTCCGCGCTTCGGTTGCGCGAGGAAGAACTCGAAATGCCGGCGATTGAGAGGGATAGAGGGTAGAGGGCTTGGGGTGTTTTGATGAGGATGTAAAGGGGCTCATCGTGCTCCCTTTTATAGGGAAGGAGGAGCACAAGAGAGGGAGATCGTGCGCGCGGGTCTTACGGTGGCCATGGCGTGATCCGGTGAAATCGTGCGCAATGGAGGGGGAAAGGGTGGGGTAAGGAGGAGATCGGTGCGGGTCGTCTTGCGTCTGTATGAGGTCGGGAATGGTTGGGGGCGGTGGGAAGCTTCCTTTCTTTGCAAAAATGGCATCGGTTGTTTGGTGCGCATAGGGAGCAACAAGGGGAAGATGGGAGGGCAAGAGGAGAGGTGGCGGTGGGCGGCGGGGTGGCTAGTGGAGGTGAGGCCATGGAGGTGGTCGGCCATGAAAGCGTGTTGCCATGACATTCTTTGTTAAGTGAAGACACATAATAGAAAGAAATGCTTCGTTGGGGAAGAAGGTGAATAGGAGAGAGAAAAAGGGAATAAAGGGATAAATGGGTAGCATATTTTGATTGAAAGTCAAAAGGCAACTTGGCAGCACACATTAGGAAGCTTGGTACATTAGCGGCGACCAATGGAGCACCCATCCGTGGCGGGAAGACAATAAAATATTATTTATTTATTATTATTTTCTCTCAAAATCTTGTTCATAGGCAGACGGTCCGAAGTTCAAAGTGAATGTTCGGACCGGTCCGAACAGAATTTATTATTATTATTATTATTATTATTATTATTATTATTATTATTTTATTTTCGAAATAAAGATTAAGCAATAAATCAAATATTTTGAGAACATAGCAAATAGAGTCCAAAATTCTAGAAAAATTCACAAAAATTCCTAGAATTATTTTGAACTTAATAAAAATATGTCTAACATATAATTGGTAATAGTTTTTGCACATAAATTATTTTGGCTTTAAAATTTAGGAAAAACAAACTTTTAAAATTCGAGAAAATTCTAAAAATTAATTAAATTTTTATTTTTCAATTTAAATCAAATAAAACTTATAAAACTTTAGAAATTCAAATAAAGCAATAAAACTCTTTCAAATTTAGAAATCCAATAAAATAATAACTTTATTAATTTTTATTTTGGTAATAGAACTTTGGGATGTTACGGAAAAGCTGAAAACTTCGGCCAGGTAATATCTTGTGGATTTTCATAAATTTGCACATAATTCTCCCATATATACAGTAAGGCCTTCTAGGCGATGTGCGCGTCTGAGAACCTTCTCACGGTCCAGTTGCCTTTGAGCAATGGTGAGTTTCTCCCAATAGAGTGTAACCAATCATCGGTGTCGGCGGTTTGGAGGAGTTGGAAAATATCGTGGATGTGTCCTCATGAACCTTGCAAACTTTGATGGTACATGCTTATTTGGTGGTGGCGGTGGCATGGCAGCAATGTGATGGTCTTGGTTCACCATTGTCATAAGAGTAGCAATGATCTGGTTTCTTTGGTTCATCAAGTTGACTAGAAATGCAACAACTTTGATTCTCGGTTCATCATTTGATTCATATTACGCATTACAACATTCATTAACTAAGTCGAGCTGCCATAAACTAACCCAAGCCTTGGTCTGCAATTATGGTCGATGGAGGTGGTGTATTGGTGTTAACATTGGCGTTGGGGTCCACCGATCCACGAGACTTGCCGAGGTGTGGAGTCCGATCTATTTGTACAAATCCTCCGGGCTTAACAGGATGAGGAGAAGAAAGTACACTAGGTAAGTGGGAAAAGCACGAGGTGAACAAGAACAAGGGAGAAAGATGGAACAACCTAAGCGGGGAAAGTAGGTTTAACCCAACGAGCAAATAGCAGGAGAGCTATTAAGAGGCAACAAAACTCAAGCAGAAGATCCTATTTACAGGACTAAGCGATCTTTGGAACTAAGAAGGGCAGCTCTACTAAAGCACTTCTAATCTAATTTATCTGGGTGGTCGATTTAAGCAAAGCTTGATCCTATTGAGATTACTAAGATGAGAGAGATCAATTTAAATTTGAATACAAGGTTTCAGAGGGGATAAGGTGTAAGAATCTAAGAATGAGGTGAGAAAAGATTAGAATAAGATGAGAATAGAATAGAATAAGATGAGAGAAGAATAACTACTCATGTTACTCTGTTGGTTTGATTTAGAAAATAAATTTTGAAACTCTTGACTAAATGACCATGCTAACTAAGGTTACGTCCCACAGTTGATATGGCTCTGATACCATCTTGTCGCGACCCCGAGTAGCAACCCCGGGACCCTCTGCGCAATCTGGACTAGTCCCAAGATTAGTAGCTAGTCCGCACAGTCTCAACAACGATGTAATCAAAACTATACCACAAACGATAGAAGAAACAGACAGATTAATAATAATATCAGTAGAAGACCTTATGGTCAAGGTTATTCTGAGTACTTCTGCGAGGCTACAACACAATGAAAATGTGAGGACTTGGCATCGAATCTGTTTCAAGCCAAGTGATTCATAACACTTAACATGAAACATAAGCGATTCGAGTGCCCGGATATGTGTCTCATGTTAGCTCCCAAGGATCAGTGGCTAACATGCACATATCCAAACACAACATTGCAATCACATCCATACACAATCGTACAAGAATAATGGAAATGTAAATACAACATCATTGAATAGAAACATAATGTACAAGTTTGCATAAGAGGACCAATCGGCCAAACATAAACAACACGAATAAATCGCATGGAAGACAAACTTAAAATAAAAGGAATAACCGAGTTGGCATGCTTACAATCCCACAAGCAATCAAGCTGGAGTTAAAGTAAATGGCGTATGAAGTACTTTACCCAATTTGAATGACTTCTCACCTAAACAAATGGACAATTTTTAAGTACAAAGTTGTACTCGCGAGACTTTTCAAGAAAAATAAAGATGCATGTAAGTATCAAAGGAAGGCTACTACACTAGTCAATTTTCGGCATATAGCAAGTTTTGCAATTAGATAAACAATATAGATTCAAATTGCCATTTTAAAACATTTAGAAAACATTGTATAACAGTAAGTAATGATGAACAACAATATAATCTCTAAATACAATCAACACATGAACAGTCCATTCGTGGCACAAATCATTCCATGACAAATTAACATGTGAACTTTGCGTTCAAGATATCATTTCAGATCTGAACAACTAACATAATGACGTAACATTTTTAACCATAACCCAAACTTAATTTCCCATAAAGCTAACTGTGCATGCTTTCCCACAAGTGATGTCCATAACCGGGGACACGGCTATTGAATAGATTTAGTTACTCTATAGAGGTGTCATGCTTTACCCACGATATGAATATCTCGTAATGTCGGCCAATGCACTCTTCCTTAGGAGTGTGATTGAGATATCATAATGAAATTTGTTACAATATCATGTCCTAACTATCAACCCACCCAAGGATCGAGAATTCCCATAGCGGACAAAAGCCACCTAGCACTATGGGTGAACCCCGTTGTGTAAGTAAGTCCCTTCTTGCGAGTTTCACGACAAGCGTAAAAAGACCCTTAAGGGCAGAAAGAAAAATATAAATGCCCCCACTAGATTGACAAGAGAGTCATTAGACCTAAACAACAATAATTGCCAATCTAATTGTGTTTTGATAGCTAACACACAACAAATTATTAAGCCAAGCCTTCGCCATTATCCTAACGTGTGGTTATGCGTAATACTTGGTTCATCACACCACGCATCGGTCCTCAATTACCCGGACGGGGCTCGCAAATCAGGACCACCCTTCATCACCCTATCACCGTCCAAATCCAACACACAACAACAACCCATCAACAAGTTCATAATAATCAGATACAAAGATCTGGACATTTTCCTCAAATTCAACATAATCAAATCCATATAATCCTCAAATTTCATTAAGATTCAATTCGATCCATCGGCCGATGGACTAGCTCCATTAACCGATATTGACTACAACTACTAGCACGACTAAGCATCGTTCTACAAATTAGCAAACAAACCCATATAACATATAGCCTTAATCATTCAAGGTAAAAGGGTAATCAACATTCAAAGGAGGGCCAATGCAGCAAGTAGGGAATTAACTACTTCTACTCATGAACATACTTTTCAAAATAGCATGCAATTGAGAGATTAAAAACCATACAAAACATTTTAAAATCAATAGGAGCAATATAATCAAGAGGAGGGTGCTCGCACCTTTCCTGTACCACTTGTTCAATCTCAGGTTACACTCATGTATATGCTCGTACCATCGAGAAATCTATCGAAAGAGCGATATCGCAATTAACACCAAATAAGCCAAAAAATTAAAAATGCTCATAAATGCATGAAATTTATACAGTAGGTAGATTATGATTTTACATGAATTTAGGTGAAAGAATTATTCTATTTGGACTTAGCATGTGAGAGTTATAGCAGTTTGAAAATCAGATTTGGAAAAACCCAAAATAAGTAGAACCTAGGTTAGTGTTCATACTAATATAATTATTTGGCCAAAATTTGTAGAAAGGTGGTGGGAAAAAGGATTACATAGGTAAATAGAGGATAAAATTATAAGATCAAAATAACTGAGTTTATCTCATTTGGAGTTTTATGAATTAGTTATATATTTTTAAAGTTATCGACATTTTTCTATTGCAAAAGTAATAGAGTTATGGATTATTTTACAAAACTATATTCCCTGCTATACTGACATATTTGAAACCTATTTTAACATAAAGTTCTCTTAAAATGAAAATTATAAAACTGGTTTCATCCATTTTGGAGTTAAGATGAAATAGTTATGAATTTTTAAAGTTAAAGGCATTTTCTAGTGTATAAATAAATGGGTTTTGGATCAATCTCTAATAACTATATTTTCTGTGATAGTGACCAGGTTGAAACCTATTTACAAATAAAGTTCATCTAAAATGAAAAATAACAAAATTGGTTTTACTTATTTTGGAGTTAAAATGAATTAGTTATGTATTTTAGAAGTTATTCAATTTTTCGGTCGTAAATTAATCATTTCGGAATTTCTATAAGCATTTAGTACTTTTTGTACGAGAGGAATCTAGCCATGGTCACTTACAGGTGGGGCCAGTACAGTACTATTTTTCAATTTTAATTTCTAATTTACTATGTGTCGATTGGCAATGGGGCCCTAATGTCATTGACTTGGTCTATGCAAATAGTCGTGGACCAACCACGTGTCTAGGTCCACCGGCACGGACCAATAACTAAACCACTTAACCTATGGGCCCACTTGTCATACCCCCAAAGCCAGCACTAAGCGACTAAGAGTGTCTTTCCGACAAAGATCTTTGTTTTAAATGCTAAAGATAGTGATTAACACTAATGATGAGCTCAAGATGTCGTTGGCCGATCCGACATAGAGAGCTCATGAGCCCATGAGCTTGTCCAAATGACCGGCGCTGGTCCACGCCGCATTGGCAAGGCCAAGATTGATTCTCTCACTCTCGGAAGCTAATGGAACCGATGGCGAACTCTCTGGCGATCCGTGGCGGCGCTAGAGAATTTCGGTGGTGAACTTCGGTTGCACGTGCATGTCGCAACTCGATGGTGCATTAAGCGAATTAACGTGCGCACTAGTGACTAGGAGGTACTAGGAACGTACTGAAGTTCAAAGGGACGACGGGGATGGTCGGAGGACCGTCGGCGGTGATGACCGAGGTGGCGACGAAGTAGCCAACGAGGGGAGCTCGCCGTGGAGGTTTGCGAAGCTAGGGGAAAGTTGGTGAGGCCCTAGGATGTCCACACGATGCCTCTGATGCCGGGAATTGGACTGTGCCTCACCGCACTAGAGTCGGGGAAGAAAGAGGCGCTTGCGGCCGGATTTCAATAGAAGCCAAATTCACGAAGATCCTATCATGCATTGCCCCAATTAAATGAGGGGTTTTCTTAATCATGCATATAGACTTGAGATGACGTGAAAATTTGAGCAAGAACCTCACCGAATGGACGAATGGCAAGGTGATGTCCTTGTGGTGCAGCTCGAGCCGATGAGGACACGTTAGTGTTCAAGAGCTACAAGGTGAGGAGAAACTCGGGTTAGAGAAAATGGAGATGGCAAGGGAAGTAGGTGCTGGGGGACAAGTTGGTGGGGATTTTACCTAAGACGAACGCTCACCTAAGCTTCCCTCTACTCTGCCACCGAGAGGAGAAGTGAGCTGAGAGAGAGGGGTAGGGTCGATTTTGAGCGGGAAGAGGACGGAGGAAGAGGCGGCGTTAGCCGCGATGCTCGAGGACAGTGGAAGAGGCGGTGGCGCCGCGGCATCGCTCGCGCTTAACGAGCCCGTGGTAAACCACGGCGGCCGTGGAGCGCGAGTCCCGCCGAGGTTGAAGATGACCTGGTCTTGGTGGCGCCATTGCAGAGATGCGAGAAAGAGGGTGGGCGAAGGTGGTTGGGCGGATCAAGTCACGTTGGGTCGATTCGGTCAAATAATAATGAGCAGAAGTTTTGAAATCAGTTTGACCAAAGTTCAACAGATTTAAGCGAGGCTTTAAAAATAGAAATAAAATTCTATAAATTCTGAAATAATTCAGAGGTGTTCTGGAACAACCTAGTATTCATAAAATTATTAAACATCATTGTTCAATATTTATTTTCTTAGTTTAAATACAAACTTGGAATAGGTTATTGATTTGAGTTTGAATTTTCTTTGATTCAATTTAAGTTCCAAAAATTTGGAAAAAAATTATATTTATTCATGATAATTATTCTATTATTTTAATAAACTATTTTTGGATGATAATCAAAAGTTTTTGTTCTTGTTTGATTTTGGAACTTAACTTTAAGTTGTATGTTTAAACTTTGTTTGAGATTTTCCAAGTGAAATAAAAAATGCAAAAATTTTCAAAATGTCATGCATCTTGATAAGATGTATACTAATTATCATTAATTAACTTGGGGATGTTACGAAAACAAAAGCATGCGTGGAAACCATTCGATCGCCCACAAAGCTATCGAGTGGAGGACATCTCTAGCTGCGCATGGTCTTGAAGACCTCCTCTTTAAAGAGCTCGGAGCTCCCTAGGACCTCGTCGAACAACGATCAACCGAGGGCACAAGCCGTGAGTACTTTGAATGTACTCGACAAGTCGTAGGGAAATGTATGCAAATAGTATACATGCAAGGCTTGACAAGGATAGCTTTATGGTTACTTTGCAGAAAGCAGAATTGATTGGAAATACAGTAAGTAGATTGCAAGGCACAAGTTGAAAGACTAATACATAAGTAATCAAGTTTCTTTGAAAACGACTCGTGAACACTCAGTTCACTTCCCAGACCACTCGTGAACCAACCAGTTCACGTCCCAGACCACTCGGAACCAACCACGACCACCTCTTCTTTTAAGAAAGTCTACCCCTTGTGTGAAATCACCAGGCATGGTCCATAACTAGGGACACGGCTATTTGAATAGTTTTACACTCTGCAGAGGTTGTATAACTTTACCCACAAGATACGAATTCTCTAGTTTGTTTGGCATCCGTCGATACCCTTTGCTCCTTTGGCGAGGGCAAAAGAGTTGGGTGAGGAAAAAGGAGTTGAAAGAGCTCGCCCGGCTTTTTAGCCAGGGAGATGGGAGAGTCATTGAGACACTTTCGGGCGCACGCGAGTTCATGGGTAGGTGAAGAAAGAGATGGGGGCAAGTAGGGGAGGAGACAAGAGGGGCAGGTACTCTGAGGCGACAAAGAACCAAAGGGAGGTCGTGACGGAGGAGGTCGTGATCCAACGAGGTCGTGACCCAAGGAAGGTCATGAAAATGGGGAGGTCGTGACCCAAGGGAGGTCGCATAATAAAGGGGAGGTTGTGACCAAAGGGAGGTCGCGACAAGAAGGGGAGGTCGTGACCAAAGGGAGCTCGCGACAAGAAGACGGAGGTCGTGACCCAAGGGAGGTCGCGCCAAAGGGGGAGAATCGCGACAAAAGGGAAGTCGTGACCATCTCAAGGACCACCAGTGCGCCAAGAACACCGGAGGTTGCCAAGACCACCGGAGGTCGCCAGACTGACCGGAGGTCTAGAGCGAGAGGGAGGTCTAGAGCAGAGGGAGAGGTCCAAATGAAAGAAGGTCTGGACCAAAAGGGAGGTCTGGACCTAAGGAGAGGTCCAAGCGAAGGGAGGAGGAGCGAAAGGCGAAAGGGGAAACTAACACCAAAGAACTCCAACAGGACTCAAAACAAACCAAACTCTTGGTTTAGTTGAAGTTTGATTTAGTCATTTTAAACACTTTTAAATCCAAAATATCGTGGTTAAGCTTTAGAATTTCAATAAAACCAAATGGTTCTTTTTATTTTAAAAATTTCAAAAAAGCTCAGAAAATTAGGATGTTAAACCAGTCACGGTGAAGAGCAGATTATACAGGAAGCTAATAATAATGACATCACCGAGCGAAGTCAGCGATATGCCATCGGATGATGTCGATTGTGGTTCCAATTTGGATAGGCTACGTGATGACAATCTAGATCGAGATGCTTGCGATGCGAAATTGAAGCTGTGATGAGAGGGAGTATGCTAAATTCGGGCTTGATGGAGGACTTGGAGAAACCTTTGCTCCTGGCTACAAGCCGAATACACAAGATTGTCATCCATGCTTGAACTATTGAAATTGAAGGCAAGCAACGGTTGGTTCGACAAGAGTTTCACGATCTTTGTTAGGTCTCTTAGCGGACATGCTTCCGGAGAAGCGAGTTGCCAAAAATCACCCACAAAACCAAGAAGGTTCTTTGTCCATTGGGAATGGAAGTAGAAAGAATACATGCTTTGTACAAATGGTTGTATCCTCTACATGAACGATACATAAACATACATGTATGTCATTGTGCAGCAACGATCCCGATACAAGCATAAGAATCTATCGAGATGACAACGAGGGAATCGAGGTGAGGAAAGGACCTCCTACTAAGGTGGCGTGGTATCTTCTGTAATTCCACTTTTGAAACGGTTTTTGTGAACCCAGAGGATGCAAAGCTGCTTTGTATTGGCACTTAGAGGCGTAAGAATGATAAAAGCTAAGACACCCTGCTGATTCCGCCTAGTGGAGAAACATCGATATGAGGTTTGCAGATTTTGGTGTGGAACCAAGGAATATAAG